>JADMNL010000029.1:77225000-78569166 GCA_016271365.2 Neoceratodus forsteri | reverse complement strand
TGGGTCAACACTATCAATTCAGAGTCCTGCCCTTTGGGCGCTCCTCAGTGCCTCGAGTCTTTACCAAGTATTCCATGATCCTTGCTGCACACTTTGAAACCTCGGTGTTCAAGTATTCCTCTACCTAGATGATTGGCTTTGGCAAACCCGTCAAGGCAGGGAACATAGAAAGCGATACCCACAGCATCTTAGTTCCTCACCTCTATGGGGTCCTGCTGAACCTAGGAAGTCACTGTTTTAGTCATTCCAGCAGCTCCTCTTCATATTAGCCCTCTTAGACACTACAAAAGCTAGGGCATTTCTCTCAAAGAATAGGAATGTGACATTCTGCAGATGGCTCCCTTTGTCTGAGAGAACAACCCTATGCGAGCTCACTCCATACAGCGGATGTTAGGCCTCATGGCTGCTTCCGTTTTCACAGTGCCTCTAGCGTGATTGCACATGAGGACCAGTCAGTGGATGCTCAGCACACAGTGGTCCCCGTCTACACATCTTCCGTCTTATCCCGTCAAAGTGACAGAACCCTGCATCGGTCACTTGCATGGTGGATACAAGAGGACAACCTTACAAGCTCCCACCAGAATCTCAGATCACCATCACCACAGATGCTTCTCTGCTCAGTTGTGGGTCTCACTTCCAGGACTGTCACCGCCAGGGGTGTGAACCCTGGAAAGTCCCAAACTTCACAACATTATTTCTGAGAGATGAGGGCAATCCTGTATGGATTTACTACAGTATCTCGAAACTTGAAATCCTGAGCCTCAAAGTCCCAAGCCAAGATCCCGCAATGCTGATTGCCGACAGACCATCTCAACAACCTGACCCGACACTGGACATGCCGTGTTTGTGTAGGCAGTCAGGGCTCCGCCCCTGCACTCACCACTCTCCGGGTTGTGTACGTTCAGTGCCAGGCTTTTGGTCATTGGGGTGGTGGTCTTATTGAGCAATCGGCGTGGTCGGATTTAGGGCTTGATTGTGGATGTCAGCATTTCGTAATACTCCTGCTGTACACCCTCCAAGTCCTAGAAGAGGTCGTCAATCACAAAGTAATTCATTTTCAGACAGACAACAAGGCTGTGATGTACTACATCAACAAACAAGGCAGATTACACTCCTTCCCTTGATGCAGAGAGCCATGAGGTATGAGAGTGGTGCCTCCACCATGATGTCCTGATTCAGGCAGTTTACCTGCCAGGGACTCAAAACAATCTGGCAGACCACCTCAGCAGGACAAAAGCAGATCTTCACAGTGGTCACTTGCACCAGGCGTCATGCAATCACTCTTTGTAGTGGGGCAGTCCAGACCTGGACCTTTTTCGTCCCACTCAGCATAAAACTGCCTCTATTCTGCTCTAGAAATCCAGAACTTTGCTTTTCTGTCGGGATGCATTCAGGTTGTGGTGTCAGATGTTTTCTGTATGCATTTCCTCCTCTTCCACTAATTCAGAGGGTACTGCTCAGACCTGAGGTGCATAAGGACCACGATGATTATAATTGCACCATACTGGCCTCAACGGATCTGGTTTCCTTTGATCAACAAGTTGTCAGAGGCCCCTCCGAGGCAGCTGCCTCTGCAGATGGACCTCCTGATGCAGGGGCCCTTGGTCCATCCCAACCTGCGCTCCCTTCATCTCCATGCCTGGCTCCTGATGAGATAATAGTGAGCAGGTTTAAAGTTTCTCAGAGAATCTCGCAGATCCTCTTGGCAGCCTGAGCCTTCCACCAGGAAGACTTGCACAGCTAAATGGAAGCGTTCTTGGAATGGTGTACTAAGATCTGCTTAGATCCATTTCAGTGTCCTCCAGATAAAGTGTTAAAGTACCTATTAGACCTTTCAGATGCAGGACTACAATACGCATTTGTATAGTTCGCCTCTGTGTGCTTTTTTGCCTATCATGAGCAAGTCCAGAATATGTTCCTGGCTCAGTTACTGCTGTTCAAAAGATTCCTCAAAGGCATTCTTCACAAGGCACCGGTTAGGAAGCTGGCTTCCATGGGATATTAATCTCATACTAGACATGCTCACTGTGAAACCCTTTGAGCCTCTAGCCACATTGTGATTTGAAGTTTCTGACCTGGAAGACTGCCTTTCTGGTGGCCATCACTTCTGCTCTGAGGGTCTCTGAAATACATGCCTTGGTCACAGACCCTCCCGTATACAGTCTTTCATAAAGGCAAGGTGGTTCTCTGTACTCGCCTAAGTTCCTACCCAAAGTGGTTTTGGATTTCCACCAGCCAGCCTTTGGTTCTTCCCACTTATTTCTCTAACTTCCAAATGAAGGGAACGACTCTTCATTCCTGGATGTTAAAGAGCTCTACGGTTCTACATCAATAGAACCAGGGATATCCATCAGGCCAAGCAACTCTTTGTGTCCTTCATTGTGGCCAGCTGTGTCAGCCAGTGTCCATCAAATGCATCTCTGCTTGGATATTAGCATGTTTCGCCACTGTTACTCTATGGTGCAGGTCAAATTGGAGGCCAGGTGCATGCCCACTCTACCAGAGCAAGTTACTGTGTCCTTGGCAGAGATCTGCTCTGTTCTCATTGATGACATTTGCAAAGCAGCTACTTGGAGTTCAGAGCACACTTTCATAAAGCACTATGCTCTGAATGTCCATGCCAGACAGCATGCCTCCTTTGGCAGGACAGTCCTTAATGGACTTCTGTCCTGAGTGAGCTCAGTCTCCTACCACCCTGCTCGGGTATGTGGTTTTACCTTGGTGCTCTAACCCAGCAGTATGAATAAATGGTGAAGACTTAAAAGTCCAGGAAGAGATGAAAATTATGTACTCACCTTAACTCTTGATCTTCTTGGACAAGAATTCACCATTTATTCATACATCCATCACCATCTCCCAAGCTCACTCAGTCTTCCTGGTCTTCACTCCCTCATTTGGTTTGGGTAGTGAAGACATTGATTAAACTGACCCTTCTTATCAGGTCAGTAGTGCTATGTTATGCTCTTGTTAGGTTAGGTGTTTCTAGGTTATATTACACTGCACCTCCTCAGTAGAAAAAAAAAGGTACTGAGGCAGTTGGAGGGTCTGCCGAAGTAACCTAACAGGCGTGAAGCCAGCCTTGTGGTGCACGCATGCGTGGTCTTACCTTGGTGCCAGCCCTCCTAAAGATTTTTGGCTCCACAGGGTCCCAGCACCTCCAGTTTGTAACCCAGCAGTATGAATAAATGGTGAAGACTTGTCCAAGAAGATCAAGAATTAGTTTGTAATGTAATTTTCATATCTGGTTGGCTCAAGCTCCTGTCACCTTGCTCTGAGGGGAGTGTGGTAACTACACCTAGATCTCCTCTGAGGATGCCTCATTTCAAGCCTTCGTTCAACAGGTTCAGGCTAAACTGGGTTCCAAGCTCATGACAGATTTAAAGTTACAAAGTACTTAAGCTCTTTTCCTTCTGACAGAGAGTTAAGGAAACTGGATGTGATGGGTAAGAGGACCTCTGCCCAGCTACGCTAGGCCTAAGAATTGCAGACCATCAGGATTGATGACTAAATATCAGAACTGCGTATGGAAGACTACGGTTTTCTGGCTGCAAATTGCCTGAGGGCCAAGACAGAATACTGGCTCAGTAAACAATTGCTAATAGCCAGGAGGCAGAGGCGTCTCCTCAGATCAGCCTGTGATGCTGCTTCTAGATTTGCATTTGTTGCCACTAGTGGCTAAGGGTGGCTGTTTTTTCTCTGACGTGTCACAGCTGGTAATGAATGCTTCTTTCAGGCAAGCAACTGTTTGGTAATAATGTTGAAAATACTTTGAGGAATCTTACTTGTAAAGAGTTTGAGATGACCCTATATGCAGATGATGCACTCATTTGTATGTTGGCTTGTGCATGCGCACCAGCCAACATATTACATTAGTAGCAGATTTGGAGGTGGGCCACTGTGGGCGAATGCAGGCACGCATCAGTAGGTGTGTCCCTCATTCCCCAGTAAAGCAGCTGCAGGCGCTGACACCAGGCATACCTCAAGTGGCGACTAGATCTAAGAAAAGGTCTGTTGCAATCATGCAGTGGCACAATAACATGTCCTCCGATGTGCCTGTTCTGGTGAAAAGTTCAATCCACATGGTGGCAGTGACTGCCGCTGGGCACAGTGCCCCAACCCACTTCATTTGCCGCCGGGGAGCCCCTCCCCATCAACATAATGCCCTCCCATTTAAAGTGTATGCCGAGGGTGCCCAACTCCCTCAGCATCATGCACGCCCCAACAGTCTTTCTTTGCTGACGGGATCCAGTCTCCGCCAGCTTCGGGTCCCCTTCCCCATTTATTTTGCCGACAGGAGCCCACGCTCCATCGGCGTAATGTCCCCCGATTTATTGTGTGCCGGGGGCTGATCCCCTCGGCCTCTCCCCTTTGGCATGTGCCGACAGGGGTGCCCAGTGCCCGTCGGCTACAGCACCACCACAAACACTCAGGTGACATGCTAGAGCCCCACAGCATGCCAGATGCCCTGAAAAACAAAACCATCCCACGATGCTTTTTTATTAACCTGTGAAATAAGAAAACAGTCCCTTGCAGTCTCCCTGCCCCAACCCACGCCCACCCTCTGCATGCCCTGCCTCCCCACCCCCTTCACCCCATGCTTACTCCGATTCGGGCGTGACTACTCCACGGTGGACCGGGAACACATCTGCATTCTACAAAGCCGCATCGCTTAACTGAAGAAATGCCAGTAAGCTATATAATGGCATAAATAGGGTTTTTTTCAACTTTGCGATATCTCGCCATTTTTGGGAATTTGTCACCAAATTTTCAGCATAGGGTTATTGGGACCCTCCTCATGAATTTAGTCACTGTCATGAGCTTATTCGTCGCGAAGGTGATTTCATGGTCACCGTAACGGAATCACCTTTTAAGACTGATTAACAAGTGACAAGCCACTGTTCATGGGGGGCTCAGAAAGCCTATAGTGCAAATTTGGTGGAAAATCAAAAAGATGGTTTACAAATCGCAGTGTTGCACAGCTTCCATGCACGTCAGATTCTCATGAATTTGTAATATCTTCACTCCAGATTTTCAAAATTGCCATTTCCACACCTCCTTATGAACAGTACAGCTGTCATTTTACTTATCCTGGCTAAAATGTGTTTCGCTTGTCCTGCACAGAATAGCGCAGTCGCTGTGTGAAATCAGTTTTGGGACAGTTTTCAGAAATGAGGTGACACTGTTCATGAGCAGAGGTCCTAAAATGCCTTTGTTGAAAATTTGGTGACGAATGCCCATAAAGTGACTGTTACAAGCGTGCATTGCGCAGTTTCCATGCACCCTTATAACTTCGCAAATTTGGCAGTATTTTCATGCCAGATTTTCAACACTGGCATTTTTTCACACCTATGAACAGTACAGCTGTCATTTTCAGATCCTGCCCAAAATGTGTTTTTGCACCTGTAGGCTTTACAATGGGGTGGTCGCTGTGGGAAATTAATAAATCACAGTGCCACTGCTCATGAGGAGAGGTCCCAAAAGCCTGATGTTGAAAATGTGGTTAAAAACTCTGAAAATAACTGCTTACGGGCGGTGTTGCTTAGCCTTTTATGCAGGCTCATGACTACCCAGTTTTCATATTTCACCCACATTTCCAACCTTGCCATTTTTTACACCTCTTCATGAACAATACAGTTGCCATTTTCACATCCTGCCCAAAATGTGTTTTCGTCCCTGTGCGCCAAATGGCATAGCTGCTGCGTGAAAGCCACCTTTCAGCTAACAAACTGATAGTGCCGCTCTTCATGAGGTGGGGGTCACAAAAGCTATGTTGATTATTTGGGTGAAAATACCAACAAACACCTGGCGTTAGGGTTTCAACTCTAACACCCCACCCTGTAGAGACTGACGGGCGTCAGGGTGTGACTTAGGATCACTGGCTGTAATGCTCACACCATTCCACCCCACCCTGCAGCCAGTGACAGGCATCAAGGTCTGCCTTGGAGTGTTTAGCCCTAAAGGTCACCCCATTCTCCTATACTGCACCCACCTCAGCATATTTCCTTATGGAATGGAATAAGTATAACTCCCAGAGACCCCAAAGCACACCACAACACTTGTCATTGTCTACAGGGTAGGGTGAGGTAGAATGGCATGAGTGTTATAGCTGATGACCAAAGGCACACCCCAGTGCCTGTCAGTCTCTGCAGGGTGGGTGTGGGGTTGGTGCCAGTTCAATACTTCACTGCCATTTCTATTATGCATCTCTAACTCCTGCACTACCAATACCAGCAAGACAACATTGGCATTGACAAATTAAGCAATAATGCCCAACAGGGTGTGTGTTGTGCTGGGATAACATCACGCCTCAGGTGGCCTGCGTCATCCAACAACTGAGGCGTGACGTTATCCTAAATGACACACACCCTGGAGGGCATTATTGCTATTAAACAGTGGCTCGTTGTTATATATATATATACAAAAAAATAATTTTAAAGAATGTTTTTAGTGTGGAAAAATATTTTTGTTTCTCAAGAGGAGATGCAAAAAAGGTAGGTTTCATAATGTCCATAATGATGAGACTAGACCCGTGATGTTGTGCTGGGATAACATCACTGGTCCAGCCAAGACTGACCAATCAGAGTCTAAGATTTTTCTGCCACTGTATAATGCTTGTTAATGCTGCAACACTGTCTGAGGATGCTCTGAGAACTCGCAAAATGATTTCAGTTCTTTCAGGAATAGCTTCTGTCAAGGCGTATGGTGTTAAACACTAAAAAAAAAAGAAGGCTGTGATTTTTCTGGACCTCGTAAAAAAAAAAAAAATGAATCCCTTGATAGTAGATGTAAAAGGAGAACCTGTTGAAGTAGTTGACATTTTTTTTTAATACTTGGGGATTGTTTTGGACAATAACCTATCCTTTGAACTTCATGTCAAAAATGTTATCAAATTGGTTCATCAGAGATTAGGGCTTTTGTTTAGAGTACAAACCCATCTTGTCCCTGAGTCTCGTAGACTATTGGCACACAGTTTTTATTTAGTGTTTTTGATTATGGGTTGAGTGTGTATTCGACCACTAGCAACAAAATGTTTGATAAGTTAAAAGTTAGTATAACAGTGCTCTAAGATTTATGACTAATTTGCTAAGTAGGACCCATTATTATAATTTGTTAAAGGATGCTGGTTGTTTATAACTTGAAAATAAAGCCAATTTAAAGATAGGTACCATGTTACATAAAGGAACATTAGGTCAGTTACCTCATACAGTCCTATCAATGTTTCCCAGAGCTATGAATTGTAGGGACTGATCCCAGAATAAATGTTTTATAAAATTCCTTTTTAAAAATGGATTGGGCAAAAGTTAGTATTATATAGGGCAACTAGATTTTATGACTCTATACCCAATGAATTGCCAATTGCACAAACATTAGAACATTAAATACTAAACTTAAACATTGGTTGTTAAGGAATATATACATGCACTTAATGTTTGTTTCATTAGTATTGACATAATTTTTATACTGTTTTTTGGTGTGTGTGTACTGTATTCATGTTATATGGTTTTTTATAATAACCTGTCGCTTGTGAAAATGGGCAAAATTGCTTATCAGCTAACAAGTATAAAAATAAAATGAATCTACAGACATCCAGGATGACAATTGAGTCCCTGCATACTTTGAATCCTAAGCCCAGAGGAAGGGGTTGTGGTTCTTTTCTGGACCTTATGCCTGTCCTGGCCAGAGTTACTCAAGAGGCTCTGGCCGTGGATCACAGAGACCTCATCCCTCCACATCCCAAGCCACAAGCCTGCCCCTGGTGTACATGCTAAACTTATAAAAGGTCAGAAAGTTAGTGGCACCCACACCATCCCTGGAACCTTCGTTTCCTCTCCGTTGCCACTGGCCTCTTTACCTCAGAAGTTTCTGAATAGAGGCCATATCTCCCTCTTTCTGCCAAAGTGGAGGAGATCATTACAGATGTTTGGGATCTGAGGTGATTCAGCCTTGCTTGACATACCTTAGAGCTCTTAACTGTTCCTCCAGTTACTCCCCATTGCCAAATGGATACCCTCAGGACATCTTGCCCTTCTGGAGCGGTTCAATCCCTCCTCTGTAAAGGGCTGTGGAATTTGTCCCGGCTGCAAAACAAGTTAAAGGTGATATGAAACAGTTTTTACACCTGTGGATGCCCTCCAGTTGCCCTCTTTAATGTTCTAACAAATATTCTTATATGTTTTTACCCTTTTTGTTAAATTTATAATGTAATTGTGTTGCCTTTGTAACTACCCTGAACACTCTCTCCTCAGCAGTTGCTGTTCTCTTTCACACAGCCTGAACATTCTAGGGCGTCAATAACACCATTCCAAGCCATTCAGATGAATAGCAAGGAATGGTGTTATTTCCATATTAGGGTTTATTAGTTTCCAAAGAATTAACCAATTACAAACAATTCATATATAAAGAAGATGAAGGATTATGGAACAATTATTACAACACATATAAATATATAACCTAAAATCTTCAAAATACATCTAAAGAGTACCATACAACCACGATAGTCTGTGCAGTAGCTTAGGACAGGGTAACATTACAATGTTAACATTTAATTCTTATTTTCAGTGTTTATCTTTAAATTACACTTCTTAGAAAGATTTTCCTTTCCTACCATAAGAAGGAAAAAAAAAAAAAACAATTTAATCAACAGACTGTGTCCTATCTTCTTCCTGTAACTTAAGCACTTTCCATTGACTCTGTTGTCTATTGTAGAGACCAAAAGCGGGTCCAGATTTCCAGCACAGTATCTAACTTATTAGCCATGGAGTAGCATATTCTCTCACTATTAAATAGAAATACCATCTGATTGTACCATTCAGTAGCGAAGGTATCAGAGTACTTTTCCAATTTTGAAGTATAAGTCTCTTTAAAGAAAGAGAAAGAGGCTTGGGAGATCCAGATTTCTGCTTTCTATTTAGTTTTAAGGATTCTGGGAATATCCCCAGAAGAAAAATCGATGGCGTAAGGGGGAATGTTTTGGCTACAACTTAATTACAAATGGATAGGATTAATCTCCAAATTGTTTAAATTTGGGGCAATCCCACATCATATATGTTAGATTAGCTTTCCTACAGTTGCACCTGGAGGCAGTATAAGCAGTCGTTTAAGGCTCTGAGCTGCAAACCTGGAGACCTGGGTTTGAATCCCACATCCCCACATGCATACTTTGACACTTAACTTCCTTGTGCTCCTAGGTAGCATCTGTAAACAAGCCGCTCAGCTTGGCTTCTCTCTCCTGGAGTAAAAACACACCTCCAACAGTTAGTGTTATTCAAATACCCCATATCGCTCAACCTTTCTGGGCAAAGATATAGTACCTATGCAGCAACTTAAATTGAATTAGTCTACCTTGAAATTCCTTGTGAGATCTGATGGCCATACCCAGGTGGATTCCCCTCCTCATCATTTATACTGCAGTCAGCTCTTCTTCCCATTTCTGCTTGGCTTTGATGGTTAGACATGTAGAAGATAGGTTGTTAGTCAGGAATTAGTATAAAATACCTGCTCCTTTTGAGTAATGTTAAACGTAATAATTGATTCCATTCATCACATGTTGACAAAGAGAAACTCTGAGTATGTTCAATTCTTAAGCATTTTCCTAAGTTGGAGATGGTAATGAAAGTGATCATTTTGAATACCGTATTTGTCTCTGAGTTCCTGAAAGAGGCATCACCCTGGTCTGGGTACCTATTAAATGCAAAGTCTTGTAACCCCGAGTTTAGACCACCAATCAGAATTTAGTGTACCTTTGACCCTACCAACTTGGAGTTGTTCCATAAAGGCATCAAATCTAGAGCCATCTGCTTGGGGTTAATAATGGCATTTATTTTTTATCGCTGCATCAAACCCTGTAAACAAGGATTATCTAATGTACTGCTTATTGTGGAATATATAAATGGTCAAAAGACAATTTGGTTTAAGTATTCTTCTTCCATTGCAAGCCAGAGAGGTTGAGGTTCGTCATTTGCTGTGGGATTTACTAGGTGTCTTAGAGCATTCTTGAGCATAAAGCTAATAGGGACCCGATATGTTGAGCGGTGGCTTTCATTTCCTTCTCAGATTGCTTAAAGTTAAAAAAAAAAAAAAAAAAGGGCATTGTAAAACCACCCCATAGACTTGTAGGGGCACTTCCACGCCTCCTCCCTGCTGAAACGTCACCAAACCTTGGAGTGTGGGGGGCAGCAGGGCATACTAGGGAAGTTGAAAGGGATCTGCTGGTAGTGGCTACGTAAGGTCAGGTGTGATCCCTTCAAAATCCAGATGGACGAAAGTTAAAAAATTAACTTTGCACAGAAATTAACTCACCCTGGCATAAGGTAACGGGCCATGAAGCACAATACTCATATGAAACTTCTTTAACTTGAAAAGCAGCGTTTCTGGTTACTATCACCTCTGCATGCAGAGTATCTGAAATCCATGCTTTGATCACAGATTCTGTGTATACTGCTTTCCATGAAGACAAGGCAGTTCTCTGTGCACACCTCAAGTTTCTACTGAAAGTGGTGTTGGAGTTCCATCTTAACCAGGCTTAAGTCATGCCTACCTGCTTTGCTAACCTGAGAAAGGACTCTCCACTCCTGGATGTTAAGAGGAATCTTAAGTTTTATCTGGACAGAGCCAAGGGCTTCAGTCAATACAAACAGCTTTTTGTCTGCTCCAGTCCTATTCGGGATAGCCTGCTACAGTCAAGTACATTTCTGCCTGAATTATGAATTGCTTTTGCCACTGCTGTGCCATGGCGCAGGTCAAGTTGGAGGGCAGCGTGCGTGCCTACTCCACCAGAGAAGTTGCCATGTCTCTTGCAGAAATAGACTGTCTGTTGGAGAAATTTGCAGAGCTGAAACTTGGTGCACAATGCACACTTTTAAAACACTTGTGCCTGAATGTCCATGCCAGGCAGCAGCCATATTGGCAGGACATTCCTGAATGGATTACTATCCTGAGTGAGCCCTCTGCTACAGCTGCCCTAGTCTGGGTACTTTCTCTGAGCTTGGTATTCTGACATCCTGTGGGAAACAATGGTGAAGACTGTTTCTTGGAAGATATTAAAATCACATTCTTAGCATCATTTTAAGCTTCTAACAATATCTTCACCATTGATTCCCTTGTCCACTAGCCATCCCCAAACTTACTCAGTATGGCTGTATTTGGTCTTTACCCTTTTATACTTGGTTTGGGCTGTGAACACTCTGTTACGGGATTTGGTGGTTGTTCTTATACGGGCCACCAGGGCTATCTTATGCCCTTAGGTTAACTGCATAGATGCTTGTTAGGTGCTGCTCACCTTCTCAGTAAAAAGATACTGAGTTGTTGGGGGCTGTTGCTACTGTATATCAGTGGCACTTGCATTGTTGCGTGACAGCATACCAGTGCCTACCGCATCACCAGGCTCTCTGAAAAGTTTTGGCTCCCGCTAGATCCTAGTGTCTCCAGCTAAGATCAACTAATGGAAATCAATGATGACTGTATTGTTAAAGACCAAGAATTATGGTAAGCAAGTACATAATTTTAATATCTTCTTCGGGGTATTTCAGTCATCGTGGTCACACCATGGAACTTCACCATCTGTGAAGCAGGATCCACACTGACAATTTTCAGCAGTACCACTGGGGCCACCACACCAACATCACCTGCCGTCCACCAACCCTATAAAGGTGTGAGTGGCCCAGCCTCCTCAGTTCTTTTCCACCGTTGACTGTGTTTGCATGGATCTCCACGAGCTGTGTTGCAGTTAAGCCATTTTTAAACACAAATGTTTCGTTTACCCTATCTTAAAGAATCTCTTTTAAACAAGAGGTTCCTTTAGCTCGTTTATGTCGAGAGTTACTCCTTCCACATCTCTCTCTTACATTGCTGCTGCTGTGGAAAGCAGATTGCTTCTTCAGATGACCACAACCTCTGTGTCTGCTGCCTTGGGCCTGGCCACAACCAGTCTGTAACGCTGCAAAAATGTAATTTCACAACCCTTAGGTGACACAAAAGGCTCTGAAGAAATTCCTTATGAGTAACAGGTAGCCAGTTCTGGGCAGGGGTCCTCCAGGGTCCTTCCTTCCTTCCTTCCCAGTCACCAGTGGGTTTGTCGAGCTCCAAGGCTTTGAAGGCCCAAGACAAGTCCTTAGAGAAAGTCAGAAAAAGACCATGAATGGACTGCTCCCCCAGCAGTGCTCCTGATGGCCAGTGGCTTTTCTTCCTCCAGGGGCACTCTGTTGGCTGTGGCTGCTCCGATGCACTCTGCTGTCCAGACCTCTGTTTCTCTCAGCTCCCCACTGACAGAGTCGTCTTCCCGCTTCTCAGGGAGGTCCACTGTCGACCCTCGGGTCATCAGCCTCCCCCATCTGCCGACGCCAGCCCCTCCATCGCGGGGCTTGATGCTTCTCCATGTCCTGAACGCCGGGCCCTTGAGCTCTCAAGACCAACAGATGGCTCATCGCATCCTGTGCCTACGACCCTCCACCGCCGACACACCCTTCTCCTGCCATCTACCTCAGTGACATTTTGGCCAGGATAAACACAGCCCTAAATCTCTGGTGCCATCAACTGCTCTGTTGTCGCCTATGCTGCTAAGACCTTCTCATTCTGCACCACATAGGCTGCCATCGGCCTCTATCATCGGACCTAGAATTAGAGCAGGTTGACGTCGAGGGTAATACCACCCTGACCTCATCCTCCCTGAGGAACAAGAGGAGGAGGAGAAGGAACCTCTTTCCTCTGATAGGTTTACTGCTTCTTCACTGAATGAGAACTCTGTTACACATACTCCCCAGGCCTCTCCTGGAGATCCAGTCTTTTAATGCCATGAAGCAGCTGTCCACAGCTATGGGCTTCCATACTGAGGAAGAGGATGCCACCAAGAGCACTGGTAGACTTCTTGAGTTTCAGAATCTCCCTTAAGCTCATTCCTCTTATCCTCCCAGCTCTGAGGAATGCCACTCGGCAGCTTGGCACCATCTAGACATGGTTCCGCCATGCCTTGCAGGGCAGATAAACTCTATCATGCCCTCCAGGGCCTACCTTATTATGCTGCCCAACCTGAGACTGAGTCCATGGTCATCAAAGCAGCGTATTAGGAGGTCCAAGGTACCCAAGCACCTTAGCTCCCTCCCTCTGATAGGGAATCCTGATAGATCGACCTTTGGGGGGGGTTTATGCCTCCTTCACTTTGGGACTTCAGATTGCCAACTATCACATACGGTCAAGTACCAAAATACAATCTGTAAGAAGGGCAGGCAGCTGCCAAGCCCTCCCAGAATGTTCCCAGATCTTTGCAGGCTGCCAAGGACATCAGTAAGTACCTCCTTAGGATCTTGTATGACATTTCTGATACTGTGCCAGAGCTGCTGCCACAGGTATTTGTCTTCATGGGCACGTCTGGCTGAGGGTCTCTGGCTTCACAGTGGATGTCCAACTGAAGGTTCTGAATGCCCCCTTCAGTGGCTCAGTTATTTGGGCCAGATGTCAGTACATCATTAATGATTTACAGGCATCTGGCAGGGCTAATAAGTCTGTCCATTCACTTTACCATACCCAGCCTAGGAGCAGACAACACCTGTCCTTCATAAGGTGTCTCACAAGTCTGGAGCAGGCTCCTGTCCCCAGGAAAAAGAAAACCTTCTCACCCCTACCCTACCCACCCACCTCTTCCTCTGGCCCAGCTGCCAGGCAGGCATCCCAAGAGGCAGCGGATCAGCCCCATCGGCTGGATCCACCTCTGCCTGACTTCTTGCCAGACCCCTTCTTCCAATCCCTGATCAAGAGGTTTGAAATCGGTTCTACCTTCATCTTAACCAATGGAGAACCATAACTTCAGATACCTGGATTCTTCAGATTACGGAATGAGTCTCACTCTGGAGCTCATAGAACAGCCCCAGAGACTTCTTTGGTACCCTCCACCTACGATCCAGCTCATGTAATGGTTCTTCAGAAAGAGGTATAGTCACTTTTGGACAAAGGCCACTGGGCCAGTGCCCAGGCAGCAGAAGAACAGGAGTTTTACTCCAGGTTCTTCCTATTCCCAAAAGAACCGTAGATCTGAGGTCTATTCTAGATTTCAGGACCTCCGTCTTTATATCCAGTACAAAAATTCTGCATGGTCACTCTGCCAGGCCTGCTGCCCCTGCTCAAGCAGGGCAACTGGCTGTGCTCTCTGGATATGCAGGATGTTTACTTGCATATATTTGTTTGTCCTCAACACAGGCAGTTTCTCTGGTTTCTTTTCAAGGAGAACATTATCAATTCAAAGTGCTGCCCTTTGGCTTATCCTCTGTGCCACAGGTCTTTACAAATGCTTAGCAGCAGTAGCTGCTGCTGCCTCTGTAGAGAAGGCCTGTATGTCTTCCCCTACCTGGACCATGGCTCCTTGAAGCTCCGTCAGAGATCAACTCCTCAGACTCTGGAAAGGACCCTCCAGCTGTTTCACTCCTTGGGCAGAACTGTCAGTCTGCCCAAGTCCATCTGATTCCATCCCAGAGACTTCAGTATATAGGGGCAGTCTTGGACTCTGCAAGGCAGGGGCCTTCCTGCCCAAAAACAGAACAGAGTACCTCATTTCACAGGCTCTGGTAGTTGCCCAGAGCGTATGTCCCCACAAGGGTGTAGTTGAAGCTATTAGGCCTCATGGTTGTGGCCATTTCCACAGTTCCCTTGCCAGACTGCACATGCATGTGCTCCAGTGGATTCTCCAGGTGCAGTAGGACCAATGCGGACAACCTGGAGCAGCCAGTGATGGTCTCCTTTCCAGTCTGCAAGGTGCTGCAGTTGTGGATGGCCCTTCAGAACCTGCTGCAAGGAATCGCATTCCAGGTCTCCTCTCTCCAGCAAATTTTCACTACAGATGCCTCTGGTTTGGGCTGGGTGTACACCTGTGTCCTTTTCAGACTCTGGGGACATGGTCCCAGATCAAGGCGTCTCTGCATATCAAAGTCCTTGAGATGCAGGCGGTCCTGTAGCCATACAGGCTTTTCAGAATCATCTCCTTCTGTGTCAATTGTTGATCCAGTCAGACAACTTCAGTGTTGTCTACTACATCAACAGACGGGGAATGCATTCGTACCTCCTGTGCAGGAGGCCATGAGAGTCTGGTATTGGGCACTGGACCACGGCCTGGTTCTCCCAGCACTCCATGTCCCAGGTGTGCTGAACATCTTAGTAGAAAGTCTCAGCTGGACTCTGTCCAGAATGCATGAATGGAACTTCTCTCAGTCATCGCCCGAAAATCTATTGACAGATGGGGTTGTCCACAGTTGGACCTTTTAGCGTCCACATTCAATACAAAACTGCCCAGTTTCTGCTTCGCTAGATCCAGGGCCTGGAGTTTTCTGGCGAGGGCAGCGTTGTCCCTCTCTTGGAGCAAGAGATTTCTTCATGGCTTCCCTCCATTTCCTCCGATTCAGAGGGTGCTAATCAAGCTGCAGGTGGAGTGGTCAGAGTGATCCTAGTAGCATCCTGCTGGCCATGGCGAATATGGTTTCCACTACTGCAACAGTTAGCAGTGGAACCGCTGGTTTCTTTGCCTTTGCAGGAATCTGCTGATGCAGGCTCTGGAGACCCTGGTCCATCGAACCTCGAATCCCTTCATCTGACTCCTGAGGACATAGCCATTGCCCAGTTTGGAATATCTCAGAGGGTGATGGGTGTCCTCGTGGCAGCTCGAAAGACATCCAGTAGGGCCACTGACACCATGAAGTGGAAGAGGTTTGCCATCTGGGCTGCCAGACATCATCTGGACCCTTTTACCTGTCCGGTGAACCAGGTTCTAGACTATGTGATGATCTGTCGGACTCAGGTCTCAATCGCCTCCCTCAAGGTCCATCATTCGGCTATTTCTGTCTTTTATGAGCCCGTGGGTGGTTGTACCGTGGCTCAGTTAGATGTGTCTGTACCTTTCTTAGGAGCATCCTACACATGATGCCTCCAATCTGTTCCCCTGTCCTGGCTTGGCATTTAAATTTTGTTTTGGAGAGATTGACCCTGTTTCCATTTGAGCCAGCCAGCGACTTGTGAACTACAGTTTTGTCTTGAAAGGTGTTATTTTGGTTGCTATTACTTCTGCTTGAAAGATTTCTGAGCTTCAGGCTGTCTGGTGTGAGGAGCCTTGTTTGATTTTTCACAAAGACAAGGTGTCTTTGCACAAATCTAAATTTCTCCCTAAGTTGGTGTCTGAGTTTACCCTGAACCAGTCTATCCACCTACCAGTTTATTTTCGAACATGCCAATCAGGGAAGCACTGTTCCATACTTTAGATATGTGCAACATTTTGAAATACTATCTGGTTTGAACTAAGGACTGCATAAAAACAAAGCAGCTTTTGTTTCTTTTGTCCCAGGAAGAGAGGCGCTAAAATTTTCAAACAATGTTTGTCCCAATGGTTGACACATTGTATTGTGTTCTGCTACAACAAGCATGGCAAAGAGTTGCCAGGGACAATGAAAGCCCATTCCACAAGGGGCATGGCTAGCTCTGTGACCTGTTTCAGAGGGTCTCAGCACTGACATTGCGCTGTTGTCACCTGGATGCCGTCTATACTTTCACAAGCACTACAGTCTGGACATTGCTTCTAGAGCCCAAGCAGACTTCGGCCAGGCTGTCTTGTAGGGCCTTCTGTCCGAGGCTTTTTGTTGGCCTTCCTCCCAGACTGTCCTG
Organism: Neoceratodus forsteri; assembly: GCA_016271365.2. Taxonomy (NCBI): domain Eukaryota; kingdom Metazoa; phylum Chordata; order Ceratodontiformes; family Ceratodontidae; genus Neoceratodus; species Neoceratodus forsteri. The sequence continues at coordinate 78,552,534 of JADMNL010000029.1, read as the reverse complement.
CTGCACCTGCAACTGCTTGGGACTTGTCCTATGGTGTGACCTGATTACTGAGATACCCCTGAAGAAGATAGAACAGTTACATAGAACTTATTGCAACAGTAGATCTTTGGTGATCTCAGTCATCAGGTCTGCCTTCTCCACCATCCTCCTCTTATGAGGCTCTCTTCTCAGAATTGGCTAACTGGTGTATCCAGCCTTTTTTTTTGGCCTGGGCACCTTGCTCGCCTCTCTCCCCCCTTGATTCCCCATGGCACGGGTTTGCTCCTAAGTGTCTGGGGAAAGAACTGAGGAGGAGTGGGGCCACTCACACCTTTTATAGGGTTGGTGACATCAGTGTGAACAGCCCCAGTGGTGTTGCTGGAAGATACTCCATGTGGATCCTGCTTTACCGATAGTGAAGTTCCTACAGTGTGACCTGATGACTGAGATCCCTCGATGATCTAATGTTATGGTAAGTTCTTGCATAACTGTTATTTTGTTTTTTCTAACTGCAAGGTTATACAATATTTGTATCATGACATGCTGCTTTAAAATGTGTGTGTACAAAAACTGCAGTGTCGATAAGCTAGTGGAAGTCATTGATGCATTTAAATTTTTTTGCGTTGTGGCTTGATTGGTTTTGTTTTATTTCTGTATTCTAGAATGCAGGAATGAAGAACTGTTGCCTAATTGGAAAGTGCCAGCATTCCAGATCATTAAAAAAAATCTAAAGTAATGACATATCTGAAGAGGCGTCTCCTGTTTTATATCTAACTGAAGAATTGAGATCGCGGTCAACAATTTGCACACAAGATTCCCGAAAAATGCTCTCTGTACATCACGTGGAAAACCTAAAGACAACAGTATTTTCCTTTGCAATAGCAGTTATAACTGATGTGAGAATAATTGCATTTGAATTTAGTTGTATGATTATACAAAGACATGGACACATTTCAGATGTTATAGATATTTCAAGTGTAACTAAGAGTTGATTACATATTGACCTTGTATTCCTTTTTCCCTATCAAGCACTAAGAGTTCAACCTGAATAGATTTTACTTTTTTTCCTCCAGTTCATCGTTTCTTCCCTTGATGGACTGACCACAGCAAATAACACATACCTGTTTGGTCTTTGTGATTTCATTTTATATTTAAGTTATGGGAAAACCATACTTTCATTCTGCCATTATATTCTAATTGAAAAAAAAATTGTGCATAATGCTTTGGAAAAAATGGGTCTTTTATAGGAAAAACTGTGGATAACTTGATTTCTATGGCTTTCAAAGCTGAAATATATAATATACTAAACCAACTCTAATATTGCTTCTTGTGTTTACTGTCACAGATTAATTACAGCTTTTATGAATAATTAAATTTTAGTACATTTTTATTGTGCTGATTGTGTGTTTTGTTCAAAACAAAATACAGTGGAAGTCTGCATTTGATAAGTCGATAAACCCAGATATGGTGTCATTTTTGTACCATAATTGAAAAAGAATGTTTTTTTTCATATAACTTTTGCCCTCCACCATCTGTGCCATTCATCGAGCCGTGCTTGGTAACTCCTAGTGTCATCTGCTGCTCCCCACCATCCATCCATCCAGTGGTGATCTACATGGTGCTGGACTCCTAGAGCATCGAGGGCCATCGTGCTTGGCGATGGAGGGACATAGTCTTTCCTCCATCTGCCCAAGGCCACGGCAGACATAGACATTCATGCGCTTGGAGTACGCATGCACTCCAGAACTAGTGGTCTCACTCCACCCAGCTAGCGCCAGCCCCTAGGTCTTGATGCTACCACGGAACCTCCACTCAGTGGCAGCCAATCGCTGGGTAAACTCACCTCCGCAATCCAGGGGAGCAGAGCTGTCAGGCGGATGCTTGATCCACCCCAGCCTTCCAAGCCCCCGCCCAACCGCGGCAACGCATGGTCATTCCTGAAATCTGTTCACTGTCATGTGAGAGAAGTAAGGCACCTAGCGCCTCATCCCTTTATGCCACTGGGCCAGCCTAGTTTTGTTTATTGTTTTTGTTAACTATTTACCCAGGGTAACCCAGTCATGATGCAACAGCTTGTCTCCAGTGAGGTTCTGCTTCTGCTCATTTCCACAGCTGGGTGGACTTCAGTAATGAGAGGTTAAGTAACTTATTCAGGTTCACGCAGTATTTGGTTCTAATCTGATTTGAACCCGTGATTTCATAGCTTCCAAACCTGTGCTCTAACCACTAGACCACAGCTTCCTGTGCTTATTATCTAGCCACTTTGCTCCTGACACTACATGCAAGCAGGATATGAAAGGCCCTGCTCTGTGGAGTAAATGAGATGCAACTCAGGCTGTCTTTTAAGGAGGACATGGTGGATATTATAGAATCTTGCCCCCATGTTTTAGTTTGGGGCTGTTACTTCAAAGAACACTAGTTTTGGTTCTTTAACCAAGCCCCCAACTGGTGGCCTACTTCTAAAGGACAAACAGGCCAGCTTGCAGAGTTATTTTTAAGCTCTGCTTTTAACAGGAAAAGGGATCACACCACCTCCTCAGATAAGGATTTATGATCCCTTGCCATGCTGAAAATAGAAATAAAACATCTGCAAACAGGAATGTTTAAGTCCTTTAGAGGTAAGCTACTGTTAGGGTCTTTGAGGAATTTTGTTCTAGTGAACACAATTGGTGGTGTTTGACATGTGGATTCCTCTATTGCAGTGGAATAAGTACCTGCCCAAGTGCTTCTGCAAAAAAAAAAAAAAAAAAAAAAAGTCTAAAAATGTAGCAACTCCAATTTGGATGATTTTGATTCTTCATTATAATGCTATAACACATTTACAGGGCTCGTGTGCAGTATATGGGTCCCACAAATGGCGGATGGGATTTCAGCTAGTGATTTCCAACAGTGATGTCCTTACAAACTATTAGAGTAGTTGTGGTTGTGATAATGTACTGCTCATGGTGGGAGAGTCTTTGCCCCCAAAACTAAAGATTGGATGTATGTGGGGAAGGGCACAGCCCCTGATCGTTCGTTTCCTGTGGAAATCTAGATCCGCCATTTGTGGGACCCATAAACTACAGACACTCCCATTTATGGTTGATATTACTGTCCGATTCTTTGTGACTTTCCTTAAATGGTTTACTTCATGAAGCAGTGTATGAAGTGAGTGTAAGATCATGCTGACAATACTTGATTCCATCAAATGCATCTCTGGAGTACTGATTAATGAGGGATAGAACGGGACATGAGGAGAGACAGGGGACAGTCACCATGCTCAGTGCCATCCTTCATTCATTCCCTCTCTCAAGAGGAAAATGCTGTGGAGTTACAATCAGCTGCATCTTTTTCATAGACTTTGGCTTTTGATAATTCCAAACTTCTGCTGCAGGTTCTAGTCTTTTTGCACAGTACCTGTACATCAGCTTACATAGTCACATAGTAATTTCAGATTGGAAAGCAGGGGTAAATATTTGCTGTGCAAACTAGTACTAATTTATAGGGACATGATACCCACTTTACTACCAAGGGTATCCTATAATTCCCTTGGAAATCAGAAATCTGTGCAGTCTTTATATCCACCATTTCCACTAGCAAGATATCCTCCCTCAGATAAGTGATTTCTAAACCCCAGATCCAGCAATATGAGGCTGTAGCTCAGTGGTTAGAGCACTGGGACAGTATTCCAGGTTGGTCACATTATTTCTTTCTCACTACAGTTTGTGATTAACATTTACCCCTGCATTTAATTCTTTTGAATTTCATGACATGCCCGATGTCCTGCTGGAGCGCACCAGGTCAACAATAACCATCTGATCTTCACTGAGGATATCTCTTCTGTCAGGCCACACCTTTGGAACTTCAGCCGTGAGGCACTAGGACCCACAGAAACTTCTGCTAGCCAGGGGCTGTCCTGAACGACATCATGCATCAGCATCTACATAAGCGTGGATGGCCCCATCACTCCTCATTTCTTCTCCCACCATCAGCCATTCTCATTGAAGATGCTGAGGAAATGTCAACTAGCCATTGCCATTTATTCTTCTTCACTTCAAGCTTTTTTGTCATCTCTGCTGCTGAAATTGAAGCGCATTATTTTGGTATTTTAAGTGTGGAGATAAAATTTATAAAGAAGATTCCCACATGGTTTGTGTGTGCTGTTTGGGCCTGTCTTACAACGTGAGGACTTGTGAGATTTGCCAGGGCTTTAACAAAGCAACAAGGCAATGCGTAGAAAGCTCTAGAAATGTCCTTCTCCAGAAAGCATTAGCAGCCACGGAGGAGGAGCGACCCCAAAATCACTGTCACACCACCACAGTATGTCAGCTGAGACACGACGGCCGAGTTGAAGGACCGAGACAGAGAACGGTCATCAACATGGCCCTCATTGTCTGTCCATAAGCATAGATGCAAAGAGACGTCCTACTTCACCGGTGAGATCCTGGTCATTGTTAAGGTAATCCTTCAGCATCATCATTTCCTCCGACAGTGTTAATGACAGACTCCCCAACTGTCTCAGAGACACCAAGGTCAGGGTCTGGCTTAAGTGCTACCATATCTACTATGGATGATGCGTCGCCATTGTCATCAGGCCAAGGCCTATCATCAATGCAAGTAGTCACAGCCCCTGGCCAGGCATCACTGACTCAGGTGTTGGCGTCATTTTCAGAGATGATGGAACACATTCTTCCTGGCTTACCTATGTAGGCTGTTATAACATTGATGGAGCCAACAGGCACTCCACTCCTGTCTGACTGCTTTCAGCACACAGCAAATTCCTCCTTCTCAGCCACCACCATTATCTATGGCGACTTCAGTGGCTCCCGTTGTGTACAGGAGTTGTTGAGGTGGAATATAATCTTGACCTCATGACATTAAAGGGTATTATGAGGGAGACCAGTATGTAGCACCTCGCTCTAGTTCTAACCTGTCATCCTGCAGTGAGGCGGTGGTATATACCCCAAGATCTCCTCCGAGGATCCTACTTTTGGGCCATGATGCAGCAAATACAGTCTGCCATGGACTTTGCTGTGGAAAGATGATTCCACCAAAAGAATTTAATGGAACTTTTGAGGTTCCTTGCTCACCTCAGTTATAATTCCTCCTGTATATCCTGCATTAGAGGATGCTACTTATGCTGTGTGGCACAGCCCTGACTGTCTGCAGTTCCCAGAAGGCTGATGAGCAGTATCCTGCTGCATCTGCTAAGCCTTATTTTGCTAACCAGTCAGAAACTGACTCAGTAGTCATCATGACTGCTCATGATAGGTCCAAGGCACCCAAGCACATAAGTGTTTTCCTCCTGACAAGGAATCTAGGAGGCTGGATATGATGAGCAAGCGTATGTATGCCTCTGCATTTCTGGGTCTTAGAATTGCTAATTATCCAGGCCCACATGATTAAATACCAAAACAGCCTGTGGAAAGCTGCTAAGGCTATGCCCAGGCTTTGCATGAGGTTCTGCTAGGAATGAGTTACTTAAAACTTTGGGGCTGAGGTTGGTAAACATTTGCTAAGGTCAGCCTTTGATGTCTCTGATGCTTCTGCCAGAGGGAGGCAGTATAGTGCAGTGGTTTAAGGCTCTAAGCTATAAATCTGGAGACCTGGGTTTGAATCCCACAGCCCCACTTGCATACTGTATGACCTTGAGCAAGTCACTTAACTTCCTGTGCTCCCAGGTTGCACCTGTAAACAAGCTTTCAGCTTAGTGTGTCTCACCTGGTTAAACAATTGGGGGACTGCTGCTTTAAGCATATGTATAAGATGCTAATCTTGGCTTACAGTTACTGGTTTTGCTAATGAGCTACAGCAAACAGTTACGATTGCCCCATTCAGGGGACAAAACTGTTTGGTTATGATGTTAGAAAGATGCTCAGAGGTCTTAAGACATCCAGAATGACCCTTAGATCTGTTAAGTCCCTTTATCTCACTCCTTCTGGGGACATGGGAGAGATCCTTTTGTCTGCTTTTTACAGGAGGTGATTGTGCCCACCATCAGCAAGACAGAGGAGAGGGAGGGTAGGTGGTCGCTTGCCAGGGACCCTTCTCCCAGTTGTCCATTCAGAAGTTCCCAAAGCAATCTGTGGCAGTGGTTGCTCAACCTGCTACTGGTTCTGCCCGAGACTCTTCAAACTATAACCCTCCCTCCCACCCCATTGTTACCTTCTGTGGTAGTTTTGTGGAGCATGACTGACCCACATCTAAAACAATGAAGGGAGATGACAGCTAAGTGGGTACTAGAGCTAACTGCAAGGGGCATGCTCTGGAGCTGTTATCAACCTCTCCATATCATCCTTCACTCCCTTCCAGGTATCTTCTGTGCCATTGTTCCATTCTGAAGGAAAAAGTGCAGTCATTATTTCAAAACATGCTATTGAACAGGTTCCTCCGACCTAGAGAAAACAAGAAGGATTTATTCCAGATGCTTCCTGGTTCCAAAATGGACAGGAGCTGCATCCTATACTAGACCTGGGAATCTCCGCTTCTATATAGAGAACAAGTGTTGCATGGTATCCCTGCAAGCTTTGGTCATGGATGCCTGTGGTTCCGGATGGGGTGCTCACCCGTCCTTACTAGACACGGGGTCATGGTCCCAGGTGGAGGCCAAGTTACATCTCAAAATGTCCTTGAAATTAGGGCTGTCCTATACAGTCTCCAAGCATTTCACAAGCATTTAATTCAGGTCCTCTGTTAATCCAAATGGACAACACCAGTGTGATACATTACACCAACAAATAAAGGGCACCCATTCCTATCCCTGTGCAGGAAAGCAGTGAGAGTGGTACTGGGCTCAGTCCCATGGCCTACAACTGTCAGCCATGCATCTCGCTGCTCCAGAATGTCTTAGCAGGCAGGCTAAGCAGTTCTGATCAAAGATACAGGAATGCTGACCTCCGTGGTGAACAAACACTTCACAAAATGGGGTTGTCCAGAGTTGGACCTTTTGCATCCCCACACAATACAAAACTGCAACATTTCTATGCACTTGCTCCAGGCCCTGGAGAGTTCTGGTGAGATGTGTTGTGCCTCTTTGAAAGGGAAATTCTGTATGCATTTCCGGAGTCCTCTCAAACTGAGGATGGAAGGTGCTGCCTTCATCCTCATTGTCCCATTATAGCCTCGCCAAATATGGTTTCCACTCCTACAATTGGTGGTGGAGCCTCCAGTACCTGTATTGTTTCGGTGTCTGTTGTCACAGGACAAAGGGTCTCTGGTCTCTCTGGACCGCACGTCCCTACATTTGCATACATGGCTCCTGAAATCATAGCCATGGCATGATCTTCCTGGACCTTATCTTCACCATTGAGTCACATTGCTGGGTTCCAAGCTGGAGGCTGGGAGCCTGCAGGGGGCAAAAATCTTCAGGAGGGCTGTTGCCGGGTGAGGCTGCGCTCATGGCGGCAGCATTAGTCTAGCTCATGCTACATAGCCTATATCAACAGCCCTCAACTGCCTCATGTACTTTTTCCCCACCAGTGTGTGCTTCATTGATGATGTTGCTTGCCGCTGGGAGTCAGATCTTCACGTCTATATGACAACAGCATTTAGTTAGTTCGGCCTATAGCTAGTGTTTGTTTTCTGTTAAAAAAAAAAAAAAAAAGCGAGAAAATGTTTTCAACAGTTCTTCTCAGCCCCACTGAGCAACGGCTTTGACGGTGACGGTAGAGAGTCACCATTTGAGTGCTGTTCAGGCAGTGGGGCTGTGTCTGGTATCTCCCCTCTCTTGGGGTTCCAGTCCTGTGTTCCAGAGGGAGGGCAGTCTTCCTGTAAGCAGAAAAAGCGGGCCCATTCTAGATCTAGGTTGGGGATTGACCTAAAGACAGGCTGAGTGAGTGTCTAGTAGGATAGTGGTACCATGTCTTGGTGACTATTGGGGAATCTGAAGGGTTATGAAGACTAGTAGCAGTGCAGACTGAGTTCTGGGAAGAACCAGCCTGTGGCAGATTACATAATGATAAATGTTACTTACAAATGCATCACTGTGGAATGGAAGTGCACAGTTACAGACATTCTTCAAGTGTCTTATGTTTAAAGCCCACCACTAACTTCTGGCTTGCCACTGCCTGCAGTTGTCAGGAGTGATGACTTACTACCTTATGCAAACAAATAGAACCAAACGAAACAAATGGACTGAGGAGATGTTCCTATGTGAGAGAGGGTACCTGTGAAAGGCACGCAGTACTGCAGCAACTAAAGGATAAACACCAGGGTTGAAGCACTCTAAACTCTTCCTGTTTGATTCAGAGATTGAAATCTGAGGGCCTTGTTTCTTGTGCCAAATTCTGAAGAGAGAGAGGGTACTAAGTTTAAGCCTGTCTGTATTGACTTGTTGGTAAATGGGAACTGAATGATAAACAAAGGTAAAGCCAATCACCCAGTGATGTAGGGAGTGCTCAGCCAGTTTGTGCAGGTGCAGTTACTGCAGTTTCAGCATGTGCTCCCTAGCCCTGTAATTCCCCTGTGGACATAGCAAGGCAAGGACTTGGTACCAGTTTCTCCACGGCAAAAGTGTAGAGTTAAATCTTCACTTCTATAGTTGACCTCTAAATTTTGCACTTTAATAACTTCACAACCATTCAAGCGGAGTTGCATGAAATTGTGCGTGTTCCATCATTGACCAACGATCTCTTGATGTGGCAAGTTTCATTCCGGTCTGATGGGTTGGTGCAGAGATACAGTGTGTCACAAAATGTGTAAATTACCATTTTTGGTCAGTCATGCCCTGCACAAAATGGTGTGAAATTTTGGTCTGAATTTTTAGGGTATATAGGTCTTGGGTCACAGTGGTGCCTTGGGAAGATTTGGTGTAAAAATATTAATCAGTTAAAAGTTATTACATTTTGAATTTTCCCATTATTTTCAATGGGAAAAGTTAAATGTTCACCTCGAGAAGGATTCTTTGTCACAAATGGGGCAATCCTTTCGCAAATGAGAATCTTATTTTGTGCTTTTTCACAGTAATATCTTCACAACCATTCAACTGATTAGCATGAAATGTTGCATATGCATCAGGGACTGAAGATCTCATGATGTGCCAGATTTCAAATTTCATTCTGGCTGGATGTGTAGTTCTTGGAGATACAGAGTGTTAAAGGTTCTGCCCTTATAGTTAGGGTTCAACCTTCACTTCTATGTTAAACTCGAAATTTTGCACTTTAATATCTTCACAATCATTCTGCTTATTTGCATGAAATTGTGCATGCACCATCAGAGCAGAAGATCTCCTGATGTGCCAAGTTTCATTCCAGTCAGATGTGTGGATGTGGAAATATGCAGTGTCAAAAATGTGAAAATTACAATGTTTTGTAAAATTCTTTACATTGCTGTAAAAAATCGGCTTGGGATTTTGGTATGAAATTTTTAGGTTAGAAAGGTCTTGGGTCACAGATGTGCCTTTTGAAGATTTGGTGAAAAATATTAATCCTTCAAAAATTATTAAATTTACCATTATTTTCAATGGGAAAAGGTAGATGTGAGCCTCAGAACAGAATTATGTTTCACAAATTGGTAATCCTGTGTCACAAATGATTAATCCTTTGTTGCAAATGGGACTGTCTTTGTACTACCGCATTTTTTTTTCCTTAGCGCAGGCATACAAAGTTAAAAACAAACAAACAATTTTTTAAGTAACCAGCACATGTGTTCTGTTAATCTGGCCCTGTTCTATTGGATTCTGGTGTAGTTTTCATAGATCACCTGGAAATGTTTTTTAACATGCCAAAATCCATTTTGCAAATTTGCAAAAGAGAACCACAAACAGAATCGTGTTTAGCACTTTGTAGAAAAGGATTTTTCTTTTTCAGTAAATTGTGAAAACAGAATAATTTTTCACAGTTTACAGAAAAGGATTTTCTTTTCACAAATTGTGAAAAAGCTCAAAACAGGATCCCATGTCGCAATTCGTGGAAAAAAAGAATTTGTGAACAGTTTTTGTGTTGTATGTTTTTTTTTTTTTTGTTTTCTTTTGTCACTTCACAGTGAAGAAACTTTTTGGGAATTTGGGTCTGAAATTTTCAGGGTACAAAGGGCTTGCTCCACAGATGATGTACCTTTTATGGGTTTGGTGAAAGCAAATTACTTTGCTCAGTAGTTTGGGGTTTAAATTTTCTTTATTTCCCATATTCTTTCTGCCTCTCCCCAACTTTACTATTTTCTGTTTATAGATAATCCCTGAAGAAGACCTGTAGTCTCAGTGTTGATTCGAACTCTGTTTTCTATTTTCAATATACATTTAATATCACCTTTTGTTTTATATTCAGTCCACATGCTGACACAGCACCTTGTTTTCTTACATTTTGTTTGTTACACTTAGTGCAACCCATTATGCCTACTCTGAAATCTCTTCTCAAGTTTACAATGCTCCTCCATTTCCCCTAGGTCTATAATCCCTTCTCATACTGTATTTTAACCCTTTTCTTGACTTACTGAACTTCATTATTATGTATTTTTCTCTTAGATCCACCCTGGTCAAAACCTTGATTCTAACTCTGTTTTAATTTTCAGTGTGAGTTTAATATTGCCTTTTTCATTCTGTACCCATTATATAATGTCCAGAGGGCAGCACCTGTGGTTTCCCCAGTGAAACAGGCCACCCCAGGTAGAGGCACTGTACTATTTAATTTACATTACCCAGTGTATACAACATCAAGAACTGAGGCGCCCCTGGATGTAATCCATCAAGGGCCCCAGGACAGTATTACGCCAGTCACTTGAAGTAGGGCACCTGTTACGCACAGCATTGTATTTTATTGCTATGCTGAAGACACCAAACTGTACCAGTCCTTTGCACCTGACTGAGCTTGTCCATGCTATTATTAGATTATCAGAAATTAGTAGCTGGCTGGCGGGTAACAGGCTAATATTGAATCCCAGTAAACTGAGCTGTTGCTGGTAGTGTCCGATCAGCAGGTCTCTGTGCTAAGGTGCAACCTCTGGTGTCCTGTCTTCTATGGGGTTAAGCTTGAACCAGTTAGGGTGATTTTAACCCTAGGAGTGATTCTAGATAAGAGGCTGACACTTAAGAGTTGTCAGCAATAGACAAGGTCCACTTCTAGCATTGGAAAAATAGTACTAGACTGTGCCCATTTGTGGAACCTGCAGACTTGAGAACACTAGTACAGGCTTGCATCTCACTGCTGCTGTACAGCATTGTACAAGAGCTTCTTTTATAGACACACGAAGCATAAACCTGGTGCAGAAAGGCAGCAAGAAGATAAAAAAAAAAAGTGGCACAGCACTCAAACGGCTATAAAGCAATGAAAACGTTACTCACCAAACTTCAGAGTGCAAAATTAGTTTATTCCTCAGGTTAGCTTCAGTGCAAAATCATGCTTCCAAGAACCCCAGCTGCTGGCTTTGCCAATGTCAACTGACCCAACATTTTGTATCCTATGTAACAACACTTCATCATTGGTTTCCGACAGCTATTCCAAAGTCGGAACATGTTTCACTGCCACTGTATGCTCTGCATTGTCTGCCTGTCAGATACAGGATTGGCTACAAGGTCCTTCTGTTTTATTTCAGAGCCTGGACTGGGCATCCTCTGTCTTTACAGGCTAATGACCCCTGCATTATGTTTCTGCAGAAGCACCCTATTGGCTTGGAACTAAGCAATACTTTAACTGAAATCCATCTGATTAACCCCTTCAAACACTTATATCAAAATGCATGCAATATCTATTCGATCAGGCATTTCCTGGTCTACTACATTTGTTTCAGGTCTGAGTTTTGATTAATAAGTTTATGTTGTGTTAACTATGAAGTTCCATACTGTGTGTTTTCTCTTACTTTCTATGCTCGAGAACTGAAACAGTTCTGTAAGCAGTTATATCTAACAGGATGGTGGCATTGGGCTATACTGGACCACCCAGGGCATAATGAGGCCTGATGCCAGAGGCAGAGAGGCCTTATAGCCTGTGGAAGGTCCAATATAGCCCATACCGCTAACCCTGGTGGGTATTATTGCACTTAAAGATGGGATTAAGGCTGAATATTAGAAACAGAATATAAAAAAAAATACTGTAAACTAATCTTAATGAATAAATATATTTAATGTAAAGTAGTCCCTGTACTTCTGTCATTGCACTAAAGGCACTGTTGTGTGTTGTGCCAGTCTGTCAAAGTCCTGTCCTCCCCTCATCACCAACTGAGTTACATTTTTTTTGGTCCTCAGACCCACCTGATCTTGGTCCCCAATTTTTTCTGAATGTCTTTCTTTGCAGGTTGCAACACCAGCTCAGTGTTCAGTTTTTTTGTGGTCAGTATAGTCATTACCTAGTGTGTGCAGCACGGTTGTGGGATAGAAACTTGGATGCGGTAGCAGCAGTGTTCCGTGTTTTTTATTTATTTGTTTCTTTTAAATGTTCTCCATAACGCAATGGGGAGATGGCAGTGCTGCAGCATTAAGAGAATGGAATGCAGTCAACAGTTGTTGCCACAGCTAAATCAGCAGGCAGCAGCTGGACGGATGGAGGAGGCAGGCATAAAGAGTGGGTGAGCTGACGGAGGGACTGATGGTGCAATGTAACAGTGCCATGCTGAGTAAAAGTGTTTATTTTTTTTAAATGAACATTAGAAGGAGGGCAGTGAGGAGAGGTAAGGGGGTTTACTCAGTAACCTCGGGTCTCTAAGTGACAGTAAAAATGGCGGCAACCAAGAACCTTAGAGTTCCATGACACAGTAATGCGGGTAAACAGGCAGAGACTGAACTTTTTATTTCCTGGTCTGTGTTGCCTGATACCCAGCCGGGTGGTTGGCTATCTCAGCCAGTAAGGGAGCTGGATTTGACAGATCCATGTTCTAAAACATAATAAACTGCTACTACTTTACACTTATTTTATTTTAGTGGTAACATTTTGTTTTATTGTTTTCAGCATGACTGGAGCATTTTGCTGCATCTTGCTAAAAAAATGTCAGTACTGAATATTGCTGTGCCATTTGATGGTTGTGACTGTTTGCCATATACAATATAAAACCTTTGCTGCTACTGTTCAGTTTGCCCACCAGATGGTGCTATGTCTTCAGAGCTGCTCCAGTTCTGCAAGCCATAATTATTGGTCTCAGGATCTGCTATGGCCTTCAGGCAAACAGGTAGTTTTCAGGAATTTATCTGTATTTCTGAACTGAAGATTGTTAGATGAAAATGGATCTGCTGGGCTTAAGGGGTGAGGTACACGTCTACAATATTAACGGATGACCTATTCAATATAGCGAACACTTAAAAGCAGTCATGATCTTTTCTGAGGTTTGTTCCACTGCTTTGTAACATCTTGCCTACCACATGTCACAGTTTTCCAGAGACTCTTCTTCTTCCTGAACCCTACAGAATACTGCATATTGCATTGGTCCTTACAGTAAACACTTCCTGAGATGGCCAGTTTGTTTACTATAGCAAGTGTTCACTTTAGTGGGTATTAATGTGTCTTCTTAGACACTGATGGGAGCTATCACACATGCAAACATAGAATGTGTCTGCAGAAAAGGAACACTTGACCCAACCAGTCTGCTCAGATGGTCCTTACCTAGTCTGGCTTCACAGACCCTATCTGGTCTCGGTGACCCTCCTCCTCCCTGCCCATTTCCTAATATTCCTCTACATCTATCCCACACATACTATTTTCACTCCACCATTTCCTACTAGTCTGTTACAGGCATCCACCACTGTTTCAGTGAAGTACTACTTCCTTGCATCCATCCTAAACTCTCTGCCCCCACCTTCATTGCATGCTCTCTAGTTCTGTTGCTCTTAGTCATTTGAAAAGGTCCCCTCCTGTACTATTCGCCCCATTAGGTACTTGTAAGTCTCTATTACATCCCTTATTGTTCTACTGTCTTCCAGAGTGTACACATGGAGATCCTCACTCTCTCCTTGTAGGGCTTTTGGTGCAACCCTGCACCATTTTAGCTGCCCTTCTCTCTGACTGCCTCACTCTGTCTATGTCCTTTCTGAGGTTTGGCCTCCAGAACTGGACACAGTGCTCCAGGTGGAGTCTCACCAGTGAGCAATATAGTGGCAATATTACTTCCCTTCTGCTGGAGATACCTCTCCCTATGCATCCCATCAACCTGACCCTATCCACTGCTTTGTCGCACTGCCCTGCCACCTTGAGGTCATCAGATAGGATAATTCAAGGTCCCTTTCCTGCTCCGTGACAGACAGTACCTTCCCATCCAATATTAATTTCTTGGGTTCCTATACCCTAGGTGCATGATTTTGCACTTTTGATGTTAAACCCCACTGCTATGCTGTTGGCCACTCCTTCAGTTTCCCAAGGCCCTTATGCATTCTTTTCACCCTTTCTTATTATCCACCCTATGAAAGATTTTATCATCTGAAGAAAAGCATACCTTGCTTTCCAGTTCATCTATGTGTCACTTTTGAAGACATTGAAGAGGACCAGTTTCAGCACTGAGCACTCGGCACCCCTCTGGGCACTGTCCCATCATTAAAGTGAGTGCTGTTAACCACCACACGTGTCACCTGTCTGTTAACCAGTTTCTAAACTAATTCACTGCTTTGGATCCCATCCCTAATCTGCTAAATTTTTAATCCGTCTCCTGTGGGCACAGTGTTGAAGGCTCTGCTAATGTTCACAGGTAGTCCACGCCCACTGCCCTCCCAACCTTTTATAATAATACTTCCTGGTCACCCAGTCAGAGAGCTCAATCAAATTTGTTTGGTATGAACTCCAGCCCCTGGGACTCAAGCTGCCTTTGGTCTTGTAGCCCATTGGATTCAAGATACTCCACTAACCTTTATTTTAACAGTGTTTCCATTAATTTCCCCATCATGGAAGGGAGGCTCACTGGCCTATAGTTATTAGCCTTTTTCCCTGCTGCCACCCTTATGTAGAGGGACCACATCTGCTTTCCCTGGAACCACACTTGATTCCAGTGAGCTGTTGACTAAGGCCATCAGTGGGGTAGCCAGCACCTCCCTGAGTTATTTTAGTACCCTTGGGTGTAGCCACCCGTCCCATAGCCTTGTCCACTTTCGAACTACAAATCCCTTCAGGACTATTTCCTGTGAAAATGGACTTGAGCCTGCTTCCTTCCCCTTTGTTCCTGCTGATCACTGGTGGTCTGCCCCCAAACTGTGAAGACTGAGCAGAAGTACATGTCCACCTCCTGAATGCCACCCTTTTTCCTTCACCGCCATGGCCACTTCCGTGAGAGTACCACAATGGTCTCTTTTTCATTTTGCTTTACTCCTCCTTCATACATATTCACATGTTCACTATAAGAGATTCCTTACAGTGATGTTCACAATAATGGGGGAGCTCTGTGTTATAATGCCTCGGTGAAGTTCTGAACAAAATGAGCAAATTTGGGATCACCTACCACTGCAGAAATTGGAAAAATGGGGAGCCTCAGTCTCTGTTGATAGCAGCACAAGTCTGGGGTGTAACAGGCACCCATTGTGCTGCCACAAACTCTGCCATGCACAAAATTCAGATTTTGTCACTGAGGGGAATCTCTTCCTAGTGATTAAGTTACAGTGCCAGACATCATTGATTGAGTGGGGTATGTGCCCGCTAACATGCAGGCTTACAACAGCCACCCAGGTCTGGGCATGGCATAACACCAGTTGCATAGTACTATGCCATGGTAAGAGACAAAGGTACTACTGCTGTAGTGCCCCACCCACCAGATGCTAACCTTTAGGCCTGTTTCTGGGTCAGAGATACAGCAGAAATAATTTCTGGTGGACTTGTGTTCATGTACTGGTGGCCCAGTGTTCCCTTTCCTAATACGGCTCCAAAGCAGTGCCTGGCATCCAGTGGAGCTCCCTCCTAACCCTGGCCTCTGCAGAACCCCTGCCGTCTGACTGGTCCAGTGATGATCATTGTCACTTGCGGGCTCCTTATCCCTGGTCACAGCATTGTGACACCTCCCGCCACCATCCTTTAGTAGTTCTACAGGAAGGGGGATGTTACTAAATACTGAAACCAGTCAACGAGGTGTAATCATGTGTTATGTATGGCCCTGCAGGACATTTATATGGCTGCCCCTGCCCCTTCTGCTGGTGGTTATAATGTGTTTAACAACCATGCAGGGATGGCTTGCAACCCCTTCTGCATGGCAAACCAAGGTGCTTATCACTAAGTAGTCATTGCAACCACTTAACAGACAAGTTTTAGGGATGCTACAGTACAGTAGTTGGACCTGTTTTGGACCATGGAGCAGTTGTGTGGCATGGTGGGCTCACAAAGAATGAAACAGAGGAATTAGAAAGAATACAGAAAAGGGCACTTATTGGGATGTGGACTAAGTTATAATGAGGCTTTAGATGTGTGTAAACTAGAGAGAGGTTGAATGTAAGATGAGAGAGCATGGCAAGAGAAAAGTTTAAACAAAGTATGTGATCCAATGCATAAGCTTTGTTGTTTGCTGCTGCCAAAAGAAGGTACTGGATATCAGTTACGTAAACAGCCAAAGTGGAACAAACAATTAATGAGGACTCAAACTTACAGTACGTCTTTGTTGAGTGTGGTACTTAAATATGATTTAGGGACTGACAGTTTGGCATGGTTATGAGTTAACATGTTTTAACATATTTTCAGATAACCATGTTTACTGTATTTTAAACACTCTTGGATGTTTAACGTAGTTAAATTATAATATTGTGTTTGAGACATTATGTACAATTTGTGGTTCTTTGATTGTGTATTTAAATTTCAACCAGCATTTCTGTATGGTTGCAATATTATCAATTATCAATCAAAAACCTTGTCAACTAGAACTAGTATGAACCTAAGGTTTCAGGAAACATTTGCAACCCCATGGGCTATCAGTTTGATCCAGCCCCTTTGGCTGAGTTTCAGTTGACATTGCCTGTAGGTACTATAAGGAGATAAAGCCATTATTAAGGTTACGGTGTTTCAGACCTCCCAGAGAAGAGCAACTTGGGGTGAGTGTGCAGCTTCATCAGACCTGCTCAGAAGGCCCTGGTGAGCCAGAACCTACTTTCTTTTCCTGTGTATGAATCTGAGTGGTAGTGCTAAACTGGTGGGGCCTGTAAATAGGAGCCCTCAGTGGCTTAAAAACTGAGACACCCAGCTGGGGTATCCATGTTCAGAGGTGAGAACGCAAATTTGCTCCAGTTTTGAAGGAGCAAGACTGATTGGCTACCAAATAATTGAGGTACAGCTGGTGTAATGCTTCCCCTCCCCAAGAGGTTCCTGACTAATATGGATTTAATATGACTGCTTGTAGGCAGCAGAGAGGGTAGAGTCTGAGGTCCCCAGAGAGAGCCCCTTAACTGAGGGTTGGTACCCCGCCAGTGGACCTCTTGAAGTGGGAGGCCGGTCAGGATGGCCACAGTAATTCTCATCATTGTGCTATTTACGAAGGTCCTGTAAAGCTGCTAGCAAGATGAGGTTAAGCAGCCATGTGATTACAGCCACCGATTATGTCCAGCTGAAAATGAAGATTGGGATTTAGCTTAAGTCCCCTGTCTGGGGTCCTGTTTCATCCAGAGTCTGTGGTGGCTTTGCTGAGTTTGACTTATTTATTTATTTAGCTTTTGTTTACGGTAAGTACACTAGACAAGTAGTATGCCTATTTTCAGGAACGACCGGGAGAGCACTAAAACATAACAGTATACATACATGGCAACATTGGATAAACAGCATGATACAGTAAAAAACAGCTATAACAACACTGGTATAAGAGCAGAGATACTGCCACACATAGTACAAATTGTTACAGGACATAGACATTAGAATCACTGAATACATATTTCATAGACCATCATGGAATTAAAATGACATAGTGGACTGCGAGAGTATTACATTACAGAGACTAGGAGCAGTCACATCTTGTCGTTTGTTTTAGGTGGGACCACAGGGAGGAGCGAAAGGTCCCATGTGGGAAAGGGCAGAGTGAACAGCAGCCAGGAGAGCAACTTGCACTTTAAATAAACCCTCAACTGCTTGACTGGAAATGCTTGTGTGGACAATGAGTTACTGTGGTTGGTGTTAAATGTTTAAGTGCCCTCTCCGTATCAGGTGCCTGTGATGCACCAGAGACACTTAGAAAAAAGCCTGGCAGATCACTACATTAAGGAGGGGCTGCATAGTACCTGACAGCAGGGGTCAAGCCACAAGTTAACTAGAACTAAGATCGTGAACATTATTTCACTGTGTGAGGCCCATGGTTATTAAACAAACCATCCGTTGACTACATGAGTGAATCTTTAACACTACTTAAATGTATTTAAATGTTTTCTGTAACATTTTACTTGTCTGCCTATTCATACTGTTTATATTTATACTGTCAGCCTTGTTTAATTGGTTGTATTTGTTCTGTCAACCTTTTATACTGGCCCCAGTTCTGGCTGAAATGGGCCTGACCCATTCCACCTGGCTGCATACCTCTCAACCTTTGAGAACTGAAATAATGGGCACGGACTTTCAAAATGAAGGCCAGTGAGGATAGTAACACTCATAATGAGGGACATCCTCAAACTGGAAACAGAAGCTCAGAACACTGTGGAAAACACTGTTTACCTGTAAAATGTATTTTTTTTTGATTTAGCATCTTAGAATATTATTAATTTCTGAATTTACAGCACATTCTCTGCGTGAGTAGTACTTTTCCTTGAGGTACAGATGAGGACAGAGCAATTTTGAAAGTAAAATGAGGGCAGACTCTCATAAGAATAGCTAAACTTATGGAAATATATATTAAGTACCTTCTGCTCATAGCACATTGTTTACTGAGCCTTTTTCTTTATTGAGTCTGCCTTTGGGGGTTGTTGTAGTTCGGGAACTAAGGAGTAGCACCCTATGTATTTATTAATTATATATTTTTCATCCTTTCTCTCTTTCCTTTCTTGTGTTATACTTCAATGATTTCAAAAGAGTATAGACAATGAAAATGTGATGAAATTATACAAGAACTAGTTGAATAGTTAAGGTTATTATACAACTAATGTATTTATTATAGGATTTTAGAATTTATTGTTAGTGTAATTGTAGAATTTTGGTTTAGAGTTTAATGCTGATTCAATCTTTAACATTTATGTATTACTGATACTATATTTGTTTTTGTGTTTGAAATATTGTCTTAATATATATTAATAAAAAGTTTTGTTGAGAAAAAAGGTACAGTTGAGAGGTATTCCTGCCTGGTAAAAATAAATTGTAAGCTAGATTCTAGAAGCGTTGGCTGTCATTTTATTAGTTTTCGATACGGGTAAGATACACTAGGCATACATATGCCTATTTTCAGGCATGACCTCAGAGAATTGCAGACTTGCATCATAATCAACAGCAGTAACAGACAAAATAACATTGAGAGGCTGCAACAAGTGAAAACAGCATACATGAAGATTATACTAGTGTACAAAACAGAACAATAGAAACATCAATTGGTAATTACAGTAAGCTGCAAAAGTGATATAAACGTCAATGATAAAACACAGTGCACAGTTAGACACACAAGTCAGTGACTCTTGATTGCTGTTCAGCATGGTACATGCGAATAAAATTTTTATTACAACCCATGTAAGTAGGTGATCAAGAACTGAGCAATGACTTACCATAACTATAAAGGCAAAGTGCACACTGCTAGGTCAAAACTAGCAGACATTAGCTGGCTACTACATTTACGTGCTCTCAGCTTTCACTCCTGTACTAAATGTTTTCTTTTGTTTTTATTCTTTGGTAACCATATAAGGCCCACTAGGCACAAGTGCATGTTTTCAGGGGTGACCCAAGAGTACTGGCGAGGTTGAGTGACTTGCTCAGTCAAACAGTATGCAGGTGGAGGTTGGTGGAATCAAATGCATTAACACACCCCTTGGTGGCACCCTACTTTTCTTCCACCAACTGCGGAAGTGACGCCACCGTGCCCAAGATGACAGTTCTGACTAAAACTGCACATGCACTACTATTGCACATAACTAGTCTCCAAGGTTGCTTAAAAAGCAGCTGGTGCCCATGGAAAACTTTGGAAAACATAATATTTAGATACAGTTCAGCTTGCATTTCATGTATCTTCTATAGATTTCTTCTCTGCATTATTTATTACTCTAGAAATTTACAAAAAAAACAAGCTCATTATCCTAAGAGTTCATCCGCCTGTATAGCTTATTCTGTACTTGAAATTATAATGCTGTGTTGTGACATCTGTCTGTTTCCATGGGAATAACTGTGATGTCACAAGCAAAGTATTATGACATCAGCTTGGGAAGAAGTAATACGAACTGATGAACCCTCAAGGAATATCTATCCTGTTTTGATGCATATGACCTCAGTAATAAATAATGGGGATAAGAAATGCACAGCTAATGAGAAAAATAAGCTGCTTTGTGTGCAAATATTATGTTTTCAAAATTCTTCGAGGCAAAGGTGGCTTTTAAGCATATATAAATATGCACTGAGAAATGTCCCCATAGAGTTTTATGGTGCATGCCCTCACACTCTCCCTGCTTAGATGTCACAAAAGGTCTGAGTGCCAGGGTGGGGCCGGCAGACTGGGAACTAGAAGGGATCAGCTGGCCATGTGTTTGGCTCCAATTATGATCCTTCCTCCTAAAATGGCAATCTTAAAATTTAAATTTGCCACAGATTGACTAATGTTGCCATAAGGTAATGGGCTTTGAAGCCCAAATGATTCAAAAATTTTGGACATTTATTATAACTTTCTATACTTGGATTTCAGCAAAGCCTGTGATTCAGTGCCACATAGGAGACTAGTAATGAAGGCAGGGGACCTAAGATTATGGAGGGTTAACCAGACTTGTTGGAAATAGGTTGACAAATAGAACTCAAGTGGTTCTAAATGGACAGTACTCTGATGTTGGGAAGTGGCTAGTGGGGTGCCTCAGGTGTCTGTCCTTGGGCCACTACTCCTTAATATGTACATAAGTAATATAGAGGGTGGGGTTGCAGGGAAAGTTAGTCCATTTGCAGACATCACAAAACTCTGCTAGAGAGAGTGGACAGTGAGGAGAAATGAATAGAAATAAGATGGAAGTAGAGGGGCAGGAGAAAGCAGTCTTCTGTTTGGCAACTGCAATTCAGTGCCAAGCAGTATAAATCAATGCACACTAGTAGTAGAAATCTGCATCAATGGGGTAAGGAGGAGCAATGGAAAAGAGAAACGGGACCTTGGAATGATAATTAGCAGTAGTCTAAAATCCTGTTCCCAATGCAATAAAATGTATGGGAAGCTGAACAGGATATAAGGATTTATAAGGAGGGACTTCATGAGTTGCAGAATGGAATACTGCCTCTCTATAAGCCACTAGTTTAACAACACCTGGACTATTGTGTCTAATTCTGGAGCCCACATCTGAGAAAGGATAGAGATATGTTGGAAATCATAAATAGAAAGGTGTCACAAACCCACTCAGCAGGTCAGGCCCCTGCTCCCACAGTGCCAACCTCAAGCGCAGTATTGTGAACAGGTAACAGAACAGGGTAACCCTCCTCTCTGTGGGTCCGAATCACCTTTGGTCTCAAGTTCTGGAGGATTCAAATTGTAAACCTTATGCTAAGCGTGCCCAAATGTACAGCCTCAGATAATTTCGTTCTTTGGGAATGCCAGATATCTTTGCCTAAGGGCACCTAACCAGGTATCCAAAATGAACCCTAAAATTCTATGAAAGACCTTAGGAAAATTCTTACCTTTTCCCAGTTTGATATTACCATTAAGCTTATGAACAGTGTCAACTTTAACCATCTGTACTTCACATGCGAATGAAAGAATTTCAAAGGCACATCGGGCAGTCTCTTTAAAATAAGAGGTTTACTTAGAAAATGGATAAAAATAGGTAAAATGTAGTGCAGAACAATTTCAAGCTGGAAGGATTTTTCAAAGTAGGTGGTGGATGGGTAGAATATTCTACCAAGAAATGCGGTCAATAGTGGGACTAAAGCCAGGTTCAAAATAGTGAAAGCAACAAAACACCACACTGGGTTGGTGGTGATCTTCCTGGACATAGTCTCCACCACTCATTCACACTAGTGGGATAGCGCTGGAGGCACTAGGACCCAGCAGAAGCAAACTCTTTGCTCGAGGTTGGCGCCAGAGATGGAGCCGTGAGAGTGGCACATGACCTCAGCTCATGCGGTAATGACTATCTCAGCGTCGACCCTCCAACCACCTCAGTTCCTTTTTCTGCGAGTGCACTTCAGTGATGATGTCGCTCGCCCACGAGAGTCAAACTTCAAACTAGCAGCTTAGTTTTTCAGTTTTATTGTTTTGTAGTAATCGTGTCAGTGGCTCAGTAGGTAGCACACTCGCCTCTGAGGCCGGAGATCAGAGGGCTGTGGGTTCAGTTCCCACATCTGGCACTTGGGTTAGTATCCCAGTACTGACACTGTAGTGCAGCACAAGAGGGTGCTGCACTTCTGAGGTGCCATCTTTCAGATGAGACGTTAAACCAAGGTCCCATCTGCCTGGATTGGTGGTAGTTCAGGTGGATGTTAAAGATCCCATGGCACTTATCGAAAGAGTAGGGAATTTCCTGGTGTCCTGGCCAAATTTCCCTCATTCACTAGAAGTACCACCAACAGCTTCATCTGGTTTAAAGTCAGCTGGCATTCATCTGTATCCCCTCCCGGGTTTTGCCTGA
The DNA here is from genome assembly GCA_016271365.2 of Neoceratodus forsteri. Lineage (NCBI taxonomy): Eukaryota > Metazoa > Chordata > Ceratodontiformes > Ceratodontidae > Neoceratodus > Neoceratodus forsteri. The sequence goes on along the minus strand of JADMNL010000029.1, from coordinate 78,529,988 downwards.
AAATAGGCAGGATTTGTCCAGTGCACTTACCGGTCAACAAAAACTAAATAAATAAATAATATCTCAAATAGGTATTGCTTAGTTTATTTATTCTCAATTTAAGAAGAAGTCTCAGCCTACATTGGGAGTCGACCATGAGCGGGTCAGGTGATGGTAGGGAGACGTCAGATGAAAGTTGTTCAGTCAGTTGAACTGGGTCCAGTCCACCGCCTTTCTCCAGAAGGGGGTCTGAAAACGGACAGTCCAGTGCCCGAGGGGTGGTGGTCTCTCGAAAGCATAAAAGTAAACAGTCGCACTCTTGGCATTGTTCGCCTCAAGCTCTTCTTCGACCTGTAGGTCAAGAAAGAGAAGGCATCACCGAGGTCACCTTCTGATATGTCTCGCCGTGAGACGGTCAGTTATTGGGGCTAGTTGCGGTCCTCCTCCTTGAGTCGCCAGTTTCTATTTCTGGTAGCTTATGGCTTGATACAGCAAGCAATGTGTAAACAAGAAGATTAGGCACTTGCCACCATTTCAAACAAGAACACCAATGCCTCACGAGTTAAAGGTGCAAACTGTGCAAATTTTTTTAACATACTGTCCCAGTAAAACAGACACCACTTGGAACACTGGATGGATGCATTTTGGATCCCTGATCCTTTATCCAAGATGTGAAGGTGACAAAGATGAGGGTTTAGTCAGCATTACTGATGATGACAGCAATGATGTATATTCTACCCTCAGTCATCAAAGACTATATCGCTCTAAAATATGAGTTCAATGTGCAAAGTGAAATACATGTGTAAGAAAGAATAGATGCAAACAATTAGATATAAAATGCTGCAGGAAGCAAAAAGTTAGAGGTAAATCTGATCCACAGTGGAAACTGGCATTAAATCTACTGTCATACATCAGAAATGTAAGGCACTCCACTGGGTTCAAAACACGATGGGACACCTTAAGGGGATTATTAGAAATAATAACTGGTAAGCAATTTTTTCAAAGGGCTGAGCCAGTTGATATTCACCATAATAACTGTCCAATTATTACAGCATTCACGCGCTTAGCTTTATGGAACTGAGCTCGAGCACACTAACGGTATCTGTCTTTAGTTCACATAGCACACTACCTCATTGGCTGTCATTGTGTGTGTGTGGGCAGGCTGAACAGTTCTGCTAAGATGGCGACTCCATTTGCTGGCTAGCGAGGAGCCGCTACATCACTGTTCTCCACGCCTCATGATTATTTCTTTTTGCTATTTAAGTAGTTCAGCCCACCTTTGCAGTTTAAAACCAGTATCTTGCTGATCCTGCTGTTTGCCAGCTTTGGGAGAAAGTGGGTGCCAGCAGGAATGGGGCCGTGGCTGACTGCCTATAATGCTATAGTGATAGCGACTCCAAACTGTAAGTTTAAAAAACAAAGAAAGAACATAATGCTCAAGGGAAGAAAGGAGACAGTTTTTTTTAAACTTTATTTATAGAAGAGCCATTGGGTCGAGAAGATCTCTACATAATCATAAAACCAATAACAGCTTGTTCAGTTACATCATAGTACATGTACACATCAGTTTGGGTACAATCCATGATCCATCTAAAACTCCAATTTATACAGTGAAACTTATCATATGTAACTCATTTGGTTTTACCAGTACGTTCTTTACCTGGAGTTCCCCAGTTTTCCAGTTGGGTACTAATACACCCTTCACTTTATTATAACCCCTGCCCAGTCCGCCATCGTGAACTCTTCTCTCAATGCAGAAATCAGTGCCCTTGGTGCATGTGGTTACCTAAAAGAGCGAAACCATTCTTTCCCAGTGCTCTCTCGGGAGACCAGATCTTACCATATTTGTCTAATCGTTCCAGGACTTTATATTGGATATGTTTAGCTTCCTATTGTTTAGGAGGGCTTTTGTCCACTGGGCGATGGTAGGTATGGCCTGGGCCATCCAATTTTGAGCTAAAATCTGCTTGCCCACAACTAGTGCCAGTCTTCCCAGAGGATGTGAAGCCACTGACTGGCCCCCACCATTTCTTGGTACCCCAGTAAGATATCCACAGGGTCTAACTGAATCTCCTTTCCAAAACCTTACTTAAGATTTGGTTTATCTCATTCCAGTATATTCCACTTTGGACATGACCCAAACCATATGGTAAAATGTACATCCCTGGGCATAGCATTTAGGACATTGGTCTGAAATTTGAGGATTAATCTTGTGTGCCAGAACTGGGGTATGATAAATTCTATGCACAATGTTATAGTTAATTATTAGTAATCTGTTATTTACTGAGACAGCCTTGCTACTCCATGAGGCCAAATTCCAGTCCTCCCGTTAACATGTCTACACCTAGGTCTTTTCCCAGCTGTCTTTTAACTTTTGCAGCTTACCTGGCTGTGCTCCCCAGTAAGGCTTTGTATAGTACTGCCAGTGGCTTCACCCCACATGTTTTTACAGTGTTGAAAAATCTCCTCCAGAGATGTTCTACTCAAGAAGCCCCTCCCCTTATCCCAGTTAATTTAAGCATCCTGGACCTTATTACCACATTGGTAAGGTAGTGTGAGGGGTGAATGTCGAATAGTTGTCTCAACTCTGAAAAGCTAGAAAAGGTCCCATTGTTGAATAAGTGAGAGGAGAAAACACCCTTCCTCCCACTGTCCCAGAGCATGTTTAACCGAGGGAAGCCCTTCCATCCCTCCACAGGCTAAGCAAATGGACCCTCTGGTGACATACCCTTTATCCCCATCAGTGAAGCCCTCATCCAGGCTTTAAGCATACATTTGGTGAATGGATTCTTAGGTTTCTCACCATCTCCTCCCTTGAACTTAATGGGAGGAGACATAAGGTGTAGGGAGAACACACCTGGACTGTGGCTCCATAGTGACCCAGGCTGTCGTTCTTCCTCCTATTTCCTGGCAATCCATAATATATGTTAGTTGGGACGTAAAGCATATAGCTTCAAATTGGGAGTGTCAGGCCCCTCCTTCCTGATCCTAGGTCTCCGATTGGTCCAAATTAGAAAGTAATAGAGCCTCAAGGGACTTAAGGGACCGGAGGAGGCATGACAGGAAGGGCCTGAAAAGGTAGTGGCACTGAGGTAGAATTTGAATTTTTACTAAATTTACTCTTCCCAGCAAAGATAAGGGAGCGACTTCCATCTACTACATTGCTCTTTAATTTTCATTGCTCATAGGCTGTAATTTATATGCCCACATCCACTGTTCTACGTGGGAGTAGTATTCCCAGATATTTAATGACTGTTCTAGGAGAATATCTATGCCACTTATATGTATGAACTCTCCACTATCCATCAGAGGAAGCCACTTGCTCTTGTTCAAGTTGATCTTATGCCCTGAGATAGACCGTATTCCTTGAACGGAGGTTAGGGCAGGCATTGCCTCACTGGATCAGCCAGGAATAGAAGTACATCATCCATAAAAGAGATAACGTGCTCCTCTCCATTCACCCTATAACCTTCTATTACCTGATGATGGCTGTAGCCAAAACCTCAATGGTCATACATATATCAATGGCGGAAGGGCACCCTGTCTTGTCCCTATACGGAGCCAAAGGGGGTGACAGCGTATTGTTTGTAAGAATTTGGGCCCACGAGTTGATATAACCCTCTACCCACTGCCTAAAGACCGGTGCAAACCAGACTTTTTAATACTGCAATCATAAATGGCCATTCGTCCCTGTGAAGGCCTTTTCTGCATCTAATGCGAGAAGGCCCCATGAGCTTTCCTTCCTCTTGACCCTTGCTAGATTATATTCATTACCCATCTTTAATTATGCTTGCTTGTCTCCCCTTAACAAAACCCTCCGGTCATGGTGAATGACCTGTGGTAGGACTGCCTCCAGCCTCCTTACCAATATTTTCTCTATTATCTTATAGTCAGCATTTAGCAAAGAGATTGAGTGGTAAGAGCCACATTTTTGGGGTCCTTGTCCGGTTTGGGTAAAATTGTTATAATAGCTAACTGTTGAGATGGTGTCAGCCCCCTTCCCCAGTACCTCTTACCATATACTGGAAAAGCTGGCCCAAGTCACCCCAAAACTTTTGTAAAATTCCATGGGCAGACCATCTGGCCCCGGAGCTCTTCCTGATCTAGATGCCCAGATTGCCTCCTTAATTTCCTGAACAGTGAGTTCCTGTCCCAGCTTCTCATTTATTTGAGCAGGTATCACAAGAAGGAATATTTTCCAGAAAGCTATCCAGATTTGTTCCTTGTGGAATTCTGATGTATATAGCTTTTCATAGAAGGATTTGAAAATAATATTTATCTCTCGGACAGAGGAGGTACACACCCCTGTTCTCATTTTCTATTGTTAGGATTGTTCTCTCTGCTCTTTGTTTCGTAATTAGCCAGGCCATCCATCTCCCGACTTGTCCCCACGAAATATTGTCCGCTTTTGACATTAGGATATCCCTCTCAATACGCTTACAGCACAGTTGGTTGTATTCTCCTTCATTCTCTTCAATTTCACCAAATCCCCAGGTGACTGACTGCCCATAATCCGCTTTTCTAGCCTCATTATATTGGCTTCTAGTTCATTCTCCCTACGTTTTCTTCTTGCCTTTAAGGCTACATATGAGATAGTCTCCCCTTACAAAAGCTTTCAGAGCCTCCACGTAGTTCTTGCTGAGGTGTCTTCCACTTTATTATTTTCAAGGAATTCCTGTAGTTTCTTGGACATATATTTATGCGTATTGGGGATCTAACAATAGTGTAGGATCCATTCTCCATGCCGCACCCCTCGTCTGTCTCTTTCCCCACCTCTAAATGTAGTGGGCATGATCTGATACTACAATAGGCCATATTCTATCTCCCTTATTCGCCCCAGAAAAGTAGGAGAAGCCAGAAAATAATCTAGTCTTGTATAGACTTTATGGGCACAGGAGTAAAAGAAAATTCCTCTGTATCTGGGTGTTTAAATCTCCACAGTTCCTGCAAGGCCCTTTCATCCGCCAGTCTCCAGAAGTCCCCACACGTTTGGGTGAGCGTGGAATCTGGGTTTAGAATGGTCAAGAAGGAATCCCAATAGGTGTTATAATCGCCCCCTATAAACATTTTGTCTGGGAACACTGATAGCATAATAGCTAGATGCTCAAAAATTCTGGGCAGTCAAATGTAAGCTCATATAAGGAACCCAGGACTAGCAATTCCTCCTTCACTGTAGCCTTCACTATAACATATCTCCCCTGACTGTCTCTTTGGGTTGTATGAATTTGTACCCTTATCCTCGGTCTAAACCACACACATGTTCCTCTGGCCTTGGATGTGAAGTGAGATACTACCATCGTCCCCCCATTTTTTCTACTAAGCTTAATCTCTTCACATGTTAAATGTAGCTCTTGTAACATCACATCTGCATTCTTTTTTTAATATATGCCCATGCACATTTTGTTTCACTGTAGTTTTTAAGCCATTTACATTCCAGGATAACATTTTTAAACTAGCCATCAGGTGACATCATATGTATTCCTAGATCGAGGATCTCCCAAGCACATTGCATTACATCTGCCTCAAGCCCCTCGTATCAGCTGACTCTTGACCTTTTATTTTTTCTCCCAATTAACAGACATCCCTCTTCTCCCTCCCCTCTCATCTGTAACATTTCAAAGAGACCAGAAAAAGACCCTGAAAAAGAAGAAAAGAAATGAAAGAGAAAGGTAAAGACCTGCATGCGCTATCTAATCTGATAGAAAAACTAAGCCCTTGTGTCAAGAATCTAGGAAGGTGGTTCCGACTTTTCTCACCACCTAGCTTCCCCCAAGTATACCTCTAGTTAGAACCCCTTTACTGTCATTGGAGTAGCCTACTGGCCAAACCGTCATTATCCCTCCATAGAACCAGGTGTAGCGGTACAAGAGGGCCCCACCCAGGTCTCCCCCTCCGGACTGCCACACATAAGTAGTAATTTCCCACAACCCAACTGTCCAAATGGAGTAAGTGAGTATAAGGCTGGGCTAATCAAGAACACTTAGGGGTCCGTCCTCTCCCAGGAACCTCCGAATGAGGAGCCCAACAGGGTGAGCAGGCCCCCACTCATAATTTAACATACAGTCTTTTATTGCTCATCGCCTTTCATTCTCCAAGTGTTCCCTTCCCATTTCATTCCTGGGTCATGCGAATATGACACCCTGGCTCAGTAGGGAGGGTGACCAGCCTTACTACTAGTCTCCTGCACTGGCCCTCACCTGCCCCACCTGCAGCAAAAAAAAATAAAACAACTGAATCCCCCGGGACACATTGTATCCATATATTCAAGGAAAACATTTCACAAGTTAAAATCATGCACACAGTTCCTCCATCATCTTCCCCTGCAAACAAATTAGAGCGAGAGAATAAATCTACATCTCCCTATTTGTTTGATTAAATGTTCTTTGATTCTGCATTCTATTGTAAATAACAGTAAAACAGCCTCTGGAACCCAAATATAAAAACAAAGCAAAATTCAGTAGCTGCAGGTGGTGCACTGTATAACCGCTCTAGGCCCAGGGGCTAGTGCCAAGGGAAGTGGGGAAGGACGACCACTCCAGTCATTATAGGCCTCATAAGAGTTTGAAACAGAGCGAGCAATGCTCCTCTTCCTCCCCAACACCCCCGCACCCTCGTCCCACATTTAAGCTGCTCTGCCAGTACATAGACCCACCCACTCCGCAGCTTATGTATGAAAAAAACACAACAGTTTTCCAGCTCCCAGTTGATTTCTTTTGCTAATCAGGCAGCTGATATAACACAGTGTTATACAAATAAATTAACTAAGGATTGGTCACAGCACATACTATGAAGTCAATCAGCATCGGCTAGATCTCTGTAATGTCACTCTGGAATCACCTCCAAAATGGAAAATCAAACCGTCCTGCCAGGAGGTAGAGCAAGGGGAAAATGAGGAAGGCCACCTGCTCCAGCCTTAATAGGCCTCCTAAGAGTTTGAAGCAGACCGAGACAAACTCCACCCCAACCCCTCCCTATATCCTCATCCCTTGTAATGCTGGTCTGCAGTATAAAAATACTTACTGTATCTATACAGCCCAAGTCCAAAATAAAGTTCACTCATCTGCATTTTCTGCTGCTTTGATTCGTGTTTGATATACTGCATTGCCGCATCGGGTTTGTAAACACCTTGATTGTAGCGCCTTTCTCCTCATAATCAGTCGAGCAGGGTAGACAAGTGTAAAAGCCTCCTGTTGGTGTAACCTCCTCTTCACAGGCAGAAACGCATTCCGATCTGTTTGTACCAACCGTGAAAAGTCTTGGAATATACTGACAGTTTGAGAGCCTTCTCTAATGGCCCGCCTTTCATGCTGCATTCAATACCATCATTCTGTCCTGGTATCTCAAACATTTTACAATTATATGACGAGGCCTTTCATTTGGGTGGTCGATGACTGGGAGTTCTATGTGCCGCCGTATCTCCAAGGAGCACTCCGCTGGCAGATCTAGCTTTGTCTTTAACCATGTCTGGCAAAAGTTACACAGTTCTGCCTTCCACTCCTTCAGCCATGCCCACTATTCTTACATTTGTTCGCCTCTCCCTATTTTCTTGATCGTCTAATATTGTTTTTAATTTCTCTGTTTCAGTCATTGCTGCTTGCAGTTGGGGCTCCACTGATTATATTGATCTTCTTGCGTACTACTCTTTCTTCCACCTCCGTTAATCGGGCAGAATGTTGTTCCACTGTCTCCCCAAATCATTTACTGTTGTTTGCAAGAGGGCCAGTTGAGCAGATACATTTTCAAACCCAGCATTCATTTTACTCGTCATCATATTTTAAATCATTAAATAACTTTTTACCAAGAACTGAGGGCTATATATGTGTCTTCCACAGTCCCTGTTGAAGTTGTTGCAGCCATTACCAGCGTTTCTCCTCATGGTGGCAGAGCCTCCAGGCCCAGATCTTTAAGCCCGTTGTTGGCGCTTTTAAATGGAAGTTGACCCTGTTTTTTTTTGACATCTTCAGTGGCATAACTGTTTTCCTACAAAGTCCCACATTTCTTTATCTCAATATGTCCGGGATAGCGAGGAAAGGAGATTCCTGACGGTTTAAGCTCAGAGCTCCTGGACTAAGCAGCCATTCTGGATACCGGCTTGGCCATGCCCCGGGAGACAGTGGTTGTGTGTGTGTGTGTGTGACTACTATGACTGTAGAGTCCAGACAGAAGTCAGGCAGGAAACAATCCTCACCAACAATTATTGGGGAAAAAAAAAAAGCATGGGTTAGGGTGCATGCTTGAATTTAATGCAAACCCTCGGTGTCAGATGCTTTAATAAACCCTTAAGCTTCTCTCTCGGGGTTTATGTAGCATCCCACACCTCAGTGTGTATTAAATTCTTATAATGCTCACTATCTCATGCATTATTTTCTATATAATACATTCTAGGGCTTGGGGACAGACTTGATGGACTTATGTCCTTTTGTTGTCCTTATTATTCTGTTTCTATCCATCTAATGAGAAAATAAAGCTCCCTAGATTTTCACACCTAATACCAGTCTCCTTAGTGTCTGCCATCTGCCAGTCAAATCTATCTTTCCTTAAATGGTAATCACCTCCAGTTGTCTGCCAGGTACATACTGTATGGATCGGAGTGTGACCAGTGGGGTACCAAAAGGTTTGGCACTAGAACCAGTCTTCTTCCATATCTTCATCGCAGATATTGCAGAGGAACTGGAGGAACGTGTGCCTTTTGTGGATGACACCAAATCTGCAACAGAGTGGACACTCAGGAAGAGGTGGAGAAAATATACAGGGATTTAGGGAAGTCTGAAGAGTGGTCAAAGACATGGCAGTTAGAATTCAATGCCAAAAGTACAAAATCGTGTACCTAGGACATAGGAACTCTTGTTTTGAGTGTAGGATGGGAATGGGAGAGAGGCATTGTCAGGCACTAAACAGGAAAGACACCTTGGGGTTATAATATTAGAGCAACTCAAGGTGGCAGCACTGGGGAGAGGTGGATAAGGATAGATGGAAACCATCCAAGGATGGCACATAAGGAGGTATTGCTAGTTGGGGACTTCAATCTGCCAGGCGTGGATTAGACCTATCAGCTGCAGCAATAGTAGATAGTGACATCCTGGACTCCTTGCAGAGGCGTTACTGAAACAAGTAGTTGAGGAATGCACTTGATGGGGGTGTGGCAATACTAGACCTGGTACTGACGAATGGGGACACTGTTGCTGGCGTCATGGTGGGTGACAACCTGGGGTCAAGTAATCATTGTACAGTGTGGTTCAATATAAGGACTGGGCCAGAACCGAGCCACTAAGACGAGAGTCCTGGACTTCAGGAGAGCTGATTTCAGGAAAATGGGAGAATGCCTGGGGAATGCCCTGACAGGGATAGAGGATCTGCAGGAAATCAAGGCTATGGGCAAAATAAAGGGGGCATTGAAAAAGCAACAATTATCAGCATCAGGCAGGTTAACAAGTGCAAGAGAAAAGGAAACTGTTATGGTTTTCTAAAGAAGTAACAGAAAAAGGGCAAAAAAACTAGCATTTAGAAAGTACAAAAGACACAGGGGAGGAGGAGGATAAGGAAAAATACCAAGAGAACCAAAGGGAGGCAGGGAAGGTAGTTATAGTAGATGAGCAAAGGTACAGACAGAGAATAGCCCAATCAATAAAGGGAGAAAACTTTCTCTAGATATATAGCGAGAAGAGGAAGACAAAAGGGGAATAGTAAGGATTAAAGGCAAAGGAAGAGTTTGTGAGGAGGACCAAAGAAGGCAGACATACTGAACAAATACTTTGGTTCAGTATATACAAAAGAATGGGTAGGTGATGGGCCAAAGATAAGGGACAAGGGCAAAACTGATAGGGAGGTGGAAACTAGTCCTTTACAGAGGAGAAAGTCCTCAAGGTATTAGCATAATCAAGCGTGGACAGGGCAATGGGACCTTATGGGGGTTCACCCTGGGATAATGAGGAGCTCGAGGAGGTGCTGGCTGCCCCTCTGACAGCCTCTTCAACTTATCTGTAGAATTGGGAGGTTCTGAGGGGCTGAAGGAGGGCAGATGTGGTCCCACTTCAAAAAATGGAAACAGGAGGAGGCAGGAAATTGCAGATCTGTCAGCCTGACTTGATAGTGGGTAAAGTAATGGAATCACTACTAAAGAAAAGGATAGTGGAATACCTTGTAACTGGTGGATTACAGGATCTGAGGCAACATGTTGTCACAAGATGGAGGTCTTGCCACACAAACCTGAACGAGTTCTTTGACTGGGTGACCAGAAACTGGATCAGGAGGAATGGTAGATGTGGCCTACCTGGATTTCAGTAAGGCCTTGACACCATTCCACACAGAAGACTGGTGAACAAGCTAGCCTGTCTGGGAGTGGGTCAAAAAATTGTTAACTTGGTAAAAGTTGGTTAAGCAACAAAGTCAGAGGGTGGTGGTAAATGGAGTTCACTCTGAAGAAGGCAAGGTGACCAGTGGAGTGTCTCAGGGGTCAGTACTAGGCCTGTTCTCTTCAATGCCTATTAGTGACATTGCTGAAGGGCTGGATGGAAAAGTATGCCTGTTTGCAGATGACTCAAATATCTGCAACAGCGTGAGACACACTGGTGGGGGGGAGAGATGAGGAATGATATGAAAAAGTTGGAATAGTGGTCAAGGGTTTGGTAGCAGGATTGCAATGCAAAAAGTACAAAATCATGCACTTGGGGCAGAAACCCAGGGCTATGTATCAATTGGAAGGGAGGTACTGGCAACCACCAAATAGGAAAGGGACCTGGGGATAATCATTTTGATGACCTGAAGGTAGCCAAGCAGTGTGATAAGGCAGTGGGGAAGGCTAGCAAGATGCTGGGTGCGTGGGGGAGTATCACCAGTAAGAGGAAGGAGGTAATATTACCCCATACAGATCACTGGTAAGACCCCACCTCAGTACTGTATATGGTGCTGCAAGCCCCACCTCTAGAATGACATAGTTAGGGTAGAGGTGGCACAAAAGGACAACAAAATGGCACTGGCCCTGCATCGAAAGCCCTATGAGGAGCGATTCATGGAATAAAATATGTACTCTAGAAGAAAGGAGGGATATGATAGAAACATTAAAATATCTTATGGGTATTAATAAGGTACAGGAAGGTAGCATTTTCCGTGAAAAGAAGATCAAGGACAAGGGTCACACTATGAAGTTGGAGGAGGAGGACTTAGAGGAAATGTGAGAAGTACTTCTTCATGGAGAAGTTGGTGGACACCTGGAGCGGCCTCTCAGCAGAGGTTGTGGGTGCCAAAATGGTTACAGGATTCTTGCATGGAACAGATCAAGGGACCTTGGAAGTAAGGCAAGGGCAGAGACAACCAGAGACTGAGTAGGATCTGTGGTGGCACAGTAGATAGGGAAAACTGGGCAGACTGGGTGGGCCAAGAAGTCCTTATCTGTTGACAACTTCTATGTTTCTGTTTTACTGTGTGACACAGCCATAGGTAGGGCTAGTAGGATGCTGTGGTGCATAGAGGAGGCATAACCAACAGGAAGAGGGAGGTGGCACTACCACTGTGTCGCTCTGGTACACCCACCTGGAGTACTGTGTCCAGTTCTTGAGACCATACCTCAGAAAGGACACTGATTGACTAGAGGCGGTCCAGAGGAGGGCAGAAAAATGGTGCATGGTTTGCAAGTGAAGCCCTATGAAAAACTAAAGAAGCTGAATATGTACACTCTGGAGAGAGAGAGAGAGGTGACATGATGAGAGACCTCAAGTACCTCACAGGTGTGAACAAGGTACAGGAGGAGTCTTTTCAAGTGAGGAATAGCTCCATGACTGGGGGCATGCAGTGAAGCTGGAGGGAAGCTCAGAAAGGATGTAGAAATATTTCTTCACTGAAAGAATGGTGGATGCATGGACCCAACTGTTCTTCAAAGTGCTGGAGGCTAGAATGGTGGATGGCTTCAAGCATCGTGGGATAAACATAGTTGTAACACAGCAAAGAGAAGCCTGAAATAAGGCAACATCATTGACCTTGTGCTGGAAAATGGGGACTTTGTGAGAGAACTTACAGTGGAGGAACCATTGTCAGGGTGACCACCACTCAGTATGGCTCACATTGGATATGGGCAAGGAAGGAGGAATCTGGCATAAGAGTGCTGGACTTCAGGAGGCTGACTTTGGGAGGATGGGGAAAGTGGTAAAGGGTACCTGGCCAGAATTCAATCTAGTATGGACACTAACCAGAGGTGGGAGCTCATAAAGCTGGGGATAATGGAGGCAACCAAAACCTGCTGCAAGGCCCAGAGCAAGAAGGCTAGAGCTAAGAAACCGAGCTGGTTGAGCAAGGAGGTCATGGAAAAGGTAAGGAGGAAAGAGCTGCCTTTAGGAGGAACAAGAAAACAGGGAGGAGGGAGGACAGGAGGAGGTACTTGGCGGAATTGAAGGAGGTGACAAGGGCGTAAGGGGAGCCAAGGCATCTATGGAGCTCAGGCTGGCACAAGGCATGGGGGAGGACTCTTTAGGTACATCAGGGAGAAAAGGAGCTGTAAGGACCACATAGTAAGGATTAGGAAGGGGTTGGGTGGAAGCAGGGCACTATAAGGCAGAAGCACTAAGCGATTACTTCTGCATGGTATTTACTAAGGAGAAGAGGGGTGACACCCAAGGGGAGGAACAGCAGAAACGGGGGAGGGTGACAGATGGGAAATCATGGGCGCAGAGTTCAGGAGGGTTTGAAGGCACTGAGGTGGACAAGGTGCCAGGCCCAGATGGCATCCACCCAGAGGTACTGAAGGAGCTGGCAGAAGTCCTTGCGGACCTTTGGCAGATCTATTTAATCTTCACTACACTTGGGTGTGTACCTCAGGACTGGAGGATGGCTCATGTAGTGCCCTCCACAAGAGTGGCCCCAAGGATGAACCGGGAACTACAGACTGGTGAGCTTAACATCCATCGTGGGTAAGCTAATGGAGACTATCCTGAAGGAGAGGCTGGTGGCTCTCCTAGAGGTCAAAGGACTGGGACAGCAGACAGCATGGCCGTACATGGTAGATCCTGCCAAACCAACCTGGTGGAGTTCTATAACTGGGTAACTAGGAAACTGGACAGGGGCCATGCAGTGGATGTCTTGTATCTGGACTTCAGTAAGGCATTCAACTCCGTGCCGCGCGGAAGGCTGGGAAGTAAGTTAGAAGAGCACAGGGGTGGGTGAAAAGCTGGTGAGATGGGTAGGAACTGGCTTCAGGGAAGGCAACAGAGGGTGGTGGTGGGTGGGAGCTCTCACACCCTAGGGTAGTGACGAGCAGTGTTCCACAGGGCTCGTGTTGGGACCAGTGTTTGGGATATTCATTGCAGACATATCATTGGACATCAAGAGCAAGATCAGTCTGTTTACTGATGATACTAAGGTAGGTGTGGTGATGGATGACCTAGGGAGTGGTTGCAGGATGATCTGGCAAAGCTTGAAACATGGTGGGACACTTGGCAGCTGGGGTTTAATCCCAAAAAGTGCAAGGTGCTGCATTATGGGATGGAGAACCCAAGGAGGAGTTACCAGCTGGGGAGTGCAGCTAGCCCAGACAGAGGAGGAAAAGGATCTGGGGTGCTCATTACAGGGTCAATGAACAACTCAACACAATGTAGGAAGGCAGCTGCAAGGCTAACAAAATGCTGGGTTGTATTGCAAGGGTATATCCGAGGAGGGAGGTGATTCTGCCATTGTATAGGTTATTAGTTAGACCGCACCTGAGTACTGCATGCAGTACTGGCGCCCATATCTGAAGAGGACATTAACTACTGGAGGGATGCAGCGCATGGTGACAAAGATGATTAAGGTTCTGGGGACTTATCATACGAGACGAGGCTGAGGGAGAGACAGGGGGACATGACTAAAACCTTTAAGTACATGAAAGGAATAAACAAGACAGGTACAGAGGGCTGTTTAAAGTAAGGTAGGGAGGGCACGCAGGAACATGATATAAGACTGGAGGAGAGGAGTTGAGGAGACACTGTTTTACAGAGAGGCGGTGGCTGGGTGGAATGAGTTACCTGCAAAGTGGTATCAGTAGAACAGTGGACTGCTTCAAAAGGGGATGGGACAGGACAGGGGAGGGTCAATGGAGGGAAGGGTGGAAGGGAGGGGCAGCTGCAGAGATAAGGGGTGCTAGCTGCACATTCGAGCGACTTGATAGACCTCTAGGCCTTTATCTTCTGGCAAATTTAGTATGTTTAGTATGTTCGTATTGGATAAAACGTGCCACATGATCAGCGGGGATTAATCACTGGTAATGCCGCTCCAACTTTTAATCAAGGGGTCACGGGTCAGGCTCTAGCACTACTAGCTGTCTGTCAGCCGTGGAATACACATTCGCAATGACGCAGGATCTCCTACTTGCCGACACAAAGCCAAACAGTTCCAGTGAACAGAACTATAAAAATGGAAATAACAACGCAAGTATTCCCGCTTACAAATGCATTAATGCTCTCCGAGTCGGCCTCGTTCCACAACCCCACAACCATGCAATATTTCCCAGTAGAAGCCTCCTTCATTGGACATTAATGCTTACGTGTACATTAGGCGGATGCAGGGAGGAGGGTAGGCTAAAGGGTAGGCTGGAGACCAGAAGGAATCCTCGGAGATACATGCGAACATACTGTACATACGAAATCGCCCAGCAGATAAAGGCCGTATGGTCTGTCAAGTCTGCTCTATTGTACAGCTTACAACCTTATACTGCAGCTGCCCCTCCCTCCCCTCCTCCCTCCAGTGACCTTCCACTTTACCCTGTCCCATCCCCTTTTGAATCAGCCCACTGTTCTACAGAACACCACTTCCTTGGCAATGCATTCCACCTAGACACCACCATCTCTGTAAAAAGTGTCTCCTCATTTCCATCCTGAACCTTCCCCTTCCAATCTTAGATTGTGCCCTCGAGTGTCCCTCACCCTCCTTAATTTTAAAAGTCCCTCCATGCCCATCTTATTTATTCCTTCATGTTCTTGAAGCTTTGAATCATGTCCCCATCCCTCTTCTCCTCCAAGGAGTACATGTTCAACTCCCTCAGCCTGCTCTCATAGAGTACGTCCCCTAGCCTCCAGATCATTTTGTTG
The DNA here is from genome assembly GCA_016271365.2 of Neoceratodus forsteri. Lineage (NCBI taxonomy): Eukaryota > Metazoa > Chordata > Ceratodontiformes > Ceratodontidae > Neoceratodus > Neoceratodus forsteri. Next base: position 78,514,959 of record JADMNL010000029.1, on the reverse strand, counting down.
CCCTGCCTGCACCCCTCCAGTAACCTAATGTCCTCCTTCGGGTACAGTCTCCAGAACTGCACACAGTACTCCAGGTGTGGTCTAACAAGTGGACCTATATAGCGGGGATCACCTCCCCTCCTGGAGGATATGACTCTGGCAATACAACCTAGCATCCTGTTGGGCTTTGCAGTTGACTTTCTACACTGTGCTGAGCTGTGCATTGCTCCCATTATGACCACCCCTAGATCCTTCTCCTCTTCTGTTTCAGCTTGTTGAATCACCCCTAGCTGGTAGCTGCTCCTTCTTTTTTTGCTCTGAAATGTAGCACCTTGCATTTCTTGGCATTGAACCATAGCTGCCAAGTGTCTGACCAGGCCTCCAATTTTGCCAGATCATCTTGCAACCCCTGCCACCCTTCTGAGTTATTCACCACTGCTTCCGTCTTGATATCATCTGCAATCAGACTGATCTTGCTCTTGATGGCTATAAAACCGGCATATAGATAGAATAGGCAGATAACTGTTGAGCAAACTGGGTGGGCCAAGCAGTCGTTTTCTGCCGACAGAGTCTATGTTTCTACGTTTCAGGCCTGCTGTAAATGTGCCCATTAATCCTCAATGTGTTGACATCATAGCTTGTCAACTCCAAAAGGGCACTTTAAGCGCTTTTAAAATAATTCTTCTGCATGCAAAGGAACTCTCTTTTGCTTTGCTGTGAAGACTGTTGTGCAGGAAGTGGGGGCCATTTCTCCATTTAACATCACTTCCTGTCTGATAGCCCAATTTTGTAGAACTCAGAGTGGCAGGAGGTGTACAAAATGACATTTTAAGTAACAAGCAAGAAAAAAATGGGAACAGTCAGCACAAAAGACTACGCTCAAGCCCAGTTGCTGGTCCCAGTGTGCACTTCATATGCAAAAACATTTGAGTTACTTACTGTTTACTGTAGTATAGTAGATTGTATCAGACTCATTTTGCTACTTATAGGCTGACATCTTCTGTTAGTACAAATCCCAGAATCCCCTGCAGCACATCAGAGCAGTAGGCAGCAGTGGGAGATTCAACAGCATGCAGTGCATGTTAGAGCTTTTATAATCTCTGATCAGATGTTTTCCCGGGTCTGCTTTTCTCCAGGGGCTGAGTACGGTCCTCTGTGACTGTACTTAGCCCAGGGAGGACAGCTGGACCAGCAAACAAAAGATCAACGCTTATATAAACTCTAACATGCACTGCAGGTTTAGCCCACTGCTGCCTACTGCTCTGATGTGCTGCAGGGGATTCTGGATTTGTAGCAACAGAAGATGTCAGCCTAGAACTATACAAAATGAGTCTGATACACCTACTATACCACGCAACAGTTATAAACCACATTTTTTGCACACAAAGTCATACCTCTCAACCTCCTACCTCATGAATCAGGGACAATGCTTAAAAATCAGGGACAAAGGACCAAAGTCAGGACACATCTTCAAAGTTAGTGATATCCACTCAGGAAGCTGGTAGAATAAGGGCTTGGTGTAAAATGCATTTTCTAATGAAGAACAGGTCTGTAACATTAATGTGTGACATTATTTTTGCTTACAACCCCTGCTGTTTGGTCACGAAACACAATTTTTAAGAGGGACAGGGCAACATTTTGAGTCAAAATCAGGAAGTCCTGAAAATCAGGGACAGTTGAGAGGTATGCACAAAGTGCATATTGGGACTAATCTCAAGTTTTAAGTGTGGGATCCTTGGTGCTGACTGTTCCCCTTTAAACTATGACCAGTAGAATAGCATCATAGGTAAAGTAAATGTGTAGGTACCCTTGAGTAAGCTGACATAGTGAAATGTTAGCATAGAAATGAATCATCCCATTTTGCAGATAAAGTCATTTGTGTGCACTGTAGATTTCAAGCAGTGAGTGCACTGTACTCTTTGAAGTGTTAAACATGTAAGTGGTTAAGCAATTTGCACTTTAAAAGTCCTATTCTTCATGCTTCTTTACCATTGGGGCAGAGGACAACATTTCACGAAACTGGAACTAATAATGAAACAGGCTCATATACCTGCACTTTGTTCTGGAGACATTTTTCACAGTTTCTTCACCCACTTCTGCATGTGCACCTTCACAACCAGTTAGTGTTTTAACTGCTGTTACAGACATGAAAGCCAAAAAAATTGATTCACAGCACTGTTGTGTGCCACAAACCAACCTTTAATGCAAATTCTATGATAAATTGTTACTGTTCACTCCTCTGTGTGATCACAAGAGGAACTACAAGATGACCAGCCCTAAAACTGTTCCATGAGCTGAGATGCCCTAAAAAGAATCATATCTAAGTTTACCACTAGGTGTCATCTTTAATAAAACAATGTAAATTAAAGAAAGCTTTGTTGTAAGAAAGTAGTTTTCCAACAAATAGCATTTGTAAGTATTGTAATTGTTCTTGAATTAAATCTTGAAATTAAAGTAGAAGTACAAGTCAAAAACCAGTAATGTACAATGGTGCTCAGTAAAAAGTCCTGTCATATTGTGACATTTGTTTATCTATCTTTTGGAATTTCTGGCTGAAAGGGCCACTGAGCTGAAACTTATCTCCAGATACTGTATATCCCAGAAGGGAGGTTAAGTGATTTGCTCATTGTCACACAATATGCAAGTGGTGGTTGTGGGATTCAAACCCATGTCTGCTGGGTCTTCAGCGTCGCAGCTTGGTGCTTTGTTGCTGTCTTCCCCATTAGCTGCTAATCAGTAACTCTCAGAGCTTCAGTTAACAATGGTGGATCTAGCAGTCGGATCTTTTTTAAACTTCCCCAGGATGGCCGTTTGGGGATACCACAACCCCTCAGTATTTCATCTGGGTCCTGGCATACTGGAATCTGCAGCCCTCATAGCTGGGTCCCAGTGTACTGGGATCATGGAATCACGCTGCTTGATGGTGAGGATTTTTCTTCTTCCCGTTTGTGGTTCCCAACCCCAGAGGGTGCCAGCATGAAGGACATAAGTCCAGGCTGGCAATGAGCTGATGTACTCTGCAGCCAAGCACCTAATGGTGCCCTCCCGACACTGTGAGTCTGAACCTGCCACCCATGCTTTTGCTGACCAGGTAAGCCCACTGGGGCTAGAAGTCCCTTTTCAGGAGCGACCGGAGGGAGGATACAGATGGTAAGCAACTGAAATTGAACCAGATTAAGCTGTTGGTGGTATTGTTTTAGTGAAAGGGAGAAATTTAGCCAGGACACGGAAATTCCCTACGGCTTTCGATAAGTGCCATGGGATCTTTAACATCCACCTGAACTACCACCAATCCAGGCAGATGGGACCTCAGTTTAGCGTCTCATCTGAAAGATGGCACCTCAGAAGTGCAGCACCCTCTCATGCTGCACTACAGTGTCAGTATTGGGATGTTAACCTACGTGCCAGATGTGGGAACTGAACCCACAGCCCTCTGATCTCCCAGCCTCAGAGGCAAGTGTGCTACCTACTGAGACACTGACACTGACACTTTTACCAGCAGCAGTACTTGGTAGAGCACAATAGCAGCCCTGTTTGTCCCTCTGTCCCCAGAGGAGGAGGAGAGGGTCCTATGGGATGCTGTATCTTCCTCCCCTTGGCCAGCACCGATGACCCAGGATCATTTCCAACCCAGGTCGCCAGTGTCAGGAGCAGTAGCACTACCACAGTGCTGACGGTCGGCCCCAATCTGATCTCTTTTTAACAGACAGTGAGTTTTAGTGATATAGCTAGTTAACACTATGGACATTGTGATAATAGTATCAGAATATCTTCACTTAGAACCAGTCCCTGAGCACCATGGTATTACAGGACCTGCTGAGTAAAGGGAGCAAAGGCTGTGCACATCTGACACAGTTCCTGGCATGCTGACTCAGAGAATCAGGGCTCCACACTGTTTTGGGCTGTGAAGGTAGTCATCTGCTGACTTCTTCAATTTTAAAATAATGCTGTTTTTTATTTATTTCAGCCTTGTACTGTACTGTACACACTGTATATACTTTTCTTCCTTGTATATTATTGCTTTTTGTATACCTGCTTCTGTACTGTACTTTGATGTATTCATGACCAGATCCACCTTGCAAATGAGCCTTGCTCAATGGTGCCTGCCTGAATAAATAAAGATTTTGATTGATTGACTGGTTGATTGATTGAACTGCTGTCTAGACCTAAGAAGAATTATAGGCACGTGATGGGTCTGGTGCTGAAGAGTACAGGCAAAGGAAACTAAACTACAGAACCTAATATGTTGTAATTCTTTTGCTCACAGACTCTAGGAATGGTAAGTGGAGGATAGGTGACAACCAATTGCAACAGTACCTTTTACACCTATTTGGGTTTGATTTTGTAGCCACCTGTTCTTGGGCTGGACCCTTGAACTGTTGTAGAGCAAAGCTTAGATGAACAGTGCTTGGATTAAGGAAATGTACTAATTATTATGGAGGAAATACTGTGAGACCATTTATAAGAGCAATGATGGTGAAATTCAATGCCCAAGCAATGTATGCTATACGAGATATCGGGTCCTGAAAAACATGATGTTTTGGAATGTGTGCTGCACAGATGTATAGATCTGCATTGTGCCTGAATAGATCCATATGGGTTGTTACCTTAGGTAATTGCTAGGCCTACACAGCTTTAAAATCATCGCAATTTCCAGAAAATAAATTACTGAGTGAAATTGACAAGAATGTCTGATGAACAAATTCTAAATTACCAGTATGCTTAAATGAAAAGTTAAAATGGTTAGAACATAAGTGTACAACATCAGGAAGGTTAAAAAGTACAAGGGTCTCTGAAAGAGTATGGGTAGTTTGCTTATGGAGCTAGAAACAGCCATCAGAATCAAATTAGAGACCTTGAAATGATTAGTAATACCACGTTTTGCCCTGATTTAATAGAAATGATAATCATTTTTGTTATTAACATTATCTGGATGTTACAATAAACCGTAATTTTCTTTTTTAGGATTGGGGCTGGCAGTATTGCCTAGAGGTTAGAGTTAGGAGCTGTGAATGAGTTTGGTACATCCAGCACATCTCAGGGTTACCACTTGTCCTGATTTTTGCAGGACAGTCCTGATTTGGGCAGCTGTGTCCTGCAAAAACATGAAAAATACTACATGTCCTGATTTTGTAGCAGAAAAAATATTTCTAACTTTCCACTGAATGTTGCAGAAACTGTAATACCTTAACTAAAGTACCTTAAAATGACAAGAAACAATAAAACAACTACAAAACTACAATACTTAGCCTTAATCCTAATTAGAAAACAAGTCTGTTGCATTGGTGGGGTTAATGTCCCACTTTGGGCTTCTTAGAAGGTGGTAACCCTACCGCCACATCTGGGTTTGATTCCCACAACCTCCACTTGCATACTGTGTGACTCTGAGCAAGTCACTTAACCCCCCAAGTGTTCCTGCTGTCTTTGTAAAACAGGCATTGTAACTTGTGGGCCTTACCAGGTTATCAAAGGAAAAAAAAAATAATTATACTAGATACAGATTTGAAAGTTTTGACAGCAATGTTCTATTGGCTAAGCATGCTTAGGGCTCCGGATCCTGTAAGTAAAAATTTAGCTGTAACATTGGAGAAAAAGAACTTAGAACATGTTTTGTTATAGTATACCTCATATAACAGAGCCAAGAAGAGGTGGCTGGAGCCAATTATTAGTGCTCTGATAAAACTGCCTGATGACATGACAACCGTTTTAATGACTGTAGAAGATCAATATGTGATTGATAATTTTGCAGATTACTGTATTTTGATGTTATTTGATGTATTAAACTAATAAAGAGAGTGCAATCATGCTGTATAGACTGTACTGCTTTTCTTACAGAGTAACTGAAGCTGTGCATTTAGTAAGGATGCTTTATAGGCTTCAGGAACCACTCCTATTCTGTTTTAATTTCATCTGATGTCTTTTGTTTTATGTGGTTTTGATATTGTAATAAACTTTCATTATAATGATCGAACAATAAACTGATTAATATACACAGCGTGATGTCTTATTTTAATAATTTAAAGGCAATAATCAGTCCTGACAAGTTGATTCTCATCTTGCTTTTATTGGGATTGGGAACAGATAGATTCCTTACTTAATACAGCATTGAAAGCAGCAGTCTATGTTATGGTGAAAATATTGTACGTAATACATACCATTTAATTATATTTCAGGTTGCCCTTTTCTCCTATCTTATATGATATACTTTCTCCCCTTGCAACAAAAGTGAAATGCAGACAAGGGTCGACATATGTTACTATGTGGAAACAGGGTTTGCCTAAACTAACAACTGAAGTGCAACACCGCTGACATTTGTGCATGACACACCACTAGTCACATGGTGCTATACCATGGGGACAGGCTTTGGGTATGGGCACTGCCTCCTTAGCCCTCCCCTCCATCTGATGGCCGTACCTTGTGGACTGTTTCTGGGACGGCATTTTTTACTAAGCTAAAACTCACACATCATAATACAGGTGCACATTCTTATTTCAGACACAGCCTGCATCGTACCAAGTGCATTCTGTATCTGCAGCATTTTCCTCACATTATGGCACACAAATGGTGCATGCATCTTTAGTCTGACACATACGTAGTGTTTGGAGTGCATCTCCTGGCACCTGGGACATGAAGTTAGATCTTTTATTATGTAGTCTTACAGTGATGCATAGTAAGCAGTTGTGGCTGAAAAGTGTCTCCGTTCTTTGAAAATCAGCCCTACATGTCCAGTAGTCCCATCAATTTCCTGGTACCTTGCACACTTACCTGACTGAGATACAGACTCAAGCCCTGTTTCTTCATGTTGATGATCCTTTGCTCTGGTTCCTTGCTGATCCCCATCTACCCGGCTCCTTCCGTTCTGCTTGCACTCTGCAACAACCCTATTGCCTGTCTGCACCAGGTCTGCAGGCTGGTGGTGTGACTAGCGTTGTGACTGGGATTGTAAGAATTGTCAGGCTTCATGAATGGATTTGTAAATTGCATGGTGACCCTATACTTCCCGCTGTATGAGACCAGAGAAGTTAACACCCATGCTGGGAAGGGGTGCTACCCCTGGAGAATACATCAGGGAGTTGCAAACAAGAGATCAGTGGTAAGTGCAGTACCAATACTTTAAGCTAGCTGCTTATGACTGAGAATCTGACTCTGAGAGTCTCGTCATCTCTAAGAAACTTGACAAACTTCAGGGTCCCCATATTCGAGTCAATTGAAAATATTTGTAGCCTGCTAGTGCTGCATAGCACATAGCGACCTATTCACAAAGCCCTGTCTGCAGGTGCATGGTGCATAAGTGATGTGCAATGGTATATGCAGTATACCATGCATGTTATGCCATGGAGACATTCATGAACAACATTGCACCCTGAGGGAGAGCAGATGTGTAGCTATGTGCCACACACAGTACATGTGCATGTGGGGTGGTGGGCATATAGCGTCGCATGGCACTTTATGCATATGCACAATGTGCGCTACCATCACCCAGGCACATTGACCAGGGCCTTTGTATCGCCAAGACGAGCGGCGGCCTTAAGCCCCGCCCATGTGCCCAGACAGTGCCCTGGACTACAAGGAAGAGCGATAGATGGGAAGCGATGGATACAATGGTGCCCCCGTCAGGAACATGGCTGCCAACACAGGTTTGTGGATCACATGCAAAGCCAGTGTGGGCTGCTGCCACACATAGCGAGGCACTGTGAAGAACATGTAGACACCCCATGGCCCAGATGGCCACCCCACTGTGGGGACCACCAATGCATGCCAGTGACATGAGCATGGCACAGACCAAATGGATGGGATGTATGGAAAGTACCCCCTTTCAGCACATCCAGGCAGCACCAGGTATAGTGGGCTGCCAGCATAGATATGTAGTGAAGGGACCCGTTCCACCACCCCCACATACCTGGACAGTGGACACACCCCACCACCCGGACGATAACAGCAAAGTAAATTGGAAAATAACATATTTATTTTATGTCTCACAATGACATAGGGGCCACAAAGGCCACAACCATCCCCAATTCAAACATTCCTCTCAGTCGTCAGCATCCTCAGAATTACTGTTGGACCTTGGCAGAGTGGTGTTGGTGTAGCCCTTAGCTGCAGCAGGAGGCACTTCAGTGGTCCATGATACCTCTGGAAGAGGGACAGCCATGAATGATGGGTGCACAGTGGGACAACTGTGAAAACAACAGACACGTGCATGCACCACAGTCAACTGCACAACATTCCTTGGAGGGCTCCGAGACTGAACACAACTCTCACCTCATCCTTGTAGTGGACGTTTCTCGTGCCCACCCACAGGATATGAAATAGAGAAGGTACAGCAGAATTTTCTGCCACCACTTAAAAGGGGACCTGTGGCTGTAGCAGCGTGCTCAATGGCACACAGCACGTGTACAGGTAGTAGTAGCTGTCCAACAAGAGGTATCGTGACCACAGGATGTGCCCTGGGCTACTCATGAATGTTCTCCTGTGGGAGGGCGATTGGGAGAGGAAAGGGCTCTGAGGAGGTGACACAAGCCCTGGATACTCAGACCATGTGGTACTGTGGCTCAGCTTTGTGATGCACCATGCATGTAGTGGTTCCACCTGGACCATGATACAATCTCTGGACACTGCCATATGCTCAGAGATCAGCTGGAACCCACGACACATAGGTCACATGCCATGTCCATGGAAAGGTAGATCTTTGTGCTCTGCTATACCATGTCACAGGCTCCTTCCAGAGTGTTACAGGGGATGTCACTGGTGTCAGTCAGTCTTTGTGTCGAGGGCCCTGCACCAGGTCATGGATACCTTACTCCATCACATGCATGACCACACATGTTTTTCCATGCTGAACGGTGAGGAGGAAGAGGCAGACAACAAGATGCAGAGAAGGACACATGCCGTTGTTGAGAGGACCATTGGGGTGCTGAAGATGCGGTTCCATTGTCTGGTTCACACTGGTGGCACAATGATGTTGGCCCTTGGGAAGGCCTGCAGAGTGATCACCGCATGTGCCATGCTGCATAACCTGGCCATGTGTAAGCGGGTACCTATGCTCAAACACTAGCGTGCGGTCCCACAGTGGAGAGAGGAGGGGATGATCCATAGCACTGTTGTCCTGAGACACTGTCTGGTCGAGTGGCATGCCGTGCACTCATGCATGGGTCATTCAGGAGATAGGGCATATGCCATAGTTGCACAGTGATGAGGCCTATACATTCTGAATGCCAATATGGGGCAGATGCCTGAGTGTCCCTCCCATGTGTGCTACATGGTACTGTCTGTGTCAGTGGGTGGTGCGATTGCATCATGAACCAGCTGTTTCAGGCTGTGTAGGGGGGTACATGAGGCAGTAACTTGGTTGTGATGGTAGCAACAGTTGGCCCCCACCCCTGGGTGTGCTGTAAAGATGTAGCCTCTGTGCCGTGGGGGTGGGGTTTATAGGTGTGGACCCTGCCCCAGGGGTGGGGTCATAGGTGTACAGTGCAGTCCTGAGAGGGGGACGGAATGGGAGATATGTGTGAGGGCTGTGCAGTGGGGCTGCATCGGGGCAGTTGCAGGTGCATAGATGCCGTTGTGCAGTGTGTGTGGGCTGCCTGCAGCCGCCTGGCCTTTTATCCCTGGACATGTGAAGGAGTGTGTACCTAGGTGGTGTGGTGTTACTTTCCTCTTGCCCCACTACATGGCCTAGGTCTCTGGATGGCCCGTGCTGCCCTGTGTGCCCTTCAGATCCTCTGGCTTGCAGGTGATGTTGGACCCTGGGATGCTGTGCTTGTCTACATGTTCTGTGTCCCTGGTGGGCTGGCAGATGTTTCTATGTCTGCACCTGCATGGGTGTCTCTGGGCCTGTGGGGCTGGCAGGAGGCTGCCAGTGCATCACGGTACCCTGTGCCATAGCATCCAGGGTGCTTGCAGGTGTCAGTGAGGTGGATGCATGCAGGTGATCCTCAGGCCCTGTGTGTCCACCTGGCTGCGTCTGGGACACAACATCCCAGCCTGCCGGGGGGCTGGCTGGCTGCTGGCCCTGGATAGCAGATGGCCACCATCCACTCTAGGATATCCCCTATTCTTTTGTGGGCACGCTGCTGCCCATGCATCTCCCTCGGACCTTGGAGTTTTCCCACTGTATCTGCAGGTGTTCCCATTCCAGCTGGTGCAGTTCAGAATAATAGGTCTGCATGACAGACTGTGGTGTCGTCCTGCATGCCCAGTGGGTCAGGCATGCTGAGGGCCCCTTGTCCTCACTGTCTGCCTGCCCTTGAATGTGGCACGATATCCCCTATGTCCCTGGGTTGTATGTGTGGGATGGCTGCTCATCCTGCATGGCTGGGATGTGAGGGCTGTGTCAGCTGCTCTGTGGTGCCCAGTCCCACAGCACTGGGTGGCCAGCTGTGTGGTGACTGTAGAGTTTGTTCAGGTAGGGGCATTTGATGGCTTCTCTTAGGTGTCTGAACCAGGTCCTCACAGCCTGGTGTCTCCAGCATGGTTTCCATCTCAGTGTCCTTGAGGGCGCCCATCTCCACCATATCCTGTGTCCCCAGGCTGAACCTGTGGGCAAGAGTACATTGTGTGCATACTTACTGATGCATCAGCAGGTATTGACTTGTGTTCAGCTGGCCAAGATGTCTGTGTCTCTGTCCACCTGCGGTTCCTCCTCCATGGAGGTCACTGGTGGCATATGAGTGCTGACCACAGTCTCCTGATCTGCAGGGTGCAAGACAGGAATGTTGGGTATGTCGTTCAGTCATGTATCTCCCACCCTGTGTCCCTGCACTGTGTCACATACCTGGCAAGGTGTCGATGCCTCCATCTCCCAGTGTAAGCTGACCATGGAAAGGTGTTGGCCACCATCCTCCCAATGGGCGAGTGTTGGCACTTGTGTGGGGGGTCCCTACCTGTGCCATGCTCTGCCGGTTCAATAGGGGCCAGCTTTACAGCCAAACAGAGGTCACGCCACTTGTGCTTTACTGCCACAAGTGTCTGTGCCTCTGGACCAGACGCTGCTGACAGCAACCTGGATGTCTAGCCATTTCAGGACCTTGACCTTGGCCAGGGTTTTCAGGGACTCCACACTGTACAGCACCCATAGTAGTTGCAGTTGTCTGCCAGCATGGCTGCCACCTGGCTGTCTGTAAAATTGCACCGGGACATGTGGTACCATGCGATGTGCATCCTCCATGGCCTCTGGCTTGTCCCCAGCTCGGACATGTGGCCACTTTCAGAGCTACATGTGACACCAGTGCAGCACCGCCATCTCTACGTTCTGCTATAGTGTGCTTCTCCATCTCAGTATTCACTTCTTTGTGTCTGCAGGGCAGTGCACATGTCCATATATGGCAGGGTCATGGGATAGTGATGCGTATGTTGAGTTATCTTGCTGTCCCTGCATGTGGCACTGCATGCATCCATTAGCCATGCCTCTGCCTAAGCTCCTGCTGTGCATATTTTGAATGCTGCATATTTTTTGGCCAGCTGGGGCATGCAGCTATGCACCTGCATTAATGTCACATTTGTGTGCATTTTCCATGCTTCTTGAATAGGGCCCATATTGCCCAACTGGCTCAGAGCTATATTCAGACAGGGTGCTTTGTCAGGGTGCACTGTCTGAATATGGGGTCATGCTGGTGGGTGGGGTCGTGCTGGAGCATGGATGGCTCTCAGTTGTGGAGGAGTCCACTAGACTAAAGAGCTTTCAGATTACTACACAGACAATCGGGAGGATGACCACGAGACTGCCAGGGAGGGTATGACAGTGTGTGTATTTTAATACATGTGTGAGTTGGGCCCACTAGGCTACCAGGGATTTTGGAGGCAGTATAACTGCTCAGCATTTAGGGAGGGTGGCGTGCGGCCTACAGCACCTGGATAAGGCAGGTTTTGGCAGCGGTAACCAGCGCTGCACTGGTGTCTGTCTAGCATCATCAAAACCAATGAATACAATACTGTGCCTGTTATGCATGAGGAATCTCTAATTTGCATAGGTGCAGTGGTATTTTTCCACTATTGTGCTGCTGGGTCCGTGCAGTGCTCTCGGGGCCTCTGAATATGGTTCCCCCTGGAGCACTGGTGCAAATCCATTATTTTGACACTAACCCAGTTAGTGCCATGCTAACCTTATGAACATGGGGGCCAATACTTTTAAAATTTGTTAAGGGTTTCATTTCTGAGAAATATTCTTGCATTTGTTGTCATTGCTAGTTGAATTGTTTTGTACTGCTTGCTGCTGTACCCCATGCTCTTGGCATGGCTAACAATGCTTCTTGCTGTTATTAATACAAAAATCAATTCAAAATATTTGTGATAAAACGACTGTGGCAGTTGCTATGTTTGCTTCCCAGCCCTTTGTTGATGGGCCAGTGAAATATATTAATGTGAAGTATTTGGATGCATGCCCTGACTGCTGCTGGCTGTCTCTCCTGTGGAGGTATATGATTAGCTGGAATCAAACCTGAGCTGAAATCTATAATCCACAAATATGTACAGTACTTTATAGGCCTGTGGGGATGTGATTTGCACAAGTGCTGAACTACTTGAGAGACCTCAGAAGATTCGCAATATACTGTTCTCACTACTTCAGCACAGAAGAAATACTTCTTTGTACTCAGTGTGCATTTGCATGTCTGCACATACCCCTCACAGCAAGACTTGCCTTTGGCTGCTTGGAAATAGAAGATGAAGTCAGAATGATAAGCATCTTGCTTTTGATATTGTGCAAGACAATAAAGTAAGGTGTTTGGAATCAGCAAAGAGCCTTATGGTAATTTTAAAAAATGCTTTAATAGCCTGAAACTAAATGCCTGCATAGTTTTAACATTTTGAAAGCAATTGTATTTTGCACTGGACATTCTGTCAATTCATGAGAGTCCTATTAAAGAGCTAATGGAACTAAAATGGAGAGACAGGAAATTATACAAATTTTAAGAAGTAGACAGTTGTAACCTTATTTCTGAACTCTTTTCATTTTAACATTAGAAAGTTTTCTGTGTGATAACATTGCGCTGGATGTGCGGAATAACTCTCAGCCTGGCAGCTGACATATCTATCTCTATTCCCCACTACATCATCAGCATTGTGACCTCACTGACAGTGACATCACAGATGACTGATCTGGCAGCTACCTAGTGGCTGTTGCTAGCAACAGTGATGTCACAATCAGTGAGGTCACAGCACTGATGCTGTAGTGGAGGAACAGAGCTAGACAAGTCATCTGCCAGGCAGAGTGCTGTTCCACATCACACCTACAAACATCAGGTAAACAATCTTCTAATTATCCAAGGGAAAGAAAAAGTACCTCCAACATAAAGGTAATGGCTGACCGCTTTTAAAAACTGATGCTAGTTTTAGGCAGTACACTAGCTCTTTAAGTTTGTTTGCTTTATTCTAAAGGTTATCAGGTTCCTTACAGTATGTAGTAATGTTTAGTAAATGGAGTCCGCAGTGAAGAAAGGAGGGTAACTAGCGGGGTACCACAGGGTTCAGTACTGGGGCGGTCCTCTATAACGTCTTTATAAGTGACATTGAGAGCACCTGGAAGAAAAATATGTCTCTTTGTAGATGACACAAAGATCTGCAACAGGGTTGATACACAAGGTGGGTGGAAAGGATGAAAAGGAACTTGGCAAGTTTGGAGGAATAGTCAAATGCATGGCAGCTCAGATTCAATGCAAAGAAGTGCAAGGTAATGCATCTGGGAAACAAAACCCAGGGAAGAGTACACAGCGGGGGCGAGATACTGACAACAACAAAAATCGAAAGGGACCTGGGAGTAATTATATCAGATGACCTAAAGGTGGGCAAGCAATGTGAGAAGGCAGTAAGGATGGCTGGGGATACTGGGCTGCATAGGGAGGCATCAACAGTAGAAAACAGGAAGTTGTTATCCCTCTGTACAAACAGTTGGTGAGACCCTGTCTGGAGTACTGCATGCAGTTCTGGAGACCCCATCTCCACAAAGACATAGACAGGATGGAGGCTGTTCAGAGAGGCAACCAAAATGGTGCAAAGTCTACACCAGAAAACATATGAAGAGAGACTACAGCAGCTTAATATGTATACCCTCGAGGAAAGGAGGGAGAGGGGTACATGATAGAAACTTTCAAGTACCTTAAGGGAATTAACAAAGTCCAAGAGGGTAGTATCTTTCAGAAAAGAGATGTGCAAGAACAAGGGGCACAATTTGAAGATAGAGAGGATGGCTCAGAGGTAATGTTAGAAAATACTTTTTCATGGAGAGGGTTGTGGATGCATGGAACAGCCTTCATGAGGAAGTTGTGGAATCAAGAACAGTGGGAGAATTCAAGAATGCATGGGACAGAAATAAAGCAATTATAGTGGGGTGGTTAGGAGGAAGTAAGCTGTTGGTTAACTAGAATCTGCAGCTTATCCATCAGGTAGGAAATGGGCAGACTAGGTGGGCCAAGTGGTCTTACCTGCCATCAAATTCTATGTTTCTACACAGAATTGGTTAAGATTGAAAAAGGAGGACTGAGGTAGTTGGTAGTAGTAGTATGTGACTGCCTGTGCAACATACTGTATTTCACTTTAGCCTTCAGTCTCTGTCCCTGCTACAAGGATTACCATCCTGTCAGGGTGCCATAAAGGGAAAGGGGAACTTGTGGAAAGGCACACAGTATGCAAGTGGGAGCTGGGATTCAAACCCAGGTCTCCAGGCTTGCAGCTCAGAGCCCTAAATCACAGCACTATACTGCCTCAGCAGTAAAGAGACAGTAACCTTTATAAGAGGGTTCTACCCCTCAAGGTGTCGTAGAGATGAGATCCCTGAGACCAAAGGCATCTTAGGGAAGAAGGCCCAAAGTACAAAAATGACAGGTGTTAACACTTACAAGGAGGAGAGTGCAGCCAGAATAGAAATGATGGACTACACAACAAAAGAGAGAACCACTCTCCTACTCCAACTCCCAGGTGAGAACTATTATATTATGATCTTAGACATGGAGGAGAGGAAAAACACCATATCCAGAAAAACTCTGGGAACCAAGGCCTAGGTCATCATCTCTCTAGGCTAGGGGCAGAATTAGTGACGATAGATGCTGCTGAATTAGAACCCAATCAGGGAAAACAAGGGCCTCACCCTATCCCTGTAATGGGAAAACACCATGAGGTGCTGCTGAGGGTTCAGATGAGGGATAAGGGCTCTCTCCTCTCTTGAAGATGAATCCCATCCACAAGACATGAACTGAGGAGAGTAGCATTTTCTGAAAAAGGTCACCCAGTCTCAACATTGTGAGAGCCTATACTAGAATGGAAATGAAAGGAATGGGTAACAGAGTGAGATGAGCTGACTTATACGCATATCTGACAGGACTGAATAAGGCCCTGCCCGTTCGTTATGCAGAAAGAGTTTAAATGTAAGGGTCTGTTCTATCCTCTCCTTTCTTGTCTCTTCTCTGTCTGGTTGCACAACCAAATTTTCTTGTGAGACCTAGAAACTGATCACTCTGATGGTCTTGGAATTATCTGCTTCTCGCTATCTCTCTGTCTTCTCTTGCTGTTCTGCCTTTTCTTCCCTCTTGCATATCTGCAGGTATAAAATGTATGTGAATCTTTATGTGGAAATGTTACTGATACTGGGATCCCTTTGTTTAAAACTGTATATAGTTATACTGTTGAAATGATTGCAAAGCTAAAACTGTATATAGTTATACTGTTGAAATGATTGCAAAGCTATTTGGAATACAAGGGTTAACCTGAGATGCAGTTTTCAAGCCTTCTGTAGAGCTGTAAATAAGAGGCCAGTTCTGGGATATCATGTACTGATTTGCTGCACCTGCAAGGAATGAAACTTACAAGAACATTCTGTGGGAAGCAGGCTCTCTTAAGTTCCCAAAGACATAAAAGAGCAGCAATGCTTTTGCTAGAGAGATAAGGAGAGTGAGAGACTGAAACTTGGAATTAGAGATACCCTCAGAAGGACTTTGTTTCTCTGTACTGCTTTTGTAAATAGTTATACTAAACACATTTTATTTTTTATTTTGTTGTTATTGAGAAAAATAAAATGCTATTTGCGAATTTTGAAACTGCTCCTAGTTTTCCTATGCTTCCTGACCTGTGCCTTGCGACAGCATATGCAGGAGGATTACTTCAAAAAGTGTCTCTGTGTGCATCTGCATGACCAAAGAGATCCCCATGAACATATAACACCTGCCCGTGCCCTGTTTTCACCTACCTGAGTGGTGGAGTCCGGCTAGCTGCAAGGTAGGCTAGTCACAAGGCTGGCAGATATCAGTTTAGGGCTAGAAAACTATTCCACAACAATAACAGTGCTGAAGAAATACTACGAGGCAGAATTCTCTTTCAAACACGAGAGCCATTTTATTGATCAGGCTATAAAATACTGTGCTCCTTTGTTTCGTTCATGGCTCTCTCAGTGATGCAATAAATGGTTAGAAACGTGGCTGCTCAGCCTAAACAGTGAACACATCTGCACATAAAAACATGAATTTCTTCCTGACAAATCAGCTAACACCTTTTGTATCACAACAGTTTTCACCCCCACCTCGAGATGATCAGTGAAAGTCCTGGACACAATTCAGTCTATTTTTCTTCCCAACAGTTCATGGTACTTCAAACCCAAAAAGGCAAAGTTTGGGTGGGTGATGCAGTTCCTTCTGCGATGCTGCCCTGGCCAGGGATGGAAGAGCGTTGTCCTTCCGGAGTTCTGCTGGACTCTTGATCTTCTTCAGTCCTTGGTCAAGGTGAAACCACCTAGACTTTAAAATATAAAATAAAAACTTTCTGCAGGTGTGTTGATTTTCTGGAAAAACTACTGGGATTTCTTCTCACTCCTTTGGATTATTTGCCAGCGCCAAAACTTCTGTAACTAATTTACTAACTTGCTTTTCCTGACTAAAACTTGTTTCTAACTAGGCAGTGGTAGCCCTAACTGTCTACCCTGTCACTTTAAGCGTTCCTGTATTTCTGCTTTTTTCTCGTCGGAGGAGTTGCCTGTGGCCGAGCACTCCTGTCAGCTTCTCGGGAGGAGAAGTCCACCTCAAACTACTCCTCCCAGCCTTTTGCCCTCCCTATGTGGCACCTGATTGGTTGATTTTACTGCAATGCTTCTGGCAGCCAATCAGAAGAGCTACTCCTCCCAACTGTTGTCTTTGCCAGACTTTAAATGCCTTGACTACTCCCTTTTTGAGGTGGCATTGGAAAAAATATGAAGTGGTTAGATAGGGCTGGCAATTCCCCAGCTACCCTACCTCACACTTTTTAAAGGTGACCTGTAAAATAGCATTGCAGCCCCTCCCGTCGTCACATATCTTACAATACTGTTGCAGGAGCCCAGGACTGCAATCAGCATAATTTTAACATCCTTTAATTTTAATAAAGTGCCGAACTTTTCAGCCCGAGCCGTAGTGCGGAGGGGACCCAACTGGCAGTGCAAGTGTTCATGGTATTACACCCATTTAGTGGCGTCGGCTTCCACCACTACCCTTATAATAGCAGCATTAGTGGTTGTTTATTATGCTGATTTTATTGATTCCAAGGGTCTTGACACCTAAATATTACTGCTGCAACACCTGGACAGGCTGTTGCAGTAAATGTGTTAAGTGTCAGGCTGAAAATCAGCAAATCGAAAATAAACGCAACCACTAATATCTGCTATATACAACAAGGCGGTGGTGGGGTGTTGTCACTAAATAGTGTATTCATAATTTTACTGCTGAATTCGGCGGCTTTATTAAAACTGAATATTGGTATGCTGATAGCAGGACTCCCACAACAGTATTGTACTGTGAGGACGGGGCTTCTGCCTTACAGGTCTGCCTATAATTTGGTTTTGCCATCAGCCACCAAAATGCACCCCACACTCTTTTCAATAAATCTGCCTGATCCTGCCTCCTATGCTGATGTCGGGATGTCCTAGCGATGTCCCAGTCAGCCAGCATGCTCTAAGCGTGCCCTGCCTGATGCTACCTGGAGAACTACCTGCTTCTGCCCAGGTAGCCATTTGTCTATACATATATTTTATTTACCTAGCCCTCCTGGCTTTGCTGCTTCTTTGTGGGATTTTATAGCTCGAAATTGCCTCTCTTTCTGTTTCTGTTTCTGTCCCCAGTCTACAATTACAGCCCTCAGGGCTCCCACACCAGCCACGTGGCTCTTTTTTAATTACTCCCCCAGGGAGCACTCAGCCCTCCTCTGCCTGCTTGCTTCTTGCAGGCACTAACTTTATTGTAAAAAAAAAATTCGGCCCGCTGGCTGTTTATTTTAGCGGCGGTGCGTGACTTCTGCATGCAACCCATGCGGCTCTCTCACTCCTCTCAATTCCCCCACTCGGCTCTCTCTAATGCCTACAGAGTGGCTCCATGTCACAGCATCCTTGCTGCTCACTTTCTGCCTCTGCTGCCTCCGTAAGCCTCCCGACTATCCCTTAAGCCCGTGGTATAATTAAATTAAAATACTGCAATCGGGAGGGTGGAGGGAGTGCTTCCTCTGTGCCTCCTCCACCTCCTACTGACTCCCACCCGGCGGAGTAGGCCACAGCCTGCGCTCCGTGCGGGTTGGGAGTGCTGAAGTGCCTGCTGGCACTCTCCTAGTGCAGTTGGGCTAGTGGCTGGCTGCCCTTGCAGCCCAATTTGCTTTGCTGCTGCTGCTGCTGCCATAAAACTAGTGCCCAGCACTAACAGAGCACAGAAGCCCACTAAACTCCAGGGAAGGGGTTTAGCTTTATTTAAAACAGATACTGGCCTCTTGCACCAGTGCTAGCCCACTAGACTACAGGGCTACCTCTACCACAGGGCATTCCCCAGGCATTTCCTAGCTCCACAGCATCTCACTAGCCCACCTGGCTACTTTAACACCAGGACTACTAGCCCACATGGCTACTATATTTAACATTTTGGTTACTTGACCACCACAAGGGGCACAGGGGCTTTGCTGAGTCCCCCTTCCCCAAACCTCACTCTCTTTTCCCTGATTCTACATTTTAAATTTTGCTTTAACTTTTCTAACCCTTTTCTCTTTTTATTCACAGGTCTGAACAGGACGAGGCCCTGTCTATCAGATAAGTATTTCTTTTATTTCCTACCCTGTCTCTTCCACCCTGCTGGACCCCTGAGGAACTATGGATCCTTTGTGACCCCTTTTCTGTCTTTGTCTTTTACAGGTGCACAGGCATCACCCTCAGACTCCTACCCTGGCACCCTAGACAGGTAAGTCCTTTATTTTCTTATTTTAATTTTGGTGGGTTGACTGTAATGGGTGACTGTGCTCGTTACAAACAGGCACTCACTGTCAGGAAGCACAAGCCATAAATACAACACCAGAAGGTGCCACCAAGCTGCTCTTCACTGTCAAAAGGATCCACACTGGTGAGGACCCCACCCTCCAGCAGCAGGCTCCAGAGGCAGCAGGAGTATGCGGAACTCCTGGTCTAGGAGTCCAGAAGTGACCATTAATGTAAGAACAACTATGTGGAAGAGGAAAACCCTGAAACAGAAAAAAAGGAGGAAAGTGAACAGTTAATAGGTGAAGGGCAAATGCTCAGAAATACAGCATGTAAAGAAAGCAAGGCACTGGCAAATTCGGAGTAGGACTGGAAGCAACCAACTATGTAGGACAAAAGCGGCCAAGGCAGACTGATCAAGACAGGAAACTGCTGGAAAAACACAGTTTGGGTACAGCAGAACTAAAGCAAGCAGTGAAAACCTGGAGAACAAATAATTGAGCAGCATCAGAGAATATCCAGTGTGAGCAGTTGGTTGGCCAGTAAGGGAGAAGGCATGTAAAACAGAAAAAGGAAGGAGCTGGAGCCAGAAAAACAAACTGAGATACAGAAGCCAGGAGAAATGAGTATTGCCCAAGGGAGAGGGCAGAAAGCAGCATGGGAGAAGACAAAAACACAAACTGGAAGAAAGCCAAAATAACTTGAAGAAAGACAGACCACTAGCAGCCAGACATGGCCACAGACAGACAAGGAGCAACTAGAGGAAAGAAGGAGAAAAGCAAGTCAAACAAAGAAGACAACAGCAGGGGATGCAGTGGGAGCAGTCACACATCCAAAACTAGCATGCTCTAACTTTTGCATTGCTCACAAAATATAATTCAGCATTTCTACTGAGGGGTGCTATTGGTTTGTGGCATGTAACAGACAAACAAACAGAATCCAGTGCACAACTCTCCCCCACCAAAACATGGCACATATTAGAAGTTAAACATTTTAACTGCCTGAATTCGCTTTTCTTACTTTAAACTCCATGAAAAAAGAGTCCTCTTAGTTATCAGGTTGGAATTCCAAAGTGAGCAAGCCAAATCACCAAATGGTCAAGATGAGACCCACGGTTTGTCCCTACACTAGCTTTTCAGCTCTGAAGTGCCTGGAGGGCTACTCATCAGTAAGAAGTGTATTGCCTAATTGGCTCCTTTTAATAAAGTGCTTCCACCAGGAAATATCTCAGGTGGTAAAATAGAGCATGCTGCACAGAGCACCACAACTCCCAAACTCTAAACACATCCACAACTAGCATGCTCTAACCTTTGCATTGCTCACAAAATATAATTCACATTGCTACTGAGGGATGCTACTGGTTTGTGGCATGCAACAGACAAACAAACAGAATCAAGTGCATAACTCCCCAAAAAAAAAACATGGCACATGTTAGAAATTAAGCATTTTAACTGTCTGAATTGGCTTTTCTTATTTTAAACTCCATGAAAAACTGGATCCTCTTAGTCATCAGATTGGAATTCCAATGTGAAAGCCAAACCACGAACATCATCAAGGTGAGGACCCACGGTTTGTCCCTACACTAGCTTCTCAACTTCTCATAGTAAAGCGGTACAGGCAGAAGAGGCATGGCAGCCATGTGGCTGCAATGAGAAATCCAAGCATCCAGTATCACTTTCGGAGGTGGGGCATGGCGAGGTCACCTGCAGTCTCTCCAAACCATGGGCAAAGCCCTTGAATTCATGTTGAAGACTGTACTGAGCTTTATACTATATTGTTCAAGAGTGTTTCTGAAAATAACTCAGGATATCACAGGGTACCCAATGGAGAAGTTGGTATAGTCAATGCATGTCTGTCACTCTCTCTCTCTCTCTCTCTCTCTCTCTCTCTCTCTCTCTGTCTCTCTCCTCCCCTCACTTTCTCTCTCTGTCTTTGTACCCCAAATAATTTCTCTCCTCAGCTATATGTACATGTTTACAGCAGAACTTTATATTATAAACAGCAATGCAGTGAGATGCAAAATGCACATCATATTAAATATAACATTTCATAACTGTTCATTTTAAAATCGCAGTGCTTTTTGTGTGCCTCTGTTTTCCACGTAGGTGTGACTGCTGGTGGTATGTTTTAATGAATGTCTATTGATGCATTCTCTGCCACTGTGTAACTTCATACCAGAAACCACATTCTCAAAATAGTTTTGCCCTAGGCACAGAATGGGGGACACTCATTTCAAAATTGGATTCTATCGCAGCTTCACACACCCACTAATTAGTGAATGTTAGAGTGTAGTCTCCTGAAAGATCCAAGCTCCTTTCTGCCCTCACAGGGACTGTTGCGGGATGAACAGCAGTCTGCATGCCAGAAGTTCAGCAGTCAAAGATCTCCCACGTCACTGCAGGTTTAGTCAAAGATCTCCCACGTCACTGCAGGTTGCTAGATTGTGACACAATACTTGCAGACTTTTTGCACTTACAGTTGTTTGCTTCTCAGTGCTTTTTCAAGGAATTACCCCATTAACAACATTTCTGGCCTCTTCAGAGGTGTATTTAGAATCCAACTGTTGGTTGGACCCCTGGTGGCATACTAGGGCAAGTACAATGTAATAGGTAATTTGCGTATTAGCCTTATTTATTTTGTACTGTTTCACTGGGAAGAAACTCCTTGAGACAAACAGTGCCATAGGGAAGGGGTACATACTGTAGTACTGGATTACATAATAAGCATTGCACATGAGTATTCAACATTCAGTGTACTTCTCCTTAAACAGTACATAACTAGTCATCTTACATGCATGTGTGGCACTCTCATTATATGCAATACATTCAGGTTATTATTTTGTTACAATCCTACAGAATGTGAATAAATTCCTATTTATATAGTCTATTCATTGAAAAAACTACATTTAGGCCTCAGCTAGGGTTGAAATACAAAGCCTCAAAAGTAGGAAATGTCATGTTAGGGTAAATAAAAAGTCCCTGCCCTTGGTGAATCTGTGGCATGCTGTTCTCTGCGGTTTGAATGATCGTGGGGCCCAGCATTGATGTTACCCTAAGTGTGATACCCTATCTCAAAGTCCTGGGCCTGGATTTTCCGGTGCCTCTCCCCCAACACTGGTGCAGGTGCGAGGAAAAACTGTTGCAAGTGGGGCTTCACTTGCAGGGCTGTAGTTTTCCATGTGTGCTGTATTTTCAAGGCGGGAGCTGGTTTGTGACCTGCCCCAATTTACGGCAGCTTGCGGCTGTTGTTTCGGTGCAGCTTCACAGAAATGTTACACCTGCTGGAAACAGGTGTAACATCTCCTGCAGCCGGTGGCCTGAAAATAGCAAATTCTGCAGGCACGGAAAATTCAGTCCACATTGACCGGCTGCAGAGTGGGACTTTGTCCCTAAGGGGCTGAAAATTCAGCCCTGATGTGTCTGTAAATGTATGTGTTTGGAAAGATAGCACCAAACTTAAGGTAATGCCAGACCTGTGTTGTGCGGTTGTTCAAAGCTGGAGGAACACCACACAGTATATTATCGCCACGGTTCAGGGGCCTTTTTACCCTAACATCACATTTCCCTACTATTGAGGCTTTGGGGTTCAACTCTATCTGATTCTTGCACATATTTTTTTGCAGTCAAGTACCTTTCTTTTTGTAAAAGCATATTTAAACAGACACTGTCAACCACTTTGCATCATATTATTTCTAGCGGAAAACCTCATTTTGTAATTGCTTAACTTCAATAAAATTCATTGATGTTGCTGGTTGATTATCTGCTTTCTTTCTTAGTAGAACTGAAATGCATTCTGAAATATTAATAACACCCCAGACAGTGCAGCCACTCATGATGTAATAGCCTTATCTCCTCAGCAGTGTCAGCGTGGCTCGGTTGGTAGCACATCCGCCTCTGGACCAGAAGGTTGTGGGTTCTCGTCCCACACGGATGGACTTACACCTAAAATCGCTAAGCATCTGAGTGCAGTATTAGGTGCTGTACTGCTGGGGTGTGCAGTCCTTGGATGAGGCGTTACACCGAGGTCCTTCTGCCCGTCCTGGTGGGTGTCCAGGTGGAAGTAAAAGAACCCAGGCGACTCTTTGTAAAGAGCAGGGAACATTCCCGTGTCCTGGCCAACATTCCCCTTCCCATAAACCGGTTCATGCAATTATCCAGGCTGTGTGTGGGTGAAGATGTGCGATATGGCCCACCACACATTCAGTCACTTCACTACCAGTCTAGCATTGCTTGTAAAGCGCTTTGGGATACTGTGTATGAAAGCTATATAAATGCTGATTCTTCTTCTTCTTCTTCTCCACTGCATCATGAGTGGCTAGACTGTGTCGGGAGTGCTCCAAGTCCAGGACAAATGCAGTGGAAGTTGATCAAGGACTGTATGCAAACATATTTTTGTGTGGTAAAACCAGTATAGTGGACAGTCTGTTTTCCACTATTAAAAGAAACAAGAAATCAGAATCAAACTACCAGCTACAGCAACAATCTGTACAGAAGGTGACCAGTCATAATATGTTTTTTTTAAAATTAGAGACACTTTGAGATTCAAGTGGATTGACAGTGTCCCATTAATAACAGAAGCACACTACTTTGTATTGACAATGCTGGTCTTTGGCTGACATTGTCAATATTATTAATATTAAGCATTCTCTAGTCTCAGCGGTACCCACCTCCTCATCGTGTGCCATACCAAGCAGTCCCTAGCACCCAGTTTTACCCCATTCAGTGGCCTCAAACCAGTCTCTCTCTGGGTCTGCTATGACTTTCTCCCTCACATGACTACAAACCATTAGGCCTGGGATCAGTTGTACCCCATCTCTCACTCTGCTACCTGGACAGCAGCTGCCAATAAGCATTCACCTACTCATCTGGCCCCATCTGAACCACATAACCCGTGATCGTGATTATGAAATAGATGAAATCTGTCTATTTCCCACAACAATGAAACTAATTTTCTCTATTTCATAATCAGGATTGTAGTTACATGGTTCGAGTAGTAGCCTGCTGAGAGGTTATTGCTAGTCATTGTCTGTAAGGGGTGGGTAGGTCGGGGGCTGTGTGGTGGCATGAGGTATGAGATCCTGGTGTCGCCAAGGGTGGTGGTGGGAAGGTGAGAGATGGAACATTGTTGTGCCAGTGGAGGGCTGTCTCTTAGGGGCACTATTTTTAAATAGAAGAGTTTTCTGACACTTGGCCGGATACCTGGTGTCAGATTCGGGAGGTGGCATGAGCATGCTACTGAGGGTGGGCGGCACCAGTAGCACCCTTGTTTTAAATTTGGAGATGTTTCTGACAGGGGTGGTAACCTGGCTTTGGAATTTATAGCCAGGGATGGGATGGGGGTGAGGTGGATGCTAGTGTGGAACTGGGGATGGGCTTCTAGTGGCACTTTTTGTTATACTGTAAACATGTCCAACGTCAGGGTGGACACCTGCTGTCGGAACTGAGAGCTGGGAAGGAAGAGATGATAGCATGCCACTGGTGAATGGCCCTGAGGCAGTTTTCTTAACATATAATTATGTCCAACACCACAATAGGTACCTGGTGTTAGAATTCACTGTTGGGGAGAGGGACATGAGTGTGCTACCCAGGATGGGCATAACACAACCATATTTTTCCCCTTACAGCAGGCAGTAAAAGATGTGTGACTACATCTAACTTTCTGTTTGGGACCTACAACAACATTTTTGAGTGGTGCATGAAACCACCAGCCTAGAGATACTCACACACAACAGTTTCAGGCTGGTACAGAAAAACCCTTATGAAAAGTCAAAGAAAACAGCACTGCACGTGTTCAGGAAATTACTGTTCTTTTGATTATAACTTTTCTGTTTTAAACATTGTACACAAACGCTCAAAGTGACACCTCTGAGGCAGGATCTAATACACCTGATAACTTCAGGTTTCAAATCTCAGACATTTTGTGGTTATTTGAGAGCAAATTAAAGTCTTAAAACAGTATTTTGGGGTGGGGATGGAGTAAGTGTGTGGTTACGTAACACTGGATACCTAAGCAAATGGCTGAAGTAAATGTATAATATTTCATACATTGTGAGACTCTGCCTCACAAGATGTGCATGACAGTTTTCAAGTCTCTTGGTCAAATGATAGCTGAGATCTAAGCAGTTGAAAAGAGCACACTCAGAAGCACTGGCAACTGCTTTTGGAAATTCCTCCTCACATCTGCAGCTTGAAAAGTATCCTACCTCGGGCAGTGGCGGATCCAGGATTTTACAATGGGGGTGCTGTGGTGGTGTGCCTAGTTGATATGCAACTTTTTATAATGTTTTTAATCCTTTACACTATCCTTTTCATTACATTTTGACTGCAAATATAAACATAATCTATAGTTTTGAATTTATATTTTTACAATCAATATATTAGCCTTCTCCAGCAGAGTGAAATGCAGCAGCAGCAAGCAAGTTACAGTGGGGGGTGCATCTCACCCTCTAAAACCCTAGATCCTCTACTGACCTTGGGGACACTGCTGAGAAGCAATCAAGATGGCCGATAAACCATTTTTTCCCACCTTAGGGCTTCAAGATATTTTAAATCATGGTGCTTGGATAGCACCAAATCCTATCTGACCAGACATTGCTGGATAATCAGAAAAATTTAAATCTGATCTGATCCGAGGTTACCTTTGGAGAATAAATGGGGTACAGGTGGAAAGCTTATTTCATAGAAAACTCTGCACAAGAACAAGGGGCATGATATGAGGCTGAAGGGTGGAAGGCTTAGGGTAATGTTAAGAAGTACTTTTCACTGAAAGGGTGGTGGAGTTGTGAAACAGCTATCCAGCAGAAGTGGTGGGAGCGAAAACAATCACGGTGGTTCAAGAATACATGGGATGGACATGAGGGTACCCTGGAGATGTGCAGAGCAGGAAAGCCGGAGATCAAATAGGATCTGGGGCTGCAGCAGTGAGTAGGGAAATTGGCAGATTAGGTTGGCCATATGGTTCTTATCTGCCGACAGATTCTATGTTTCTATGATTTCAGATCATGGCTATCTGGAACTCATCTGGCAATCCAGCACAGTCTCATTATCAAAATCTAAAATTAAAATTCTGTGGCTTCTAGTGGCACCCCTCCTTACCACCCCATCCCTGGCAGGCATGCAAATAAATGGGGTGGATGATGGAGGGGATGCCACTGGACACCAGGGTTTTTTTCACACAGGATGAGGTGAGGCAGGGGATACCAAATCTCAAACTGGATTGGATTATTCCAGTTTTGTACAGTCTGATCCCAGCTCTGACCTCAGATCAGACCTCTGATCAAAAGTACACAACCCAACTGATCTGAATTCCAAGAAAATGCTCAGATTCAGAGAGATCTGATTTTTTCAGATGATGTCAGAGTAAAACTAATTTTAAAGTGGCATGAGACTTCCAATGAGCAACTGGGCAATTCACAGGGCACCAGTCATCGGTGTTGCCCCAGAAGAAACTAAGTCAAATCCGCCATCACTACCTGTGTCTCCAGAGATAGTGCTAGTGACGCCCAGTGTGGTCATGCTTTATGGAGTCAGGATGTACCTCACAATAAAACATTAGCTTTCACTGCATCTAATAGCAGTGTGAATGACAGCATAGTCAGATCAGACCTTCAGAAATCCACCTTGATAGTCTCATCTTAACGCAGTCACTGAAGAAACAGCTGCATAACGTAGACATTCCATCTTTTTCACTTGGATAGCTTCTGATCATTTTTGCTTTTGGCCCTATTCAGTGTTCCCAATTCTGTGACAAGGGGCAGTTGTGTTTCTATTTCTGCATCATTTTTGTCATTACCAGCATACGCCGCACACACTAAGGTACACACACACACACACACACACACGCACACACTAAGGTATACACACACCCTTTCCTGGTCCACCCTCCCCTCATTAGTTCCTTATTTGATGGGGTGTTGATCAGCATCCCTGTTTCCCTGTACATCCAGGCCAGCTCTGCTTCCCACCAATCTCTTATAGTGGTGCTACCTTGGCTGCTCTTGAAGAGGATTTTATTTGTGTTGGCCAAGAACCAGGAATGAATCACACTTACCACTCCTGCTTGGCCTCTTTCTAGGACATACATAGCACTTGGCTGCAGAAACAGTGTTCAGTGAAAGAGTGCTCACATACCTTCTGCATTCACTGAATCCTGTACATAAGAGTCCAGCACTATCCATGTTCTGAGAGCTTCACCTCAGGCATCCCTATCATGCAATGTCATCCTGATAGACAATCCATGCCCTGTGTGCTGTTACAGAAAGCAGCAAGCAATAATAAGCCATACCACTCACTACTCATTTTTGCAAAAAGTCCAACATCCAACACCACAATGATAAGACACACCACTCACTCATTTTTTGTAGTAAAGTCCAACATCCACCACCCCAGTGATAAGACTGGCTGGCAGTACAGCCTAGAGGTTAGAGTAATGAGCTTGGTACATCCAGCAGATCAGACCTGGGTTTGATTCTCACAACCTCCACTTGCATGCCGTGTGACTTTGAGCAAGTCACTTAACCGCCTAGTGCTCCCAGGTCGCCCCTGAAAACAGGCACTTGTGCCTAGTGGGCCTTACCCAGTTACCAAAGACTTGGGGAAAAAAAAGACACACCACTCACTAATTTTTGCAATAGAAGTACAACATCTGCCACCCCAAAGAATTTCCAACAGCACAGATCACCACCTTCGTCCCTCATTTTGAACACAAAGGAACTAGTCTGCAAATCAGACCAGCCCTAAAAACATATTTTTTGTGGTCAGTTTACACTCTGTAACAAAAAATGGCAAAAGTGAAAGTTACAAAATGTGACATATCATTAGATCCTGCCACAGAAAGAAAGCATGCCTATTTGCAAGTCTTTTGTTGAAAGATGTCTGAGATCGGGCGGCAACAGATTTGGATTTAACATTTAAGTTCCTACTCAACCTAAATTATAGTGATAAATGCAGTGGTGCAAGCAGTAGACAAGAAGTACAGGAACTCAGGCACTGGCAAATATGAAATGCAGAATGAAGATCTTCAATCTGAAGGATAGATGTGTGAAGACACGTCTGTCTGTTTAGATATTAGTAGACTCAACTAGCGATATTGAAGTATTTCTAGCAAAACAGCACTGTTGTACAAATCAAATGTTGTTATGGAAAACTTGATTTCAGGTCACATGGCCAGAAACTGTCATTATGTTGCTGATTTAAGAATTTCAGTTCCAGTGTCAGTGGGAAGAAGTACAGAAACTCCGTTCCTGCAGCAAAAGGTACAGGAACTGAGTTCCTGTGCGTTCCTGTTCACTTTCATCACTGGATAAATGACTGTCAATGTGGAGTACTACAGCATTTTTACTTGCAAATAGTTCTCTATTTGTAGTAAGTAATGGTTTATGATTTTGCAACTGTTTGGGGATTACATTTTTAAATTAGTTTTACCTATTTTGACCTGAAATCTAGACTTGTTTACAAATTATGTTCCTCTTTAAAATACATTTTCTTACTCAAAATATATTTTGTTTTTAAAATAACAAGCAAAATGTAATTTCTGCATGCAAAGCACAGTTAAATGTTGGTAACAAATTCATTACATAAATAATTACAGATGGACTAGTTGCCATAAAAAAAACAGGTGGTGGCACTTTCACTAATGAGTGGCACTCCTCCTCATCTGTCAAATCAAGGAAAAGTAGGTGTTTAAAATTAGCAGCAAATATAGAATAAATAAGGTATATTATACAAGGGCAAGAAAGAATCTTGGACTGTGATTGGTCAGTTTGGGGCTGGACCCATGGCGTTATCTCAGCATAATACCAGGTCTAGTCTCAGCACTGTGAACCAATTGATGATTGTTTGGATTTGTCCATCTTTGCATCTTCTCTTAAGAAACAAAATATGTTTCCACACAGACAAAACATTGTTTAAAATAAGTGTTTTAATTCTACATATAACAACAAGACATTGTATAATAGGAATAATGCCCTCCAGGGTGTGTGTGCTGGGATAATGCCACATCGGACATTGGATGCACTCAACCTGCGGCCTCGTGCCCAACCCCTCAGGCGCTGCATTATCCCAGCACGACACACACACCCTGTTGTGCATTGTTCCTTTAATAAAGCAAAGGTGTACATATTTTCCAAAAGTGTAGATATGCATGGGTGCCACAATATATTTGGAGTGCCACCAGTTCATCAGTTGAAGGAGCTGCTAAGCAAACTGTGAATAAATGTCATCGAGCCATGCACTGAAGTTCCCAAACACTATAAGGTTGGAGGTGTCCAGTGCAGTGGAGGTGATGAAGCCCACAAACTCCTACAGGAAATCCTGTTCCAGTGGGGATAAACCAGGAGAATTCTACACCTCACACCTACTTATCCCTGTACATCCACACATTCAAATGACTTTGTCTCACTCAGTGAGTCGCTCTGTTAGTCTCAGGCAGGATTTACAACAGGTGGCCACCTTCCCCCCACTCCACCTCAGTCACTGCACCACTGAGTACCTGGCCAGGATAGCTGTCTTCAGCACAGGCCTGGAGTCATCTTGAGCTGCATCTTAGTGAAGCACCCGGTCACCCAAGGAATTGGTCATTTGTCTGTTTAACTGATTTTATTCCTGTCATAAAGTGAACAGGTCCTACACCTGCTCCTAACACAGTAGTATTGCACATGGTGCAGAGGTCAAGTGGTGACTTTCGTGCTGCAGTGTACATATGACCATGGTTTTGCACAGCAAATCTGTCACATGGCCCGCTCTTCCTTTCACACTTCAGAAAGAAACATGGACTTCACGGCATAGTTTCACCTTCGTGGGAGTTAACAAAGTCTCAACCACCTCTGTTTCATTGTGCATAGTTTTTATGTCGACAAGTGCGTGTGCCGCAGTGAACATCTTGCTATGGTAGTTGGCTTTTGAGAGGTGTGACACTATCTGTCCAATGCAGAGTAGTGTTTTAGGGTGCAACAGTGCCATACCAATCATCAGCCAGGCTGATAATGACAGAGTTTTGGCTTGCTGGCAGAGATGTTGTGTACTTGAAAAGAAAAAGTCAACCCAATCATGGGTTGGCTCTTTCCTTTGATCTACACTGCCCAGCAGGCAGAGATGATCTGTCATGATTAGCCTGGAATTTCTAAAACCAAGGCCATGCAAGCTGTAACAGAGAAAACCATCCATCGATGTCTGTTACTGGTGCCTTGTAATTGTCCCCTGCAACCGACCCTCCCTCTCAGCCCTCCTCACAACATAACACTGACACTGAGGTGCCCAATCCCCAGTGTGTGGTCCATGTAGGTCTATTGCACTACTCCCAATGTGCGGTCACATCTCTCAAATGGTGCTGACACACCAGAACGCTTCATTCATGTTGCTGCCACCCCTGTAACTTTCTCACCTGCCTGACTCTCCTTTCAGCACCCCACCCCAACATAAAACTGCCACTGGGGTGCCCAATCCACCAGTGTCATTGTCAGTGCCAGCCAGAAGGCTTGTTGATACTGCTACCGCTGTAACTGTCCTACCCACCTGACCCTCCCACTCAGCACCCCCACCCCACAACAAACATAACACTGACACTGGGGTGCCAATCCCCAGTATCCCAGTTGCCATCTGAATAATGAAACCATCCCATCATCTTTTTTTTTTTACCTTGTAAAAAGAAAACTGTCCATCGATGTCTGTTGCGCCTTTAGTCCCCCCCCACCCGACCCTCCCACCTCAGCACCCACCCCCACCCCCAAGCCCCTTACTTACCTACCAGGGGTTCAACACTATTAACTCTCTGTGAACACAGAGATGTCTTCACTCTTTAAAGCTGAACTGTGAACTGAGAAATCAGGTATGTGGTTCAGTATATTTCAATGGGGTTTCAAAATTAGTGACATAACTTGACAATTTTTCTATATGTTTGTCTCAGATTTTCAACATGCCTTTTTGGGACCCCACCTCATGAACAAACACAGTGAAATTAGGCAAATCTGTCCCAAAGGTGATTTCACGTTTTCTGTATGAAATCATCTTTTGACAGGGGTTGAACATTTTCTGTGCCCTTATTCATGAGGCAGGGTCATAAGAAGACTATGTTGAAAATGTGGCATATAAATATTAAAAATGGTAAAATGATGAGCCTGCATTGAATTTTGTGAATGCAGGCTCATAAATTTGGTAATTTTCAATATTTTTACCCCAAATTTTAAACATAGCCATTTCTTTACTGCATCTTATGAATGTGACAGCTGTCATTTTTAAAATCCTGGGCAAAATGTGTTTTGTGTTCTGAAGGTGATTTTGCAGTCACTGTGCAAAATCACCTTTCAGGCAAGAGCTAAAAATTTCTCTGCACTTGTTCATGTGGTGGGGACATAAGAAGGCTATGTTGACAATTTGTTGCAACAGTATTACAAAACAACAAAGTTATGAGCTTATGTTGAAATGTATGAATGCAGGCTCCTAATATTGATAATACATAAACCACAAAGTGCATCATAATGCATCTAGTACCCCAGGGCTTCTATACCAGTGGCAACATCTAGCATTGACAGATGCTTGTTTTACTTTATGTGAAGGCTACACAAATTGTTGTGAACAGAGGTTGCCCATCTCTACCATGGAATATTATAAATGACCAGAAAGATTTCTGGGCTCTTATTGGCCAGTACTGACCTTTAACATGGCTGTTATCCCAGTGCAACATCACACCTATTCAAAAGCATCTAAAATGTATTTTTCACCTTTTTTTTTTTACAAAGAAACCTATTTCATTATTGCAATAATGCATTGGTGTGTCGTGGGGACAACGTCACTTCTTGGGTGTTGGACACACTCTGCCTATGGCCCTGTGCCCACCACCAAGGTGTGATATTTTCCCAGCATAACACATGCCCTGTCATGCATTATTGCTTAATTTGAGGATCTCTTTGGTGTAAGAGAGTTTGTTTTATTCTGGTTTTAATTCATCCTTTCAGACATGCCTCTCTCAATTACTGTGAAGCTTCATTTTGGGGCTACAGTATGTTTATATGATGGCATTCCTTTGAGACTGTAGTGCCAGAGAGTAGGATTCTTATCAGCTGACAGTGTCTCTTAACCTAATGAGGTCACAAGCTTCAATATGCCAGTTTGTGTAAAATACAGCTTTGTTGGAGTTTCTCTAATCTCTGTGCTTTCTTTTGAAACAAAATGTGTTAATGTGTGCATTGGGCTGATTATTGACAGAGAAAGACAGACATTAGTTTTATATAGCATTTTTATAGTACAGATTGTATTCCAAAATGC
Organism: Neoceratodus forsteri; assembly: GCA_016271365.2. NCBI lineage: Eukaryota > Metazoa > Chordata > Ceratodontiformes > Ceratodontidae > Neoceratodus > Neoceratodus forsteri. The sequence goes on along the minus strand of JADMNL010000029.1, from coordinate 78,482,541 downwards.
TTTACAATCCAGACGAGGTAGCTGAGATATATTGCTATCATTTTCAGTGCACAGGCAGATTTAAATGAGTACAGAGATTAGAGAGAGGTTAGGTGCAAATAGGTTGAGGCTTTCTCAGGGTTACACAGGTTGTAGCAGTTATGGGATTGAAATAGTGCTATGTCAAGACTTGGTGGTCAAAAACAGTCAGATCAATAACCGCGCTGCCAGTCAGTACAAAGCTGCATGGTCAAAACTGTGCTAGATTAGAAGTACTAACTCTGAAACCGTGCAGCTGTTATGACCGTGTGGTTTTGACCACATGTATTTTTGTTGTGGTTTTGAACAGACAGTGATTGAAGCCTAGGTCTTCAGGGTCTCTGCTCTGTTCTCTATCACTAGGCCAAACAGCCTCATTAGAATACTTAAAGCTCAGGAAGCCTTTTAGGTTGTCTATTTACACCCTCATTCTGCACTAATGTTCAGATACTGTTCTCACAAACCATGCTGCATACCCACTCAGGAGGACTCTGTCACTAGTGGGGTGCAGTCTCCATCATAGCTTTCTGTGTTCCCCTCACTGTGGACTGCATGGTAGGTTACACCTGTGCAGCAGATTTCCTTTTCCAATCAGTGTCAGGTATACAGGAAAAGTATGGCTCAGTGTGGGAAACAGGGCAGGAGTCCAGTATTCTGTGGGGCTGGTAAGCATGAGTAGAAATAGGCTGCACCTCCATCTGGTACCTCATGAGGGATCTTTACCACCTTTAGAGGTCATCATGGGAAATTGAAACTGTAATTTATTTTTATTGGTGGCATGCACTAGCAAGAACTGAGTTTAAATAAAACAGTGTTCTTCAGACTTATCATGGGGCTGTGCCACCTTTGCTGTTTAGTGAGTTCCTTTCCCAAACTCTCAGGCTGCAGTACTTGTTGGTCTAATTTTAATCCTAGGGCCTGAGCCACAGCGAAAAGTGGCTCAGAAACACTGCTCTGCCAAACATGCCTTGAGAAAGCACGTCTGCGTGAAACTGTCGGCTTTTTGTGGTGTGCCTTTCTGCTTATAAGTCGTCTTTTGAGAATTTTTGGAGCTAATATAATAGCACTTTTACTAAGTGTGGTTGTACCGGTTTGTTGCTTGGTAGAGGGTGCTTTTGAATCACTTTTTGCTTTGTGTGTGTCCCTCCTTGAGGTTGGTTCTATTACACCTGTGGGCACCGGTTTCTTTCCTGTGACAGCGTGATCTACAACCAGCTGGAGCCCTTATCCGAGGTGTGCAGTGGCTATGCTGTTGTGGTTAGGCACATTAGATGTGCAGATCCAGCCAGACAGGATCCATAATGGACCTGGCAGTGCTCCTCTACAACCATGACCCGGCATCTGTGTGTGTGCCCATCCATGACTGTGGGATGGTCCCATAGATACACACCCTGCAGGCACCAGACCACCGATCCTTAGCACAAAATGTGCTGCCCATAGGGTGCAAATGTCCCAAGCCCCATGTGTGGGAGGGTGCAGTGTTAAGTCCCTCTGTATGCATGTAGTGCTATCTGTGATGTCATGCTGCAGGGGCTGGGACAACTTTGTAGCGTGAGCTGCAGTGATGGGACAGGGGGGCGGTACATGCCAGTGATCCCTTGGCAGCCTAAAGAACTCCACTGGTGGTCTGCCATCAGATCTGTATGGTCTCAAGTCCAGTAGCCAATATGGCAACCAACAGCAGTAAACAGTTGCAGAATCGTGGTGCTGAAATGAGTTCTCATAAATCCAGAAGCAAAAGACAACAATGGAGACTAGTATTGTGATATCTGGCTGTCTGGTCACAGCTTTAATTCAGTTTTTGGACTCATGTGCAGGCATACATATCAGCGCAGCTTACAGAATTAGTTCAAAACATTCCTAAAAATCAAATGAGCTGGAGACTGAATCACCTCAGAGACTAAGGTTCCTTCCAAATGGATGTGCACTGGTAATGCAGTGTGAGGAAGGTGACACCGTACCTGATCCACATTGTAACTGGCCCTGTGGATAAACAAAGGAGTTAAGCCCTCTTTGTGTCCTGTGAAATCCTTATTATTCTAGCAGGTTTGTTCCACAGTGTTGCTCCATGTAGCGGCGCTTGCTACATTGCTGGATCTTAGTTCAGCTTACTTCACACTTCATGCTTATAATGTGCCATTCACTTTCTTGAAAAGTGACTAGCATAAGGTATTCGTAACTCCTTGCTGTGTTTTGTACAGGTTCAGAGAATATACATTATAATAATTTGGCTGTGGATTTAAGAATGGTAAATACAATGTCCATTTCCTTTAATTGGCTTCAGGAGTATTTCAGTCTTTTTATTCCTGGATTGAACTATTATGATCCAGGACACATTGACCTTAAACTAAGCTCTAGATAAATTCTGTACTGGATTCTCTCCTCTCTGCGACCTTAGCTTACCCTCCTTACCATATTACCTACCCAGACATTTGTCTCTTACTTTTCTACTTACTTGAGCCTTGTCAGTCCCGTGTTCCCAATCACATCAGTATCATACCGTAATCATTTCTGCCACATTGACTGCCTTGGCCTTGCTGGTCTCTAGACCAGATGAGCTCACCCTGCTTTTATGAAGTCTGCATCTTTCATACTGGATTTCATACTTGAATATAGGAAAGTTAAGAAGGCAGAGCCCATATAAGCTTTCCCCACTATTCAGTGGCAGTGACACCAGTCACCAACTTCATAGAAATACCTATCCAATCTCACCTTAAACATTCCTACGTTTTTGCATCCCCAACTGCCTGAGGTAATCTATTCCACATTCTAATTAACCTACATTTGAATCCATTTCTTCTTATTTCTGTTCTAAATATTATTTCCTTCAACTCTTGTCATGTCCCTCAATTGATACAACTGATCTTTAAATTCCAATCCCATCTCCGTCCATATACTTTCATCTTTCAGAACTTTATACAAACACAATAAATCATCCTCCTATCTTTCAAAGACCACAAACCCAACCTTTCCAATCTCCTCATAACTCAAGCCTTCACATCCTGATATCAATTTCGTGATGGACCTTTGTGGCCTTTCCACCATCCTAACATCCTTCACTAAAAATGGACTCCATACAGTCGAACAATAGTCCAACAAGGGTCTAACCAAGGTCTTATACAACTTTCATCAGCACCTCCTACCTCTAGACTGGAAACCCTGTCTTATACTATACACTAAATGCATGGCCTTATTTGATACATTTCTGCTATGAATGTCACATTTTATTTTGGATCTAGACTCTAGATCTCTCGCATGCAGGTACCTTCAATTTTATATCCTTCAAATAATAATTTTGTTGTAGATTTCTCCTTCCCAAATGCATTAACATGCATTTATCACTATTAAATGTCATCCCATTCCAAAATATGTATTAAATCTCTTCCAAAAGCTAACCTATCACAAATGTATCCACTACACCTCCTATTTTCACAGCATCTGCAAACTTCACCATTTTATTATTACCACTAATTATATTCAAATCACTTATAAATATACCAAATAGCAATGGTCCCAGCACTGACCCAGGGCACACCACTTCCACCCTGGGGTTCTGACAAACAGCCCGAATCCTAACTTGTTTTCTATTCCCCAGCCACTGTTGAACCCACTTAACAACACCCATATCAATACCCACACTAATCAATTTCTCAACAATCTTTATATGGGGACAGTGTCAAAAGCCGACTAAAATCCAGCAACACCACATCCACACTTTTCCCTCATCCACCCACTTATTTATATGTTCATAAAAGGTAATCAGATTAGTCTCACAAGACCTACCAGAGACAAATCCATATTGTTACTTATCCACTTGTCCCTTACCAATCATGATACCCTTTATAGTATCACCAATGATGCCCCTATTATTTTCCCCACCACTGACGTCAGGCTCACCGGTCGATAATTAATCGCCTGATCCCTTTTCCCTTCTTATATATTGGCACAACATATTCCTCTTCCAGCACCTTGGCGCCACACCTCAGCAAGTGACCTCTGTCCCAATAATGTAATAACTGTCACCAACTCATCTTTCAACTCCTTTAACATATAAGGGTGACTCTCATCTGGTCCCGCTGCCTTATCCACTTTCAGCCCTATAATTTTTTCATTACCTTTACTTTTTTATTATTTCCTTTGGATCAAGTTCTCCAACACTCTCTAATCTAATTTCTGTCCTAGTTTTCTGATCCTTATACAGAGCCGAAACATTTGGCAAATTCATTCACCATATCCAGTGGGTCTGATATCACCTCCATTTACTGTTAGTGGGCCTACTATATTACTTCCTCCTCTCCGCCTATTAACATAGGCATAAAAACTTTTATTATTCTTACTCATTGCTAATCTCCGTTCAAGCTGCTTTTTAGATTGCTTAATTTCCTTTTTAATTTCCTTAAAATCTTTCTATATCTTACCCTCTGTTCAGCTGTCTTATACTTTTCATCCTTTGGAAAAGTATTTTCTTTTCCACATAATCTAACTATACTCCTAGTTAGCCATGGGGCTTCTTTCTTTATTATTGTGCACCGTCCTTTGTGGATATATTTTCCTCTAATCTCATTTACTTTTTGTGTGAAGATTTGCCATGCTTTCTCTAAATCCTGATTACTTAACATATCCTCCCAATTTATATTCCTAATACTTTTCTCATAGCCCGTAATCTCCTTTTTATACAGATATTGGATTGTATTACCTCTTACTAGCTCAATTGACCAATCAAACTCAAAAACTATGGAATTATGATCACTCATCCCCACCTGTGGCTGTATATTAATCTGTTTAATAATATCACTTCTATTTGTAAAAATGACATCTAGTATGTTCTCCCCTCTTGTTGCCTCCTGTACATTGCTGGATACTTACTACCATTAGTTCTTCCTGAAATCTACAGAAAATATTATTACCCATCTGTTTTTTCCCATTCAATTTCTGCATATTTAAATGCCCCATCAGTACAACATCAGTTTCTTCTGCCAAATTTCCAATGTACTCCAAAAATGCCTCTGTTTCCTTAAATCCTGTATCTGTGCTCTATTAAAAACTGATACCACACATTTCTTTCCTTTAATTCCCAAAAGTTCAATTGTTATAATTTCTACTTTACTTAGCTCAACTGTTTCCTCCGCCTCCTAATTTCCAAATCTTCCCTAACAAAAGAGCAACTCCCCCTCCCTATTCTTACTAATCAATTTGTAGCTGGTATATGTTGGGACCAACCACTTTCATTCCTCCACTAGGTTTCAGCTACCCCTATCATATCTAATTTTTCATCTTTGATCAGAATTTCTAATTCTGATCTACATGCTTCATTTAAACTCCTCGACATAAAACATAACCCTTAAAGACTTTACCCTTTAACTTTACTTTTACTAATAATCCTTCCTCTTTATTACCCACCATCGTCCCCCCCCTTTAGTTTAAACTATTCTCAATCTCATTTTTCAACCTCATTCCAATATCCTATACGTCTAGAATTTAAGTGAGTCCATCCTTACAAAACAGTTCCTTTCTATTGCCAAATGTCCTCCAATGCCTGATAAATCTATACCCACTTGATGCTGCCCTTCATCGACCACTCATTTGTTAAGGCTATTCTTTCTGCTTATAAGCAGATGCCCTGGGCTCAGGTAGTATTTCTGAAATTATTATTTTGCTCCCTTTATCCGCTAAGTTTTCTACCAGCTTCTGGTAATCCTTCTGCATTTCAGGCAAGATCTTTCTACAATATCATTTATTCCTACATGAATCAATGCTACGGATGTTCCCTGCTGTCTTAAATATAGTATCAACCATCCATTTAAATCCAGAATCCCGCTCCAGGAAAACTACTAACCATTCTATTTTTCTTGTCATTTCTACAAATATACTGATCTGTGAATTTTATAATTGAGTCTCCAATAACAACTGCCTGTCTCTCTACTTGTTCTTCCTGAATTCTATCACAGCCACACTCCCCTTTTGTTGATTAAGTTCTCCCAATATATTAAAACTATTCTTTATCTTAATTCCCTCATGTAAACATCTCTCCCATCTCCTACATTCCCCAGGTCTAAACCCTCCCTATTCTCATTCAACATATTCTTTTCCTGTTCTTCTCTTAAATATCCTGGGACTGGTTGAAAGGACTACCTCCCTTCTTTTTCTTTTTACTTTTCACCCTTTGAGCTATCTGATTACTACATCCCTCTTCCTCATTTATCTTTCTTTTCCCAAACCAATCTCCAATCCAAGCCCCTCCCTAGCTGCATCGCTTTTGTTCAAACTAGACATAATCCTTAATCTCTTTGTTAACTCCATCTGGCTCCTCTCAAGCATTTCCAACCTTTCAGTGACCTTTTTCACATTTTCACTTAGTTCTTTATTTATCTTACATTTGCTATATTCAAAGGAGGCATAGTTGACTCTAATTCAGCTATTATGAACATTAAACAGCTTCTACAACCTATCATCAGATCCTTCCAACGTTAACAACAATACAGTACCTTCCTGCCCATTTCCTTCTCTCGGACCCATTTCATCCCCTACAGTTATTCCTACTTTACTGGTTGCAGTCATGCTTTCTCTCCACTTCTCCTTCTCCTCTCTTCCCGCTAACATGCTAACACGTGCACAGACATGCGTGTCTCCGTGTGTCTCAGCACGCTGACATGTGCCGCAACATGTTTGAACTGCTTTATGGAACTCCTTTTAAATAGCCTAAGAACCCGATGTTCAGCAGTCCACAGCTCTCACACACAATCAGCTGCACCTGTCAATTACTACAGTGCTTGTGCACTAGTTCCAATCAGAACTACCCTTTTAAAATCTCCCACCCAGTAGCAGGAATATAACTCTCCGTTAAACAAATAGAGGGCTTCCAGCTACAGTGCTACACCTCCAGTACAGTGAATTAGCATTTCAATGCAGTCCAAATGAACAGCACACTCGTTGGTCAAAACACCCTGTCTCACCACTTTTGGTGGTCCCAATATGTGCAGTAACCTCCAAGGTGCGCTCACGTGAGCTCCTTTTAAATAGCCAAGGATCCGATGTTCAGTGGTCCACAGCTCTCACACACAATCAGCTGCACCTGCCAATTACTAAAGTGCTTGTGCACTAGCTCCAATCAGAACTACCCCTTTTGCCAGTGTCAGTGGCTCAGTAGGTAGCACACTCACCTCTGAGGCCAGGAGATCAGAGGGCTGTGGGTTCAGTTCCACATCTGGCACTTAAGTTATTATCCCAATACTGACACTGTAGTGCAGCATGAGGGGGTGCTATACTCTGAGGTGCTGTCTTCAGATGGATGCTTAAACCGAGGTCCCATCTGCCTGGATTGGTGGTAGTTCAGGTGGATGTTAAAGATCCCATGGCACTTATCGAAAAAGAGTAGGGAATTTCCTTGGTGTCCTGGCCAAATTTCTCCCATTCACTAAAAATACCACCAACAACTTAATCTGGTTCAATTTAAATTGCTTACCATCTGTATCCCTCCCAGTTGCCCCTGAAAAGGGACTTCTAGGCCCAATGGGCTTACGGGTCAACAAAATACAATAAATAAATAAATAAAATCTCCCACACAGTAGCAGGAATATAACTCCCCTGTTAAAACAAATAGAGGGCTTCCACCTACAATGCTACACTCTTTTCAGTACAGTGAATTAGCAATTTCAATGTAGTCCACATGAACAACACACTCGTCAGTCAAAGCACCCTGTCTCACCTCTTTGGTGGTCTCACAGTACGTGTAGTAACCTCTAAGGTGCCACTCGCATGAGCTCCTTTAAATAGCCCAAGAATCCGATGTTCAGCAGTCCACAGCTCACACACAATCAGAGGTGGGGTTCCTTTCAGCTGGCTGTGTAAACTCTACAGCACCTATCAGCAATCTTATCACTCCTTACCCTCCCTAGAGGGTAGGACTTCACCATGGGGCCCCCTTAGCCATGCAGATTAATTCATCAACACATCTTGGTGTTGCATTTGACCTTGTGACTCTTCAGGGTGAAACCTTCTGTGTGGTGGGACCCATTTTAGCCATGTAGATTGACTTGGAAGCACCTCTTTGTGTTTGTTTTATGTTGCCTTCTGTTCACTAAAGGTATGTCCTTTGCCATGGGGGTCCCTTTGGCCATGGAGAGTGACTTGACAGCACCTCTCAGTGCAGTCCTCCCAACATCTGCCTATGACCTGCCTGTCTCATCTGTATTCCCTTCCTTTGATGCCTTTATCATTAGTTACAGCTTAGGCCTCTTAGACTGGAGCTCAGGAAAAGGCTGTCCAGCAGTCATTGTCTTCTCACTCCCATTCCTTGAGGTGAGGCCTTTCGCAGTTGAAGGGGCCCTTTGGCACGCAGATTGACTCAGCAGCACCTCACAGCATTATTCAGTTAGAGGATAGACCAAAGCTTCTCTAATCTATACTCTTCCCCTGATGGACAAGGTTATTGCCTGGGTTTGATGGGGCAGAAAGTAATTCTAAACATGCCCCCAGGTTATTTAAGGAAGCATGCTCAAGATTTCCCTGCTGCTCTTTTACTTTGTTCTCACCACATCCCCATCTTCTCTGGCAGCTTGCTTCTCTCCTTGGGGCTCCTTCCCAAGGTACCCCTAACCTAAAGGAACTTTTGTTGCCATGGTACCACTAGGGTGGTAGTCCCTGAAAGGGAGAGTGGGTGTGAATGGCCACAAGTATGCTGCATACATTTAAACGTTTCACTGCCAAACAAGCAACCTTCCATTACAAGTATCCTACCAGAATAATAAATTACGATGCACAAGCATCATTCTATCTGTCTCTCTCTCTCTCTCTCTCTCTCTCTCTCTACTCCTAGTCACTTGCTGACCTATTGAATAAGTTGTCCACCCTGCATCATTATCGCTATTACCTTGTATTGTTAATTGTTATTACTGCTGTTATTAAGAGGTGCTGCTGTTATTATTATTTGTAGAGGCAGTATGGCATAGTGGTTAAAAGCACTGAGCTGCAAACCTGCAGAATTGGGTTTAAGTCCCACTGTCACCACTTGCACACTGTGTGACCATGACCAAGCCACTTCACTTCTGTGTGCTCCCAGGGTGCACCTGGAAACAAACCTTGGCTTAATGTGTCTTTCCTGGCCAAAATTGTAAATAAAGAAAACAAAACCATTAGATTGCTACACATGGAAGAATCATGTGAAATCAAAAGCAGCACTAATGAAGTTCATGACTAGCTAATTATTGCAGTACATATTGGCTTGTGGAGTCCATGAAGTGGAATACTATATACTGTATCTTTCCATTGTTTCATTAAATGAATAAAGGGAAGGTCACCGAACCATTTTTTCTTCAAAACTGCACATGCTGTAGGCTTTAGCAGTAGTTGTCTCCATTGCACCCTCTGCATTTAATCAAGATATAGAGTTAAATAAACTTCATTCTGTCCCACTGTAAAACCTGATTGGCTCCATTGCAGAGGTCATGGCTCTCTCTTGCAGTGCATCATGGGACTTGATGGTGTGTTAGTGCTCAAACTGCTGTATCCCTGGCTTCCTCTCTGATTGCTTGATTAACTGAAGTGCCTTTGCTTTGTTCTTGTTTCATGTTGGCTAACAAACTTCATGGAATGCACTGTTATTTTCTGGACTGAAGTGTGTCAACATTGAAAGAGAATGCTACAGCTTGTTGTCTGTGAGGTGTTAATAGTCCTTTGACAGGATAACTTAATATGTGCTGTAGAGCAAGTCACATTAGGGTCTGTGCATGAGTGGGCTCAGGATACATACTATAGGCATGGCTGCAGCCCTCCACACCTCCACTCAGGCATGCATCATATCACATGCACTAACCCCAGCTGTGGCCCCAGACCCGCAGGCATGTAGGAGCATGGTGGGGACAGGGGTAGAGCAGAGGTTGCTGGTGACCATCCAATTGGATGCTTATACTGCTAGCAGAGCGGTTCCTGTTACCGCACAGTTCAGGGGCATAGAGGAAGCTACACACTCTGGCATCGGTTAGGCAGGTGCACCATTGGAGAGTACCAGCCATGAGCCCCAGACCTCACTGAGGGCTGGAGCCTGCAGTAATGGTGTGGCTGCTGTGTCAGCAGGCTGCCCCAACAGTACAGAGAGGAAATCCCTGCCTTGAAGGCGGCCCAGTAAAGAACAATTAGCCAATCAAGGAATGGAACTGGGCACACACGATAAGTATGAGATGGAAAACACTGATTTTTATTTAAAAAATACAAATACTAAACAAGGCTAAACGCAGGGCTAACACCCTACCTATCGACTCGGTCTAATGTGTCTTACTCAGGGCAGAATTCACCAACAAACCCATTGCTTTTAACTTACCCTTAGTTACATCCAGTTAAACTTGTTTTTAAATGAACAGATTTACACATAGCAATATCTGTCAGAAAAATGAACTACTTTAAAAGCCTTAATACACAATGATGTGTGAATCAATACTTTATATGCTAATTACAGTTGCTTGAACACTATGGGGATCTTAAATGCATGCTACTCATCCCATTATGATGAACCCCATGAATCAAAATCAGAAAAAATATGTAAGTCTAAAATGCTTTTAGAAATTGCAGACCCATGGTTAAATTCCTGATTGAAAAGGTAAAATACTATTGGAATCTTAAATGAATGCAACTCATCTCCACAAGATCAATTTTCAAAATTATACTGATCAAGGTGCAGTAAAGATAACTATCCCATAATAAGATTTCTGATTTTTTCTATCATATAATATTTTATTTGATTTTTTCTTTTGTAAATATACATTCATACCAAAAAGGAACAAAGAGAACAAGAAAAAAAAAGAACAAATCATTCTTAGAGGATGTCTCCAGTCCAACACATCAGAAGGGAGGGAGGGTATTCATATCACGTAAAAGAAAATTCAAATATCTGCTGTGGTGAGCAAATCTGAGGCAAATCACCTCTTTAAGACCTTTTACTTTAAATTCCCATTACTTTTAATAGTACAGCCCCCACACATAACAATAGATAATAAACGTATCAAATCTCTAGATCTACAAGGAACAATAGGCTCCTTTAAACCCCAAAACCTCCCACAGCTTCAGCAGCAGCAGACATCTCCAGTTCCGTATGTGGTAGGATTCAGAACACTCTTCAGATTCCTTATATTGCCACCGCAAAAATCGCCAACTGGTCAGTCTCAAAAATATGTAAGTCTTGTCTTTGTATCGGATCCGCACTTTGGCTGGCACTAGTAGCTTAAACTGAGCTCCTACCTCAGCATCTTGTCTATATGACCAAACTTCCTCCTCCTTTGTTGTTGTGTAGAATAAGCAAAATCTGGAAAAACATTAAATCTGTAGCCTTTGTATAACAAGGTTCCTTTTATTCTTGAAAGCTTAACAATATGGTCCCAATCAAATTCAAATGCCAAGGAGAAGAAAATTGTGGCCTTATTCTCACCGATACATCTTTTGAATCCTGACTTTTGAGCACCCTAAATGGTTTAGTCATGAAAGGGAGGTTGTCAGAGGGTAAATCATAAACCACTACAAAAATATCTTTTACCAAATCATGGATGCTTTCAAAATCATTATCTAACTTCAAGGGTAGTCCCACAGTTCTCAAATTCTGGTATCTTGACTGGTTCTCTAACATTTCAATTTTTCTGTTCAAGTTGTAATTATCTTTAGCCAGTCCTTCACGGACAGTTTAATCACTTTAACTTTATCTGTTATTTTTTTGTATATTCTCAGGGTTGTCCTGCTTGTTTAGACAAATTGTCAATATTTTCCCTATTTTGCTTGACCTCCTTCTGGATAAAGTCCACTTTTGACTCAAAGCTTCAAACTTATGGTCAAGATGCTCAACTCTTGTAGTATTCTCTCAATAGAATCCCCATAGACTCCAAGGTATGTTTAGTTTGCTTAAGGGCACCTGCTGAGTTAGAGATTCAGTAGCATCCATTCTATTTCAATTCTGCAGCTTTTGTGGGGTTGTCTCCTCATCAATTTGCCAAAAAGAGCTGGGATATCCTCTGTGACCGCTGTGTTGGGTTTTGTCTCATGTGTTCTCTCAGAAACCTGGATTCCCTTACGCAGATCATGGTTGAAAGTTTGTGGTAGAGCTACGGCCCTGCGGTACAGGAGACCCTGGCTCAATACCTCAACAACAATGCCAGGCATCTTCACGCCTCTGAGGCTGGTCTCTGGTTGAAGATTTTCTCCATTGGCTGGATGCGGTAATATACTCCTCCAAGGCGCTTTGCCTGTCCTTGCTTATTAATGCTGGCCTTTCATGATCTTCGCATTCAGATCTGTGGAGCATCAGATACCTCACTAAGCACCACCAGCCTAACAGCTGTCTTACTCCACCACCCCATAAGATTTCTGATTGAAAAAAAAAAAGTAGTAGTACCACTGCTGGGATTATAAATGCATGCAACTCTGCCCAACAAAAATACGTTTTAAATAAAAAACTTACATGGAGCTAAAATACTTGCAAAAGTGAATGTCCCATAGTTGGATTACTTATTCAAAAGATCGTTATTTTAATAGCAATGCTGCAATAATCTCACTGCAAATTGCATACATTATATTTGATCTCCTAAATTACAATATGTTTAAAATACCCAAATCCTGATTCCATTTACATGTAAGCATGTTTACCCATAATGGTTTCTAATTAAAAAACAAACAAACAACAGCATGGTGTACAGGTATAACTCTATGGTGCTCGATGTCAAAGTACACGCAGCATCCAAAATGCATGTAAATTATTAAGATTGGTATCATTTCAAATACAATGAGTGGTCAGTTGTGTTATAAAATATATTTACCATAATGTAAATTTAATCAGAAGTAACCAAACCTACTCCAAATTCACAGTAACCAATCAGATTCTTCCAGTACTGAAAGGCATCGAGATTTAGAAAAGTAAAAATGGAACATAAAGTGAAAGAATACAATTTATACAAGTGGGAAAAACTAAACACAATACAGTAACAAGGTCATAGAGTGAAACTTTCACAGATAGGGTTTAAAGTTTATTTGATCATTCAAATCAATGGGTATAAGTGCCCCAAAATAGCTATCCACCTAGTATCACGCTGCAGTAATATCCTTGTTTTATCAGCTCTCCGTTATAATGGATGCACATGGTCTAGGGCTCAAAACCTCAAGCCTCTCTGCAAACTATTATGGGCTGCTTTAAAATGTGCACCCAAAACATTGTCCATTACACCATTCAAAATGGCCCTAACATGTTCTTGGAATGCTTTTGCCCTAATTACCTCCCCATCACCTTACCTCATTCCTCCACTCTCTTCATACTTTCAAAGGACAAACAGCACATCCTGCATATAACATGCCACATCGACACCATGCAGCATATACTGTAAATGTAGTCTGTCAGTCCAAATAATCATGCAATACAAATTCCTTTTAGTTTTAGGATGTGTTAACTTTTCCACTGTTTCAGCATAACAGCAAATATTACATTGCCTGCAGTGATAAAAACACATTATTTTCAGAAATGTTCCTTTTCTTGTTTGTATCCATATAATGATTTGTGGTTAGGGTATCCTGCAGATTTGGTTCTCAGTGAAATGAGACTAATGGTAATTCCCCATTATTGGCCCCAGTTAGCGCGCACATGATCCAGCGCTGGGAAATTGGGGCGCCAATTGGCAATGTCACCAATTATGTTTTTATGGAGGCTGCACCACCTGCACTTCACCCCTTGTGGGAGGCTGCACCCCCATGCCCCCCCACTTATAGATTCTAACTCCGGGGTGGGCAGACCTTGAGGAGGGGCCGATTCTGCATTTGGCACCCTGTTTGCCTGGGGCCATAATGCCGCTCTCTGAGTGCCAGAAGGGGTTTTCATCAGCTTGTACAGCTGAACATCTGTTTTCCACAACATTTTAATTTCATTTGACCTGCTGTGATAGTCAGTAACAAAGACAAGGCATTGTGTTGTATTATTCTTTTGTTTTGTTTGAAAATCTTTGGTAACCAAAAGGGTCTGTCTTTCTGGTTTATTTGCTTTTTCCAAAGTTTGTCCCACCACATTTGCAGTATATCCTCACTCCCTGAATCTCTGGCTTAAAGCATCTGCTTCTTACATAAAATTATTGATGTCAGTGCAATTTATTTTATCTCAAAAACTATGCAAATGGAATACTTTCTACAAGACAGCGTGAGTGACAACTGTCTGCTCTTAATAAAGTATTCCCTGAAATGGGTTTCCTATATGGGCTGCTGAAAATTCACTGTCTTTTGATGTTAAAGTTACATCCAACAAGTCTGTATTGTGAATGTCCATCCTATAGGTACACCTAATATTCAGATTACTCACATTAATCCAATCCATAAATTCACAACAGCTGGGGCTGAGTAGGGCTACAGTTAGGTGCCAGCAGTTGTAGCCTACACCTCTTCCCTGACACTCCACACCTTTGTGCATGGCACATAGTCCTCACCACTCCCAGACATACCCCTGCCTGCCAGTACATGCAGCATCAGGAACTGCAGGAGGCTCCAGTATGGAAGGTGCACACCCTTCTGTAAATGCTCTGTGGGCCCCATTGGGTTCCTCTGATCCATGGCCAGTAGTCATAAGGCTGCCTATGCACCAGGTATATGCAGCATATAGGTCAGTGCATAGGCCCCATGGTTTGTGATTGTGGTTTACCTACTACAGTCACAGTATGATATTATTCTTTAGTGTAGGAGACATACATTCATTCATTCCAGATGAGAATGCTCCCTTTATAGGAGCAAGTGGAGCAAACTAGACAGTTAGACAAATGCCATGCAGTGGATGTCCTGTTTCTTCACTTCAGCAAGACATTTAACTTGGTACCACATTGGGAGGCTGGGTAGTAAGCTGACAGGTACAGGTGCAGGGGCAAAATGGTGGGATGGGTAGTAAAATGGTTACAGGAAGGCAGCAGAGGGTGGTGGTGGGAGGGAGCCTCATCTCCGAGGGCAGTGACAAGTGGAGTACTGCAGGGCTCAGTGCTGGGACCGGTGTTGTTTGGGTTGTTCATATCAGACATCTCAATGGGCATCAAGAGCAAGATCAGTTTGTTTGCAGATGACACCAAGATGGGAGCAGTACTAGATGACTAGATGACCTAGGAGGGTGGCATGGGTTGCAGGATGCTCTGTCAAAATTGGAGACCTGGATGGACACTTGGCTGTTGGGGCTCAATGCCAAAAGTGCAAGATGCTACATTTCATGTCAAAAACCCAAGAAAGAGCTACCAGTTTGGGGTGAGTGGGGCATTCAGCTAGCCATGACAGAGGAGGAGAAGGATCTGGGGTGATTATAACGGGCTCAATGAACAACTCAGCACAATGCAGGAAGGCAGCTGCAAAGGCTAACAAAATGCTGGGTTGTACTGCCAGGGTATATCTTCAAGGAGAGGAGGTGATCCTGCCATTGTACAGGTCACTGGTTAGACCACACCTGAGTACTGCATGCAGTACTGGCTCCCATACCTGAAGAGGGACATTAAGTTACTGGAGGGGGTGCAGCGAGGGCAACAAAGATGATCCAGGGACTAGAGGACATACCCTAAGTGAGCAGGCTGAGGGAATGGAACATGTACTCACTGGAGAAGAGGAAAACGGGGGATATGATTGAAACCTCAAGTACATGAAGGAATAAACAAGACAGGCAGGAGGGACTATTCATGTTAAGGGGATAGGGACACTCAAAGTCACGATCTTACATTAGAGGGAAGGTTCAGGAGGGAATGAGAAGACACTTTTTACGGGCGAGTGGTGTCTGGGTGGAATGCATTGCTTGCAAAAGTGGTATCCTGTAGAACAGTGGACTGCTTCAAAAGGAGATGGGATAGGGTAAGAGGGAGGGTCAGGGGAGGGAGGGAGGGGCAACTGCAGTATAAGGGTTGCTAGCTGCACACTCGAGCAGACTCGATAGACCCAAAGGCCTTTATCTGCTGGCAAATTCATATGTTCATGCGTAAATAGGTGTGATACAAAATATGAAACAGATATTGCAAACAATAGAAAAATATTGATAGATTATTTCAAAGAGCATACAGTTAGGCATTTCCCTGTGGTCCACCGTAGCTTCCTGTCGTCCGGCAATATTGGCTCAGCTGCTGCCCAGTGGCAATCAGTTTTCTTTTTTAGATTAAAAATCAAGCTCGAACTGTGGCATAGACAAAATAAAGGAGTTTTATTTTATGGATGTTAGTTTGGAGATGGGGGGTGGACTGTGGCCCCATAAGTTGTTTTGTTTGCCTAGGGCCAGGTCTGGGCTACATCACTATCTGGTGTCTAAGGACTTGGGGATGCATCACAATGTGTCTGTATGTGCTTGCTACAGAGGTGTTAAGAGGGCTGTGGCACCATGTGTGTTTTAGGGGAGCTGGGATGTAGGGGCCTGAGGAGAATTATGTGGTAGGGGTGCTGGCTAACAAAATAAGTACATGCCTCCTACTGTGAAGAAATAGCCATACTGCAACTGCAATAGCTGGTAAACTACAGTCTCACACAGTGTGACTCATCGCAGCACATCATTTAATTATCCTGTCAAAGGACCAGTAACACCTCACAGATCACAGCAGTCTCATTTCAAAGCCTTTTCTTCAAGTCTGACACACTTTAACCTAGAAAACAGCAGTGCACTTTCCATAAAGTTTGTTAGCCAATGTGAGACAAGCACAGAATGTAAACTGAGAGAAAGCAGAAATACAGCAGCTTGAGCACTAACACATCATCAAATCCCATGATGCATTGCAAGAGTAGGGTCATGACCTCTGTAATAGAGCCAAACAGACTTTCACAGTAGGACAGAATAAAGTTTATCTACCTTGCTATCCAAACGAAATTGGGAGGGTGCAATAGAGGCATTCATTGTTCAAGCATACAGAGTGTAATTTTAAATAAAAATGGTACGAGACCTTCCGTTTAAAAAGTTCTGAAGTAAATGTTAATAACAAGAAGCAAACTAGTTCAAAGTTCTTTAGCTGTTAATCTACTGAGAAGCCCCAAACTGGCATCATTAGACCATAACTGGTGCCTGGTTAATCAATCTCAACTTTAACTTCAGCATGCATGAAGTAAATCTTTATACCCTCAGGCATTCTTTCTGTTTTAATGACACACAGTATGCTGTACAGACTGAAATCTGGCAGAATGGCTGAATCAGTTGTCTTTGGATCCTGTTGTTAAAAGGTTTTAACAACTATCAGGAAACCACACACATTACACTGTGGTGTTATTCACAAAAGTGACTTTGGCATTGCTGAAAATCAAAGAGTTCCAGTCAGCTTCAAATTAGAAAGTCACACCCAAATTTTGGAAGTAAAATATCAGACTCTGGATTTCACCAAAAATAAAAACAAAAAAACTGTGGCTTGCCTTCCAAAGGTGGTCTTTTCTGATGTCGGTGCTCCAAGGTATGTAGTGGTAAGATCACAAGCCATTCAGAATGTAACGAGAGTATCCAGGCACATAGATGCTAGTATTGTTATGTAATACTAGGGAAAACAAACTGAATGCGTCCAGCAAAATGCATTTGCCATGCCTTTGAGAAAGGCACTTTGCTGAAATGTTCATTTTTGCCTAGTATCACTATTAGATGATGTTAGAATGAATAATACTCATGCCAGTGTGCCTGGGTAATTCCACTGCATTTAGACTATTGATCTGTCATGGTTACTTCTTACCATTGAAATGCCCTTCCCTTTCATGCACTTCCCAAAGTCTGTTCTCTTACCAATTAACATGGAAACATAGACAGTGATGGCAGAAAAAGCTCAGGCCTGGGTGCAGGACGGCAGTAGTTCCTCTGCTACAGCTGCCTCATTGCATATGTGCAAAAGTGTCCTTGGCTATTTTCAAGCATTTAAAGTATGTTACTTATTTTATGGCAGGCAAATGATGCATGCGTGATTATTTTGATGCATGCATCATATGTTAAATAAAGCTATTTCTACCTCAGGTCCATGTGGGGGCTATCCACCCTATCCCTGCTCCCTCCGACCAATGTTCACCTCCCAGTACTCACTGGATGCAGTCCCCATGGACTGACCCCCATAGCATAGCAAGAGGGGAGGGCTGTCCCAGTACATATATCCAGATTCTCCAGTGGCTGGGTGATGGTACAGGTTTGGAGGAGAGTGGGCAAGACTTCCTTTACCTTGCATGCCCCCTTTCCATTTTCTCCTTTCTGTCCCCACCCACAGGGTATAAGACATGCATATGTAGTCACGCATGCATTACAGACCCACAGCCCCTCCTTTCTATACCACTCACACGCAGTACACCTGGTGGCAGTCAGAGGCCAAGACAGCATGTCTCCCCACCCCAGGACAGGCAAGCGGTCCACAGGATGCTCAGTCCTTCTCCTCCCAGCCAACCTTCAGTGATCCAGGTCCGCCCTGATCCCCAGTCGCTGGTGTGTGGCAAGTACGGTGCCTAATGCCTCAGCCCTCTGGGCCAACAAACATACATAATTTTGTTGTTCAACATGTGTCATGAAGTTAAATACCTTTTCTGTGGTCAAACACTCATAACACAAGTAGCACAACTGTGGCAAAATTGTGGTGTAATTCCTTGAACATCCAGTCCTCAAAGTCCATCCAGTCAGCTTAGAATTCCTACCTGTTACTCCATGACCTACTGCTGAATTAAGTTTCACTTTTGATCAGCCCCTCAGTTTCCCATCTGCCCCTATACTTTCTACCCCTTTCCTTACCTCATCTTCTGAGACCCAGAATCTGTCTCTATGGACTTGAACACATTTACGGTCCCAGCCTCTGCCACCTATTTTGGTAATTTATTCCACTGTTCAATCACCTTCTCAGTGAAGAACTTCCTAACATCCTTCTTAAACTGCAGTTTGAGTCTATGCAAGGTACTTTTAAGGACAGTATCATTTTTTGGGGTGGGGTGAGAGTGACCCTGTGGAGCTGAAGCTAAGCAGCAGCAAATTTTAGCAGCTCCTGAACTCAGCAGAAAAAACAACTAAAAATATATATTTTCACAAAAGTCCTTGATTGAACTTGGCTCCTTCAAAAGTTTACTTGCCAGAGATCACCATGGGAAATCCTCAAGGATAAGACAATGACTGACTCAGAGAATGGTAAAATGTTGCAGCGTGTCAGCCCCAAAGCAGGCGGTATAGGTAGATGCTTCAGCTGAGCACAGCTTAAAATCAGTCTTTGCAATCACTGGGGTTCAAGTTGCAATAGCTGATTTCTTTGGTCGCAGACTTGAATCTAAAGTGGACACATTTAATGTGAGAGTTTCTGGTAGAAACTACGGTGGACAGAACCCAAAGGATTATGCAAGAGTGCAAAACAGACATCAGCCACCACTGTGGCCACAGCTATGGCCTTGAAAGAAAACCAGCAGCTCTGTGCAAGACTTGAGACCTGAGAGAACCAGGCTAGATCTGCATACATCAGAGTAATTGATCTCCTGAAGAAATTGAAGGATCATTCTTTAATATTTATAAAAGACTGGCTTTGTGAAACATTATTTGCGGAAGGTGAGGGGCAAGTTGCCATGCAGAAGCTGTTTAGGATCATGCCACATGACAAAGTAGAGGCCTCATCAGAACCTTTGTACTTTGCTCATTATAACATAGGGGATTGGCAAGAGAGTTCACATATTAAAACTAGCTTGAAGAATGGGACCACTCCATCAAGACGGCAACACGGTTCATGTTTTCCCAGATGTTAGCTACTCTACCATACAGAGATACAAGACATTTGACAGGATGTGCAGAGTGCTATGAAATGCCACCATTTCCCATTCAATCATCTTCCTGGCCAGACCCTGTATTGTTCATTGGGGGTGGAGTCTGGTTATTCAGCTGTCCTGTAGAGGCTGGTAAATGGGCACATAAAGTGGTAGCGGAATGCAGGCAAACAGACACAGAGGTCAAGAGGGAGCAGGAGGACGCTGAAATATGAATCAGTGACTTATTTTTCTATATACTATAGTGTTCATTAAAAGAATATTGGGACTGAAGTGCAGTTATTGATAACACCTCTAGTTATATATTATTTGAGTACTCAAGCCAACTACAGTGCTTTCTTTATTTGCCCCTTTATCCACTACCTCACTTATTGCCAGTTTGAGCTCCTGTTCTGTTTTCCAGAAATTTTACCTACCCTTTATCACCACCCTCCATTATCCGCCACCTCTTTTATTTGCAAAAGTTAGATGTATGGAAGTTGGCGGGTAAAAGAGGGAGCACTGTATGGGAACTTATATCTAACTGAGTTCTGGCAGATTGGCATCAACTCTTATTTTTAAGGCAATGTATTTAAGTCTGTACTTTAATTTTACTTTGACCCATGAGAGTATTAACTTCACAACAGCAATGGCTACCTTGAATTTTACTTTATGGGACTACATAATTGTTGCAGGTGTTCCATGTTAATGCAATCTGGTTTATTGTATGCTTCTCATTAAATGGTTATCCCTAAAATATTTCAGTGCTGGGACTATGTTCAATTTTATAGAATGTTTTCTGCCAGGGATAGGTTAAGGTTCCCTTATTTTTCAATTCAATAAAATGTTATTCATGTTAACAAGATGTTAAAAGACATGAACATGGTCATAAAACCCAACTGAGCCATGAGCTCATTAACAGTGGGTACCATTTGCAGTAAAATTACCTAAATTATGATTACAGACATAAATTACAAGCAGTACATAAGAAAAAAAATATTGCACATGAATAGATTACCATATACAAACTCACAACATTATATTATGATCATAACTTCACATACTAAGGATTTAATGCTGTTAGTAATTTTTCACCTAGTCCCAAAATCAGCACAATGGCTTTGTGGTTTCAAACTTTCTTGATACAACCAATTCTTTATACTGCTAAAATATAAGGGAGTGTTACTGTTTCCATGTTGGATTAGAATAGCATTCCAGGTAAATGTTCCTCTATAGAAAGTTGATGCTCTACCTATTCTAGTCTTCTTTAGATGACTGTAAAATTCAATTCCATCTGAGGACCTCAGGTTTGACCTACCTTTCCTAATTTCCAATTTCTTAGAATATAGTTAGGTAGTTGTTTACTATGAGCGTTAAACATAATATTCAGTAAGTTCAGTTTCCTACATTCTTCTAATCAAAGCCAGTTTAGATCACTATAAAGTAAACATTTGTGTTTTGCCTTGGTGCATTTAATGCAACCTTGCAAATCTGTTGTACAGAATATCTAACCTGTGCAATACTGTCCCTGTAGTGCCCCCATAAATAATGTCCCCATAATCTATGATGGGTAAAACTGTGGTTTCAACAATCCTGAGTCTGACTTCTAGTGGCAGATCTTTTTTACACAATTTAATGCCCCTAGTTTTTTATTCAAACTGTTAGTGATCTGTTCTACATGAATGTCCCACCTGAGTCCCTCATCGATCCATAGACTCAGATATTTATATGAGTTGACACGCCAAGTCTGTCCCCTGAATAAGTAACAATATCCAATTTCCTGGGAAACAGGGTAATTTTAATTATGATCAAACAACATTACTTTAGATTTAGTAGAGTTTAATACTAATTTATGATGGTACAAAAATCCTGTAATGTGTTAAAGCATCTCTGTATTTCCTTGTGTACCTGACAAAATGAACCTCCTGAAGGATAAAGAATATTATACAATGGCAAGAAAGAATCCTGACTTGATTGGTCGGTTAGCCATCACAGCAGGTTTGTTATCCTGGCATAACATCCCAGCTGATTTGTCACATTATCATTTGTCGCATTATCATTGTTAGCATCTTCTCTTAAGAAACAAAAATATTTTAAACACTAACAAAAACATTCTTTAAAATTATTTTTATTCTGTATAAAACAACAAGCCATTGTATAATAGGAATAATGCCCTCAGGGTGAGTGTTATGCTGGGATAACATCCCTTCTTGCTGTTGACTTTGGCCTTTTTGGATTTGTGCCCAATCACTTCGAGGGGGCGGATGTTATCCCAGCATAACACCCACCTGTTGAATTGTTCCTTAGTATCATCTATGTATAGACGATACATATCAGAATCTTGTGGGATTGCCAATGAGTTCAGGTAAATATTAAACAGTAATGAACCTAAAATAGATTTAGACAGTCTGAGGTGCGTGCATTCGAGAAATCAATGGGGTTCTATTCCTTAGATAGTTAATTTCCTAGTAATATCTCATGGTCCAGTGTGTCGAACATTTTCATCAAATCTATAAACACAGCACCAACCTTCATCCCTCTATCTGTAACTTCCTGAATGTCACCTGCAACCTTCATAAGTGCAGCTGTGATACTGTGTCCCCATCTGAAACCTGATTATTGTGTATTTAATAAATTCTGTTCATCCCAAAACATATTTAACTGCTTACTAATTTATTAATTTCTCAAAAATATTTGGATACTATTGGGAAAAGAGATATGGGCCAGTTGTTATTAATATGTTTTTTCCCCAGATTTGTATAAGGGGATGACCTTGGCACTTTTCCATTCCTTAGGAAACTCTGTAGTCTTAAGGGTAAATTAAAAATATAAGCTAAAGGACCTGAGAGGACTGGTGCTGCATATTTCAGTAAAGCTATAAGGATTCCATCCAGTCCCATGGCTTTATGAGAATTTAGCTTAAGTAATGCATCAGAGACAAGGATTCATGTATTTCATGAAAACAAATGTCTTACTGTGTGGTATGTAATAGATTAGTTATATTGCTTGCCACTTTTATGTTCCAGGCTAATATCACTTTAAGCTGGATGCATGACGGTACAAGGTTCTGTAAGGAAATGTACATTTCGGCAGTTGGCTTTTTTGGACTCTAACTTTTAGGACACGGTCATACTGCTCGTGGGCACTGTATCAGTTTAGAAATGTTAGTAGCTTTAGAGATGCCCTTTAGTCAGGTAGCCCCTATGATGTACCACAACATGGAAATGCATTTTATATGTTCCTTTGATTAATTGATTTTTTGGCATCACGCTGATCATAAACGCCTGTGGACTGTTTTCCATATGTATCAATCGCAATGGTTGTGTAATTGAGAAAAATAACAACAATAAAGTTTAAAAGAATAAAGAAGAATGGCAGTATTACCAATGGATGAAAAGCTGCAGAAAACAGGATGATTTGTATCACAGCACTACTTTTATGGTGTTTGAAAAAGGTCCCTTGGTAGCTGATTCACAGTGGAAGCAGCTCTGGTAACTGTCTCACAAAGGTAACAGCATGGCTGGAAATGTACAAAATATGCCCAGTAAGATCAATCAAATTATTGTGATATAGAGGAACACTTACCTTTTGTACTATGCAACAACATTAATTTCATATTAGCGACAGTTCATTTCTATAAGTTAGTAGTTAAGTTAAATTGCATTTTATCAGTATGCACCTAATAGAAACACCTACTTCATAGTGTGTATCAGTAATATTCCAGTTTCCTGTGAGAATAATGTTTAGCCCTTTTACAAGGGAGACAAGGTCAGACAACCTCTCGGTGTACCATTTGGAGCAGATTACACATTGTTATGTTAATACCATCTACACTGAATGGTTTCAAGTGATGAGTTATAGTTTTGACGGTGCTACCAGTGGAGGGCCTGATAAATGGAATGGAACTAATGAGATGTATGACATTAATTTTTGCTTTGTCTGAAAGACCAATTTATTTTTGGGATTTATTGCAATGTTTATCTGGAACATGTCTGAATTACTGATGCACAGTGGCAGGTCTTTGCAAATACAGAACTCTACACATTCCTAGAGCTTCATTATTTGCCTTGTATAGTAGTTCAGACCGACAAAGCTTTTATACATCTCATTAAAGCTCTAGCAGTTTAACATTCATGTAAATTGCACCTCAATTCAATATAGGACTTAAAGATTTTTATGTAAATCAGTAACATAGTATAACATTCCATTTTCTATTATTTTATGTTCCATTTCTTTCTGATTATCAGATTACTATAATACAAAGGCTGTAAGACCAATAGAATTGATATTCTTAGTACAAATTCCAAACCAGCTGAGGTGGGACAACAAATAGGGTATTACTGGCTTAAGCTTTTGTTTGGAGGCATCTACAGGAAAACTCTTCCATAGACTTGCATTGGTTATACAGGAAAACAGGGCAATTCAGCTTCCATAGGAAATAATGTAATCTACAGGAAAACACAGGAATATCACCCTGAGTTACAGGAAAATGCCAAACAATATGGGAGCACTGCTTTTTGTATCCAAGCTGGGCTGCCCATTAAATATATGGGTGCGAAACTTCCGAATAAATGACATAAGTGATAGAAAATGTTCCACCATTTCCAACATTGGAAACATCAGATAGTAGCAGAGCATACCTTTAGACAAGTATTTCATTCTATATTACCTTCATTGTAAATATTTTAATATTGAAGAGTCTACAGGTTAAAACCCTCTTGCCAGCATCCCAAACAGTTAGTGACTAGATACTTACTATATAACCAGAATAAAAATGTTTTGCCCTTTCCCCATCCCTTTGCCCTCTTTCCCAACCCCATTACTACCCCACTCCTGTTTGTCCTGTAGGTTGTTTTTAGCAAATGTATTAGCTGCATTGCTATATTCATCTGTTTAATGTCACTTCTAGTTCTTTCTCATTTTAATAATAGACAAAGACTGTACTCTGACAATGTGAATTTGTCCATAGCCACACATTTTCAGTGTCTCGACTTGAGGAGCTGCCGCCTAGAACTGTCAATAAAAGTTGGAACCACACAGCATGTACTGCTCCCACACCTCAAGCCTGGCATCAGAACTTTCTTTCCACTGAGGGAAGACTCAGAGAGGAATACTAATTCAGAGTAGTACATGGTAAGACTTCAGGCCAAACTTGATGGACTAGTAGACCTTTTCTGTTCTTATTCTTAAATGTTTCTATGTGTTTATGAAGAACGTGTTCCTCTTGGAGCTATGTCAGCTCCAGTCTTGTTTATCACCACTATCTGTTGGGTTTCTGCTTCTGTGTTTGGTTCAGTTCATTTCTGTCATCAATCCCCCACCTCTTTCTACTACTATTTTTTTCATCATTTGTTTATCCTCCTCGGGGACACCTGGGTGGCTGCTTCCACCCTGCCCTGCCCCTGCACCTCTGGCACCTGTCTCTTGGCACTGCTTACCTGGATGTGGTCCCTATTGACTACTCCTACATGGCAGGGTTGAGGGGAGAGCCATCCTTCCCCTAGGCATGCATCCAACTCTTGGCCAGGTGTTCTGGGTGAGAAACTGAGAAATCACAGAATCCATAGCTCATATACCAAGAAAGCATTTTTGAAGAAACAGTTTAAGGAAATAGTTACCACTGAGAGAATGTCTGGTGAGCCTATTCAGACATTCTGCATGAGACCACATGAACTACCAAGGAACCTTAAGAAAGCCATGTTCATTAAAACAGGAAGTTAGATACCCTTTAACGTACCATACTTCCTAACAACCGTGAGGAACAGAACAGAGTGATTGAACAACTAAGCAACACGGGCTCTTTTCAGTTGTTAGTTGTCCAGCCACACACTGACTACTGGGGAATTAAATGTACTTTCTAAGGGCCTCAATTTGTTCCCAACTAAACCACTGGACAGAATACAGTTTTATGGTGAAATGCAGGAATACTTCCGCAGATTGAGACTTAAATAATTTTTTCACACTAGAGAAGAAATCACAGGCAGTGAAGAAATCATAAACAGTAACAATTTAATGGAGAAGAAAAGAAACCATCTGATTTTACCACCCCAAGTCAGAATAAGAAACTGGACAATCACATTCATTGCTTTTGCCAGAGAGTTACTGATAAGATTCTTAATAGGCAGAAACAGGCCCATTACAAACCTTCCTCCATTGGAATGGAGGGCTATACAAACACTGAAATTGAACCACGACATTGTCATACAAAAAGCTGATAAAGGCTCTGCAGTGGTGATATTGAACCAAGAAGATTATATTAAGGAAGCTAACAGACAGCTAAATGACCATACCTACTACAGAGTACTGTACTGGAAAGTGACCCCACTACAGAATATAAAAGAACTACAGGAGTTAATTGGATAATTTCCAAACCATGCCCAAGACAGACTAACTGCCCTCATCACCATTGAACCCAAGCCAGGGACATTCTACATGCTGCCTAAAATACATAAACCTGGTAATCAGGAAGATCCATAGTCTCTGGTAATGCATGGAACCCTGACAGAGGATCTCAGGGTTTGTAGAAGCCATTTTAAAACTGATGGTTATACAAGGGATAGTTACATCCAGGATACTACACACTTCCTATGTAAACTTTCTGGTTATAATGACTTATCACTGGATACCCTTTAGCCTTGATGGATGTAACATCCTCTACACTAATATTCTGCACATGGATGGCATTTCAGCCTGCCTTAAATATCTGCATGAGAAAGGATTGGACCACATCAACCCTAAAGTCATGGGGAAACTTACTGAATTAATTCTGACACATAGCAACTTCAACTTCAATGGTAAATTATGTTCAAACTATGGAACAGCAATGGGCACCAGGACGGCTCCACAGTATGCTAATCTTTTATGGCAAATTTGAGGAGAACTTTTTAAGGCACTGTACACACAAACCATTCACTTATTTCCATTACATTGATAATTTATAATCTGGACAGAGGGCACTGGACACACTTAAGGATTTTCATCAGGAACTTAATAACCTCCACCCAACCATGAGGCTTTCCTGGAATATTCTGCCACCGTGTAAAGTTTCTGGATACCACTGTCACTGTCAAGGATGGAACCCTACATACAAGTATTTACAGGAAACCAACAGACAGAGATACTTACACAGAAAAAGTAATCGTCTGAGCCACACAAAAAACTGTCATGTATAGTCAAGCACTTCAGTATCTCTGTCTCTGTTCAAATGAGGAAGACAGAGATACAATTTGACTAAGTTGAAAACCACCTTTATTGAGCACAGATGATCTTCCAGAGAAATTGACAGAGCATTGGAATGTGCAACACAGGTACCAAGAGAACAACTGGTGCTACATAAGGAAAGGACCACTACCAACAGAATACCGTTAGTAGTCACGTATCCTCCTGACCTTGAACTTCTACGTAAGATTATTAAGGCTCTCCACCCAATAATTAATGAGGATGAAATGTTAAATTGTATTTTCAAGAATTACCACTGCTATCTTTTAAACAACCACCTAATTTAGCCAACCTGATTATTAGGAGTCAGCTTGAACCAGAACATAATACCAAGACATCATATGGTACACAACCCTGTCATCAACTGGAGATGTAAGACTTGTAAGCTCATTTCTGCTTCAGATTGTGCAGTTACATCACAAAACAGACAATTCAGGATACAGGGGAATTATACCTGTACATCAAGTAATGTTGCTTATTTCATTCAGTGCAAGAAATGTCCTCACACAGGTTATGTGGGGAGAAAAAGCAACAACTCCATACTAGAATTAATTCACACAGGCATGCTATTACTGTGAAGATGACTAACAGACTAGTGGCACAACACTTCTCCTGGGATGGCCACTCAATATCAGATATGTCTGTGATGGTCTTAAAGGACATTTCAACAGCACATAACAGGGACAGGCTTCTGAAATCAGACTTATTTTACTTCTCAGTATGGTGGAAGATGGCATGAACATTGATGTTCATAGGTTCATAGGAAATTTCAAGTTCGTTAGACTGAGGTCCTTTATTGAATATGCCACCATT
This sequence comes from Neoceratodus forsteri, assembly GCA_016271365.2. Classification (NCBI taxonomy): domain Eukaryota; kingdom Metazoa; phylum Chordata; order Ceratodontiformes; family Ceratodontidae; genus Neoceratodus; species Neoceratodus forsteri. The sequence goes on along the minus strand of JADMNL010000029.1, from coordinate 78,454,815 downwards.
CCATTCTAATGGTGGAATAAATATTTACTGTCTCCGATGTATAAATCTAATCTCCTTTTAAACAGTTCCATATTACTTGGAAGTGAGTTCCATAGGTTTATAATTCTCTGGGAATACAAATGCTTTCTTTCATGTGCCCTATTTGTTTCACTTACTAGCTTACAGTTATGAGACCTAGTGATGTTATTGTGAGTCTTATGGTTTACCAATCCAATTGTCTCTAATAGTAAATCATCCTGCTAGGCTTCATAGGTAAGACATAGGTCACCTTTGTTTTCTATATTCCACAGTATAATTTTAACTTTTTAATCTTTCATTGTAGCCCAGACCATCCATATGTGCAATTTTCCTAGTAATTCTTGGCTGTACTTTTTCAATTTTATTTGCCTCTATGGTATTTGGGGCATAAAAGGAGAACAGTATTCTAAATGAGGCCTTACCAAGGAGGTATACAGAGGAATAAGTATCTCAGCTTCTCTGCTTTTATGTGCTTTAGGATACATCGTATTATACCATGGCATTTCCTAGTTGTTTCTTGTATTAAACTTTAGGGGCCAGATATTCAAAGCTTTGCCCTGGGCTAAATAAGTGCCCTGCGGCAAACATAGCCGGGAGCACAAAGCAAGCTATATTCAAAAGGAATAGCCCAGGGCAAACAGCTTCTGAGTAGCGCATGGAAAGGTTGTGCAAATGGCTGGAGCAGGAAAACGTAGCCCTGAATAAGACAGCACTGAATATAGCAACCAGGAAGTGCAAACCACAAGAACAACACAGTGCACAGCGATGTGAGGGCAGGTAGAGATGAACTATGTGGCCAATGTGTGTGCCAGCAAATGCATGGACTCAGTATAGCTGCAGGCAGCAGCAGCGATATGAAAGAACAGTGATCAAAACTGTATAATATTTCCCCAAACCGTTAGCACGGCTGTACCGGAGCTAAGCTGTTTGCCTGGTGCTAAAATCTGCCCTATTCAAAAGCAACATGCAAATGAACCTACTTAGGTAGTCTCTGGCAAACAACCAAATCAGTATCTCATTATGTCCTGATTTGATACAGTTTGCCTAGCGTTAGCTACGGGTCCCACAGAGCCACCCTGAGGTCAGTGTGGAAATACGAGGGCTGGCCAGGTCGACCGAGCTCCACCTGTAGGTCAGTCTGGCAGTGCACAATGATAGCCACAGGCTACATGTAAACAGTACAGCATAGCATAGCATATTGTACCCTAGGGGAGAAGACAGCATAGACACAGGTGGTGGTGGTGTGCATGCAACGGTCACACTGTAGGCATGCTGCAGTGCAAGCAGACACTACAGTAGCAAGGGGCCAGTAGTGTGAGGACACAGCACTGCCTATGGTGTGTGGGCAGTGATGCTGACTGCACTGTACACTGTGACAGGCCCAACGTGCAAGTGTTTACTGACTGTGGACATTACTGTTACGCTGTTGTGTGATCCACAGATGCTGCACGGTGGCATGGGATGCACACAGTGACATATACATGGCTGGCTGTGTGTGCTGTGGCACCTGTACAGTTGCTCTGTATGTGGTGGGGGCACGTGGGATCCAACAGACACACAGACAGTGGTATTCCACTACTGGCTCATGTGTACTGTGTGCTGTGACCCAGTCCTGTGGCCACACTTGGGCTGTGGTGAGGTCTGGCCACCGTGCACCCTCCCTCACTGGCCACCATGCCCACAGTGCTGCCTGTGTGTGCTGGTATCTGTTGAGCACTACAGACGTATGGTCTGCAGGTGTGTGCTGTATTGCCACACTACCATGATGACCTCTGGGGCCCAATCACCCTTACTGTCTGTGCATGGCTGGGACCTGTGGCAGCTGTTGACATGGTGGTGCCATCCGTGAGAGGCATGTGCTCTCCATGTGTGGTAGTTTCTAAGTGTCATACTCATGATAGAGCCATGCAAGTCATGCTAATACCACGCTATCACCGTGAAAGCCACAATGTTGCGCAAAGCTGTTTGCCCAGGGTTAAGACCAGCTTTTCCTATGTGGTAATTTGTACCATGCTAAGTCGCGCTAAACACCTTAGCGTGGCGCTAGTCTCTGAATATCTCATTGCACCTGTATTCATGTTCACTTTGCCCGTGCATATAATTATTGTTTGCCTGGTGCTAATGCAGTTTGCCCGCACTATTTGGCCTTTTGAATATAGCAGACCCATGCTAATCCCGCGCTAAACCAGCGCAAGCGTTTTTGCCTGATGCAAGGCTTTGAATATCTGGCCCATAGAGTCCCTTTATCTGGTTATCTACATGTTGGCTTCTCACCTTAGCACTGTGTGAATGTGTGTGTGGTAGTGTAAAAGACGCGCTGTATGTGGGGAGGAGTGGCACAGGGTAATTTTTTATGGGGTGTTATTGTTTTTGTGAGTATAGTGGTGTGGTTATTGTGGTGATATTGAGGTAGGCTTTTATTCAGGCACATGACATAATGGTGTTACAGTGGCTAGGACTCTTAGTTCACATTTGTAGTAAATATTTTCTGCCTTCTATTAGTTGTCTGTGGTTTGATTACATACTGTCACAATTCTGTACCTATTAGGATGTGTATCTTTTTGGGGTTCATGACAGGTTAATTCCTTTGGGTAAATATTGCAATGATTGGTGTGAATGTACATATATCTCCTTCTAACTTGGGGTGGGATTTAATTCTATGAGTTTTTATTCAGATTTCTTAAACTGTTTCTGTACATGTATTAGTTTTATTATACACTGACACTTTTTGAAATCTGTGCATATCAGGCTCATGACCTCAGTTTCTTGGTGGTCCTTGACAAGTAGTCTTTTATTTGGCACTTATACTTACAATTGATATTATCGTGTATACAATCCTGTTACAATACTGAAGGCCTTAAAGTTTATGGAATATATTAACTGGTTGAGGGTGTAGTTGAGAAAATGTCTTCAGCTAAGTGCTACATTACATTATGTGTGAAACATTTGCTTACTTTGAGTAAACTTTACTTTAAACCCTCTGTATGCCATATACAGTATAGATAATTTCTGTTTGTTGTATTTTGGGCTTATTTTTAACTTGCAATTACGTCATATTTTAGCATGTATTTATTACCCAAAGGTGTTGCTTTCGTTGACTGTGTTTAACACACAAGGACACTTGCAATTAAAGTTGAAAAGCCCTCAGCCTACATGTAATTAAGGAGAATAGTATCCTAAGGTTTTGTTTTCATTAGACTGTTTTCGTGAAACAAACTGAGACATTTTAAAATTTGTGTGAGGAGAATTCTGCACGTTGCTATTTTTGATAACCTTGACCTTCAGGGCTTTTCAGAAAAAAGCATACTGGGGTTAATTAGCTTCTCTGACATAATTTTCAGTTATGTTTTGAATTAGTATTTTAAACCGATGATGAATTATTTCTGTTTTTCATGCATTATCTGAGTGTTAATACTATGGGATTTTCTAAATAACTGTCATAAAGCTTCTGAAGAAGGACTTGGTTGGTCCAAAGCTAAAGCACTCAGTAGAGGTTTGAACTGTTTCCCCTTCCCTATCTGACCTCTTCAAAGTGAAGGCCAATGTCTTCAAATTAATCTGCAATCTAAAACTCACAATTTATTATCACAATAATCCAAGAAACAATTAGGATCCAGCACTGTAAATATGGGTATCACAGACCTAGAACTGACTGGAACTATGGGCTAATTTTGTTGCACCAAACATGTTATAACAACAACTTTCAATAGTAACAGAGCATGAAGACAGACATCACAGTGAAACTGATGAAGTGGAATGATACTTAGACCAGGAGAACTGGACAATTTGCTGCAGCAGGAAATAAATCACAGACTGCAGGATCTCATTGGTCTAATAGACCTGGATGCCTTACTGGAACAAACACACGGGACAGAAAATACAGATGAACTAGTGATGGCTTTAATCCACAATCAATTTTCTGCCCTAGCATTGGCTATAATGCGGTCATCTCAAACTTCTGAAGGACTTTTGCATACAGAAATTGAAAGCTTGTATGCGACAAACAAGAACTTTCCTCACAGTAACCTGAGAACTAAAGACATTAAAGGGGTTGTAAGTAAACCCTATGACAAAGGGTCAATCTTGTTTTGTTACCAGAAAGGGTAACAATGAAAAGGTACTTATACTCCTACAGGTCAACGAGATTATTAAAAGCTCAGTGGGGATCCGCTAGTCTATTTAAGGTGAAGCTCTGTACACAGATTTTTGTATATTAATGTCTATTAAATATTTTCATAGTGCAGTACAGCATTAGCTGTCTGGTCACATAGCACAACAGCAGTACAGAGGTGCATAGTTAAAATTATGACAATAGCACAAATTTGATAGGCAGCCTATTATGGGTAGGAGGTCCTGGTGTGGGTCACAGCTACATTATTGAACTTACCCTCTTGTAATAGATTCAATATAACCCCATTCCATAAATCTGTAAAAGCTAAATAAGAGCAAGATGCATCAGTAGAACTGCCTTAGGTTATCCAGTCAAAACATCAGTTCACACTAAGATTATAATTTGTCTGAAAAATCTCCTAATACTTATGAAATTAACTGCAGGTCTATATATGTAGTATAATACCCAGGGTTGCCAGATCTCTTGAAATAACTGGATCTGCCTCAAGTGTATAGGTTAATTTCTAACTTTTAAATGATCCAGAAGCAAATGATTTGATACCTTTAATGGACCAACATAGATGTAATAACAAGAACAAAGTGCTCTAGCTTTGGACCAACCAGTCCTTCTTCAGAAGCTCATGGCAGTTGTTTAGAAAATACAATACTTATAACAGCTAGATAATGCAGAGAAAACAGAAAAAATCCCCATTGGTTTAAAATACTCATTTAAAAACAAAAAAAAAACAGAAGATGATGTCAGAGAAGTTTAACAGTACAATACTGCCCTCAGTCCGAAGAACCTTGGTTCTAGATGTTAGTGAACACACATACAAAGAATCCTACTGCATATAAATTTAATTGACATAAGATAACACTGCTGAAGCAGATAACTCCTAAATCAAGCTATGAGTGTCACAGTTAGTATAAGGATGTGATTACTGAAAGGCAACCCCACCAGCTAAAAGACAAACTAAGATAGTTATAGGGCTCATGAAATTACAATGTATGCATTAAAGACAAAATTACCAGTAAAGTTGTCTAAAAACATCTGCACACTGTGTGTGTAAACCTAGCTGGACATGTCACCCAGCTGTATTCTCAAGCTAAATAAAAGACCCAAGAAATTGCAAAACCTCAGGACTATATAAATGATAATTTAAATATAAATTGATAATATTAGTGTCAAACAAAAAACTCTAGTCGAGGAACCTCAAGGAATTAAGATCAGCCTGATATGTACTGATGTCAATATATACTGAGAATGTAACAACTTGATGTACCACAGGCGTCTAAGGAATCTGAAAAGAGATAAAATGTAATTTCTCTCCTCCTTCATACAAACAATACCATCTAACCCACCCACATCACAATAATATGGGTGGAGGAGATACATAGCTTAAAGGAGATGTTGTCTCTCTCCCCTCCTTTCTCTCTTCTCTCTCTCTCTCCCACACCCACAGACACACACCCACACCACACACACACACACACACACACACACACTTGTAGTAATTTACTCAGGATTTCATGACAAGTTGTATTCCTTTGGAGAACAATTGCAGTGACTGAAGTTAATATAGGTTCACTAGAGAGAGAGAAATGAGTGTGTGTGTGTGTGTGTGTTTGTGTGTCTGTGGGAGAGAGAAGAGAGAGAAAAGGAGGGAGAGAGAGAGACAACATCTCCTTTAAGCTTATGTATCCTCCACCCACATTATTGTGATGGGGTGGGTTGATGGTATTGTTTGTATGAAGAGGAGGAGAGAAATTACATTTTATCTCTTTTCAGATTCCTTAGACACTTGTGGTACATCAGTTGTTACATTCTCAGTATATATTGACATCAGTACATATCAGGCTGCATGGTCTTAATTCCTTGAGGTTCCTCGACTAGAGTTTTTGTTTGACACTAATATTATCAATTTATATTTAAATTATCATTTATACAGTCCTGAGGTTTTTGCAATTTCTTGGGCCTTTTATTTAGCTTGGAGATACAGCTGGGTGACATGTCCAGCTAGGTTTTATACATCACACAGTGTGCACTGATGTTTTTAGACAACTTTACTGGTAATTTTTGTCTTTAATGCATACATTGTAATTTCATGAGCCCTATAACTATCTTTAGTTTGTCTTTAGCTGGTGGGGGTTGCCTTCTCAGTAATCACATGTCTGCTTCAGCAGTGTTATCTTATGTCAATTAAATTTATATGCAGTAGTTCTTTTGTATGTGTGTTGCACTAAGCACATCTGAACCCAAGGTTCTTTTCAGATTGAGGGCAGTATTGTACTGTTAAACTTCTCTGACATCATCTTCTGTTTTTTTTTGTTTTTGTTTTTTAAATGAGTATTTTAAACCAATGGGGATTTTTTTTCTATTTTTCTCTGCATTATCTAGCTGTTATAAGTATTGTATTTTCTAAACAACTGCCATGAGCTTCTGAAGAAGGACTGGTTGGTCCGAAAGCTAGAGCACTTTGTTCTTGTTGTTACATCTATGTTGGTCTATTAAAAGGTATCAAATCATTTGCTTCTGGATCTGTTCTTGCAAGGACCAATACGGCAACTACTAAATCTAACTTTTAAATGGTCACAGCAATCTGTTGCTAACCTTGATCATGGGGGGGATAGCTCCTGTCACCAAGGCCTGGTGACTTTTCAGCCAGGAGTAAGATAATGATTAAAGACCTGGGGATCACTTTTTCCCTCATGGGGAATTGATAACAATACCACTGAGGATTTATTAAGGCTGGGACCAGAGAAAGGCTGTCAAATTGTCGCCTAACTCCTGCCAAAAGTCAGTTAGGACTGGACAGGCCCAACAAATATGGATATGATCAGGCTGGACATGTCCACATGTATGCCAGCAGGCACTGTAGAATACGGTACACCCATGTATTGTACCTGTTGTTGGGGGTGATAAAAAGTCAGACTGACCTTTCCAGGCAAATATATGCCAGGTCGCTGTGGAGGTGACCTTTACTGCTGGTGGTGCGATCTAGTTCAGGTCTCATATGTGAGCAGTTTGCATCTCCATATTCCATTTGTGCAAGATGTAATGGAGGTGTGAGGCCAGAGCTCCTGAATTCCATGATAGAAGTGACATATTAAATGGTGCCACAATCCTTTTTCAAAAACGAATGAAGATTTGAAGTAATTGAGGCATGGGATAGGGAGCTTTGAGGTGGTCTGATTGGTATGTAACAGAAATGTGCAGGCCCGGTTAACCAAAGTGGTCTTGAAAATGCTGAAATGGCAATACCCTTGTTCATTAAAAACTGAAATATATACTGGAGCCCAGGTTGCTCCACTCTGGAAGACTACGCTCCATTTATAATAGACCAAAGTCAGTGTCTTTAGCCACCAGTCTACAATACTACAAAGTTGGGCATTGGCTATGATCTGTTGACATGTTGCCAATGTTATAGCATTATTGCCATGTAGGTAGAAAAGTCTCTTAGAGGGATGCTACTTAATTGGGTGAGAGAACAGGTATTTTGGAGTGTCAGAGATCATTTATGTGGAACTCAATATGTTTCAAGGAGGCTGATATGCAGGATTAAACCAGTAGCAGATACTGTGCAGCTGTGCTACATCTGAAGTCTTGTGTTAGGGATTTATCCCCTTTATCTCTCTGAGTTATTGGGTTTGGAATCTAATCCTAGAGGTGCCCTCCTCAGACAAATCTGGATATTACTTATCCCATTCCCTGAAATATAGTCTAGAGGGAATGATGGGAGAAGGTCATAAAAATTATAATATTCAAAATAGGACAGCCATTCAAAGAGTTTCCATTCTGGAAAAATGCCTAGTGAAAGAGACTGCCAGTTGTTTACATCTTGAGTTAGTTGCAGTGTCAGTGGTTCATAATTTAGCAATTCCACATTCAGTAACTGTTTTGGGATGTAGGTCCTAAGTGTTTTGAGTAGTTCTATTTCATTTAAAGGGGAATCTATGCATAGCATCTCACCAATGCACCATCATAGAACCGAGCTTTCTTGTAAGGTTTGACACCAAACCTAAAATATATAAACTCTCCTCCCTCCTCCCTCTCATAAGGACACTTGATGGTTCCTGTGATGACCAGACAACTTTTGGGTAGTCTAAAATATTTTGTCAAATGCCTCTACCTTCTGTAGCAATGGGGACCAGGAAGCATTGACCAAAGTGAGAAACCTGGCCTATTTGGGAGATTCTCAGCAGCCCAGCAGTGGTTCATCAGTGGTGTGGACTTTCATTGTATTGGCTTCCTGAAAGGGGTTAGGTTCATTAGCACACACAGGACTCAAGGGCCAGATATTCAAACTGTGCTATTTTGTGGCGCAAGCCCTGCATTTTACAAAATAGTTGTGCAGGTGTGTGGCAGAGCGATATTCAAAGGAGTTGGCGCCTTGAGCAACTCCTTTGAATATCACCCCCAGCCACAGCCACTGTGCATGGCGCAGTGGAACTTCCGCTTCACAGCAAGGTCAGAGTGGTGTATTCAACTTGCGGTGGCAAAGTACCATTGCGCCATGTGCAAATTTCCGATATTCAAAAGGTGACATGCAAATGGGGCCATAATTCATGCAAGGCAGGGGCCATCTGCATCTGATTATGGTTCTCATTTGCATGCCATTAGCATGCAGATGCGCCGATCCCCGAGGACTTGCACCTGGCGCCTGCCAGGCAGCAGCCGCCAGGGACCGACACTTCTGCAGCCCGATCAAGGGCAAAAGAGTGAAAAATCCTCTACCACCCCCCACTGGCTCATCGCGGGTATAGCTTAGTTTTCACTTGCAGCCTAACGCTGGTAGCAATGTGTCTTCAAATGATATCTCAGGTCCAGTGGGCTCGATAAGCTCGACACGGGCTGGGAGTAGTATATGTTACTCTCGAATGTTGTCTTTGGTGGTTCAGTGGAGTCGATAAGCTTCCGATCGTTGGCTGAGTAGTATAAGACACACACGGGCGGGTGTGTCTTATACTACTCCAGCTCATGATCGGGCTTATCGGTCCACTGGACCACCTGGGATGTGTTCGGGGTGTGTGTCTTATACTACTCCAGCCCGCGATCGGACTTATCGTCCACTGGACCACCAGGGATATGTTCGGGAGACATTGCTGCCCGTGATCGGCTGGTGGGGGATTTAAGCCATGCCAGTGATCGGGCCAGTGGGGGTGGTGATGGGATTTTTCACCTTCTGCCCACGATCAGGCTGCAGAGGGGCACAGAGGAGGTTGAGGGCCAGCCACAGGTGGCAGCTGCTGTGTTGCACCCTGCAATGCGGCAGCTCACCTGTGGGTGGCCCTCGACTTGATCCTTTTTTTTGGCTCAAAGTTGTGCAGGCACAGGTTGGGGTTGCGCCTGCATACTCTGCACAGCCCGGTTGAATATCGGGCTGTGCAGTTTATGCATGGTTCCTCCCTCCAATTCAGCATGCATTCATTTGCATTGCGCTGTTGCTCAGCATGATTTCAGTGGCGCACTGCCTCCTGCTGAATATCGCAGAATGGAGCAATTTCAGACTTGCGCAGGCGCAACCCTATTGCGCATGGTGCAACCTTTTGAATACCTGGCCCAGAGACTCACTGTCTCAATGGCTTCTGAACACATACATTCAGATGCTAAACAATCTAAGTAGAGGAAGTTGTTCCTGAGACACAATGGAAGATAATATTGTGTTAGGCATTACCCCAAATTCCTGTTCTGAGTGATTTCAGCCAGTTGGATGAACCTGGGTATAGGCAGGTGACATCACAGTCTCTCTCACCAAGACACTAAGAAGAAAGAGATGGAGAAGGTATAAATGCTTGAACCCAGTTACTTTTGCTCTCTTTTACTGGGGTTCCTGTGTGTCCAAGGAGGGATCCAGACTTTGTGCCTGCAGAGAGAGGTCGAGGAACAAGGCTAGAGGATAGTAAGGTAAAAAGACTTTGTAACTTGTAGGAAAGAGAGAAGCATTTACTTGCACAAGTGTGCAAGCTTTCTTTACAATCCTGTAGGTGTACTGTTGTCTTACTATGTGTATGTGCAAACTGATTTGGGTCTCTTCCCTCTTACATCTCCTCACTCCTCTGTTCTGTCCTTATGCCTCCTGCTCCGTCTGCTCCAGGGATCCTTGCATCTTCACCATTCTCATCACTGCTCCTCTGTTGGGCAATCAGCCTTTTCATATTGTCTTCCTTCACTCTGGAACAACTCCTCCTGCCTCCACTTCTCTGCTTCCTCTACCTCCTTAGGTACCAGCCAAAACTCCTTCCTCCCCTTGCCTGTTTTCCCTCTACCTGACTGCTTCACTTGCATTTGTCTCATGCCCTGGTGTATGTATGTATGTATGGTTGAAATGTCTGATTTTGTTGCTAGCTCATTTTTGTACTTACCTTTTTTAAAAAAACTTTGGTTTGTATTAACCCTTAGGCTGCCAACAGAATGAGAATGCATAGTAATTCAACTGATGTAGAACCAATTAACAAGCATCTGCTCAATGGTGTTATCCAAGAATTCAATAATTAAATACAATAAAACAAATTCTGGACTGATATATCAGTCAGTGATGGCAAGGATTAATTTCAATAGTACCAAGTACAGAAAAATTAATATGTGGTTCTGAGTACAGGATACTGTAAAACAATAGACTTTAACATGGTATAAAAGGTTGCTCATCTACTGTGTTACCACATGTGATGGTCATATCAATTTGATCACTAAGAACCATAGTAACAAGTCCACAAGTGTCCCAAAATAGAGCAAATGCAGCAATGAATGGACATCATAAGCTGAGGCTTCTGAATATATCATTTGTACCATGAAGCACTTGTTTTACATTGCTCATGGCAACAGTATTGCATGTGTTGATACAATAATCAAGTCTCTATATGTGTCCTTTATAGGAAAACTACACCTCATATCTAGTTACATTTGTTTGTTTCCATGTCAACAGACAACTCTTTCCTGTAGTTGATGGGGATATACATGTTGCTTTAGTTTGTTTGCTCTGTTCTTGCTAATCCCTTGTAACCATCTTTGGGGATTCCATTTATGGTTGTTGAAATATCATTGTCCATGAAATCTGCATTAGCATATGAGAACATGATGTCCCATCATCAGTTTTTACCATGTTTCTCTATGCTGAAAGTACAAATGTCCTGAAAAATCTCTGAAACACACACATTGAATGCAGTTTCAGGGAAAACCCTGCATTACAACTCAGATAGTCTGCAAAGCTAACTAACGATAAATGTGGTATTCATACATTGCTGCAACTTGTTTTGTTGAAATCTAATTAAGCAGACATGCATACTGTGGAGTCTAAAGGATGCTGACACATCATGTTCTCATATGCTAATGCAGCTCTCAGGACAATGAGATTTCAACAGCCAGAAAATGGAGACTGCCAGTATAGTTACAGGAGAAGTACTAACAGTGAAAATAATCTAAAGCAATTATATATACAGTGGTAATTGCACAAATGCTGCACGGTTGTGTGGTATAACGAGTGGTGCACAAGCACAGTACCCATTGAATAACATGTATACTGCTACTGCGCAGACGTGCAGTCCGTGGTAGCAGGCAACTTTGTGCAATTACCACTGTATTCTTAACAGCCACATGATAAGAGTTGTCTGTTGACATGGAAACAAAAAAAAATTAACAAGATGTGAGGGTGTAGTTTTCAGAGCACTCTAGAAGGTGCACAATAGTCCCAATAGAACCTGCATACATAAGAAAAGTACAAACTTTGAAATTTGGTACAGATTATACATGGCTTAAAACAAACCAGGGAACATAGTGGGTCAGATATTCAAAACATTGTACTGGGAGCAACTGTTTGCACTTGGTTTGTGGGTCCACTGTATTCAAAAGGCCAAATAGCGCAGGCAAATTGCATTAGTGCTGGGCAAAAGTATAATGTATGCAAGGGGAAAAAAGAAGGGGCATGTACATAAATACAGACGAATGCTATATTCATTGTATTAGCACTAAGAAGTGTTTTTGTGCCACTTAGTGTGGACATATTGCATGGAGCAAACTACCGCCCAGGGAAGGGTAGTCTTAACTCTGGGGCAAACCAGCTTTGCAAGACCTTGTGACTTTGCACAGCTTTGCATGGCTTTCGCAACTTTGTGCAAATATAGACCCATGGTTTATGGAACTCTGTAATTCACAAGTGTGAATTACGGAGTTTGGCGCAGGGTCTGCCAGTGGCGGTTTACTGACCCTAACCAGTAAACATTAAACACAGAAAGAAACCAGACATGGAAGAAATATGCTGCACACAGATGGCACCTCCTATGTTGCCATCATCTGCCACTGGTCCCAACCATGCCAGACATTAATTGATGACCCAGCACCCAGTGGACACCATGGCAGTGTGTCCATACAGCACACACCTGCAGACTACCCTTGGTGGACACCAACAGAATCCAGCACACACATGCAGCACTGGTGGTGTGGAGGTGTTGAGGGAGGGTGTACAGGTGTCCAGTCTACACCACATACTGGTGCTGCCACAAGGCTGGGACAATCCATGCAATGCAAATGGTCCAGTGTAGGGAATACCCCAACACCAGTGTGCCTGTCTGATGGTATGTGCCCCCAGCCACATACCACACATCTGTACAGATACCACAGCACACATAGCCAGCCATGCAGCACCACCACCTGTGCCTGTGTTGTGTAGTCCCCTGGGGCACAATATCCTATGCGGTTCTGTACAAATGTAGCCTGCAACTACCACCATGCACTTCCAGACTGACCTACAGGTGGAGCTGTGGCAGACCTAACATGCCCTGTACTTCCAGATGACCTACAGGTGGAGCTGTGGGACCTGCAATAGTGCTATGCAAACCAGAACATAATGAGATGCTAATCTGGATGCTTGCTCACAGACTGCCTAAGTAAGCTCAGTTGCATGTCACTTTTGAATATAGCAAATATTTGCCCCGGCAAACGTGATGGCGCTGGGCAAATATCTAGCCATGCGAAAACCTGTGAGATGTGTCTGCTCCATGCAAACTTTTGGAAACACAGTACATTTCTGCAGAATTTCACTTGTGCTGGTGCTTGCAGCTTTAATGAATACAGTCCTTTGCTAGCACACATATTGGCCACATAGTTCACCATTACTTCCTTCACGTCGCTGTGCACTGGGCTGCTTTTGTGGTTTGCACTTCCTGATTGCTATATTCAGAGCTGTCTTATTTCCTGGGCTATTTTGCACTGCACTCCCAGCTCAGTTTGCCCAGCTTCCTTAGCATGCTATATTCAGCAGGTTTGGCACTGGGGCTAACCCTTTTGACTATAGTGGGCTATTGGTTCGGGCTAATTTAGCATGCCAGGCAGTGCTAATTTAGCCCTGGGGCAAAGTTTTGAATATATGGCCTGTGTGTTCCATATAAAAGTAGTACATGAGGTGATCAACAAAGAAAGCAGTTTTACTTGTTTTGAATTGTGTTCTCCGACTGCACTGTACTGTAACTGTGAGCTGTCATTTGTGTGTATTTTGCATCCCCTGTTCCTTGCCCAGGTCACACCTGGGAACAAAGCCTTGCTCAGTGTGCCTTTCAAGTCACCAATTTTCAAATAAACAAAACAGTGTTATACCTGTTTATTACTGACATATTTACACATCCGATAATTATTTTCTAAAGACTGGAGTAACTGGTAGTTTGTGACTGCATCTCTGAGGGAGAGGCACCTAGATAAAAGGGATGCATAGTAAAGGTCTCGGAGAGCAGAGTATCTCCTGCTCAGAACAGAGACCCTCACTACAGTGGGTCAAAGGGTAGAAGGTGGTGGGCAAGGGCCATCAGAGTACCAGGGTCTGAGCTCTTGCTAAAAAGGGACGCTGGTCCAGGCAGTCTCAGTGGCAAAGGCCTGAGAGAGAGAGAGAGAAAGAGGCCCTCTGGGGCTGCAGGGTGATCTGACCATCAGAGTTCCTGTTTGGAACAGCTTATAACCTTCAGATATCTTAGGATTTGACTTGATCAGCATCCTCCTTTCTCCATAACATTATCTCCAAACTGCTCCCTACATTTGGTGCTCTTTACAGAAACAAATCCTGTCTCACCCTGTTGCCAGACAAGAGATTGTAACAAAATTAATCTTCCTGCCTGGCCCAGTGTTGCCAGCTAGAAGGGCATTGCTGTACTACATGGCAGGCTCATGATCAAGTATTGTCTTAAATCCCTTCCTTGCATTGCTGCGGTCTGACATTTCTGCAACCACTCATTGCAACGAAGGAGGCCCTAATTTTCTTTCATTGTATGTAAACAATGATTTACATTTTATTGGTAAATATAACATACACATACAACAATTGCATTTTATGTAAATCTAGTCAATGTATCTGAGTAAAATCAACCAGTGTTTAGATTTGACATGGTACCACTCTGTTGTTTTTCTTGACCTGGTGTTGATTGATGGGTTCTGCTATTACAACAGTAGAGAATGACTTGAAAATCCTTTAAAAATAAAATAATTTTTTTTTCATATCACTACTCCCTGTCTTCTCGTTAATAATTACTTCTTACCTTTTAATGTTTTATTCCACCAAGATAAACATTCCGTAAGTTACTTGCATCCCCCCCCATTTTCTTTTTCTTAACTCCATAGTTCCTCAAATTTCACATGTGTCAGTAAGTAATCTCTTGGTTGAAAAAAAAAATCTCTCAGTACCAATGGGCGGTCTATTTCAGTCCATGGGAATGGAAGGCTGGTAATGCAATAGCTAGAGCCAGCGTATAGAGCAAAGCATTGATTTACTTTCATACTAGAAGTCTTTGTGCTGCTTTGTATGGCATGCAGCTGACACATGATGCAGTGCAAGCACTATTACTGTCACTGAAGAAGAACGAATTCTCTAGCCAACTCATTAAACACTGTCTTTGCTCAGCAGGGCATAGACTGGTACACTTCAGCTGAAGGGAACTTATAGTTCAAATCAGCCCTCCCCCACAGGATTTAGTCATCTGTTAAGTCCACGGTTTGCAGTTAGAATATTTTCTGCCTCTCTGTGTGACCGAATCTCCTTACTGGACTTCTAGGTATACTACCCAGGTTTAATTTGCCAAGCAGGACAGTTGTGGAATCTACTATCCTTTACACTCCATTAACTACTTGCTGGAAGTCTAAGAAGCAGACTAGAATGCCTTTGATGAATTATTCATATCAAAAGAGTTAATGAAACCTTCACAGCTGGCAAATTGTCTCACACCTTATTCTTCTCACTTTTTAAATGTTGTCTAATTACTGCAAGCTCTAAAGCATTCATATCAGACTTAATCTTTAACTGTAAACACTATGGATTTTCCTTAACACACAGGAGAAACTGTGAATTGCAGAAGAAACAGCTGTTATCTTCATGAGGAATGAGTCCCTGAGCTTTTAATGAATATTTCACATAGTATCTTAGTTTATTTAAGAATTTAGGGGCTGGGAAAAGCACACTAAGCTTATTTTCCAGCTGTGTCCCTGAAGCACAGGGAGGTTAGGTGACTTGCTCATGGTCATTTAGTATGCAGGTGGTGATCATGGGATTCAAACCGGGTCTGCTAAGTCTCTTGGTTCACCACTTGATGCTCTAACATCTAGGCCACACTGCCTCCCTCACAGTTGTTTCCTGTGATCAGATTCTAAAGCCGTGTTTAATTGGCAGCAGTGCTGCTCTGATTCCAACTGCAGCAGTGTGGTCTCGACTACCAGCAAGTGGCAAACTGCCTGCCCACTGGGCCCCTCTCTGCACCGCTACAGTCAGAGCTGATGAGGAGCCGTGTGTCACGGGTCCAGACTGTCACTTGCCACCACAAGGACAGAGTGGATGTGTGTCGATGCCAGACAGTCCACACAGTGGTTTAATCTGCTGCAAGTTGCTCACTCTGGTCAGCATCCCCAGCTTGAGAGGAACATCGAAGCTTAATGGGCAGCTTACCATGATCGGGTATGTGTCCACACAGTTGCATTTGCACTAGAGCAATCCAAGTGATCTGGCACCAGTGCAAATGTGACCATGTAAACGGGACTTAAGAGACCAAGGGAATCTGTATGGGCAGCAAACAGTGCGAACTGTACTGTAATAACTGGGGAGTGTTTTCCTCATAGGCAAACCCAGTTGTAATTTGCCATTGTAACCAGCTGGTTATAACAGTGAACACACACTGGGTTTCCTTGCTCCACACATGCACCTATTGTGTTCTTGTTTTCCTCATGCACACTTCATCAGCTCTCAGTATGTGCACCGGGATGCCGGAGTGTTTTGTAGTCATGAACTATGGTAATTACTTTCTGTATTCTTGTACTTGTGAGTAAATCATGGACAAAGTAAAAAAGTTTAAGTTTATACCACGCTCAACCCAACCGCTGCTTCAGGCAGGGAGATCAATTCTTTTGTATTTATATAATTGCTATGGCAAAAATCTGCTCCACAGCAATTATATGAAGCAATACATGGAAGTTGACACACACCCTTCA
This sequence comes from Neoceratodus forsteri, assembly GCA_016271365.2. NCBI lineage: Eukaryota > Metazoa > Chordata > Ceratodontiformes > Ceratodontidae > Neoceratodus > Neoceratodus forsteri. The sequence goes on along the minus strand of JADMNL010000029.1, from coordinate 78,438,236 downwards.
TGCTGGATACTTATTTAGGCCCTCGAGAAGCTTCACTCTTGGGGTTATATAGCTCCATCAACTTGGAAGCGTGTAAAATTCCGTATATACACACACCCCATATAATAACTGGTTAGGGTTTATTATAAATACAACCTGAGACTAGTATCCAAGAATCTCTATTACACATATTGCATTATGCACAAGTGTGTAATGGAGAATTGCCTTGGTCTCGCACACAGCACTGAGTGTTGGACACAACAGCTCCAGACAGAATGTACTGTAGTTTCCAATCCACTTCACTACTACCTGACCGCTGTTCTAATAACCACAAATTATCTAAAATTAAAACAGCTAACAGTGAAGAATTGTTGTTTTACATACCTTGATGTGTGATAACCATTACAAACCACTCTGCCTTCGATCTTGTGGTTTATGGTATCATACACCTCATGTGTAAAAACAGTTTGTGCACAGTTAACCATGTTATTCTCTATATCATGGGACAGGATCCTATGGCAAGTACTAAGACTGGTGCAAGGTCTGACTGTATGGGAAAGGGGCATGGGACACAAGTTAAATGACTCAAAGGGCCATAAACAGAGTCTTAACAGCCCCTGCACAACAGGTCACAGCCTCTTATGAGCTCCACCACCACCTGTAGAACTTCCACAGGCTGGCAAGAGTTGGGATCATTGTGAAGTGATTGGATGTGAAAAGGCAGTTGAGGAATCATTTTTGGTTGGGGAGCCATGGAAGAGAGGCTTAATCATAGAGCTGTGTTACAGAGGGTACTACTGGATGTCAGAGATATCAGCGTGGTGTACAAGTGAGCAGGTGGGCCTCAACTGGACAATTGAATTTGAGTGGATGGACTACTGGAAGGGGCAATTTAGTGGGCCTGGATTTTAGACACTGTTGGACCTCCAAATCAAGGATCAGGAGTGGTGGCAACTTCAAAAAGACTACACTTTTGTAGCATACATGCTCCTTTCAACAGCCCAATTGTTGCCCACCTGCTCCCTTTATGCAACCAACATCTCTGGCATCCAGTGGTACCCTGTCCTCCCAAAAGCATCACAGTTACAGACTTTACAGGAACAGGAGTGCAGCTGAATGGTTCATACATAAAACTTCCCAAACCTTGGAGTGACTATCAAACTTTATTAAACACTCAAGTGTGGTATGGGTGCTAATCTACTTGGATCTTTTGTTTACTGTAATAAAGTTTGATAGCCACTCCAAGGTTTTGGGAAGGTTGTGCCTAGAATTGTGCAGCTGAGCTGCTGTTCCTTTTGCTCTTCCTGCTTTTGCTTTGGCTCCCTCAGTGGTGTCCTGAACCACCATCCTCATTCATAGATTCATAGAATGTATACAAGTTCAATAGGCTGAATGCCTTTTAAGAACTCGCCACCCTATTATGGGTGGTATATATATTTCCTGTTACATATGAAGATCTAGTCTGGTTTAAAAGTGTCCATAGTTGGACTAGATACTACATGTGCAGGCAGACTATTCCATAATCCAACAATTCTCTGTGTGAAGAATTTACTTTTTATTAGTTTTTATGAATTCACCTATGATTTTGAGTCCATTATTTCTTGTGTTTACTATGGTATTATTCAAAGTCAAACCTACAGTCATGCCCAGATAACTATCTTTAAGTGCTTTACACGAAGCACAGGTCTCTCGGATTTGTCTATAGCCCACAGAGGTTAACTGTAGATTTGTTAGTCTTGTATTATAGTCTAATTTCTAGGTTTCTCATTTTTTAGTGTATTTCCTTTGGACACTTTCAACCAATCTGCAACTTTTAATAGTATGAGACTTGTTAAAGTGGGAGCAGTACTCTAGATGTGGTCGAACCAGACTAGAGTATAGTGGCATTAGTACCTCCTGCTCTCTACTCTTTATAGTTCTCAAGATAGAACCTATTATTTTTGGCACTTCTTTGCTTTGACAGTGGTATTTTCATCAAAATTAAGATAGTTGGTATTATAGTACCAAGATCTTTCTCTTTAGATACAGACTGTAGTGTGGTATATCCTAAATGATAACTATAGCATGGGTTGTTCTTCCGATATGCATAACCTTGCACTTATCCAAGTTAAATTGCATATGCATAGTTTTCCCATTCCATCAGTAAATATAACTGTTGTTGTATATTAGCTTTATCTATTATGGTGGTTACAAGGCCCCCAACTTGCAGTCATCTGCATATTTGGCAAGCCATACACTGTCTAAAACTGGCATGGTTGCAACCAAGATATTGAAATGGGTAGGTCCCAAAACCGATCCCCATGGGACACCACTAGTCACACAACTCCAGGTGGAGTAATTTCTTAACTGCAACCCTCTGGTATCTATTGTCCAACCAAGAACTGATATGTCTTACAATATTAGGTGATAGATCCATCTTTAAGAGTTCATTTATTAGTACAGAATGAAATACTTTATCAAAAGCTTTAGCTAAATCGAGATAAATTACATCACTGGGAATGCCCTTATCAAGTGCCTCACTTATGGGCTTGAAGAAATTGAGTTGGTTAGTTAAACATGATTTCCCAGGAACAAATCCATGCTGACTATGATCTATTAACCACATTTTATCAAGTGATCATTGATTCACTTTTGCAATAATTTCTCCATGATTTTACCAACCACGGATGTCAAACTAATTGGTCTACAGTTTTTGGGTTCATCTCTTTACCTCCCTTGTGGATTGCAGTTACAACTGTTATATACCATTCCTTTATAGCAATACCATCCTGTATAGACTTGTTATAAAGATAAGTAAGTGGGTTAATTATAACAGGGGCTAATTCTTGATAAGTCTAGGTGATATACCATCTGGTCCAGGTGAACTATTAGTTTTTAATGAATGTATTATATCATGGACTTCAGAGCTGCTGATAATAGGATAATTTAATGCAGTCAACTCAATCTGTTGCATTAGAGGATCTTTTTTTTCAAAACACTAAGGAAATAGTTATTAAATGTTTCTGCCATCTCCTCCTCACCTATTATTATACCTTTATCTGTCTTTAGGGCCATATGGTATGTTGATTACGTTTTAAAGTACCAATATAATTGAAGAACTGTTTTTGTTGTCTTTAACCATAGATGCTAATTTTAATTCTATATTTTTAGCTTGTTGTATCATTCTTTAATATTTTTATTGCACAGTTTAAGTTTGTTGAGTAGCTCTGTAGTATTTGTTTCTTACATTTTTGAAATATTTTCTTTTGTGTGAATCTGTTTCTTTATTTTATTGTTCCACGGGGTGTACATTTGTTTTTATTATATTTAACTCTAATATGTACATATTTCTTAATACAGTCCATGAATTGATGTTTAATAAGATCCCAAATGTGTTCTAGATCTTTACCTATGAGATCTTCCTCCCATTTTCATTTTCCCAATTGATCGCTCATTTATTGAAAGTCTGCTTTGTAAAAATCTCTTACAACTGTTTTTCCTTTCATATAGTCAATATTATTTTTGTAATATACTGTTATCATATTATGATCAGAATCACTGAGTGGTGGATGTAATTGAATGTCGTGAATTTTTCCATCGCAATTAGTTAGAATCAGATCTAAAATATTGTTTCCCTGGTTGTAAATGAACTGTTTGATCAAGATTTATCTGGATACATAAATTGATACATCTTCTTTCTAATGCAACCTTACTGTCCAAAGAGGTTCAATTAATATGAGGAAGGTTGAAATCTCCCATTAGAATGTAATCACTTACAATGTTCCTAGTTTCAATAAAATGGATTAGATTAATGTTTTGTTCAGTAGTCAGATTTGGAGGTCGATAGACCAAACCCACGGTCAAATTATTGTTGTTAAATAATAGTTTAACCCATATGCACTCAAATTCATTTTCATTTTCCTCAGTATTATATATCTCAACTGATTTGATGTCCTCTCTGACATACATGCTACCCCACCACCCAAACGATTCCTCCTGTTTTATAAAATCTATTGTAGCCACCGATGTCCATATTCCAGTTGTCATCTGTAGCCCAAGTCTCAGTAATACACAAATAGATATATTTTCTGATTATAGAAAATGTTGTAATTCATCTTTTAGAGTTTAAGCTTCTGGCATTCAGTAGTAACATACCCAGGCTATGGGCATAATTGTTATTTGTTTTAATACTATTATTTAACAGCACAGTATTAGATAGTGAAGTTATATTATTCTTGATGTTATCAAGAGTGATGTTCTGTAGACATCTCTCCCCAATCATTTAGTTTTAACTTTTTTTATGATTTCGTTAAACTGAGTACCCAAGACTTTGTTACCCCTGCTACTTAGATGTAGGCCATCATATGAGAACAAATTGGAAACACGTAATATTTTTCCCAATGTGTGATACATTTTATACTTTGCTTCATACACCACATATGGAGCCAATTATTAATGTCTCTGATTTTTATTTGATGCTATCGAGATGCCCGAGGAATAGGAGAATTTCTGAGACAATAACTTTGTAGCCGTGATCAATACATTTATTTATACATGATACAATGTCCTGTTTAATATTTTGCATTAGTGATTGCCATGTATCATTGGACCCTGCATGAATAATAACCAGTGGATTTGTACCTGTATTTTGCAAGATTATTGTCCATCATTTCAGTGATATCCCTAATTTAGCCCCACTAAAACCTGAAACCATTCTAGTTGATTTGTCAATGTTGCAAATTATGCTGTCAAGGTTTTTAATAATTGAGTCGACTCACGACGATCCCTCCCTACTTGATGGTATTGTGTCAATTTCCATATGTGTGACCTCGTGATTACCCTCATTATTTAAGTCAAGCAGCAACTCATTCTCAACAACACTGTCCCCTTTATTTTGGTGTACCATTAAGTTGTTTTAGATTGGTCTCTGGCATCTCTTGCAGTGGTATAACAGATTCATGGGTCATGTTAATTATATCTTGGTTCTCTAGTGCAACTAACGTGTCAAAGTGATTTAGTAGAGGAAGTTCAAAGCGGTCTGCCTTTCTTCCTCTTTTGCCACTTTGCTTGAACTTTGAACCACTCATTGTCATTATGAGTTTTAGTTTCATCAGGATTTTCCATTTTCTCTCATCCTTTTTATTTTTGGATTCACTTATATCATCAAATGACATCTGCTGTTCTGAGCATTTGTCATCTGACCCTGATAATACTGTGTTTATGGGTTTTTGTGTAATCACTTTTTCCCCTTTTCCATATTTGTTTTTGAACTTTTCTTTTTACCATTGTTATCACCATTGTGTAGTGATATTACCAGATCCGTGACATCTGTGATAGGACACGGAGTATCAAGGTTCATATTTAATCTTTGTGCCATTTGAAGTTGGGCCTGGTCAATCACTTTAAGTCTGAGGAAACACATTTATTTCTATTTGAAGTTCTAGGTTATGCATACATTTGTTACAGGTAAATGGATCCATGACTGGTGTTTGGGCAATCATGTACATAGCGATTCCATGCATAAATACCCAATACCCCATCAATATCAACAGTTTGTTTCATCTTTTCAGTATATTGTATACCTTATAGGCAATGTTTTATAGAACCCTAATAGTGCTTATTGTACTATACAAGCCTGCACAAGGATTGTAATAATGAAATCAATTTATCCTGTCAGCACAGCCAGTGCTTCCGTATATTAAACATGGCTTGGGTCTTACCTTTGTCTTAACTCATGTAGCACTATATCCCACTATCCCACTAGATACACAAGACCTGTGCAACAGCGGTGTCACATGCTCACCCTGCTGTAGCTCGTCCTGCTTGCAAAGGCCAGGAATAAATATGCACAGAGTGACCCGGAAGTGTTCTCGGGGTCACGGGATGCTCCTCGCACCAACAGTTTAAATACTAATTAAAAATTAATAAAATATACCCTGGAAGGGTCAGTATGTGTTGAAAACACAGAAGGCTGCCTAAAAGTGTAAAATAAGTAGTAAACTGTGAGTTGTAGTCCACTGGGCAAGACAGGACTACAGCTTCTCCTCCTACAAGTGTTTTACAGGACTCCAATTACTGCACTCAAAAGTACACAGTTCAAGTTTCATTTAGTTTTGCAAATAAATATAGCAACACAATCTTCCTGGGAGCAGAGACAGCTTGCACCAGGAATATCTCTAGCACTTATAGACTTCATCAAGCTAGGAGCAGGAGCTCTGGATGTAAGGGAGTCTGTGGGTGCAGTGTTGTTCAACCTTTCTAAGGCCTTTCATCTGTTGTTGAGAGGTTGAGGGCACTTGAACATGTACTCCCTGAAAGAGCAGAGAGAGAGAGAGAGAGAGAGAGAGAGGACATGATTGGAACCTTCAAGTACTTGAAAGGGACAAATAAGATTGATAAGGAGAATCTCTTTAAGCTGAGTGGCAACCATAACACGAGGAGGGCACAGTCTTAAGCTGGAGGGTGGGAGGTTTAGGAGGAGGTCAGGAAGCACTTCTTCACAGAGAGGGTGGTGGACACTTGGAATGTGCTGCCTGAAGAGGTCATCTCATTGAAGACAGTGGGCAGCTTTAAGAGAGGCTGGGATAGGCATAGGGGAAGGTAAGGATCATAGATAGGGAGGATGGGAGGAGTGGGGAGGGAGGGCAGGGACATTAGCTCAAACTGTGGACCTTGCAACATGATCAGACTTTATAGACCAAGTGGCCTTCTTCTGCTGGCTTCTTTGTATCTATGTTTGTATGCTGGACCATAACATTTTGTTGGTAAGAATGATAAAGATTGGAGTTGCTAGCAAAACTAATTTTGGTTTAGATTGCATCTCAAAATTCACTCAGCGTGTGATGGTGGAGGGTTACCTGTATTTGTCTGAGCCTGATATTTTGCATAGAGGAATCTCACTGGGTTAAATATTTAGACTTCTATTTTTGGTATGCCTCAATGATCTTCCTTATTTGATAAGAATCCAGCTATGATATTCTATGCTGATGAGACAGTTTTCTTAGCTGCAGCTAAGACACTTTCACAAATGGCGCGCCTTCAAAGTGATTTGATTGTTTACAAAACTGGTTTGCAAAATCCAAACTGACATTATGAACAAAAAACTCAACCAATGTCCTTCCACCATCACCATGAAAAGGAAAACAGATTTTGACCATGAAGTTCTTACCTGGACAGAAACTAATACTTGCAAATATAAATGTTTAGGTGGACTATTAGACAGCTCACTTAGTTTTCAGTCTCACATAGTTACTGCATCTAAAAATGTAACTTCCAGGATGACTGCAGCATTGCTATTGTACATTTTGCTTCAGTAATTCCAAATCATGCAAGACATATGATTGCAACGCAACTAATACTACCAGTCCAGGAATATAGGAATATGATCCACTGACATGCCAGCAGTTACTTGGAATGTTAAGTGTCTCATAGAGTAGACTGGTGAGATTTGTGCTTCAGTCCATCTGACAGGCATCACTGCCTTTTGTATAATCAGTTGTCTTGGGACTCTGTAGGCTTGAGGACAAATCAACAGTGAACTGCAGCTGGGCACAAAATGATTCAGGCCCTAGTTCAGGGTAATCTGAAAACTGTAATTGAATCAGTAAATTGCAGCTATAATATAAGGAGACAGTATAGTGCAGTGGTTTAAGGCTCTGAGCTGCAGACCTGGGTTTGAATCCCACAGGCCCCTCACTTGCATACTGTGTGACCCTGAGCAAGTCACTTAACTTGATATCCTCATTATGTCCCACTTGATTGTCGCTGTTACATTACTGTTGTCATTGCTGTATTTTGCAGTTTGTACTCTCCAGGTTGTAGCTGAAAATAGGCAGTTTTTTGCCTAGTGTACTTACCGTTACCAAAAGCTAATAAATAAATAAATACACTTCCTTGTGCTCCCAGATTGTGCCTGTAAACAAGCTATCAGCTTGTGTCTCTCCTGGTTAAAAAAAAAAAAAACTACTCAATAAGGGGTATATGTTTTGAAGGTTATAGATTCCTAGGGTAACTGACAGGTGTGGACAAATGGTGGTTCAATATAATTTGCCTAAAGTATGGAATGAGTTACCCCACAAACAAGAAATGCAGCTACACTGGTTGAATTTTGCCAGTACTTAAAAACAAAAGTGTTCATGACTTGCAGTACTAGAAACATGTACCTGTGTTCAGTTTATGATTTGTAATATTTTGAGTGTGCATATTTGTACATAGGTATTCTTATTTCGTATTGTAACAAACTGATTTTGTTAGAGTATGAATCAACATTTGTAAGCAGGCAACTTTGAAAATAGGGTCTCCTTGGTCCTAATCCTTTAATCCTGTGTAAAATAAAGCTATTTACTACCACGATTTGAGGACTGAAGGGGTCTAGGGAGGTGGGGCCCAGAGTACTGTATGTTATCTGTTACTGGCATATTACCAGGAGCAGGTATTTATTTCATACAAGAGTGTGGAGAATGAGGAAAGGGTGGATGACTGGGAATGACTGGGAATGGTGACTAACCATGGCCACCTGGAAAGGATGAAGATTTTTTTAATATTGTTTCATATTTTGTATTTGTTGAGTAGTGATACTACAAATGGAGATTATTTGTTATTCATTATAAAATGTGTTACAAAACCAAGATCTGTGATTAGTCAGATGTGATCGTGTTATTCCAATACGGCTGCACAGGTCAGAACTGCCTAAAGTTTTGAATCTCATTACTCAGTTTTAAAATAAAAATCAGAGCAACCATTTTATAATCCCAATAAAGTGCTCCAGGGTGTGTTATTACTGTAGGATAACAGCACTTCTCTGGTGTGTACAGCACTCGCACTGCTTCATACCTCACTACCCGATGTATGCTATTATCCCAGAGTGATGTCAGAGTAATGTCATGCCCTGTCTTGTCTTGTTGCTTAAGTAACAAATACCTCTTTTCATGCATTTTAGGAACTAAAGGAGAATTGCACTGACCCTGTAAGTCTTTTTTATTTTACTGTAGAAGCTATTTTTACTGTAAACACTGGTTCTCATTCTCTTACTGCTCCATTCTGACCAGCTTTTAAGTAAACATGGTGTGTTTCTGATTGACACACTGTTGGACAAGACCATGTCAGAATTGTATGCTGTAGTTTGTCCTTTCAGCTACAGTATTCTATAGTAGAAAATTGATTCATTGAGAAAACATTTAGAGCTGAGAAAGGACATAAGCTACATCATCGAGTTTAAAATGGCCCTTACCCTCTGATATGTAACTTGGAAATACCCATCAAGTTTACTAAATGAACAGTAAAGATGGAACATAACAGGAGGTGAACCTGTATTTGAAAACCACATAAAACACAGGTTCACAGGTTAAAGCAATTTCTTTTTAATATTCAATACTTTTGCATCTGATAACATGCTTGAATGTGACAGAGCTGAACATGACATAACACCTGCTATGTGTCACTGTGCCAGCATACTTGACACAAGTGCTCATGAGTGTGCTATCCAGAACTCTCCCACTTTTAGCCGCTTTTGGCTTCAGTGTGGGCCACTTGCTTCCGACCTGCATTGGCATTGCCACCAGTCCCTGGCAATACAGTTCATGCCCACCTGCTCCAAGGAGCACCACTGATATCCTAGCATTCAGAGATATCCTCTCTAGCCCTGCTTCACAACAGAGCCACTGAGAATGCTACCTATTTCTGTTCTTTTTCAACAGTAGCTAAGTATTTGTGTCAGGTGTCATAGCCGATGGCAGTATTTGTAAGGCAGGCATGCCCACTACGCTTGTTTCCTTTGTTTCTTCCCCTTCCATTCATATAATCCTGAATATCCCTCCTGCAATGTTAGGCGTGGGCTGGATTAATGTGGCTTGGGCAACTCTTTAACCTTCAGTGACTCTGCTTCAAGCCCCAGCTGCAGCACCTCTGATTTAATTATCAGCCTTCAGTTCCAATATTTGGCTCATCAGTAAGTCTGCAAATCTGGCAGCTCTTTTTCCCTCGATGTCGCTCATTATCATACTGAAATGGAATGTTTTCAACAAATCAGAGGCAGAGCTAACAGTATGGTCATCTGACAATCTATAGTGTGAACCTCATAGCAGTACAGCATACAGATCCTTACAATAGCGTCAGTCTCATCACTTGCTGCTTATGAGGCTTCTTGGTGAGTTGTTCCCACCAAGAGGTAAACAACTTCAGTGTATTTTATGTTTAAATTGAAATAATGTAGGGCATAGTTCAGAATAACCATATTTTTTGTTCGGGTTTTCTCTGGAGGTAAAGATATCCCCGTGGTATCCTAACTGAGAAACTCTGAGGCTGTTTATCAGTCAGGATACTGTACCATTATTCCCTCATAAACCCCAAAACCATACCATCACAATGTAAATGATAACAAAGTATATAACACTGAAGAACCCACTGAATTATCTCAACTTGTTATGACAATCATACTGTTGACACGAGGGCCAGGCCAAACCTGTTTGGAAGGAAATCCACACCTTCTCTCACAGTTCCACGATGTGACATTGTTCCACTGCATCATGTGGCAGAGAACACAGAATGTGGCAGATCATGGCACAGCACCAGTCGAGAAACAATATCCAGACACTGAAAGCTATTACAAAACACATCAGGGCCACCTGTCTCAAGAGCAGAAGAGTCTATGGGCTCCTACATTCAGGGAAAATGGTCAAAACAGTCCTGCACAGCAGCAGGGGCCACTACATGTAGTGGAATGAATGGGCATACAGATCACATGTTCAAATGTGTATTTATTTATCAATGCTCAACTTGCTCAAGCCTTGTTTTGCCTGGAAGCCCTCACCTCATCAGTTATGGAGCTGTTCACTACTGCTGTTCAAGTACAGTTCTATCTCTCTTACATAGCCTATTTGTTCTGTACTACTTAGCACTGAATACTGGTGTTTGCAATATCTAGGTATTGCAGTCTTGCATGTTATTTTTTTTGTGCATGGTTTTACTTAGCACAGAATATTGTCCTGCACATCTGCTGATGTATTTTACTTTGCACCTTATTGTATTGCACTCTCCCCCTTCCCTCAGGACACATGTAGAAATGAGCTGTTAGCAGCTGAGTATGCCTTTCCTGGTAACACTTAACTAACTAAAATATATGTCTCATGCTTCCATTTCAAAGACATTGTACAGTCACTGATTGTGTTTGCTTGGGAACTGCAGCATAAAAGGACAATGCTTTGAGAGAGACGTCACCTGATGTTGAAAGTTCAGCAGTTTCAGACATGCCTCTGTGTATGTACTGTATTGTTCTGTCTTATTTAGTTCGTTTTTATTGACTGGGACAGGAGGACTAGGCATTCTACCTATTTTCAGCCTCGTCGCATGGGTATATATTCTGAAAATGTAAACACAAGGAAAGGTATAATCTTCTGGACACCAGTTTGGAGATATGAAGCCTGCAAGTCTTTCAGTTCAGTGATTTCACAGCTCCCCAGCCAATACAATTAGTGACTGCCTCCTTCTTTTAAGTGGAAGCATGAGCTGCTCATCTAGAGCATCGCCAAATGACTACACATTTTAAATTAGTTTATTTTGCAAATTATTTACCCAGGATAACCAGCTAAGTTGCAACATCTCATTTTCAGTGGGGTCCTGCTTCTGCCTATTTCTACAGTTGCATGGACTAGAACACTGAAGGTTAGGGACTTGTCAAAGGTCACACAGAGAGTAGGCTGGCCCCAGTGGGGGTTGGACCTGTGATCTTCTGGTTTCCAAGCCAGTGCTCTAACCACTATCATTATCACAATCATCAATTTATTGTTAACAAGTTTTTCATTACACAGAATAGAAAAGATAATAAAGAGAAGGAGAAAAAACATGGTCACCTAAAGCAGATGCTATTCATGAAAGCTCTGGGGACATTTTGATGAAAAACTGATTCCAACTCCATAATTCTTACTCTATCTCTAAAGCTTGTAAATACTTGAAAACTAATTATAATGCTGTTCTTAAAGCTGCAAAGGTATTTATAAACATATTTACAAGTGCATAAAGCTGGACTGACCTAATGATTGAAAAACAAGGAGAGATTCAGTTCATCCTTGGATGAGTTCTTAATGCCATGAATATGTCAGCTGGAAAAATTTTTTAGACGGATATCAGTCCTGGGATTCAGGAAGCTTGGAGTTTGCCTTGGATCCCCTAGCTGGAGGCATCTGCTCCTGTTTCTGTTAGTTCCCTGGGAACCACTACTAAAACAGATACAGGTGAAAGGAAGTGAACCTTTCATTATAAAATAAACACCAAGCACTAAAGTACACACCACCTAGTCAGACCCTCAGACTCTTGGAAAACAGTTATGATTAGCATTCTGACTAGCACACTGTCTACCACACTGATTGATCCCAGTTTGGAAATACTAGTCCTGAATGTGGCCTGATTCAGTGTTGACAAGCGGGCCATCTATAACCCCAGGGGCTGATGGAGAAACTCAAATGGCGCAACGTAAGTGCCTTCAAAGCAAACACACATACAAAAATCACACTATGGTGTGTATGGGTAACTTCATAGACAAAATTTTAGACTGCATTCAAAGATAGGATAAGACCTCTGAGGCCCTGAATGTCAAGTAGATTTCTACAGCAGGAAACTACTAAGAATTGATCAATGATGAAAAACAAGTACGGAAAAATACAGAAGCTGCTGATCTGGCATCCAAAGAAATTAAAGCTGTTGAAATAACAAACCAAGAACTTATTAAAGTCAACTATAACATGAACATAAAGATTGAGTTGTTAGAGAACCAGAACAGGTACACAAATCTACAGATTATTGGCTTGTGTATTTAACTGAATGGGAGTCTGAGTCTGTAAAAGAATTGGTGAAAGACCTATTTGTTAATGTTTATGACTTGGCACCAGACAATCTTCCATTTACAGTTAAAGCTTTCAGAGTTCTAAAGAGGGCCTCAAACCCAGTATGACACCAGGTTGATCAACAAATAAAATTTCACCATCTTTATTTCAATAGCATTTGAATCAAAGACTTGATCTTGAAACTATCAAGGATTAAAACACATTAATTTATGAATGATAGATTGTGTTTTCCCAGATTTCACCTTCACAACCCAACAATTGCCATAAGAAGTGCCTGTCATTCTGACAACATGTCGTTAAAACAGAGGCACATGCTTAACTGTTGAAACCAGCGAAACCAAGATTATTTATAATGGAAGTCCTACATCTTTTTCAAAACCGATCAGCTTGTCACATTCTTGCATGCACAGTATGAGAAGGACACAGATGAGCAGGGAGATTCAACAACTCCCTCAAAACAAGATATGTCCATGATGGCCCAAGCAGCAGAAGCATTGGAATAATAATTAAGAAATATAAAGGAATACATAAATAATTTGAAGGCCACCTTCTGATGGCTTGATTTCCTTTTGCTTCTTTACGTTAGTTAGATTTTAATGTTTTTTCTCTTATAAAATGATGATGTATCTATAATAAAGGTAACTAATTCAGGGACAACATCATAGTAACAGGAGATATGAGAACTGAAAAATCTATTCATTTGCACTAGACCCAAGTGAGGAAGTTTCACTTCTAAAATGGGTCTGCTTTGTTAGATAAAGTAATTTATTTTGTTGTTTATTTCATGTGGTTTCTCTCTAAAATGAAATGGACTTGTATGATTATGATAGTACAGGAGTAATTCAGCTGGGTCCCACCATGTCGGTTTGACAACAATCTTGAGCGACAGTATAGCAACACTAATTTGCTAATGGCGACCATGTCACCTGGCAAATGTGTCAGCCTACGCTGTGGTGCCCCAAGCACCAGGGCACCTTTAGACTGTTTGAGGGGGGCTTCACCCTGCCCCTAGACTTTTATATAATCAACACCAGGGAGGGGGTTACTGGGGAAAGAGGGCAACACCAGCATGGTACCATAACTATACAGTGCTCCGACAACCCATTTGACACTGTGGATGTTAAACTGGTTGTGTCACTGTACTGTTCAGGTAATGCCATCATTGCATTGTTGGCATATCATTTAACTGTATTTCTGTATTGTTTATTACCATTGTCTGTATGAAAATGATGAAAATTTGAATAAAATTAAATATAAAATAAATAGCAAAAGCATTAAAAGTATATTACATATACATACAAAATATTGATTTCATACATTTGAGGAAACAATGCACCACAATATAATTGTTCCCTCATCTCATCATTCAGCATTGAGCTCCTTTACATTTAACCTTCCTTTGCCTGATTTATAAACCTCTCAAAATGTTTACTACTGCATATCTTTAGCATTTGCTCATCAACTGGGTTTAATATGAACTGTAGTAAATCTTCTTTTGTCATTTGTGGGATGTTCACAGACACTCTAACTGCTGGATCACACTGACTCCAGGGTAGGAACTTGTGTTTTATAGTGCTTTGTGTGCATGTTCATTCCATAACTGCCAATTAGTGGCCATTGACACTGAGCAGCACTGGATTTCAACAAAACTATTGTCTGGCTACTATTTTCACTAATAGGCTACCACAGCAGCAATGACAGACATTGCTGTACCACAAAATGCCACATCAGAACATACTGCATTATGGGACTGTTTTACAATTCCTTGGTCATTGAGGTTTGATAGGAAAAGTATGTCATTTGCTTATATTTGGATATCACAGATGACATATATGCTAAATATTGGTTCAGAAAATGTTTAGAAATAGCCTTTTCTAAAAGGTTTTACTTTGAATCCAAACAGATCTGAATTTGAACTTGAAAAAATCCCACCAAGCTTAGTTTACACCTCATGAGAGAGTCATTGATATTCCAGAATGCTAGTCCGACAATGTAAGCATGAGGGAAACAGGGAAGGCCCAGCCACCCAGCAGAATTCAGAACCGGATACAATTTAGTGGGATTTCAGTTCATTAGATACTAAAAGTGATACAGTACTTAACAATTAACACCAAAAGCATAGCTACAAGCCTCTTTTCAGGGAGTATCAGGTTGCCCTTGGATAAATCCATATGGATTTATATGTAATCCAGGTAAATTGATATTGTACTATGACTGGGCTAGAACAATAGTGCTCTGTGTAAAGACAACATATTGTTAGCACTAGACATGCCCAGCAGAAGGTTGAAATCCATTTTAAACTAAGAATCTTTAAATGGTTTAAAAAATCACTCTGTTGCTCAAATTTATAATGATAAAAGCATTTCTAGTGATAGGATGAGTACAGCACGACTGACTGTGTATGACTGGATAGATTTAACAGGAAACCATTAATAAATGTTAGCCTTGCAATCAGAATCCACCCCGTAAATGCCTTTCTCTGGGTCTGAAGTTTCTTTTAACCAGTAGATCCTCATAATTCAGTCTTGGAACTGGGCATGTACATCCTGATGTTACAAAAGTATAATATTTTTCTGCCAATTTGGAATTTTCCACAAACATGCTAAAGCTGTGTTCAGTTCTGATCAGTGCTTCTGTGCCGAGGTTCTTTGTCTTTTGGATTAGTTCCAGTTGTGACTCAGCATGACCCAAACCCATAAGGCTATCAATAGGACTGCTTCCTCCTTATCCTGAGTTGAGATACAGATGAGGCAGAGTGATGAGTCCTAAGAAGGATGAAACCCATCTATTTATCTTCTGTTGTTAGCCTTTGCAGCTCCTCCTTATCCTGAGCTGAGATACAGATGAAACAGAGTGATGAGTCCTAAGTAGGATGAAACATGTGTCTGTATCTTCTGTTCTCAGCCTTTTCAGACTGTGTGAGAAGTCCTTTGGCAACATATGCTCCTGCTTTAAACAGAGCCAGTCTACATTATTTCATGGTGATTTGTATGCACTTCCCATTATGCTTTCATCATTTTAGGCTATGTGCAATATTACATTTTTATTACTCTCTGGTGAGTGGGATGATGTCACACGTGAGCATACTGGTATAACAAAGAGCCAGGCAAAGCAGCTAACATGCCTGAAAGGTGTACAAAACCACCAAGTCTGATATAATCTGAGCATAGTATCTATGAATTACAAAGGATGGACCATGTGTGATTGAGCCATTTTGTTGGCAAAACACAGCACATAGGCCTGTTAGCTGAAATAAAGACTATGGGTACTGAGATGGAGTTTCATTGTTATTTCTTGAAACTGTGATACTGGTAGCAGAACTGGCAGACCCTCTCAGTGGAAATGCAGCAATAGTGTTTCTGAGGAGAAATGGGGCAAGCCTAGGAAAATACAGTAATATTACCATACTGCCTCATATTGGAAGCTGTGGCTTCTTTTGCAGTTTTGTTTCTCAACTCCTCCAAATGAGGGTAGCTTGCAAACAGGGGTGGCTACACTATTCCACAAGCAAAGACATGCATCAGAATGCTGATTTAATACAGCAGATCAGCTCTCACAACTTTTCTCCCTTATTGTCAGCTTGTGGTGTTTACAGACTCCCTGCTGTTCTATATATTTTCCTGCCAATGCCAGTTTCCCTAAAATGTTGCTAACTAGTTGATCCTACCACTTTGAGAACACTGATATCTCTCAGATTGTAGCCCAACCAAGTGAAAGGGCCAGAAAAAGACTGGTAGCCCTGAATATAGATAATTCTCCAGGGTTGGATGGGATGCATCTGAGGGTGCTTAGAGAATTGATGTTAGATTTGGCTGAACCTGGCAGGGCCATTCAGTAGCTCATTTCAGTCAGGGTGGATCCAAAAGACTAGATGGTAGTGGATGTAGTTCTGCTCCATAAGGGTGGGGATAAGGAGAAACCAGGCACAGTAACCACAAGCCTGTCTGTCTTACCTCTGTTGTGGGTGAACTGGTGGAAACACTAGTCATAGAGGACTCAGTGGACTACCTGGACAGCACTGGGCTCCAGGATAGTAAACAGCATGGGCTCATGGCAGGAAGGTATTGTCAGAACCAACCTGATTTCAGCAAGGCATCCAACATGGTGCCGCACAGAAGGTTGATGAAGGAGCTAGAGAAACTAGGTGTGGTGAAGGATGCATAATGGTGGGTAGTTATTTAGGGTGGAGACAGCAGAGGGTGCAAAGAGAGACAAATCCGAGGAGAAAGAGATCACAAGTGTGGTACTAAGGGTTTCAGTTCTGTGCTCCGTCATTTTCAATATGTTCATCACCAAAATGATAGAAGGATTTCAAGTCAAGAGTTTCTCTTTGCAGATGACACTAAGCTCTATGGTAGGGTAGACAGTGAGGAGGGGGTAAGGGAGTTGTAGAGACACCTGCAAAGGTTAGAGAGCTGGTCCAAGGTTTGGCAGTTGAAGTTCAACTCCAAAACATGCAAAGTGATGCACATTGGCAACAGGAACCCCAGGACACAATATTGGATGGGCGGGTTAAGCTGGACGCTACTACAGAGGCAAGCCATTACAGAGCCAAACCATTATGAATAGAATGCCACTACTGCTCTGAATCAATGACAAAACTGTAACTATTGAACCTGTATGTACTCTGATACCTGTTTACTGCCTGTATCTCTCCATGTAACGTCTCTGGGTACGCCCCTGAAAAAGGGACCTTTGTAGCTCAGTGGGCCTACCAGTCATCAAAATTTAATAAATAAATAAATATGAAATAAGAAACTAGAAGTCATCATAAGTGACTCTGTTAAACAGTTTAGCAAATGTAGCATGGCCTACCACAAAAGGATTTGATATCAGACAAAAGGAGATATTAGTACCTCTCTATAGTTCACTGGTAAGGCCACACCTGGAGTATTGTGTCTAGTTCTGGAGCCCTCATGCAGGAAAGACAGGGACTGGCTGGAGATTTATTTTTTTATTTAGTTTTTATTCAAACATTTGGTAACCTGGAAAGGCACACCGAGCCAAGGCTCAATTCCAGGTGCGACCTGGAGGAGGGAGAGGGAGTACAAACACTAACAAAATAAACTACATTACAGCATGATTATGTAAACAACAAAAGGATACAGCAGTACTGAGCAAATACAGATCAAGAGACAAATGTCTAGAGATAAGTGCCCACACTGAAAGCATTGTTTGGTATTGTGGTTATAGAAGCACTTGCTAAACAATGTGCAGCACAGGGTAACACAAATAATTTATTGCCTGCAGGACAGATCCTATGAGGGTCAGCGTAGGCACTGAACGTCTCTCTGGAGGCCAGATGGGAGACAGATGATATTATAGAGATCTTCAAATTCCTTAACAGAATGAAGAAGGTAACTGCTAGGAATGATTAAACAAGAATAGCCAATCTAGAACATGGGAACAAGAGTGGAAGCTGGTGGAGAGAAATTCAGGAGAAATCTAAGTTCTTTTTATGTAGAGAGTGGCTGAGCAAAGGAACACGGAGGTGGTGGACCACATGACCATAAATGGCTTCAAACATGGTTAGGCAGGGCGGTTTAGGACTTTAGGGGCCTCCAGCAAACTCGATGACTGGGGCCCACAGATGAGGCCCCTCGGCCGCGCACCCTCAGACACAGGCGCCCGACACACACAGACTAGTAACCTAAAGGCAAGCAATATTAATTTAGAAATACATTTATATTTATACTATACCTGCAAAAAGTGTTCCTTCAGATGTCACTAATTTTTCTAGCTCTGCAGCTCTCTGTCTATGCAGTCTCCTCTTGGCCCACTAATAAAATGCAGGGTATACTACTATATATGTTACTCTAACTGACAATAATTTGGACTGAAACAAATGTTCAGAATAGAGACTCTGGTAACAGATACACAAGATGACACAGTTGCTTAGTTATTGACTGTCATCATGTGTATGTTGCTGTCAGAGAGTGAGACTAAAGGCTATTCAAACCATTTATTTTTCAGTTCAAATTATGGTCCATTCCAGTCCAGACCATCTCATCTCATCTCCTAGCCAATCTCTTATATAAGTAGACTAGTGACAGCATATTTACATGTACATACCTAAAAAATGAAGCATGGCAAGGCACTGGTCTGTTTCTGGGTAGTGTGTAATCTTCCTCCTCCTTTGGGTCTCTCCTCAACACGTGCACCAGTGGTTTTCTATGGCTGGTTTGGAGGATTTGCAGGTGGTTGGCAGGCTGCTTGCTGCAGTGCTGCTGAGCTTTTAAAAAATGTACAGCCTTGTTCTCAGCAAGCAGCAGTAGCAGGCTAGCAGCAGGTCGGCAACAGCATGGCAGCAGTCAGATCAGGAACCAGGAGGTCTGGCTGGCTTCTCTCTCCATCTCTCGTCTCCCTCCAGCGGCTTCAACAGTAAATTTCTCTCCGGCGCCTGGAACTGGTCCTCAGCTGAATGGTTCCAAGAGCGCTGGAGGAATCACTTTATGCTGCCGCTACGGAACTGAGGGGAACAAAATTGTCAGGTCCAGTGGGAGGAGGTGTGATTTTAGCCAAGGACT
The DNA here is from genome assembly GCA_016271365.2 of Neoceratodus forsteri. Classification (NCBI taxonomy): domain Eukaryota; kingdom Metazoa; phylum Chordata; order Ceratodontiformes; family Ceratodontidae; genus Neoceratodus; species Neoceratodus forsteri. Next base: position 78,418,915 of record JADMNL010000029.1, on the reverse strand, counting down.
GTGTGGAGCCTGTGATTGGCTCCAGCAGCATCTTCCCTGTCATGTCAGCATGTGCAGCACAATGAAGGCGTGGAGAAACAGAAAATTAAGTTCCGTGATGGCGAGCATGGCATAGACCACAGACAGGCCAGCATGAAATTTTTGTTTTGGTGTTTGGGGTCCGGGAAATCGGTGACAGCGATGGCAGGTGGCGGGCAAGTAGGGCGGTGCGGGCCCACATCTTTGATCCATGACCACATTAAGGTATGATTTTGTATGAGTGTCGATCCTTAAGTTGGCGTTCATGGCATGGCCATGAGGTAGCAGGACAGCGTGGTCTGGGAAACTGGGCAGGCAGGCTGTTTTGATACTGTTACACATTTGCTGGCTTGCTGCAGCTATGAAATGGAAATGGGAATCTGAATGCTGTGCAGGGAACATTTGGCTCTTTGGCTGTTTATTCCCTGAGTACTGTAGCTCTGGACTTGTCTCCAACTTGCTATGTGTTAGTGCTATTTGGGGCCTCCTGCAGTCGTGGGATACATTTAGGCCTCCATGTCATGGGTTGGCGGAAAGCCTAATGCCTGCCCTGTGGTTGGGACAGAGCTAAGAGCTTAATAGTCACCTAGGGAATAGCAGCAAGGCAGGGAACATGGAGGTTTATGACACTAGGTCTCAAAGTAGGATAGGTTATTAATGGCAGACCAAATGGACCAATGGTCTTTTTCTGGCATCGACTTCTATGTTTTTATGACCCTGTTCTTTGATCTACAAAGATCAAGGATCTTTTGAGATCTGCCTGCTGCTGTGCCTCATGTTTTCTGATATGTAGCCTGTCCCCACTGGCCCACATTCTGTCACGAACTCTCACACTCACAGAGTGCCAGAAACTGAGAGGACCAGAGCACCACAGCATGACTTCCTCTCAGCATTTCCTAACTGAGTCATGTGACTTTGAACCTATTCAGAACTAGACAAACAACAGAACAAAGTGTGGGACATAAGGTAAACAGACGTGTGTACTAATACAAATACTAATAAGGGTTAAGAGAGAGAAGAGCTGCACTCACCATTTGACTTCTAATGCTGCCCCTGCTTCGGTCTTGAAATGGTGCGACTTCTCTGCAAATGTGATTTTTTTCCTGTGCCTACAGTTTGGGGTGGCTTTAATTTAGCAGCAGCCACACAATAAAGAAGCACAGTAGATATCAAGTTCTTATTGACAACAAACAATCCTTTGGAAGCATTTTCATAAAGATACATGACTAAAGACTGATCTATACTAAGATAGGCCTGCAACCTCTGCATGTTCCCTCTCAACTGCACAGACCATCTGCAACTGAGTAGGGCACATTTTCAGTGAGACATAGCCAGGAATAATGGAAAAGCAAGGCTTACAAAAATGCTGTTTTCAAATTGCATATTTGTTCTTAAGAAAAAGATGCAATTTGGAAATTGTGCAATTTTAAAGGACGTGGTGCAGGATTTTAAAAACGATCTGCCAAAGATCTGCTCACCACTACACTTCAAAGTTGGACTTCAGCCCAGATTGGTATACAATCTGATAAAGGGTCTAGATCTGTACATATTTTAAAAGATACAATTGCATCCAAAAATAACAAAATGCAGAAAACTAATGCATATTTTGAAAAGAGCAGCTGGGCTGGTCAGATGCATTTGGGCAGCTGCAGACACTGGCCCAGTACACATTTACATCTGTGCCCTCATCCAACCATTTTGAAAATCCTGCCCCAGACTTTTTCTTAAAGTACAGTTTCAGCAATTTGCACAAAAACATGTTGTTCCAAAATGTCATCTGGCGATCACATGACATTTGGCACTAATGAGTCAGTTTGCAAAAATGTGAACATTTTTCTGCACCTAATAGTGCTATTATGAAATTGCACATTTGCATTTGAAAAATAGCTCTATTTGCAAACTTTACATTTTCTCCATGCAAAGTTGTGCTATTGAAATGCACTACAATACTATGCTAAATTTTATTAAATTAAGCAGCAATTGCATGTAATTCATGAAAATTGCATGAAACAAAGTTTTCCCATTTCAACTCTCACCACGAGTACGCTCTCTAATCGGCACATGGCTTCAGATGTACTGTATGTTCTTACTGTAGTCTCAAAAATGAAATAAACATAATTGATAGCTGCATAGCAAAATCTATGCTCTTTACAGTATGAAACTCTGACTAATTTGTTCTTGCCTTTTTATGTGTTCCTGTGAACATCAGAATAAATTTGCCTATTATCTACACCAATTGCATTAATTTTTGTGGTTGGGGAGTAGTTACTATATTTTTGAGATTTAGGAAAAGGGTGGAAGGGTAACATAGCAGACAAGTCTGGCCAGAGCGGTATAGCTACAGCTGAGATCCACGTAGCAACACAGCACTCTCTGCCATGTACAAGATGGCTACGGAGTTCTCTGCACATGTGTGGTGACTTGTACTCTGGTGGCATGGCGGCACAGTCTGCCATGTTCAAGATGGCCACGGAGTTCTCTGTGGATGCGTGATATTTCGCGCATGCACATTGGGCTCCAGTGGCCATTTTGAACATGGCGGACTGTGCCACCATGCCACCTGAGTTCAGGTATGCATGCGAGTCATCACGCATGCAGAGAACCCAGTGGCTATCTTGGACATGGGGACAGTGCTGTGTTCCACCGACAGACCGACAGACAAAATAGTGCAGTAGATGTGCACTGATTGATGTTCACCTCCACTATTTAAAAGTCTGTTTGGTAACTAGTAAGCTTTCTTTTCTCTACTGTGCTAGCAAGACATCTGCAGGGCAACACCACTGCAGCCATAAAAAGTGGTCAAGGATCCACATGCTCAGGAAAGGTAGGTACTTGCTAGTACAATGGACACATGCACAAACACAGGCGGCAGCACCTGTAGGGTTGCCACCTGTCAGGTTTTACCTGGTGATCAGGTTTTCAGGGTCCTTATCAGGTAATCCGGTTTTGTTCAGTGCTGGTCAGGTTTGTGAACCATTTTGAGTGCTGACACTCTTTTGAAACCGATTTTGTCATATGATTCATTGTTTCAGCTGCATGTCCAGGTTACAGACAAGTTCTGTTGCCAATATAGCCCTTTGTTTGTGAAAGCAGTCAACCTGGGAGGTGTAAAGTATGGCCATTAGCACCTGGCATAGCAGCAAAGCTGCCCACGTTTTGCAACAGTAACAAAGCAAGTTGCCTTCTACTTTCATTTGCTGGTAAACATTTTCATCTCAAACAGAATTTAGTCATTTTTAAATGTTTTAAATGATTTTTTCTCAAGAAAAAGTATGGTCACTTCTTTAGCTTTGAAATAGTACTGTGGACATGAAAAGGAAATGGGAATCAAAAAAGATGTGAAGTACACATTATAGGAACATTTTCTTTATTATATATCATTATATACCATGTATACTGTTGTATGCTATTTACAGTGTTTCTCCTTGTCTCCCCTCAGATCATATCTGTAAATGAGATTTATTTTATCTCTGTTTGTTTATCTGGTAAACCATTGTCAATAACTAAATAAATACACAAGTAAATAAATAAGTATAAAGAACCTAGGAAAGTAACTTTAACAGATACAGTACAGTATCCTAACATTTTTGTTAAATGGCTGCTTTAGGTGTTGTCTTTTACTGATATAAATAAATGGCTTTGGAGGAGGAGACAACACATGATGAGCCATGAAAGGGGTGGGGCTAGGGGTGGAGCTTAGGATCGGTTTTGCCTCATTCAAAGGTGGCAATCCTAGGCCACCCTGGGAGCAGTATGAAGGTAAATAAAAATTTAGCAGGAGTTGAGTATAAATTGCGATACAAAGATTTATTCAGGTGCCTCTGTGAAAGCACTCTCACTATACCTCAGCGTTTTGACTCCAAACAAATCTTTGTCAGGGGTGGGGCTCAAAGCATAGTATTGAAGTTTTAAATCAAAGTTTAATGAATCTTTTCAAATTATGGCAGTTTAAAATCAAAGTTTATTGAACATTTTCAAATTCATAACAGACAACATACAAAAGGGTATACACATTGATTTACATCACATAACTGTAAATAAAGAGTGTGTGCACTAGGCTACATATGACATCACACAGGATAGCAAAGAAGATTATTACCTCAGGAGGGCCCTAACTAAAACAAAAATATACAAAAATGAATAAAAATACATTACAGCATGCATTGGCTTCTATTTAATTTTGGTGATACCTAGTGTCATAATTGAGTATCCTAGAGTAAGTCTGACTCAGGGCAGATTGGTTATCTGTTCCAAAGTTGGGATACCCTTAACTGATTCCAGGTAGTTGAAGAAAAGCAACCAGTATGACTTAATTTTTTGACTGTTAGTCTTAGTCTGTCTGTAAGCCATTCCATCTGCAATATCTCTTTGCAATTAAGAGCCAGTCCTCTGCCTGTAGGGGAGCTACAACCACTGCTGAGTAACTGCTTTTGATGCTGCTGCAATCAGAATATTGTACAAATAGATTCTCCCTTTGATTTGAATACCTGCAGGCCTTACTCCCCAGATCAGGAGTTTGATGTAGGAAGGGGTTATAGGGAACTCTTCCGTGCTGCTCCTACCACTCCATTCAGTAACCTCATAACTTTTGGCAACTCCAGAATACATGATGGTGCCTTTTGTGAACATTGCCTCAAACATTTCTCTGTGTTGTTCTGATTATAATAGGCTGTGATGGACGGTGCTGTAAAATATCAAGTCCTAACCTTCCACCGATGTTCCTTCCAGGTGTTTGATGCTATACCTTTGGGAATTCAAGGCAAGGAGGAGTGCACACTAGGAGCGTGGTGCTGAGAAACCAATAAATGATATGAATCAAAAAGTTTCTAGCATACAATAACTTTTAAGCAGGGACACCAAAGCAATAATTGCTGTTTCAAAAAATTTTATTCAGACACACTGCAGACATAGTCCCACCTGACATGTTTTGGACATAAGTCCTTTTTCAAAAGCTGAGGACTGAATGGCCAACAGCAATTATATAGGTACAAATTGGACATGTAGTCCAATGACACCCTGTGACTTGGTATACTGTGATTGGTTGAAAACATTTTCAAAAAACTATAATCATCTATTAAAATAATACCTAAAATGTGCAAATTACCATTACATAAAATGCTTCATAAATATTGTACCAGTCATCCCATATAAATAGATAGCAGCATTGGTTGATAAATTATTTATAAACAAAGATGACAAGGTAACATGGGGAGAGAGGGAGGTAAGGGTAAGGGGTGTGTGAGGTTAAAAGACAGGAGAAAGGAGGCTAACAATGTATGGAGGGATCTGGGAAAGCATACACACAGAAAAACTGGGGAGGGGAGTAACAAAAGGAAATGAGCTTCATGATAATTTCATGACATACATTATGTAATTTTAACAGTAATAAGAGCATTGAAATAAAAGCCTGAACCATTTCTAAGTTCAGGTGGCTTTAATTCAATAGCCATCCTGTAGTATGGTTGTTCTTTTTTTTGTATAATTTTTTATTGGTTTTAAAAGTACAACAACAGTTACAACATCGACAGTATAACTAGACAGACAGACAAACACATAAATGCATTCCATGTTTGCTTCTTGTTACATTCAGGCATTCTTTTAACAATAATAATTACCCTTTTCAGTTTATTCTTAAAGCTGTGATTTCATATACCTTCCAGGTATCCATCAGCAGAACTGATAACATGACAAATGTGGAGAGTCTACAATACCCTTTAAACCCAATTCACCCTAATCCACACCACAAGGTGACCTCTTCCTCAGTACTAGCGAGGCTTTTGCAAGGTATATCTTCTGTTACTGCTTTATTTTCTCTGGAGCAAAGTGTTTCTTACAGCATATATCTTCTCTGAAATTACTGTATTACAGGTGGAGCTTACCTTTTTGTGACTTTTTTATCATTGGGCTAAGCAAATTACTGTTTGACACTGTGTTTTATTTTATTCTTGTTTGTTGAAAAGGTTTGTTGTCTCAGAGGTGTTTCAGTCTCCTTCTCACATTGAAGGAGCTAATTGCTTTTCCTCCCACAGCTCTTCCAAAGGATTAGGTGTGTATGTGGGGGTGGAGCTGAAACTGTCTGTAATTTCCAACAGAAAGAAGGGTTGAAAAGTCAGGTTAGTTGATATCTTGGAGGTAGAAGACTTAGTTTGCTGGCCAAGGCACCTAGCTTCACCTGAGCTCTTTCCTTCTAAGACTGCTTGAAAGGCAGAGTAGAGAAACTTACCAGAGCAAGGGAAAAGGATTAAGACTTAGTTTGGCTAAGCAGATTTACTGTGTGGTGGTGTTGTTATTTTTTACTCACAGGGATTGCTACTGTTTGTTGCTAACATTTCATAGCTTTATTTTTTCTGATTCAAATTGTTGTTGCTGGTATACCTTCTTCTGTATTATTACAAGGTGTGCCTACAGGTGTGTGCTAACAGATCACTCCTGTAATCTTTTGATTCAAATTGTCTTTGCAAGGTATATCTTCTGTTACTGCTTTATTTTTCGCTGGAGCAAAGTGTTTCTTACAGACTCATTCTCTGAAATTATTACAGGTGGTGCTTTACAGATTTTACAGTTTTATCTAACATTAGGATAAGCTTTCAGGGTTACTGCATTTGTTGTTGACTGATTGTTTCTGCTCTTACCTCCTTGTTCTTTTCGTCCGTGGTTCTTCTTCTTTTTAGAGACGGGGAAGGGCCCAGCCACCACCCCATCTAACCACCCACACTACCTCCTTTTATAGGGTACCACAGTTATGACATTTCCTGTGGCAGAGCAGGAAGGGGCGGATCAGTGGGGCCTCCACAAGGTGATCTCATTTACAGGGCACTAGTAATTTAACTTGTTATAACAAGTTAAACAAAGCACAATTAAACCATTACTTGCATTTTTTCCCTTTTTTTTCCTTCTAATTACTCTGACTAGGTTACAAACATAGCAACTTATTTGGAATGGATTTCATTAACTGCAGGTACTGTGGAACAATTTTCAGAAGGACAGTCTTACAGGATTTAGGACACTGTCCTACATGCTGGGCCTTTGGAGATCTTAGGGCTCAGCTCCGGGCAGCATGGGCAGATTGCACGCCTCAAATTTCATATTGAAGAGGAAATACATTATAAGAACCGCCTGCCATTTCCCCAGCATCCAACAGAAAACCTCGACCGCAGAGGGTAGTTGGTCCAGGAGGTTGGCAGATGGTTAGGAGGAGCAAATCAGGTGCCCCATCACACTCTGCTCTCCAACACATTACCTCCAAGAACCATATAAACACTACAAACAGGTATCTGCCTCTATCTCTGAAATCAAATAAAGAGGCAGAAGACACTGCAGAGCAGAACACTGCGGCACAGGACTACAAAACTCACTCACCAAATCAGGAACCAAACAAAACAAGCACAAAGGAAATCCAAAAACTTCTGATCATAGGAAACTCCATGATTCGGGAGTTGATACCCATCTCCACCAGGTGATGGTCAGATGTCTCCAGGTACATCAGCATGGAGAGACACTGACCGCGTGCTAAATTGTTCACAAAGCAGGAGAAAACATTGATGTCCTAGTACACACATAGGGACTAATGATCTAGCCAACTGGTCAGTTGTGGAACCAAGGAACACCCTGACTAGGCTGGGTGACAAACTATCATCTATTTCATCTGGCATCTCTTCTCTGAGATCCTGCCAGTCTGGGAGAGGGGAGCAGATGGACGGAAGGTCAGAGAAGGGAGATAGGGAGCTAAACACGTGGCTCAGGACTGGTGCCAGGAAAAGGACACAGATTTGTAGGGAACTGGCAACAGTTCTGGGAGCGAAGTTCTTTAAATTTGATGGACTGCATCTGACTAAAGAGGAGTCAGTGCATTGGGGCAGAAGTTTGGCGTCTTTGCAGAATATTTAAACTAGCAAATGGGGAGGAGGGGCAGCACCCCATACGTCGAATGGAAGAACACCCTCCCCTCAGCTAGTGGTCAAACAGGAATTCAGCATGTTTGCTGTTCATTTGCATCACCAGGTAAGAAAAAGGTTTGTCTCCCCATACGGCGCATAGGGGTAATGCCAAACTTCACCCAACAACTAACACACCAAAATCTGGCCAATGGAGAAAATCATGTACACACAATGCTCACAGCCTGGAAATAAGATCCCAGACCTGCAGGCAATAATGTCAGAGGCTAAACTGGACATAGTAGCAATTAGTGAGACGTGGTTTACCAGTAACCACACTTGGGAGACTTCAGTACCTGGCTATGTATTGTTCAGAAGAGACCGAGGGTGCAAAAAGGGGGGAGGAGTGGCCCTGTATGTTAATGAAATATCAAAAGCTACAGAAATTCAGAATACATAATGAGCCGAGAAGAACTGTGGGTCACCCTGGAACAGGAATGGGACAGCCATAAGAACTGGGGTTGTCTACAGGCCCCCAGACCAGAGGGAGGACATAGACACATTACTGTTAGGAAGAATGCAAAACATGACAGCTAAAGGGAGGTTCTGATAATGGGAGACTTCAACATGCCGGATACAGATTGGTCAATACCAGCAGGAACATCTGCCAGAACTAGACTCATAGTGGATTCCCTGCAGGAGAGGGCCTCAAACAACTGGTACAGCAACCCACAAGAGACAGGGCTATCCTAGATCTAGTACTGACTAACAAGAAGAGGATCACAGATCTCCAGGTAGAGAAGGTCACCTGGGGGCCAGTGACCATCACATGGTATGGTTCAATTGGTTACTACATCTAAATCATCCCATTCCAAGGCAAAATATGGGACTTCAAAGGAGCTGACTTTGATAAGATGGCCAACAGAGTTAAGCTAGCCCTGGCAAAAAGAAACACAGGTGAGGGGTACAGGCAAAGTGGGCAAGCTTTTAGGATGCAATACTTGAAGCAATATCCCATTGTGTTGAACAGAAAAGGAAGGCAAAGAAGAGAAACCACTTTGGTTCTCAAATACAGTAGCAGAAAAGGTCAGAGCCAAAAGGCTGGCCTTCCAGGAAATATAAGGGAACACAGCGGGATGAAGATAGGGAGGCATACCAAACTGCCCTAAGGGAAGCAGGTAAGGCAGTAAGGCAGGCAAAGTCCCAAACTGAGGAAACACTAGTACGAACAGTAAAGAAGGTGATGCAAGACTTTCTATAGATACATTAGTGAAAGGAGAAAGTCCAGAGGGGTATTGCTAAGCCTAATGGAGAAAGGAGCATGTGAGGAGGAGGACCTGTAAGGCATCTATCCTAAATAGATACTTTTGCTCAGTATTTACTGAAGAGAAGGTAGGGCAGGGCCCACAGCTCAGCATCATGGACACAGGGGAGGAGGTGAGCACTACCCCTTCACAAAGAAAGGGTCCTACAAGAGCTTGCTAAGCTCAGGGTGGATAAGGCAATGGGACCTGATGGCGTACTCCCAGGGTACTTAAGGAGCTAAGGAGGAACTAGCAGAGCCATTAACAGAATTGTTTAGTGAGTCTCTGAGCACAGGAGAGGTCCCAGAAGACTGGAGAAGGGTTCATGTGATCCCGCTCCACAAGAGTGGTAGCAGGAGGAGGCTGGGAACTACAGACCGGGTCAGTCTTACCTCAGTAGTGGGCAAGATTATGGAGGCACTCCTTGAGGAAAGGATAGTGCAACACCTGGATCCATTAGGCACAGGATCCAAGACAGCATGGGTTTACAAAGGAAGGTCCTGTCAAACTAATCTCATAGATTTCTTTGACTGGGTAACCAGAGTGGTGGACCAAGGGGGCAGTTGATGTACGCCTACCTTGACTTCAGCAAAGCTTTGACACTGTTCCACATAGAAGATTGATAAATAAGCTGGGTAGGCTCGGGGTGGGTCAGAAGTTGGTCAACTGGGTGGAAAACTGGTTGACGGGCAGAAAACAGAGAGTGGTGGTAAATGGTATACAGTCAGAAGAGATGCAAGTCACAAGTAGGGTACCTCAGGGATCAGTCCTGGGGCCAGTCCTCTTCAACATCTTCATTAGTGACCTTGCAGATGGACTTAGAGGTAAGGCTTGTCTGTTTGCAGATGACACCAAGATCTGCAAACAGAGTAGATGATCCAGATGGGGTGGGCAGAATGAGAAGAGATCTGGATAAACTAGCAGAATGGTCAGAAGAGTGGCAACTGGATTTAATGCAAAGAAGTGCAAAATCATGCACATAGGAAGAGAAACCCTGAAGCCACCTATAGGCTGGGAAGGAGTTGCTAGCAGTCACAAAGGAAGAAAGAGACTTGGGCATCATCATCACTGATGACCTAAAATCATCCAAGCAGACCTCTAAAGCAGTAGGTAAGGCTAGGGGGTGTTAGGGTGTATTAGTAGGGGTATCACAAGTCGTAAGAGGGAGGTAAATCCCTCTGTACAAGACACTGGTTAGGCCCCATCTGGAGTACTGCGGCAGTATTAGAGGCCACACCTTCACAAGGACATTAACTAAAATTGAGGCAGTCCAGAGAAGGGCAACCAAATGGTGCATGGACTGCATCAGAAGACATATGAGGACAGATTAACGGGCTCAATATGTATACCCTTGAGCAAAGGAGGAGAGAGGTGATATGATCAGGTACTTCAAACACCTTAAGAGGGCATAAACAAGGTGAAGAGTCTAACATGTTTAAATATAAGAAAAATAGCAGGACAAGAGGACACGGCATGAGATTAGAGGAGGCCGATTATGGGGAATGTGAGGAAATTCTTTTCACAGAAAGGGTGGTGGATGCATGGAATGGCTTACCACAAGAAGTGGTGGCTATGAATACAGTGCAGGGCTTCAAACAGGCATGGGATAGGCATAAGGAGCAATACAAATGACTATGAATAGAAGGCAACTGACAGAGCAAAAGGCCGATGGCACATTTATAAGGTAGAAAAGAAATGGCAGACTGGATGGGCTCCTATGTCCTTATCTCGTCCAACTTCTATGTTTCTATGTTTCTATGAGGCCAGAAAGGAACCATTCTCTATAGAAGATGTCCACCCTATCCTAAGCAACAATGTCAATCTCTCCAGCGCCAAGGTTTGCATCACCAATTGTCGCCACTGTTGGACAGTGCGGCCACGAGCTATCCCATGTATTCTGGATACAGTGTTCTCGGTCAATATCATTAATACCCTAATCTATCATGGCATTAACTCCCACCACCTCCTCTCCGGATTCATTCCAACAGGCCTATTATAGGGTCTACCTGAATGGGGTATCCTGCTAGCTTTATTTCCCCCAATCACTTATCCTAGAACTCTTTCAGAACACTGCAATCACAGAAGCAATGTATATATGTCCCTGTCTCTTTCCCACACCTACCACAGAGAGAGGACACAGAGGGGTGTGCCTATGAACTGCAACTGGGGAGTAGTACAGTCTATGTAGAAATTTATAAAAGGCCCCTTAAACCTATTACATATATAAGAGGCCCATGTGTCCCTCTAACATGTGGAGCCAGTTGTTTTCCTGAGATTTCTTCTTAAGTCTTTCTCCCATAACTGTTTCACCTTTGTTGTATAATCCAGATAGTCTTGCTTTCCCAATTTGCAGCCTTCCTAATAAATCCTTTGGGATCTCTATGTGCTTCATATATCAAATTCTCAATTGAGGACCAACCATGGAGTTCGCCCTCCTCTGTCCATTTTCAGTAAGAGCCCTGAGCTGTAAGTAGCGAAATACCTGTTGGCCCCTTAGCCCCAACTCTTGAGCAATATCCCCAGTGGGTTTAGTATGCCACAATGGACCAGTGTCCCCATACATTGCACTCCCCCACTCTCCCAATCCCTGAACCCTCTATCCTCCAGTCCAGGGAGGAAAAAGGGTTCCTCGCCACCAGTAACCAGAAGGTTTCTCCTTTAACAATCCCTTGCATTTCTTAATAAGCCCCCATGCCTCCAGTACAATTTTGACTAACGGGTTACACCCACCCTGGGTGGTGTAGGCCCTGAGGCCTCTACTATGCAGATAGGCAGAAAGGTGATCCAGCACCCCACTGTTCAAGTGTGACCCAACTTGCCACTTCAGGCGGTGCACCCAATCTACAACATACCTTAGTTGAATGGACAGATAATAGTTGGTGATATCTGGGAAGTTAAGGACTCCCTGGCCACTTCAGCTTTTAAGCTCTGAAGCGTGCTCAGCTCTCCCCCACATATAAACTGGGTGAATAGCCTCTCTATCCTAGCTATGTCTCCTTTACAAGGCTCATAGGATCATCTGCACAGGATACAAGATTCTAGGAAGGATGTTCATTTTCAACAAGTTAATACGCCCAGCCAGGATATGGGTAGTTGCATCCATCTTCGCAGATCTGCCTCTAAACTTTAATAAGTGGTGCATAATTCAATCCATACAACGATCCAATTGTCCTACCTACCTAATACCCAGATAGGTGATACTTGTATTCTCAATCCGGATTCTCCACTGTTCATCTGTCTTATCTAATTCAGGAAAACACAGCATTTCAGACTTATTTATGTTGATTCTGTACCCAGAGAAAGCGGAAAAAGCCTCCGTCAGCTCTAATACAAATGGCATAGAGTTCAGGGGTCTGTAATGAATAAGAGCATGTCAACCGCATATAATGTGACTTTATGCATGGTGTCTCCCATTCTCTTTATGCCCGAATCTCATGATGCTGCTGGAGTGCCGCTGCAAGGGGCTCCAATGCCAAAGCAAAGAGGAGTGGAGATAGTGGGCACCCCTGCCTAGTACCCCTCTCCAGTGTGAAGGGTTCTGTAAGTACTCCATTAACCAAGATCCGAGCTCTAGGGGCCTGGTACATGGCTCTGATCCACTGAGACGTATGAGTCACCCAGACCAAACCGGGTCATCACCTCAAAAGATACTCCCACTCCACTCTATCAAATGCTTTTTCTGAATCTATAGAGATGACATAGGTTTTACCTGCCATCTGTCCCGCCCTCCATACCACATTCAATAGTCAGTGCACATTATGGTAAGAGAATCCTCCTTTATGAACCCGGTCTGGTCTGGGTGAATCAACACAGGCAAATGATCCTCCAGTCTCAGAGCCAGAAACTTAGCCAAAATTTTAAGATCACAATTAACAAAGAGATCGGTCTGTAGGATGCACAGTCCAACACATCTTTACCGGTTTCGTATTAAACAAACCGTAGCATCATAACAGGTATCAGGCAAATATGGACGTCTCTCCTCTCTCCACCTGGAACACTTTGCTCAATGCTCCCGCCATCTGGTCTGCTAAGGCTTTATAAAATTCCACAGGGAATCCATCTGGGCCGCTTGCCTTACCCTTCTGTAACTTCCCTATGGCCATAAGAATTTCTCCCTTTGTGATAGGCTGGCTTAACTGTTCTCTTTGGGTTTCTGTAAGACTAGCCAGCTCTACCTTATCAAGGAATTCTTGTGTCTGCTGCCCTACCTTGCACTTCTGCCGTATATAACTGTGCATAAAACTCTGGAAGCGCCTCAATTTCCAAGCTCTCTATGCACCATGCCCTCCTATCTTTAATCCCTGTTATTCTAGTAGGGCATTTACCTCCTTCATAAGCCTAACTAAGAGCAGGCCTGGCTTATTCGACCATTCAAACATCTGGTGTCTGCCAAAACCAAGATGTTTTAGCTTCCCACTAGAAAGTTTAGGGCTTCTCTTGTGACCATAAGAAGGCTACTCACTGACCCTTTTCTCCACCAGAGCCATCTGCTTCTCTAATTCTTTAAGCTGCCTTTCCAACCCTTGCCTTTTCTCCGCTTCTCTCTCTTAACCTCAGCCATATATGCAATTATAGAGCCTCTTAGATAGGCTTTCCCAGCATCCCAGAAGGTGGTTCTAGACACTTCTGACCCTGCATTAGTTTCTTTATAAATTTGCCACTGATTTGCTAAATATTCTCTAAAGTCCTTATTTGAAAGCATATAGGATGGAAACTTCCACTCGGGTGAAATACCCCTTACCATGTGCATCTGAATCTTCCCTATCACCATAATGTGGTCTGAAATACTGTATGTATAGGACCATGTGATACATCTATTACCCTTTCATTCCACTCCCATGGGACCAGGATGTAATCTGTTCTCATCCATGTTCCATGAGGGTTTGAGAAGAATGTATGCTCCCTAGCCCCAGGATTCACCATCCTCCAGTTGTCAATCAAATCCAAGTCTGACATACCCACCGCCACTGGCTCAGTGCCTCTGACATACCCACCCGCCACTGGCTCAGTGCCTCTGACATACCCACCCGCCACTGGCTCAGTGCCTCTGACATACCACCCGCCACTGGCTCAGTGCCTCTGACATACCCACCCGCCACTGGCTCAGTGCCTCTGACATACCCACCGCCACTGGCTCAGTGCCTCTGACATACCCACCCGCCACTGGCTCAGTGCCTCTGACATACCCACCCACCACTGGCTCAGTGCCTCTGACACTACCCACCCGCCACTGGCTCAGTGCCTCTGATGTTTTGCCTTTACTTTCAGAATGGTCTCACACAGGATCCATAACACTATTCAAGTCCCCTGACAAAATCAATCCTGGGAACTGTTCCTTAGTGAGCAAGTCTAATAATCTGGGGAAAATTGTGGGTCATATGTGGTGGGGCATAAACATTGCCAAATGTGACAGCCTCTCCATACATTTGCCCTCTAAAAATGTACCCGCCTCTCGGTGGTCTTTCACAATCCCTCTTGACCTCCAGTGGCAAATTTTTATTCAGAAGGATAGCTACTCCCCGTTTGCTAGAGGAGTATGAGGCAGCAAAACATTTGTCCACCCACCCCGGCGAGCTTGGCATGCTCACTGTCAGACAGGTGTGTCTCCTGGAGTAGCGTTACTTGTGTCCCCTCCTTTTAAGTGCTGTCAACAACATTGCATGCTTTATCAGATTAGTAACCCCACAGACATTCCAGGAGGCCACTGTTAGCTCTTGCCCCTTAACCATATTTAGTTACCTTCTGTTCTTGCCCATAAGAATTTGTTACCAGTCCCACCCAGATAACATATCTTCCTCCACAGATATAATAGTCTGGGATCATAAGCAATCGTTTAGAAATATGGAATGCATAAAAACACAAACACAAAATAGTAACAACATATATTCAACAAGATAGCAAAATGTCAAAAACTCCACCCCACCGTCTCCCAAGTAAAACATGATAAATTTCCTCCAAACCCTACCTCCTCTAACCTGCACCTCCCTCCACTGAAATCTATCCCCAACATCTTTTTATAATATTGAGCAAGGCAAACCCCCCACTCCTGACACCAAATGCAATCACGGCATGAGTGTCTTAAATCCCACTGTTGATATGGTTGCCCCACTGCTCCGGCCACGACTGGTATCAATCTTTTTTTTTCCCTTTTTTATAAAAATTCTCACAAACTTTATATAAGTATATGACCAACTTCAGTTTGAACATTAACATCTCCCTGCCTAACAATATCCCACCACCGAGCCTAATGTAGAACCATGGAATTCATGGAGGATTATCAACTCTACCCATATTAGTCTCCCAGACACCTTAGAGGGATCACAAATTTGTACTTTCCTGGCAAGCGTTCCATCTGGGAACTTCCGACCAATACTTTGGATCACACCCTCCCACCCCCAACCTTACTAGGCTGCGATATGTGTCCTCAAACCAAAGTTCCTCCCACATCAGACATGGGAACAGCATGAGGAAGGGAAGCAGGCTGTGCCACAAACACACACACTAGGCCCTTCCTCAGTCTCTCATTCAATGTGTTTTCTCTCCTTGCAGTCTATGCAGAATTCTCATTCTCCCCACAACATATGCCCAGTCTTACTGTTTCAGTCCTTGTTAGAGTGAGCTAAGGGAAAGGAGAACAAATCGATTGAGCGCATCCCATCCACTGTATACAGTTCTAGGTCATTCTCAGCTCATACCCCATCACAACGGTGATTCTCACTCCATTCCCCATGTACATTCCTCCAACAGCCATTCCTCCATAGGCTCCGTGGATCGGACAGTTCGCAATAGGCAGGAAGAAATGAACCATACAACACCATGGCATCGAACATTGCCACAACAGGAGATTATGACTAGCACACAGGACCCAGTCCTTTTACTTGGCCAGCTTTTTCTGTAAGTCAGAGACAAATTTCTCCGCTTTGTTGAGCTCCCAGAAAGAGTACATCACCCTCATGGCAAATCTTTAGTATTGCCAGATAAATCATGAAGTTCTCCACTTTAAGATCTCTCAATTGGGCCATAAGCGGTTGAAAATCTTCCATTTTTGAAGGAGCCGCATGGAATAATCCTGTGAAATAAATAGATGTACCCCTCATGTTCCAGAGTCCTTTTTCTCTGTAAGTTCTGAGAATCGCTTCCCAATCTTGAAAGGCATGAAATCGATTATGATCTGCCTTGGGGCTGGTCTCCTGGGGATGGGGCATCACTGCTGTGGGCCCTTTCTAATTTATAGCACCCATTTTTCGGCTGGAGCCCCAGAAGTTCTGGAAGAATCTTGGCACAAAAGCCCCTAACATCCCCCTTTTCAGCACCTTCTGGTAGGCCTCTGAGGCATAGATTAAGTCACCTATAATAGTTCTCCTGATAGTCAAATGCCTCTTTAAGGTCCTCCAATTTTTTGCAGTCTCATAACTTGTCCTGGAACCTCCACCGTGTCATTTTCCAGCCGGAGATACATTCTCAGTCTCTGCTATTCTGTTAGTGTACAGAGTTTGCTGCTCCAGGACCTCTTGTAGCTTTAAATCAGTTTTGCCATCCAGTTTTAGCAGTCTGGGCTCTAGGCGCCACAATCACTTGCCCTGTCACTTCACGGCCTAGTGCACCACTTTCAGCCACCGAGAGTGAAATTATGCCTGCGTCACCCACTGTAGAGGCTGCCACCTTCTTCCCACTTTACCAGCTAGTCGTTGGCTCTTTCCAGAGTTTGGCATGAGATATTCCTCCATAATGCCTTTCTGCAACAATTTGATGTTGTTTTTCCACAGAAAGTTGCTTTTGCACTTTAATTTTACTTTTAAATTGGTCGTTGGCATGGAGCAGCGAAGGCACGTCTATCCAGCTAGCTGCTCATTAATGCCCCCCATATGGTTGTTCTTAATCACAAAGACCTCCATTCATTCAGGAAACAGAGTATGACTGAGAGGTGGGGACAAAAATATAAAGCAGGGCATGTATAAAGTATTACATCAATATGTATGTTCTTAAGAGCTCCCACAGATAAGCTTTTACACATGGTGTGGTGCCTTACCTGTGACACCCTGTCTGACTATATTTTGCAAAAATTTCATATTAAAAGTGGAAGGATCATAGAATTTGTGAACAGCCCGATTTCTTCCACTTCCGGTTCTGGGAGCTGACCAAGACCTGCTTCACGTTCAGGCAATACGGATGTGCCCAGGAGAGCATATAGCATGCTCCATTATTCTCTATAGTTAACTTTTAAACCTTTTAGATTTTTAGAGTATTTTATATTAACCATGGGCGCTGGATAACTAACAAGGACATTGTTAGTCACCCGTGCCCATGGTTAATGACAAAATGACCGCTAAGATATCTAAAATGTTTTAAAAGTTGGCCTCCATAGGAATAATGGAGCGTGCCCTACACTCTCCCTGGGCACACATCATTACATGCCTGAACGTGGGAGGGTCTTTCGTTAGCTCCCAGAACTGGGAAGTGGAAGGATCGGCTGTTCACAAATTTATGATCCCTTCCACTCTTTTAATACGGATTTTTTTTGGCAAAATATAGCCAGACAGGGTGCCACTCAGGTAAGGCACCACACCATGTGGTGAAAAGCAGTATTTGCACAGCTTGGTGGGTCTCTTTAAAAAGATTTCAGTACATTTTAGACATTTATCACTCTGTGCCTCAGGATACGCTTTGACCTGTAAATTAACAAACCACAATTATCGTTTTTCTTTTCAGGTATGGACAAATATCTAACTGTGAATTGAGGCCAGGGTTTTAGTAGCTTCTACAGTGAGGATCCAGTAATTTTCTTTAACTAACATCAGATTCTTAAAATCTCCACCTCTAGGATTACAACAAACTCTTTCTATTGCGGAAATTCAAAACGGTGGGGTACGCTGCCAGTCATCCCCAAACGTGGAGGGCTGTCGCATAAGTTCCATCCTTTTTCTGTATGGCTCTGACTTGCTCCCCACCCTAATTTTGAAACATCTTCTAGTTTTTCCTGCATAAAATGCTCTGCTGGAACATATGGCAAGATAAAGAATATCCTTGGAATCACAAGTGTTACATTGATGGAAAACACTTGTTCTGTATTACAGCTGGTGAACTCTTTTGTCTGTGCCACATGTTCACACATGACACATTTTTACATTTGAAGCAGCCATAGGGTTTGTTGAGCCAGGTGTCTGGGTGTCTATCTATGAAATGACTGTGTATTAAGAGGTCTCTAAGGACCGGTATTCTTTTGTAGCACATCCTTACAGGTTGGCTGGTGATTTGTTTTAACTCTGGTTCTGCTGACAAAAAGTGCCAGTGCCTTTTTGGTTTAAAATCTTTTTTCAGGTAAATATCAGATGTAATAGGACATTACATGCAATACACAGCCCTCTTCCAGCCAGTGTCTTTAAGGATGATCTCAGGTTCCTGGGCTGAGCAGAATAGCTAGTGACAAAATTAAATCTTGTTTCAGTGTTAGCTACGTTATTTTTTTTTCTTCAGTAAATCTTGTCTGTCTGTGTTGTGCACCCTATCTCTGGCTACTTTATCTTGTCTCTGCTATAACATCTTTGGATCAATGTATTGGTAAGGGCATCTGCCCTTCTCTCAAAATAAGTTTCAGTGGAACAGTTTCATTTAGTCCTCAAGAACTGCCCTGTGGGGATATTAAGGGCTAGATGGGGTGGTGGCAACTACTGCAAGCAACAGTAAGTTGCCTTAGAATGAATACAACCCCAACTTGAAGCTTTCATTCTAAAGCATCAGGAAAACCAGGAGGGGTGCTAGAAAGTGACATTTATTGCCAAGAAACTGATGGTAAGAGAAAGGGAATTTCTGGTGTTCTGGCCACATTTATCCCATTCCCTTACATACTATTAGATTTATCTCATGTGTTGTTCAATAAGTTCAAATCTGAGCACATAGATTGGAAAACTATTCTAGTATGTGTTTACCCTTTGTGGCACAAATATAAGCTTGCTCAGAATCCTTGCTGTGCATGTCCAAAACATCTTGTTGTATGCATTCTAAAACGTTCAAAGGTTACAGAAAGAAGCCATTTTATTCTTCTTTAAGAAACAAACTCACCCCAGAGCCAGCTGCTTAATACCCACCCAGAGTTTTCAATTAGCGTAACATAATAAATGATATTGCTTTGAAAAAGCATCCATGGCAATCCTTATTCACTATAGTGCTTCAGTCTGAATGACTGTCAGTCAAACAGAAATGCTCAGTGAGTGAAAATCATCGCTGGACATTTTACAAAGTAATACTGTTTATCATAAGAAAAAATTTAAAACTTACTGTTTCTCAGACTGGGTGGTGGGTAATCAGCTGGGTGCAGGGTGTTTTTTTTAGTTGAGTAAAACCTACCAATTTCTTAAATGGGGGAACCCTTTTTAATATAAACCATATACTATAAAAACCAGAATATGGACAGCCATACAGAACTCAGCATGTATTTATCTCAGGATTGAGAGGAAATCAGAGACGTCTCAAACTTTGCTGTCAAGATCCCTATGATGTCCTCTCAGCTCCTCAATGGAAACATCTGGCTTATTGTGATTGGCTGCCCATACGTTATTCTGTATAGTATAATGCATGTTTAATTCATTCACTTTCTTTCTAACTCTGTCTTGAACCGTGGTCAGATAAACAGAAACATTGCTGCCACTTCCCACCCCAGAGGTTACTGTTCAGGGTAGAGTAGCGGTGGCTTGTATATTTGATTTATTGTTGTTGGAATTTTGTACTGATTTATTCACATATGTACAGCATATGCAGTAAATGTTGTGCAACACTGTAGGCAGTATTCTTTATTCCTACCCTCCTTCTGTTGTAAATAATAGAAGAGATTCCCTTCTCTACAATGGAGGGTGGTAAACAGGATTGCTCATAATCCAGTAAATGGAACTCAATTAATTGGATTTCAAGCTTTTTTCAGAATTAGGAATTTTGGTATTCAAGGTCAAAAATCAGAATTCAAAAGCCTTTGTCAGATGCAGAATCAGTCGATTCTGCATCTCAAGACCTCCATCATCCAGTACAGTGGTTAAAGAAAGCGCCTCTCACTCCCTTTAATTTAATGCCATGGAAGCTGGGATGCAGCAGTCTCTGAAGGCTTAGGCAGTTGTAGGTGGAGAGGTGGCATTTAGGGTCTGGTCTGGTGACTTGTAAACTGTTGCCAAGTGCCATTGTCCATTCAAGTAGTGTTCTGTCTGCAAGAGAAGTAGACCGACTGCCCCCCATGCAATCCTCTACTCCTAGCAGTAAAAGGCAATTTCTTTCCCTGTAACTCCCCTCAGTATGATTCCCTGGGACACCAATGAGCAAAGTTCAATAGTAACCTCTGTACCCCAACCCTGAGAGAGAGGACCTGTACCCCAGATCCTGCAGCTGGCTGGCAAGTTGAGTTTTAATGTTAACACACTACTAGGACTGCCACAGTCTGACTCCCAGTTCATTCTCTGATTCTCTCCTTCATTACCAATACCCAGAAGCCCCGGTTCTTCTTGGAGTGACATGGGAGGTGGCTGACTTAATGAAAGCCCTGAGGTTAGCACCACCACCAGACACCTAAGTAAGGGTTTCTTTGCTGGGCTATCCTTGTTACATATTTTTTTTTACAATTTACTGTATACTATCTGAGACTGTGTTGATTTTAAAGCTATAAGTAATGTCACAGTCCCTGATTCCTTTTATTTTCCTTTGTATTTCTATAACATTCTGCTCTAGCACTGTGTTGGGTCTTCTTAAATGAGTATCTAGCCAAGTTTTGGTTGAACAATTTACATGGTGCCCCCACAATTAATTTCAAATTCTGGAAAGAGAATACTGTTTTTCTCAAGCTACAATGCATCCCTATAACACAACCTTATAGCAACAATTCATTACTCACTTTTATGATGCATTGTACCTATAAACAAACAGGGACATGTACTGTATTATGAACCACTGTGGATATACAGTTTAAAGAAAGGTATTAAGATATGCAAGAAATTTGGATGAGAGGATGTTCCAAAGAGTCACTTTTTAGTTTGATAAGCCACAAGGAAATAATTAAGAAATACACCTGAGAAACAAGTCAGGCTTAAACTGTCTTTGATATTAGATGTTACTTAAGTTGGATTATAACATTCCACTGGTATGAGGGTGTCAGAAGATAGTAATAAACTTTATGATACTCAAAACCAACGACAGTTGTGACCTGGGGCTGCACACTGGTATCCTGGCAGGATTCCAAATCCACAATGCACCACAATTGTCTACATTCTGCCAAACAATGTGCAGCCACAGTGATGATTCTCACATTCACTATAGCATGCTATCAGTGGCATGGAAGAAACTGTGCATATAAAAGTCTAATTAACTAATCTAGGGAGTTCAAAGTCATACAACAAACAAACAAACAAACATACAACAAAGTCATAAACCACAGTCATAAAAGGAAAATAATTTCTTCAGTAAAAGCCAAGAAATTCTATAATTAGATTATGAAGTTTATGGAAGATATGGAAATCATCTCTGGCTCACATTAGCTAGTGACAATAACTCAGTCATATCTGCAGCAGGACAGCATATAGGGGTTAATAAATGTATGCAGACAGAAGGAGAAG
This sequence comes from Neoceratodus forsteri, assembly GCA_016271365.2. NCBI lineage: Eukaryota > Metazoa > Chordata > Ceratodontiformes > Ceratodontidae > Neoceratodus > Neoceratodus forsteri. The sequence goes on along the minus strand of JADMNL010000029.1, from coordinate 78,397,132 downwards.
GAAAGAGTTTATAAAATGTTAAGATGGAGCTTTGTCATGAGAGAGAGGAGAGAAGAGAAAGAGTGTGGGAGAAAGAAGAGAAGAGAGAGGAGAAGGAGAGAGTTTATAAAACTAAAAGGTGGAGCTTTTTCAGGAGAGTGAGAGAGAGGGAGGATAGGAGGACGAGAGAAGAGAAAGAGAAAGAGAAAGAGAAAGAGAAAGAGAAAGAGAGGAGCGAGATGGTATCTGTATTGTTAATAGTTGTGTGAATAAAGAAATGTTTTCTTCCACAGGCATCCAAAGCAGACATGCTGTCTTACAGTACAGAAATATAAAGAAAACCTTCCATGCTCAACTGCAGTGACTAGAGGATGCAGACTGTCCTAGTCTTGTGAAAGCTATTCTATGAGAGCTGGGTAATATACAAAATAAAATATGAGTTTGTGGGATTTTCTTCCCAAGAGAAGGTATGGCATGATCACCTTGGTGGCAGCAGAATATGATTTTTTGTGCTAAAGAAGAAAAAATACATTTTTGAACTTGAAAGGGTGAGAAACATAAAGCAATAGGGTGGGGAAACAAAAACAAATTTAAAGTAGCAATAACAAACATAGTAGCAACCAGAAATGTTAATTAGTAGCCAACAACAGAGATGGTAGAAAATACCTGAAGTGTACTGTAGCCATATACATGTACAGTACAATATGTACACTGATGATACAGTTCTTTTGCATTTGGCTCCTCTTCCCATGATCTTACCTCACAGCTTCAGCTGAATTTTGACAGTATTCAATGCTGGTCCCAGTGTAACCAGCTATTCTTCAATGCTAAAAACAGCTTCCATTAACTTTTGGCACCCATTGGAGGTTTTACAGACTCACCTCTCCATTTATTTCATATACCCTTGATGGTGCTAAGGCTGAAGATGAATCCTTTTTAAGTACCGTAGAGTCTTGTTTGACTGCCGTCTTGATTTCTCAATTCATATTGATGCCATACACCAAAAGCTCCACCCTAAGCTTGTTGCATCAGTACAGGAACAAAGCAGTATACCGCTTCCTGTCCGCTCAGAAATTGTTGCAAAGATCCTGTTTTGATTATGGTGACATAGTCTACAATGGAGCTACCAGATCCTCCCTTGCCAGACTTGACCCCTTTTCCACTCTTTTGTCATTTTGCTTTAGTTTGCTCCTCTCATACCCATCATTGCTCACCCTACTCTGCCCTTTCCTCCCTCCTTAGTGCCAGGCATCTTTCTCATTGTGTCTCATTTATTTCTAAATTCTAGTTTGGCTCCTTTGCTTCTACCTTACATCCTCTTAATCCTCTCCTCAGCTTCCTACTACCCTCTCACAATATTACTTCCCACCCCTCTATTCCTTCTAGAAAATCTTCTGTTAATCAATCTGCATTCTCATACCACTTTCCTAAACTCTAGTCCTCCCTTCCTCATCAATTCACTCTGCCTCTCCTGCTTTCTCCTTAAAGTCTCTTCTTCACTTCTCTTCTCCCCTTCAACTGTTCTTGACCCTCTTCCTTTCCCTTCTACTCCACTAGTATTGCCCTGGCAGTTGGACCCCCTCATTACCTGTTCACTGTTCTGTACTTGTAAGTGTAGCTCCATCACCTAAGTTATCTCAATTGTATCCACTACATATACTCTGTGCTAATTTGCTCTTCAGTTAGTTTCTGATTGCACCCTTTATAAATTGTATTTGCTGCATATGACTTACTACTTCCCTTTAACCCCTAGGGCACATCTGAAACAAACTTTTAGCAGCTCAGTATGTTTCTCCTGGTGAAACTTTAGAAATAAATAAACAAATACATACATACATACATAAATGCGTAAACTACTGTAGCTATGATGCAAGAACTGAGCAACAAGGTATTTCTCCAAAATAACTTCTAGTAGGTGCTTTGGTAAAGACTCTCCTTGAAGTTTGGGGCAAATGGTTATCTGGAGCAAAGAGTTGTGAGGCAGGGTTGAGATGATGAAGGCAATGAACCTGAGAAACAGATACCTTGATAATTTCAAAAGTCAACTGTTGAAGGTTCCTGCTTCCTTGATGTGGCTCTTAACGTGACCATTTGATGGGGCCTAGGAGATCCAAGATTCCTCCTGAGATGACTTTCATATTTAAATTGAATGTAAAAATGTTTCCTCCAACTACAGTGTAGGAATGCGGCTTCTAAGTGGTATTGAAGAGAAGGATGGGTCTGGTTTTCATCTCCCTCACCACCCTTATCTTCTGAAGCTATTTAGGCTAGGTTCAGGCTTAGGCTATTTCTCTGGCCAGAGCAGTGGGCACAACTTTCCTTGCCTCAGTCAGCAGCAATGCAAGATTTGTGGGGTACTTGGTGGCTTCTGTGAGTGTCCGTGCTTGTAGACTGGTTGATAGTGTCTAGCTCCATGTGGCAGGCAGCAATAGTAACTGGAACCACATTCAGTGAAAGGCTCATTCCTGAGACTTTTCCTGGCTAGAGAAGCAGGAGCAGCATTCCATTTCTCAACATTAACATTATGTGGTCAGTGGTAGACTGGACCTCTAGTTGGCAGTCCAGTTAGTCGGCATCCAGCTCCATTTGGCACAAAGCCAGAGGAACTAGGACAGTGCCCAGCACATAACTTACAAAATACCCCACATCTGTTTCTATTATCCTTGGAGTAAAGTGTCTGTTAGGAACAGTGCTTCATGCAGATGGGTACAAATCAGTGCCCCAATCACCACCGGCTAGATCTGAGATTTCTGGGTGGCTTCTGGTTCTTTGTGGCATGCAGCCTGGGGATCCATAATCACATCTAGGGAACAAAGGCCCTTTAGGTTAGCTTCAAGTGCAGGTTATCTATTGTAAGTGACAAGAAATACACCAGTGTGGCCTTTGCACTGAGATTGCAGGCTTGTGGGAAATTATTTATTTTTTTAATTGTAATTTTTGTGCAGGAAAGGCACGCTAAGCTATTATATAAGAGAATACTGGATGAACTATGCACAACCAGTGTGTTCTGTACAGAGGGTTCTGATTCCCTCTGACCTTGAGAGTGAAGCTCGGGCGTCGCGGGGTGGGGCCGGGGTGTTGAAACACACAGGTTGTGCATAAAGTTGCTCAGCCTGTATTTTTATAGTGTATAGTAGTACTATGTGAAATGTGTGTTTATGTTTTTTTTTCCTCTTTTTCATAATGAAACTGACTTGAAAAGTCTCTAGAGGTTCTCGAATACAGTCACCACAGAATTAAATAGAAGAAAGCAACAATGTGCCAGGATTCCAAGTGATTCTTCTGCAGTAGGACATCACTACTGCAGCAGAACAACATAATGACATCACTACTGCAGTAGAACAGGCATATTCCAGGCATGGAATTTCATGCATAACAGCATTTCACTATACACTATAGCTTGTTTCCAGGTGCATTGGGGTGGGGTGGGGGTAGTTGCATGGACCTGTTTTATTGGCAGGGGGATGATGGTCATGACATCAGCCAAACTTCCTGAGCTTTTTAAGTGCCATGGGATATTTTATTTCCACCTGGACAGTGACCAGAGATGGGCAGAGGGACCTTAGTTTAATGTCTCATCCAAAGGATGACACCTTATCATTGCAGCACTCCCTACAGTGTCAGTTATGGGAATTATCCCAAATAACAGTGTAGACATCCCAGTTTAATAGATTGTCTATCAATGTGTAGGGCTGGGAATTTGGCTGGTGTTTTAGCAGGCTATAGAGATAGTGGGACAAACAGATAAAGCATAGTACAATAATAAAAATTAATAAATAATTTAATAAATAATAGAGTCATAAAATATGGAAGAGCAGTTGGGTTAGATATGGCAATGTCACTAGGTAGGGTGAGAGAAAACAAAGGCATTGGTAGCCCACCTGGAAAGAACAGCAATGAAGAGAAGATATGGCTACAGGCATATAAGCAGACCCCAGAAGTGCATCAGTCAAGGTTGAGGATCTTCCACCCAGCACTGAAAAGAGGAAAAGTAGGATGAAGAGGCCTCAATAAAGAGATGTGGCCAGGTGAAGACACTGAAAGATAAGTAAGGAAAGGCAGGTCAACATGGTTACTGATAAAGAAATTCAAGCCCAGTTCCAAGAACTGACTGTGCTTGGTCTGGAGATATCACCCCTGAAAAGGAACTGGGCATGAGGGAAAGGAAAAGGTAAGAGTGAGACCAGATTTAAAGAGGGTAATTGGGGATCTATTAAGAGGAACAGTTAAGAGGGCTTACCCTAACTCTGATTGGGTGGCTCAGGGGCAGGAAAACAGTGGAACAGAAGGAAAACAGGCATTGCAAGTGACCAGCACTCAGGAGGGTAATAATGGAATCAGAATCTGTGGATGAGGAGTCCCTCTAGAGCCAACTCTCAAGCCAAGCGTGCAGCCTGTCTCTCCTCAAAGAGATATCCTACGATTGTCAGTGTGCTGGGTGGTCCTGAAGAATATTGCTGCATTATTGTTAATAAAGAAAGGTGGGAGTACTGAGCTGGGTGAAGCTGGAAAAGGGTAGAAAGAACAACCTACTGACTGACGAGCATGGGGCCCTGATGGTGATGGAACAGTGCTAGGCATGGCCAGCATGAAGGAAGCCCTGGGGATGCATCTCTCGAGAAGACCTGGCAGGTGATAGGAGGGAATCTGTATACATCTTGAACCCGATTTTCAGAGATGACTGTTTTCCGCATGCCCTGTATTTTCAGTTGCAGAGCCATTTGTGACTGGCTCCATGATTTATGGGAGCTTACAGCCACTTGTTTTTTGGCACAGCTGCGCCAACATGTCATGCCTAGTTCAACCAGGTGTAACAACCTCTGCAGCTGTGCCTGCCGCCCATGTGGCACTAAGACATAGAGCCAGTCCAGAGATTTTATTCTGCACCAGTGGCTGTGGAGTGACTTAGTCCCACAATGGGCTGAAAATCTGGCCGCTTGTCTCTCTGTTAGATGAGTCAGAGGAAGGAGAGTGAGACAAGAGAAAAGAACTGAGGAAGCCAAAACTGGTCTGCTGTCTTTATAATATTTTCAGTCACCATTTGTGAAGTGACCCTCCTCCAAAAAGCATGTGGCTTATTCAGATTTTGCATCACAGTGATGAGGATACATGCCACTCATTGGGGTACAACCTGGTTGAAATATGACTAAATCTGTCAACAGTATACATGTATGTAATACAACCACAAGAAAGAATGGTAGAGATCCTTTATGTCCCTGTGGGTAAAAATCATGGGCCGAGTTTTCAAAGCACAGTGCAGGGTTTGCACCAAGCCTACACCATGACACTTAAGTTCCTTGGTCGTAAACCCCTTGCCGCAGCTGCTCCGCGATTACAATCCCCGGTGCAGTTGCGGCAGTTTCCATGATTTATGGAAGCTTGCACCAACTATGTGGCAGAAGCTCCATAAAAAGGCCCCTGGGATTATGCAAGCTACAATTGGTGCATGAGATAGAAAATCCCGAGCACCAAACAGGAGAATGCCACAAGTCTGGTGTTCCATATCTTCGCAGACCTCGGGTTTGTAAAATTTTGCCCATTTGAAAATCAACCCCCGTGACTTCAAACTCCTTACTAGTGCACAGATAGTGGCCTGCCAGTGCAAGGAGGGCAAACTCAAGGGGATGCCACAGAGTTAGAAGTGGCGCAAAATTTAGTGAACTTGGAAATTCTATCTTTACAGCAATAAAGGGTCAGGCACACAGTTTTGCTGGAATTGACAACTAGTGCTGAGCTTCATGTGAACAGCAATCCTTCATTCACTGTTCATTGGAGGCCTACTTCTGGGCAGAAGAATGTTAGCAAAAGGGGGTCAGTGTGGGTGGCAGTGTCAACTAACATATAACGCTGATCCCCTGGCTTAGAACTACCCTAGCCAGGACACAGCAGCATGTTTATCGAAGGGTTTTGAATCTCATATTGGGGCACCCATGATCAGAGGAAGGTCAATATTTTATATTTACTAGGGATAGCTGTGTGTAGTACAGTATGGTGTAACCTCAATGAGGACAATAAAATAGGCAGAATGAATGTTCCCTTAACGGTGCCCCAATACAAAATATGTTAGTTTCCTAAGAGACCTGGTCTCTAAATAACCAACTGAAGAATTCTGCTTGACAAACCATTTAAGGGATTCAGTGAATGATTTTATTTTTCTGATTCTGATGACTGTGCACTATGCCACTTTTGATGGGGCAGTGGAGGCAGACAGCGGTGGCTAGGAGCTCTCATGGTGAAAGAAGATATTGAATCAGCTTTCTGCTTGTTGCTAGTCCATCCATGGAACTTCAAGATTCTGGATATTAAATGCAAAGATAAGTATTATGTTGATAAGTGTTTGCAGATGGGATGTTACACAACCTGTGCCTAATTTTAAAAGATCAGCACTGTTTGTTCATTAGGTAATAGCACAGCAGTTGGGGCTTGGTGGAGTAACTCATTATTTAGACAATTTTCTTTGGGTGGGCACACAAGGATTGGGCAATGTGAGTTGCTGTTGCAAATACTACAGAGTGTGTGTGCTGAATTTGGGGAGCCGCTAGTGCAGGACTAGACAGAAGGCCCTACTAAGGTAATATCATTTCTGGGGATTGAGAGTGACCCCAAAATGATATGTTGACTCCTATCCAACAAGGTGTTCATTCTGAGGTCCTTGATTAAAAAATATTAGATGTAAAAAGCAACAGTGCATGATACCAGTGAAAATGTTGACCTACACCTTTTGCTGTTTTTGATTGCCCCTTATCTTTTGCCTTTTATGATACCCTTTTCCCATCTTGAGTCTGCTTTAACACTTTTTTACAGTTGAAATAAAGAAGGGCTGTTCCTTTTAATATGACTTAGACCAGGCTTTCAGCAGTATTATCTGCTGTTTTGAATCCCCGTTGTTTTAAGATAATTTTTTCTGACTATAATGAGCAAGCATGCAGTGCACACTACTTCCTGACCTTATGGGACAACAGGTGTTCAAAATAGCTGAAAGTATTGATGAAAACCTGGTTCAAGCCATATTAAAAGAAGTGCTCCTTTTATTATTTCAAATATGAAAGAGGGTAAAGCAGACTCAAATTTGGGAAAGATGGATATCATTCAAGTCAGCAGATAAGGGGCAATCTAAAATAGATTAGAAAATGGGTTAGCAAAATCCTGCACTATGATTGGTCAGGAACACCTTCAACATGGGTGGGTATCTGGCAACAGAGACCAGTAAATAACTAGTCCCTGTGCCACATATTTTTTTACCAATGAAATCACACTGCCACAAAAATTTTGAAATCTAATTGCTGCCATTGTTTTCCCCGCTTAGCAAGGAAGAGACTGTTGCCTAGAGCGTAAATGAAATAATTCAACAAAACATTTTTAAGCAGTGTTGTCACACCATCTCCCGACCACCACTAGCATCCTGTAATCACTGCCACACTCTCGATCTGTAATCATTTACAGCTGTCACTTCAGCTCCAGCTATAGTTTGCTGGTGGCAGGTAAACTGGCAGGTTTGAAGTTTTGTGGTATTACTCCATTTTCATTCAGCTGAGCAGTGTTTCAAAGCACTATTTTGTGTGCTAAGCTTCAATCTGGTTAGAACTGTCTTTCAAGTAAGATTCATAGCTCATACACCATGTCAGCTTAGTGAGCGCTTCTCAGCTACAAAAGGAGATAAGCAGACAACCCTGGGACTAGCAATGAGTAAGTCAAATGTCACAGAATGGAATGTTTTATGTAGTAAATCATCCGATGTTACAACTCTCACTGAAGATACATTAAAGGACTCTAAACACAGTTCATTTAAGTTACAGTTTTTTTACAGTGGAGGTTTGAAATGCACTGTTCATATGCACTTTTCATCTTAAAACTTACCATGCTGTTGAAATTCTTTTGCTAAAGTACTGAAAAAGGAGTTTGCTGGTCTTTGCTGGTTATATGCCTTTTTCCTGAAAACTTAGATCAACGACGTTAGCTGTTTTACAGGGAGAGTTTTTTTACCTTGATTTCAATAATCTTTACTGTGCCTCTGCACTCTATTCACCATGTTTGAGGTAAAGGAATATAAAGATTTTGGGGACATACATTTAAACTTTGATATTGGTATCCAACCTTACCAATTTGAGCCCACTGTATCCAATGTTAATTAGTGTGAGGGATACAAGCTGCATCTGATTCTGACATAGAGGCTGACATTTCTGGTTCAGATGACACAAATCGGAGACTTACCTTGGATTGGTTGGTATTTTTAATTATTAATACCTAATCATTCCTTTATCTGTAATCTAGGGGTCATTGTCTGCTTTGTTTAGCAACACAAAGGTATTCCATTCCTTTATATCATCTGTGAAACCCACCATTATATTGTATGGCAACTCATTGACCTATGCTGCATTCAAATTGTATATCTATATTTTTCATATATCTTGGTATTCATCAGTTCTGGACTATGTCAAGTCATATTATTTATTGTGTGTGTGTGTGTGTGGGGCTCTGAAGAGGTGCCCATGTGCACCCATTGTTATCATAATTTGATGGTGCTTCATATTAGTTTATTAGAGGCTGTGTTTGGATATGATTTCATCTTGTGTTGCAGTACAAGTATGTTGGTGCATTTTTCTCATTGAATATGTTACCTATTCTGTGTGTGTGTGTGTGTGTGTGTGTGTGTGTGTGTGTGTGTGTACTGCAAGGGTGGTCCTGACTGTCTGTACTGTACTGTCACCTCTGTGACCACATATGGATGTTCATGGACAGAGGTTGAAACTGGCACTGGCCTCACTAGCCAAATGCTGTTAGATATTGTTTTGGGAAAGACAAAATCCTTGTAAGGATGAAAAAGAGTATTAGCAAGTCTTATTTACCACTTTGAAAACAAGACCGTGATCCTGAGCATGTACGTGATGTTGTCATGATGATGACATGCATGTTCAGGATCACAGTCCTGTTTTTCAAAGTGGTAAAGTAAGATTTGCAACACTCTTCATTATTTATTTATTTTATTTATTTGAGTTTTGGTAACCGAGTAAGACCACTGAGACAAATGCAGTCCCATTTTCAGGGTTGATCCGGTATTACATAAGCAAATATAACAGAACATTGCAACAACAATTATAGAAGATAATAAGAGATTAACTTATGCAGTATGAGTTCAGGTAACAATGTACAATGCAACAATAAAGAAGATGAAAGTAAATTCAGGAAGTGTTGACCAGGTCAGAACAAGACACATGAGATACTAATGATAGAGTTCTACATATTCAATTCTACGTAGGACTACAGTCAGCAGAAACAAAAGGGGTAGGAAAGGGGTAGTGGAGAAGAGTTAAGCTAAAAGTAGGGGCAGCAGAGGTCAGGATGGAGGGAAGACATGAGGGCTTCAGCGGAAGCATGAGCAAAGTGCAGTGGCTGAGAGGGGCCAGCAGCTGAGTTTTAAACTTGGGGAGGGTAGAACAGAAGAGTACAGAGGAGGATGAGAGTTCCAATCAGACACAGCCGCAAATGAGAAGGACCTTCAGGCAGTAGTCAACCACAGCACAGGCTTTTTACGAGGATGGGGAGGGAGGGAGGAAGATCTGAGGGGTTCTAGAGCTTGTCTAAGGTGTATGGTCTCAATGAGGCAAGGGGAGTGAATTTTAGAACCAACTTATGCATGAAACATAAAGTGATAAACCTCAGCTTTGAACTGTAGGGCAATCAACCCAATGAGGAGAGAATGTCACAGTGGTGGTGGTGGGCATTAACCCCAAGGCAAATCTACCCATCCTGTGGTAGGCCTGAGAGAGGAGAGACAGGGAGGGAATTAGCTGAGAGCAGAGCGAGCACCATAGGTGAGGACAGGAAGGAGGGATGAGGTAGCAATCTTGAAACAGGAGTCGGAAGTGAGGAAAGGGTGGATAAGATAAGGGAGACCTAGTTTTTGGTTCAGGGATTTTATGACATTTGAGACATGAGCGTTGAGAGTGAGAGAGCTATCCAGGATAATGCCCAGATATTTGAAGGAGTGAACAGACTGTAGGATATCACCGTTATGAGAGGAAATGCAAGAGAGGAGTGCATGGGATGAGGGTGGGAGGTGGATAAATAGCATGCATTTGGTCTTTTGTGTTGAGAACAAGCTGGTTGTGCAGGAACCAACCCTCAAAGGGCAGCAAAGTCAGATCAGCTTCGAATAATGCTGTCAATGTTGGGAGAAGAGCGATAGATGATAACATCATCTGCATAGAGTTGAATGGCAGCACTCCCACAAAAGCTAGGCAGATCATTAATAAAGAGAAAGAGAATTGGGCCCAGTATGGAGCCCTGTGGAACACTATGGGTGATGGATCTAAGACCAGAAATGGAGCCTGCCCACTTTACCCGTTGGAACCGACAGGACAGATAGCTTTTGATCCAGGCCTGGGAACTGGTATCAAGGCCGATGATAATGAGCTGATGGAGCAGGAGATCATGGTTTACTAGGTCAAATGCTTTAGTTAGATCAACGAAGATGGCACCAGTAGCAGAATCATGGTCCATAGCCTGGAATATATCAGAGGTAACTTTTAACAGTGCAGTAAGTGTACTATGGTTCCTCCTAAAGCCATGTTGACAGGGAGATAGCAGATTGTGATGTTCCAGGTAGCTTGAGAGGTGATTATACACAATACACTCTTGGATTTTATGCTGAGGCAGAAGATAGAAATGGGCCAGAAATTTTCAACAACATTGTTAGGTCCCCTTGTGTACAGGTATGACTATCGCAACCTTCCATTTGTCAGGGACCGTGGTGTTAGGAAGGAACGGTTGAATAGGTCTCATATAGGGCTGAGGTGCCCAGCTTGAGAAAACTGGGTTCTAAGATGTCATGACCAGGAGAACTCTTGGGTTTCACGTTATTGAGACGCTCTGAACTTCGTTGAGGGAGGCCAAAATTAGGTGGAAAGCAGGTCGAGTCCCATTGTAGCTCGTGTGGGGGGTTGCAACTAGACACCTCATTTAAATCAGCAGAAACATGCATAAGGCTGAAACTTATCTAGATAATGGGGGAATGTGGACTAGCTTAGAAGAGGACATCGTTTGGCCCATTTATCACTCTCTTGTTCAGGAAATTCGCTACGTGCAATGCATGTTCACATTGAGAAGAGGCATCCGGCGCAGAAGATTGGCCAAGCACTAAGGTAATGTGTTTGGTCCAAGCTAAAGTATATATTTTTCACATATAGGTAACAGATCTTATTGTTACTCATACTAGGGCACATGAATAGTTTATTTTGCTATAGATGTTATTACAGGCACACTGGTCACATAAGTTCAGTATACTGCAGCTGAAGAAAGCTGATCAGTGTACCTTTAATGTGTACACTGCTCATGCACTGCATTGATAAAGTTTCAGAGAGCTGCATACTACAGTAAGGTAAAACTGAATAGCAGCTAGAAACAAACTATTAGGAAATTTTTATTAATGAATTTCAGTGAGCAGTGCATTATTAAGCAACTCACTGAAAAATGCTAAACCAGTGAGTTGGAGGGACAGTTTAATGTGACTTGAACTGTATGTTATACTAGAATTTATATGTGTATATGCATGAGTCAGTGTGTGTGTATCACGACAATTAGAAAGTGCAGCTAGGTGGATCAGTGTCAGTGCAAAATTGTTAGTCCACATTCTCCTGTTATCTAGATAAGTTTCAGTCTTATGCATGTTACTGCTGATTTAAATGAGGTGTCTAGTCGCAACCTCCCCCCATCCTCTGATGTCCTTCGGAGCTTGAAAAAAGGACATGGTCCCTTGATGTCTTTTAATCTGTAAAAAGGTCCATCACTGATGCAGTCCCATACGCCCAACCTGATCTCCCACTGAGCACCCGCCAACCCACATCCCACAGACTCTCCACACACCCTCACTCACCTGAACAGATCCCAGTGTGAAGATCTGCTGTCTAATGCAAAAACATGTCTTGTTGCTGGAACCGGTGACTGCTATATGAGAAATAAGGTAAGTGCAGTTGAAAACCCATTGAAATAGATTGAGCCACACTTACCTTATTTCTCATATAGCAATCCCCAGTGGATCTTCACACTGGGATCTGCTCAGGTGAGTGAAGCGTGTGGCGGAGTCTGGGGTGTGGGCTGCTGGGTGCTCAGTGGGAGGTCAGGCTGGGGAGGTGGAGTTGCATCACCACCCAGTCTGCCCTGTTAATCCCTATCTAATGTGAGGCTGCATGTCCAACTGAACTCTGGAGTCCCCTTGCCTCCAGGATACCCTTGTGTCTATTCCACTCCTTCTTAAATTCTGTGACCATTTTAACCTTTACCACCCCTCTGATAGGCTATTGCAGACATTCACCACCTCTCCTTGAAAAAATATTTTCTCACATTTCCTGAGCCTTTTCCCATCATTTCTTTTTGTGCCCCTTTGCTTGGAGCATCTCTTATTTTGGAAGATGCTTCCTTCCTGTACTCTGTTTATACCGGTGATGTATTTGTATGACTCAGCCATGTTGTCCCCTCCTGCCTTTCCTCCAGGGTGTACATATTTAACTCCCTTAGTCTTTCCTCGTAGGTCTTATCCTGCAGGCCCTGCACCATTTTACTTGCCCTCCACTGCACTTCCTCCACCCTGTCTATGTTCTTCCTCAGATGGAGCCTCCAGAACAGGTGCAGTATTTCAGGCACAGTCTCACGAGTGTCTTTACAGGGCAAGATGACCTCCTTCTTTCTACTCGTGATACCCCTCCCATGCATCCAAGCATCTAGCTAGCCTTTCCAGCCAACTTATCGTGCTGCCTACTTTCTCTTAGGTCCTCCAAGATGATGACCCTGGGTTCCTTTCCTGCTTTGTGATTGTCAGTACCTCCCCACCCAGTTCGTACTTTGCCCCTGGGTTCTTCTGCCCTATGTGCATGATTGTGCGCTTCTTTGCATTGAATCCCAGCTGCCATTTTCCAGACCATTACTCCAGTTTTCTAGGGTCTTTCTCATTCGCTTAACACCCCTGGAGTGTCCACCTCTATTGCATACTTTTGTGTCATTTGCATGGAGGCATTCTTCCCATCCAGTCCCTCTGCAATGTCTCCAATAAAGACGCTGAAGAGGACTGGCGCCAACACCTCACCTCACGACACCCTGCTTGTCACCTCTCCCTCTCCAGAGTACTCCTGTTTACCACAACCCTCTGGCTCCTGGCATTCAGTCAGTTCTCCAACCACAGAGCTATTTTAGGACCCATCCCTAGGCTGTGCTGTTTGTTAATCAGCCTTATATGGGGGACAGTGTCAAGGCCTTTCTGTAGTCCAGATAGGCTACACTCCAGTGCACCTCCTGGTCCACTACCTTAGTAACCCAGGCATGCCATAGATTAGTACAATGAGTTAGTGCAAAACACAGTGCTTATCCTAAATACAGTAAAAGTTAGGGTTAGATATATAAGTAAATGAATGCCATATAAGGAAGTGTATGTTTGTTAGTGAGCATGTGGCAGTGCTCTCTGTGTGAGACAGTACACTGCTATGTTATATTTGAATATATATGCATATATGTGTATATGAATTAGTCAGTATGTAAGCATCACAACAATTAGAAAGTGCAGTTAGGTGGCTCAGTGGTTAGTGCAAAACTGCTAGTTTACACATTTCTCACTGCCCACAATACCATTGTTTTGCAGCTGTATTGGCTGTAGCTAGAGTCTGTTTTAAATCCCTACCTTCATCCTTACTAGCAGTTGCAGCTGTCATGTTGCTATCTGCAGAACAATTCAACATGTCTCTGAACTGTTCTCATTTCAAACAGTGCCAGTTTCCTGACCATGCTCTCAGAACCATTCTGTCATCCAGCAACAGTCCCCCAATAAAAAAAAAAAAAAAAAAACAGAAACGCACTGAGCCACATAGGACAGCCACCACACAAAGAAAAACAATAACAAATAAAGCTGTACTTGGACAAGTCAAACTGGGGATCAGGGGCACAATGAAAAAGCAGTAATCAAAGCACAAAGAAAATTCAGCACATTAAAACTAGTAGTACCCTCTACTGGTAGCTGTACCAGTAAAGGGCTATTTTAACACATGATACATTTCTACACATTGCTAGTACTTAGTGAGTATTTTTTTGACAGTTTTGAGTTATTTTATAAAAGGTCACAACCCATTTTCTAAGCACATAATACCCTCCTGGGTTGGCAGCATGGGCTATACTGGACTTTGAGAGGTTATAAGACCCTTGTCTTGTGGTGTTGGGCCTCATTACACCATTTGCCAGCCTGGTATAGCCAATACCAGCCACCCTGTGGGGAATTATTGCTTACATAAAAAGCAAAGGTCACAATTTTCACTGCTATCATGCACTGCTGCTGTAAGGCTGGGCTGGCAGTTCCAGTGTTCCTTCATTTTCGGTTACTGGACTATCTCCATGGGGAGAACATTTGTCTGAAAGTTACCCAGCGCTACTGTGGGGTCCAAAAACTGCATTATAAGATCTGGGTAATGAAAACCCTAAGGAGGATCTGTCCCTGTGGAGTGTGTTCTGGCTAAATTTAATGTGGTAACAGCATAGTCTGAGCCAGACATAACCAACAGAGAATTACAGCTGTTTAAAGAACATCGGGTGGGGGTCATTCTGACCTTACTTTCAGGGAGCTTGGTGCATCAACACTTGACAGGTTGCTTGGAAGACAACAGACTTGACAAGAAATGTAACTTTCAAGAGTTTCTCTCCATCATGGAAGTTCTGGTGAGGGAGTATGCTTCTGACATTATGGATGTGGTGCACACCATAAAGAAACAGGAGGGATTGGCAGGACAAGTAGGTGATCTACTGCTGCTATTCATGCTACTGTAAAGTGTATAATACTAAACATTCAAAGCATCCATATTTGGCAGTCAAAGACTGATCAGAGAGTACTAGGGACTTGCATGAAAGTAAAACCTGGCCTTGGATTGGATTGGAACTTAGGGAAGACCTTAAAGGATTTTCTAAGCCCTTACAAATTGGGTAGTACTCATATATTGTGAAAGCTGATGCCGTCAAAAGTCTTTTGATCTGTATTTTAATCATTTTCTGTGAAGTCTGTATTGAAGTGGAAGGGATCGTATTTTGGTCCCAATGAGGTAGTCAGCTGATCCCTTCCATTTCCAGATTGCTCTTGTTAGTCAACTGGTGCCCTTGACTAATCTCCAGCTGGCTATTATTTATGTAAAATAGTTATTAAATTGGACCCCCATTGACTTTAATAAAGCATGCTCCTAGCTCTTCCTGGGAACGCATCATTACGTGCCTGAGCGTGGGGTGGATCTGAGTAATCAGGAGTGGAAGGGATCAGCTGGCTACCTCATCAGGGTCAAAATACCATCCTTCCAGTTCAATACAGTCATCACAGAAAATTATTAAAATAGGACCAAAGACTTTTGCCAGCATAGCTTTAACAGTATGTAAGCACTATCTGAATCTTAATAGAACACTTTAAGGAATGAGGCTTGGCGTGGTTTAGGCATGAGGCTGGACTTTATGCACTATTTACCCACACATATACGAACATACACACAGACATACAAATATAGGAAGAAGCCAGCAGAAGAAGACCATTTGGTCTATCTAGCCTGTTTGTATTGCAGGGTCCATAGCTTCAGCTACTGACCCTGTCCTCTGCTCCCCACTCATCCCAACCTTTACAGCCTACCTTCCTATGATCCTTACCTTCCCCCAATGCCTATCCCAGCCTCTCTTGAAGCTGTCCACCATCTTCAACAAGACCATCTCTTCCGCAGCGCATTGCAAGTGTCCACCACCCTCTCCATGAAGAAGTGCTTCCTGACATCCTTCCTAAACCTTCCCCTTTCTGCTTAAGACTGTGCCCTGTGTTATGGTTGCCACTTAAGCTTAAAGAGACCCTTCTTATCCACCTTATTGATCCCTTTCAAGTACTTGAAGGTCTCAATCATGCCCCCTCTTCCAGGCAGTATATGTGCAATGCCCTCAACCTCTCCTCATATGCCTTACCCTGCTAACCCACTATCATCATTGTAGCCCTTCTAGACCTTTCTAGCAAGTTAATGTCCTTTACAATGTGTAGGTACCAGTAATGAACTCCATACTCTAGATGTGGCCTCACCAGTGACTTGTAAAGGGCAGTATAACCTCCTCGCTCCTACTACTGATCTCCCCTAGCTATGCATGTCAGCATCTTGTTTGACCTTGCTGCTGCTTCCTTGTACTGCATGGAGTGCTTCAGGTCACTAGTGATCATCACTCCCGGTCCTTCTCCTCCTCTGATGTAGATACCTGGATTCCACCCAGGTAGTACTCTGTCCTGGGATTCTTGCTTTACGTGCATAACTGCATTTCCTGACATTGAAGCCAAGCTGCCAGATCTCAGACCACATCCCCAGCTCATCCTGTAGGTCATGTATCTCTTCAGCTGGATTCACTCTCCTGCAGAGCTTGGTGTCATCCGCTAATAGGCACATTTTGCCCTTGCTGCCATCCCCAATGTCATTGATGAAGACATTAATAACACCAGCCCCATTACTGAGCCCTGCAACACCCCACTGGTGATCTCTCTGGTGCCAGATAACTCTCCTCCATAACCACCCTATGGGTTTTGTTCCTCAGCCAGTTTTCCACCCATTTGGTCATCTTCTCCTGAACCCGAGATCTGCCAACTTCCTGATCAACATTTTGTGAGGCACAGAGTCAAAGGCCTTCCTAAAATCCAGATAGCAAATGTCTTCTGCTTGGTCCCTGTCTACTGTCTTAGTGACCCAGTCAAAGAAGTCAATCAGATTAATTTGACACAGTCCCCCACCCCCATGAACCCATGCTGCCTCACATCCTGAGATCATGCTGCTCTAGATATTCTACAATCTTTCCTTAAGTATGGTTTCCATGTGCTTGCACACAAATGAGGTCAGATTGGTCTGTAATTCCCTGTAATTTCTTTAGCAAAGCAATGGAAGTGTTAGAAAAGACCATAGGGAGTTCATCACTCATTCATTTTGAATTGGGCCACATGAGCTCTAAGCTAGGATGTTTCAGAAGAATAAGAAAAGCCCTGGGATGATGTGTGTCACAAACAGTGACTCTGTATAACTGCTTGGTGAGGCCTCACCTGGAGTACTGCGTGCAGTTTTGGAGGCCACACTTAAAGAGGGACATTAACCTCCTGGAGAGGGTCCAGAGGAGGGCAACCAAAATGATTTGGGGCTTGGGGACAGGACCTATGAGGAGAGGCTCAAGAGCTAAATACGTACACATTGGAAGAGAGAAGGGACCGGGGGACATGATAGAGGTCTTCAGGTACATGAAGAGGGTAAGTAGGGAGGAACAGTCAGGGTGCTCGAAGGAAGGAGGAAGGGGCCACTAGAGGCATGGGTGGAAGCTGGAGGGGGAAGATTCAGGGAGAAAGGAGGAGGTGCTACTTCACTGAGAGGGTGGTGGAGCCATGGAATGCACTACCTAGGGGCTGGTGGAGGCAGAGACAGTAGAGGGTTCAAGAGGGGTGGGACAGGTACAGGGAAGGGTTCTGGAAGCAAAATCCAATGCAGCAAGAATATCCGGAACTGGGAAGGGAGAGAAGCCAGAAGGCGGGGACAGCAAGGTCAGCCCCCACGAGCAGACATGAAAGACCGTTAGGCCTATTCTGCTGGCATTTTAGTAAATAGTCAAGTATTATATATGACCACATATGCTCTAATCATATTGCATTATCATTTTGTTCCAGTACAGGGCAGTGAGTGAGTATATAGTGGCTTTGGATTTAGGACACTGTATTTTGCATTGGGTGGTTATATGAGCAAAACCTATCCATATGGTCCTCAGCTGAACTTTAGCATGAGAAGGTGGAGTCTTCATGGTTCCATGTCAACTCAGGCGCAAAATATTTCAGCGCTCAATATCAGTACATGATAATTCAACTTAACACCAATTTGCCGTATAGCCATCTCATTGAATAAAACCAGCTAATCACAATTCACCACATAGTCATCTCATTTGAAACAAATTCTAGACATTCAGTGTGTGACACACTAATTGATTGTCCTCCAAAATACAGACGTAGTCAAGCACAGTTAATTAGTAACTGTGTCAGTCAATCCGTTCATTAAAATCTATTAATTATTTTAGTCTCCCTTATATCCTTGTTTCCTTGTTTGCTACTATGTATTGAGCAGTATCTTGCAGGACATGAACCTCCAGCACAGCGTAGAAGTATGGGGACACTGCAAGATGGCTGTGCATGGTTGTTCTAAAGGTTTGGCACCTGCTCCATCACTGATTACCATGGAGTGGCGACAACTTTCAACTTCAAGTCTGAAACAGTATTGCTTTTTAACTGATTTTAATTTTTAATTAATAAAGGATTTTAAATGAATGTTTCCACTATCGCGACGAATGCCCCATGGACTTAATGGATTACTGTGCACTGCGCTGAATTGACACAAGGTAAGACCAATACCAGTTCTGACTTGTGAATGCCATGTGGAATTAATACACTACCGTGCATTTGGTCTGTGTACTAATGTATTCTGCTGCTTGAACCTAGGCTAACTAACTGAATTACTGCTGATTGGGCTGAGCTGACACATGCAATGTCGCTTTTTTTCTGAGTTGTGTAGTAGTGTTTCCACCGAGGCTAACTAACTGAATTACTATTCTGACTTGTGCTGAGCTGACACATAGTGTTTACTGCTGCTTGCGCTGTGCTGACACATGCGATGAAATACCGATTACGCATAAGTGTTTTTCGCTATTATGTCTGGCGCTGTAATGCGTCGCTGTTTTGTTTGAGATGAATTGACGTGATACCAGTCTTCATTGCTGAATCACAGGGCATGCACTGGGATCAGCGAGCATATGTTGAATAGGAAGATGCAGAAGCATCTGAATCCTAACATACTCATTGTGCTGTGGAGGGTATGATCTGGGGCCTTTAACACCCATGGCATTGCTGTACAAATGAAGGAAGACCACAGAACAGTACCTGCCAACAGGAGGTTGTTCTGGTTTCATATTGTGCAATGGGAATTAGACGAAATATGGGACTAGAAGGCCATTGACAGGACATTTATGCTCAAAGTTGTGGGTATGTTAATTAAGCACAGTGACATCACAAGGAAATGACAGGGTTGTACTATAAGAATGAAGTTAATTTATCTGAAATTAGTTTTGATTTTTTGTCTAGAATTGCAGGCAGTGTTAGAGCCTTACATTGTATAACTCCAGGGGGCTGCTCAGAATAAGGGTAATGGGCTGGTGGCATATTGGGAATCTCCTTATAGTTTAGCCTTGGTATGGGTCTGGGACAAGCAGACCAAAGGCAGAGGAAGGGTCCATGCACAGCACTGATGGATACCCTACAGGATGGTGGAGGGTGCAGAATCTGTGCCGCAGCATGGTTCCTACTACCATTTGGTCCTATGAGCTGAGAGACCACCAGGAGTGGGATTCCCATGGTGAGGTCTGTGACCTCCAATGTGAGAGGGTCTGACCTGGGATCATGTAGTAGGGAAGAATCAATGCCTCCTTCCCTTTCACTGGTTCATCTTTTGACAAATCCAGCCACAAAGATTAGCGTTTGCTCACAATGTCTTACATAAGTGGGGAGGACAAGGTGTTAGAGGGCACCTGTCTGTGCATGCCATGCATTATGTAATGCTAGCAAATCATTAATTTAATAAACATATGGCTGCATGTATTTAAGCCTACAAGCTGTTTTCTTAAGGAGAAGGAGAAAGGAAATGGTGAGTTGAAAACCAGTGCCTCTTCCAAGAGGTATCCAAGGAAAGGAGGTTGGTTTTCAGCACCCTAGCCACCACCCTTCTTGAGCCAGCTATGGGCAAACTGTCCTCCTGGTTTCTCTAGCCTGCAATCTGAGATGGTAAGGGAGACTTCCAGAAGTCAGTCTCAGAGGCTGGATGGGGCATTGGGTTCTACATACATGCCAGCCAGCTGGAAGAGAAGCAGGTGAGGCATTTAAGAATGACTGCACACCAGCCCTTCTTCCTCTTCCTGCTCCTCCTCAAAATGTAGTCTCCATACACCCTCTACTAGGGAACTGCTTGCTGTGATTGTGGAGATACTGTATTTTCCTGGTTTTCACTTTAATATGGGTTGTCCCCACAGTTTTTGCCTCTAGTTGGTCAGTCTCAGAGGCCTACATAATAGAGAAGTGATGGATTATTGTCACAGCCATTTGTAAAAAGTGCATTGGGAGTTTCTGTATGGTTTTATCTTTGTAGGGGTCCAGGATAACCAGACTCAAGACAGGGAAGGAGGCTTCTGCCCAATATGGATGAGTCCCTTACAGGATGGTGGAGGGGTGCAAAATCTGTGCCCAGAATGGATGAAGCTGAGCCTCCTCTTACCCTTATTTCCTACAGGCTGAGAACAGCCAGGGGTGGGGCACTGGGTGGGATTCCCAGGTTGAAATCCACAACCTCTGTCCTGATAGGGAAGAGGGCTGGCCTGGAGTCGCACTCAAAGAGAGACACTTTGAGGCTCTCTTCTTCTTTACTAGTTCATCCCATTGCGAAGCTCAGAGGCAGCAGGCCTTTGCTCTCACTTGCTTGCAGAAGAGGGAAGAGAGGTGTTAGAGAGGATCCCATCTACGCACATCATGTTTTATGTAACGCTAATAAATCATTAATAAACTTGTGGCCACGGACATTGAAGTCCACAGGTGTGTGTTATTGTCTCAAGAGGAAGAAGGGATGGAAAAGATTGAGCTTGAACAACAGTGCTATATTTTAGACTCATTTTTACAATGCTTTAAAAAATTGTACACCCAATTTGAATCAGATCAAACTGCTTGGGACATTTTTGATGGGTCACCCACAAAAGAGTGAAAACAAACTGGCGACGTGATCGGTGTGTGGGAAAACGGGTGACAGCAAGATGCGCGACCAACAATTGTGTTAGCGTGACCTTGTTGGTTGAACCACATGTTGGTTTATGGTGGGGAGTGCGTTGTCTCAACCCCTTAAATAAATATAAACATCCCCAGCCAGCACACAAGGATGAGGGGCTGACCTCAGTTAGGGCCCATGTTCCTGTCCGCCACAATCACCGTGAGCTGAAGTCCTGACTGCCCAGATCGCATTCGCCTAAATTGATTTAACCACCTTCCTTTGTCCTAAGTCCCACACCCACTTGACGGTTACTATTGTTGACCATTACTTTGTGCATACAGCCTTACAATCTTGGAGCTTGAGCCCATCAGATATCAGAAGTTAAGCAGGGTCGGGCCTAGTAAGTAAAAGAATGGGAGACCCCAGTGAAATCCAGGTGCTGCAGGAAGCGGTGTTAGTTGCTCTGCAGGGGCAATCTCCATTTGACTAAAAGTAACCATACTGATGCCCCCAGCATGGTGTTTGGGAGACACTGTGTTGTTGGAAACGCCTTCTTTTGGATGACATGTTAAACCAAGATCCTGTCTGTCTGTTATGGTGACTATTTGGGTGAATTTGATTTTAGATTGTCCCTTTCTGCTGTCATGGCAAATGTTTTTGTTCTTCATTTGGAATCTGTTTGGGCATTTATTTAAATCTGAAATAAAACAGTGAGCCTTTAAATATTGCTATCCCCAGGTTTGCATCACTATTTGTAGTTTTTAAACACCTAGAGTGGATATTCAGACTGCGCCAGGCTGTGGCGCAAGCCTGGGCGCAGCACAACTAGGATGTGCCAGGGTGCTGACAGGGTGATATTCAATGGTGCTGCGCCATGGCTCAGCACCATTGAATATCGCTCTGTAACCACCCCGCATTGTGCATGGCACAGTGGCACTGCACCAGCGCAAGTGCCAGAGAGGGCAGGGATGCACCACAAGTGCCATTGCGCCAGGTGCATCAACCACAATATTCAAAGGTGCACATGCAAAGGGGCCATAATGCATGCAAGGTGCAAATGGGGCCCATTGCATGTCATTATAGCTCCATTTGCATGCAGTCTTGATCCTTGGCGACTTGCATCTGGCGCCCTGCCAGGGCTGCAGCTGTCAAGGGACTGATGCCCCTGCACAAGCGGCAAAGTGCCCACTGCCCGATCGCGGGCATAAGTATAAAAATAAGGAACTCCTATATCCCTGGTGGTCCAGTGAACTGCTCCCAGCCGCTTGTGGGCATAAGTATAGAACTAAAATGTCTATATCCTGGTGGTCCAGTGGACCACTTGCAGCTAATCACAGGCAGAAGTCTAAAAAATAACAGATCCATCCC
Organism: Neoceratodus forsteri; assembly: GCA_016271365.2. Lineage (NCBI taxonomy): Eukaryota > Metazoa > Chordata > Ceratodontiformes > Ceratodontidae > Neoceratodus > Neoceratodus forsteri. The sequence goes on along the minus strand of JADMNL010000029.1, from coordinate 78,374,984 downwards.
TGGTGGTCCAGCGGTGCACGCCCCACCACCTCTCTCCCCGGTCAGCGGGTGGGTGAGCTCCCCACCCACAAGCTGCCGGCCGTGACTGTGTCTACAGCTGTGAGCCCATTGGTCCCAAGCGTGGGCTAATGGTGAGAGACTATATCAGATAGTACAGTCAGATATGTCGAATGGATTCATTCACATATCTGGACTGTGTAATACTCTGAGAACAATGCACGCCCATTGGCCCACGCCTGTGGACTAATGGGCTTACAGCTCAATCATAGTCAGCTGTGTGGGCAGCCGGGTGGCTTGTGGGTGGGGAGTTGCTGCGCGCTGACCGGGGAGCGGGTGGTGGGGCTCAGTGGGAGGGTAGGGAGGGGACACCGCTGGACCACCAGGGATGGGTCCTATTATTTTTTAGACTTCTGCCCGCGATTGGCTGTGAGCAGTCCACTGGACCACCAGGATATAGGATGTTTTATTTCTATACTAATGCCCCTAATCGGGCTGCTAGCGGTCCACTGGACCACCAGGGATATAGGGTTTTTATATTTATACTTATGCCTGCGATCTGGCATGGGGTGCTACCCGATGGAAGGTGCCGCTGGAGTTCGGGTGGGCATCCACTGCCGTGTTGTGCCCTGCAATATGGCAGCTCATCTGTGGGTGGCCAGCTGTTGCTCCTTTATTTTTTGGAACAACTGTATGCGGGCGCATGTAGGGGTTGTGCCTGCATGGGCTCTGCACATCCTGGGCTGAAAATTGGATGTGTGGGGTTATGCATGGGCATGCCCCCTACTGCGCCGCATACATTACTGATGCACCCTGATGCATTGGGATTTGTGCCACGACTTTCCCTTTTGAATATCGTGCCGGGCATATCAGTGGGTTGCGCATGACTCAACTGTGTTGTGCCAGTAACCCTTCTGAATATCCCACCCATATTGTTTAACATCACAAGTGTTGTGACTAAAAGGAACTAGCATGCACCAGACAGTTTTCCAAGACCTTCTGGAATGATGGGTGTTCAAAAACAGGAATACTGATGAAAACATGGGGATAACTATATTTAAAGGTGCCTCCTTTAAGTATTTGAAATACATTAAAATGCTAAAGTTTAGTCTATGTGCAGATAAAAGGGCATTGTATAAGACACGATCAAAGGGCACTCTAACATCTGATGAAAAGGTATGCGTGCAAAATTTTAACTTTAGCATAGAGTTCTGCTTTAAATAGGTCTAGCTGAAATGGGGCATGTGATGAACAAATGCCCATGGTGGCTATAACATATCTGATAGGGATGCTAGGAGGGCCTCTGCTGGATATGAGTGTTGTCTTAACGCTTTATAGGGCTAGAGAACTGCAAACCAAAGATGAGAAGTTATGGTGCCCTAAGGATGCAAGAGATGACTTGATATCCATAAAGAGCCCTCCTATAATCTCTATAAAATTATTATAGATTGTTTGGGAATTCTTTTATTTAATTACCTTTTTAGCAGTCCCTTTCTGTGTGGCATGAATGGCACTAGCAATATGCTTGTTAGGATGGAACAGTGCATTAGACACTCTTATGACAATACAGCACACGCAGCAGAAGGAAGCATTGTGATTGGTCGGAGCATCACATGACAATTCCACAATCTGTAACACAGAAAACTGCAGAAAACTGTGGAAGAAAATGAAAATGTCCTGACAGTCAAGTGCAGTTTTGTTGCAGATTGTAGCTCTGCTCCAGCCAACACCATGTAAATGCAGATCAAAGTCTTAACTGAGCATTCACTGTACCGCTGCTTGTTGTATTTGGGGCCACAGGATACATTCTTTCAACTGATGCTTTCATGTTTAATTGACAAAACAAACCAGCACAGAAGACGAATATATAGAGAATAAAGTATGGGTCTGGGTGTGCAATGAGAAGTTACACAGATCGAGGGGTTTATGCATAGCATCTAACCCGGTGTGTAATTCAGTTACACACCCAGAACCATACTTTATTTTATATAAGTATGGGATGTCCTTTTCCCCACAGCAACTATATAAAATAAAAGACATTGTTGTGCAACCGCCGCAGTCTGCTTAGCTGTGAGCGCATGCTCTACGCTTGTCGGTTGCTTGCTTTTATTTATTTTTTTATTTCATTTTGAGGGTATTTCCTAATTTTATTCATTTCTGCCTGCCAGCATTTACCGCAGTTAAAAGTAGCGGTCCAGAGGGGACAGATGAGGCAGACAGTGGCTGGGAGGAAGAGTGTCAGAGGTGAGGCGCCATGAGCAAGTAGGGAAACTGGGTGCATGTTCGCCATTATAAATGCTGCTTTAAAATGGTGAATTATGCCATGGTTTCCCAATGGGAAAAAGGACGTACTGGTTATTATAGAAAATTTAAATAACTATCAGAAAGAAAACATGGTTACATGTTACTGCTGTGTTATTTAAGACTCTTTATTATATAGGCAGCATAGCCTAGAGGTTGGTGTACCAAGCTATGACTGAGCTTGGTAAATCCAGTTGACCTGAGTTTGCTTTCCTTAACCTCCACTTGCATACTGTGTCATCATTAGTGACATCTTGTGTATCATTTGCAATTATCATATTGTTGAGACTGATAATATCAAGAATGTTTTAAATATATTTGTAATTTTTAGTTGAATAATGTACTAAATTTATCATTACATGCTGTGTTAAACTGCGATGTGTTATTGTGGACACAAATGACAATTGTACACCAAGGGTGGGATATTCAGACTGCGCAAGCTGTGGCACAAGCCTGGGCGCAGCACAACTGGGATGTGCCAGGGCACTGACAGGGTGATATTCAACCGTGCTGTGCCATGGCTCAGCACTGTTGAATATTGCTCTGTGGCCACCCGCATTGTGCACTGCAGTAGCACTGCACCGCAAGTGGCCAGAGAGGGGGGTGCACAGCGCAAGTGCCCTTGCACTCAGGCGCATCAACTGCAATATTCAAAAGTGCACATGCAAATGGGCCATAATGCATGCAAGGTGCAAATGGGGCCATTTGCATGTCATCATGGCCCCATTTGCATGCAGTCACGCCAATCCCCGCAGCTTGCACTCTGGCACCCGCCAGGCTGCAGCCGTCAGGCCAACGCCCACTGCATAATCGGCAAAGTGCCCCACTGCCTGATCGCGGGCATACTTGTTAACATAATGAAGTGCTATATCCTGGTGGTCAGTGGACGCTCGTAGCCCGATCACGGGCACAGTATTAAATTAAGAAAGTCCTATATCCCTGGTGGTCAGTGGACTGCTTGCAGCCCGATCGCGAACATCGTGTTAAATTAAGAGTCTTATATCCCGTTGGTCAGTGGACTGCTTGCAGCCTGATCACGGGCAGAAATATAAATATAAAGATGATATCCCATCCCTGGTGGTCCAGCGGTACCGCCTCCACCACCCTCCACTGAAGCCATGACACCCCGCCTCCTCCAGTCAGCGGCGGGCAGCAGCTCCCCATCTGCAAGCCGCCTGGATGCCCGCCGACTGACTGCATACAGTACAGCTGTTCATTCTCATATCTGGACTGTGTAGTATGATACGGTCTACCGCCCATTGGCCCACACTGTGGACCAATGGGCGTAGCAGCTTGCTGTGCGAAGTCAGATGCGTGGCAGCCGGGGTGGCTTGCAGGTGGGAGGCTGGCTGCCCGCCGGCTGACTGGGGGGGAGGGTGGTGGGGCTCCAGTGGGAGGGTGGGGAGGGGGTTACAGCTGGACCACCAGGGATGGGATGGCATCTTTACTTTTATACTTCTGCCCGTGACTGGCTGCGAGCGGTCCACTGGACTACCAGGGATATAGGATGTTTAAATTCATACTTATGCATGTGATCAGGCTGGAAGCGGTCTACTGGACCACCAGGATATAGGACATTTAAATTATACTTATGCCCGTGATCGGGCTGGAAGCAATCTACTGGACCACCAGGGATATAGGACATTTAAATTCATACTTATGCCCGCGATCAGGTTGAAGTGGTCCACTGGGCCACCAGGGATATAAGACACTTAAATTCATACTTATGCCCACGATCAGGCTGAAGCAGTCCACTGGACCACCAGGGATATTGGAGGTTTTTATACTTATGCCGATCGGGCATGGGGGCTACCGCAGACGGTGCTGCCGGGCTCAGGTGGCCACCCACAGCTGGCAGCTGCTGTGTTGCACCCTACAATATGGCAGCTCATCTGTGGGTGGCCAGCCCTTGCTCCTGTTTTTTCAGCTCAACTGCATGTATGCGCAGGTGAGGGTTGCACCTGCATCTGCTCAGCACATCCTGGGCTAAATATCGGATGTGCGGGTATGCATGGAGCGTCCCCTAACTTGCACCGCATACATTACTGATGCGCCCCCAGTGCATCAGGATTTAATGCCATGCACTTTCCCCTTTTGAATATCGCGACTGAGGCGAATCAATGGGTTGTGCATGGAGCAACTGTGTTGCGCCATGAGCAACCTTTTGAATATCCCACTCAAAGTATGAAGCACATGAGCACTATTTTAACACTGTGTTTTAGTTTGTATTTGCACATTTTGTTAATTGAATGGGCTGTTTAATCACTGTGTTAATGTTCAGCCCGAAGAAGCCACATGGTGGCAAAACATAGGGAAAACTGACCAGCATTTCTTGGCACATTTTGCACCAATAAAATAATTGCGTCTTAGCCAAGTGTTGAGTGTGTGCTGTTTTGTGCTTGTTACATGCTCTTTTGTGGATGACAGCGCCTTCTGGGGTCAGGAGTGCTCTTCTTTCCCTTGTTCCAGTGACCCTGAGCAAATAATTTAACCTTCCCAGTGCTCCCAGGTCACCCCTAAGAACGGGCCTTATGCCTAGTGGGCCTTTTCCGGTTACCAAAGAATAAAAAATATATCAGTACTTTTCAGTAAGAGATTTTATGTCCTTTAAGAACTTTGCTGAAATTGCTTAGCCGTACAATCCTACTGTCATTCACATGTTTGCGCCCATGACCTTTTGGCAAGTAATAAAGCAGGAATTTGACACTGAGAATGACATCATCATGTTAATAGCTGAGAGGAAATGAGTTTGGGTGTCTAGTGTTGCATATCAGTCCAGCTCCTCATCTGGCAGAGTGCCAGCTATTGTCTCCCACAAGGAATACACTAAGAGACAGGCTGGCGCTTGTAATGGGAGAAAGAGACACTGAAAACTTATTCTTACTGTTCGACAGCTGGGGAACCACAAACGCATAATTTCATTAAGAGATCCGCAATACTGACTGTCATGCTAGAACACTGTCAGTATTATGTACTGAGAAAGCGTGAAGCTGGAGTATGGGAAGTTACATTCACTCAATGGTTTACTGTATTCACGGAACACAGTAAGATTTTATTACAGAAATTACATAGGACAGCTATTTGTAGCACTCTGCTCTAGATGAAGTCAATAATTTCCCTTTAAAGAGTATGTTATACTTTAAAGTTTTATTTTGGGCACTTAGTAAGAGCTAGGCATGCAATACCACAGTTTTCATTTTAAATGATAACCTTTTATTACTCTTGGCATTTAGCTTAGATCTTTATTTCCATTTAAACAAATACTGTGATTGTCTGCCTAGGGCTGCCAAGAAGGAAAAGAGTAATGTTTAAATCATTAGTTCTTAAATGAGGAAGGGTCCTTTTTACCTTGATGTGTTTAATAAAGGAACTATGTCATTCATCAGTTGCCTTAATTGCTTTTAGCATGCCGCTTATTACATGCCATACAGCTCAACTGCAGTATTTTGTTTCAAAAAGTTAAATTACGCTTTGCCCCTGATGATTAAAGGACAGGCACATTTAAAACAAAATAAGAATATAGTAAGAAAAAGACAACCCCTGTACTCACCAATATATTCTCAGTCCTGGTGCTTCTGTGTGTGTGTGTGTGTGTGTGTGTGTGTGTGTGTGTGTGTGGGGGTAGCAGTGTGACTTGCTGCTAGACTTTATGCAGTATTATTCAGAAATATTAAAATACATTAATGGCCATGCAGGTACAAGCTGGCTGGAGCATAACACATGCTAGTGCCCTCCAATACTACATAGCTGTTGCTAATGGTTAGTCCACATTAAGTGGGGTGCAACCCCATTTAGTGGGTGCTACCATTCAAAAATGGGCCCTACGTTTTTATAGTCTTTGAAACTTGATAAATACATATTAAGCACCCTTGACATGTTGCGCACCTTGCGGCACGTAAAAGCTGAGTAACCAGCCACAGCAAAACACACTGCAGCTGTATTTACAAACTGTACACAGGAGTGTAGCCAGAAGTTTCAGTTTTGTTCCCACTCTGTCCAACTGCTGCCCCTTTCCCAGTTCTGTGTGACTATGCATGATTCAATAATTTAATACATACAATAGGAATGAGTCTAAGATTAAGACATTCTGATTACAACCAGATTATTTTCTTTTGTTTCTTAACTGACTATAAAATTAGAAAACAATGTTTTCTAAACTCAGAACTGGCTTCCATGTCCTAAACACCTGCATTTAAGCCACCACAGCCACTACCTTACTGTAGAGATCATGTTAAAATACAGCATGGCATACTCTCCTTCAGTTCAAACTAGAATGATAATAATTGAAAAAGCAAGCGGTATGAAGCACTTCCTTATAAAATTGTACACAAATGTGAACACTGCGTATGCTTGCTTACACCTGCAGTCTGTGCAAACCACTACAGCTTTTACATGTGAGCAGTAGGAACAGGTGGCTCACTGGGGACATGCCTGGCATAAATAATCTGTACGATAGCCAATCCAGTGGTGCAACAGGATTCTATCAGCCACCGTGGTGGTGACTCGGGATCAGGAGCAATCTTGGGTTGCTGGGGCAGGCCGGGGGACAGGATTGAGTATCCAGTAGACTGGTCTCCTCTCCTTGAGGGGATGGCTGCATCTGCCAATGGCTTCTACCAGGTGGAGACCTGGTGGTAGTGAGGGTCTAATGAGCAGCAAGAAGGGTGGAGCTGCAGGTTCTGCAGCATGTGCTTGCCTCCACACATACACACCAGTGTGCTGCCCAAGCATGGGGTGTGGTGGAAAATGATAGGTGAGGCAAGCATACCTGACGTCCCTGCACGCTGATCCCTACCTGCTCCACCACCAGTACTCTGCCGGCAGGGATACTGGATATGTATCTTGGGGTGGAGGATGACCCTCTCCTCCTGACCCCACCACTAAGGACAATCCTTTGGGGTTAACTGAGCCAGATGGGTAACCTTAGGGAGGTGTGAGACATGAGAGTGATAGGGACCGGTTGAAGGGAGTCCTGCCTGCCTTAGCCAGGAGGACACAAATGCATATGGAAAATAAATGATCAGTATGTAGCTTATAATCTCTGTTTTAGGGACCAAGCACCTCACCTCAATAGTGTGTTTAGACCCTGGTAGCAAAGTACCAGGAAATTAGTGAACAAGCATATGCACATTCAGTAGTCCCACGACAGGTGTCAGTACAAAGGGTGCCCTGCCTGCTCTGATTTTCATCAGTGGCAGTGTTTAGTTGTAAAAAAAGAAGGAACACACTCATACCTGGTGGTGGTTTCTAACAACAATTAGACCTTGATGTCCACCAGTTCCAATTAAAAGTTCAGCATTTCTCATTGTTAGTCAAAGCAACTTTTAAAGACCATAATATCAAAACTGTTCAAAACAAACTGGAGCCAGAGAGAAGCTCTGTATAAACTGGGCTCGCATGAAACAATTTAAGTCCCTTAAAATGTTTTGACAGGCCCAAACACGCTTCATGTCCACACTGAACATAGCTTGAAATCGTGCTTAAAAACTGTGTTTAAACCCTAGTAGGGACCTAGTCTTAAAAACGGTTTTAAACATGGTTAAAAACTAAACACACTTGATCTTGTGGCATGGATGGGCAATCGCCCATGTTTCTCCTGCAGGCACTGTTATTCCTCCTTCCACCCATGATGCATTGTGGTTGCATATCCCAGCATGCATTTCTACACCATAGACACTGGCATAAAGGAGATAGGAAATTATTTTACATAGCTAACTGCCCTTCAATCTTCCTTTCCATGCCAGTTATGTATTCTGATATGCTTTGATGATTTTTCGATAATAAATAATCTAGCTTTGGGGTGCTTTCAGATCTACATTGAGTTCCACTCTCCTTACCAGCTACTGCTCTTGATTTTCATATTTCTAAGACATGCTATGACATCAGAAACTCCCATTCCATGCTATTCATCTGAATGGCCTGGAATGGGTGTTTCTGATGTAATAGACTGTTCAGACAGTATGAAGACAGAGAGCAGCAACTGCTGAGCACAGAGGGATTCAGGGGTAGTTACAAAGGCAACACAATTAGAGAATCATTTAACAAAAACAAAAACATATCAGAATAGCAGGTAGCCAATACAAGAACAACTAGAGGGCATCTAGAAGTTCAAAACTGTTTCCTATCACCTTTAAGAGTAGGAAACGATGGTGGTGTATGGCTGGAACAGCACTGTAGGAGTTTGACAGGAGGAACACTACATTTGACAGCTAAAACGTCATAGTACTACAACTAAAATGAGCTCTTGGCCTGCAAGCTGGTCAGATGATACTACCAAGCTCCTGAAAGAGTATTGGTCTCAGGAGTTAGTGTAAGATGAACTGTCAAATTATATGAGGAACACTAAAATATAGCAAAAGATTTCTGACTAGTTAATGGAGAATGGTGTTGAGAGGCCAGCAAAACAATGTAGAGAAAAGATCAAACAGTTAAAACTTAAATATTATAAAGTGAAGGACTGGAATCATCAATCATGGAGGATATTGGTGTACAATGATTGTACATCCAATGATACCAGAAGCCAATCCTTACAAAGCTTACAGAGTCCTCCCAGAAGACCAATTGTATCCAGGATAGGCTCTCTGACAGAGACATTATCCCAATATGTAGATTCCTTGTGTGTGATCTAGTACTGAGCTTACCTTGTACCTCAGGGATACTTGGAGGTTTTAGGAATTTTAAATGAAATGCAAATAGAGGAGGATTGGCTTTGGTATCATTGGATGTACAATCATTGTACACCAATATCCCCCATGAAGGGGTTTAAAAGCATTATGTACATGGTGGCATGAACTTACTGACCTGGATAGTGAACTGGTTGAATTTTTGACCAAGTTGGTAGAACATGTTTTGAAGTATAATGTGTTCTATTTTCAAGGGAATATTATCACCAGGTAAAGGGTACAGCCATGGGGGCCACATTTGCCCTAATTATGTGAACCTTTACCTGGGACAGTGGGAATGTGACATCATTTATGATGTTAACAAAAATCCTTTTTCACAAAATAGATTTGTGGAGATGTTACATCAATGATGTCCTGATGGTGTGGCGTGGTACAGTGTTTGAGCTCCATCAATTTATTGAATATTTACATGGGTCCAATGACAACTTGAGGTTTTCTGTACAGTGTGATCAGAGGGAAGTTAGTTATTTGGACCTAAAGATTATTAAGAATCAAGATGGAACCCTTTCCACTGATCTGTACAGAAAGCCCATGGACCAAAATACTTTACTTTTGGCCTCCAGTTGTCACCAACACACCATCAGGACCATACCACATTCCCAGTTCTTGCGTGTAGCGAGACTGTTCTAATGACTCTGATTTTCAGATTAGGTCACGGAGATGGTTGACAGATTCCAAGAAAGGGAAATGAGAGATAGATATTTCTAGTGCAGAACAATTTGCTATAGAAACACCACAAGAGAAATTACTTAGTACAGAACCAAGCCCAGCACTTCTTTTGACTGGGTCAATTTCATTACTACTTATGGTACCAATACCACACAGACTGAGACTATCATACGTAAGTACTGGCCCATCCTTTCCACAGATGTGGGTTTGAGAGAAGTGGCTTCTATGTTACCATGAATAGTTTATCAGAGAGGAAGAACCTATCTGATATACTGGTTCATTCATTGCAGCCAGCACAGCAACTGAAAAACATGGCTCCCCTACCCCAAAGGGATTTTTATGTGGGCATTGCAAGTTTTATGAAGTAGTCATTAAGACTAAAGAATTTGCATCAGTAAATACAGAGACGTTTTTGAAATTAAGGACTTTATTAATTGTTCGACGTGTTCAATTGTGTACTTGGTAACTTGCAGTTGCACTGCTTTTACGTTGGAAAAACATCACAAATGTTTAAACAAAGGATTTGTAAACATCAGAGTGACATAAGGAATAATGACTGTAGAAATGCCTTAGCTAAACATGCGAATCAATCAGTGGATAAACAGCATTTTAAATTTATAGTATTGAAAAGTTCAATTGGGGCTTAGTGGGAAGATTTAGAGAATAAGTTGTTGTGCAGTGAGGCATTTTGGACCTTTCACCTTGGAGCAACTTTTGCTCCTGGTTTGAATGACCACTTTGATCTCACCCTATCTGAAAAGTGGAAGAGAGAACATACAATTTAAAAGTTTGTAGGATGATGTGAGACTCTCATCTGTTGTCTGCATTTGGAAAAATTGTGAAAAAATGACCCTGTAGTGAAACACTCTGACTAGCATTTGATAAACCATTGGTCTAAATTTGATAGTGTTTATAAAAGCAAGATAGAAATTTTGCATTTCCTGTGTGTGCAATACTGGACATTGTTTTATTGGCATTCCTTTTGAGTGTTTAGAGTGAATATGCTCATGATTAGTACTCTTTCTTATATATAGATATATAATTATATACACTAGATAAATATATAAATTATTATAGTGATTAAGTTAGGAGACTTTAATAGTAGAAAGGAGTTGGCATTTTGTAGTGCAATTGTTTTAAGTTGAATTACAGCCGCTTTCACTTGGTAATTGTTTACATCTATTACAGGCATATGTGCATTTAATTATGTGAATGATTAATTAACAGAGGCCAGAGATATATAACTAACCCTGTTGTATTGGTTATAGGGGATATATGATCTTATAATGATACCCCGTGCACTTCCTCTTATAATGGCAAGTGTATGCTTATGTACCTCTTTTGTATTCTAAGAAATTTGTGTTTATTTTTCAGCTACTGTATTTATGCTTGTCACTTTAATTTGCATAGGATAAATTGTGTCCACTAGAGTTGAAAGGCAGTCCCTGATGAAGCGGGCGTGAAACTGAGTCGAGCCTTGTAGGAGTGGGGTCAGCACTATATGGCACTTTTCACTTTGTTTTCTATTTTGCTTGTATTTTGTACAATAAAACATTGTGGTATATGTTTGAGCATTGGATGGTACCTTTATTTCCTGTGCACCTGCCTTATTCAGGAACCGTGGTTGTATCCCTCCTACAGTGTGGCGGAACTAGTCCAGAAGATGATTCTCCCCATTTTGACTACTGTGATGTAGTCTATGGTGCCACTCTCAAATCCTCCTTAACCAGATTGGGCCTCTCTTTAACTCCTTCTGTCGATTTACCCTTGATGCTCCATCACGCACTCATCACTGTGACCTCAACCATGCCCTGTCCTTCCCCGCTTGCCAACAGGAGCCTCACTCCTTGTGCCAAACTCTCTTCTAAATTTTGGTTAGGAGAACTTCCTCCTACCTCTCATCCTCACTGTCTTCCCCTTCCCCCATTCCCTCAGATCCTCTGACACTCACACTTTGTTGGTCCCCTGTCAAACCACTTTTGTCGTTGAGTCAGGCTTTACCCATCATTTCCGCAAATCTTGAACTCCCTCCCAAATATTGCTCTCCTCCTCTTACTCCCTTGCCTCTGCCTTACATAACTTTCTTTCATCTAAATGCTCCTGCTTTAACCTCCTTAACTGTCCTCCTATGCCTCTGCTCCTCTCCATGAATCACATCCCTATTAAACCTTTCTGCCCCGAGCCTGCTTCTCAGCACACTCTCCTCTCCTTCATTGCTTACCCCCACTCCTATCCTAACTTTTTTCCATTGCCAACTTGCCTCTGCTTGGTTTTTACCTCTGGCAGGGTTCTCAGCATCCTGGAGGGTCTAGCACTGGGAAAGCCTCCTCCTCCATCCCTTCCCTCTCTCCTTTCTACCCAACTTGTCCTTGCCTAAATCTACAATCTGTTGGGATTCTTAGTACCCTGGCGATGTCTACTCTCAAATAAGTTTTCTTCCTTCCTCCTTCTTTTTTCTTTCCTCTTTTATACCCCATTCCTATGCCCAACTTGACCTTGCCTAATTCTATCCCTGGCAGGGTTCTCTGCATCCTGAGAGGCCAGCACTTGTAAATTACTCTTCCTTCACCCCCGTCCCCCTATATCCTTTCTACCCAACTAGTCCTCACCTGATTCTGTGCTCTGGCAGGGTTCACAGCATCCTGGAGTGGCCTAGTCTTAGGAAAGCTTCTTCTTCCTCCTCTTACCTCCTTTCCTTTCATCCTTTCTTTCTCTCTTCCCAACTTGTCCTCACCTAGTTCTGCCCCTGGAAGGATTTCAGCAACCTGAGGGTCCAGCCTTGAGAAATTACTCTTCCTTCCTCCTTCTTCCCCTCCATCCTCTCTACCTAACTTGTCCTCACTTGAAGGGTTCTCAGCATCCTGAAGATGTCTAGTCTTAGGTAAGTTTCTCCCACCCCTCCTCATCCTTCTCTTTACCATTCCCTCTATGATCTCTACCTAACTTGTCCTTGCCTACTCCTGCCCCTTACTCTAAGTCCTCACCTTATTCTGTCACTGCAGCTATCTCTGCACTCTGAAGGGCCAGTTCCAGGTATGACTCATCCTCCCTTCCTATCCCTTAACCTCACTTCTGTCCTGCTCCCCTCTACCTCCCTGCACTTAATCAAAGGAATTAGTTCATTGAACTAATAATTTGCACTTTTGTTCTGTCTGAGGTGCTCCCAGATTGTACTAGCATTGTGTTAACTTGCCCTTCACAGCTGATTATTTTCTCACTTTCTCCAGTAATGTTCCCCCATCTTTATCCTCTCCTACCCCAGCTTGTTTCCCTGTCTACCCTCTACCCTCCTTGATGTCCCCCACTGGACCTCATTTTATTCAATAACTGCTAAACAATCTGCCTCTTAACTGTATCCATTCCTACAAGGAACTGGCTCCCAAGCTACATTACATTTCTGTACTATGTTCCTCAGATATGCACTTGTAATTAAATGCATATTCCACAGGTATGATATATTTAATTGTATATTATATTACAAATGTAACTGTATGATTATTTATGATATTTTTAACTGTATGTCTTGTTGCAAATGTAATTGAATGTTTAATTTCTCAGATATGATAAATGTTAAACTGTATGTCTAATTCTTCATCCAATTACAGCCCCCAGGTCGCACCAGGAGCGAGCAACTACTTCAGTGTGCCTTCTGGTGAAACATTTCAATAAATAAATAAATAAAATAAATAAATATTTATTACTGTGGATTCAATTTATAATGTAGCTGCTCATAATGATAGTGATACAGACTATCTGAAGCCCTTTTTCTTAAGTGGATTTAGCCAAAAAAAAAAATTTTGTTTGGCGCTCTGTTTAATAGCAGCCTGTATTTTGTATCCGTGGGCTTCAATATTAAAATTAGTTCTTTAACACTTACATTTTGAGTGACAAATGACCATGTTTTTTCTGATTGCTAAAAGAAACAATTATTTATTACTCAGCAATTTTCTTTTAAAATTATACGTATTGAATACAGTAACTCTTGCTGAAACTTCCGACATGGTTAGTTTTGCTGCTTTCTTGTTAAATTGTAATTATTTGGGTGTTTTAGCATGTGATGTTTTATATATTATTGAAAAATGGTTGGTTGTCTGTGGGTTGTTACACTGTGTTTGCTCATTTGCAGGCTTGTCTCTGCAATGTGTTACTTGTTTGCACTGTTGTCCTTATTACATATTTGGTCTTTGCCACTTTAATGAGCTAAGAGTATAAAATCAGCACACTAGTGGTTAGACTCCTCCTGAGGAAGCAGCACAATTCAGATGTGAAGCACCAAGGTCATGGGCTCGCTGTGGTTCCTCAAAATAAAAACTGAATGGCAAGATAACGTCTGTAGTAAGTGCTGTTTCATTTTAAATTGATGCCCTGGGTGCAGTTTTGTGTGTTATGCTCCAGTCTGGACTGACCTGGTGGCAGCGGTCAGTACCGGCACTGGTGAGCAGCTGATTGAGATGTGGGGGAGGGGTGCAGGGTACTCCTGCTTTAAAGACAGCCGCTTCAAGTAGCTCTGCATGGACAGCTCACCATGAGTGGCACTTGCAGGAGTGGTGAGGTTCCTCAGTGAGAGTCACAGCCAGGGGCATAGTGGGGGCTTTTTAAAAATATTTCCATGTTTGTAATGTATGCTGTGAGGGTTTTTTCGATATTTGTTTTAAAATTGTACTGGGCAGTTAAAGGTTGAGGATGAGGTCTAAAGCTTGGCAATATTGAAAAGTTTTAAGGGTTGCTCTCTAGGGTATAAATGAGGAAGAGGCAATAATGTGGGTACAATTAATTGTTATTTGGTTTTATATTTAATATTGTTCTTTACATCTTATTTTAAATGTAGTAAAATCTGTCCCTCCACATAACCAAAAACCAGAATTAATTTAAATGAAGAAGAGCCGCACTTTCAGTGTGCCAGTGTTGTTAAGCGTTATGGTTAAAGAAGGGACTGTTCTGTAATTTTGGAAATAAAATGAATGGTCAATGTCAATTCCCATTCTAGCAACATGTTCTAGAGTTAGAAAAGATAGAAAAATAGGCATTAATTGGGGAATCTGTGTACTATATAGTATGCTGAGGAGGTAAGTGGGGTGTCAGAAACCCTGTTTAAAATTCCTGTCAGATTACTGATAGAAAACAAAGGGACCATTTGCATAAGGAAAAATACGAAAAAGTATGCATCTAATTCAGTTAAAATAGAGATGGAAAAACATGGTTCCCATAGTTAGTTAACAAATGTAGGATCTTAGTTACTAAAATTGATGAGTTAAGTGAAGTTTGATATACAGTCAAGTACAAATAGTCATTGCAAACAAAGTTCCGACTCACCACCCAAATAAGAGGCTGCTCACAGGCATCCATGGTGTTTTTTTTTTGAGAAAGAAATATGTAATTTTGAAACATGCAGGCACTTTCTGCACATTTGCACTTTGAATACAGTGAAGCACCGTGGATGCCTATCAACAGCCTCTTATTTGGGTGGTGCGGCGGACTTTGTTTACAATTATTTACTTCCTGGTTTGTCCCTGCATCCCAGCCCTGTGCAGCTTCTGTTTGCTACAAGTACAAATAGCTATTATCGCTGAGACATGGTGTAACCCCTATGTGCCTGATAATGCAGTTGCAATAAATGGGTATCAGGTGGACAGGAAAGGATAGGGTGGAAAAGAAGGGTGTATGGATTGCATGTTATGTTCAAGAAGGAATAAATGATTGAAGTAAGGTAGAATTAGAACAGGTGGGGTTTGAAACCTTATGGATAGAGATCAAAATACCTTGGTTGGCCAGAAATTGTAAGCCATTTTTGTGGGAGACTTTTATCATCACCCTTTGAATAATAACCTGAGTATGATATAACATCTAAATTAGTGTATTGATACAATTTTGGAAAAGTATCCTGGCAGTGGTATAGTTCTTATAGGAGATATGAATCATTTACCCAAAATAATAATACAAGTAACAAACTTTAAGCAGCTGGTTAAGGAAAAGACCAGAGGAAAACATCCTAGATGCAGTGGTGACTAATTTGTTTGATGGGTATAAACAGCCAAACATTGTACCTCCTATAGGTTTATCCGATCATAAGGTTGGACTGACATCAAGTTATGAGGGTGTAGAAAACAAAGAGAAAAGAAAAGTGATTTTGAGCAGAAAATGGTCCAGAAGAAAAAGGTGTAATTTGGCAAGATTAGATGAAAGGAGAAAACATATGGCAGAGGAACTGTTCACGAGATTTGTGAACCCCAACATATGTTACATTTACTGTTACCACTAAAGGATATGGCTGTGTATGGTTTCAGGAAGCAGGTTAGATGGTGAAAACAATTTTAGAACAAAGAAGTGTAAATCATCTTTCTTTATGCATGTTTTAGATGAATGAATCCTTTTCAATGTGCCCTGTTTGCATGAGAATGATAAAATATGAATGATGTAAGAAAGTTTATTTATGTGATGTATGATTTTCAATATTGCATAGGCCTCTCTGTAACTAGTGATATATTAATATATAATAACTGGTCAGCAATTTCTCTCAATGTACTGTTGATATTTTCCCATAACAACCGGCTGGTTGTTATGACATTCATGAGCCATGCCAGTCAAACAATACTGCTGCCTCACTGGCCAACATTCTGTATGTGGGTGGGACCAAACAGTCTCACAAACTGCTGGAGAAAAATTGCTGCTCTGTTATTATAAAAATAAAAGATGGGGAGGGTGTTATGATATTTATCGCACACTGCTGTGGGATACTTTTAATAAACCCTTCGGCTTCACCCTCAGGGTTTATGTAGCATCCCACAACTCCGGGCGGCATTAAATTCTCATATCAAACCATTCCCATCCATTATTCTCTAGTTATTGCATTCTATGTATCTTTTATAATGTTTAATTTTTAAACTGTATGTAACTTCAGCCTCCCCTTCTTGATGTGTTGGCTGCGATGTGTTGTTGTTGATTATACAATGGCAAGAAAGAATCCTGGTCTGTGATTGGTCAGTGTGCCTGAAACAGTGATGTTATTATACAATAACATCACTGTATTGATATTCCACTAGAGATACTCTCTTTTTACATTATAAGATCTACTAAAACATTTACATTTTTTTTATTTTGTATAACATCGAGCCATTGTATAATTGCAATAAGGTACTCAAGGTGTGTGTTATTGTGTAATAATGTCACTCCTGGTGGTGGACCTTGGCTTCACCTTGTGGTTCAACCACCAAACCACCACAGGCGTGATGTTATTACATGATAACACACACCTTGTCATGCCTTATTGCTTAAATAACAAAGTTAGTAGAAGTAATTTGAGCATATGTGGAGCAAATTGTAATCCAAGTGTTCTTTATTGTAGTGCAGACCCAGAGCATATGACCCGGTGTGGCATGTGGCTCACTGGATCTCCAGCGTCATTCATCTTTAGAAAGACCAATCGTTTCCAGTGTTTCAAGACTGAAATAGTAATAGTGCAAGATTTTGAATTTGAGTAAGTGACCTTGAATGTCTTTACAGGATTTGTAAGCATATGACCATAGCTGTGACCAAGTATCTATGGTTATAGATGTGTTTATGTCTTTTTCCACACTTTTCTTTAGAACTTAGAGAAGGTGGTGGGTGGGTGGTGGGTTCCAGAATCTGTTAAATATTTCTAAAGAAGACCTGAGCCCTTATTAATGCTAATTAATTTAACAAACATGTCCAATTCTTTTGCTTTGGGTATACAAAAACTAGGTAATAGTACTTTTGTAAACTTTCTCTGTTCTGAAGGAAGCTACCAAATTCAGATCTATGTAAACTACAGTTTTTTGATCTGTTTAAAAGAAAACAACGTGTTAGTGTTATTTACCACATCTCCAATGTTACCAATGAATGCTTTCTTCCAAACTTTGACATTCATTGTTATGGTATAGATTTAGTTTGGGGTTAGCAATAATGGCATACATACAGTAAGGAAAGAGTTCTTTTCTGTATTTGTTTTAATTTTAATTTTTAAAAGCTCAAATGGTGCTTTTAAAGCAAGGATGAGGTAGTGAGATTCATAGGAGTCTGGATGAACAGGAAATATAGCAGTGTATTTGTGGGAGAGCTATCTGTTGTTCTAATAATGCCCGGTAGGGGCGGGGGAGTGTGGGTTGCAGTTGGACGGAACCAAAATGTTGCCTGTTCTTAAAAAGGCAATGTAATAGCGCTGCCAGCAAGTTATTCCCATACCTCCTCCGACAAGGGTTTCCTAAGTTCCTCACTAGTGCTCCGGGTCATCTTTGTAAACAGACACTTGTTCCTCGTGGGCTTTACCCGGTTACCAAAGAATATTTAAAAAAAGTTTAGCTAAGCTTAGCCATGGAGGGGTTATTATTCCATAAAAATTAAAGGAATAAACTATCAAGGTGTTTGAACCAGTTGAGTTTCACAAAATGGAAGACTGTTTAGCAAGTCCAACATCTTTGTGGCTATAATCATTTTGGCTGAGCTAATTTTGCCTCATAGTGAAAGGAACAAGTTCTCTCTACTTAATGAGGTAATTCTGGGTTTTCTGTAAAAGTGGCTTTAGGTTGATGAAAACTAGTTTGGAAAGGCCTGAGCAGATATTTAGGTCCACCTCTTTCAGGATTTCATTAGGCCAAGCAACTGAATGCTTGCTTTGTAACAAGTAGCATGTTCTAATTTGTTATTAAGCAGACTTTTTATTCTGACTTATTCCAGTTTACCTGGGAACAGCTGAATTACCAAATTACAGCAATGTATTTTAAGAATATTGAAACATAGAATTAGATCTTCTAAGGTAAGCAGCAAATCATCTGCAATGCATAAATCTAATTAACTAATTTCCTTTCACACCTTTAATTTTTGTGTTATTTAGAGTGTTTCTAATTAGGGTTTGTAATGCAATAAGAAATACTGAAGGGAGAGAAGGCATCCCTATCTAGTTCTTGTTTCAAGGGGAAAATGTTGAAATAACCCCATTTGTTGTAACAGCAAAAAGTGAATCTTTATAAGGGGTTGAGACCCAGGATCTAAATATCTCTGTGACTATACCTATCACTTGGGACCCCTCTCCACTAAGATATTTGCAGTAGAACAAGTGAATTGAAACCCAGCCCTGCTGATTTCTGGCCTGGCCCTTTAAATGCCATCTAATGACTGCATGCAAGCCTGGAAATCTCATGGGAGGGGCATAAATAATCAAAAGGAAGGGAGAGGACACAGGAGGGAATAATAGGGACAAGGGGTAGGAGGAGAGACACAAAGGATGTCTGGTGCCAGGGCTTTTCCATGCATTTCGGCCCTGGAGGTGCGGACATGCAGTGTTGGCTAGTATGACGGTGCACTTCTGCACCCATCTACAAGTTGTCCACCATCTCCAACCTACTTCCGTGTCTCCTGTCTGTCACGCTGCCTCAGTCTCCACTGGGAGCTGCTGTCACAGTGGGTGATGCAACCCACCGCCCACCCCCAGGAGAGAAGAGCAGTCCTCTGGACACTCAGTCCTCTCCTGCCACCCCCAATGACCTAAGCTTGTTCCCAAACCTGGGTTGCCAGTGTGGTGGAGGTGTAGCATCCAGTGTCTCAACCCTCAGCGCCACCGGCCGGCTTTTCTGAAGTTCTTGTAAGGCTTATTTTCACCTGCTGAAAATTAGAAGGCATATTAGACCATTTGTATTGAAGTAGGTGGTTGACTTCTCATATTATTAGTTCTTGGTAGATTTGTAGGACTTGGGAGGTCTATGCAGTAGGGCAGAAATGTTAATATGATTTAAATGCCTTTATGTCAGACCAATCCTTCTCACACTATTTGGTATACTGTCAGGTCCGGTGACATAACTGTTTAAATTTATTACAATTCCATTACTGCTTCCTCTATTGACAATAGATTTTTTTAACCTGGTATAACAACCTCCTCTGTCTCATTATGTTTCTAGTTAGAAAGATTTCAAACCCCTTCCGGCATCTCCTATTGATCAGTTACTGCAACAGTTTAGATTCTTCACTCTCAATAAATTCTCAAATGGGCAGCATCCATCCATCTATCTATTTCTCCTTTAACACTGTTGCCACACACCTCCTGGGTCACTGCTCCTAATATCTTCTGTCCTCTTCTTCCAATACTTTTCCCTAAACTGTCTTTTAGAACTATGCCGAATGTCGCTGGCAGAATTTAGGTGGAACGGCAATTCTGCTTCTGAAGTGCTTTTAGAATTTTGCTAAATTCCACAGAATTCCAAAAGTCTTTTAATGTAAATCACTGGTTACTTTTCCATGATTGATGTAAACAACGGATCAGTAATCCACAGTTTACGTAAACCATAAATTATTAATCCATGGTTCAAGTACCACTTTCAGAATTTGAATTCTGCTTCTAACAGAATTCTGTGGAATTACTGTACATTGAATTTCCAAACATCTCTGTTACTCCATCAGAAGTAGAATTTAAGAATTCCTCATAGCTCTTCTGTTTCCTGTTTACCCTATTTCTACAGCATTTGCATACCCTCCTCAGCACACTTCTCAGTGTCCCTTCCTTTTGTACAATAATGGTTTTGTTTTTGAGCTAACCATGAATTTTTAAGAGTATTTCAAAATTGTCTTTTTAGGCATTTCTATTTCAGGGCCTACCATATTGCTGAATTCCCAGCCTCCCATATCTGCTAACATCTTGGTTTACTTCAATGATTTAGTTGTAGGGAAAAAATACAGTTAGGGTTACCACCTTTAGGAAGCCCAAAGTGGGACATTTCTTACTGTAACATGATTTTCATAGGACAATATGTAACCTCAACCAATGCATCAGACTTGTTTTCTCTAAATAATCAGAATTAAGACTATATGTTGCAGTTTTTTTAGTTGTTTCTAGTGTTTCTTATCATTTAAGGTCTTTAGGTAAGGTATTATAGGTTTTTGCAACATTTAGAAGAAAGTCAGAAAATATTTTTCTACTATAATGTCAAGACATGTAGTATTTTTCATGTTTTTTGCAGGACACAGCTGCCCAAATCAGGACAGTCCTATGTAAATCAGGACAGGTGGTAACCCTAAATACAGTGTATGTTTCAGGTTATAACTTTTATTGGATTAACAAAATTGCTTTGAGACTAGCTTAAGGATGATGCCTCTTTATCAGGTCAGTGGATACGAGACGCACTCTGATATTCA
This sequence comes from Neoceratodus forsteri, assembly GCA_016271365.2. NCBI lineage: Eukaryota > Metazoa > Chordata > Ceratodontiformes > Ceratodontidae > Neoceratodus > Neoceratodus forsteri. The sequence continues at coordinate 78,354,195 of JADMNL010000029.1, read as the reverse complement.
AATAAAATGCTGATTCAAATTAGATATGGTGTAGCTTGCTTAAATATCAAAGAGCTTCAGTCAATTCTGATTCATGAAAACAGGCAGCAAGGTTGCAGACTATCCCATCGTTATTACTGAAGTAGATGTGTCTACTGTAAGAGACAGCTATCAAGATTAATTTCTGGAGAAACCTTGTCAGCCTGACTTTCAAAACGATATGCATATCCACGATCCCTTCTTCTGGGAATGAGGCTTGAAGGTGTGGTTTAGAGACATGCACAAAATTAAGCTATTAGGACTAAAGTAATAGGTCTTATGTCTGGGGTGTTGATGAGATGAGGTTGAAAGGAAAAGAAAAAATGAAAACATTTTTTTTTTCACAGTCAGATATGAACTTATCTCATGTGCCAAAAAGCCAAATCTTTATTGAACTCACTCTCTTTAGTGTTAAACAGTTTAATCATTTTCATTTCAAATGTCCATCATTCCTGAGTGATTTTAATATCACTTTGTAATACTCTGACAGTTAGTTCACTGATCTAGTGGCCTGATCTTGAGAGAAATGTTCCCTACTGGTATAGTTTCATTGTTGTGTATGATTGTGAATCTCTGAGTTTCATTCTTATTTTGAACTTTTGTCCAGTTTCGCCAATACAGCACCCATAAGTCCTCATATTTTAACACAGTATCATATATATCACATTGCTGGAAGAACAGGAGTATGAGTTTGGGATTTTGAATGTTTTCCCATCTGAGTTATAGATGTCTCTAATTCATATTTCAGTGTTTTAAAGAACTCTGTGGTATATTCTCCTATATTTCCACATTTAATCTCTAGCCTTTCTGTTTTAAAGGTATTTCCAAATAAGGCCAGGGTCCACAGTAACCGATGTTATGATCCAGTTTACTAAGAAGGGGTAATATTTTTGTGATGAAAAACATTCCATACACATCATACATGCGTATGTTTCAGAACCACATCTAAGCATGCTTTACTTCTAGCTGACGCACAAGCTGCCTACTTCAAATCCACCTTCTATCTGCCCTAGAGAAGCTCTATCAAGTCTTCCATCACCACCATTCCACAACTTAGTGCTTCAACAGTATCCCTCCAAACACCCAGCTATTGTTTTATGAAGTGGCTCTCACTATTATGGGGGTGGGGTAATACACACTGTACCAACTATCAAGAAACAAACATTCTAGGAAGCTCTTTATTGCCAGTGTCACCCAAACACCTTGGACTTGATTTTTAAAGCACCATGAACGCTTACCACCCTGGTGCGCTGATCGCTTGGCACATGGGGCTTGTGGCATTCTCCCAGGTGGCTATTGGGATTTTTTTTTTTTATTTAGTTGTTTAACCAGGTATAGCACACTAAGCTGAAAGCTTTTTTACAGGAGCGACCTGGGAGCACAAGGAGGTTAAGTGACTTGCTCAGGGTCACACAGTATGCAAGTGGAAGCTGTGGATTCAAACCCAGGTCTGGTCTGCTGGATGTCACCAAATTTGCAGCTCAGAGCCTTAGACCACTGCACTATACTGCCTCCAATCCAATCCAATTTTCAACTTGAGTGCTAAGTACCACCAGTTAGACCAGCTTTTCCTGGTTTAACTTGTGCCATTTGGATGGAGTTTGTGCCAAGGCTTTAGCAAGCTGGTGTAAAATGAGGAAACTGTTGCAACTAGACCCAGTGTACTAAAATTGGTGCAGCTGCATCAAAGGAGTTTGGAGCAGCTGCGCAAGAAAACAGGTTTGGTGCAGGGCTTAATGCAAGCCCGCGTTGCCTTTAAAAATCAAGCCCTTGTATCTCTGAATCCATGACCCACCTTACCCTAGTACATAGGGCGCCACTTTTTGTAACATCAGACCTAAAAGAATTTGAATTAGCAATCTGAATTGAACTGCTCTGGTGGTGCTACAGTATGCTATGCCCTGGTATTATGTGAACAAAACTGTGGTCTACACTCTATACAGTTGTGTGTTGCACCTTTTTCAAATAAGTAAGTGCCTTTTGTGACTTATTGCTGGTGACATTTTGTCCTTCTCAGATTTGGAAGTGCACCTCTTCTTGTTGTGCTACATTGTTTGTAGGGGTTTGCTGCCCCAAGATGCAGCCACCCGCAGTCCATGAGCGTGACTGCTTCTGTAGATGTTTAAAACAGTGAGCATGCTGTCACCCTGTTGCACCACAGCCTATTTACACTACTCCCAAAGGCAACAGCAATCTTGTGGGGCTGTCCCCTGCAACTAAGTCACAATTCAAATCAGTGCGCCAGATGTGTGTGGTGTCAATGTGGTTTGCACCTACAAATGTGCTGGTCAGTTACATCAACATACCAGCAGAGTACAGTAGCATAGAACCAGTCACAGTATGGTATATAATTCTGTGACTCTCTGAATTTGAATGTGCCACCCAGACGTGACTCCCACTCACTGTCACCTGTATCTTTGGGCTACCTTCTGGGCCAGTCGTCCAAGAGATTCCATTGCTCACTGATCATTGCCCCAGCAGTCTTGTGTTCCCCAACTCACTCTCTGTCTTTATTATCTTCCTGGCATCCAGTTGAATCTCCCTCCCAAGCCCATGTCCCAGACAGAAAGGTGCCTTGACGTATTGTACTCCTCCCAAATCCATTTACCTGCTTATTTGAAAGTTTATGTTGCAGCACTGGACCCCCCAACAACCAGTCTGTAGAAGTTCCTCAGGCAGTGGGGGGCTCAGAAGGCTGTCACAGAGACCATGAGGGCCCCTGTGCTTTGAGAAATGCTCTATGGCCATTTGCATGGGTGATCTTTCTCCTTCCCTACTGATCATGCAGGAACAGGTTAAAGTGCCTCCTGAACATATCTCAACAGGTTAGCAAAGTCAGAACTGAAACTATGTGGTTAGAAAGAAACCTTTATACAATTCATTGTGAATGAGAAGATGACACTTAGTAATTTACCTTTCTCTCTTAATATTCCTAATACAGGTAAAGTGTCTCCTCAGGACGTGAAGTGCAGTCATGTCAAAAGCACAGTCATGTTAAAATGCACTTAGGCATATGATTATGAACAGCTCACTCTTCTATAGTATATGGTTAGTGTCTGTTGTGCATGGGTGTCCATCCCAATCAAAAAGCTGTTGTACTTCAGTTCCAAGGTCATTTAATACTATTGTAAATAGAATGTTGTTGTACCCTTCTGTGGTATAGCAGCTTTTAAATGAAATGTAATCTCATGCCACCTGTCATTTGTTTCTCATTTTCTCTCCATGCACACAGGTTCAACAACCTCTTCAAACAGAAAATCTTTAAAGAGCTACTGACGCCTCAAAGAAAACTTTAAAAACATAATTAGGTACAGTTCTGCATGTACTCCATTTATATTTTATATAGTTCTCTCCCATTATTTATAACTAAGGAAATTTGCATGAATATATGATCTTTATCCCTTAGAGTTTCTTTAGAGTTGGTTCCATGTGATATGGGTGAATTTTAAATGGTGAGTCACATAATGGCGACTACTAAATGCTGAAAACAAAATTGGTGAACAGCACTACGCCAAATACAATATTAGCAACAATACAATCCTACATTTTATGTAGAGGGCTACGCCCGCACCCTCCACACTATAGATTCTCACCTCCAGGGTGGTTGGACACTGGGCGGGGAAGAAAACATAGGAGGTGGTGACCATTGTGGGAGGGACAACCTGCAGGCGGAGGAATAACCTGAGGGAATGGGAAGTGTGTAAAAAATTAAAGTAACCCGCAACACCAGAAACTAAAATTAGTACATACCTGCATGCAGTCCTGAACCAGGGACCATGCACACCATGGGTGGTGACCATAACCATCACACCAGGCAGCCAGCTCAGCTCACTCACACCTCTACCTAACCTCCTCCTCACATTCACTAATCCCTCAACACTCACTATTCTGTCCTCCTCACTCGCTGTCCATGTACCTTGCTATCCTTTTATACTCGACTCATTGGGAGCGCAAATTGAGTTGTTCATCTTGAGTCACTCAATTTGTTTCACCCATATCACTGGATACCATTAGGGTCCATCTGCCTGTAGTTTACTCCCTACTTAGTCATAATCCTCTGTTGTGACATCACAATCGGTTGTCATTGGAGTAACTGTGAAATCACAAACAGTACTCTGTGACTTCAGGTAGGGAGAAAGAAGTAGGAATAGACAAACTCTTAAGGAGCAAAGATCCTGTTTTCATACAGATGACCTCAGTAATAAATAATGGGGAGGAGGAATACAGCACTAATGGAAATACAAGGTGGACCATGTCTACATATTAGGTTTCATTAAAGTTCTCCTGAATGTGTCACCAGCTTTTCAATGTGTCATCAGTTTAAAAGAAAACAGAAATCTACCCCACTCCCAGATTAATAGTATTACTGAAACAGGGTGGGTTTTTAGCAACTGGAGCATTTCTTTTTTAATTTATGAAAACTAAAAGATTTTCTGTTCACCAAGCACGCAAATACAAATGCTTTTTTACTTTAAAAACTCATATAATGTTCATCAGAACCCTTCTGATAATGTATCCTTGTTGTACATGGTTGTCCATGCAATATTTTCTATTTATGAAATGTAGGCTTAAGAAAGAAGTAGAATGTTCAACGTCTCAGCACTGAGCATAAGTCACTTCTGTAAACTACAACTCTGGGGTTAACTAAATCGACTATCACATGTGTACTTGGGTAGCATAAATGTGTTAAGGGATTATTTTACTCCCAGAGTACTGACTGTTCCAGCTCTTTTCTTTCCCTGATATAGCAACACAGTATTTTGATGATAGAAGAAACTTTAGGCCCATCTTGTCTTGAGGGACTTCCTATGAGGAGAGGCTGGGAGAGCTGCAAATGTACTCCCTGTAAGACAGGAGGGATAAGGGTATATGATTGAGACCTTTAAGCACCTAAAGGGTACTAAAAGGATTAATACAGAAGGGATTCCTCAGATCAGAATGGGGAGGGACATGAGAGGGCACTGGCTGAGATTGCAGGGAGGAGATTCAGTAGGAAATCAGGAGACACTTTTTCACGGAAAGGGTAGTAGATAAGTAAAACACTCTGCCCGAGGAGGTGGTATCATGTAGAACAGCGGAAGGATTTAAGAGAGGGTGGGACAGAGTGAGGGAGGGGGTGGTTATGAGGAGGGGAGGGTAGAGCTGCAAGTTGAGGGGCTAGCTGCACAATCGAGCAGACTCGGAGACCATGAGGCCTGTTTCTGCTGGCATTTTGTATGTCTGCATACAATGTTTATGTCCTCCTGTCTCACGACAGTAACTATACCTAATTTGAATATGCTGCAGGCACACACACACGCTTAACAGCTGGAATGTTACCCTACTCATGCTGTGTAATCTCAATGCCATTCTCCTGTGGACTCTGTATAATCCTGCTTTGAAAGCCTGAACAGTGCTTGCCTCCACAACTTCACTGGGTAGACTATTCTACATGATAACAATCCTCTGTGTGAAGTTATGTCTTCTAATGTTCCCCATTATTCTGCCCTCCTGAGCTTTAGTACATACCCTCCTGTTCTACTTGTACTTGCCAGTTCCAACATCTGTCTGTACTCCACCCTGTCTTACCCCATTAGTATTAAGAAAACCACAATCCTCTCTCAGCCTACTTTTCCAGGATGAATAATTTGACTGTGCCTAATCTCTCCTCATAACTCTTGCCTGCTAAGCCACTAATCAGTTTACAGTATAAATCATATTTAGCTGACTCCTTCAAATAATCCTCAAGTGCCAGACTGGTTTACAAAATCACTTTTATCATGTATTTAGTTTCCTTTGGCATTTGCTTATTTTGTACCTGTGGCATTAGGCTGGCCAGAAAGATAACGGTGCCTTCCATCTGCTTTTAAAGTAACCACAGCTAGTGTGATGAGCTTATTGCAGGACCTCTACCAGGCACAGGACTCAATGGACCCTGCTTAGACGAATGCCTTCCAATGCAGTACGCCACCCTATTACTTATCGTAACTGCTACTTCTGCTCTCATTCAGCCCAGTTATGCCGAGTTGCAATTTTAAATATAATAGAAAAAGCCTTCCCACTCCACTGCATTCATATTTCCTATTCCCTGTATGGTTCTTAACTTTCATTTGAACACAGCTCAGGGAAAATACGAATTTAATCTATTTTCCCTGAAGTTGCAGAATTTATGATAGCACATTTCAACTGTCTGTAATCCCTGGGGCTTGAAACTGAAGACAGGAACAATAAGGATGATATATTCTCCCAGGGAACTGGAAAATTACAACTCAGTGCAATCATCTCAGCAAGAAATCTAACAAAAATTATCTTTGTTTTGCACCCAAAGGAACATGAACTCTAGTTCAAGCATAGTACTAAAACACAAGAGAGTTGAACAATGCCATGAATCTCAATGCGTGAGGTTCTGAATTCTTCAAGACTTGCTGAACGTTTTACAGATATAATTCCAGATGCTCAAAATACCTGCTGGCTGTGTTATTGCTTATGGTATTGTAACATGAGCTATATGAGGCTGGAGTTTATAAATACTGTAAGTGGTGTATTTTATTTCTTCTTTTAGCGTATTTAGTTGCGTAAATTTTAGAGGTTCTTTATGCAGATAACACATGGTAGAATTCCCAGATAACACAACAAACTCTGTATGGTGTACCCCTCTGCACTACAGCCACCAGTGTCTGAGATTACTGCCTCTGCAGGACTCCATCAGTCTGTGGGTGGCAGTTTGGAAAGGCACAAACCCAGGTATCCTCTTAGGTCATGCTCACTGCTACTTATGGCCCCTCAGACTGAGTTAAAACAATGTTTTGCCATAAATACAGTTATACGTCAGTAGTCAGGAGGCAGCACTGACCTACTGACCTGTAAAGCAGAATGGTAGTTTACTCACCTGGTAAAGGTGATTGTGGGGAATGGATCTCTAAGGAACTCCACCTACCTTACATCATGGGTTGTCTGTACACCGGATAGGTTGTCTGGATGCACATGTGACGTGAAGTTAAGAACGTCCCTGTGGATGTCCCTGCTCACCAGTCATCAGTGCGATGTGTTCCAAAGCTGTTTCTGAAAAGAGAGTCATGTTGCCCCCATGATATGTTTACATATATGACAGAGAAAGTCTGTGGATTGAAATAACTTGAAGGATTTATTGTCATAGTCAATTGAGCGTATGTGGCAATCATATGTATGAAAGTTTGGTGCAGTAAGTCATAGTCTGACATTGGCACTGTGTTGTGTTAGAGTGGAGTGCCTCAGAGATCCATTCCCCACAATCACCTTTTACCAGGTGAGTAAACTACCATTGTGGGGATGGTCTCTGAGGCACTCCACCTACCTTACATCATGGGTTACCAAAAGCAGTGATAAGAAGTCTAGGGCAGGATAGCAGTGGTAATCTCAGTGTGTCCTGTGCTTGCTGCTCAGAGGACTGCAGTAGCAAAGTTTGTCTTTGTTTGTTGAGTCACATCCAATCAGTAATGTCTTGTGAAAGTGTGGATTATGAACCACGTGGCGGCTGCGCAGATTTCTTCTGCGGTGGCTAGATTTCTTTCTGCCCAGGAGGTGGCAATCGCTCTGGTGGAGGTGTGCCTTCAAAGTCAGTGGCATGGGAGTGTTGTTGGCCTTGTAAGCCTCAGAGATAGCCATTCTGAGGTACCCTGCTATGGAAGCTTTGGACGAGGCTGGCCCCTGCGGCGACCCTGTGTGATAATGAACAGTCTATCAGATTTGCGGATGGACTCCGCTCTGGTAGTGTATGTAGTAAGAAGTCGTGCCATGCCTAGGAGTCGGAGTTGTGGGTCGGCCTGAATTTCTTCTGGGGAAGTTGGCTGGGGATCTCAATGGTTTGGTTAAGGTGGAATTTGGAGGCAATCTTGGGTCGGAATGAAGGAACAGGGCACATAGAGATTCTGTCAGGAAGAATTGCAGGAATGGCTCCTTATGTGAAAGGGCCTGTAATTTCCACACGCCTTTGGATGCAATGGCTGTTAGAAATACTGTTTTGAGTTGCAACCATTTTATTGGAATGGAGTCTAGGGGTTCAAAAGGTGGCTTTGTCATTGCAGTCAGTACCAGTGGTAGATCCCAAGGAGCGAGCATCTGTTTTGAGGGGACGAAGTTTGCTGCTGCTTTCAGGAGCGTATGATATCTTGGTGGCTGTGGGAGTGGTGCCTTGTGTTGGTCCCCTTGCTGCCCCAATGGCTGCCACTTGAACCCTTAAATATGAGGGTGATAGGCCCAGCTGAAGGTCTTCCTGTAGGAATAATAGGATATGGGGAATGGAGCATGGATGCCTGTATCTTGTGGTGTAGACACCATTTGTCGAAGATGTCCCAGTGGTGTTTTGTAAGTGGTAGTAGAGAGGGTTGACATGAGGAAGCCATGGTTTGAATGACCGGGGTGGTATCCTGCCTTTCAGCAGTCTCTCCTTTCAGGAGCCATGCCGTCAGCTGTAGTTGTGGAAGATTGGGGTGCCTGATTGGTCCCTGTGTGAGAAGGTCTGGTAGGAGGGGAGGTGCCATGGATGGCTGAGTGACATGGAGACCAGTGTCGCAAACCATGCTCTCTTCGCCAGTGAGGGGCCACCAGAATGACGCGGGTTCTGTCCATGTGGATCTTGCGGAGAACTTGAGGAATGAGTGGAATGGGCGGAAGACGAAGCAGTGTGAAAAGTCCATGTGGCAGAGATTATGCCTATGCCTGCGGCGTGGTGATCTTTTGGACCGACCAGTATGTCCTGCATTGGTGGTTGTTGTGGGAGGCCATGAGATCGATCTGATAGGTCCCCATCTGCGTTGAGTTGCTGGAATATGTGTGGGTGAAGTTTCATTCTCCCGGTGGATCATCTCCCGACTGGAGCCAGTCTGCAGTGAGGTTGAGTTTGCTGGCCAGATGGATTGCCCATATTGATTTTTACGCTTATTTCGCCCAGGCCAGTAGTTTTGAGGTTTGTGACATCATTGCTCTGGCTTTTGTCCCACCTTGCTTGTTTATGTAGGCCACGGTGGTCTGGTTGTTGGACCGGATTTGCACATGTTTGTTTTGTACGAAATTGGAGAAGTGAAGAAGGGCCTTGAAGACTGCCTTCATCTCCAATACATTTATGGTAAGCTTTGTGGCTGACAAGGGCCATGTGCCCTGAGCGGTATGGTGGCCGAGTACGGCTCCCCAGCCAGATAAGCTGGCGACCGTGTCTATGGAGACGCCGGGGTGATGTCTAGCGGAATGCCCTGGGTCAGTCTCAGGTGTTTGTCCACCACTTGAGGCTGGCCTTATGTGTGGTGGAAGGGTGACGATTTGGCAAGGTTGGGTGCATGGCCTTGTGTGAGAAGGAATGCCATGAATGGACGGGCATGCCATCTGGTCCACGGAACAGTGTCTATGGTGGACTACATGAGTCCGAGCGCTATGCGAATGTCCCAAAGTGTAGGAAGTGTCGACTCGTAGTTTGTGTGCTGTTGCAATAAGAGTGTCTACTCTGAGAGAGATGGAGTAACAATGCCACTTGCTGAGTCTATTAGTGTGCCCAGGTGTTCCATGGAGTGTGTAGGTGTTAGGTGACTCTTTTGGTGTTGAGCACCCAGCCATGACTCTGTAGACATTGTACCACCTGTTGCATTTCCTGACGGACTGCCAGGCGATGTTTTCCAATTGAGCCAGTCGTCGAGGCAGGGGATTACATGGATGCCTTGGTGGTGGAGATGGGCTGCAATCATGACTGATACCTTTGTGAATACACGGGGGCTGAGGCAAGGCCAAAGGGAAGCACCGTACTGGTAGTGCTGGCCCAGGATGCAGAAGGGAGAAATTTGTGGTGCGAGGGCCGCATGGGTACGTGGAGATAAGCGCCCTTAAATCGATAGATGTGAGGAAGTCTCCTGGCGGAGTGCTCTGAGTGTGGACCTTGTCATCTCCATCTTGAAGGGAATGTAACGCACTGACTGGTTGATGTATTTTAGATCGAGGACCGCCTGTGTCCTTCTGTCTTTTGGTACCAAGAAGAAGATGGAATAGATGCCTGTGCCTTCTTTTGTGGCTTGGGACTGGAGCAATTGCATTGTTGTGTTGTAGTTCCTGAATAGCTGTAGTAATGTGGGCAGCTGTGTACTTTACGTGGAAAAGGTGGAGTTGAGCAGTCTGTGGTCAGCTGGGTGTTGTTGTGAACTGTATTGCGTATCCCTTGTGGATGATCTCTAGAACCCATCGGTCCATGGTGGTGGCCTTCCATTGTTGCAGGAACTGTGCGAGGCATGCCCCCACTGGTGTGCTGAGCCTGGGAATGCATAGTCAGGCTCTAGGGGTGGCACTGATGGGAGTAGTGACCTCTGCTCTTGTTGGCACTGCCCTACCTCTGTATCTGTTGTAATGGTAGGGTGTAGAATAGTTTTGATGGAAGGATGTGCCATGGAACAGGTAGGTACCACGATCGCTTGTCGCGAAGGAATGGTTGCATCCCCGAAGCCTGGGAAGGTATGTGGCAGTAGGCTGTTTCGAGCTAGAGCCTGCCGCCTTCTTTCCCTTTGAGGTACTTCTAGTGCCTGGCCGAACAGCATGTCACCTTTAAATGGTAGCTTGTGAAGAGTGGCCTTTGATTCCTTGTCAGCGTCCCAAAGTTTCATCCATAGGGACCGCCTGGCCCTGTTGGTGATTGCCGCGATCTGGCATTTATCTTGAGGGAGTCAACAGCCATATCTGCCAGATATTTAGTGGAGAGAATGGCATTGTCGAGTAGGGATGATTCGTGGGATTTGGCAGGGATGGATTTTTGTAGTTCCTGGAGCCAGGTGAGCTGTGCTCTGGTGGCATAAATAGCAGTGGTGGCCACCCTGCTGCCCAGTCCGCTAGTTCAGCAGTCTTTTTAGGTGGTCCTCAAGTTTGCGGTCAATGGGGTCTCATAGACCAGAGGCAGAGTCAGTTGGGAGGACAGTCTTTTGTTTAGGGCCGCTATCTGCAGGTCCACGGTCGGTGGAGTGCACCATAGTCGAGTTTGTCCTCCTGCAGCTGGTACATTTTGTCCCATGAGTTTCTCCCAGGGATGCTAGCAGGTTCCGGGAGGACCATTCTTTGAGGACAATCTTGTCTATGGCCTCTCAGACAGGGAAAGCCTGTGCTGACTTGCTGTGGGCTGCAGGGAAGGTAGTAGCTTAGAGGCAGGAGCAGGGGCGATCGTGTTGAACCCCACTGTTTCCATGATGTGGTGTACCAGAAGCGGATTTGGTCCGTGGGAAACACCACTTTGCTGTCAGTGTTTGAGGATCTTGGTCCACTGCTCCGTTGTCCTCATCAGAGGAGTTGCTGAGTCGACCAGTGGGGTATGCCGTCAGGCGATGTTCATCTACCAGAGTGGCAGAGGAAGAGTGTCCTTTGTTAGGTGGGGTGATTGTCTCTGCTGATGTTTGGAGAGTTGAGTGAGCTGATGTAGCATCGCTGTCAAGACCTCCTGTTGCGCTTGCATTAGTTGGTTATTGTGCAATAGCGCCTGAGTTGTATCGGAATGCTGCTGCGGTGTCGGAGGAGGTGGTGTGTGGGAGCAGTCCTCCTCTGGGTCAAGAGGATCAAGAGGCATCGCTGAATCCTCCAGGCATGAGGCACACAGCCTGCCTGTGTGATGTTTGAAGTGGCACTTTGCACTGTCTGCAGCTCTTGGCTTAGGCATCGCCACCTAAGAATGAGAAAGAGAACAGCTGCTTAGAAGAGAGCCTGTGCAGGTAAGCAAATAAGCAGTAAATGCATTGTGTAAGGATGTGACATAATGCTGCTGGTGGTGACTGCAGTAGTCTGTTATAGACAGCATGTAGTCACGGAGAAGCAGGAATGCATGTTATCTGCAGTGGGGTAGCCTGGCGTGGTGTGGCTCGGGGTGTTGAAGTAGCCTGGGGAACCCTATGGTAGAAACAGTAAAGGGCTGGCATGGCACGGAAAGGGACAGTGTGCATGGAATGATGCAGGCAACTCAGTGTGCAGTATGGCTTTAAGAATGATGCAGGCAACTTCTGTGCAGTATCGCTTTAAGAAGACCAATGAAAAGAACAGGGCTGCAGAAAGGAAGTAGGGGACAGGAGATGTAGTTATGGCTTGGGAAGCATCGGGTGAGGAAGCACCGCAGAGCGAGGTGCACGGGAGAGGAAAACTAATCGAGTGACCCTCATGGAGAAGCGAGGTAGCGCCCTATATAGAAATTAAAATGCATGAGCCTGATGACGTAGCCATGTGGCAGGAGTTGGCCAATGGTGGCGCCAGGCGGGGCGCTTTTGGTGGCATGGTGACAGACACAGATGCAGAAGATGCTAAGCATGGGTCTGAAGAAGAAGTGCCATAAAATAACACTGAGGAGTCACCATTTTGTGAATGCCCAAGGAGAATGGCAGTCGGGAGGTGAGAAGTGACAGCGGAGCTGTGCAGTGGAGTATGCCTAGCGGTAGGTGAGTTGTCATGACAGTGCAGGAAAATGCCAATCATGCCAGGGCCAGTGAGCATTGGGGGCGCTGGGAGGAGCACCCCGAGCACTCACTAAAGTCAGGCAGTGGTTGCAGCAGCATCTGTGTCCGCTGAGCAGGGGAGCACAGAGCACTGAAGAAGGAGCAGCAGATGATACAGCAGCATCTGTGACCGTGTGAAATGGGTACACAGGCGCCGTCGCGGGGAGCCAGGGCTAGCCTGAAGGGGTACAGCGGCAGTGGTATGGGATCAGAAAACGTCTGTCACCGCTGAGAGAGGGTGTGCAGAGCTTAGTGGTGCTGAGCCCTAAGTAGTTTGCAGCAGTGTTGTGGGTAGTAGAAGAGCACAGGCGGAGTGTAGTGGATAGCAAAGTGTCACAGTCATAAGATCATCGCCGATGACAGAGACGCTGCATTGCCTAGAGTGTGTAAAGGACCTCATAATGGATCCGGAAGGGTATCCTACCTTGGTGTAGTCGGAGTCAGTGAATGAGGCTCTGGAGCTCTGGGAAAGGGCAACAACCTAGCATGGATGCACAAATTGAACTAATGACTGGTGAGCAGGGACATCCACAGGGGACGTTCTTAGCTTCACATCACATGTGCATCCAGACAACCTATCTGGTGTACAGACAACCCATGATGTAGTAGGTGGAGTGCCTCAGAGACCATCCCCACAATAGCCATGATTGAATCCCACCACTCCAGTTATTCACTGTGTGACCTGAAGCAAGTCACTTTAAAACTTCCTCTGTGTAACCTGATCCTACCTCTCATGCTTTCTTTTCTTCTACAGAACCTTCCTGGACTGTTTCTAAGAAAGCAGTAAGGCATGCCAGAGTGGGCATTGTGGGAACTGGAGCATTTGTATGCATACCTGTGCATATCATTTTGCAGACTAGGGGCCCAGTATTCAGCTGGTGCAAAACACAGTGCAAATGTTTATGCTGCACTTTGTAATTGCCCTGAGGTCCCAGGATGGTATATTCAGTCTGGTGCTAACCAACTGAATATAAGGTAATGTTGCAGCAGCGCTAAGTCAGAGAACACCATCCTGACGTGGTTCCCGGAACTGGCCCCAAGAGTTGAAAATGCTGGAGTGCTATCTTCAGTTTTCAAATGGACCCATGCAAATGAGCCCATTGGGCATGTATGTCACTAATGGGCTATTTGAATGCCCATTATCAGCCTATTTGCATAGGTAGTGGAGGCAAGTAGTATGGCACTGCTCCCCAGTCCCTGATAGCCATAGCTATCCCTGGTGCTAGTGGTCCCTCCCTTGATCGTCAGCCCTGATGTTACAATAATATTCCCTGGTGCTAGTGGTCCCCGCCTCTTGATTGCCAGCCCCAACGTGAATATAATATGCCCTGGTGCTAGAGGTCCCCACTCCTCTGATTGCTAGCCCCGACGTGAATATAATATGCCCTGGTGCTAGTGATCCCCTTCCCCAGTTAAAAAATCATAATCCCTGATGCTAATGTCCCCAGTCACCAGCTCTGACATTACAGAAAGATTTTCTGGTGCTAGTGGTCCCCATTTCACTTCCCAGCTCCTCCATGACAAAAAGAACTCTGGTGCTAGTGGTCTACCTCTTCCACCAATCACAAGCCCGGAAGAGCGAAAACCCAAAACCTCCCTGGCATACAGTGGTTCCTCCTGTGGCACGGGCATACCCCCACCCACTCATCTTAGCATTATCCACGGTGCTGCGGGAGCATACAGTGACCGGCACAGCCCTCCTCACACCTCCTCGGCTGGCCTCTGTATGTACTGGCAGGAGTGTGCCTCTTTATAGGACAGGGTGACCCACCTCTGTATGTACTGGCAGGGAGTGTGCCTCTATTTATAGGACAGGGTGACCCACCCTGTTTGTACTGGCAGGAGAGTGTGCTCTTATTTATAGGACAGGGTGACCCACCCTGTATGTACTGGCAGGAGTGTGCCTCTTATTTATAGGACAGGGTGACCCACCTCTGTATGTACTGGCAGGGAGTGTGCCTCTTATTTATAGGACAGGTGACCCACCCTGTATGTACTGGCAGGAGTGTGCCTCTTATTTATAGGACAGGGTGACCCACCTCTGTATGTACTGGCAGGAGTGTGCCTCTTATTTATAGGACAGGGTGACCCACCTGTATGTACTGGGAGTGTGCTCTTATTTATAGGACAGGGTGACCCACCCTGTCCTATAAATAAGAGGCATGCCCTGCTTGTACATATGGTGGCTGGACGAGGAGGTGCGAGGAGGGTTGTGCTGGTCACCATATGCTCACGCTACACCACAGATAATGCTACGGTGAGTGCAGGGGGGTATGCCCAGTGCGCTGGGATGTCTGGATGCCAGATAGGTTATTTTTGTACTTCCAGGCTTGCAATCACAAGAGGGATTCCACTGGCACCAGGGATTCATTTTGTCATGGAGGGGTTGACAATCAGAAGGAGGACCCCTAGCACCAGGGAATCTTATTGTAATGTTGGGGCTGGTAATTGAAGGGAGGAACACTAGCACCAGAGAATCTTATTCAAACGTTGGGGCTGGCAATTGGAGGGAGGGGACCACTAGCACTGGGGCATATTATATTCACATTAGGCTGACAATTGAGGGTTGGAGGAGAGGAGACCACTAGCACCAGGGCACATTATATTCATGAGGCTGGTGATCGGTGGGGGATCCTAGCACCAGGGAGTCTTTTGAAAGGGACAGTTACAAAGAATCATAAATATTGATGGCAGATAAGGACCGCTTGGCCCACCTATGCTGCTCATTTTCCTACCTACTGTAGCACCGCAGACCCTACTTGATCTCCAGCTTTACCCCCTTCCCTACCTCTAAGGTTCCTTATATCTATCCCATGCATTCTTGAAACCCATTACAGAGTTTGCCCCCACCACCTCTGCTGGGAGGCTCTTCCAGGTATCCACCACTCTTTCAGTGAAGACATATTTCCTCACATCTTTTCTGAGTCTTGCCCTACCCCCAGCTTCATAGCATAACCCCTTATTCTTCAGCTTCTTTTTTCTGAAAATGCTTTCTCTGAACCTTATTTACACCCATGAGGTATTTGAATGTTTCTGTCATATCCCTTCTCTCCCTCCTTTCCTCCAAGGTGTACATATCAAGGTCCTTCAGTCTCTCCTTATAGGGCCTGTGATGCAGACCCTGCACCATTTTAGTTGCCCTTTCTGAACTGCTTCTACCCTATGTCCTCCCAGAGATGTGGTCTCCAGAACTGGACACAGTACTCCAGGTGAGGTTTCACCAATGAGCTATGCAGCAGTAACACCACCTCTCTCTGTCTCTCTCTCTCTCTGTCTCTCTCTCTCTCTCTCTCTCGTGATACCCCTATGTGCCCTAGCATCACACTAGTGCTCCCCACTGTCGTGTCATACTGTCTGGCTACCTTTAGGTCATCAGATGTGATTACCCCCAGGTCCCTTTTCCTGTTTGGTGGTGGTTAAAATCACCCCCTATTTTGTACTCCACCCCTGGGTTTCTGTGCCCATGTGCATGACTTTGCACTTCTTCGCATTGAAACTTAACTGCCACACCCTTGACCACTCCTCTAGTTTTGTTAGATCTCTATTACCTCCCCTTGGAGTTTCTACGCTATTGCAAATTTTAGTGTCATCTGCAGAGGCATACCTTTTCTTCTAGCCCTCTACAATATTGCTAATAAAGACATTAAAGAGAACGGTCCCAGTACTAATCCTGTGGCATCTGGCTGGTCACCCTCTTCCTCAGAGTGAACTTTTACCACCACCCTCTGTCTCCTGTCCCCAACCAACTTTTCTCCCAGTTTACCACTTTGGACCAACTCCTAGGCTTCCTAGGTTGTTCATGAGTCTTCTATGTGGAACGGTGTCAAGGCTTTACTGAAATCTAGATAGGCCATATCCAGTGCTCCACTCTGATCTAATTCCCTGGTCACCCAGTCAAAAAATTTATCAGATTTATTTTACATGATTTTCCCCAGTGAACCCATGCTGCCTTGGATCTTGAAGGCCACTGAATTCCAGATATTCCACAATCCTCTTCTTAAATAGTCATTCCATTATTTCTCCTCCAAGTCAGGCTGACTGGTCTGTAATTGCCAGCCTCCTCTTTGCTCCTACTTTTGTGAAGTGGGACTACAACTGCACTCCTCCAGTCCTCCAGAACCACTGTGGTCTCCAGTGAGTGGTTGAACAGGGCTGTCAGAGGTGCAGCTAGCTCTTCCCTGAACCCTTAATATCCTAAGATGCATACTGTCTGGTCCAATTGCCTTGTCCACTTTCAAATTTAGAGTTCCTTTATGACCCTCTCCTCTGTAAATGGACAAGTGTCTACCTCCGTCCCGTATGCTGTTGGCCCTTTATGTGTCCCTTGTCTTCCTTCCTCAGTGTACACTGAAGAAAAGTATTTTTTGAGATGTCTGCCTTTTCCAGTCCCTCCATGCACCCTCTCCTTCCTCCTAAGCCTTTCTGTCCCTCCCCTGGTCTTTCTCTTTCACTTACGAACCTGAAAAATACCTCGTCCCTTTCTGTACTGCCTGGGCTTTCTCCTCCATTGTGCCTTTGTGCTCCTGTTTGCTTTCCCTGATTACCTCTGTATCTCCTGATATACCTCTCTATCTTCCCTCTATGTGTCTCCTTATACCTCCTCAATGCTAACCTTATTGCCCTTACCTTCCTGACCACATCTTTTGAGAACTATAGCAGTCTCTTTTTCCTCCTACTTTTGCTTACTTGTCTGATACAAAGGTTTGTTGCCTTTGCTATCCCTCCTTGAGATTTGCTCACTGTTCCTTCACACCACCAATCCCCCCACCAGGGCATCCCTGAGGCATTCCCCCATCTTTTTAAAGTCGTCCCTCCTGAAGTCCAGGATCCATCCTTTGTGTGGTTATCACTGGTACAGTACAGTACAGTGAATCACTGGTCCCCAGGTGGCCACCCACTGTGTCGTCTACAACCCTGTCCCCGCTGGTGAGTACGAGATCCAGTATTGTCCCTCATGAGTGGGCTCTTTTACTAGTTGCCTGAGGAAAGCCCCTGCAGGAGTCCAGGATGTCCTTGCTTGTAGGCTGAAGCTGTAGCTGGGATGCTCAATCTACATCTGGCAGATTGAAGTTCCCAGCAGCAGCACCTTTTCCTTGCTGCCTTTTGGATGGCTTCCACCAGAACCTTATCCAATCCCCCATCCCCCACTATGGTGGAGGTCTGTAGATCACGCCAGTGCAAATGGTGGCTCCTTTCCTGTTTCTAGGGTGACTCATAGTACCTCCACCCCTCCTGATTTCATTGTATCTCAGTAGCTTTTATGCTATCCCTCATATAAAGAGCCATCCTCCTTTCTTTTCCACCCTGTCCTTTTTGAATAGAGTCCCAGCCTGGTGCGGCTATATCCCAGTCATGGTTCACAGTGCACCATGACTTGGTAATGGTGACAATGTCCTGGTCAGTGTCTGCCCTGATAGCTTCTAGGTCTGGGATTTTGTTTCCAGACTTTTGAGCATTTGCAGACATGGCCTTCCAGAGTCTGCTACCACCCTGTTTGTCAACCTCCTGCCTCCTTTAGCCTTCTCTCTTTGTCCTCCTGCTTTCATTCCCATCTCTCTTCATTTTGTACCATTTTGTTTCTTTTTGTTGTTGGGGTACCCTTTGGGATTTTTCTCCTTAGCATTCTCCTACTACCTACTTCAGTTTGGTGGGGACAGTTTCTGTCTTACTGTTTCTTCCACCACCCTCTCAGCTAGTTTAAATGCTCGCCAATATAACATTTAAATCATTCATTGAGGACTGTGGTTCACCTCCCAGATGGATGAAGGCCATCTCCCTGTATAGGCCCTTATCCCTTTAGGTGTGACCCCAGTCCCCAATGTCCCCCAGAGTTTTGTGTGTTTTTTTAAGTTTTTTGAGTCCAGAGTGTTTTTCCCTGACTAGGGAAAACAGTCATTATCTGAGTGCTAAATACCTTATTATGTATGGTATTTTGAATTGTTACAAGAAGCATACATTACCCTCATCCCTTGTGGTTTACACTAACTGATTAAGGAGGAAGAGAAGTCACATTCATTTAAAGAAGGAGGGAGCTGTATCCCTTGAAAGTCTGGTTTAGTATTACGTGGGTTTATATGCTATGAATCTGAGATGAAAAGGAATTTTATTTTATCAAAGCTTCTGACTGGTTCTCATCCTGTATAGTATATCATTATCTCCTTGGCTATAGGAAGAGAGGTCTTACATAGCAAATCTCTGCTAACCATCTGAAAATTTCCACTTGGGTACAATGTAGTCTCTGTACTTATGCCAAGCAATGCTTTCCAAATGAACCACAGAAGTGTTCACAGTTACCATGTCTTGCCCTCCCTTGTAATCCATAAAATGAACTAGGAGAAATCCTGACTGCCAAGCTTTTTGACATGAAGTCAGGCAAACCAATATTTTATTTGCAAATATCATCTGGGAGTCTTAGCACACAGTCCAGTAATTGCTTTTAGGGTAAAGGAAGTGAAAGCACAGCACATGAATCTGAAACAGACTTATTGTTGTCTTGTCCTCCCAAGTCTGGGTCATCTCCATCCGTAGCAAACAAGGAAGAAGTTAAATCTATATGCAATGCACTGCTAAAAAGGGGTCTCTATTAAATTATTTTCCTAAAAGTGATTGGAGAGTAATGCTTTCATAAATATCTGATGCTGTTGGCACCTCCAAACTACCATACCTGCACATGTAGTGTTGTTATTTGATCCTTATCCAGCTTTCCTCTACAGTAAATGTGTTCTACACTGGTAAAAATAACACATTGATCATCGTGGTGTACAGTATCACTGACATGTTACTCACATTGTCACTTTTCCAGTTCCAGTCATGGTAAAGAATAGACGCCATCAGCTGCTGGTGTGGGCAATGCTTAGACTGCATTTTAGTCAATACCTCCATCAGTCAATAAAGATGTTTATTATTTTTCAAATTAAAAATGGTAGAACATTGAGCAACACCTCTTTAAACATAGGAATTTGCCAGCAAAATGTCCTTACAGCCCCCAGGTCTGCCTGGGCTGGAGGTACTGTACATGCCTGTTGAGGTTTCATGTCCATCCGCCCCCCTCCCTGCTCTCCACACCAGACCCTTGTGCCTAGTCCAACCTTTCTTACAGCTCGCCACAGTTTTTGCATTGATTAGCATCTCCAGAAGGTTGTTCCACCTTCCACCACCCTTTCCATAAAATAATGCTTCCTTACCTGGATAATAGTGGACCTTACCTGGTTTCCAAAGAGTAAAAAAAAAAAGTCTCTCCTGAATTTTCCCCACCAGTTTGTTGTTATTCCTCTAGTGGTCTTGTTTCTATTGATCTTGAACAGTTCACTTGAATCCATCTTATTAATGTCCTTCATGTATCTAAATGTTTCAATTATGTCCCCTCTCCTTCCTGGTCTCTAGTGAGCACATTTTGTGGCCTTATATGTTGAAGCTTTCCATCAGTTTTCATTGTCAGTGGCATCTCACAGCGTAGTCAAAAGTATATTTACTATAGCTTACTATAGCTTGCATAGAAACATAGAAGTTGATGGTAGATAAGGACCGCAAGGCCCATCTAGTCTGCCCATTTCTTTTCTACCTCATGAATGTGCCATAGGCCTTTACTCTGTCAATGGCCTATCTATTCATACTCATCTGTATTGCTCCCTTATGCCTATCCCATGCCTGTTTGAAGCCCTGCACTGTATTCATATCCACCACTTCCTGAGGTGGGCTGTTCCATGCATCCACCACCCTTTCTGTGAAAAAGAACTTCCTTACATTACTCCTTAATCGGCTTCTCTCTAATCTCATGCTATGTCCTCTTGTCCTGCTATTTTTCTTATATTGAAACATGTTAGACTCTTTCACCTTGTTAATGTCCTTAAGGTGTTTGAATGTTTCAATCACATCACCTCTCTCCCTTCTTTGCTCTAGGGTAAACATATTGAGCTCCGTTAATCTGTCCTCATATGTTTTCTAATGCAGTCCCTGCACCATTTCAGTTGCCCTTCTCTGGACTGCCTCCATTTTGTTAATGTCTTTGTGAAGTGTAGCCTCCAGTACTGCACACAGTACTCCAGATGGGAGCCTAACCAGTGTCTTGTAAAGAGGGATTATTACCTCCTCTTTCAACTTGTGATACCCCTACTAATACACCCTCAACATCCCCCTAGCCTTGCCTACTGCTTTAGTGGTCTGCTTGGATGATTTCAGGTCATCTGTGATGATGATGCCCAAGTCTCTTTCTTCCTGTGACTGCCAGCAACTCCTTCCCAACCTATGGTGGCTTCAGGGTTTCTCTTCCTATGTGCATGATCTTGCACTTCTTTGCATTAAACCCCAGGTGCTACTCTTCCGACCATTTTGCCAGTTTATCCAGATCTCTTCTCATTCTGCCCACCCACCCCATCTGGATCATCTACTCTGTTGCAGATGTTGGTGTCACTGCAAACAGACAAACCTTACCCTCCAGTCCATCTGCAATGTCACTGATGAAGATATTAAAGAGGACTGATCCCTGAGGTACCCATTTATGATTTGCATCTCTTCTGACTGAATACCGCTTACCACCACTCTCTGTTTTTGCCCATTAACCAGTTTGCCACCCAGTTGACCAACTTCTGACCTACCCAGCCTACCCAACTTATTAATCAATCTTCTGTGTGGAACAGTATCGAAAGTTTTGCTGAAGTCAAGGTAGGTGACATCAACTGCTCCCTCTTGGTCCACCACCTGGTTACCCAGTCAAAGAAATCTATGAGATTGGTCTGACAGGACCTTCCTGTTGTAAACCCATAAAGCTGTCTTGGATCCTGTGCTCCTATGGATTCCAGGTGTTGCACTATCCTTTCCTTAGGAGTGCCTCCATAATCTTGCCCACTACTGAGGTAAGACTGACTGGTCTGTAGTTCTCTGCCTCCTCCCTGCTACCACTCTTGTGGAGAGGGATCACATGAGCCCTTCTCCAGTCATCTGGGACCTCTCCTGTGCTCAGAGACTCACTAAAAGTTCTGATAATGGCTCTGCTAGTTCACTCTTAGCTCCTTTAGTACCCTGGGATGTATGCCACCAGGTCCCATTGCCTTGTCCACCCTGAGCTTATCGAGCTCTTGTAGGTCCTTTTCATTTGTAGGACTAGTGCTCACCTCCCTGTCCCCTGTGTCCATGGTGCTGAGCTGTGGGCCTGCTCAACCTTCTCCTCAGTAAATACTGAGCAGAAGTATCTGTTTTGGATAGATGCTTTCCATGGTCCTCCTCTTCACATTCCTCCTTATCCCCTTTGATCTTAGCAATACTCCATCTGGACTTTCTCCTTTCACTAATGTATCTCTAGAAAGTCTTGTCCCTTTCTTTACTGTTCATGCTAGTATTTCCTCAGTTTGGGCCTTTGCCTGCCTTACTGCCTTCCCTTAGGAAGTTTGGTATGCTTCCTATCGTTGTCCCAGTGCATTCCCTTATATTTCCTGAAGGCCAGTTTTGGCTCTGACCTTTTCTGCTATTGTTTTGAGAATCAAATGTGTGTATTTATATATATATATATATATATATATATATATATATATATATATAACAATATACTACAAGTATGTAATGAAATATACTAACAGTATAATTAATATACGGTACAGGGTTAGTAGCATTTCCCACTTTCCCTTCAGACTCAGTGAGTAGCTGCTATTCAAAGAATGACCCACTCCTGCTTGCTATGCAGAGATTTGGAACCTCACTGCAATGCTTTTAAAGCAGAATCCAGTTGAGATAGCATTTTACCTGGGCAGTCAGAGCTCACTATATACAGAAAGCCACCATAATACTAACAAGTGCTAGAAAGGTATCATTTATTTTATTTATAGCATTCCTATCACTATCAGAATCATGATTTATTTGTTTGTTTCATCACACACTTTCTCCTCAGGGTGTGGCGATTTTTGTTAGGTTGGCTACCCTGATTCTTAGGTTTATTTATTTATTTGTAATTTATAACTGAGCTATGATAGCTTGTTTCCATGTACATCCTGGGGGTGGGTCACATGGGCCTGCTTTACTGACAGGTGGAATGTTGGCCATGGCATCAGGGACAGTCCTCTGCTCTTCCTTAAGAAGTGTCATAGGATTTTTACGCCCAGCTGTCAGTGACCAGAGAAGGGTGGTAGTGACCTCAGAGTAATGGCTCATCCAAAGAATAGCACCTCAATACTACAGCAACCTGCTCATACTGCACTACAGTGTCAGTTATGGCTATTTCTCTAAGTACCTAGTGTGACCTTTTGATCTTCCAGCACCAGAGGAAAGCATGATACTTTCCTCTAACCAACCCTCTTCCAACCTAGTCCTGTCACCCACCTTCTCTAGGGCTTACCTCTCAAAGTGAGTCCCCTATGAATTATCCCCTCCATGGTGGGATCTTCAGGGCTGCCAAAACCCCTCCTGGGTACAATTCAGATTCTGGAGGAGGTGCCTAGTTGGTGGTGCTGGACCTCACAGAGAATGGATCTTTAGTAAGGCCTCATTTAGTTGTTTTCCTTCTAATTCTTTTCTCCAAAGGCTTCCAAACATGCAGTGACACACTGCATGCACACTATTGGCATCTGAAGGTGGGCCTCCATCTGAGAGTATGTATTCTCATTGTGCTGCCACTTGGCATCTTCTAGGAGGCAGGGAAGTACTTGAGCAGGAAGCAGAGTCTTCTCACCCAGAGGGATGAGTGATCTTTGGGATGCTCAGTCCTCCTCCTCATCCAGCTCCCAAGCAACCCCAGTCCAAGTCCATTTCCTGGTCTCTGGCATGAGGAATGGTAGCCCTTGTGCTGCACTACTAGGCCAACTGAGCATGATTTGTTTTATATATAAACTGCAAAAACCTAATTAATACATAAGTTAGGGTTGCAGCAATGAAGTGGGAAATGTGGTGGGGTTTCACTAACCCCCCACTCCTACCCTGCACCAGACCAAGAGGCGTCAGGGGTGGCATTGGGGTCTTCAACCCAATGCTCACCCCATTTTAATATACTATACACACCCAACGTATTTTATAATGGAATGGGGTGAGCATTAGGGCTGGACGCACCCCAATGCCACTCTGATGCCTCTTGGTTTACACAGGAAGGGGTGGGGTGTCACCCCAACACCACATTTCCCTAATTTTGTTGTGGCAACCCTAACTGATGCATTAATGAAGTTATTTGCAACTTATTTCCTATTTTAAGATAGCATAATCATATTGTAATTTGCTTGTGGGACCCTGTGCTCCCATTCCTCCATAGATGCAGATATGAACTTAGCTGTGGAAGAATAGGCCCCTTGGGCCCTGCACTCATGTATAGCCCAAGAGTGATGAAACTGTCAGCATAGCCATGTTATTACCCCACCTGATGTACCCAGTGCAGAAAATATTCAAATCCCCAATGAAGCGTAATTCTACGCAACTGCAATGCAATTTCATGCCGCAGGTACGAAAACACACTTCAGCCAGGATTTCAAAAATGGCAGTTGTAGCATACATTTGGTGGGGTAATAACAGTCTATGTTTCAAATTTGGGGTGAAAATATTTCAGATTTAGAAAGTTACAAGCGTGTGTAGTGAAATTGGTAATGAATGATAACTCAGCTTTTTTGACATTTTGACTAATTAGCCATGGCCTTTGTGATCCCACTCTCATGAACAATATGACTATAATTACGCAAATCCTGCCCCAAAAGGTGAATTCATCAAGCTACTGTGAAATCACCTTTCAGTCAGCAGTTGATAAAAGTCATATTGTTCATGAGGTGGGGTCCCCAAAAGGCCATGATGAAAATTTAGGGTCAAAAATCTCAAAATGGCTGAGTTATGCATCAAAGTAGCCTGTAAAATCATTTTTGTGAGCTCATGAGAAAGAATTGGTTCACAATGAAGGAACTGGCTCAAAAAGGATCTAAGCGAATCACGTAAAAAAGAATTAAAATGTTAAAAAGGCATTGCAAGGTTGTTCTTCAACCAAGTAACTTCACAGCTCACTCTAACAGAGTCCCGATGAACAAGATACATGTGTTGGTGTCTCTAGATACCTACATTTTGGATGCTTTAAAATTTTTTAAACAGAAAACAAGATGACAGCTCGCTAAAAGGAATTTTTTCTCACAAAAGGATTTTGTTCTCATGAAAAGAAAATGCGCTCACAAGACTAAATCCCTTTTGCGATATCAAATCCTTTGTCGAACTCAAGACATCTATCCTGAAAATGAACTCGCGAGACAATCGTGGATTCCACCACCTCCTGAGGTAGGCTGTTCCATGGGTCTATGTCCCTTCTGTAAAGAAGTTCTTCTTGAGGCTTCTTTTGAACTTGCCTCCCACCAGATGCAAGTTGTGCCCCTTGTATGCACATCCACATTTGTTTAAAACACTTTTCTATAAAATATCCTTTATACACCCATCTCAGAAGTCCCTGTCACAACTTGATCATTCAATATTTTTAAACCATTTTTCTATAAATGATCCTTCTCAGGACCTTTTCAGAGGTGCCTTTAAGCTACAGTACTGGTCCTCTATTTGTTTTTTATCAGTATAATCCTTCTCATACCCATCTCAGAACTCCATTCCACACAATGACCCTCCAATTCCTCCTTTATTTAAAAAAGTTTTTCTACCAATAACCCTTTCCACACTTTTATCAGCAGTTTTCTCACACACTGGTCCATATACCTATCCCATCCCACCTTGAAGGTCCTTTTCTTCTACTGTTCTTTCAACCACAACTCCCACATCCTGTATTCTGTTGTTGGGTTTCTGGCTCCTATGTGTATTAATTTACACTTTGGGGCATTACATTTCACATGTCACACCCCTGGCCACCTCTTTAGCCTTTCCAGGTCCTCAGTCATGGCCCTTATCCATTCTTGGCTGTCTACCCTTCTATACATCTTAGTATCATCTGCAAAGAAACATATATTTCACTGAACCCCCATGTCACATATGAATATGTTAGAGTGAACCTGTCTCAAAATCCATCAATGGGGCACCCAGTTGTGATGTCCCTCACCTTTGAATATTCTTCCATTCAAGTCCACATCTAGGTCTTCCTACTCAGATCCCCACCCATCAAATAATTTAGTTCCCCACCCCTAAGTCCTGAATTTTCTTGACCAGCTGCCCATATGAGACCTACCTACAGAGGTGTTACCAAGTGGAGATACAGGACATCCACTGGCAGACACATATCCACTGTTCTCATCACTCAGTCAAAGAATTCAATCATGTTCATTTGACAAGACCTCCCATTGGTGAACCCATGCTGTCTGGTGTCGTAGACCATTTGCTCCAGAATCTCTACCAGCCTCTGCTTTACTATTGATTCCAATAACTTCCCCATAATAGATAAGAGACTGACTGGTCTGCAATTGCCTGGCTTCTCTTACCAGTAACCTTTTGTTTTCAGGGGACCAGATATGCCATCCTCCAGTCCCTGGCACTTCCCAGTTTCCAAAGAGCAGTTAAAGATATCTGCCAGTGGTCCTTTCAGGACCTGTCCCATCTCTCTCTCTCTCTCTCTCTCTCTCTCTCTCTCTCTCTCAACACCTTCCAGTGCATCCCATCAGGGCTCAAGGATTTATGCTCCTTCAGTGTCTGCAGGTACTTTAACACTCTCTCCTCCAGGATGGGCTCCATGTTGGTTCCTGCTAATGACCTCTTGCTGGTTTTAATGCTGCATTCAGGTAGTTAGCCCTTGCTTTTCATTGTAAATACTGAACAGATATATTTATTCAGTAAGTTTGCTTTCCCCTTCTTGTCCTCCTCCCACCCATCCCTTTTCATGAGCCTGACCACACCTGCCTTGGTTTTGTGCTGCTCACGTGCAGTATGTATTGAAGAAATGTTTGGTCACCTTCTTTAGTCCCCTCTTCTAACCTCTACTCTGTTTCCATTTTGCCTATCTCACTGTTCTGCTGGCCACCCTCCTACTCTTTTCATATTCTCCCATGTGCAGTTCTGTCTGACTTGCTTTTTATCTAATGAATGCCCTTCTTTGACTTCACTGCCCCTGACACTCCTTTGGAAAGCCACAGTGGTTTCCTCCCCTGTTGCCTTCCCCACCATCCATGGACTTGTAACACAGAACCCTTGAGAGACTACTGTGGGCCCTAAGAAAGGGCCATAAAATGTTTGCAGACGTTGGCAGGAATAGTGGCTAGCAGAAGTTATAAAAATAATAAATAAGATTTTTATCAACTAATAAGAGTTTGTGACTTGCTCATCTTTGTTTGCTTGACTACCTCCACCACCAAAGAGGCAGACTCCTCTGAATTACATTTACAGCTCCTACATTATAAAGGGGAGAGGACATCTATGCCTAACCTCCTCAATAGACACTGGCTTCAGCCAGCTGGAGAAGGACAGAGTTTTGGGGGTTTGTTGTAAAATATGTTGAGTCCAGAGTATTTTTCCCTAAATAGGAAAATAGTTGGCCTTTATCCAGGTCCTAAATATTCTCTCATGCCTGACACTCTTGAGATGTTACAGGAAACATGGATGACCCTAATTTCTTGTGGTTTACAGTAACTGATTGTGGAGAAGGATGAGGAGAAGGCACAGTCATTTAAAGAAGGAGGAAGCTGTATCCTCGACTGTGTAGATTTATTATGATGTGGGCTTATATGCTGTGAATCAGAGATGAAAAGGGAATTGCATTTTATCAACTCTTCTGACTGATTCTCATCCTGTATAGTTTATTATTATCTCCTTGGTTGTAGGAAGAGAGATTTGCATATAGTAAATGTCTGCTAACCATCTGAAAATTTCCACTTGTGTCCAATGTAGCCTCTGTACTTATGCCAAAGCAATGCTTTAAAATGAACCATGCAAGTGTTCTCAATTACTGAGTCTGCCCCCCGCCTCCCACCCAGAATCCATTAAAGTAAACTAGAGAAATCTTGACTGCTAATCATTTTAGACATGACTGAGGTCAGGCAAACCAATATTTTATTTGCAAACATCATCTGGGGAGTCTTAGCACATAGTCCAGGTATTGCTTTTAGGGTAAAAGGAAGTAAATGCACAGCACATGAATCTGGAAACAGACTTGGCTGGTTGCCTTGTTCTCCCAAGTCTGGGCCATCTCCATCTGTAGCAAACAAGGCAAAGCTTAAATCAAGCTATAATGCACAGCTCAAAAGAAGGGCCCTTCATCAAGTTATTTTCCTCAAAGTGACTGGAGATTATTTTCTTGTTAGATATGCGAGCATACGAATATACGAAATTTGCTAGTAGATAAAGGCCTAGAGGTCCATCAAGTCTGCTCGAATGTGCAGCTAGCACTCTTATTCTGCAGCTGCCCCTCCCTCCCACCTTTCCCTCCATTGACCCTCCCTTGCCCTGTCCCAGCCCCTTTGAATCAGTCCACTGTTCTACTGGATACCACTTCTGTCGGTAATGCATTCCACCCAGCTACCACCCTTTCTGTAAAAAGTGTCTCCTCATCTCCCTCCTGAACCTTTCTCCGTCCAGTCTCATGTCATGGCCCTGGGTGTCCCTCCCTCCCTTTCTTTGAACAGCTGCTCTGTACCTGGCTTGTTTATTCCTTTCATGATATCTGATGCTTTTGGCACTATCAGAAACTACCTTACCTCCACATGTAGTGTTCTTAGTTGATCTTCATCTAGCATTCCATCTGCAATACATTTGTTGTGCACTGGTAAATGATTAAACAGTAATTTATTTTATTTTTATTTTATTCTTTAGTAACTGGGTAAGATCCAGTAGGCACAAGTGCCTAATTTCATGGGTGACATGGGAGCACGGGGAAGTTAAGTGACTTGCTTAGAGTCACACAGTCTTCAAGTGGAGGTTGTGGAAATCAAACCCAGGTCTGCTGGATGTACCAGGCTCATTCAGAGCTTGTTACTTTGAACTCTAGACTATACAGCCAGCCCCAAATAATGCATGGCAGGGGTGTGGTGTGCCTTGCTGGGATAAAGCCACGTCTTGGTGGTCAAAGAATGAGGCTGCAGGCTGAATGTGTTTAACATATGAGAAGTGACATTATCCTACATGACACACACCCTGAGTGCATTATTGCTATCATAAAAAAATATTTTGGTATAGTAGGACTACATATATATATATATATATATATGTATGTTAAATAAGTTCCCTGTTACTGCTTTTTGGGCAGTAGGTGGCATTCCATGTCTCCTTTTGTGTTTCTCTCACTCCTGCCCCATCTTTTGCTGTCTCCCCATCTTACTCTCTTTGCCTTTTGTTGTCTCCCACCCTCTGTTTCTATGCTTCCCACTTTATAGCCATGTACACTGAACTAGAGAATTACAGAGTTGGAAGGCACCAACCAGTAAGAGAGCATGCTAAGAGGGTGTTTGGGTAGCATGGTGATCAGAGACTGGCGTTGAGGATGGGGGAATGTTGTCAATGATGCTGCTTGCACTGTCACTTTCAGAATAAAAAAAGTATATATACAGTTTTATCTGCTCTGGGACCTGAGGAAGGGTGTGTAAAAGCCACTCATAGTGGAGTGGATGAGCTGAGGGAAGCATGCATGCTTGGTACAGTTAGTGAAGTCACTTACAGTGGCAGTTAAAAACAATGCAGTTTCTTGCCAGCCCGGTGGTGTGGAGGGTTGAGGCACTGGACGCCACACCACATCAAGCCGATGACCCAGGTTTGGGAACAACCTCAGGTCATTGGGTGCCAGCATGTGGGAGGGGTGGGAGCAGGATTGAGTGGTGGCCTCCTCTCTGGGAGGAGGGGTCACTCCCACAGTCCTGAAATCACTGGTGGAGGCCCAGTGGCAGGGCAGGTGGGTTGGGTGACTGGTAGGATGGGGCATTCCACAGTGCGTGGCCCGCGATGCCTCCACACATGTGCGATCGATCAAGGACGTGAGGGCGGGGATGAGAACAACAGGAAAAGACAATAAAGTCAAACAGAAAAACAAAACAATGCTGTTTGTCTTGTGGTGGTTTTGACTTGGTGGTGGTTTTTCACAGTGTGAGTTGTGGGCATTACAATTTTTTGGGTACATTTCGTGTCTAGCTATCAGACCAGTACATAGCACTCACCCCAGTGAAAAAAGAGAGTGTGCTTACCACTGTCAGGAAAAAAGCCTGTTTATTTCAAAGTCCATACAAAAGTTGTGCAACATCATTAAAACGCTGTGCTAGCATGGCTGCCAGCACCTGAAACTGGCCTAACATTTTGCAAATCAGCTTCTTCAGAAATGACATCCCCCATTTCTCCTGTTTAAATCTAACATTCATTATACGTAATGAACATAATTTTTTTCTTCTTGTGCTGTATGGACCTTCCACCTTTTTCCACAACTGCACAAAATGTAATTGTATATATTTTTGCTATGATACTGTTCCTACACTACTGTCTGTGCCCCACTCACTGTATGCATTTTTCACCTCTCTGCCCTATTCTATGTATGACGATGAGCCTTTGTAAATGAATCTCTGACTCAAAGGGTTGTAATTTGATAATGTAATAAATAAATAAACAAATAATGAGGAGCAACTGGTGACATCAGGGTTCACAGGTCAGCTAAAGAAAAGATGCCACCATTGACAACCACACACGGAAAACAGCTAAAGGTAACTCACACTATGCCAAAATGACATGTCGGACATAGAGTGATTTACTTTACACCTATGGCGCCATGTATCCAGCTTTGGGGAGGGGACAAAACTTGGAGGGGTGCAACTCTGGGGGTGGGGGATTTAGTATTCCAACTCTGGGGAGGATGCAACTCATGGGGGCACAACTCATGAGCTTGGGGATTTAGTATTCCAACTCCGTGGGGATGCAACTGGGGGGCAACCTGTGGGGTGGGTGGATTTACTAGTCCAACTCCAGGTGGATGCATCTCGGGAGGTGCAACTTGGGGAGGACACAACCTGGGGAGACAGCGGCCTCAACAGCACAAAAATAAAAAGAAGCTCCTGGATTCAAACCCAGGTCTGCTGGATGTAGCAAGCCCATTCACAGACTGTTACTCTAACCTCTCCACTACAATGCCAGTACAGGTAAGCAGCACACACTATGGAACTTCAGCTAGTCAGCATGAGTGAAAACAATCATGGGAGCAGTGCTGTAATGTCCCCGCTGTTAACTCCATGCAGCTGTTTTCACTCATGCTATTTATGTCACCGCACATTTGACTTTGCAGACATCCGAGTGAACTTGATGGTATACTGTACCTGACATCAACGATTACAAGCAGTCATTAAAAGAGCACACAGAGTGCACAAAAGTGGAACTGGTAAACAGATTCATAAGGTATAGAAGTAAGGTGTAAACTTAATCCATATGTAGTGCAGAATTATCACTATGCACACCTGTAAAGACAAACAGTATATTACAAATATACCTTAACCCTTTAAAACAACTAGTCCATGAGCATTTAATTCAATACCAGTTATGATTTATATATCTCTGTTGTGATAATCCAATCTATTTTGTGGTATACAGACCTTAATTTTTCGTGGCTCTAAAATGATATTTTATGGAGGTTAGTCAAAACCTTCCAAACCATTTTAAACACTGGGTACATATGCAGACCACTTGACTGATATATATGATCTGAAGGAAACTAAGCACATAAAAAGGGGACGGGGAGAGGATGGACAAGAAGGACAACGCTGCTTGTAGGAACGGGGTAGGAAAGTATGGCAGGGAGGGATGAAAGGGGGAAATTAGGAGGAAGGATGGAAATGGGACAGAGGGTATCAGAACTTAATCAGGTGTATGATGAACCACAAAAATTACTAGTGTACAGAACCTATAATATCGGGAAAGTAACTGTATAAAACACTACAGCCTATTATGAGGGCCTTTAGGCTACTTAATTGGAAAACTGTAAGTCTGTAAAACCAAGCAAATATACCAGAAGAATCCTTCTTCCAGTCACTGGGAATCAAAATCAACTGCAAAAGGTCATAGTATTTATAAAAAAAATGTTATACACACATTTTCATTAGGATCTGGAAATTCAAGGCACCAGTGTATAAATCCAATATCATCCCACCTGTTTCGATAGGCTTCAAAATCCCTCCTAGGATTTCTCCATACTTTTCGATGGCCATTGTTTTAACTTTGTGCTGGTTAGTCTCTTGATCATACCTCTCAACCGTCCCTGATTTTCAGGGATGTCCCTGATTTTGCCTCAAAATTTTACTCTGTCCCTCCTAAAATTGTGTTTCCATGACCAGACAGTGGGGTTTGTAAGAACAAAATAATGTTAAACATTAAAGTTACAGACTTGTTCTTCCTTGGAAAATACATTTTACAATAAGACCCTTATTCTACTAGCTTCCTGAGTGGATATAAACAATTTTGAATAGGTGTCCCTGATTTTGGTCCTTTGTCCTGACTTTTTTAAGCCTTGTCCCTGATTTATGAAGCAGGAGGTTGAGAGGTATGCTCTTGATATATTAACACATTTAGCCATGCATTATAGGGGTGCAGTAGCCCCTATAGTTAAGGTGGCTGGTAAGTTCTATGTAAAACTCAATATCTTGTTTGCTGCTTGCAGAAAGCTGGTTTTGCATATTTACATGAAATTTTCAGGATTTGCTGTGCATGGCAGGCAATCCTTGAAAGTCTCATGTGAAGCAGTTCAGTATTTTTAGAGACAGTAAGGTGTGGAAAATAAGAAATTTTTCCATTCATTTCAATGGTGTGTTTTTCTGAATTCTTGCCCTAATCTAGATAAAAAAAATTATAAATCTTTAAATTGTGAAATGTTGTATGGTTGTGTAGGTTCATGGGAAGGATTTCCTGGGGTTTGATGCTTGGGAGTTTTATATTTCTAAAGATATTTACATTTGAAAAATTGAGTTTTAGTGTTTAGGAGTCCGCTTACAGTCGGGCTTGGAGACAACATACAATACGCACAGAACAGTTTCAGTGCTGTTGAGTGGGGATCCCAGAAGTGAAAGGAGCTGGGCTGTACTTTAAGTAGTACATGTGCAGAGGACTACGGGGGATGGGAAAGTGAAAATCACAACTGGGAGTTCAGCCATTCCGCACACAACATACACGTTATAGTTGTATTGCCATCTTCAGCTACTCAGCACAAACACACCCAAACTGCCAACATCTACCATACAATATTTCATTATTTTTTATGTCAGAATTTGATTGTCGACAAAGACATTCTTAGATGCTATCATCCCTCCCTCAACAGACACTATGAGCAGAATCAAGGATGTGCATTGAAAGTGACAGCAATGAAAATATTTTAGGAACACTTTGGAAATGTCTTCCCTAAAACTGTGTTTTAAAATTAGTAAACTCAGTGTTTGCTTGAGGGGACAACATATATGATGGTTTAGTTTTCCATAAGTTTCTGAATAAAGCACACTATTAGTAGTTCAATTGGGAAGGAACTGCTATTTGAAAAAAAAAAAACATGTTCAGGATTGTGCAATGTGATCAGGAATGTTTACTAATGGAGATCAAGCACCATATCAGATACAGGACTGTGCAATGTAGGCATGGAATCTTTACTAATGGATACCAAACACCATATCATATACAGGATTGTGCAATGTGGATAGGAAAGTTTTACCAATGGATACCAGCCAACATATCAGATACAGGTTTGTGCAATGTAATCAGAGGAGTTTTATTAATGGATACCAGGCAACATATCAGATATAGGATTATGCAATGTAGTCAGGAAGTTTTACTAATGGATACCAAGCACCATATCAGATACAGGATTGTGCAATGTAATCAGGAATTTTACTAATGGATACCAGGTAACATATCAGATACAGGATTGTGCAATGTAATCAGGAATATTTACTAATGGATACCAGGTAACATGTCAGATACAGGACTGTGCAATGGAATCAGGGAATTTTACTAATGGCTACCAAGCACCATATCAGATACAGGACTGTGCAATGTGGACAGGAAAGTTTTACTAATGTATGCTAGACAACATTTCAGATAAAGGATTGTGCAATGTGATAAGGAAATGTTTACTAATGGATACATGCACCATATCAGATACAGGATTGTGCAATGTAATCAGGAATTTTACAAATGGATACCAGGTAATATATCAGATACAGGATTGTGGAATGTAATCAGGAATTTTTACTAATGGATATCAGGTAACATATCAGATACAGGATTGTGCAATGGAATCAGGAATTTTTACTAATGGCTACCAAGCACCATATCAGATACAGGACTGTGCAATGTGGACAGGAAGTTTTACTAATGGATACTAGGCAACATATCAGATAAAGGATTGCACAATGGAATCAGGGAATTTTACTAATGGCTACCAAGCACCATATCAGATACAGGATTGTGCAATCTGGACAGGAAGTTTTACTAATGGATATCAGATAACATATCAGATACAGGATTGTGCAATGGAATCAGGAATTTTACTAATGGCTACCAAGCACCATATCAGATACAGGACTGTGCAATGAGGACAGGAAATTTTACTAATGGATACCATGCACCATATCAGATACAGGATTGTGCAATGTGGACAGGAAGTTTTACTAATGGATACTAGGCAACATATCAGATAAAGGATTGCGCAATGTGATAAGGAAATGTTTACTAAAGGATACCAAGCCCCATATCAGATACAGGATTGTGCAATGTGGACAGGGAAGTTTTACTCTATGGATATCAGGTAACATATCAGATGCAGGAGTGTGAAATATAATCAGGGATTTTTACTAATGGATACCAAGCACCATATCAGACACATGACTGTGCAATGTGGACAGGAATTTTACTAATGGCTACCAAGCACCATATCAGATACAGGATTGTGCAATGTGGACAGGGAATTTTTACTAATGGATACCAGGCATCATATCAGATACAGGACTGTACAATGTAATCAGGGATTTTACTAATGGATACCAGGCAACATATCAGATATAGGATTGTGCAATGTGAACAGGAAGTTTTACTAATGGATATCAGGTAACATATCAGATACAGGGTTGTGCAATGTAATCAGGGCATTTTACTAATGGATACCAAGCACCATATCAGATACAGTGTTGTGAAATGTAATCAGGGATTTTTATTAATGGATACCAGGTAACATATCAGATTCAGGACTGTGCAATGTAATCAGGGAATTTTTACGAATAGATACCAAGCACCATATCAGATACAGGATTGTGCAATGTGGACAGGAAGTTTTACTAATGGATATCGGGTAACATATCAGATACAGGATTGTGCAATGTAATCAGGAATTTTTACTAATGGATACCAAGCACCACATCAGATACAGGATTGTGCAATGTGGACAGGGAAGTTTTATTAATTGATACTAGGCAACATATCAGATACAGGATTGTGCAATGTGGACAGGGAAGTTTTATTAATTGATACTAGGCAACATATCAGATACAGGATTGTGCAATGTAATCAGGGAATTTTTACTAATGGATACCAAACACCATATCAGATGCAGGATTAAGTAATGTGGACAGGGAAGTTTTACCAATGGATACCAGGCAACATATCAGATATAGGATTATGCAATGTAGTCAGGGAATGTTCACTAGTGGATACCAAGCACCATATCAGATACAGAATTGTGCAATGTGGACAGGGAATTTTTAGTAATGAATATCAGGTAACATATCAGATACAGAACTGTGCAATGTGGACAGGTAATTTTACTAATGGATACCAAGCACCATAGCAGATACAGTATTGTGCAATGTGGACAGGAATTTTACTAATGGATATCAAGCACCATATCAGATACAGGATTGTGCAATGTGGACAGGAATTTTTATTAATGGATGTCAGCTACAATGTCAGATGTGATTTCAGACATTGGGAACAGTTCTCGGAAGCAGTTCAGTCTATATGACAAAGAACTGTTTCTGAGAATTGCTTTCAATGTCAGACATCTTATCAGACATTGTATAATATTATATCTGATATCATATCTAAATTGGTTCAGAAACAATCCTAATAAAGACACTGTACAGGTTGAGGGAATGATTTACATGCAGTGAGCTCAGTGAAAGAGTTAAAAAACGGATTGCCGACTTACCTAGTGGGAGGGGGATGATAAACATAACTGGTTCTGCTAAAGTGGCTAATAAAATATAGTTTCTGCAGTGTACATTGCTACTTCATGGCAGTAGGGCACTATGCCTGTATTGATATCTGTCACGGTAAGTAAAGGGACTGTGGTAGTATGTCTGCTATGCTCAGGAATATACCCACAGTCAATTTTACCCATGGATTCTTATGTTTGATCTCAGCTAGCCCAGCTCTCCACATTAAAGTAAACAAGAAGACAAGTAATTCTGAGTTGCTTCATATGGATGATAAATGTTTTGATGGGCTACAATATCAAGGAATCAGAGAGTCTGAAAACTGGAACAGTCTTCTATATTTATTTATTTGCTCGAATAATAGCAAAGTCCATCAGCTGCAAGTGTCTGCATGACCCAGATCCTAAATATAAATAACAAAACATAATGACAAGAAAGAGTGGGAAAACTATAAAAGCAGAAATAGTCTTGGGATTTATTTGTTAATGTTAACATCTTAATCCATATTTTAGGGTTCACAGACACCTCAACATTCTGCATTACATTCTGTTTTTCTAAGTATTTGTTTTGTTTCCTATTGACAGTCATCACAGTTACAGCAATGTGAGCAGGGAATTTTACCATATGTCGATCGCTCAGCAACACCTGCACCGAAACGGCAGTACAACAACAATATCAACAGGTCACTGTACTGTCACCCTCTCTGAATCAACTCTGACTCGAGTTGATTAGTTTATTTACGGAGAGTGTGGGGGCAGAGCCCCTGTATGCAGGGTTCGGGAGGCAAAGCCCCTGCAGAAAACAAAGTCCAAAGTGAATGGTTCTATGCTGACTGCAACTGCAGTTGACATAGAGCCATTGCTGTATGTTGGTCGCAACAAAGTTGTCGAACTGGTGTCATAGAGCCGATTTTCACTAATGGATATCAGTTACAATGTCAGATATGATTTTAGAGATTGGGAACAGTTCTCAGGAACAGTTCTGTGTATATTACAGAGAACTGTTTCAAGAACTCTTCAGATGTACGAATCTGACATTGTTTGATATCATATTTGATATTGTATCTATCTGCCTGCCTGCCTGTCTATCTGTCTACCTGTCTGTCTATCTATCTAATTATTCTTTGCCCACCCACAGCGCTCTTTAGTCCACAGTATATGACCTGCACAGTCAGTGAGAAAGTATTTATAAAGTAGCTGAACTGTGTCAGCCTGGTAGTAACCACCTGATCTGCATTAAATTCTGACAGAAGGAGTTAAACTGAACTGATGACCACCTAGCGCATACCTGCTAATTATAAATTATTTCTTTTGTTCCCTTAATGTAAGTGAATGAGTGGGGCTGTTGCACATGAAGACCTCTCACACAGTAAGATGTTTTCACATGCATCAGCCTGTAAATGCATCAGTGTTTGTGTTCCAGTCCAAGATTCTAAAATCTATGAACATTTTCTTAAAGTCTCACCTATATCACAGATGAGGCAATGGTCACACAGAGGCTCGGCAAAATAATAAAGCTAAAATTGTTGAGAAAATTGGTCCATTTGATCAGCCTCTCAGTAAAAATGGCAATGAAAATTAAGAATTCTGAGCCCATGCAGTACTGTGACGATCGCTTACAGTGCTCTAGTTGAGAGGCAGACTGCTTCTCTGTTAGTGGAGGGAGAGTAAATATCAGTAAACCAATGCATTCATTGCAAAGTCGGTGCCATAGCTTTCATAAAGCACACTTTCTTGCTTCTGTCACCAAAGTGGACAATAGGTGGAGCTGAAACAGAGGGTGAAGTTGTGTGAAACTGTTTAAGGTGCTTTTTATGGTGAATATAGCCTTGCTCTGAGAGGAGATAAATTGAAGGGTGACTGGTTTAGGAATAGAATCCGATTGCTGTAGCCAGTTTAGATAGTGGCAGGTGCCACGTTCCGAGATCAAGCTTTACCTTTGATACCACTCAACTGGACACTCATGTTAGTGCTGCTGTGAATGAAATGGGGGTAGGGGTTGTTATAAAAGTTTAATGCTGACATACTTCAACTTAATGTGTGCAATTTTTGTTGGAGTGCATTTCATGCTTTTTATTGACTTGCTTGGAGCACAGTCAGTTTGGTCTGTAGTACCGGAATAAATATTGGAGGTACTGCATTCAAAGATCCCCAATGCACTCAACCTAACACCCACTCTAGTGCTACTATGAGAAGAAACACAGGAGGGTTACTTTGATCGATTTATAACGGTTTAATGGAGCTTCAAGATGTCTCTTGGCCTATTAAGAGTATCATCTCATGCCTCCTTAGGGTTCCAGAACCATTGAACCTCGCTTTGTTGCTCTCAAACCCTGAGAAGGCATGCGATGACACTAGTGACAAGCCAAGAGTCATCACAGAAGCCCCATTTACTTATATTACAATGCATTTCTTTTTCAAACCACATAGTATTGAATGTAATAGGTTACAGCACATGAAGACCTCTTATAGAGCCAAGAGGTTATCTTGCACTGAAGCCTCAGCACAGCAGCATTCCAAATTCTCAACTTTTATTTAAACAAAAAAGCTCATTGCTAAAAGCTTTCAAAGCAGAAAGCATTGCACATTGATTTCTACAAAAGAAAACACATAGTAAAAGCTGGAGAAATAAAAACACTAGCTAACTGATCCAGGACACTTTTGTTTCAGCTCCATCTATTGCCCGGTTTAGTGACAGAAGCAAGAAAGTGTCCTGGACTAGTTAACTGGTCCTGGCAGAGTACTACCAGAAAATTCCCTAAACTCAGGAAAGCTGCAGTAGTTACCCTGTTTTCAAAGCTGGGACAGGGCAATACACACAGACTACTGACCAATTTCTATACCACCTCCAATCTCTAACGCTCTTGAACGAATCATCTATGATCAGCTCGTTGACCAACTAGACAAATACTGACTACAATGCCAGCAGCAACATGGCTTTAGAAAACAACACAGCACAGCACAACAGCAACACTGGTAGCATTTATAATATTTATTGATGACGCCCTTGATCGGGGCACTTAGTGGGGCTACCTTCATAGGCCTCACTAAGGCCTTCGACATGGTCAACCATGAACTCCTGCTTTCTCAACTAGGTGACTCTAGCATGTCCTTGAACTCTCTGTGCTGGTTTCTGGAGCTACCTCACTGGGTGGAACAACAGGTAAAAATCGCAACACATTCTCTGATAGCCAATGCATTAGCACTGGGTTCCCAAGGATCCATTTTGTGCCCTTTGTTGTTTAGGCTCTTTTGAAATCACATTCCACAAGCATGTCAAGACAGAATACTCCTATATGCAGACAACGCTGTTCTATACACTAGTCACCCCAACCCCACAACACTGGAACAACAAATGCAGTGCAGCTTCAAGATTGTTGAAGACTGGTTCATAAATGCACAGTTATTGTTAAACTATAAGAAAACAAAACTATGCTGTGTCTCTATACACAACAGATACAAGTCATCCAAACTAGTTATAATGAAACAAACAAAACAAAATTCTCGAGATGGTCCAAAACTTCAAATATCTTGGCGTTACCTTGGATAGCTCCCTTTCATACTCACCACATATCGACCAGGTTGCTAGATCCTCAAATAGGAAAACTGGTCAGCTGTGCAGACATAGGCATTGCCTTACAGAAGAAGCCCTTAAACTCACTATAATTAGCTCTATATTTTCTGTAGTATACTATGGCCTTATCATCTACAGTGCGGCCTCTGACACAACTCTAAAAAGATTGCCTTAACACTGAATAAAGCCTGCTGGCTAGTCCTTGGTGTTACATGCCTTACCCACACCTGTGACCTTTATTTACTCTCGGGTTGGCTAGACCTGGATGACAGAATTTGATACCAGGTATGTTTTCTAGCCAAAAAGGTCATACTAAGTCTAGCTCCAGCTGGGGTTCAGACCATGCTTTGCCCAGCTACAGCAGCTAAATTGCCTAGAGGGACAAATAACAATCCCTATAAGGTCCCTTTCCACTGAACTTTGTGAGGTCAGTGATCCTTGAATTCTATGCTCCAAACTGGCTCAACTCCCTCCCAAGTGACCTACTCTCTGAGAACAGAATTGGACCGTTAAATTAAAACTCCGTCTCACCTCACAAGTGTAAAGAAGTGCACCTGCTTCCCTAACTAATCCAAGCAACCTAGGTTTAGCACTGATTATTATTGCACTTTATTGTCTCCCCACTTGCTACTTTACACCTTCTAACACCTTGATACTTTATAACCCTTCTACCACCTCCTCCATCTTTTAACAATCCTGCTTACTACTCCTACTCTACCTTCCCTACCACTCTTCTCCTACCTTAACAACTTCAAACTCCACTTCCCATCTCTGCTCCCCCACCTTGACAAAGGTTATGGGCTATGCTGGTTTCCAGTACTGAATCTATTAATCTCCTGCTTCCATGTAAGCTGTTATATTTTGTAATAAGAATTCCTCTCCTGTTCACAAAATTGATTTGTTCACATTGTATTTTCTATTGAGAATTACTTACATTTTGTATGTGCAAACGTTAGTGCTCCTGTTATCATTTCTTTAATAAATGCATAGTGTGTTGTTTTGACTGTTTGTTATTGACGCTGACCTCTGTAAATACACTCTGAGCTCAAAGGTTGTTATCCGAGACTTTAATAAATAACTAATAAATAAAATAAATAAATTACCACCAATTGTAACTCATGTATTTTGGTACTTTTAAAAATACTTTAAAGTAGGGCTTACAGCATAAATGATAGGTACTGTGCCTGTTAGCTTATGAATGATTCAATAAAACACTGATTAACATGGCTTGAAAAGGATATTTTGCTTAAGTTTGCATGCATGTCCATTTTAAAGATAATGTTTAAGTGAAACAAACAGACTGAGATATTTTGGGATTCAGTGATTTTGCAGGTGGACCAATACTGCAGTTTACATATTCTTTTGGTGACAATAATCAAGGATGCACTGTGATGTGTACTGGGTATTGCACATGCTTTGAATAAAATATAATTCTCTAAATACAGCTTTTATCTGTGAAACAATCTACAGGTTTGTATTTTAGGTCCTCTGTAATTATAAATGGAGTGACAAAATAGCCCAGAAATTCCACTTCTTGCAGACAGCAATGCAATGCATGCCCTAACTTCACCTTAATACATTATTCTTTAGCAGTGTCTTGCAGTATTTTATGTTTTATTGGGGATAGAAATGGTACTACAAATAGGAGAACCAGTCCCTCTGGCTGTGTGCAGTTCAGTGTCATGCAGTGGGTCAGTCAAGACTGAGCTCTCAAGGTTATTTAGGCCACATGCCAGCCTCTGGCTTGGACTCAGGAGCTCTGTTTCACTGTAATTTTGCTTCAGTGTCTGCCTGCCAGGGCAGCCTGCACTCACAGAGCAGCATCGCTGGGGAGAAGGAGGAATGGGACACAGATCTGGTAATAGAAGAGGCTAGAGTAAGGGAGGGGCTTTAGTTTTGAAAGCAGACAAGTCCCCAGGGCCGGATGTGCATATACCCAAGGGTACTGAAAAAGCTACCAGAGGAGCTCATGGAGCCACTGGTGGACCTCTTTAATGGATCCCTGGAGTTGAGAGTGGTGCTGCAGGACTGGACAATGGCACATGTGGTGTCGCCCACAAGAGTGGACCAAGGGAGGATCCAAGGAACTACAGGCCAATCAGTCTGACATAGATCATGTACAAACTCATGGAGACCATACTTAAGGAGAGGTTGATAAGGTAGATAGAGGAGAATCATCTCCAGGATGAGAGGCAACATGGGTCTGTGGGAGGAAGATCCTGTCAGATGAACCTCATAGACTTTTTGACTGGGTCACCAGGGTGGTGGACGGGGCAAAGCAGTAGATGTAATTTACCTGGACTTGAGCAAAGCCTTTGATTCTGTGCCACATAAGAGGCTAATCAGTGAACTGAAGGATCTTGGGATCAGGGAGAAAATGACAAGGTGGGTAGAAAGCTGGCTAACTGACAGAACACAGAGGATGGTGGTGCGGGAAAGTTATCCAGTACAAAGGAGGTCACAGCAGGGTCCCACAGGGATAGGTGCTGAGGCCGGTGTTGTTCACTGTCTTCATAAATGACATTGGGGAAGGCATAAAGGGCAAGACGTGGCTGTTTGTGGATGACACTAAATTCTGTGCGAGGATGGACACAGTTGAAGGGATACAGGACCTACAGGAAGACCTCAGGAAACTTGAGAGATAGATAGGGATCTGGCAACTTGGCTTCAATGTCAAGAAATTAGAGCTGTGTGGACTATAAAATTCTGCCTGTGGAATGCCCACAGAATTACCGTTCCGATTCCGTGGAATTTCTCAGAATTTGCATGAAAATTCCTCAGAATTTTGCCAAATTTAAATCTCAGTTATTTCACTCTTTTGTTTAAAAGTACACATCCTAATGGCACCACATTTAGCACGTAGACAGTTAGTTATGCCTTATATAAATATATCAAATGTCATGAGTCATAGGTTGAAAGGGATGTGGTTATAGGAGGTCAAACATTTAATCAAAATTTTGTTTTTAGTGATTTTGATCTGAATTTAACATTTCTCATTCAAATTTCTCCACAGTTTCAGGATTTAGAGACATATACAACATGGGAAGTGCACCACATTTTTGGCCTCAAGATTCAAATGGAGCTGAATTATAGGTAGGCAACATTTTGCCAAAACGTGATTTATGTTATTTTAGTATAATTTAATAGTATTCATTGAAATGTTATACAGTTTTACAGGTATACGTTATCACAACATTTATATATGTACATGCAGTAGTTTCAGATTTCTAGCTTCAAATGTGATTGAGTTATAGCTTACCAAACATGTTGCCAAAATGAAATTTCAGTTATTTCTCTAATTTTAAAATAACATATACAAATTTAACCAGATTTCAAACATTTAAACTACTATAGCACATGGTAATTTCTGACAAAGTTCATATTTACAGATTTAAATGGGACTGAATTAAAAGTAGTAAAACTTTTACAACATTTTACAATTAAATTTTGCAAGAATGTAAACTACAAATTTATGAACCCCTGAAACTTGAAAACTAGAGAATGAATGCCATTAAATATGACAGGTAATTAGACCTTACAATGAAACTGTGTGTGTGTGTGTGTGTAAATTTTATTAGTTGCTTTCAGCCAGAAATTGCAAAACAATATCTGTACTTAAAGTCAACTTTAATTAGTCTTTGTGAAAATTGTGGAATTTCATGAACATTCCATAACATTGGAATGTGCTAATTCACTCCAGCCTTATCCTGGGATTCAAATTAAAGGATAGGGTATGAGAGGCTAGTAGTGTAGGGGGCACCAGGTGCATGACTTAGATGCATAGTTTCACCAATAAATGAACAGCTGAGCTGGGTAGCACACCAGTGGCAGACCCCCAGTTGGAACAAGGAACCACGAGACTGTCAGCAATTCCAAATTTAATGCAGGATATATAAGGATCACACTCAGTAAATCGATGATCCAGGTAGCCTGATGTACATGCAAGTCTGGGACTTAGAGGCACTCAAAAGATGTAGTGGGGAAGACAATGTCTGGGGGCACCAGGAAGGAAGAATTCTGGCTATTTGAGCAGGATAGGTTGACAGGAAAAGGAGTAGATGACTCTCATTTAAAGGATTTTGTCGCTGTAAAGAACAAGGAGGATATCAGTGGGATCAGAAGTTCTACTGAGTCAATCTGGCTATGCTAATGGAGAAGGATGCAAAATAGTCACCCAGAGAGGAACTGCAGGTCTGCAGAAAGTTCAGCCCAGCTTATCAAATCAAGTAGCTATATATGCATTGAGAATATTAAGTTCCACAAAAAGAATTTGGATGTTTCATTTGTATGAGTTGTAGGCTGTGCAGAATTTACACCTTCCTCCTTTGCTAGGAGTCTTAACTGCTCTTCAGGCACATTCATCTCCATTTTCACCTCTAGAAGTACTTAGTGTATCCTTCCTTTTTGTGCTCAACGCCCTCTGAGGTCCCAAGCTTCAGTCTTCATTGTCTCTATATGCTCACCTTATGCTCATTTGGAGGGTTACAGAACAATTCGCCCACTGAGTGTAAAATACCAAGTGCAGTAAAATTAACACAATCCCCCATCCCCAGGCTAAGGTGACATACCTTTTGATTGTAGGAAATGACCTCATAGACACATTAAGTGTAATCACTCTCCAGTTCTGGTTTACAAAATTCTGTCTCCAAAGTCATGATGGACCACAATAGAAATTAGAGGACTTTCAGTTCGTTCACTGAGCCTTCCATATAAATTGTCAAGGTCTTCTTCAAAAGTCTGTAGACGGTAACCCAATAACATATTTAACATATATCTGCACATCATGCTGTTAAACCTGTGTTTGTGGATGGCTTTTAGCATTAGTGCTAACTTTTAGTGTTTGTTCTGAACGGTATCTACAGTGTCTTAAATCAAATTACTCAGCTGCTCTGTAGCCATCGAATAGATTGTACAGTCACATAAAAGCTCTAATGAAAGATAGTTTCTGACCAAACCCTATCAGAAAGCCTTCTTAAAAGCAAACTGCAGAGCAGTTAGAGAGCGACTGGGAGTGGAGCAGTGCCGCAGCAGCCATCTTGCCGCCTCCACCCCATAATGGCAGTCAAGGATGAGTGACGAGTCTCATGAATTCTGTACCTCACTGGCCCAAATTCTAAATCCCATTGCCTCAACTTGTTCAACCCTATGCATTTCTAGGGCATTGACATATGAGTCTTAGGATGTATTTAGTCAATCGGGAAGCAAGTCATTTCCAAATTATTTTATAATGGACATTATCCTACTTCCAGCCTTTCTTTGATTTTCTCCCAGGAGTTGTCAGCATGGTACCAACCAGGTTACAGTGAAAACAAGGATATGTGCATCTCTTCTTCCAGGGAACAATGCAGTGGGTGCTTTTAAAGCAGCTCAGTAACTTCTCCTCTGAGGCCAGCAATCATGCAGTAACATTTTGTGCATGCACACATATCAGCATCTAGGTGCCCCCAGAGTATGTACTGTATTCCCACTGTACATGCACACATATCAGCATCTAAAGGTGGGCCTCCCCAGTAAGTACTGTATTCCCACTGTGCATGCACACATATCAGTCATCTAAAGGTGGGCCCTCCTCCCAATAAGTACTGTATTCCCACTGTGCATGCACATATC
Organism: Neoceratodus forsteri; assembly: GCA_016271365.2. Classification (NCBI taxonomy): domain Eukaryota; kingdom Metazoa; phylum Chordata; order Ceratodontiformes; family Ceratodontidae; genus Neoceratodus; species Neoceratodus forsteri. Next base: position 78,309,515 of record JADMNL010000029.1, on the reverse strand, counting down.
CAGCATCTAAGGTGGGCCCTCCCTCGTACGTACTGTATTCCCCACTGTGCATGCACACATATCAGCATCTAAAGGTGGGCCTCCTCCCAGTAAGTACTGTATTCCCCTGTGCATGCACACATATCAGCATCTAAAGGTGGGCCCTCCTCCCAATAAGTACTGTATTCCCACTGTGCATGCACACATATCAGCATCTAAAGGTGGGCCCTCCCTCAGTACGTACTGTATTCCCACTGTGCATGCACACATATCACCATCTAAAGGTGGGCCTCCTCCCAGTAAGTACTGTATTCCCACTGTGCATGCACACATATCAGCATCTAAAGGTGGGCCCTCCCTCAGTATGTACTGTATTCCCTCTGTGCATGCACACATATCAGCATCTAAAGGTGGGCCCTCCCTCCCAGAGTATGTGCTCCACTGCACTGCCACTTAGCATCTGCTAGGTGGCAGGAAAGTAGGAAGCAGAATCTTCCTCCTCAAGGGACAAGCGATGTCCTTGGATGCTCAGTCCTCTCTCCTCAGCCAGCTTCCAAGCAACCTGAGTCCCAGTCCATTCCCTGGTCTCTGGCATAAGTAGTGGTAGCCTTAGTGCTGCACTACTGGGCCAGCTGGACATGATTTTTTAAGTATTAAATCATGCCTGTTTTGCAATAGGCAGATCTTTTTTTTATCTGGCCCTTGGATGTTCATTTACATTTTTTGAGCGATACACATCTGTAATACAAAGGCATATTACTTAGCTGCACACGCTCTGATGCTTTGAAATCTCCTTTCACACTAGAGTACTGGCAATATGGTACCGGGCAATCAGGGCACCAATGCGGAATCTGCCACAACCTCCTGAGGTCCGCCTCCCGGAGTTAGAATTCTGAAGTGGGGAGGTGTGGAGTCTCCTGCAAATAAAGTGATCGGCAACATTGCTGAATGGCACCTTAATTGACTGGCCCGGAATGCTAGTGTTCCAATACTTTGTAAAATGTTTAAATACTTTGAATCATGTGACAAAAGGAATGCCTAATATATTTTTATAATGGCTGATTCCTTCCATGGATAAAATTCTGCAGAAGCATAATTTATGAAAGCAAGTAATCCCGCCATACTAAATCCTGTATATCAGAAACATTTATTAATTATCCACTACATGTGTGTCATCACTGATTGGTTAGCAGCATGGCAAATTACATTCTTTTTTTGGGGGGACTTTTTGCCAGGAAAGCCACACTGAGCTGGAGCTTAGTCCGAGCTGTGACCCAGGAGCATAGCGAGGTTATGACTGACTGCTTAAAGCACCAGTATCTGTCAGAAACAAATCTCAATATAGTTTTTCATCAAAATGTATTTCTGACACCTTTATGATTAATATCAGTGTATTTTGAATTTCTTCAGACAATTTTAAAGCAGATTTTATTACTAATTTTGTAACTAATGACTCAAGTCAACAAAGATGGCACCGCTGTCAGTTTTAGCAATTCTCCTGTTGAGGTTACTGTTTGATGGTACAAAGTAGGTTCATAATGTGGATGGGTTAGGGTGATACTATTTTTATTTATTTATTTCTATTTAAACATTTGATAACCAGGAAAGGCACACTGAGCTGAGGGTTGTTTCCAGGTGCGACCTGGGAAAGGGATATAAAGCAGAGAATACATGATAGATATGTACGATAAATATACAGTTACATAAGTTATAGAACAGATGGACAATATACAGACAGTAACATACAATTCTGAGGCTTAGATTACTATCCACAAAACATTTGGCATGAGGCTGGGCCTGTGGTGAGCAAGTGCAGGTGGGGAGTGGAAGTTGTCAGATTTGGTATTTGAAGCAGTTGTGAGAGGGTGAGTTTCTTAGGAGAGGTCAAAGTTGGTTCCATAAGAGGGAATCTGTAGGCAAAGGCGGTTTGCAAGTGGATGAGGAAGGTTTGGGGAGGAAGAAAGAATGGGAGTCCCTTGCATGCAGTGAGTATGGGAAATGGCAGCTGGTGTTAGCTCTCTGCCAGGTAAGGGGAAGCAGGTTGAAGCAGAATTTGGATATGAAGGCGATGGAGGCTGAAGGACGATGGGATAGGGGTGGTATCCTGAGGTAAAGAAAGGGAGAGTGCAGTGGTAGGTTCCAAGAAGGGAATTTGTGGCAGAGGTAGAAAGTGTAGAGGAGGGAGTCGAGCCTGGATAATGAGGAGGAGGGAGCAGTGCCATACATTGTGTCAGCGTGAGTCGAAAATGTGAGTGATCAGTTTGCTAATAATGTGCATCTGAGGGGTGGAGCCTGGCATCCAAGATGGTGGCTTGGGTATTTTACATAGGGAGACTGGGGATTTAAATTCTGGCCATCCTTAAATAACGGACTTACCACTGAACAACTAAAACCGTGATTTAGCAACCGGCATAAGGGTTATTAAATAAGACCACTGGAGTCGAAACCAGTATACCTCCCTACTGTCAAACAGCACAGCCTCATAGCAAGGTTTTATTCACAGGACATGGTAAATAGAAACATAGATTTTGTCAACAGACAATGACCTTTAGGGTCCATCCAGTCTGCCCTTGTCCCTGACTGTTCCATCACCACTGACCCTAGCTGGTCATTGGTGTCACTTCCTCAACTGTTCCTCTACCTAATATGCCTCTATGCCAATCCCATGCATGCTTGAAGCTCCCAACAGTCTTCTCCCCACTACCTCTTCTAGCAGGCTGTTCCAGTCATCCACCACCTTTCCATGAAGAAGAATTTCTGCACATCCTCCTAAACTCCCCCTTATCTTCACTGCATGTCTTCATGATCTAGTGCCTTCCTTTTCTCTGAAATAGACCCTCCACTTCATAGTATCATAGTAATGTGTCAGCAGAAAAAGACCTTCTTGGCCCATCCAGTCTGCCCATTTCCCCTCCCCTACTTGTCACCGGTGCACAAGGAGCCTATCCCTGTCCTCCAACCAACCCACATGTCAGTCCCACACTATCTTGAAATCCTCCACCATTTTGATGCCTACCACCTCCTCAGGTAATCTGTTCCAGGGATCAACCACCCTCTCAGTAAAATAACACCCTTACATTACCTTTAAATCTTCCTCCTTCCAATCTTAAAGCATGACCTCTTGTTTAACTCCAACTTTCCTTTTAAATACACTTCCTGCCCTCACTTTATTTATCTCCTTCATGTACTTGAATGTCTCTATCATGTCCCTCTCTCTCTCTCTTCTAATCTCCAGCGGATACAGATTTAATTCTCTCAATCTTGTCTCATATGGTTTCCTTGCATACCCTGCACATCTTTGTTACCCATCTCTGAACCTTTTCTAGTACATCTATGTTCTTTCTAAATGAGGTCTCCAGAACTGTACCCGTACTCCAGGTGCGGTCTAACCGTGGTTTTATATAATGGCATCAGCACCTCCCTCTTCCTACTAGTTATGCCTCTTTCTTTGCATGCCATCATTCTATTAGCTTTGCCAACCACCTTTACAACTTACTCATACCTTGTTCACTCCTGTGAGGTACTTGTAGGTTTCAATCATGTCCACCTTTGCTCTCGCCTCTTCCAGGGAGTACATGCTGAGTTCTTGCAGCCTCTCCTTGTATGTCTTCTCATGCACCCTCTGTACCACCTCCACCCTTTTAGTGTCCTTGCGGATGTGTAGCTTCCAGAACTGGACACAGTACTCCAGGTGGGGCCTCACCAGTGAGTGATACAGTGGCAGCACCACCTCCTTCCTCCTGTTAGAAATTCATCTCCCAGTGCACCCCAGCACTCTGCTAGCCTTTCCCACTGCTTTGTCACACTGCCCAGCTACCTGAGGTCATCAGATATGATGACCTCTAGGATCTCTTTGCTAGGTGGCTGAAGCTCCACTCCCCATCTTATACACAGCTCCTGGGCTTTACAGTTTCAAGTGCATAACATTACACTTTTGGCACTGAAACCCAGCTACCACCCTTAAACCATTCCTCTACTTCCACAGATCATTTTGCATTCTCTCCACCCCTTCCTGAGTGTTTACCTTGTTGCAGATTTTTGTGTCATCCACAAAGAGACACACCTTCCTGCCAAGCTCCTCTGCAGTGTTGCTTATGAAGACATTTAAGAGGACCGGTCCCAGCATCGAATCTTGTGACATCCCACTAGTCACTCACCTATCACCTGAATGGCTACTAGTTACCACCACCGCTTGGTACTATCCTTAACCAGTTTTATACCCAGGTTGTCACTTTCTCCCCACACTCAGGCTGCTTAGTTTCTAACTAGCCTCCTGTGCAGCACAGTGTTGAAAGCCTTACTGAAGTCCAGACAGGCCATGTCCACTGCTCTCCCTTGATCCACCTCCCTGGTAACCCAGTCAAAGAAATCTGTGAGATTAGTTTGACATGATCACCCCGTGAAACTGTGCTGCTGGTGGTCCTGCAGCCCTTTTGCCTCAGGTGCTGCTGAAGCCTCTCCTTCAGTAGTGTCTCCATTAACCTCCCACCACTGATGTGAGACTGACTGGCCTGTAGTTGCTAGCATCTCTCTATTGCCATGTTTGCATAGAGGGACCACAACAGCCATCCTCTAGTCCTCTGGAACTTTCGCCCATCTCCACTGAGGTGAAAAAGCACTGTTAGAGGGTTGGCCAGCACCGTGTTCTGTTCGTTTAGGAACCTTGGATGAATCCCATCCCAGCCCCATTGCCTAATTCTCCTTTAAGGCTTCCAATCTGTTCTGGACCCTCTCCACTGAATATGAATTTGTGTGCACTCTCCTTCTCCCTGGTGCTTACTGCAGCATGCTGGTCTGTCCTCCCACCCTCTACCATGAAAACAGAGCAGGAACATCAAAAATTACAAAACCACATGACTAAGTTTAGGATTGAAATAAATAAAAAGAAAATGGATATATTAGTGTTTTTGCCAGGCATACAGTAGTACTAAAAAAAAACACTGTATGATTGCATTTTCCCACAAACAGATACTGATGTTTTAGGGTCACAAATGTACATGTGGTTGTTGTGAAATTCAGACCCAGGTCTGCTGGGTTCCAGGCTGACAACTTAATGCTGTAACGTCTATGCTTTACTATCTCCCTAAAATAGAACAAATGTCGGGGAGACAGAAACATTAGAAGAAAAATGAAAATGTGGGTGCAATGGCCAGCCTGTGACCTTGAGGTACAGCAATGCACTGAGCAGTACAGGTGACCCAAGGGTAGGGAGTGAACTTATGGACTTACAGATGGGTGGCCAGAGCTGGGTACAGTGCTGCCACTTGAAGTGTATCCAAGCCCAGAGAGGGTTGGTAACAATGCCTGACCCTGATTCCATCATGGCACAAAACAGCCAAGAGTACACTGCGCACAAACATACTGGAAGAATCTTTGGGATTCAAATGCTGAATTTGCTTGCCTGGACAACCCTTGGCTCTGGACTTTTGGCACCATTAAATATGTATTTTAGTTTATTTTTCTTCTTTTTGTTGACCAGGTAAGTGCACTAGATAAATTCTGCCTATTTTCAGGCACGATCTTGGGGAGGGGACACAGATGAATACCAACTGACTTTGGACCAGATTAAGCTGTTGGCGGTATTTTAAGTAACTGGGAATTTGGCCAGTGCGGAAATTTCCCTACTCTTTCAAGAAGTGCCATGGGATCTTTAACATCCACCTGAACTACCACCAGAACAGGCAGATGGGACCTCGGTTTAACGTCTCATCTGAAAGACGGCACCTCAGGAGTGCAGCACCCCCTCATGCTGCACAGTGTCACAAACCCACTCAGCAGGTCAGGCCCTCTACTCCCAAAGTGCCGACCTCTGAATGCAGTCCTTTGAACAGTGTAACAGACAAGGTAACCCTCTTGTCTGTTTTGTGTGATTCGGATCAACCTTTGGTCTCAAGTTCTGGAGGGATTCAAACTGTGAACCTCTTGCTAGCATACCCAATGCACAGGCTCAGATATTTCTGTCTTGAGGGACCAGATATCTTTGCCTATGGGCACCTAACCAGGTATACAGAGATGAACCTAAAAACTTTAATAAAGACCTCAGATTTAAAACGCTTCTTTTCCAGTTTGGTACCACCATTCAAGCTTATGTTTAGTATCTGCAATAACCATATACTTTTCTTACAACTAAAAAGAAGTCAAAGACAGACCAAGTAAGTTCTAAAAAGAATTTTACTAAAATAGTTAAAATATGTAAAACACAAAATACAGAACTCTTATACCACAAGACATACAAATATTTTAAAAGAAACATGGTTTAAACAGTGCAAATTCCTACTTACAGTACTTAGATTTAAAATCTTTCTAAATATCTGTTTATAAGTGCTCCAAAGATCTTTCCTTAGTCAGAGTCTAGGTAAAAGTGTGTAAGCAAAACAGTATTCCTTAAACAACTGTATGGGACAACCCATTTTTGTGTGAGGCCAGCTAGCTCCTCCTATGTCAGATTATGTATAAAAATATATATATATCTTATACAAAAGTATTACATTCTGCAACTTCAGCATAATTCATGTCCTTCAAATGGCACTTCTTTGATCTCATAATAAGCTTTCTCCTCCAGGACATGAAAGCATCTTTATGATTTTTATACTTCTATGTAATAACCTGGGTTTTCCTTCCGATGTCATAAAATGGATATGTTCTAGCAACTATGGTTGTAATTAACTCATACAGACAGGATCCTTAATTAAGGCCTTACATGTAACACATGGGCCCAGATATTCAAACTGCGCCCAAATGTGCACAACAGCAGGAGCAAGCACAAGTCAATTGCGCACATGCGCACAGATGCGAGTATTCAAACGTGAGCAAGTCAACCGCGCAACCAGCCAATGTCTGAATATCACACAACCTGCGCCATAGCGCAACCAGGTAGGGGAAGCTGAGCACATATGTCTCGCCATATTGCAACAAGGCCAGCTCAGCTGAGCAGTCGAGATGCGCCATAGCGCAAGCAGGAGCCCCCAGCAGCAGAGCAATGGAACTGCACAACCAGGGAGGTAGGCAGGAGCCACCACCCATGCCACAGACGGGCACAGGAACACAGTGTAGAACTAATAATACACCCCCACACCCAAAGCACAGCATCACTGGTGGAGGGGATGGAAAATCCACTGGCCCATGGGGACAAGCCTACAAAGCACAGCAGGGCCACGGTGCCCCAGCACACCCACTGGCAAGCAAATACTGCCACACAAAGGGCCGGACAACCCAGGTGTACCACAGCCCCACTGTGCACAGCACACTATGCTCTGAAACCCCAAGATACCACCCATGAGCAGTGAGTGTGACTGGCACTGCCGGAACCACCATGCCCCCCACCTGGCACAATGCAACCGCGTGTACCATATAACCATACAAGCCAGACCCACCAGGAGCCCACAGTGGAGTGGAGCAGCACACGGCCAGACCGGCTGACAGCCACCACCACACCAGGGACACCCCATGCAGACACACACACAATCCCAGGACCACACCACACCAGATGCCATGCACACCACTGCAACTGAGCACTGACAGCCAGCTGCAAATCAGAGACTACCACAGTATTCATAACAAAATAGAATATATATATTCACTGAAAAACAGAAGAAAACAACAACAACAGGAACAACAATAACACTATATACATGTATATACAATACAGGTGTGGGGTACAGGTACAAGGTAGGGGTGGGTGTGGGGTAGGGGTGAAGAACTTGGTGAGGGAAGGCAGGGGTGAGGGAAGGGTAAAGGTGTAGATGTGGGGCAGCTACTGCCCCCAGGCTGCAGATCTGCAGGATGGCCCGGACCCTGTGGCCTCCTCGCGTCGCACACCCTCTGATTCATCTCCCTGAGGATGCTGAGCATCTCCTGCGACACCTCCATCAGGTGGTGGATGGCCTGCTCTATCCCGCAGAGATCCAGACCTCTAGGGCAAGGGAACAGAATCAATGGCTAGGACTGTACACAACCCTGAAGCCCACCCAGTATGCATGGCATACAGCCAAGTGCCCTGCCCTGTGATGGACTGCACACACACACAGTGACCGTGCATGGGCCAAGCCCAACCAGGCAGCAACAGCCATGTGTGCCACGACACACACACACACCCCATGCCCAGCACAGCACAACCAAGGCAGTACAGTGACATGTCTATGTGGTAGGAAGGTAGTGCCACAGCCATGTGCCCAGTGCATGCATGGACCACCAGTGACGACTCACAGACACGCAGTGCCACTGGACAGTGCTGACTGTCACACGCCATGGCATGGCAGTGTTGTCCATGGATGGTGGCCATGCCCCATCCCCCATTGCACGCAATAGCATCTATGATGTAATGACACTGACCTCATCCAGCCGCTGCTGCTGCTGCGCTGTGGCAGCTGCTGCTGTTGCGGGCCCATACCGCCTCCTCCGCCGGCCACCCCTGCAGCACCCTGTGCAACTCAGCCTGGGCCCTCCTCTGCTCCTCCACGCCTGTGGAAACAAATGTTGAGAAGCACATTAGTGAGATCCAAATGCAGACAGACCCTGCACCAATGAGTGTGCCTGCCCATACAGCCAGACCCATGCATCACACACCTGCAAACACTGACACAGCCAACCATGGAACAACCCTCCCCATGCTCTGGCCCCAATACACAGTCATACCCCTGTGGACAATACAGGTGCATAGATGGGTCACCCACCTGGCTCAGGCACAATGCCCCTCCTGGCATGGGACCTGAGGCGTGCCAGCAGTGCCTGCTTCCTCCTGCGAAGGTCACTGTAGCAGTGCCTGCACTGCTCTGCTGTCCTGCACCGCCTGTGACCTGCTCCAGTGCAGTGGCCACCTGCTGCCACACTTGGGTGCGGGCCAAGTCTAGGGGTTCCCCAAACAGTGGCCCATAGTGAGGCTCAACCATGGCCACTAGGTTGGCCACCTCCAACACTCCACTGGGGAGCTCTCCTGCGTGCCATGTTAGCAACTTGATAGTAGGCAATATGGCGCTCCACAGCACGCAACAGACCCATGGAAATGTTGCACAGTACAACCCCGGCTGTCCCTAACTCCGCTGTTCAGGCGGCGCCGTCGGTACCCTATCGCGCTGTTACACAACAGGCGATAGAGCTGCACACATGTCAGATGTACAGCACCAAAGGGCAAAGGTCAGGGCACAAGGTCATGTCTGTGGTGTAAGGCCAGCGACAGTGCCATCGGACGCTACACGTCCAGCGAGCCAGTCATCTGCGTGCCAGTGCCACAGTGGACTATTGCGCAGTTGTGCCACAGGGCCATGTGGTGACCAGTGCTGTGGCGCCACTGGCACAATGGTGGCCGTGTCATGAATAGCTGACGCCAGCACATATTCAGCGTGGCAGATGCCTGTGTAAGGTACCTGGGCATGCGTGGTGCTGTGTACTACGCAGTCACAGAACTGCGCCATAGGCTCAGCCAGCCCAACCATATTGCGCAAGGCGCAACAGCATGATATTCAGTCATTACATGCAAATCAGCTGATCAGCCATGCAAAGCGCAGCGGCGCCGATTTGCATCCATTAAAGTTGCTCCACTCTAACTTGCATGCATTGCGCTATAAATGTGCGACAGTGATCTGCAGTGGCCATATTCGTTACTGCAGGTGATAGGTGGGTTGCATGCTGTGTGATGTTATGGACCATGGTCATGGGAAAATGCTGTGAACTGCACAGTCACAGGTGTCCTCTTCCACCCATACCGACCCTGACATGGCCGAGCAAGGACTGGGTGAGGAGGAAGATGGTGGGCGGAAGAGGAGGCCCAACTTCACAAAGGTCGAAACAGAGGCACTCTATGAGGCCTACCTGGATGAGGAGCCACTACTCAGTGGACGGCGGGCACCCTCCGGCCCATGCTGCTGCATGGGAGGGTATCTCGCACCGTGAACCTGCACGGAAGCCACCAGCGCTCCATGCAGAAATGTAAGAAGAAGGTGGGGACAGACAGGAGGCGGGTTAGGAGAAGGTGGCAGCACTCAGGGTGGCATCGCTGCGCCACAGGCGGGGCCAGCCAGGTGGAGGCTGGACCCCGCGGAGGACCGCCTTGCTGCAGCCATGCAGCGGCAGTGCCATCGAGGGTGTTCCAGGCGGTGGCTTCCAGACAGGTGGAAGCCCATCACTGCACGGTATGACATGGTGGGGTGGGGGAAGGTTGATCCCATGCACTAACATGTTCTCACTTTCTGTTACAGATCCTGTGCACCTGCAGGGGACAGTGGTGGTGGGCCCGTGCACTGTGGACATGCAGCCAGAGTTGAGGAGGGCCCATCCACCTCTGCTGGTAGCCGGTGTGCATAGCACCAGTGTGCCGCCTGGCTGCCAGCTCTGATGTCGGATGAGTCAGGTGTGGGGGTGCCCTTCCTGTGTCTCAGCGTTCTGGCATGCAAGCATGCCAGCACGCTGTGGCTGAGCTGTGGCATGAACCTGCACCATTGATGATGCAAAGGCCGCTATGGGCGGTGACACGTGTGTGTCACAGAATGGACACACAGCAGGACAGCCCGTGCCCATGGACCTAGAAGGTTCCAATGTGTGTGCCAGCATGTCAGCACAGTCCCAGGCTGTGCCTGTCAGCACCGGTGGGGCAGCACCGGTGGCTGTGCAGGTCCCTGGCACTGTTGCGGACACAGCATTGGAAGGACTGGTCCTTGGGCACAGCAGGTGGAGGGGCAGCAGCGGCAGTCACCCACTGGGTCTGGGGTACAGGGTTCAGCGGTGGCATATGCACACCGCCTGTTGACATGTCCATACCTGGTCCTGGTGAACAGCGCCCACCCTCAAGGGTGTTGAGCATCAGGCCCTTCCATCCTCTGGGGACAGGTTGCCAATTTGGCAGATGACCCATTTGATGAGCACACCCCCTGCTGCAGGCATCAGTACAGCAGCAGATGCGGGTTGCAACATCCGTGGAGGCACTGTGTGTGGCTGTGAGTGGCACAGCAGGGACAATGCAATGATTCTGGCAGAGATGATCCAAATGTGGCTGGATGTGACCGCAGCCATTGACAGGATGACCCAGGCATTGGTCGCTGTCGTGGCCACATTGGGCACCCAGTCAGGTGCCCTGTACTGCACACCCCACGCAGTACACCTCCACACCACATTCCCAGCATCATGCGACACCCAGTCTGTCGATGCTGGGTTCTGCTGTGGCATCCCGAGCACCCCTGGTGCAGGTATGTTTGGCATGTTGCAGACCCCTGTGCAGACAAGGTCGCGCTCGTGCAGTGAGACCCCTGGTGGTCCATCAGTGCCACCCCATGTGGCCCATGCTCAGCCTGCCAGTGCAGCTGGGTCGCAGGGGCCACCCGCATCTGTGGTGGCCGTGGCTCAGTGCCACCTGACTGACCTGTCTCCCAGTGTGGGCCCTGTCTGGTGCTGCCCTGTGTGCAAGTGTGTGTCTTGCTGGGCACTGCACCGGTGGGTGCCCTGCCCAACACGCGACACGGACCACCTGCATACCCACCCGACTGCTGTCCACAGGTGCGTGTGCATGATGATGCCTGCATCGTACTGTATACCAAGGTGCAAGGGTGCCCAGCATCTGACACACGTACATGGACAGTACAGGTGGTGGGTGGTCTGTGGATCTGTGTGTTTGACATGTCTGTTCCTGCTCTGCTGTGCAACTGCCCTGTGCACTGTGCCTGGTGTGTGTGTGTGTGTGTGTGTGTGTGTGTGTGTGTGTGTCCATGTAGTGTGTAACTATTCACCCCTCCCTGATGGTGTGTTTGTGCGCCTGTACCTTCCACTCCCTTGCCGTCATGCACCCTGGTGTGTTACCCTGTGTGTATGTGGGTTGCGCCTCGACAGTGTTGGTTGCACATGGCCCCATGACTTACCTGTGTTGTGTGATGCTCCTCTGTGATGGTGTCCCAGTGCAGCTGGGCCTGCCGGATCAGTCGGGGTCACGCCGTCAAGGGGGCTGCTCATCCCCATCATCACCGGCGTCACGGCGTCCCCATCGCTGTCCCCTCCTCGACCTGTACGGCTATCCCACAGTCTTTGGCCATGTTGTGCAGGATACAACAGGCCAGGAATATCCCACAGGCCTTTGAGGGGCTGTACTGTAGGGCACCGCCGGGTGTCTAGGCATCGAAGCGTGCCTTCAGCATCCCAAACACCCGCTCGATGATGTTGCGTGTGGTGGCATGTGCCTCATTAAGCGTTGCTGCGATGGGGTCATAGAGGCCGGTAGGGTGTGAGCAGCCAGGGACGGAGTGGGTATCCACTGTCACCTGTGTGGAGATAGTGTTGGTTAGTGTCATGTTCAGGTCCATATTGTCCCTAGCCCTGTGTGCCACCTCCATGGCACCTGTAGCTTGCCCACCCGTCCCCAACTTTGCTGCTCTACATGCATACTCACCCACTAGGTGTCCTGTGGGATGTCCCCACTCTCGAATTGATGGCACAGTGCAGACTGGTACCATATGAATAAATCATGTGCTCCGCCAGGGTGCGTGGCACAGACATTGATGATGCGCCCAGTGGCATCACACACCACCTGGCAGTTGACACTGAAGTACCCCTTCCGGTGCGATATGCGGCCCATCGGGGCCAGGTGGTATGAGAATGGCCACATGGGTGCAGTCTATCACCCCTAGCACGCCAGGCATACGTGTACCCTGTGGAACTCCTGCATGTTGCTGTACGGCTCTGCCGCGGTGCTGGGGAAATGGATGTACTCCGCGGCATGTGCGGCAGTGCGCTGAGGTGGGTGAGGATGCATGGCGTGGCCGACTGTGTTATGCCTGTGGTGTCCCTGATGGCCTCTGGAAGGTACCTGTGGCGAGCAAGCACATGCAGGCTGTTACCTTTGTCTCCACTGACAGGCGTGACTCCGTCGTGAGGGTGCCTGCATCACATCACTGCACAGCTCACAGAGCCGCCTCAGTATTGCCCTGTTCAGGTGGTACCGCCCACATCTCGACATCTGTATACAGCTCAAAGCTGATGCGCGCACGGTACTGCCTGTTGGGGCATACCGCCTAGGGGCCCTTCCATGGCCACGTCCCTTGCAGCATGCCTTCTCACCCCCTCACTACAGCTTCCATGTGGAAGGTGGCACTGTCCATCTCCTGGCTTGTGTCCCCCCAGCTGTTGTTGTTCTGTTCCCCGCTGTCCTGACTGCTACCTCCACTGAACGGTACACCTACTGGCCTCCAGACTCTGTGGCCCCACACACCTTGGCTGCCACTATTCTGTCCTGCCTACTCCCTGGCCTGCACTGGTTGCTGCTGTGGCCTGCTCCTGTTGCTGCCTCATGAGCATTCCCTGTCTTTCTTGTGCCTCATCCTTGAGCCTTTTATTTTGGCTCATTTCACCGTAGTGCAACTTCGGCTATTCCACTGTTGCGCATTGTGCAAGCCTATGAATATCGCATTGCGCTCTTTATGCATGGATCCCCCCTTCGGTTGCGCATACCTTCATTTGCATTGCGCTGTTGCTCAGCATGTTTTCAGTGGCGAACTGCATCCAGCTGAATATTGCGAATGGCGCATTTGGACTTGCACTGCGCAACCCTTTGAATATCCAGGCCCTGGTCTCTAAAAACTGAGTGTGTGTGAACTCACATACTGTCAGCATTTTCTTCTTATGGCTTGCATCTTTCAGCTAAAGTCTGGGGGGATGAGTGAGGTCATTCTAAGAGCATCAGATTTTTTGCAGAGGCAGTTAGTCATACATTTTATATTTAAAAATGATACAGCACTCAGAGCTGGCTGTCTATGTCACTCCTCCCTACCTAGACTGAATTTGGGATCTATCCCTACATGGGATGAGCTTCCCAAATCAGTTCACTCCTCATAGACCCTAGACAGCCCATCTGAGTTCTGGTTCTTCGCTCCAGCCTATGTGTGATTTTTAGATCATAACCTTGTAAAGCAAGACTCCATCTTAGTAATCTGCCATTGTTCTTTCCCATCTGTGTCAGCCAAACCAGGGGCTGTGATCAGTCTGCACCACAAAATGCTGCCCATACAAGTATGGCTCTAATTTCTTTAGGGCCCACACTATGGCAAGACACTCCTTTTCCACTGTGGAGTACGCTTGCTCCCTGGGAAGCAACTTTCTGCTCAGGTACACTACTGGGTGATCTGTCCCTTGGCTGGATGTCTGACTCAGTACTGCCTTAATACCCACATCTGAGGCGTCCATCTGAACTATAAAGGTTTTGCTATAGTCAGGACTTGTCAAAACAGGAGCACTGCACAGTGCCTCCTTCAGTCTGGTAAAGGCTTCCTCACAGGCTGGGCCCCAGGTAATTTTCTTTGGCATCTTTTCTTTGTCAGATCAGATGGGAGCAGCCAGGGCACTGTAATTGGGTACAAATTTCTGTAGTACCCTGCTGTCCTAAGCTCCTGACCTGCTTCTGGGTTTCTGGTCTGGGCCATGCCTGGATCACCTCTATCTTTATTTGGTTAGGATGGAGCTGTCCCTGGCCTACCACATGCCCGAGGTATGCCACTTCTCCCATGGCCACCTGGCACTTCTCGGCTTTGACAGTGAGCCTGGCCCTCTGTATCCTGCCCAGCACTTCCCTAAGGTGGGATAGGTGTTCCCCCAGCTGGTACTAAAGATGGCAATGTCATCCAGGTATGCCCGCGTACCCTCAGCACCATTTAACACCTGGTTCACCAACCTTTGGAAAGTGGCTGGGCATTCTTCATTCAAAAGGCATTACTTTAAACTCAAATAAGCCTATCAGAGTGATGAAGGCCGACCTCTCCCTAGCTCTGTCTGTCAATTCTACCTGCCAATACCCTTGGTCAGGTCAATAGTTAGTGAGGTCACCTCCCAACTTGTCCAGGAGTTCAGTCTTATGGGGCATCGGGTGGGCGTCGGACTTTGTGACTGCATTCAGTCCATGATAGTCCACACAGACACAAGGGCAAAGGACTATGGGTGAGGCCCAGGGGCTGTGGGATCTCTGGATTACCCTAAATCCAGCATCTCCTCCACTTCCCTCCTAATGTCCTTTGGACAGCCTCTGACACCCGATATGCTGTCCGCGATATGGGCATCTGTGTCCCTGTCTCCACATCGTGTGTCGCTAAGGGGTTAGTCCAGGCTTGGCGCTAAACAAGAGGGCAAAGTCTGCTAAAACCTCCCTTACTTTCTGGACCTGGTCTGGGGCTCAGCTGGGAGACAATTTTACTGCCTCCACAGAGGACTCCTACCTCTTCCAGCAAATCCAGAAGGGTCTCCTTCTCCGTCCCTCCCATGACTACACACTGCAAACACCATGTCAGCCCTATTTGCATATGGCTTCATCATGTTGACATGGTACATCCTTTCAGTCTGTCTTCTGTCAGGTAACTCCACAATGTAGTTCACGTCATTTACCTTCCTAACCACTTTGTCAGTCCTGCCCACTCAGCTTGCAGCTTGTCTTTCCAGACGGAATAAGGACCATGACTTCCTGACCCACCATGTACATTGGAGCTCTGGCTCTGCAGTCATACCACACTTTTGTTTCTGTTGGGCAGCTGCCAGGTTGCTCTGGGCTGTCCCCATAAGCTCCTTCAGCCTTTCCCTAAACCTAAGGACATAATCCACAATGGGAGTTCCCTGGGTGGCGTGCTTGCCTTCCCAGTCCTCCCAGATCAAGTCTAGGGCCCACATACCGGCATCCATATAAGATTTTGAGAGGGAAAATCCTGTCGACTCTTGGGGCACCTCCTGTATGCAAACAACAGGTGGGAAGGTATTTCTCCCAGTCCCTCCATGCTGTTCAGCAAATGCCGGAGCATTGACTTTAGGGTACCATTGAATCGTTCCACAAGTCCATTGGCTTGTGGGTGATACAGTGTCATGCATCTCTCACACCACCACACACTTCTCCATAAACATTTCATCAGGTCCGACATGAAGGAACCCCTCGATCGGTGATTATCCTCCTGTGAAACCCAACACGGAGAAAATCCCAAGTAAGCATCTGCCACTTTGTCTGTCCTCAGTGAGGATAGGGTGACTGCCTCTGGGTACCGGGTGGCATAATCCACCACAGTCAGGATGAATCTCTTCCCTGAGGAGCTGGGGTATTTAAAGGCCCACAATATCCATTCCATCCTCTGGAACAGCTCCTCCACTATGGGCAATGGAATCAGGGCTGCTTGTGGTTTTCTTGCCGCTTTCCCTATTTCTTGGCACGGTGACAAGACCTGCAATACTCCTTCACCTGCTGGGTGAAGTTAGGACCAGAAATTGTGGGCTAATCAGCTGATGTGTACGATTCCCAGATGACCAGACAAGGGAATATCATTTGCAATTTTGAGCAACTGCTCACGATACCCTGGGGAATGACAAGCTGCCTGCCTAGCATCCCTCCTCTGTCTGTACTGCCTGAGTATACATAAGTCCATTTTCCCAATAAACCTTATGTCTGCCATCACCTCCCTGTGTGCCGTCAGAGTCTGCCCAAGCCCTCAGCTTCTCTAAACTAGGGTCACTCCTCTGAGCAGCTGCAAACCCCTCACACATTCCAAGGCATGGGACAAGTCCCTTCAGTCACTAAACTAGGGTCCCTAGCACTAGCGTCAGGGCCTTCAGGATCACTGTCAATCCCAACCATCTGACAATGGGTAACCCCTCCCTCTTTGGAGTAACCCTCTGTAGCTGTGTGTTACTTGCTATGGAAATTTCTACCCCTTTTATCAGTCTCCCCATCTGGAGACACAGGCTGAGGAACCAGCCTCTCAGTGGTTTCCACCTTGGTTTCTGTGGGGTTCAGGAGCTACAATTTCCCTTGCATTGGCCACGGGTAAGTGCACATACCATCCCCTGCTGGAGATTGTTACCCAGGATCACATCCACTGCTAATGTTTTGGCTACAGCCACCTGTTGCACAGTTCCTCCTGTTTCACCCCAGTCCAGGAGAACACTGGCCAGTGGCAATGTTTCTCTTCACCCAAAGTCCTGGACAGTGATGTATTTATTGGGTATAAGCTGACCAGGCTGTACCAGATCCCTTTACCAATGTCAGGATGCCCTGTGTCCCTTAACCCCTGCGTCTGTACACCATTCACCATGACTGGGTGCATGTGTTCCCTCATGTTCACTGGCATGCTCCCAGGGACACACAAACAACCCACTTCTTTTCTAGCACCCTGTTGTGTATAATTGCTCACCTTTTTGGGACACTGTCTGGCAATATGCCCAGTTTCTTTACACAACCAACAGGCATTTCTTACTTCAGAGAAATCTTTTCTTTGAAACCTGGGGCTAACTGGTTTCGTGGAGGCAGTGAGGGTTTTAGCTGCCCTGAAGGTGCGCTTTTCCCTTTCTGTGCTGCCACACCACCCATTTACTATCAGAGCAGGTCTGCTCTTGGCATAGTGGTCCAAGAGTTCTGCAACCTCTTGCACTGTTTTTGGATCTTGGTCCTCTAGCCAAGTTTTGGCTGGTCTGGCAAGCTCAATAATACTGTTCTAATAAAATCACATTTTCAATTTTGTCAAAAGAGTTTGCCTCAATTCTTTCCCACCAACGTTTTAAAACTGACATTATTTCATGGCCAGCTCCTTGTAGCTCATATCAGGGCTTCTCCTGAGCTCTGAATTTAGCCCTGTATGATTCAGCAGTTAAGTCAAACTTTTTTAACAGTGCAGCTTTTAGCTTGCTGTAATCATTGCTGTCCTCATTGTCCATTTGACCTAATGCATCCCGTGCTTTCCGTGTAAGTAGAGGGATAGCTGGAAGCTCCAGGACTCTCTAGAAATTTTGCCTGAATACAAACTTTTTCAAAAGAATTTAAAAGGCATCCATGTCCTCTCCTTCCTTAAACTCAGCTATTAATTTGGAGTTCAATTTGTAACCCAGTCCTGCAGTCTCAGTTAAACCCAAGCCACTTACTTGCTCGGTGCCGCTGGTCAGAGTCATATCTTCTCTAGTTCGTGTTGCCTCTGGTGCTCCTTCTCCTTCGGTCTGCATCTCGGCGTTCTTGTTCTCTCTTCTCCTCGGCAGCTCACTGGCATTCATGCTCCTCACGATCTTCCTCCCTCTGTTGTCACTCTGCCTCTCGATCCTGCTCTCTGTTCTCACTCTGCCTCCAGTTCCATCCTGCACAACTCAATTTGCAGTTTGAGTACCTCTGGATTCAGGATACTGGTGACCATCCCCTGCTGCTGTGGCCCTTCACTGACAGTGGCCTTCTTTCCTTTTCAGTCACGGTCGGTGACTCGCTGCTCTGGGCATCTGCTACCATCAGGGCCTGTATGAGGTTCTGCTTTTTGGCTGTCACCTTGAACGGACTCCTGTCCCCGCACAACTGCTTCAAGTCATCTACAGTGTGCCTGCTGTAATTGGAAGCCATCTTCTTCTTCCCTCACTACGGCTACTCTGACTTGCACTTTAAAAAAAATAAAATGGGTAGGAACTGGACTGTACATCAAGTGATATATAGTTCTGTTTCCTTTTTAAAATAAAACTCTGCCTTTTCTCTTTCTTTGCAAGAGAACTTACGGTCTCAGCTGACACAGAACAATACAAGCTTGTGATACCAAAATTATGCCACCGCTGCCAACCAATCTGTCACAGACTCACTTCAGGTCAGACCCTCTACTCCCAAAGTGCCAACCTCTAGCGTAGTCTTGTGAACAGTGTAACAGACAAGGTAACCCTCTTGTCTGTTTTGTGAGTTCGGATCAACCTTTGGTCTCAAGTTCTGGAGGGATTCAAACTGTGAACCTCTTGCTAGAATACCCAATGCACAGGCTCAGATATTTCTGTCTTGGGGACAGATATCTTTGATTACTGGCACCTAACCAAGTATACAGAGATGAACCCTTAAAAGCTTTAATAAAGACCTCAGATTTAAAATGCTTCTCTCTCCGGTTTGGTACCACCATTCAAGCTTATGTTTAGTATCTGCAATAACCATATACTTTTCTTACAACTAAAAGAAGTCGAAGACAGACCAAGTAAGTTCTAAAAAGAATTTTACTAAAATAGTTAAAATATGTAAATGCAAAATACAGAACTCTTATACCACAAGACATACAAATCTTTTAAAAGAAACAAGGTTTAAACAGTGCAAAGTCCTACTTACAGTACTTAGATTTGAAATCTTTCTAAATATCTGTTTACAAGTGCTCCAAAGATCTTTGCTCAGTCAGAGTCTAGGTAAAAGAGTGTAAGTAAAACAGAGTATTCCTTAAACAACTGTATGGGACAACCCATTTTTGTGTGAGGTCAGCTAGCTCCTCCTCTGTCAGATTATGTATAAAAATATATATCTTATACAAAAGTATTACATTCTGCAACTTCAGCACAATTCATGTCCTTCAAATGACACTTCTTTTGATCTCATAATAAGCTTTCTCCCTCCAGGACATGAAAGCATCTTTATGATTTTGCACTTCTATGTAATAACCTGGGTTTTCCTTCCAATGTCACAAAATGGATATGTTCTAGCAACTATGGTTGTAATTAACTCATACAGACAGGATCCTTAATTAAGGCCTTACATGTAACACATGGTCTCTAAAAACTGAGTGTATGTGAACTCACTTGCTGTCACCATTTTCTTATGGCTTGCATCTTTCAGCTAAAATCTGGGGATGAGTGAGGTCATTCTAAGAGCATCAGATTTTTTAGCAGAGACAGTGAGTCATACATTTTAAATAAAAAAATGATACAGCACTCAGAGCTGGCTGTCTATGTCACACACTGCAGTGTCAGTGTTGGGATAGATAACCAAGTGCCTGGTGTGGGGATAGAACCACAGACTTCTGATTTCCGACCTCAGAGGGTGCTACCTGCTGAGCCACTGACACTGACTTTTGTCAGTTTTGCATATTTTGCACCCAGTTCATAACTTGCCTTTTGTGGATTATTCTTCCCATATGTTTGTGCATAGTGTACTCTTAGCTGTTTTGTGGTTGTACTTCTTGTTTCACTGCTGCATATCTATGGAGCGAGCCGTTTTTTCCCATCACGGCATGCAGGCACAGTCCATCAGACTGAGTGTACTGTTGGGGAGGTGGGAGAGTGAGAATGTACACATCAAGAAACACCCACGGGCATCAGCATGACAAACTAATATCATTATACATCATGGACCCAGTTGTTCAACCACAGGAGGGAACCAAATGGGATGCAGCGATAAGACGGTATAACTACAGAATGAACATGTGGAGGGGCAGTGTTTTAGGTTATGTTTTAAGTCCTGTAATGAACAATCTCCCAACCATTTTGAAATCTCATAAAAATCTATGTTGGGGTTCTCAAGCTAGAAAGGACTTCATCTAAGTAACCAGCAGCAGTCTGACTGCAATCTAAAGGATGCGGAGTGGGCTGTGTCACAGATTTGGGCAATCTGGGTATTATCCAGCCCAATCATTCAGGCAGAATTGTGTCAGAGATGGTCAGAATTAATTTTTGGCCTGATGTTTTTATTAAAGTAAATTTCCTTTTATTACACCTCCTCCCTACCCAAGGAAAAAAAAACAACCTATCTTCAGGGGACACAGCTATGTGTACCCTCATCCTCCAAATGGTATCATGTGAATACAGCGATGTGGAAACAGCAAAAACAATTTGGGCAAACCAGGAGCGGTGAGTCACATTTGGCGGATAGAAAATAATATGATATGAAGGAAATAGCGACCAGCTCACACTGGTGTTTAAGTGTCTACCAGGAGGTACATAATAGCGACCTGTTCGAATGGGCAGATGGATGACAATTGCCTAATCCCACTATCAATGAGTGCCTCGGAGTTGGAATATGAAAGATAGGGGTCCAGGGGCCTGAGGTGGAGATCCCACAGATATCAACTGGAGACACCTGTGCACCTGGATGTTAAATAGGTACTGGTTGGGTGGGGTTTGTCTGTGCCTTGAGCTCTGGAGACCCTTGCCCTCGGCTGTCACTGTAAGGAACTTACCGAGTGAGTTATGGAGGTTGTAATGGAGTACGGAAAGTCGAGTTTATATGATTATCTCCACAGAGCTGCTTAAAATTTTCCACCCATGTCTAATTGTTGGCAATTGCTTCCATATGCTGTTATTGCATGAACTATTTTTTGCGTAGCACTGTTTTGCATATCGTCATTTTCACATTTGCGATTAAAAAGTCGCTGTTTTGACTTTTGCTTTTATGCTTTCACTGTAATCACATGAAGCCTCCAAACTACACATGAAGTCCTCCAAACTACCCCTTAAGTCCATTGGTTGCTGCCTGATGCCCCATTGCATTGGGGAGTAACAATATCAAATACATGTTCTCAGATGGCTTACGTGAGGAAGAGATGAGTTGTTAAGCAAAAGCATTCGGTGGCGTATCGTTGGTTTCAGGAGTCATGTAAGAGTGTCTAATTACAAAATGCACTCTTCACAAGTCCCCCTCCCTCTGACGTATCACTGAATAATTTACTTAGCAAGCACCTTATTGTTTATAGCTCGCTCTGTTTTCCTCATGCCTGTATTCTGCTGCTCCCCAGTGTAACAGGGCATTGGTAGGGGAGCAGTCAATGGATTCAGGGAGTTAGAGGATGGGCACACACAGCTGTGCCCGAAGATAATTTCTGTTTTAAACTGGGGGAGGGTTGCAGAGGGCATATGCTATGTCCTTGGAGACGCTAAAATGGTAAGGGCAGGAGAAAAAGCTGTGTTTGGATGGTGGTGGAGTAGCTTTAAAAGGGAAGGAGGAGAAGGTTATTAAAAACAGTGCAACAGGAAATGAAGTTAGGAGAATGTAAACATTTATTTAGCAGGGTTCCAAATAGCATGCCAAGTTCCCCATCTCTTCAGGCCCCCATGTTGCAGTGCAGTGCTAATGAGTGAGTCACAGATAACTAGGGAATCTTAAGATGCTTTGCATTGTAGGAGTACATGCAATTTTGTATTTCTTTGAAACCTGACTTTGTTACCAATGCCCTTTTCAGATACCTCTTGCCTCAATGCTTTTGAGCTGAGGTTCTTTGTGTTTAAATATTTAATATGATGACTATTGTTTTGTAGACATTATCTAGCAGAGTGTGAAACCTAACAAGGGTATTTTTCTAATCCGTTGTTTAAATAAAGCTGAAATACCCAGAAAAATAGTACCCATATATCTGTGGTCTTGAGTTATTGATAATATTTGCCTTCATTTTATTTGGACCAGTCTTTCTTTAATTTATGCTCTCTGTGTTTAGTAAATGGCTTTTCTGGTTTACTGCTCCTACAGGCATTAGTTGACAAGGAAGCTTGTTGTGAAACAAATAGTGCTTGCATGTAATTGTATGCATATTCTATTACATGATGGATATCACTCAGTTTTAGTCAGTACTGTAAAGATTGATAACATATATAGGATTGCATCAGGGTAGTTAATAAAACTTAATGCCAGCTGTATTCTGTGAAAACAAAGGGACACATTTGGTAATTGTTTTCTACAGAGGTAATGTATTTGTAAAACAAGGCCAAGTATTAAAGGAAACAGTGGATGTAATGGATAATAGACAAGCAACTGCAAATAAGAAGGATAATTGCACCAAGGGTTCTGTGACATCAGAAACCATGAGAGAAAAGCCTGAATGGTTTATGATGTAATTAGAACCCAGAGATGGAACTATCAGCCTTGTTATGTTTTGGTTGCTAAGGAATTATATAACTATATACAGTGCACCTAACACAATTAGATGCCCTAAAGTGCTTTTCCACTTATAAAATAGCCTGAAAAGATTGAATAATTGATACAAAATGATCTGCAAGATCCGAGCTGCCTGGTTGTGCTGAGACAACCAGCCACCTTATGATTGTTCCCCTGGGTGACACTCTGAAAGAGATTTTCTGGTTTTCTAGAAATGAAACCCTTTGCATTTGGCACCTGCAAAGCCTCAGTTACACAACATTCGCTCCAAAGTAGATTTCATGATCTTTCATTTCTTTGACTGGTGGCCAGAACTGCTGCCAGCTATAATACAATCATACCAGAAGGTAATAGTTCCAGTGTCCCCATTTAACCTATGGATGCTGAACAGCAGTCATCAGAAAAATTGACATTTAGCTGATGAGCACCCATAGTTGACCAGGCTCCCCACTGACTGCTGTTCTCAAACTGCCCTTGTCGCATTCCTGACAGACAACAAATATTGTTTGTCACGAGGATCCTCTTGACAAAGAATAAACTGAACACAATTCAGCTGATTGTGTGTTGGTCTTCACTGTAACTGCTATGAACTTTGCAAAGAACTTTGCATGAGTGCGTGTATTTGGATTGATGCTGCCTCGAACTTGTAGATTGTTGCCATACTGGTGGTGTGCACAGTTGGCTATCCTCCTCCCGCCTTCCACACCCTTGATGGGGTACAATTGGTGATGTACCCTTCTTTAAATACCTTGGCATCTGGCTTTGACAGGCACCTTGGCTTCTCTCAGCACGTAGATGCTATCTAAAAAACTCACCCCATGCTTGGTGCCCTTTATTGGAACAAAAGCGATATCCCTTTACCTGCTTGCGGAAATCATCTCAAAGATGATACTTCCCAGCTTTGATTATGGTGACATAGTTTATGGTGCTGCACCAAGTACACTTTGGCCAGGCTAGATCCCTCTTCCACTCCTTCTGCTGGTCTGCTTTGTCCTGTCCTTCCTGTACTCACCACTGTTCTCTGTACTCTGATCTCTCTCACCTCCTTGGTAGATCAACGCCTAACCCACTGTGCCTCCTTTCTCTCTACATTCTGGCTGTCTTCCCCCCGCCTCTTTATCTCAGTTCTCTCTCTCCTTATGCCTCTCCTTCCTCTCTCTCTAACTTAAGCTATTACTCCCTAATGCTTCCTTCTTGTAAATCCTTTGTGGAACAGAATGTCTTCTCTTACCGCATTCCTAAAATCTGGAACTCTCTTCCCTTTACAATTCACTCTGCCTCCACCAAATACTATCTTTCCTTGTTACTCCAAGCCCATACATCTCCCACCTGCAATTGCCCTTAGTCTAATGGCTTGCACCTTTCTCTTTCCCCATTCACTGCCAGTCCCCAAAAGTGGGACCAAGACAGAGGCAGGAAACTACAGACCTGTCAGTTTGACCTCTGTGGTAGGGAAAGTGATGGAATCACTTCAGAAGGAAAGAATTGTTGAGTACCTAGAGGCCAGTGGGGCACAGGACCCGAGGCATTATGGGTTCACAGCGCGGAAGGTCATGTCAGACAAATCTAGTTGATTTCTTTGACTGGGTGACCAAAGTAGTAGACCAGGGAGGGGCTGTGGACATAGCCTACCTAGACTTTAGCAAGGCATTTGACACAGTCCCACACAAAGATTAATAGTCAAATTAACCAGCCTGGGAGTGGGTCCCAGGGTGGTAGCCTGGGTAAAACATTGGCTGGACAACAGGACACAGAAGGTAATTGTAAATGGAGTCCACTCTGAAGAAGAGGGTTACTAGTAGGGTACCTCAGGGTTCAGAACTGGGTCCAGTCCTTTTAATGTCTTTATAAGTGACATTGCAGAGGGACTAGAAGGAAAAAGTATGCCTCTTTGCAGATGACACGAAGATCTGCAACAGGGTTGATACACAAGGAGGCATGGAAAGGATGAGAAGGGACTTGGCAAGGTTGGAGGAATGGTCGGAAGTATGGCAGCTTAGATTCAATGCAAAGAGTGCAAAATAATGCACCTGGGAAACAAAACCCAGGGAAAGATTACACAATGGGGGGTAGTAACAAAACCAAAAGGAAAGGGACCTGGGGTAATCATATCAGATGAGCTTAAGGTTAGCAAGCAATGTGAGAAGGCAGTAGGGAGAGTTGGGGTATACTGGGATGCATAGGGAGAGGCATCACCAGCAGAAAACAGGAAGTTGTTATCCCTCTGTACAGACAGTTGGTGAGACCCCATCTGGAGTACTGCGTCCAGTTCTGGAGATCCCATCTCTGTAAGGACATAGACAGGATAGAGGCAGTCCAGAGGAGGGCAACTAGAATGGTACAGGGTCTGCAAGAGAAGCCATACGAGGAGAGACTAAAGAGCTTAATATGTATACCATTGAGGAAAGGGGGGGACATGATAGAAATGTTTAAGTACCTCAGTGGAATCAACAAAGTCCAAGAGGGTAGCATCTTTCAGAAAAAGAGACATGTAAGGACAAGGGACACAATTTAAAGATAGAGGGGACGGTTCAGGGCAATGTGAAGTATTTTTCACAGAGAGGTAGTGGATGCATGGAACAGGCTTCCTGAGGAGGTTGTGGAGTCTAAAACTGTGGGAGAATTCAAGACTACATGGGACAGACATAAGGCAATTCTTGTGGGGAAGGAAGAAATAGGCTGTTGGTTGACTAGGATCTGCGGCTTATCCTGTAGGTAGGGAAATGGGCAGACTAGGTGGGCCAAGCGGTCCTTATCTGCAGTCAAAGTCTATGTTTCTATGTTCTATGTTTCTATGTTTCCCCAAGCTAATATACTACTACTACTAAATGTTTCAACCTCTGCACTCTTCCTCTTCCTTTTTCCCCTCCTTTCCCTTCCCTCCTTCCACTACCTTCCTCCCTTGAACCTTTTCTTCCCTATCTCCCTCCCAGTCACAACTACCTCCAATCTATTCACTCTCTTTCATCCTGACCCTCCTCACTGCCCCTCCTTTTGTCTCCTCCTTTCCTATCTATCTTTCTTGTTTAGCAATTTGCCATTTACATTACTGTATATACTGTACATAGCTGTGCCTTTTGCTTATCAGATTACTGCACTTTGCTTATACTGTGTATTTATTCCCACCCCTTTCCCCAAGGACACATCTGAAATGAACATTATGGCTCAGTATGTATTTCCTGGTAAATCTCTTTCAACAAATAAATAAATAAATAGTGCTATGCTGTTATTGTATGTATATGTACTGTATACCTGTATTTAAATCTTGTGAGTTCAGCATGTACTGTAGCCACACCCTGATGAAGGGTCACACTACAAACCAGGGCCAGATTCACAAACCTTTGCCCAGTTGCAGACTCAGTTTTCCTGGGGCAAACTGAGTTTTATTCAAAACCGGTTTGCCCCCACAAACTGGGTTTGCACTCAGAAAGGGTGGGAGGGCAGCAATGCAAATGAGGAGAGAGGACCTGCATATAACTGCAGTCCAATTACAAATATTTGCTCCATGCAAGGACTGTTTGTGAAGGCCGTGCATGGAGAAATTACTGCCAACAATAACCTGGCAGTAATCCACACAACCCTAGTGGTTGGTTATTTACAGTATGTGCCTCCAAAAGGCACATTTAGTATATATAACAAAAGAGATCTAAGTACTTGAAATTATCCAAAAGATCGAGATAAGTATCATCACCTTCTAATATGAATGCATTCTTATGTTTATTTATCTTACTTTTTGATCCAACTATCAGAATATTTATTTTATTTTGATTTAATAAAAGTTTATTGGAAGGCATCCCATCTTGAAACTCCTTAAAATCCTCTCCTAAACTGACATTTATTTTATTTGGTGATTTAGATTTACAGATAACCACAATCATCTGCAGAGCTCAAAAGTTCAGAGTGTTTAAAATTTTAGCATTAGGTTTATAAATATTGAAAATAGTAGTGGACCTAAAATGGACTAATGAAGTACACCATTTTTGCTATACAGAAAGAGAATATAACTTTGATGTTCTTACCAGTTTGGGCACAGTTAATCAAATAATTAATAAACCAGTTAAGAGAATAGCATCCTAGATCCAATTCTGACACTGTCCAGTGAGCACATCTGTCTCTATGGCAGTATAGATCTCATCTAGAACTTGACTAATTTAGAAGTCTTTGTCCCATGACCCTTCCTACATATGAAGACACACGGTTAGTGACCCATGTGATTATTTTTCAGTTATTCTTTTTATTTAAAGTTTCACAGCATATCAATCAGTAACAGAAAACTCATGTATCAGGCATAATAACATAACCATAGGTCTCGGAGGGTTGCAGAATTTTGGACCACAAAAGAATGTAGAATCAGAGCCTAGGACTAGAAATATGTAAACACGCTAGATACCTTATGAACCAGCTATATACTCTGCCAAGCTCAACACAACTGTTACTGGTGCATGAGAGGACTTTGTAGACCCCCTTTCAGGGGCAGTTGTACTTTCACTTGGATGATCTATAACCTCACTAAGTGGGTATTATGTATTGTGATAGAAGGTAGAGACTAGGAAGGGGCCCCAGATCTTCCTGTAGGTTTGCATAGTGGCTGTATTTAAGTGTAACAGTCTCTTAAAAGTTCAGCTGACCCACTACATGTAACCATTCAGCTATAGTGGGATATCTGGAGTATGCCACTTGCACAGAATCAGCCTTTTGGCTATCACCCCACTGCAACCAGCCATCGTGCTCAGGTATGCCTCGTCAGTTAGCCTGATTAGGAACAGGAGTACTGTAAGAGAAAGGAGGTCCTATTATGGAGGAACCAATTCATTTAATCCCTGCCCAGAATTCCTGTAACCTGGAGCATGTCCAGAGAACATGTGTAAAGTGAGGGCTCTTTTTCTGGCAATGCCAGCATGTATCCTCCTGGAGGCCTCCCATCCTCTTGAGGACCACAGGAGTTCTATACCACCTTAAGAGAGTTTTGTTTTGTATTAGTCAGTCCAACCATCCCTACAGGCACTGTGCGCATCAAGAGGCTGGTGTCACATGCTTCTTGTGTGACCTATATGTTTAGCTCTGTTTCCCAGGCCTCAGAGGGCAAGAGATTGGTCAGGTTGAGCATATTGAGATTCTGTATAGAAAACTGACTTCTTCCTTTGGCTTTTCATCCCTTGCATTAAGACTGGAGTGTGCCCTGGGCAAGGGAAGCCTGGTCTGCTACAATGTTAGGGGACTGTAGATGTCTGAGTTGAAGATATCCCAGAAGTCTTATTTTAGGATATTGTACCTGGCTTGTAGGGAGACAAAGGAACCAATATGTTTACTGTTAGCTGTAAGCAGGTCAAGCACTCAGTGGACTACACATTGTTTCCATTGTCTCTATCGAGGGCTTCCAATGCAGAGTAACTTATTGCCCTTCAGTGGGGCATATAACAGTGGTGCTGAGTAGTTCTTTATATGGTTATTAAGAAAATGCAGGCATCCTTGGTGGGTTTCATGACAGGGTGGGTTCTTGGGGTGTATCTGAACTTGTTGAATATGTAGGTTGCTGCCATGCTGTGTCCCATTAGGAATTGTTGTACTTGGAGCCATTGTGGAGTCTGCTGAGGCTGCGGTGAACCACTGCAGCAGCTGGTCTCCCAAATACGCAATGTGGTATCCTTTGAGCCAGGGAGGACCCAACTACCTCTGGAACAGTGCCCCTAAGTATGGCCCTGCTATATCTGGGCCTATTTCCATCCCATAGAAAACTGACAAGTAGGTAGCTATCTTGGAGGTGAACCATGCTTTGGGATGTATATGGGCAGGTGTGCAGGCACATGGAGTGAATATGGGCACCAGCATCATATGAAAGGAGTCCAGCTTCCCAGCCAGAGAGAGAGAGAGAGAGAGAGAGAGAGAGAGAGAGAGACTGAGGAGCTACAGCAGTCCAGTTCGGCCTGAGCAGTCTCTAGGAGAGGGGTGAGACTGGGGCTTACCATTTTGGATATATTAGGTGTAAGGCAATGCACAAATATGAAGGCCATCCTTCAACCATTTAAGGCCCCTGGATGTGAAGGAGGCTGACTGCCAGGCAGGGTGTAAAGGAAGAACCTCTGTCTTAGTATGGTTCCCCTTAAGGCCTGAGAGTTCAGAAAAGTGGGCTAGCAGGTGGAGAAGGGGTCCAATGAAGAGGAATCCTCCTCCTATAGGAAGTAATATATTATCCACATGGAGCAGAGTTCTTAATAATAATGATAATAATAATGTCCTTTATTTATTAAGCGCAATTCTGGAAATCAAAGCACTGTACATAATATAAAACAGGACAACACAGCTTAAAATTATTTACAGTATAATTTAAATAAATCACTTAAAATTCTCATAAAAGACTATATGCTAAATGCTAAATGCTTGCTTAAACAAATACGTTTTTAGGCCTGTTTTAAAGCTCTCCATGGTCCTGCACTCTAATCTGACAAGGTGGAGAGTTCCACAGGACAGGGCACCAAACATAAAAGCTCTGGCTCCAGATGATTTCAACCACACCCTGGGAACTCTAACAACCCCTCGTCGGTGGAGAGAGGATGACCAGGGCTGTAGGAAGTCAGGAGCTCTTGCAAATAGCTTATACCCAGTCTGTGCAGGGCTTTGTAGGTCAGATGTCCCGACCTTGAAGGTAATCCGCCACTGTACAGACAGCCAGTGCAGTTCGCTATAGCACAGGAGTAATATGACTTGGAAAGAGAAGTCCCTGTCAACAACTGTGCTGCAGCTGCTCTGCACCAGCTACAAGTGATGGATATCAACCCCTACATCATGGACTCCTAATTGGATGCCCTGTAGCAGGGGTTGTTGGCATATGACATCGCCAGTGGCTCAATGGCCATCACAAAGAGCAGAGGAAAGGTAGCATCCTTGCCTGGTTCCCCTCTGTAATTGGAAGGACTGGATCTTAACCCATTCATGACAATTCTGGCCAGAGGAGGTATAGGAGCTGGACCCAGCAAAGAATTTGGGACCCACCCCATGTGTTGCATGGTGGTGAGAAGGTATTGCCACTCTCACGGAATCAACTGCCTTGTCAAAAGCCACAGCTACAGCCACCATTGGGAAGTGGCTGGTATGGGCTGCATGTATGGCATGGAATAGGGTTCTAAGGTGGTCAATGCTGTAGTGACATTTATGAATCCCACCTGGGCTGGGTGGGTAAGCCCATGAAGTACTCCTTCCAGTCTGGATGCCACAACCTTAGTGAATATTTTAATGTTTGAATCTATGAGGAAATGTGTATAGTTGTTGGGAAGACAGTCATCTTTCCTTTTCTTTGGGAGGATGGTGATGATGGTGTCTCATATTGTTGGAGGAGGTGTCCAGAATCCAAGGTGGCCTGGAACATGTCCTAAGCATGTGGAAGAGCTCCTTGCATACTAGCTGATAACAGCTGGGAAGCCACCCCAGTGCTTTCCTTTGCTGTGTGGACTTCTTGTAAGGTGATTGGCTTGTCCAGTTCCGTGGCCAGTGGGAGCAATTTTAGGGACAGGGAGGCTTGCAAGGAAGCTAGACAGAGCTTCAGCATTGTGGGGTGTGGTGGAGGAGTAGAGTGTTTGATAAAGGCCACTATGATCTCATTAATCTTGTTGGGGTCCATTTGCACTTGACCCCATGGTCTCTGAGTCCAAGTATATGTTTTCCATTTGTCTCTTTCTTTAAGTGAAAGGCCAGCAGCTTACTGGCTTTCTCTCCCCTCATAATAAGCTTGTCTGACTCTGAACAAGGCCAGCTCAGCTTTGAGGGTGCTAACCAGGTGGGCTAGTAGTTTTTTTTTGGGGGTGTTCTTGTAAGCCTCTCCCAGAGACCTGAGTTCTGCATCTAACATTCTAATCTCATCCTCTCTTTATTTTTCCCTATTTGTAAGGCCTCTTATGGAAGCCTTGTACACCTCCCATTGTGTTTCTTGTTACTTCCCTGTGTCATTTATGGCAGCTATTGCAGCATCTCTCCTCGTTTACCCAATCTTTAAATATGGCATCTCTGAATAACAGCAAGTCCAGATGCTGTTTTTGTGTAGGTTGTTTAATGCCCCATAACACTGTGAGGGCTTGGTGTGTGTGTGTTGGGGGCATGATCTGAAATGATTATGAGATGAATCTTGGTGTCTGTGGCATGGTGGATAATGTGAGGGTGGCAAACCACATATCTATTCTATCTGATATAGAATGAACTGTTGAGAAACATGCAAAATCCCTGTCTGCTGAAACTGAAGGTGCCATATGTCTACCAAGCTATGCTCTGTAAGCAGTTCCCTAGTTCAGCGTATGCTCAGCTATGAGGTTTATAAGGGAGATGCTATGATCTAATGATACCTCCATTGTGACATTAAAATTCCCCAGCAGTATCGGGGTGGGAGAGGTGGAAAAGTGAATAGTTCATGGCTGAGCCTGTGGAACAACTGTCGATTGTCCGGTTGGGGCTATACACATTTGCCACAATCAGGGGCCTTCAGAGGTAGATAGCTCAGCCAGAAGCTATCCACCTCATTATATGCAGCTGTTCAACTGATGGACCATCCAAGGACCTTATGGTGACGTATGGAGACCTCCCCTTTTGTATACTGAGATGTCAAGTGCCTCAGCCCTGTTCATTCCATGTTAATTTAAGTGCCTTGTCCTTCATGAGATGGGTCTCTTGTAGGAGGGAAACTTTGCATCGGAGGAGTTTTAGGTGTGAAAGGACCTTTTCCACTTGATGGGTGAATAGAGACCTCTAACATTCCAACTCAAGAAGTGTGTTTTAGCCATTTTGACTGATCAAGGGTCCCCAGTATGGTGTTACTGCCTTGGATAGTTTCGTGTGTAAGAGGAACCTTCAGCAACCATGTGTGTATGGGACTCAGGGTATGATTGAGATATAGCAGTATGTCTAAAGGTATACAATATGCCAGTCTATAAAATTTTCAATCACAAGAGTGCAGTGTGCATATTATGCAGACACATACAAACAGAGGTGAGAAAAAGTAAGTGCCTCAGCTGGGACTTGAACCCAGACCACCTGGAAAACCATTCTAGTTGCCTACCAGCTCGCCATCAAGGCAACTGGAAACTGAGTCATCCCAGAGCACTACTCTTTCTCCAATGCAACCTGGTGCTGCACAGATAACTACATTTTCAATCACAAGAGTGTGCATATTTATGGAACACATACAAACAGAAGAGAAAGAAAGAAGGCACTTACTTCTTTCGCTTCTCTGTATGTGTTCCATAATTATGTATACTGCACTCTTGTGAATAAAAATGAAGTTATCTGTGCAGCACCAGGCTGTGCACTGAGAATGAGTAATGTGCCTTGGGATGGCCCAGTTTCAAGTTGTCTTGGTGGCGCAGCTGGTAGTGCAATTGGAACGGTATTCCGGTGGCCTGGGTCTGCTACAGCTAAGGCACTTACTTCTTTCTCTTCTGTCTGAAGCATTCTATAAAATACAGTGGAGTACATAAATAAACATAAACAAATCCAAAAAGCCCAACAGGGACAACATTAAACAGAAAATCCTCCACCCACCCCCGCCCACTGCCCTCCCAAACCCTTCCAGAACGGTCTCCTCTGTATACAATTATCCCTATGTATTCTTGAGACACAGTATTACCTGTGGACCAAGTTACAAAAAGACAAGAAGGTTGGCAGTCCTCAACAGTAGCATGCTCCAGCCCTTCCATATGCACTTGAGTGCAAAGCACACCTTAGAGCTGACCTGCTGTAGTACAACACAATAGGTAGTGGAGGGAATTGATGTGCTCTTCTCCCAGAGAGGATTGGATATTGCTGTGGGTATAATGCTTTACCATGGGGGTTATGATTATTTGTGTGTGTGGTGGATATGAGGGACTTGAGCCACTTGTGCAGTGTTGCTGGTGGGCTCTGTATAAGTATCCAGCAGTCCATTCCTCCATCAAATCAAAGAGGATGGTTGGGGGGTAGTATCAAGGCATCATGAGGTGCCAGCTTGGTCCTTGACTGTATTGAACACATAAAGTAAAATAAGTTTAGTGGCTAAAGTCCTCTAGAGCCTGCTTATTATGAGAGGAAAGCAGGGAGTATGGAGGTGCGGCCCACAACCTGGTTTGATTCTTGTGCTATCCTGTGTGTGCATCAGCAGCTGCCATCAGGCGCAAGTGTGCCCTGAGCCTTACCTAGTATGAGTAGGAAGAGGAATGTGGGGCAGAAACCCTGCTCTGGGACTGCAGGCCCTAGGAACTGACAAGAGGTTTGCTATGTGAATGTCTTCCTTCCCGATCCACCCTGCAGCCTTGTTCAGTCAGCTCACGGGACAGTCTGTAGGAGGGGGACCACCCTCACATAGTGAGAGCCCACTCCATAGGGGTACCTAAAGTGGGCTGCAGGATTTAAAGCCTACTGAATATTATCCATAGAGACAGATGAGGATGAAACAAAAGGATACGCATGTATTCTAGTCTGTACTCCTTTAAGGGTGAGCTAATCTTAGTTGATGCATAGTCCTAATAGGACTCTTCCAAAGCAGGTTGTCGCCATCATGTTTTGTGAATATGAGGAGCTGAACATGGAGTGTAGTTTGCTGTGACAGCAGCAGTTCAGGTTGGAGCAATAGACGTACTTTCTGGCTCATAGCAGTGGTGTGATATGCTGGGCCACCCAGGACTTGAAGGCCACTGGCACTGCTCTTCAGTGCTGGATGAGTCCCCAGAGGGGCAGATGAGTGACTGGAGTTACCAAGCTGACTGCCTCCATCTGCTGTTTTGACCCTGTGGTGGTGTCAGTTCCTGCAGCTTGCTGGTTTGGATGTGGCGTGGGGTTGGCCGTTCCTCAGTGGTGGTGTTAGGCAGTGAAGCAAACTGGTTGCTACCGATTATGGTGATTGAATCTCTGAGCAAGCAAGCAAGCCCGACTTCCACTGTGGCTTCTGCTGTGGGGCCACATACCTGGTCTTGCCCTTCCCTTGCACCTGCCTTTTTTTGTGGTTGAGAATTTTTTGTTGCTATATACTAAGGGTCCTCATGACCAGAGTGGAGCAGAGGGAGGCCATACTTACAGGACTGTTGAATTGGTCTCTCTGGCAGAGCAGATGTGTTCATGCAGAAACCCTTAGGTCCCCATTCCTTGGCCTTTGATGTGGATGATACTTTTCCAGTCAGTCTGCAGACAGGAGCAGGAAATAAAAGCCTCTGCAGTATCTGGTGACTCAGTTTGCTGTGGGACTCATTTCTTAGTATCTTAGTAGGAGGGCTGCTGGATACTGTAAGCTGTAAGAGATGCCCAGGTCCATGAGGCCCTTCTGGCTGGCAAATAGGCTTCCTTCTGGTGGATCACTCTTTTGAAAACTTCAGGAAGATTTAGATTTTATGTCCTCTCCACTGAAGCTCCCTTAAAATGTGCCCAAAGCATTATGTTTTCTTTGTCTGTGTAGCAGGAAAAATAGGCAAAATAGGTCTGCGGTGCTCCCCAGTTTTGAGGGGAGCAAGAGTTCTGTGAGCATGATCATTCTCTTTGATGGGCAGTATTCCTCTAGTAGCTCCAGTAGTGCTGCTCATAGAAAGGTGTTCACATTTTCCCCTTGCAGCCCTCAGAAAAGCCAAGAATGCAAAGGTTGTTGCACTGACCTCTATTTTCTAAATCTTTGACTTTGTACCAAAACAATAGATCAGAAGCAAATGATTTGATACCTTTTAATGGACCAACATAGATGTAACAACAAGAACAAAGTGCTCTAGCTTTCGGACCAGCCAAGTCCAATCAGCTACAGCACTTTGTTCTTGTTGTTACATCTATGTTGGTCCATTAAAGCGATCAAATCATTTGCTTCTGGATCTATTCTTGCAAGGACCAATACGGCAACTACTAAATCTAGATCCCAAAACAATGTAATAACTCTGTCCTGGTTGCAAATGTGTGCCATCAACCATTCTGTTCTGTCTTTTCTATCTGTGTCCCTCTGTTCAGCGATGTTTACTCTGTGGGCTATCAGTAAAACATCTTCATTAGGTCCTTTGATTGTTGATTTCTGGCTTTGAAATCTGAGCCATTCATTGTTCAAACACTGATTTTAGCTCACACAGGGCAGCAGAGGCCTATTCTGAGGTGGCTGTCACCATGTTGAGAAGTGTACTGGACTCTGAGGAGAAAACTACAGTTATGAAAAGGTACAGTTTCTGGGCCCTGCACAGTACTGATCTGGAACCAAGACACACCAAAATGCTCCTTGTGGTCTGTGCCATTGAACTATGCACTGTAGGATGAGATAGGTGCACTTTTGAGCATATAGATTATGTAAAGGGCATTTAGAGCATGGAATGTTAGGTAAAAATGTTGCCAGCTGCCAAGCCATGTCCCTGACCTATGTGATTCTATATAGAGCACTTAACTGGTTGAACAGTAACCTTTCCTGTCAGTTTTGCTGGGAATGATAAAATGGATGTTAGTTTGTAATTCCCAATGAGAGTTGATTTTCTTAGGTGATGGTACCATGAAAACCTGTTTCAAAACTAAACTTATCCAGCTGGAAATAAAGGGCAAGTTTAAGATGGTAGTTAGTCAAGCTAGGATAAGATTTAAAGGTAATTGTGGTTAAATAGCTGAAGCCCGCCAGCAATGATCAGCTGCAGCATAAGTACCAGAATCTATGGGCAAGGGTGGCAGTAGTCCTGCTCCCCACTTTTGCCCATCAGCATTCAAAGTGTCCCTTTAATGTATGCAAAGTCAGAACGAAGTAAAATGGTCTATTTTGTTATTACTACAGCCACCCCCCACACACATACCTTTCCCCATGTTCTGGCACCCTGTGCTGCAGTCAATAGAGCAAATGTAATGTCAGGGGGTATTTGGAGGGCAGGTCAAAGGATGTGATCCTCCACTGTTCAAGGTCTTGGTTAGACCACACTTCATCACTGCATCCTGTTCTTGTCACCACAGACTGAGAGGGTCCAGCACTCAGCTGCTAGGTTGTTTTGGTCCAGCTTTGATTAAATATCACGGTAAGGTCTATTAAAGTTTTCATTCCTCTTTGTCCTACTTTCTGTCCTTCTAACTGTCCTAGAACCAAGACATTTCTTCCTTGAAAGTCAAGTGTTACACCAGTGCTAAGTGAAATTATAAATGTATCATCAAAGATGGAGATTTCAGATCTGAATCTCAGAATGGAAAATGAAGGCAAAGATCAGAGCACACTCCAGGCATTTAGTGTGATTTATTCAAGGCATGCAGGAACACACAAGGCCAATTCTCCAATACTGAGTTGCCCTGCTCTTCATGGGAAGGTGCGGGACCTTCCACTGGTGAAGAGGTACTGTAGCATGCCTCAAAGTGCTGGGAACTGGTCTTGTATGCTCCTGTATGTCTTAAACAGATCACACTGACGTGGGTTGCCTGGTGTGAATGCGGATCTTTGTGTTCATATTCAATTTGTGTGCCATGTAGCAGCACCTCTTGTTTAGAGTACACAGCAGTGGGACGTCTGAATCTCAAAATGGTCAGGATTTGCTGGAATTATTTCTGTATTTTATTTTCCATTCACACAGGATTGCATTCCTTTAAAAGATGCTCATTTAAGGAGAGCATGCTTTTCAGACAGAGGTGGGGCAGTTCACTTTAAGGAGGAAGGATGTGGTAATGGTAATCCCATGTGGGCAGCATTAGAGTTGAGGAAAAATGAGGAAACATGATTAAAATGAGAAGACCAAACAAGAGATGTGAGAGAACACATACAATGAAGCCATAGGGTTAAGAATGGAAATACACCAGCTATTTTTAATTGTTTAACTAAAAGAAAAGCTGTATACTTAAAACAGTTCCCAGCTCTTGGTGTGTCAACATTTCAGTTCATATCGAAGAAGCGTTTGAGCTCCTACATGCAGACAGGTCTGAAGTGTATAACCACAAAATCCACAGATGGAAAGAAAGTGTTTGGATCATTTATTAAAACTCTTGGGCCTGTCCAGCTGGAATGTGCTCAACACAGCTGAATAATTTATTCATTGCTTTGTGGCTGTGCAAGCCTTGACACTAAAATAGAGGACAGTGTACCAAGGTCATGCTCTGCAAGGGAAGGAATGCTTTTACATCTGTGAGGAAATTACATAGTGATGGGAAGTCATAGAAAACATATTCCATTTCGACTGTGAGAAACACAAGAATTGAGGTGTGGGCAAATTACAAGAGTAAGATTATTTACATGTGAAAATGATCTTCTGTACTGTACTTGGTTGTGCAGCATATCTCTTGTATACCTTTCATTTCTATAGCACATTGTACTGTCTTTGGCCTTTCCCTAGTTATAAAATTTCTGTATTTGTTTTATGTATTTTATTATTTTACTTTTCATGCTCTAGTAACTGAGTATGGTGCACAACCGTGCTGCTATCAGTAGGGTTTAGTAGGAACTTCAGTGTAAAACTATGATTTCTAGTCACTTACAACTCGGCCATCATATAAATTAGGAATCGACCAACTGGCATGAACACTCATGGCAAAATCTGCAAAGTTACCATATTTGATAAACGCTGGTTAAGCAGTGTTTGAGCTGAGGACTCAAAATTGTAAAATTCACCAACTTTAAGATACTTTTTTTCTATTCAAAATACAAAAATATGGTAAAGATTTGAAACTGGCTACTTTCATCATTGTTAGATCCTGTCTCAAAGGGGTCCTTTTGCAGTTTTCTGAATGAAAACATTTTGTTATTAAATGTACAAAGTGCAGCAAAATACTCCATACACAATGTAGTTTTTCATTGTTTTGTTTAAAGTGTTTTCACAGGCCTATAATCACATTCAGAGATTACATGCAAATCATTGATCTGCAGCCAACAGCACAGCAAACACCCTACCTCCCTCAACTCGTAAATGTGGCAATGTCAGACCATCCCTGGTGCCACTGAACTGATAAAACAATTTCAATATTTAAACAGGCAGTTTGGATGGGCTGTTGGTAAAGTAGAACCCCAAACTTGAATTGCGGCCAACTGGAGCCAATCCTTAGTGGTGCAGTAAAAGGTTAATTGTGACCACTGTGATCCCATCCCTGGGGGTGTATTAGTGTCCAACCCAACCCTTTCAAACATAAACTGTAGTCACAGGAGCCCATCCATTTGGACATGGCAGTGTCCAACCACTGTCCCTCTGACCATCAACACGTAGCAACTAGAAGTGCATTCCAGATGGAAACTAGTTCCACAGAGCCTGTCCCTTTCCTTCAATAAAGGGTGTGCCTCTGGATTACAAAGCCTAGCATAGTGAAGAAGGAGTATCACTGGATGCCAGGAACTGCTAGGCTTGAGGAGCGTGAGGAGAGGGTGTCACTGGGAGCAAGTAACTCCTTGGTTTGGAGCAGGGTGAGGGAGGGTGTGCCACTTGGTGCCAATAACTGCTTGGCATGTGGCAGAGTTAGGAATATGGTACCACTGGATGTCATGACTGCTTGCCAGCTCGGGGTTGGGCGAGAGAGAGGGTTGCCACTGGAAGCCAGGAACTGGTCTGCTCAGGGTATGGTGAGGAGGGGTACAGTCAAATGCCAGGAATTGTTTGGCTTGCTGTGTGGTGAGGAAGGGGTAGAACTGGATGCCAGGAACAGTTTGGCTTGAGGTGTGATAAGGAAGACTGTGCAATTGAATAAGAGAGACTGTTTGACATTGTGCAGGATGAGGGAGGGAGGATGTTTCACTGGATTTTTATTATTTATTTTTTATTTGTAATGTTCGATCAGGAAATGCACATCAAGCTGTTATAGTTTGTTTATAGGTGCATCCTGGGGGTGGGTTACATGGACCTGTTTTACTGATGGGAAATGTTGGCCATGACACTGGAGAACTCCTTCTCTTTATGTATAACTGCCATGGGCTCTTTAAGTTCCACCTGGACAGTAACCAGAGATTAGTAGAAGGGATGCATAGCACCCCCTTGTACCACACAACAGTGTCAGTTATGGTATTACCCCAAGTGTCTAGTGTAGGGCTAGAATCCATGACCTTCTGATTTTCTGGCCCCAGAGGCAAATGTGCTACTTAATGAACCAATGCTAGGGACTTCTTGACTTGGGGAACGTTGAGCCAGAGGGTGACACTGTATGTCAGGAACTTCTTCTTAGGACAGAGGGAAGGGTGTGCCACTGGGTGCCAGGGACTGCTTGATTTGAGGTTGAATGAGGAGGGATACCACTGGATGCTAGGGATGGCTTTACCACTTGGCGTGGGGTGTAGTGAGGCAGGTGCAACTGAATTTGAGGGACAATTTGACATGGTGCAGGGTGAGGTAGGGTGTGTCACTAGGTATCAAGTACAGCCTGGCTTGGGGAAGGGTGATGGAGGGGTGCTACTAAATGCTAGGGACTGCTTAGCTCCAGGTGTGGTAGAGAGGGGTGTTACTGAATTCCAGGATCTACTTAGCTTTGGCAAGGTGAGGAAGAATGAACCACTGGATACCAAACACTGCTTGGCACAGGGTGGGGCAGACTGTTAAGTACAGTGCAGGGAGAGGAAATGGGAGGCATTCCAATGTATTCCAGGGACTGCTTGGCATTTGTTAGGTGAGAGGGTGGCACTGGATGCCAATGACTGCTTGGTACAGCAAGGGACAGGGGTGGGATGTCCTGCACAACAAAACCTGTTGTTGACTAGAGCTGTATTTTTGTCATGGAATCATAGATTCCACGATTTCACTCATTTTTATGAAAACTTCATCATTTTTACATTTTCCATGACAACTCCATGAGTTTTGGCATTTTCATGAAAACACCTTAGCTTTTGGTGTTTTCAAATGACATAAAGCATCCATAGTTATGTGCCTCACCACTGCAATTCACTTGTTTCCCAGTCAGTCCCAGTGTGGGATTCTGGGACTAGCACACAAGCCCGTCTCACAGATGCCAGCAGAATGTGCTGCCTCCTGTTATTGGACCAGGCTACTATCGAATTTTATAAAACATCTAAATCTTTGCTTGAAGATATGCGTGTAAAGTATAGCAATGGGACAAAACAGAAGAAATGGCTTAACACACATGGCTCCATGACTTTGGGGATTTTTCCTATGATTTCTGCCATTTTGATCATGACAATACCATGGTTGTTTCCAAACTTTTCCTTTGTCCCATGATAATCCTTTCTATTCTCTCTCACTCACACCTCCAGAAAAGTTAAGTCATTTAACTTGTTTGCAAATTGGATTATCAGAGGTGGAGTGTCCAGTGATGATGTCCCTGTCCTTACAGAAATGAATACGGCAGTAGTACCGTACTTACTTAAATTCTTGCTCCAGACTCAGTCTGATTCATTTCAATGGTGAAGTCAGATAATTCAATGCAGTCAATGGCACTAATTAAAAGATACTGGTTAAACTAGTAAACCTGGTACTGCTTTATTAATACAAAACAGGAGAGTTAGTTAGATGTAAATGATGGATGTGAGGAGGGACCCACAGACAATGGCTTGGTGGGGTCTGTCAGGAGCTGCACAGGGGCCCAGAATGGTTAAGGCCAGTCCTGATTTGATCAAATTTGTGGATGCTTTTAACTCACACTTTTCCAATCTGGAAAATATAGACCTCAACCACAAACTTACAATGGAGCATTGAGGCCACTCCGATTTAACCTGTCATAAAAACTCTTCTGATGGATTTGCAGCTTGTAATGTCCCTAATTTTACTTTTGTATTCTTTCTCCAAATGATGTACTATACTTCTGTATATAACTAAAATGAATCCTAGACCATGTCTTGGCTCAGATAATAGTGACTATAGGATACATTAAAAGTTAGTCATTTCTTTGCACTTCCCTTTCAAAACTGTTTAATTTTCTCTTTGTCACAGTGTCTTTCCAACTAAATGGAAAAGTGTGATAGTTAAGCCAATTTATAAATCTGACTCAAAGACAAATTTGAATAACTATTGTCCCATATCTTTGTTAGTGCCACTATCAAAGATATTGGAAAAAATAGTTTCTGACTAAATAACTGAACACCTAGATAAGTATAATCTTTGGTTGGCATCTCAGCATGGTTTTAGAACCAAACATAACTCTGAACTGCCTTGGTGAGGTTCACTAGCCAAGTTACTAAAGCATTTGCTGATGGAAAGTATGTTGGTGGCTTTTGTGGACCTCACCAAGGCATTTTACTTGGTGCTGAGCTCCTAAAATTATTGCCAAAGGTTTATTTTTCAGCTGAAGTAATTTGTTGGATCAGAAACTATTTGTGTAACCAGAATCAGCAAATGTTAATATATTTTTCAAAGGTTCTTTGTTAAGTTGTGGAGTACCACAGGGTTCAATACTCAGATGCCTGTCATTTCTCTTTTGCTAACTCACTTTAACATATTTTACTCATACTGAATTAATTTTGTATGCAGACGATGCTGTCCTTTTTGTTCAGGGAACGGTATTACTACACTTCAGAAAACCTTACAATTGGATTTTAGTTTATTACATCACTGGTTTGAGTCACATAAACTGATTTTAAACTCTACTAAAACAAAGACAATGGTATTTTCCAGTCTTAGAAAAGTGCCAATTTCAGACTTTTTACTCTATGACAATTTTGGGAATAATATTGAACATGTATCAGTATTTAAATATCTTGGTTTGACTCTAGATTTCCATCTTACATATGGACAACATATCATGGAACTTATTGGTAGACTACATAAGAGATTGGGTTTATTATACCAAATAAATAGTAATCTTACAGCAGAGACTAGGCTAATTCTCATGCATAGTTTGTTGTCATCTATTACTGAATATTTTCTCTACTATATTCATATTCTAGATAGAATGCTACTAAACTCTGGACTATATTCCATAGTGTTACTCATTTTGCTACCGGATTACCTAGACAAACACATCATTGTCAACTTTACAATTCTTTTGACAGTTTATCCCTGGCCGATATTTTCTGTTTTAGGTCATTACTCTTTTGCATAAGATTCAGTTGGATTTATTACCTAATAGTATTATTAGACTGTTCCAAAAACAATTGTACTGCTCACACAAGAATGCAAAGCAGATATTCCTTGAAAATCCCTTATATCACACTGCCTTTGCTCAGAGTTCATTTAATTTTACTGCTACTAAACTGTACAATAAGCTTCCAAGCAC
The DNA here is from genome assembly GCA_016271365.2 of Neoceratodus forsteri. NCBI lineage: Eukaryota > Metazoa > Chordata > Ceratodontiformes > Ceratodontidae > Neoceratodus > Neoceratodus forsteri. Next base: position 78,267,892 of record JADMNL010000029.1, on the reverse strand, counting down.
CATCGTCTGTTGCCCAAAGTTATTTACTTTCAAGAGAACCCTCAGAAATTCCATGTTGACTAATTCTATTTGTGTTTTCAATGATTTTTAATTTTTGTAATTTCAGTGTGATTTGTTTGTAAAACTTTATGTATTGTAAGTTTAGATAGTGATTTTTGTATGTTAAAACTGGATGTCTGTGAAAATGGGCATTATTGCCCACATTCCTTCAGTATAAAAATAAAAATGAAATGAAATATCTAGAGGATACTGTGAGTATGCATCTGCATTTCTTGTTAACAAATCCAAGAAATGTAATCCTTCAACACTGGAAGGACCAATCTCCACTGAAATATGTTATTTAGCTTAATCTTGTACTAGACCATTCCAACTTGGAAAGAGTACTTTATAGTATAGTGAGGAAATAAATTCTTGGAGATCTGGATTCCATTCCTGAGCTTTGCAGGAAATAATACTGCTTGAACTCATACATTGGTATCTAGGGACCCAATACTGCATTGTTTTTTCTTTGTCTTTTTCTTATTCTTTCTCTTCTGCTCATGACTTAGGATAGACACAGTCCTCAGGGTTGTGATGAAAGTACAAACAATAAATCTTGGTATTCTAAATGCAAGATATTTATTACAGAACTCCCTATACTTTTGAACCTCTAATAACAAAAAGAGAAATATATGTCCAGATGATCCATAATCTGGACTCTGATAATTGTCTCTAGTATTTCACCCACAACTGAGGTCAGATTCACTGGCCTACAGTTACCTGCTCCCTTCCACTCCCTTATTTAAACAGAGATGTATACTGGCCTCCTTCAACCCCAGGCATTCCAATAATTTCCAATGACTTCTTGAAATTACTGGAAGAGTTCCACTATTCCACCATTATAATCTTTAGCTCTTTGAGCACCTTCAGATGCATCCCATGCAGTCCTTGTGATTTATTCACTTTCAACATTTGCCTGCAAACAACATCATAATCCTCTGTTGTGACATCATCATAATTTTTCAGCAAACAGCTGTAATTTCACAGAGGATTATGATGTCACCCTAGACATGTGGTAAATGAAGATGAAGACCAAGAGACAGAGACCCTGTTGTCATGTCAATATCAAAAGTAATAAAGTGTGAGATGCAGATAAGTACAGTGTATATGAAATACATGATAAACTATTCATGATTATATTTGTCCTTGTGGGAGGTTTGTTAAAGTGCAAAAAACTTTCTTATAATTTATTTTTTACTAATTCCAAAGTTCGAGGCTAAACAGCTAGGACTAGGTACCAGCTATAAATGAATTACTAAATGATCTAAAAACTCAAATTCCTAGCCACAGTGTGCTGCTGCTTCTGTTGCTACCATCTTGCATATATTGTGACATTTCAAAGAACAGCATATGAAATGCCCTCAAAGCCTTAGATGAATGAAAACTATCTATTTTGTCATTAACATCAGCATCATTAGCAACAGAACAGAGTGTAGCATGTAAGGGCCTTTATGAATCTTACACGCACTGTAAACTGTCACCTGAATTTGGTTTAAATACATTAAGCCTAAACAGATGTTGTCTTCAAAGACAACCATCACAGTAATTTCCATATGACATTTTAAACCTGAGTAACTGAATTTACTGCTTTTTTATATTTATCCAGATGGACTGAGCTTTCAATCAGGTTTTCTGCCAAGTGTGTGCATTCTTCCAATACATAAAGGGTTTCAATTTACATGCAAAATTTAAACCCTACAGAAAACTACTCTTTGAATAAATCCTTAATTTAATTGTTTAAATTCAGTCTCTAGTTTATCGGTCATTGAAAAGCTAGGATGTTTACTACTGTGCCATCTGGAGCTTGAATTGTTGCTGTAAGTATTTAAAGAGGTACTGATGCCACAGGGATCAATGCAGCTTGCATGTCATATATGTTCTGTATTTCAGTGTCAGTTTAACATTGCACAGTACATAGTATTATAATGTTTGCACAACATATTCCTTTTGTTTATTTTATGCAACTTTTATTCATTACATTAGATTTGTCATGACAGCAGGAGACAAAGCCTACAGCATCTAGTCTATATCTGATTATCGTAAAGCTTATACCCTCTAATATCCTTCAAATCTAGGTAGGCCTTCAGTCTTCTATTAAACTCCAAAACTATTCTTTCATTCTCTGTTTCTGTCTGTTTTTCTATCTCTCCTTCTCTCTCTCTCTCTCTCTCTTCTTATAAGTACTTTGAGCCACAGTTGTATGAAATACACAATAAAACTTTGTTGTATTATGATATATTTCTCTTTTCTGTCAGTTGTTATCATAGTCAACACTTACATGTTATCATGTGATGTCATGAATCATAAATCCCTTGTTTCTTACATCACAGTATTTTGCTATAAGTCACTGTAATGTCACATTCAAGGATTATGACATGCTTAGACAAGTAATTGTGAGGGGAGCTCTCAATTCCAAGAGCCAAAACTGTGGGGTACCACAGGGCTCAGTACTGGGACCAGTGTTGTTTGGCATTTCATTGCTGACATCTCACAAGGGATTAAGAATAAGATCAGCCTTTTTGCATATGACACAAAGTTATGTGCAGTGGTGGATGACTCAGAGGGTGGCAGGACTACAAGATGATCTGGCTAGACTTGAGCACTGGTCAGAAACTTTGCAGCTGGGATTCAATGCAAAGAAGTACAAAGTCATGCTCTTGGGAGCAGAAACCATTACCGAATTGTGGGGGTACAGTTATCCCCTACAGAGGAGGAAAAGATATTGGATGATAATAACATGGCAAATGAACCATTCAGTGCTGTGCAGAAAAGCAGCAGCTAAGGCTAATAAGATGCTGGGGTGCATTGCCAGAGGAATTACATCTGGGAGAGGGAGGTCATCTTGCCACTGTATAGGTCATTGGTGAGGCAGCAGCTGGAGTAATGCATGCAGTTTGGTGCCTCTACTTAAAGAAAGATGTTAAATTGCTGGAGGGGTCCAACACAGAGCAACCAGGATGATCCTTGGTATGTAGGACAAACCCGCTGAGGAGAGACTGAGAGAGCTCAACATATACTCCCTGGAGGAACAGAGGAATAGAGGGACATGATAGAAACCTTCAAATATACTGTATGAAAGGCATAAATAAAGATGGTACAGAGGAATTTTAAGATTAAGGAGAGGAGGGACACTAGAGGCACAATCTAAAGTTGGAGGGTGGTAGATTTAAAAGGAAATGAGAAAGCACTATTTCATGGAGAGAGTGATGACAAGGTGGAATGTACTGCTTGAGGAGGTGGTATCCTTGAAGGCGGTGGGCAGTTTAAGAGGGATGGGGTAAAGTCAGGGAAGGTCACCAATGAGGCACTGGAGGGTAACAGCTAGTATGAGCAGGAAACTGGATATCGGCTGGGAGGAGCATCTGCAGTGTAACAGACTGCTAGCTGCACACTCAAACAGACTAGACAGACCATCAGGCCTGTATCTGCTGGCATTCTTGGTATGTTCTTATGTAGGAGGAACAGATAAAGTCCAATGGACAAATATCATGTTTTCATGCAAGTATCCTTAGTAATAAAGACTGGAGTGAGTTGTGGTCTCCAACACTAGGATTAGCTGGGAGCCATGCACATAGTAGTGTGAGCAGCTTGCTTCCTGACAGAGCTGCATGCTACCCATCATTTACACACACGACACACACACACACGCACACTTTCTAGTTAAACACAGAATAATGTTGAGGTTGGTTATTGAGGCAGCCATTCACCTGCCCCTTATCTGGAGGAAGGATATAGCTGTTGCAGTGGCTCCATGTTTGTAGTGAAAACAAGAGGTTATAAAGGGAAAATGGAGGAAATCATTGAAAAGAATGAAGGGTGCACCATGTACTGCATGAACATGTAAAAATAGGAAAGGTAGTCTTTGGTCCAATTAGTTCTTCCTGCACTACCAAAAGTATAATCAATAATGTATTTTTCCTATAAGTACTTACTCAGCCGTAATTTTAAGGCACGGACTATTGTAGCCACTAATACAAGTTTATTCCACAAATCCACAATTCTTTCTATGAATTAATATTTTAACTATTCTTTCTAAATCTTCCTATCTTAAAAACAGCATGACATGGGAGTCCCTAGTGCTCTACACTGTGTCCCATGTTATTCAGCATATTTGTGCATGATATCTCTTCATTCACTTAGAAGGCAGAGAAAGGAGAGCACTCACCCTACTAGGAATAATAAATTCAGGCAGGCTGTTTTTAAATAATCAAGCTGCTTCGTTTATCATCCATCTTTTCAGCAGGTAGCAATGCAAAGGAAGGATAGCACCTCCGCATTGTCAGCTTACGCTTCACCCAAACAAATGGGCTTCATCTTTAGTCAGTAGAAATTCAGAATCAAATCTGTCTGTAGATGACACAGTCATTTTTTCTAAGGTGGATCTCTGAACAAGGTTAGAAAACAGTTCCTTTGTAGAGACACTGGAATAATGCCCCACTTACCCAAAATTGAAAATAACATGCCTGTTTATTTACAGTGAGTCAGGAGCACCTGCTAGTCCACTGATGTTTCAGGGTCCAGAAGCCAAATAGGTTGCGCTCAGAAGCCACACTAGTGAGCACTTTCCAGGGGAGGAAACACTGACTGAATAGATGAAATTGGAAAACCAACCTCAAAAACACAATCCATTTACCTTAAGCACAGGATTTCTGGCATAATTGGAAGCAAAGTGCATTAGACTACCTATGGGTGAATGTCAAGAGTTCAAAGCTTACAGTAAACAGGAGACTGGGTCCCAAAGCATTGGTGGGCTGGCAGGTAGTCCTGATTCTTTATAAATAAAGATACATTATTAATTTCAATTCCATATTAATGTGCCATTATTCCAATGTCTCTGTGATGGTATCCTACATTGGGATAGTCTATCTCCTGATCAGGACCCCAGTGCACTGCAACACTTTGCCCTGATTTCTACGGCAGGACTCCTAACTTCTGAAGCAACATTCTCTGATTTCTGTTGCATGATTTATTCATTTCTGTGGCAGAATGCAGTCCTAGGATTGGCTAAAATATGATGTGATGTCATTGATGACATTACATGTTGAACATAGAGGAAGAACTTCAAAATAAATTAGATGGGGAAGGAGCCAGTTACTATAGAAAAAATGTATAGTCGAATGAAAATTCAAGAATAATGAATTCTGCAGCACTATATATATATCTGTGGCATAATGCAAATTCTGTGGAAAATTCACAGCTGCAGAAATATACAATTCCAGGGCCTTGCCTGATAAAGTTTTCCCTTATTTTTCTAGGATCATAGACTATGCAGGATCTTCCTTTCTGAAAAAACTCCAAGAAGATTTTGATGTAGTCCAGTTTTGGTTCAGTCAAAATCAATTGGTTCTTAACTTTAAATATAAGCACTCTAAGAAAATGATCTTTTCTAAGGAGATATAAACAAACCCAAGGATAGACATTCAAGATTTCTACATTGGATGGAGACTGCACTGTTTAGATGTTCAGTCTTCCTTTAAATATTAATAGTAACACTTAATGGTGAAGTGACACATAGCAGCACATTGATTTAAAGATTACAAAACTGCAAACAGATGATTGGGCTTGTTATATAGAAAAATATGCTGTTTACATCTGAAACTAGGAAAATGACTGCCCAATCACTATTGTTATTGGTATTAAAATCAGCATATTAATTTACTCACCTGTCTCAGCCAGTTAACTGTTAAGGGTGCAAATTTTGCAAGAACACGGCATATAGCTTTGCTTTGAATTGTGATAGAAACACTCATCACTGTGACTTATACTCTTGTCTGGGGTGGTTAACACTAGAACAACATACCTTGTACAGCATGGAATAATGTCATAGAAAATAATGAAGGGCATTCCTCTATTTTTAAAAGGCATATTAACTGAACAGATACAACAATATAGCATTAGATATACTAAAGTACAACTTAAAATTCTTATTAAGAAAGACAAAGCATGCCCAAAGTACTTTTTCTTATAGGCACCCAAATTGTGGAACACTCCATCTACTGCATTAAAGAGCTGGTAGCACCAAAATAACAGATAGAAAATGCAATTAATTTTTAAAAGTAGTCAGTTGTTGCTTTTATTTCTGAAGTGCTTTTTCTTTCTATTTGCTTATTAGAAGGTTCTCTATCTGATAGTATTAAATGTGCTGTAAGAGCAGTAAGTTACCTGAAAGCTGACATGTCTAGGTATGTTTCTCTTTATATCTCATCAGAGTTGTAACCTCACTTATTGAGTGACATCACAAGTGACGGATCTTGCAGCAGGTCATTGGCTGACATGTCATAGACAATAAAGTTCATAGGGCTGATAAGGAGCAGCAGCTATGTCAGCCTCTACGTAGAGTAGTGTTACATGATACACCTCACACCTTCCAATGTCAGTAAGGAAATCTAATAAGCAAAAGGAAGAAAACACATGCTTCAGATATAGGAAGTAATGGATCACTGCTTTTGAAATGAAATATTAATTCCAGGTAGTACACTAGTTATTTAACTACTTGGAACATAATTATCAGTTTAAGCCTTTCTTATCCTTTCAGCTGCTTTCTCAATAACAGCATAACTGCTTTTCTTCCTTGTGATGCTCTCTGCAAATGGTGTTTTAGCAAGAATTTGAGAGTGTGCATATCTTGTAGTATAAAATACGTGTATATTTATATGATTTTTTTACCCCAGACCTTTCTTGAAAATGGGATTGTGTTCTCAAGAATTGGAGCGATCAATAATTGCCTGCTGAAGTCCTCAAGGCTGGGCAGGGATGTATGTATGTGTGCACACCAGTGCCAGAACCCATGCATTAGGCAGGTGGCCAGCCTCAAAAGCACAAGACAACAAGCCAGTTGTGCCAAACGTGCCCTTTTGTTTGCTCAAACATGATGGTAGATCTCCTGCTCCTTGCCTGCACAACAAAGCTTGCAATTTGGCATTTGTATACTTGCCTGTTTGCTGCCTTTGTGAATTATGACTACTAGGGTCTCTCAGATGCGGTAGAAACTGCTTGTTGTCTTATGTCCTCAAGGACTCTCATCGTTTCATATATTTACCAGTTGTATCTGTTTAAACCGAGTTTTCTACTTACACATTGAAATATGGTTATAACTCACTATAAAAACACTTCATTTAAAGAGCAGCTGACGCATACAAGAGAACTTTAACAAAACATAATATTTAGACAGTTTAGCTTGTATTTCATATTAGTTCTATATTTAGTAAGTAAATAAGTAAAGTAAAGGTTTATTTATATGGTGCCCAGTCCCAGAGGTTCTAGGTGCCTTACACAGTCAAAAACAGGCAGGGTAATATTAACAATAAAACACAGCTCTATAGGGTTATTTTAAAAAATTTAAATACAGACACAAACTAATTATAAATAATTTATAAATACTGTGATAAACTCAGGTACTGGAGGAGGGGTTTCCCTGAGTAAGATAGTCAGGGTACAGCTGCAGCTGATTTGGCTGATTGGCTGCAGCTGCACAGACAGAGAGCTTTAAAACAGGAAGGAAAAGCCAGCAGGCAGTTGCAGCAGGTGTAGAGGGTTGACAAGCTGCTTGGATGTGTTCCAGAACAGGAGTCCCTTAAGCAACCCTCAGGAGATTGGTCTCCTGAATTAGGCCAAAAAGAAAAAGTTATTTCCATTGTGAGTTTTCCGTTTTACTGTTTGTGTTCTTCCAGAAGGTCTAGCCTTCTGGAAAAGAGAGTTTCTAGTTAGGATCAGGGATTGTTTGTCAGCGCTCCCACCTGGAGTTAGGCCTCTTTATTTCTGTTTTTGTTTCATTTTCCTGGTGGGGCTTAAAAGGAAAAGGGCAGAAGCCCACAGTTCTGTGTCACCAACCATATTAAGAAAATAAAAATATGCCTGGTTGGTTTGATGTTAACAAACTGGTCTTCCTGAGACTCCTTAACCACCATAAGCTAATCCTGAATCCGTGGTGAGGTTGTGCCTTGTCACACATGGTGTTAGCAGTGGGATCAGGTTGGCGTGGAATTTAGCTGGAATCCGAACCACCCCGAGTAAAGGAGACCAGGCATGGAGGATGTGGTGAAAGCCTTGATCCAGGCTACAGCAGCCCAGCAGGAAGCTACCCGGCTCAACAAGAGATGAACCAGTTGCTGCTCACACAGATGGCCCAGGACCATGCTGTCCTCCAGGAAATGGTAAAGTGTCTCATCGAGATCACGCCCGGAGAAGTCGCCCGCAGGACCACCCTAGAGGGTTACCAGGCTATACGGGTTTTCCACTGTCTGCAGAAAATGACGATGGCTGACAACATTGAAGCATATTTGCTCACTTTTGAAAGGAGGCTGCTTCGTGAATCATGGCCTCAGGAACAGTGGGCCAGCATTTTAGCTCCATTTTTGTGTGGCGAGGCCCAGGAGATGTATTATGATCTGGAAGAGGAGTCGCCACTGACTATCCAAGGCTGAAGGAAGAGATCTTGGCCCGTGCTGGCATGATTCCAGCCCTTGAACCCAGAGGTACCACAGCTGGAGATTCTGGAAGTCAGCAATGCCATGGTCTCAGATGTACGACCTCCTCCACTTGGCCAAGAAGTGGTTATGACCCAAGCTCCATAGCGCTGCCAAAATCGTGAAGCTCCTGGTAATGGACAGGTTCTTAAGAGGACTACCGCCCAGCCTATGGCAGTGGGTTGGACAGGCCGACCCCACTTCCTGTGATGAACTGGTCACCTTGGTGGAGCGGCATTATGCCATGAAGGAACTTTCCCCAGGCGTTGGGGTCGGCTACCCCTGGGACTTGGGGTGGATTACAAACCGGAGATACTGACCCCGAGAGGTCGGACTGGAGAGGAACGGGAGAAGGACTACCAAGAGTGGTCTGAGGCCATGAAGGGACTTTTGGGTTTGAAAATAGAGGGAACCTGACCTCCCTAGAAGCCCAAAGGGTCCAGGGTCACCCTGAGAATGCTACCACTGTTATGGTGCGGGGACGGGACATGTAATTGCCAACTGCCAGAATGGGGTCGAACCAATGCAGTGCAACTGGGGTGGGTCCCCACAGAGTGATTGCCATTTGATTAATGTGGTAGGGGTGGTTGCACTTCACACCAATTTCCCAGGTGGTTAAGGTAAATGGACTGGCCATTATGGCCTTGTCGACTGGGGAGTGAGGTCACCCTCATAGTTCGCAGTTTGGTGCAACCTCCCAAATTAATTTCCAGAAATGTACCAGGATCACCTGTGTCCGTGGCACAGTGTTTTATTACCCACGGTGCTAGTTACCGTGGAAAGCACAGGGAGGAGAGGCAGGGTCACAGTGGGGGTCCTCCCTTGATTGGTGCATCCTGTCCTGGTGGGTCAAGATTTCCCAGGGTTTGAGACATTACTCCATGAGGGGAGAACCCAGGAGGCCAGGTCCCCAGTAGCCGAGGCTGTGGTGTTAGGAATCCCGAGGGTGAAGAAGTCACCCGATTACTTCCCTTACTGGCATTGGGCCCCTGAGTTGTATGGGGAGACAGAAAAGTCCTGGAAATCATGAAAGGAATGCAGGGATTGTAAAAAGTTAGGGACCAAGATACTGGCTGCCAATTGCAGGTCTGTGCTGGTGGGAGGTAGAACACCACTCCCAGAGGGACAACAGGGTGAGCGGTCTGGTGCCCAAGGGAGAGTTGTAGGAGGAAGAGGAGGACTCAGAAGCAGAGACAGAGTCGAATCCCCTGAATTGAGTACCCTCGGATAGCCTCCAGGAACTTTGGTTGGGACCAAATAGATGAGCCTCTCTTTCAGAATATCCAGTCAGAGGTTGTGGAGATTAACGGGGTGCGGTAGAAGGCAAAGCCAAGGGACTCAGACTGTATTTCACATTAAATAATGACCTCCTATACCGAGTGATACCAGATGAAGAACATGATGTGGAACAGTTGCTGGTCCCCCACCAGCACAGGAAAGTGGTACTGGATTTGGCACACGCTCACCTTCTCGGAGGACACCTTGGGGTCAAAAAACACTCGCCACATACTCTGAAGATTCTACTGGCCTGGAATTTACGCTGAGGTAAGAGGTACTGTGCTTCATGCCCAGAATGCCAGTTGGCATCCCGTGACGAAGTTAAGAGCCCGTTGGTGCCCTGCCAATCATCAATGAACCCTTCGCGAGGATTGCGATGGACTTGTAGGCCCCTAGACAGGTCAGCCGGAGCCACCAACACATCCAGGTCATCGTAGACTATGCTTCAAGATATCCAGAAGCGATCTCGTTCTGTAACATGGCCTTGAAGTCGATTGCCTGAGAGCGTATTCAAGTTTTGTGAGGTCAGATTCCCAAAGGAGATACTGATGGACCAGGGTACTCCTTTGTCTCATGTTTGATGAAGGAGCTTTGCAGATTCCTCCAGATCTGAGCCCTGAGGACCTCAGTGTACCACCCCAGACAGATGGTCTAGTCGAACAATTTAATTAGACTTTGAGAGGGATGTTGCAGAAAGTCGTGAGCCGAGGTGGAAAGGACTGAGACTTACTCCTTCCCTACTTAATGCTCGCTATCCGAGAGGTCCCACAGGCATCCACGGATTCTCCCCTTTGAGTTGTTATATGCCCGCTGGCCCAGGGGTATCCACGATATACTAAAGGAAGACTGGGAAGAGCAACGCCACAAGGAGCCAGTGTGATTGGGTATATCTCCCAAATGCAGGAAAGGTTGGCCGGGTCACTCCTATTGTCTGGGAACACTTAGAAAAGGCCCAAGACCCAACGGACTTATCATGACCATCAGGCGAGGATCCGGAAGTTCCAGCCGGGGATTGGGTGATGGTCCTGGTTCCCACAGTAGAAAGCAAACTGCTTGCCAGGTGGCAGGGTCCATACGAGGTCATGGAAGCTGTTGGTGATGTGAACTATAAAGTAAGCCAACCCAATCACAGGAAAAAGTTCCAAATATACCATATTAACCTCCTGAAGGCATGGCAAGACCGGGAGGCATGCTGCGTCTCATTGGCGAACCCCAGCAGAAGGTAAAACAGAGGGCAAGTCCATACTCACCCGAGCTGTGTCCTACACAGTACAAAGAAGCAGGAAATGGTTCAGTGAAATGGAGATGTGTTCTCTGAACGACCTGGTCCGATGGTTGCAGCCTACCACGACATTGTGACAGCTCCAGGCGTAAGGATAAGGGAAAGACCTACCGTATGCCAGAGGCCAAGAGGAAGAAATCCAAGCCGAAGTCGAGAGGATGTTGAAGCTCGACGTCATAGAAGAGTCCCATAGTGAATGGTCAAGCCCCATAGTCCTCGTGCCAAAACCGGATAATACTTGGAGGTTCTGTAATGATTTCAGGAAACTAAATGAAGGTATCACAGTTTGATGCATACCCTACCTAGGGTCGATGAACTGATCGACCAGTTGGGGAAGGCCAGATACCTCTCCACCTTGATCTTACGAAGGATACTGGCAGATCCCACTCACAGGGCAGCCCAGGAGAAGTCCGCCTTCATCACCCGGGGGTTTATACCACTACAAAGTCCTCCCATTCGGTCTGCATGGAGCACCTGCAACCTTTCAGCGCATGATGGACCGACTGTTGCGCCCACACTCTCACTATGCTGCTGCCTATATCGATGATGTGATCATCCATAGTACGGACTGTGAAACTCACCTTCAGAAGGTGAGAGCGTACAGAGTGCGTTACAAGCTGGGTTGACAGCGAACCCCACCAAATGTAGATAGAACACATCGAAGCAAAATACTTGGGCTATGTGGTGGGATGGGGATTGGTGAAATCCCAGGTGAAGAAGGTAGACTGGCCCCAACCAAACAAGAAAAAGCAAGTGAGGGCTTTCCTAGGGTTGGTCAGTTACTACGGAGGTTCATCCTCACTTTGCCACTCGGGCGCTCCATTAACGGAGTTAACCAGGCGAGAGCACGGACATCATGAGGGGTCGGAGGCAGCGGATGGGGCATTCACCGACCTCAAGAGGGCCCTCTGTTCTGATCTGGTACTGGTCTCCAGATTTCGATAATGAATTCATTTTGCAAACAGATGCCTCGGATGTTGGATTGGGGCAGTACTCTCCCAGATGGTAGCAGGTGAAGAGCACCCCATCCTCTACCTAAGTAGAAAGTTGTTACCCCAGGAACAGTGAGTACGCCATAGTGGAAAAGGAGTGCCTTGCAGTAAAGTGGGTGACGGAAACCCTCAGATATTACTTACTAGGTCGCAAGTACACTCGGTGATGGACCATGCTCCACTCAAGTGGATGCAAACAAACAGGAAAAAAATGCCAGAGTGACGAGATGGTTCCTTGCACTACAACCAGTACCACTTTGTGGTCCACAACAGAGTGGGGACACTGAACTGAAATGCGGATGGACTTTCCCAAAGACCCTACCTCTCGGCACAGGCTGCCCAACCCTATAGTGTTGAGCTGGGGAGGGATGTGTGATAAACTCAGGTACTGGTGAAGGGGTTTCCCTGAGTAAGATAGTCAGTGTACGCTGCAGCTGATTCGGCTGATTGGCTGCAGCTGCACAGACAGGAGAGCTTTAAAAACAGGAAGGAAAAGCCAGCAGGCAGTTGCTGCAGGGTAGAGGGCTGACAAGCTGCTTGGATGTGTTCCAGAACAGGAGTCCCTTAAGCGACCCTCAGGAGATTGATCTCCTGAATTAGGCCAAAAGAAAAAGTTATTTCCATTGTGAGTTTTCCGTTTACTGTTTATGTTCTTCCAGAAGGTCTAGCCTTCTATAAAAGGGGGTTCTAGTTAGGGTTGGGGATTGTTTAGTCAGCACTCCACCGAGCTAGGCCTCTTTATTTCTGTTTTTGTTTCATTTTCCTCAGTGGGGCTTAAAAGGCAAAGGGCAGAAGCCCAAAGTTCTGTGTCACCAACCATATTAAGAAAATAAAAATATACCTGGTTGGTTTGATGTTAACAAACTGGTCTTCCTGAGACTTCTTAACCACCGCAAAGCTGATCCTGAATCCCGTGGTGAGGTTGCGGCTTGTCACAATACTAAAACAGTAAAGCAGAGTTAAAACATTAGGGTGGGATATTCAGAAGGGTTGCACATGGCGTAACACAGTTAGTGCCATCGCAACCAAATGCCTTGGCGATATTCAAAAGGGAAAGTGCACGGCACAAATCCCAACACACGGGGTGCATCAGTAATATACGGTGCAGGTGGGGGCGTGCCCATGCATACTCTACACATCCTGATATTCAGCCGGGATGTGCTGAGCAGATGCAGATGCAACCCCTACCTGTGCTGCACACAGTTGAGCTGAAAAAGAAAAGGAGCAGAGCTGGCCACCCACAGGTGAGCTGCCACTACGAAAGGGCGCAAAATGGTAGCCGCAAGCTATGGGTGGCCACCTGAGCTCTGGAGCCAGGATCTGTCAGCTTTGTGCCCCCTGTTGCCCGATCACGTGCAATGGAAAAGGAAGATAATCCCTGGTGGTCCAGTGGACTGCTGCCAGCCCGATCACGGGCAATGTATAAATAACACCTTCCCTGGTGGTCCAGTGGACCAACTCCTGCCCTATCGCGGGCTCAGAATAAAGAAATAACTCCCGGTGGTCCAGTGGACCACTTCCAGCCAATTGTGGGCATAAGTAAACAAATACAAATTAACTACTCCTGGTGGTCCAGCGGTACCCCATCCTCACCACCCACTGAACCCGCCACCCACACCCCTGGTCAGCGGCAGGTGGCAGCTCCCCACCAGCAAGCTACCTGTCGTGTCGCTGACTGACGGCGCACAGTACAGTTGCACGCCCATTGGTCCACAGTGTGGGCCACTGGGCAGATTGCATTATTATTAGTACCAATATGAATGGATCCATTCACATATTGGGATTGTAGTACAGCATAGTTCATTGTATGCTCCATTGGCCCACGCCAGGGACCAATGGGCGACAGCTGTACTGTATGCTGTCAGTCGGGCGGGCAGCTTGCAGGTGGGAGCTGCCGCCTGCTGCCGACCGGGGGTGGGGTACACTAGCGGGCGGTGGGAGGGGCACTGGACCACCAGGGAGTAGTTGATTTGTATTTGCTTACTTATGCCCATGATCGGCTGGAAGCAGTCCACTGACCACCGAGTTATTTCTATTCTGAATCGATTGGGCAGGAGTTGGTCTACTGGACCACCAGGATATACATCTTTATTCTGAGCCCATGATCGGGCAGGAGTCGGTCCACTGGACCACCAGAGATGGTGTTATTTATACATAGCCCATGATCAAGGCGGGGCATTTGTCATTAAGGGGCAGGGCGCCAGTCCCCGACAGCTGCAGCCTGACAGGGCACCAGGTGCAAGTCACAAGGGATCAGTGCACTCTCATGCAAATGGGGCTATAATGACATGCAAATGGCCCCATTTGAACTTGAAGCATTATGGCTCCATTTGCATGTCCACCACTGAATATCGCAGTTGCTGCACCACCGCAACGGCACTTGTGCTGGCGCATCCCCTGCTCCTCCCTGGCCACTTGCGCTGGTACAGTGCCACTGCGCCATGCACAACACAGGTGGCCATGGGCGATATTCAACAGTGTTGAGCCGTGGCGCAGCACCGGGTGAATATTGCCCTATCAGCATGGTGTGCATCCCAGTTGCGCTGCACCCAGGCTTAGCCACAGCCTGACACAGTCTAAATATCCCACCCATGGGTGTTCTCCTCCCATTATTTATTACTGTGATAATTTCCATGAAAACAGGATTTTGTTCCCAAATAGATAATCCATTCCCATTGCTTTCTCCTACGCGTCATAATGCACTGCTTGTGATATCAAGGTTACTTCCATGGCAACAGACTGTGATGTTATAACAGGATTATGACTAGAAGTAGGAAATAAACTATAGATGCAGATGAACTTGAAGGGACAAAGATCATGTATTCATGCAAATTTTCTCAGTAATAAATAATGGGGAAAATCTAAGTATGTATGGAATGCAAGCTGCATTGTACCCACATGTTATGTTTTCAACATTTTCTTTGAAGTGTCAGCAGCTATTTAAGCATCAGATAAGGTTGACTGTTAATGCCACAAAAATAAGGAAACATGATGTTAAGGCAAACACAATCAGCCTGAGCCTCGGTGAATCTGTGGCGTGATGTTTCTTGGGCTTGGAATGATTGTGTGATACAATGTTAGTGTTGCCGTAACTTCATGGGATGAGTTTGGCACCCATTGTCCACGTAATTCTCTTTTTTTAAATTTAGCTCCATTCACTGATGTTGCAGATTGCTGCAAAATGTAGCAATGACATGAGTGAACCTGTAATGCCAGTGCATGTATATGCCACATGAATTGTCATTATTTGACTTTGAGATTTTTTGTGTACTGCACTTGTGCAAACTCATTTTTTATATATAACTTTTGAAAAATCATGTTTTCATTAAAAAAAAAACAATGAAACTGCCATTCTCGGGTCAAGATGGGGATGAAAGCTGTGTGGGTTTCAAGAACACATGGGATGGGCATAAAGAACCTTAGTCATTAGGGAAGGAGGGCTAAGCCAGAGATAAAGTAGGGTCTACGGTATTAAAGTAAGTAGGGAAAATGGGCAGACTAGATGGGACAAGCGATCCTTACCTGCCATCAAATTCTATGCTTCTATATAAGATCTACTAAATCTGCAAGTCTTAGGTTTTACATCCCAGCTGTCGCTTCAGTTAATGACAAGCAAAAGGCACTTTTGTGTTTTGTTGTGTTTTTGCCACTTTGTAGGACAAAATCACTGAACCAATTATCCCCCAAACAAGCAAGTCTCAAGAATGAGTGCTTTCCACATTTCCTGCCTGTATGTCAAGAGACAGTTCAGATACAGTACAAGGGGTGAAAACTGAGGTGTCTTCTCAAACCTAACTATAGCGACACTAACGTGCCACTATAAAACACTACATCCTCCTAATAGTCTTTCTCCACTGAAAACAACCCCATGTCAGAATCTTAATGTCATAGTTATATATATTTTTATAGTACGATAACCAGAGCTATACACTACAGTACTCTAGAGATGCTAAACAATGGATCTAAACAATGGAATCAACACGTCAGATATACATACAAATATTTCCCTGAGGCATCAGCAGGGTGTTTATTAGCATACAGTAAAGACTGTCTTGTGAAGAACAATTAAGGATGGAAAACCTTTATTTTTATTGACCTATCTTCTGGCAGCTGAGCCTAAAGTACAGTCTTTAGTGAGTAATATTCAATACTAAGATTCAAGGTTTTGTCCAAAAGCACTTTATGCACCAATGACATGTAGTCTCTTTAAGGAAATGGGTATGTAAACTGCTAGATGGAAAGTGCTCTAAAAGCAACAACCACAGTCACTGGCTAAAAGCATGTTTGATGGCAAAGCTCTAGTCCTCAAAAATCAAAGAATTATAATGATAAGAAAATAGGATATATAACGCTTGCCTGAACTCAGAAACACTTCTTTGTAAGGGAAGCATGAGCAGATTAGTACTGTATAATGGCAGTCGCACAATAGGCAAATCAAAGTTTGACAAACTGCCAAAATAACTGAAATCAATAGGAGACAGAGAAGGAAACAGATATGATGGCAAGCTATGGTGCAGTTCCACCAGGAACAGAAGCATATGTAAGCAATAAGACATTACGGGCATTGTCTGTCTAGGGGTAATGCATACCCTGCTTGATATGTGAGGCACAAGGCACTTGCATGGACTGCCTTTAGAACATGGAAGTGAGACTACCTTGGCAAGCTGGTATGGATAGGAGGACATTTTTATGGTCACCAAAGAAACCAAGAATTAAAACCATGAATAGTACTTCATTTTTAATTTGTTTTGTTTTAAGGAGGATCATGAGTGGACTGAATGTAATTTACATTTTTAAATTTAGAGACTTTACTTCTTATAGCCTTGTATAAGGTTGTCAGTGAGTAAATCGGTAGCCATATCTGTGACGATAATCAAGGATGAGGAAGTGGGTCACGTGTTCAGTATGTAAATTAATCAAATTCCAAATCCATCTTCCTGAACTCATTAAAAGCAATGTATTTCTGGGATTAACATATTGGTCTCTGAACTAATTTAGCCAACAGGTGCAGAAGATTTCCAGCCTGTTTTATAATACCAGTAGAACCTTGACCGTCTAAACTGCTTGGGAGTCATCAGAATAATTTGGATAATCAGGAGTTCATTACAGAGTTAGTCCTGTTCATTTCATTTGGCTCAGCTATGACTTTTTCTTTGTTACTTGCTTATGTGCTGCTTGTGTGATACCGTTTTGTACTGTGCTGCTATGTAGAGGTGTCGAAGCTGGCCAACGCTTCTCAGAAAAATCGATGAATTCACTCAGATTTGAGAATTCCATCCACCCTGCAAATTTCTGATTCACAGTTCAGGGCTAACTTCATGAATGGCGGAGTTGATAACTTTACCAGTGGAGTTGATAACTTCACCTGCAAAGTGGAGCCCACAGGCAAAGTTTGTGATGTACCTTGGGATTTGAGTTCATATGGTACTGAAACAAGCTGTATTCCAGTACAGTTTTATGAAGAGAGAGTTGAAGTAAAGTCTGTCCCTCATTTTCTGATTAAAAAATAACCTTTAAAAGTACTTACAGTAGAACCAGGAGTATGTAGGACCAAATTATTAATAAAAGTATCTAGAGTACCTTGTGGAGTTAAAGTTCCATTTTGTGGCTTTTCAGATTTATTTAATTTAAAGTAGGTGTTTTGTTTGTTTATTAAAGCAGTGTTGTGTGTGTGTGTGTGTGTGTGTGTGTGTGGGGGTTAGCTAGCATGCAAGGCAGCCCTGTGAGTAAAAGTTTTATTTGTTTCCCTCAGTCGTTCTTCTTAACTATTTTTCTGTGGTCTTGTTATTTTTTTCTGTAGTATAGTTTTTATGTTTAAGTGAATTATATTTGTCAGTCTGTTGTTACTATATTGATTGTAGTTTTTGTTTTGTTATGGAAGTGACAGTTTTACTGTAATACTTACAGTAAATTGTTCAGAATTATCCCAGTCTTGTGTGTCTTGTTAATCCAGTCATATTAAAAAAATGTCTTACTTTTGTAGTGCTTTCACTGTAGCTACTGTTAGCTCAGTAAAATGTTCTGTTGTGATTAGAATCACACTGCTCTGGTGAGGTGTTGTATTGTCTCTGCTGCTGGTATTTTTTTACTGCAGTGTTTAAAATCTAAAGATCAAAATTTACTGGAACGAGACATGCTAGTAAAGTCAGAGTTGCTGCTAATGTGGCCAAGAAATACATAGGTTCTGTGGGTAAGAAGGGTGTTGTACCTCAAAACACTGCCTCTGCAGCAACTTCATCAGGGCTGGTAGAACTACTAGCAAAGGAGTTGTTGGCTGAAGTGGCAGTGGCATTAAAGTGGCCACATTTTATCTGCCAAATCTGTGGTATTAGTGCTGGTTGGTGCTGGGGAGGTAATGACAAAAGGATCAGTCCAAGAAGTAGACAGATGTCTGGCTGTGGAAATGTGGTCAAGGAGGTGGTTGCTATTGTCCCGTGACTGCTGCTGTTGGTGGCACTGAGCCTGAGGTGAATGATAGGTTCCAATTTCTTAATGAGAGGACAGATCTCAGAATGAGGTTATCAGCCAAAGCAGGGAGGGGGATGGCGATTTGGACCACCTATGTGAACTTAAAAAGAAAAAAAGTAAGGGTTATGCTGCTGAACCTGTGGTGCTGTGCTCACCATAATCATTTCAAGCAATTACCAAAGCCTCCCCAAATCCTCCCGCTGTTGTTCCTGTTAGAACTGTTGAGCCAATAACTTAGCAAGAGTCACACACTGTTGCAGTGCAGAAATTTTATTTATTTATCAAGTCTAGGATTACAAATACCTTTGAGCCATGGCTCTTTACAAAGGTTCCACGTCAGAGAAATACAAATTATGGGGAACATCAAGACAGGCATTACAACAATGTGGACATTGCAAACAGAGCACAGATTAATACAGTTCAAGGGTAGCATTGTAACAAGGCAGCCAGCGGCATTTGTCAGAGAAAATAGACAACAGATAAGAAGTGCCAGAGTCATAGGAGAGGGAAGAGGGTGGGGGAGAAGGAATGTAGGATGGGTGGCAAGAGGGTGAAAAGTGCAGCATTGGGTATACCAAGATGTGAGGGTAGAATCCAGTGGGGGACAACTAGACCAGAAAGGGAAGTGGAGAAACAAGGTTAAGTTAGGCAGTCACAGGAGCTGTTGGTAGTGAGATAGTCCCGGAGCCTAGTTTTAAACATGCCAATAGTTGGGGCAGAGGAGATGGTTGGGCTGAGGCCATTGAACCAGAGTGGTGCTCGATAAGCAAAAGCGTTGTCCCTGTGAAGTGTGACAGTGGGGACTTTCAGTAGCTGTAGCGTGGATCTCCTAAGGCACCATTTGTTAATTCGGTGTTGTAACAGAGTTGAGACCCCAGAAGGTGCAAGGCCAAGGTAGATTTTTTGACCATGGAGCAGGTGAGAAACTTTATGCAGTTTGATAGTTGGAGCCAGCGGTCTGAGTATACAGGTCACATGTGTGGGTGAGACGGTGAGCACCAGTGATGAGCCGACATGCTTTATTTAAGGCAGTTGAGAGGCATTCATTCCCAGAACACCCATTGTCACCCTTCCACTGTCCCAGTACCACCACCATGGAAAATAAAGGGCTACAACATCTCTAGTTTGGTATTTTTACATATTGGACCCAGCTACCAAAACAGTGGCTATCTGCCAGCTGTGTCAAGCATGGGTTAGCCATGGAAAAAAGGGCAGACACCAAGGCACTGCTGGCCAACATACCGCCTCAAGTCCAGGCACCTGTTACATTGGACTCAGCACCAAACAGAAGCCAGTACAGGGGACCCTCTCCCTTATCATCTTCATTTGGCAGGCATCCTGAAGTTGCAAGGTAACAGTCCCATGGAGACAGAGTTGACTATGGAGGACTACCATAGAGATGAGGAGGAGTCTGTGGGATTGCCTAGTAGTGGCCATGGTAGCAGCGCTGGGGTTGAGTACTAGCAGCCAGAGGCACCAGAGCGCATCAACCCCAGTCCAGGAAACACCCAAAGTCACTGCTTTCAATCAAGCAGCATCCATGATCCTCTGAGACAAATACTACCCCACCAGCCATGCCACCATGCAGAGTCCGGCTGTTTGGTTTCCCAGCACTCGAAAGGTGCAACCTACACTGCATAGCATGTTTGAACATCATACAAAATATCCACCCAGTCATGCTGTTGCATGGAACTGAATGCAGCAACTGCTGAAATGTTGGCAATTGACCTACTATCATTCTTCTATTGTGGAGCATGGTGGACTCAGAAGGTTGACGGTGCATGCCTGTCCCAAATGGCAGATTCGTCACAAGCGTACTTCTCCACCTGTGCTGGTCCTAAAGTTTATGGGACTGTATCACACACAATAATGCATACCCTGCTCTATTCAGCATCCCCATACAAGTTAGTATGAATATGTGGACCAGTGTCAAGACAGCTGGTAGCCCCTGTCTGTGCATTACAGCTCCTCTGGTACAGGTACCTGGGGTAGTATTTGATGCTGGAATGGGGAAAATTTGTACTAAGCCAGTTGCGGTAGTAACAACATTCCATGTATTCACCAACATGCCTCGTTATCAAAGAAGAGTGTAACTGGATTACACACAGGTCAGAAAATACTAAATTGCTCCTGAAATTGACTGATGACTGCCTGCACCCCATTCATTGAAAGCGAGTTTCATTGTGAGCAATAATGGCTCAATTATAGTAAGTGCATCACTGATGAGAGTTTATTTAGCTTGTATACTAGTTCACAGTCACATGGACATGAGTGCAAACTGACAGGAGGTAGGTTCAGAGGGACATGAGGAGTATTATTTACAGAAAGGGTGGTGGAGCTGTGGAACAGTCTTCCAGCTGAAGTGATGGTGCTAAAACCATTGGTGGTTTCAAGCATGGTTGAGACAGAATGAAAGGTGTAGTGGGGTCTCAGAGTGGCAGGCAGCTGGGATGAGAATGGGGAGAGGGATGGGGCGGGCTAGGACCCTGGAGGGACAATAAGTGCCAGGACTAAATAGGAAACTTGGCAGACTGGATCATCCACTTGTCTTTTTCTGTCGTCATGGTCTATGTTTCTGTGTTTCTCAGGGTGCCATGGCTGGCACACTGCCTTAATCTTGCTGTGCAGGAGTTTCCGGCATATTCTGATGCAAGTCCATGCTGATTGTGGCCCGTCACATCTGTGCCCACTTTGCCCATTCCAGAAAGGCCCATGACCATCAAAGGCACCTGCAGATCCAGAATAAACTGCCTCAGCACTGTCAGAAGCTGGAAGTCTAGCCAGATGGAACTCAACATTGTACATGATCGAGCGCTTGTACAAGCAGTAGAAAGCCATCTCAGAATATCTGCTGCTGCATACAAGCCATGACAGTGTCTCTGGAAACAGACCACTGGTGACTAATGAATGACCTGACCAAGATTCTAAGGTCATTTGACATGCAGCACAGGCAGTGAGTGGAATAATGCCAGTATCAGTCAGGCCATCCCTTGTCTATGGTTACAGAGGCAGATGTTGCTGAATATACAGCAGGTGCTAGAGGCAGGTGGTGATGGTGGAAGTTGTGCCTTAATGGAACACATGCTCCATGCGTTGCTCTGCAATAGCCATATTTCCTGCATTTTTCAGTCTGTAGATTTTGGTATTGCCACCATGCTTAAACCTCAATATAAATGGGGCCTATCATCGACATGTGAATGTGGGTGTGATCTGGTTCAGAATTGAAACAATCAGATAAAAGGCGTGTGCACAAATATTGAAGTCACAGTTATGTAAGGCACAACATCAAAGTGATCAGAGACTAGGGGCTTGATTCTCAAAGCTCCTGGCATGGCACAAGGGCTTGTGCCACAAAGAATGGTGCAAAGTGTCCCTTGCGCTAAAACATCTGCAGGGAGTGATTCTCAATGGCAGCCTGCATCAACCATAGACTTCTCTGCCTCAAATGGGGCTTGCGTCACCGTGCACCAAAAGTGGGCTGTGGCAAGGCACTAGGGGCTTGTGGCAGAACACAGGTTGCCATATCCCGTAATGCAGGATTCTCGGAACTCTCCAGGAGGAGAAATTCAAAGTGCAGTACCCTTAGACCAGCCAGGGCTGGTCTAGGATATAGAAATTCTCCTCTAGGAAAGCTGCCCTGTTTGTGGCAATGTGCCACAGTTCCCCTCCTGATCCCCGATGTCCACAAAATGAATGTATTAAAACACCCCATGGCGGTATAATGGCCCCCTCCCCAATCCCCAATGTTCCTGAAATGAATGCATTAAAACACCCCATGGTGGTATAGTTGCACCTCTCACTGATCCTCGATGTCCCCGAAATTAATGTATAAAAATAAAACTGGTGGTCTAGTGGATCCCCCACCCAGCAGTGCCCTACTACCCCCACCCCCCATCCGTAAGCGAGCTGGTGACTGGCACAGCCCACTGCTCACCATGTGCCAGCTGCTGACTGAGCTCTAAATGAGCATGTACTGTACATAAATGCGTGCTCAGTGATTGACAGCTCACCACAGCTTGCAAAGAACCACACTCTTGGTTGTCTGATTCAATAAAGAACACTTTTTATTTTTAAAACAGGTAAAACCATGTTATGAAATGCAGCACATACATATTGAGCCAAATATTTTCAAGCAACCCCTTGCTCTTTCTCAAGGCATTACATTGAGCAAACATTTTGAGCAACCCTTTGCTCTTCCTTAAGGCAACATTTTGTAACATGGTTTTTACCTGTTTTCAAGAATAAATAAGTGTCCTTTTGAGTTCATCATGGCGCACAGCACAGATGAGCTCATTGCTATAAGAGGTGCTATACAGGGTGTGCCCAATGGAGAGCTCCATTTCTAGGGGCAGGTCAGCAGCAGGTGAATCAGTCGGCAGGCTGGCGATGACTCCTTTTAAGCTGTTGGGGCAGAGTTGGACAACTTTTCAAGGACAGAGCCGCATCAATTGTGGCTGAGCTTGGTCACTTGATGTTGCATTCTGCATTGCATTCCTAGTTGCGCGTTCCAGGGGATGCCCAATCCCCTCGGCTCTTGTCCTCCCCAACAAACACTCAGGTGGCACACTGAGAGCCCACCCAGCGTGCCAAATGTCCTATAAGAAAGAAAACCTTCCCACTACATTTTTATTTTTTAAAACCTGTAAACAAAAGCGGTCCCTCATTGAGTGTGGTGGCCCCTCCCCAACCCGTGCCAACCCTCTGCGTATCCCACCTCCCCAAACCCTGCCTCACCCATACTTACCTCAGGCCCAACACGATGATCTTCAGTGGACAGGGAACATGTCTGCACTCTTCAAAGCTGACTGCGAACTGAAGAAATGCCTGTAAACTGTATAATGGCATAAATGCTTTTTCAACTTTGGTGCATATCTCAGCCATTTTATGAATTTTGTCACCAGATTTTCAACATGGGGTTCTTGGGACACCACCGCATGCGTTCAGTCACTGTCATGTGGTTATTCAGTCCTGAAAGGTGATTTTGAGGTCACTGCGGAATCCCTTTCAGGACTGACTAACAAAATGACAGTGTCACTGTTCACATGAGAGCGGGCTCCCAAAAAGCTTATGTTGAAAATTTGGTGAAAAATTCAAAAAATGACTGTTACGAGTGTGCATTGTGCAGTTTCAATGCACACTTGTAATGTTGTGAATATGTAATATTTTTCACCCAGATTTTCAACATTGGTATTTTTACACCTCCTCATGAACAGTACAGCTGTTGTTTTCACATCCTGGATGAAATGTGTTTTGCACTTCGGCACAGATGCAGAATAGCGCGATCGCTGGGGAAATCAGTGTTCAGGACAAATTACAAAAATCACAGTGGCGATGTTCATGAGTGAGTCTCAAAATACCTATGTTGAAAATTCAATGATAAATCATATAATGGCTGTATTACGAGCATGTTCATGCAGTTTCCACGCACACTCGTAGCGTCAAGGATCTGTAATATTTTCACTCGAGTTTCAACATTGTCAGTTTTGCACACCTCTTATGAACAGTACAGCTGTCATTGTTCACATCATGCCCAAAATGTGTTTTCGCACATCTGGTGCACAGCATCGCTGTGGGAAATCAATGTTCGGGACAGAGTAAGAAAATTATAGTGACAGTGTTCATGAGCAGAGGTCACAAAATACCTATGTTGAAATTTTGGTGAAATTATTCTACTAAATGACTGTTGCGAGCATGCGTTGTGCAGCGTTTCCATGTCTGCGTTCAAACATTTTAATATTTTCACTCCAGATGTTCAACATTGCCATCTCTTCACACCTCCCTATGAATGGTACAGCTGTAATTTCTCACATCCTGCCTGAACTGTGTTTCTGCGTCTGGTGCAGAATGGCACAGTTGCTGGAGAAATCAGCGTTCAGGACAGATTAACAAAATCACAGTGCCACTGTTCATGAGCAGAGGTTCCAAATACTTTCATGAGGTGGGGGTCGCAAAAGGCCATGTTGAAAATTTGTAGTACAAATACCAACAAGCGCCTGGGATGTTAGGGTTTCTAACCATAACGTCCCCCAACCCATGGTGAGGCTCCAGTGCCTTCATCTTCTCTGAACCGCAGACACTTGCCACTCTTCAAAGCCAGATTACAAATTGAGGAAACAGGTATGCACTTCACTGTATTTTGATGGGAATGTGAACTTGGTGGCATAACATTTCTTTCTGCTGGGAACTGTGAGTCGTGCCAGTTGGTGCATACCAACAGCAATCCCAACAACGAACTCTGGCATTGACAAATGCTTGTTTGAATCTGGTGGCCTTAGCATGGACTCCTTTACAATTCTTTAGGAGACTGCCTGAACAGGTTTGTCTAAAGAGTTCATTACACAAATTTGGCTTTCAGGCACCAGCAACTTTCATAATGCCTGACGACATGCAGCATGTTTCATTTAACTTCTGATCCTGTAAGCCTAAAACTGAATGCCAGATAGTGCATAGGAACAATGCAGCCACTTCAACTTTTTAGGTCTATGGAACCGAAGTAAAATCAAACATTGCATATAGTCAGGCATTATGAAAGTTGTTGTGGCTGAAAGACACATCAGTGTAATGACTACCTTAGACAAACTTGTTTACGCAGTCTCCAGAAAAGCCTATTAACAGGTGAAATGTTGATAGTGACTTCATGCCTATATCAAGTGCAGGAAAATAACATTTTGTAAATCAGAGTAGGGACTGCATTTTGGTGGTTTCATTTTGCGCCTCCACTTTTTGCCTCACATATGGACTAGCATCTGGGGTTGGCAGCAGCAATATTAGGTCTGGAACTATTCATCATTCCCTGTAGCTTAGCATTATTATTGACTAGGTCACTCCACACACTCTCCTATGTCATGCCTACAGACAAACTAGAAAATCAATGAACAGTACATCATTAAATGCCAAGTTTGCCTACAATAACACTGGCCATGGCCATCTCAACCTCATGCTTCTAGATTGGAAAACCTTTACCCTTAGGCCTTGGACACACTACAGAACTGTTTTTGAAAACCATTTTTAAAACCAGTTTAGCTAAACCATTTTAGTGTAGCCACACTACTGGTAACCATTTTGATAACGGTTTAGTGTGGCCACACTGCTAGTGTTAAACCCTGTTCTCCTCGTAACTATTTTATATTAAGTCCATCACACAGAACTGTGCTTGCCTGGACACACTGCAGCTAGAACTGTTTTAGTTTAAACCATTACAGCTTAAAACATTTTTACTCCTGGCCAGACCTGTGGGTAAAATCATGCTAGTTCCAAAATGGTTTTAAGACTAGGTATCTAGCAGGGTTTAAAAACACTTTTGTTAAAATGTTTTAAGGGGCTTGTAGTCTGTCTACAAACAGTGCTAGGGGATTTAAAATGTTTTAAGGCACTTGAACCGTTTTAAGTTCCCCAGTGTGTCCTGAACTTAAACAGCCACTGACCTCTCAAGAAGAACTTTGAAAAAATAATATTTATACACAAAGCAGCTTATATTTCTCATTAGCTCTGTATTGCTTATCCCTGTTATTTATTACTGAGGTCATATGCATGAAAACAGAAGAGACTGGCCCAGTGGCGTAGATGGTTGTGGCTGGTGCCTTACCTTGACCCATGTCGGCGACCGGGTTCGGGAATGGACTCAGGTCACCAGGGGTCAGCAGGGGAGGATAGGATTGAGCACCTGAAAGACTGCTCTGTATCCTGGGGTGGGTTTGGAATGGCTTCGCTCTGTAGCGGCACCGGTGGAGACTGGAGGCACTACACGAGCGGCATGCTGGGGACCCAGAAAACCACTCAAGTCTAGCTAGATGATGGTTGCCGCCCTGGGCACCTACGAAGACTGAAGCCATGAAATGCCTCAGCAGCACCTGGGACCAAAAAGAACAGTATGCTGGTCTCCTCCCGCTGGTACCTTCCCCTCGGAGGAGGGACCCACCCAGTGAAGGGTTACACAGGCTACCCATGGAGGCTGCAGATGTGAGGTAGGTGGCCGAGGGGGAGATAATAGGGGAATGTCTGTGGGCCATGGCAGCCCAGCTGAGTGCAGCTTCGGAGCATGTAGGAGGGCATAAATAGATAATACAAAAAATAACAAAACAGAAGAGTTGTTCCTTGAGGGTTCATCGGCTCCTACTGTATCTTCCCAACCTGATGTCACAATACTCTGCTTGTGACATCATAGTTATTCCATGGTAACAGACTATTGTGTCCAAACAAAGCACTATAATTTCAGGTAGGGTATAAGCTACAGAGGCAGATAAACTCAGAGGGACAAAACTTCTTGCGTGGAAATTTCTTCAGTAATAAGCAATAGAGGGAAGAAATCGGTAAAAATATATACACAAGTGTATGAAATACAAGCTGAATTGTGTCCAAATATTATGTTTTCAAAAATTTTTCCAAGGTGTCAGCTGCTGTTTAAAACAGCATAAATGCCAGTGACAGCCATGTAGACCATGCATCTACCAGCAATCAGTACACCTCCTCCTCCTCTCTTCTGGCCTGCTTGTGTCCTCCATACCCACCAGCAACATGGCCCATCACTGCCTCTACCACATGCACTCATTCACCACTGAAAACAAGGGCTCTTAAGCCAGTGTAGATATTGTTGTTGCCAGACATGCAGACCACGCATCCACCAGCAATCAAGGCACCACCACCACCTCCTCCTCCTCCTTCTCCTGTGGTCTGCTTGTGTCCTCACATCCACCAACAACATGGGTCACTACCTACCACATCCACCCTGCCATCCAGACTGAGAAACCTTGACCCTAAGCCAGTGTAAATGCTGTTGCCAGGGCAGACCTGCATCCAGCCAGTCAGCCAGCCTTCAAGCTGAGCCCCAGCCAGCCCACTAAGTCTGCAAGACTAAAAGTCTTGTCTAAAAGCCACTTTGTCTGCTGTGATGGTGAGTTACTTTCATTGTTTTTCAAACTCCTTATCCTCACTGTTGGCAGTGAGTCCGTCCTCACACAGGAGGGACTTCCACCTTATTTACAAGACATTAAAATGTGTTTCTTTCTTTCTGTTTGTCTCCTCTCGCTTCAGACAGATCATTGCAAGACACAAACTTAAGTTGCTTTTTCCTCCGCCACCCCTTTGTGGCACCATCATTTCAATACATGGCATAGCCATCCGAATTTGATGGTAAGCATCATTATATTACTTTTATTTATTTTTTAGGTTTTAATTTTAAGTTTTCCTTCACAGGTAAACAGTGACACAGTGGCCATGCCAGGTCAAGCTAAATGATTTCTTTTTTTGCCTCACAGGTGACAGGTATAGGAAGACTGGGGTGGATGACAGATATACTGCTCTGATCTGGCCACAATGGTGGCCAATTCAGGCTAAATTATATCTCTTTTTCCACAGGTGATAGATATAGGAGGATTGAGAGTGGAAAACAGATATCTGTGCAGTGCTGACTACAACAGTGGCCCACTCAGACTAAATTACTCTCTGTTTTTCTTCACATGTGGTAGGTATTGGAAGATTGGGAGTAGAAACAGATATACTGCCTGTGTGGTCACCCACAGTGGCTACTTTAGTGGAGTCTAAATAATTGTGCTTTGTCTTCACAGGTCTCCTCCTGTTCTGCTGCCTTCTTATCCAGCAAGCAAAACTTCTTCATCTCTACCTTCTCTGTGTGGTACCTTCATGCCATCTCAAGGCATGATCATCACCAATGTGATGGTAGATAACCTTTCTAAAAGTTATTTTTCTTTTAATCTTTTATTTTTGGTTTCCTTTCACAGGTGTAACACAATTGAGAGTAGACTAGAGTTTATATAATTTCTATTTTGTATTCATGGGTCTCTCTTCATTCTGCCATCATGATGAATGTGTCATTCTCCTACAGCAAGCAAGCCATTGCCATCTTCTCTACCAGATTGTTAATGCGGGGTCAGTGTTGCAGACTCCTGCTTGGACCTCCTCCTCCAGCTTCTCAAACACTGTGTGTGATCTTATTAAAGTCAGCTTCTGCTCTGGAAGAAATAGGCTTTTGGTTAAATAGGATCTGCAGTGTATCCTCTAGGTAGGGAAATGGGCAGGCTAGGTGGGCCAAGCGGTCCTTATCTGCCGTCAAATCTATGTTTCTATGTTTCTAACACTTTCTCTGTATCCACCTGATGATGCTGCTGCTGCCTCATTGTACCTTGTCACACAGCTAGAAAATATCGGAAATGAGAGAAACAGGAGCAGAAAATAGTTACAGAGTGACTCACAAATAACATTTAAAATTAAAAAACAAAATGGAAAAAATAAGAATACTTACCTTCCATGGTAGGAAACACTGCTATATTAAACAAATTCTGGTCAGAGCCACCATGGCTGCATAATGAAGTTAATACAAAATCACACATGCCCACAATGCAAAGCATCATGGGCTGCATATGCAAATCACCACAGAATGTTATGCTGGTCCAACTTTAAGCAGAATTGCATGGTGCCGAAGGCCTCTCACACAGCTTGCAAAGGTGCTAACAGAAGACATAGACACGTGTTCGTCCACCAGGACTCATCAGTATGCCTTGTCTGTGCCCAACACCCCAGTGGAATGGACCAGCTACCCTTAAGGCAGTGTGCCTGGGATATATTGTGGTGAACCCATTAAAATAAAAAACATTTAAAGACAAAGAAGCTCTGTGCGTAAACACTGAGGCAAGGGTTACCCCAAAGGGCATTTGGCTGGGAAGCCAAGTTTCAAGAAAATACAAAATCACATGCCCCCACAATGCAAATCACCACAGAATGTTATGCTGGTCCAACTTTAAGCAGAATTGCATGGTGCGAAGGCCTCTCACACAGCTTGCAAGGGTGCTAACAGAAGACATAGACACGTGTTTCATCCCACAGGACTCATCAGTATGCCTCGTCTGTTTTAACACCCCAGTGGAATGGACCAGCTACCCTTAAGGCAGTGTGCCTGGGATATATTATGGTGAACCATTAAAATAAAAACATTTAAAAGACAAAGAAGCTCTGTGTGTAAACATTGAGGCAAGGTTACCCCAAAGGGCATTTGGCTGGAAGCCAAGTTTCAAGAAAATACAAAATCACACTGCCAGCCAAATGCTCTTTGGGTAACCTTGCCTCAGTGTTTACGCACAGAGGTTCTTTTGTCTTTAAATGGTTTTTATTTTAATGGGTTCACCACAAATATATCCCAGGCACATCTGCTTTAAGGGTAGCTGGTCCATTCCACTGGGGTGTTAAACAGACGAGGCATACTGATGAGTCCTGGTGGGACTAAACACGTGTCTATGTCTTCTGTTAGCACCCTTGTAAGTTGTGTGAGATGCCTTCGCACCATGCAATCCTGCTTAAAGTTGGACCAGCATAACATTCTGTGGTGATTTGCATATAAGCCCATGATGCTTGCATTGTGGGGCATGTGTGATTTTGTATTTTCTTGAAACTTGGCTTCCAGCCAAATGCCCTTTGGGTAACCCTTGCCTCAGTGTTTACGACAGAGGTTCTTTGTCTTTAAATGTTTTTTTATTTTAATGGGTTCAGCACAATATATCCCAGGCACACTGCCTTAAGGGTAGCTGGTCCATTCCACTGGGGTGTTAAACAGATGAGGCATACTGATGAGTCCTGTGGGACCTAAACACGGTCTATGTCTTCTGTTAGCACCCTTGCAAGCTGTGTGAGAGGCCTTCGGCACCATGCAATTCTGCTTAAAGTTGACCAGCATAACATTCTGTGGTGATCTGCATATGCAGCCCATGATGCTTTGCATTGTGGGGGCATGTGATTTTGTATTTTCTTGAAACTTGGCTTCCCAGCCAAATGCCCTTTGGTAACCCTTGCCTCAGTGTTTACGTACAGAGGTTCTTTGTCTAATGAAGTTAGTGAAGTTGTGTGAAACTGTTAAGGAGGCATGGAGAAACAACACAATGTTTTGTATGTAGTAAGATTTGTTTTAGTTTCTGTTCTAAGGAAGGCATACACATTATTAGGAAAATACATGGAGGTGTATATTTTAATGGAAGGAATAGGAAGCAATATAGGTTTACAAAAGAACCCAGAGCAAATGCCACTGATTTATGTGTTATTCTGGATGATATTGGCCAGACAGACACATTTTAAAGAAAACACAATTGCACATACCCCAATAATGCAAAGCATCATGGGAAACATATGCAAATCCCCATGATGGTACAGAAGGTGGCAATACATGAAAAGTAGTGGCTGGCATATGTTCACCTTGGGATTATTTATACAGGTTTTTTTTTTTTTAGAGAAACAGGGTTTTGTCCATGAGGTCATGTAAGTTATATTTAAGCAATGTGTTGACGTCAGGAAGTCAGGTGTACTGATGATGGACTGTTAGCAGAGAAAATGTGATAGTAACTTTCAGAGGGTTGCATTTGATAAGGGCAAGGTAGTTATGCTTGTGATAATGGGAATATTAGGAAAGTATGAGGTCTATGCAGAAGTGGAGTACAAATATGCACAGTTTCATAAGTATGTGCTCAGAGTGCAGGCAAATGTGATATGCAGGTTTGTTTTAGAAATAGGTAAAATAGCGATACATACAATTGATAGAAAGATAGATAATTACATAGACATGCAGGCCCTGTCCACACTACACTCAAAAGCTGTAATGGATTCAAACTGTTACAGACAGTAAATGTTACAGTGTGTCCACACTGCCAGTGAACAGTGTGGATAATAGTTTGAAAACATTACAGCCTGTCCATGAGTGCGATAGTGTGTGTGGTCTCAACCTGTAGTAGCAGTGCACATCCCATGGTGCACTTGTGATGACAGCTGCATTTTGAGATGCCCTCCTACATATCCTATGGAGTACTGTGTATATGGCACAGTCATATTATGTAAATAATCATATTTCACTGTTATGAGACACACTTATGTTGTGGAGGTGACAGAGAGAGGTTTGAGGGAGGGGAGGGGAGATCTGTATGTTGGAACCAGGGGCTGCTTCAGTGAGAGGGAGGAAGAGGAGGGAGAGAGAGAGAGGGGAGACATGACATCAGTTCTGCCAGTATTAGGGCACCTGGGCACAACAGATGTTCATGTACTGCTGCTGTATGACTGAAGGCAGACCTCTACTACTGCCTTCAGTGTTTCCCACTGCTTCACTGTACACAGTACCACACATCTATTGTCCACCACAGCAGTGCTCCACGATGCACCTCAGGAGCTCCACTAATGTATGTTTCACTACTGGCACTGCTGTGCAGGTAGTATTGCTGCCACAACACACATGGGCAGGCAGGGTACTCCCAACACTCGGCACAGTGAGAAGAGTAATCAAGGACAGTACACAGATGCCATCAGGAGGTGGCCTCAGGAGGCAAGTGCAGCCAGAGAGGTAGGTTAGGTGGGGACATGGGGGTACACCGGGGTGCACATACAGCTGTCAGATTACTGTGGTATGGAGGCATCCCAGTATTGCAGCTACACCTGTGCTCCACACTGCCATCTGCATATGTTCTGGTAGCCTCCAACCTCCTGCATGCAGTGAAACAGTGCTGCAATGCATGCAGGTATAGTGGGAAACTGGAGGCTACACGTTGGAGTGTTTAGACACAATTGCAATTAAAACTGATAAAGGTGTAAAGCTGTAAATAAGAGTGAAATAACCATGCTGGTATGCATACCACATAAAATGGTTCTTGGAAGGATACAGATTGGGGATGGCTCAATTAAAGGAGTAGTTCACCCAGAATTTGCAAAAACATATGTTATGCAGAGTGTTTGATTTGTATGAAAAGTCCTAGTGTGTCATTCCCTCTGTTTGCTATTAGGAGTTTTTCCTAAATTAGGATGCTAGCTTTAGGGCTGTTTATGACCCTGGGGATATCCATCACAAATAGTTTTTTGCCTTCTGCCTCCTACAATGCACCCTGTCTCATGTAACAGTGATGCAGCCAGGCCCGGAGATTTAGCATATGCAGTGCTTTTAAAACAGTTCATAACAGCAGAGCTTTGTAACTGTTCTTATCCAGTGAGCACAAATGGCAACAGTTACAATTTAGTAGATGTCACAGAGCTACCTAAATGGGGTTTCTATAAGAAACAGCTACTAAATAGTTCTAATTTCACTATTTGTGTTTTTGGGTGTGTCACATCTAGCTAGCAGTAATATGTGTTTTCATTTTAAAATTTAATTTCATCAAACTATGCACAACAATAAAAGCACAGAAATTGCCCCAGATCATCACTGCTATAATTAGTAAAGACTATAGCAGTTTTGTTACAGAAAACTCACTTAGTTAGCTCTAAAATATTTGCTAAACTGTAAATGTAGGTACCAGCATTCTTTTTTTTTTTCACCAGGAGAGCACACTAAAGCTTGTTTACAGGTGTGACCTGGAAGCACAAGGAAGGTAAGTGATTTGCTCAGGGACACATAGTACATATGTGGAGGCTGTGGGATTCAAACTCAGGACACCAGGTTTGCAGCTCAGAGCCTTAGACCACACACTATACTGCCTCCTCTATTCTAATAGGTAGAACTGGCAGTTAATGCTGATTTTGCTCTGTGACATGATTTTCAATTTTTTGGGTAACAAATGTGAAGTATCTTTTAATAAAGTATAACAATATATATGTGTGAGTTAGTTAGTTTGGCAAATATTTGTTTTATTATTTGAAAAGTATGATACACTGAATGTGTAGTGCAATGAACCATTGTAAAATGGGATCAAATGTGTAGCTGAAATAGTTACTGTCACCCTGTTGTTTTCATGCTATACCACACAAAGGAGAAACAGTGACTTTAAAGTATTTTGCAGTTTCTAGGCTGCAGTTTCATACCATACACTTCATTTAAAAAAAAAAAAATCATGTCACAGAGCAAAATCAGCACTAAATGCTAGTTCTACTTAATAGAATGCTGGTACCTACATTTATAATTTAGCAAATACTTTAAATCTAAATACATACCTTTATACATACACAAACTCATCACCAATAAAAGCAATTACAGTTCAGAAACTAGACATGTGATCATTAAAATACATTCCTTAATTGCCCCCAGAGTTCTGGCTGAAACGAGGGTCTTCTTAACTTTGTGTTCAGCAAGCACTTTATTCCAAGCATCTGGGTGGAAGTGTGTGATAGTTATTGTTTGACTTGTGGACTCGAATCTCTTTCATCTGCTAAAATCCTCTCTTCGTCCCTTTCTCAAAACAAGTTCAGCCTCTCGTTACACTAACAGCTCTGCTAGCTAAGTGGCAGGCTGCCAGTATAGTACTGTACCTGATAACTGAAACGAAAAGAAACAAGAGCTGACTACAATTAATGTGCTGCTTTGCTAATGCTAATACAATACAAGCAGAAAAAATAGGTCACTTCAAGATAATACAGACTAAAGGGTGCAAAATAGTTGAGAAGATGCCATCCTTCCAAAACAGTACTTCTGTAAACGGTGGTTGATACTAGACACAGGCACACGCATGCATGCTCACCACACTACATACACATGTGCACACATACACAGCACAACAAATTCAGATACAAATATGATTATATACACAGACTTACACATGCACAGTAATACAGGCACACACAGACACACACACACACACAGTCTCGCACACACACATTGAGCCAGGTTGTGCCCACACTACAGGGGAAGAACACCCAATTAATTGTGTACCTGAGCTGGAAGCTGCACCCAGGGATGAGGCTTATGCCAGAATTGAAAAGGAATATCTGTGGGTAGTGTGGCACTTCAAACACTACAGCCTTATCTCTATGGCAGGGGGTTTATCCTAGTCACTGACCACAGCTTCCCCCTTAACATGGCTGTACAGAACAAGTGGGCAGAATGCACAACTGCTATGAAGGACTCTGGTGCTGCAAACATATAACTTGTCGATCCTGCACTGCAGTGGCTCCCATCATGCCATTGCAGATAGGCTATCTAGGCAATAATATAAAAACTAAGAAATGAGAGTAAACCCTAGAGAGATGACTCTGTTCACTCTTATGTGAAACAAGTCTCTTGGCAGAAACCAAGGAGATGCTATTTAATTGTTTTTTTTGGGGGGGGGTAACATCAAGTAATTGTAACAAAATTGAAGAAAATGGCCATGGTTGTTTTTTTTTTATGTTTGCTTGTGCACATGCACAAGAAACATTATGTGGCAGCTTAGGAGAGAAGAAGGTTTTGGAGGTCCAGCACTTCTTAGGCTTGGCCCTCATTTCCCAATGCGGTGGCACACTGCTGCTGACACTAGTTCAGCAAGCGTGCCACCAACCTGAAAGGAATTAGCCGCTGCAATGAAGGAGTGACCCTTCATTGCAGGGTGGTGCCTTGCCTGGTGTGAACATTTCAAAAAAACATGGTGGCTGTCGCCGTCTGCTACTCACAGTCCCCATAAAAGCTGATGGGGTGCCCAATCCCCTGTTGGCATGCCCCCTCCCCAGTTCCTTTGCCGACAGAGGAGCCCAATCCCGTTGGCATAATGTCCCCCCATGTAATAGTTATGTATGCCGAGGGGATACCCAATCTCCCTCGGCATCATGTGCCCCCCCAAACAGACACATTTTCTGTGCCGATGGGGGGCCCAGTCCTTGCTGGCTTCAGTCACCCTTCTCAAACAACACAGGTGGCACACTGGGAGCCCACTCCAGTGTGCCAAAAACAGACCTGTGAAGGAAAAACCTTCCCACAATGTTTTTTTTTTTACCTTGTGAAAGAAAAAAGGGTCCTGCATTGTCTCTAGTGCCCCGACCCCCAACTCGCACCCACCCTCTGCGCACCCGACCTCCCCACAGCCCCCCTCACCACATGCTTACCTCCAGAGCCTGGTACGATGATCTTCGGTGGACCGGGAACACGTCTGCACTCTTCAAAGCCGACCATGAACTGAAGAAATGCTGGTAAGCTGTATAATGGCATAAATGGGGGGTTTTGAACTTAGGTGGATATCTCGACCATTTTTGTGACTTTTGGCTCCAAATTTTCAACATGGGGTTCTGGGGACCTCTCCTTATGAATTCAGTCACTGTAATTTTGTTATTCAGTCCCAAAAGGTGATTTAGTGGTTACTGCTTGGAATCACCTTCTGGACCAATTAATGAAATTACAGTGTCACTGTTCATGAGGTGGCTCCCAAAAAGCCTATGCTGCAAATTTGGTGAAAAAATTCCAAAAAATGACTGTGTTTCATGCGTGCATTGTGCAGTTTCTACGCACGCTCGTAACTTCAAGAATGTTTGATATTTTCACTCCAGATTTTCAGCATTGCCATTTTTTCACACCTCCTTATGAACAGTACAGCTGTAATTTTTCACATCCTGCCCAAAGTGTGTTTTGGCACATGTGGCGCACAATGGCGTGGTCGCTATGAGAAATCATTGTTTGGGACAGATTAAGAAAGTCACAGTGACACTGTTCATGAGCAGAGGTCCCAAAATGCCTATATTGAAAATTTGGTGAGAAAATTGTAAAAAAATGACTGTGTTACGAGCATGTATTGCGCAGTTTTCACGCACGCTTGTAACTTTGAGCATTTTTAATATTTCACTCCAGATTTTCAACATTGGAATGTTTTCACTCCTCCCTATAAACAGTACTGCTGTCATTTGTCACATCCTGGCTGAAATGTGTTTTCGCACATCTGGAGCACAATGGCGCGGTTGGTGTGAGAAATCAATGTTCAGGACAAATTAACAAAATCACAGTGACACTGTTCATGAGTGGAGGTCCCAAAATGCCTCTGATGAAAATGTGGTGACAAAAGTCCACAAAATGACTATGTTATGAGTGTGTGTTGCGCAGTTTCCACGCACACTCCTAACTTCGAGAATCTGTAATATTTTCACTCCAGATCTGCAACATTGCCATTTTTGCACACCCCCTTATGAACAGTACAGCTGTCATTTTTCACATCCTGCCCAAACTGTGGTTTCACACATCTGGCGCAGAATGGCATGGTTGCTGTGGGAAATCAACATTCGGGACAGAGTAACAAAATCACAGTGCCACTGTTCATGAGCACAGGTCTCAAAGCTTTCATGAGGTGGGGGTCACAAAAAGGCCTTGTTGAAAATCTGTAGTGCAAATACCAACAAACGCCCGGGGCGTTAGGGGTTTCTAATCATAATGTCCCGCCCTGTACAGACTGACAAGTGTCAGGGGGTGTGCCTTTAGACTGCCGGCTGTAATACTCATGCCATTCCACCTCCACCCTGCAGTCAGTGACAGGCATTGAGGTGTGCCTTGCACTATTCTGCCCCAGAGTTCACCCCATTCTTTTATACTGCACTCATTTCAGCGTATGTCCTTATGGAATGGGGTGACTGTATAGCCGAACACCCCAAGGCACACCTCAACACTTGTCAGTGTCTGCAGGACAGGGTGAGGTGAAATGGCATGAGCATTATGGGCAATGACCCAAAGGTACACCCCAATGCCTGTCCATGTCAGCAGGGTGGAGATGGGGTTGGCATGAAGTTCAGTACTTCACTGCCATTCCTATTCTGCATCTGTCTAACTCCTGCACTTCCAGTGCTAATACCGTCAAGCAAACATTCGGCATTGACAAATGCTTGTTTGTATTTCTTTGTGTCTGTGACTAAGTGTAAGTCTAACTGAAGGTCACCTTGGGTACAGGCAGACATTGTTCAAATATAATTAAAGGGGAACAGTCAGCACCAAGGGATTCACACCCATGTGTAGGTTGGTCTCAATTTGCACTTTGCAAAGCATGTTTTTGCTTACTGTTTACTGTAGCATAGTAGATTGTATGAAACCAATTTGCTTACTTCCAGGCTGACATGTTCTGTAACTACAAATCACAGAATCCCCTTTAGCTGACATCAGAGCAGGACTGCAGCATTAGAGATTCAAATAGCCTGCAGTACATGTTAAAGTTTTTGTAATCTTTGATCTTCTGTTTGCTGGTCCCGCTGTCCTCACTGAGCTAAGTATAGTCACAGTGGACTGTACTTTGCCCCGGGACAACAGCGATTAATCCTTTTATTCCATTTTTATTTGGCAAAGTCTGTGATCTGCTTCTGAAGAGACCTCTACCAAACTTAAAGAGCAGCTGACGCCTTCAGAACAACTTTAATAAACTATAATATTTGGACACAGTTCAGCTTGTAGTTCAGGTTAGTTCTGTATTCCTTCTCTCCATTATTTATTACTAAGGTAATTTGCATTAAAACAAAATCTTTGTTCCTGAAGAGTTCATCTATTCATGTTGCTTTCTCCCTACCTGAGGTCATAATGCACTGCTTGTGACATCACAGTTACTTTTATGCCAGCACAATCTGATGTCACAAAATAGGATTGTGACTTGACTTAGGGAGTAAGCTATAGAGGCAGATGAACTTTAAGGGAACTCTAAGGGATAAAGACCGCGTATTCATGAAAATGTATTCAGTAATAAATAATGAGGAAGAGAAATATACAGAACATGTATTGAGTGCAAACTGAATTGTACCTAATTATTATGTTTTTCAAAGTATTCTTTGAGGCATCAGTAGCTCTTTAATTAGTAAATCGATGTCTAATACAGAGCAAAGGAGAGGTTGTGTGCCTGGCCTTGTGCTGTGGGTGCTGGGATCCATGGTGGGACTTGAAGAAGCAGCCCT
Source organism: Neoceratodus forsteri (assembly GCA_016271365.2). Classification (NCBI taxonomy): domain Eukaryota; kingdom Metazoa; phylum Chordata; order Ceratodontiformes; family Ceratodontidae; genus Neoceratodus; species Neoceratodus forsteri. Next base: position 78,229,799 of record JADMNL010000029.1, on the reverse strand, counting down.
AAGAGAGTTATATCCTGGTTGGTGGCAGTGTGATTCAGTAAGTGACTCAGACCACCCTTGTTACACTACCCAGGGCTCATGGGAGTGTGTTTAAGATGTTCAAGGCCTCTAAATCTCCACTGCAGATTTTGTTCCAGTTCTCAGCTGCTACCATATCCACCAGGCACTATCTCCCACATTATTACTACTCTGCTTGTCTCTCAGTCTCACACTTCTGGCCTTATAAGTCTGTCTGGATCACCACCCCACTGGTCCTGTTTTACAGATTTGGAGGTTACTTTCAACCACACAACTAAACATCTTATTTTTTAACATGAACACGTTAAAAAAAGTAATCCATTGCCAAGCCACTATCTTGTGCTGCCTTGATCAGCTACAGACAAACACAACACACTCACTCCCTTGATCAAAAGTATGCATACTGAGCTCCCTGCTCCCTCAATCAGCAACCCACATTCTAAACTCCCATCTCACTTACTCTATCCAAACAAGACATACTGCAAACAAGCACTACTCAAAGTCAATTATCAAAACAAAAAAAAAACCTGCTCATTCAGTGTCATTTAATTTCTATGGGAATCTGAATACAGCCAATATAGCCTTGATACAGCCACTGCAGTTTTAATGCCTCTGGTGTACCTAACCATTTGAATTAACTATTTCAGTCTGGGCTGTGAAAATTATATCGGGCGCACTACTGCGGCCTGTGATTATCCCTATTCTCTTTTTCTCTTTCACTTGGCTGGAAAACTAAGAAAACATATAGGAAAAAAAAACAACTTCTATACCTCATGCTACTCTAGCAGGCAGGGAAAGCTTTTGGGATGCTGGTGGGTTATTGTACCACCAAGCAGGACGCGGTAGCAAAGCGGCCATGCACTGCAGTTTAAAGTGCAGAGGTGTGGGAATAGCATTTGTTATCATTGGGAAACACTTTTTTTAAGGTTGTTTAGCCTGATGTTACAGTTTTGAATCTCTGAATTTGGGGCTTCTGAAACCAGAAGTGATGGCATATCTGCTTTGGAATTGGTGTGTATAAGATGTGAGCGTCCTCCATTGTTGGACTGTGAAAGTTATATCAGGTTCATTATTGTTGCCTGTGGTTATCACTATAACCCCCTCTCTCTCTCTCTCTCTCAACAAAAAAAAAGAAAATATCTATAAAAACAAACAACTCATATCCCTAGTAGTACTCTAGCAGGCAGACAAAGGCATTTGGGATACTGGTAGGTTACTGCACCACCAAGCAGGACATGGTAGCAAAGTTGCTATATACTGCATTTCAAAGAGTAGAGGTATGGGAATCACACTTGTTATCAGTGGGGAATGCTGTGTTAATGCTGTTTAGCCTGATTTTACAATTTTAGATCTCTGAATTTGGGGCAGCTGAAACTGGAAGTGATGGAATATCCACTTCTGGTTTGGCGTGAATAAGGGACCAAGCCAGAGCGCGTGTCAGTGAGTACACGGCAGAGGCGAAACTGGCAGAGGCATGTGTCTGCCGGTGTCAGCCAGTGAGGCCAGTAGGAAAGGAAACTATCAAAAGTTAATTAAAGGCTTGGAATTTTTGGTGAAACATGGGGCATAATTTTGTACAACCACAGGTGGTCACTCTTATGGATGGGAGGGCAGGATTTCAATGCAAGAAATGTGAAACTATTTTGCTATTAAGCTTACATACACAAAGTGTATCTGATTATGTTTGCCACACTGTATTAACATGGCCACATTTTTAATAAACAAACACTTTTATTCAAAGAAAATTCATTTTTTCAATGTTTTAATATTTACATACAGATGCAGTACCCATTGTATAAGATTAACTCATTCAGCTCAAGATGTCTGTTTTGAATAAGGTTAAACGTAGAATGTTTAGACTCATATGTACGCTACAGGAGGGAATTTAAGACATGGCAGGATGTTTATTGTCATGGGTTAAATGCACTTTCCAGTCCTTTTTTTTTAAAATATTGTTTTTATTAAAATATTATCATCTCATTACCGTTAATTAAGAATACATTAAGCACCTTCTAACAGATGCAAAGGAGATATCAAACTGTGTCGTAATATACATTTTAAACTGAAGTGTAAGGCACTTGGCTTAAATGCTTCATACCTCACTAGGCACGTGGGTGTGCATTTAACCCATGACAGCCAACACCCTGTTGTGTCTTAGTCTTTATTTATTTTGTATGAAACAATTGTTAACATTTGTATTTTTAAATTACATATCAAACACAAACTACATTGTTGTTATTGAAAATAGGTCTTTATGTTTCAGATGTTACAGTAAATGCAAATATGAGGCAGCTGCAACTCTAAATGCCTGCTTTGTTTTCAAAGTCCTTAAATGTCACTTTTGATAGTTCATTCAAGACTATAATGAACAGTTACTCAGTTGCTAAATTGACTTTTTGTTTCAAAGAATTGTTCAGTATTCTAATCTTTGCAAATAATAAGAATCCAGTTCTGCTTGAAAATCTTCATTATTGACATCATGACCTTTGAAAAACCCAGTTAAACCCTTTAGCATTTTGCTTCTGTTGCTAATATAAAGGCTTTCTTTGTGTTGACTGCTTGTCATAAAAGTGTTTCATAGAGTAAATGAGAAATTAACAAAGAAACTGCACAACAAACATATGAACCTGAACACCAACAGTTGCAACCATTAGGCGTTCGCAACTAATTTTCCTGCTCTTATTTTTATTATCAGGTTTGTCCTGCTCCTTTCACCAGCTGACCTTATTAGGCCCTTCCTCAGTGACCTCCCCACCCCAACAACACCCTTAACTAGTTAACATCTCCTATAGCTACCCCCCATGGGGAATTCATAGGCATTCAGTTGTCCAGGACAGGATCCAGTGTGGCCAGTGGGAATGAGCTATCGGGACCAAAAGTGCCCCTGTCACTGGGGTATCAGAGTCTGGCACACACAACAGAGTACTGATGCAGTGCCATCAATCATCCCTTCCTCTCTTCCATGTGAAGTGCCACATTGTATCCGCAGCAGGCAGGTCCACAGTGGCCAAGCCTACAGTTTCCCTCTCTCAGAGATGGGAAGCATGTGGGTGTATGCTACCCCAATCTCATTCTAGCGTACAGGAGAGACCCTGGCTTGCAGCAAAACCAGGTCCCTAGCATAGCAAGTGACTACCAGCTCCTGTGCTATCTGACCAATCCCAGTTCATATTCTTTGTTAAAAAAATTCCTTTTGTATTTTCACGATAAGTTATATAAGCTTCCTCCTCAATTCTTACATTTGTTTAAAAGTTCAGTATCTGACTTTACAAGCATAAAGTGGTTTGCCAGATATTTGGAGGTTATTTATTTTATTTAATTTTTGTTGACTGGGTAAGTGCATTAGACAAATCCTGCCTATTTTCAGGCATGACCGGGGAGGGGATACAGATGAATGCCAACTGACCTTGAACCAGATTAAGCTGTTGGTGGTATTTTTAGTGAATGAGGGAAATTTGGCCAGGACACGGGAAATTCCCTACTCACTGTAGAGACCTTTGCTACTGGCTGCAGGATGGCCAGTGTGCAGGTGCCAACCCGGAGGACGTCGAGAGTGCAGGAGAGAGGACCTCCTCCTCGCTTGCAACTTTTGGGGGCGTGGATGAGGAATGTTGTGGCTGCTGTCAGTATGGTGATGATAATCGAGGCTGACATGCCGAGTGTTGGGGCTCTTGCTGGGCAGCAAGGAGCAGCTTGTTCTTCAGAAGCAAATGGTAACCGTTCTGCTTTATTAGTAAAGTGCTCTGCTTTGGTACATGAAATGATGTTGTTGGATGAGGAGCTTGCAGCGCTCCGTCAGGCATCATCAGGGCTTCCTAGTGTTGGAACCATGCAGTTGCCTAAGCCCCCTGCTGACACTGAAGGTTTAGTGCCATTTTCTGTTACTTCTGCATCGTCGGAGGTTTGTTTTGGGGCTGGCAGTCTTCCGAGTGCTCCCTCGGTGTGCTCACAGCCCACGCTTGTTACTTTGGAAATCCCTCCGGTGCAATCTGGAAAACAGAGGTGTAGACTTGGTAAAATGCGAGGTAAGCCTCCCGGAGGTCGGCCTGAGACATCAGGCCCTTTGAATTTGGCTACGGATGTGTTCCTTTTTTCGGCTTCAAAATCACCTGGCTGGAGTAAACGACGGGGGACTTTGGCCCAGGTTGGGCAGTTATCTGCTATGGGACTTTCTAATGTATCCAGGGATTGTAGCCAGGGGGCTTCTTGGTCCTCTGAGATGGCTTTGAAGAGTGCTGGTTGGGAACAGGGAGATGGGGTAATTGGACTCCAGCCTCCCAGGATCCCACTTATTTGAAGATGCTGCAAAAAGCAGCTGCATCTGTGGCCACCGACACTGACTTGAGCTCCAATGATCCCCGGGGTGTTGTTTCTGGTTGTGGCCTGACAGAGAGTAGTGTTTCAGGTGTACAGACTGATGTATTACAGACTCTTAATGGTTTAGGGGATGTTTCTATTGTTTCAGGTTCTCCTGTTGTTGATCATTTATCTACTCTGCATAAAGTAGCTCTTTCTCCTGCTCCTTCCACTAAAGTACCCCCTGAGCCTGAGGTTCCTCTCAGGCTGGGACCGGTCCCTTTGGTGCTAGATTCTGTAGAAGATGACCCTGTTCATCCAGTTGGTTTTAAACTTGCCTATTTTTTTTTCCACTAAGGGAGAACCGGCACCTAGGCGTAATGCCGTCCGATTGTTATATAAGGGAGGGCTAGTGGAACCCCTAAAGGGTTTATGTGGCTAAAACTTTACTTAAGGGCTCTATGAAGTTTTTTTCCTCCGAAATCTTTGCCCTTATTAGTTTGGGTAATTATAATTATGATGTCAGTTTTAAACAAGTTTCCAGCCTGGATAGGTTTTGGACACAGTATGCAGCCTGTCAAGCTTCTCCCACTTGGTCCCCCTTTCAAGCTATTCCCTTGACTAAGCCCACCATCAGGAATATTACTATTATGTTTGAAAATGAAGGGGTCAATGTGGAGGATATTTTATTTTGGTTAAAACAGCGGTGTGAGGTGCTCAACAAACCTACCTCCACATTAGATAGTGAACAAATCTGGGATGGAGGATGGAGAGTTCGAGTGAAGTTGTATTCTACCAATGCTGGGCCTAGTCATTTACCTAGTTTCTTTTATCTGGGGAAAGATAAAGGTCTCATTTTTTATGTGGGGCAGCCTGAATCTTGTTTTAAATGTGGTTCCCATGTTCACCTTAGTTCTGCCTGCGATACTGTAAAGTGTAGTCATTGTTTTGACTTTGGCCATAATTCCAGTGCATGTTTGAATCTGTTTAAGTGTAACCTCTGTGGTGTCTGGTACATGCCACAGGCGCTGCCCCGGGCATCCCATAATAGGAGGATTGTCCTTCACACGAAGGTTTGATTACTATGGCACAGCAAGCATAGCTAAGCTTGTTGCTGCCAGGGACTTGAAAGTCAGTTTGCTTTCCTCTGCACCTGAGGGGTTGAACAGGGGGCCAGAGGGGGTTGTAGTCCAGGACAATCTGGTCAGCTCTCCTCCTCTGTTGCAGGCTCAGCCTTCTGTTAAAATTCCACCCCCTGTCCCAGTGGTTCGTGTCATGGAAGAGGAGCTGGTTGTGGTTGATAGTGTAATGCCCCCCCCCCCCAGCAGTCTGCCTCTGACCTGGATGCTTCTGGTTTTGTACAAATCCCTCATAAGCGGACCAGGAAAGGTCTGGCTGTTGCTGGCCAGGGCAAGGAGGCAGAAGTCCGTACTTGGCAGTCTGGTAATAAGTTTGTGGTATTGGCCACGGACCTGTCTGATAAGGACTCGGGGGGGAAGACACGGATACCTCCTCTATTCAATCCTATATGGACACTGAGGGAGGCAGGGAGTTGGATCCTATTGCTAAACAGACCCTTCAAAGTCGTAGGAGTAAATCACCCATTGGCACTTAAATGGCTTCTTCCTCAGTCTGTTCTTTAAATGTAAATAGTATCAAAGGTCATAGAAAGCTTGGGGGTGTGCTATTGACTATGCAAGAGTTCAGGTGTGATATTGTTTGTCTAGTGGATACTCGATTAAAATCACATCAAGAACTGCAACAGGCTTCCCGGGCATGGACCCTTGGTCCTTCCTTTTGGTCATCCGGCACTGATAAATGTGATGGTATTGGTATTTTCTAACCCTGATTTACATGTTTCCAGGTTGGTAGATATACTACCGGGTAGAGCGTTGTTTTTGGATTTTACTTACTCCTTGAAGAGATTTCGGATAATTGTTGTTTATGCTCCCCAGACCAAAGCACAGTGGGTGTCCCTTTTTCATTTGGTGAGACACTTTTTGCATACCTCCAGGTTACTCTTATGGGTAGGTGATTTTAATTATAGTTTACACCAAAGGGATAGGGGGTTGCAAACCCCCAAATTATTTCGTGATTCTATTGCTTTGAAGGAAGTTATCACCATGGCCCAACTTATGGATGCTTATAGGTTTTGTCATGGGACGGGTGAGTTTACCTTTTTTAAGGGACCTTTTCGAACACGTATTGATTTTGTGTTCTTGTCAAAAGTTTTGAAGATTCTTTCTTGTCAGATGGTGGGTGTGGAATTTTCAGACCATGTTGCCCTCAGGGTGTCTTTTTCTTGGGACACTGCTGCAAAGTGTAAGAAAAACAGATGGAGGCTTAATGACTCCCTCTTGGAGGATTCTAATATTCTGAAATTGTGGAAGAGGGAATGGGTGGCTCGGCTCTCGGTAGCTGAACTCTATGAGGACGTGTGTGAGTGGTGGGAAGATTCTAAATTAAGATGGAGGCATGTCTTTCAGGGGAAGGCTGCTGCAAATCAGACTGCTCAATACTTACAGTATTTGGCATTGCGGCAGCAGTTGCAACATTTGATTTCTCTATCTGATACCACACAGCATGACTATAGTGCTCAAATTGCTGTGGTTTGTACACAAATGAAAACCTTTTAATATGATCGGGCTAGTTCTTTGGGACAGGAGGCTAGATTTGGGACTCGGGTGACCAAAGGGGGGGTTGGACCCTTTTAAGGCCTGTAAAGGACGAGTGGATTCTAAATTTATTCGGACTTTATGGTCCCCCTCCGATGAATTGGTTACGGCTCCGGAGGCTTTGGTTAATGTTGTGGAACAACATGTTCTTAACATGTTGGGTAGCATCCCGGTGTGTGAGTCTGCGGATTCCTTTTTGGACTCCCTGCATCTCCCTCCGCTCTCTCCTAATGAGCAGGGTCTGTTATCTGCAGATATTGTCACCTCGGAAGTGGCTCAGGCCATAGGAAGTTTAAATTTGAATTCAGCACCAGGATCAGATGGCCTTACTGCCCATTTTTATAAAACCTTTATGAAGGATCTGGTTCCGGCCTTAACGTTGTAGTTTAATGATATGTATCCATAGCCTCCTTTACAAAGTCTATGAAGGAAGCCATTTTGGTCTTGATTTTTAAAAAAGGGAATGCGGCTGATTTGAATAATTGGAGACCACTGAGTTTACTGAATGTGGATTATAAAATCCTGGCCAAAATTTTATTAGCCAGATTACTCAAAATTGCTGATCTTACAAGTCCTGCTCAGACGTGTGGCATTCTGGTAGATGCCAACATGATAATCTGGCTTTGTTGACGGAATTATTTGCCTTGGGTGAGAGGGCGATAGTTACTGGCTGGGTCTTGGGTTTGGACCAGGAGAAGGCCTTTGATAGGGTCTCCTAGGGTTTCTTGTTCTCAGTGTTACAGGCCTTTGGGATTCCTGTTAGGTTTCTTCATTGGCTTAAGACTTTATATGCTGGGGCCATGATCTTTCCTAATGTGAATGACTGGTTGGGTAAGCCTGTGATGATGGTACGTGGGGTTCAGCAGGGGTGCCCCTTAAGTCCTATTCTTTACAATTTTTGTATCGATATTTTGATTAGGACAATTTTTCTTTGTCCTCAAATTTTGGGGCTGGGGGGGGGGTCCCTCCTTCTGAACCCATCAAAATTTTAGCTTATGCTGATGATTTGGTTTTGATTGTGGACATCCATACTGAGGAAGCAGCTTTGGTACAGGTTCTTCAGACCTATTCCTCAGTTTCTGGATCTTGTATTAATTTTTGGAAAAGTGTTGAGGTTCCCATTGGTCACCTCATTCTTCCACCTGGTGGTACCTATACGGGGATTCCAATTTCTGTAGCTCCTTTCAAATATTTAAGTATTTTTTTGGGGACTGGAGATATGCACTCTCATAACTGGCAGGTTGCCCTAGGGAGGGTGGAAGGTCTTATTTCTGAGTGGAAACAGTATCAGATTGGTAAGAAAAAAAGGGTGGTTTTGCTTAAAACTTTGGTGATTCCTATTTTTTTGTATCTTTGTTATGTGTTTCCCCCCTATGGCCTTTTTTACCAGACTATATGTTTTTTTTTCAAGGGTTTTGGGGTTCCCGTCTAAACCCAGTGAGGCGAGTGTGGCCTATAGACCATTAAGTGAGGGAGGGGTTGGCATGATTCACCCAGTCGTTTTTTATAGTTTGTTTTTTAGCTATAATTTTGGGAAAGCTTTGAAGCCAGGGGAGGTGGTTTGGAAACCATTTTTGATGCAGTGGTTGTTACCCTGTCTTTCAAATTGGGATTCAGGAAAGAAGGGTTTGAAGTCTCGATTTCAGGAAGTTCCGCCGTTTGGGAAGGAAGCTCTTAAGGTGGCATTGTCCTGGGTTTTTTCCCACGGGATTTTTGTGTCCTGTCTCGTCGTATGCTTTATGACAGGGTTTGGAGGAGGGAGGCTCAGGAGGAGGTGGCTTTCCCCTTCTGTCCCCCAGGTCATTTTGCTTGGATCCTCCAGCAACTCCGTAATCCCTGTTTACCCCCTTATGTTTGGGATATGGTATGGTTGGGTAATTATGACAGGTTAAGTGTCAAGGGTAATCATAAGCATAAAGCATTGAATGCTTGATATTGCCCAGGGATCTTTGTCAGGGTATTCTGGAAACCCAACAGCATTTATTTTTAGAATGCCCTTTTGCCCTTGCTTTTTGGACTTTGTTGGCAGGTATGTGGTCCGAACCATTACTGCAACATTTATCTTATGAACAGATTAAGTTTTGTACACATATTGCTTTATGTCAAAAATATCATGCTGATACTCTGTATATTGTTTTGGTTTTGATCTGATATTATCTATGGCAGGCCAGATGCACGTTGGTCTTGCATCAGAAAGTGATTTCTTTACAAGAAATAATTGACAATATTAGAACTGCTATACGTTTAGTTAAATTGTATGATTTTAAGGTTCTGGCAGGACCACAATTTCTCCTTTCATGGCATAATTGTGATCTTTGGTCTATTGATTGATTGTCAAATATTTCCTTTCGACTATTTTTGTTATTTATTTTTGCTAATTGTGTTCTTGATGTTCTTGATTTAGTTTTCAGTGTATAGGATATTGTTTCTTTTGTAATGAAGTCCAAATTTTTCAACAAAATTCCCTACTCTTTTCGATAAGTGCCATGGGATCTTTAACATTCACCTGAACTACCACCAATCCAAGTAGATGGGACCTCGGTTTAATGTCTTATCGAGAAAGGCGGCACCTCAGAAGTGCAGCACCCTCTCATGCTGCACTACAGTATCAGTACTGGGATATTAACCATGCCAGGTGGGAACTGAACCCACAGCCCTCTGATCTCCTGGCCTCAGAGGTGAGTGTGCTACCTACTGAGCCACTGACACAGCCTTCTCCCAACAAACATTTACCACAATCTCTCTAAAAACATTGTCAGGTACTGTAAACACGTATTATACAATGGCATGAATAAATGCAGCATCCTGATTGGTCACACTGCCCTAGGGACCATGATGTCAGGTAAATAGTAACATCACTGTATCTAGGGCAAGCAGAAAAATAACCTCATCACACGGCAGCATGAAATGGAAATCACTGTCCCTTCCACTAGCTCCAGCCAGATGCATTAATTTTTTAAATGCCAGCTTAACTTCACACAACCCCCACTCAGCAACTCACTCCTGAAGCTGTCACAAGAATGTTTCGACATTGATGCCCTTATGGCTTCACATATCCTGTTTTCCCTTGCTCTTCATCCTCATGGAACAAAGTGAAGCCGTAATAACCACTATGAGTGCATGTGCTTTAAAGCACCATGCTCCACTTACCGATCATCAGCTCTGTTTTCCTTTCTCCACACAGAGCCACCTAAATAGTTCAGCAGAGCCCCGCTGTGATGCACAATAAAAAAAATCTGTAACAAAAAATGAAGCCATGACACCAAATAAACTTTTCACTCTTGCTCGTCACTGAGATCACATCAGTGTGTGCGCACTTTAGTGCCACACTATACACTGGCTGAGTGTCTCCGCAGGAGTGAGCAGGCTGGATCATTCAGGCAACAGCTCCACCTAGTGGCAGAAAAAGAAATATTGTGGACTTTTTAAAAAAACATATGCCTACACACAGAAGCATCAAATAAGAAATATATAAAAATGCATTTGTTTTCCTTTTCTTTAATATTAACAAAAATGAGCTATTGTATAATAGCTATACGGCACTTCAGGGTGTGTGTTATTGTGTATTATAAAATGTGTAAGAAAAATATTGCATCCTTGTAACCCGGGCGGCCACAACTACCAAGTGGGAGTCTCCAGGGGTTGGGTTGGTGGTATTTTTTGTGTTATTAGTGCTGTACAGTGCCTCCATTATGTAACCCCTTACCTGAGACCTGGGCTCGGGGAGAAAAATGTCCCACGGCATGTTGGCTAGGTTTGGCTACTCTGCACAGGGGCACCCAAGTATTCCGGACACAGGAAGCAATAACTGAATGTCCATACAAGGAGTTTTGATTCTGAAGTGTGGCTTTTATTCACAACAAAAAGGAACAATAAAGCATAGACGGACCCCCATGGGGCTACACTCCTGGTAATGCAGATTTCTCCTGAACAGACACACATCTGCTTAAATCTTAAACCCTCGGATTTAGCAACACACAGGGCACTCGGCCTGAACTTGTCTCTCTCTGGTTTCCTGGCTCGGCCCCTTGCCAGCCCCTGGACTACCTTCTTTCCTTGGCTTGGCTCCCTTGCCAGCCCTTGAACTACTTATCCATTTATCATGGAGATTTATGGTGGCTCCCTATTCCACCCATGAGCACTTCTGGCTCCATCAGGAAATCTTCTTCAAACAATCCCATGTCTGGGTACTTTCCTCAGGCACTGGCCAAGTACCTGAGAGAAAGCAACAGGTGCCTTAAAGTGAACCCGTAGAGGTGACTCTGGTCACGAGAGATGGGAGGTCTCCCACCTCTTGCTCCCATAAATCATACCCGGCCATTCCTCTGGACTTTAACACCTCATCTCTGAAAACACTTTACTTTGTAGATTCTCTATAAATGTATGTCACACTTAATCTACTGTTTCTTCCATCCCACATGTGCTGAACTTGAAACATACTTAATTAGTGGTTCTGTCCATTCCTCTAGACACCCACAGAGTTAAGCAGTCCTATTCCACAACTTTTAAAACTGTACTTGGCTGTCTTTCCTGACCCCACAGTAGCAGTCACTTAAATTCATCTTGTCCCAGGTGAAACACATTGGCCCTTTAGCAGAGCAAACTCACCCTTAGTTGCAGGTGCCCCACAGGCTTTTTCTCTTCTGAAACATAATGAAATGTCCAGGTGCCTCAGCACAAATCCTCACAGGCAGCTTCTTTTTCCACTAGCCAGGCCAGGGGAATTGCCTCTGGAAGCAGGTTGATTCCTTTCCCCCCATCCCTGCAGGGATGGGGCCCTGAAACTTTGGAAAGCGGTCTCCACCACTTCAAACAGGCACTGTTGTGTTCCTCTTGAGGTGAGAACACACACCTAAACTAAAAAATATTGCTCTCTGGCAGAGCTAAGGGCTCTGAGGGCCTGCAGCTGCAGCTCGCCTCCTCTCTACTGAGCCCACATACAGACTACTACAGACTCACTTCAAATCCTCCCAACATTCAATCCTAACTTCCCTAGCTGCAACATTCCAATGTGGCTTATGCAGCTGTGACAGTTCTAAAATGATGTCATCCCTCAGTCTCAGCTGAGACTGAGAACAGAGTGAGACGGTGTGAAATCCATTTAACTGGAATTTCACAAGCTGCCTTCCCTGCCTGCCACTAGGTCTAACTGGGATTCTTGTAACCCCGGGTAACAGGGGTCACATCCTGATTGTTAGGACCTGTGTGCTGTTAGACCAGAATGGACATGTCAAAAATTTCCTGGCAACCAGGACACAGTCACGTTAACAATATCAGTGCCTTTTTTAAGTTCCTGATTTCCATTACAAACATGGCTGCCACCTTTACTCACTAAAAAATCACCTAGGCACTGAAAATTAAACCATCGAAAATAAACAGAACAGTCAAACTGATTAGATATTATTTTTCATTATATTCCTCTCCACATAGCAAATTATGATGTAGTACTTCTCAAAGGTTTATGTTTTTTTGGAGCATCTTTTCTGACCATGTACCGCCCCCCCCCCATCCATACCTGCCTACCAGGATAATCTTTGCGGCTTACTCTACCCCAGAAGCAATTGAATCCCTGCCTTTACTGAGGCCTTCTGTTGTGTGGGTTTATGTGGGGAGAGGAGAATATTCAGCCAGTAGAACTCTGCAGATGTTTGAATTTCTGCATTCCAAGATAAGCAAACATTTTATCTGTTGAATGTCTGGACAGACAGATGCTTGAGAGCCTGGGAAGGGACTACTTTTTACTAGTTACTTTTTAACTAAAGAAAATGCCTGTTTTAATAAAAAGTTACTTTTTGTTTTTAAAAGTTCTCAGCTTATCCATTTTATAAGTGCAATAAGACACTCTGAGGTGAGTGTTGTGCTGGCACAATGCACTTCAGAGGCTGATAGCACTCCACCAATGGTGTCGTGCTCATTACATCCTTGGCATGTGTTGTACCAGCACAATACACATCTCCGTCATGTTTATTGCTTACATAACATCACTTTGTGGGTGTTGAACACACTCGGCTTGTGGTCTCATGCTTGCATCCACTGGTGACATTATGCAAGCAATAAGACATGACTAGGTGTGGGTTATGGTCTGATAACAGCATACCCAGATGTGTGATGAAGCATGGGCACTTGTACTAAGTGCCTTTAGCACCTGGGAAGTGCTCTTATCAGGCCATAACCTACACCTTGGAATGTCTTATTGTACTTAAAAATGTGTCTCTCAAGTAAATATTTAAAAAGAACTCCAAAAAGACCAAAATGTTTTAAGAAAGTAAGTTTTAATGGTTGTAATAGTAAAAATAGTTTTCTTTAAAGTATTTTATAATTGTGTCATGGCCACTAGAGGGTGCTCCTTCCTAAATGAACAGATATAGGGATGACTCAGGTTATGTCTGCACGCACACACACACACACACATTGGATGGTGACAGTGAGTGGGCAGTTTGAATTTCAGTGACAGCAAGCAGGCAGTTTCTTTGGAAGTGAGCGTGTTACTCGCCAGCCATCGTAGTTACCGCTTTTTGGCACAGCACTTCGGGATCACAGTTTTTAACAATGGACCCCTCACTATCCCATTTACCAGAAGATTGAATGTTTAGTTAGGTATTTAAAAAAAATGTTGGAACAGCCAGTGGAGGAGTGATGTGGAATGTTATATGAACGCGAACGTGTCACTCGCCACCCATGGTAGTTACTACTTCAATTGTGTTCTGCATCTTATATATGGACATACAACTATGACAGCAGAATTAGGCCAAAAGGTCTATCGCATCTGCTCGAGCTCAGCTCACAGTTGAGATGCTACTGCTGCCCTCCCAGTGCCTCCCTCCTAAGGTCTCTTCCCAGAGATCCCTCACTGTCCCTCCCCCACCTGTACCTTGCCCATGTACCTGTCCCAATGTGTCAAAAATATTCGCACATTTTTAGTGTCAGACTCAGTGTCTTACATTGAAAGTCAGCAGGAATGGGCAATACCCCAGCACACCATGCTACATCCTTTTAAAATAGTATTGCTTACCTCCCTCACAGCTGCTACCACCACTACTGTTTTGCTGTTTAGTCACATGCAATTAATGGCTGGAGAACAGTCAAGTAAATACCATCATTTAGTTAAAAAAACCCCACAAATATATCATTTTGTAACTCCTGGCTTATTTCCATGCTGCCTTTGCCTCTGCTGAACTGTTAGCTGTCAGTTCCCACACTCTCGCTTCCTCTCCTCTCCTCTCTTAATGAATACCTTCTCTCAACATTCCATATACTGAACCTTTTGAGGCATTTTCTTTTTCATTAGGTCTGTTAGGGTTTTGCTATACTGCTAAAATGTTCTACAAACCTGGGGTAATATCCAGCAGTTCCCATATATGCCCCCGCCTTCTTCTTCTTGGGGGGGGGGATATGGTCCATCCTTGAATAGCCTCAATCTTTGATGGCTCAGGTTGGTTGTGCCTACAATATATACATCTGTCTATCTATCTATCTATCTATCTATCTATCTATCTATCTATCTATCTATCTATCTCTCTCTCTCTCTCTCTCTCTCTCTCATCTCATCTATCTATCTATCTATCTCTCTCTCAGCTATCTATATCTATCTATCTATCTATCTATATCTATCTATCTCTATCTATCTATCTATCTCTATCTATCTATCTCTATCTATCTATCTATCTCTCTATCTATCTATATCTATCTATCTATCTATCTATCTATCTATCTATCTATCTATCTATCTATATCTATGACAGTGGTGCAGCAGCGCCACTATAGTTAGGGTTGAGTAGGGACTGTAATGTTAAACCCCAGCTTTAATAACTTTGCAGCAATTCAACAGATTTGCATGGAATTTTGCATGTGCAATCTCATTGGCAACTCTGCAAGTGCCAAGTTTCATTCTGGTTGGATCTGTGATTCCAAGATCCAGATAGTGCAAAAAGTGAATTTTGTGAAAACATTTTTCCCATTGGTTTTGCTGGGTTTTCTTTGAATCTGACTACTGCCTAGATGGTTTGGAATTTTGGTCTGAAATTTTTTTACCTTTTGCTTGTTTGGTGAAAAAATATTAATCTGTTCCAAAGTTATCTATTTTGAAATGTTTAAAAATTAGTTCTGAGCATGCTCAGTAAGCACTTCAAAATAGCTGTATGAAACAAAACAAGACTCTTTTTTCAAATGGGTCCATTATTTTTCGTGAAAGTATGTACTGTGTGCCTGTGTGACTTGAGGTGCAGAGTGACCCCTCAGTATCCATGGCTACCATCTGACAGGGTTCAATAATTATACAATTATACAGTAGGTATAGGAACGAAAGCCTCAACCTTCCCCCAGTACTATCATGTTTTTTGTTTATTTATTTATTTCCCCTGTGCTGACTGGCCCCCATCTACCAATCCCCCAGTCCCATCACCCCAGAGTCATCTGGGACTTACCTTGTCCAGCTCTTCCCCCAGGGCTTGCCCCCCCAGCAGGGTCAGCAGGGCCCCTTCAAGCCCCACTGAGAACAGGATCCAGTTCACCTGGATGTGCCCAGACAACCAGATGCATGGCCTATGGGAGATCAGTGTCATTCAACTGGTCAGTAGTTTTCCCTGTTGTCTCCCCAGCACCAAGGAAATGGAGTTTAATGATGCCAATCGATGTGCTGCACATGCCGGGCATCTGCCCTACCTCTGTGCCCCCGATACTTACAGTGTCAGTGTGTCAGCCCCCAGCCACTGCTAGGGGGCCAGGCTAGTGCCGCCTACTGGCCCCAACCCTCCCTAGAGGAGGAAAGCAATCCTGGGATGCTCAGTCCTCCTCCCCAGGCTGGCTCTCTGACCCCAAGGTCACTTGTAATCTTGGCACACAAGACAAACTGCTGTGCTACGCTGCACCAGCAGGCTGGCCTGGCACTGTAATTTTTATAAATGCACAGAGTATTCCAACTGGGGCCTGGTTACCTGCAAGACCTCCCGTGTCCCTGCTGATCTGTCCATCCCTCCATTCTACTGATGAAAGTTTCCTGGAGATTCCCAGGGTTTGCCTTAGGACATTGGGCACTCGGGCATTTTCTTTCAGCATGCCATCCCTGTGGAACTCCCTCCCCCGCTATGTTAGAAAGTGTCAGTCTTTAGAAATTGTTAAATGGGAGCTGAAAACATTTCTTGTTTAATAAGAGTTTTTTATCTAATTAGTTAGCTGATCTGTTATTAAGTAATTTATAATCATGTTTTTGTTATGTTTTAATGTTTTTACAATTTCATTATTGTAAAGCACCTTGAGTTTCAATCGATAAAGTATGCTCTAATAAATAAAGATTGATGATGATAATGATAAACTGCCATGCCAACACACTGTGATAATAATACCTTTTTCCTCTCCCCCCACCAGTACTTCTTGTACTAAATTTATTTATTGATTGATTGATTATTAAAAGTTGAACATGTACAAGATATGTTCCATGAGATACAAAGTCTCATTTACAGAATGTCCCAAGTGATGTATATGAACAGAAAACAAAATATAGAGCAATCAAATCAGGTGGCAAAAGGTTACATTGAGATTGTGCAACTAGAATATATGATTTAGCAGAATCTTTAAAATGACTAAAAAGCTGGAATTCCAAATAATTCCACAAAAGAGGGTCTAAAAGAAAAATTTACCCTATTGCAGTATGAGGCATATTTTTAACTGATAGGAGTGATGCTGAACATCACGTAAAAAATAGTGGTGAGAAGGACTGAAAAAACATTCAGACACATAGGGACCAGTTTGCTGTTTTACAGATTTCTAAACCAAAGAAAGCCAATTTAAAACTCTTAAGGAAATGGGTAGAGCCAACTAAGTTTTGTAAGGAGATTGCAATGATGTGCATCCCACTTTGTGCTTAAAATAAAACATAAACGCTGATAGCAAGAGAACGTTTGGGTAGACTAATAAAACTCAGAGGCATGGTAGTAAATTATATCACCATAACCAAAAACTGGAGGAATGGCTTGAACCACAATTTGCTTTCTGTCTGCTTCTAATAAACAGTGAAGAGCATGCTTCAGCAGACCTAGACATGAGCAAATGTTTCAAAACAGTTTTTACAATGTGAGTTTTGAAAGTTAAAGAGGAATCAAACATAAGACCTACATTTTGAACTTGGATACAGTTTCCAAAACTTGGTTGCTTAAGGTAAAAGGAAAAGGAGACCAGATTCAGTTTGGGACATTGTTGGAACTCCTGGAAACAGTAACTCCTCAGTGTGCTACTTCCTCCCAGTAGTTCCTCTGTCTGGCGTGTACTGAACCAGTGGTATCTTCCTGTCTAGGATGATGCCCTTCCCCTCTCACTAGTACAGTAGAGGAGTTGGCCAGTGCACTTTAAATTGTAAGTTCCCTTTAAAATTGCTTCCCCCATTATTTTCAGTACTTTCAATGTTCTCATACCCCATGCACATACACCTCTGTAAGTCTGTGTACTTCATGTTTCCTGAAAATGAGTGCTCACTGCAGCCATACATGTTCTAGCCACATAGCAAGATTTATAAAAAATACTCTATCTTTGTTAAAGGAATCATATGTACAGGTATAACATTTGTACGTCAGTCTGTGTCTCTTCTGTATCACTCTAGGTGTCTGATATAGGGCTCCCAATCATTTAAACTCAGTTTTAATAGTTGTCTTGGTGTTGTCTAGCTCATCTCATAACCAGACCTCAGACTGCCTGGAAAATGTGATGTTATCAATTTATTTTCTCACTGGGAAACAAGCCAAGCCCAGCTGCTGTACAATCAGCCCTCCTCCAGCCTTCATTCCAGACAGTGGTACCAATAAAGCTCTGTTTTAGCTGTGCCTAGTTAAGAATGTTGTGTTTGCATCCTTCTGCCAGCTAATCAAACCACATGTCCTTCAGCTACAATCAAAAGTGCCAGTTTCCAAATATTTAACCCTATCTTACTCCATTACCTCCAGAGAAGCAATCAAAAGAAAAAAATTTAAAAGCAAAAATGTGGTACACACGTATTAATGCCAGATTGTCTGTGCTCAAGTAGAATGACATACTTTGTCACCGAAATCTTTTTAATAATATAAGGGAAATGAAAAATGCAATGCATAGTTAAGGGCTCAAAGACTATAAAGGGCCAAATACAATATTTTTCACATGGAATGCTGCCAAACAATTCCTTTATGAGGTGGGTTTTACCAAATTATTTATATAAGAAGAAAAAAGGAAAACAAATGGAAATGCACAAAGCAGTTAACAACCAAATAATCACCAAAGAATTCAAAACTGAATCAGCAAATCCTATCCACTCATAGAAAGATCTTAAATCTGAGCAATTGTTGTTTCAATCCACAGAATATCATAATTATTTAACTTCAGATGTGACAAAGACTGATGCTAAAATGCAAGTTAGGAAAAATGTGTCCAACTATCCATACACATATATGTATAGGGTATTAGAGTGCTGGTAAATGTTTTGTGCCATAATCTGGGAAGCTCAAATTGCACAGGAGGATCAGTAATTCTCAATAAACCTCCAAGCTATACTGTAGGTAAAATAATATAAAAGATCTGTGAAATGATCATTTAATTATTCCCCCCATACTCTCACTGGCTATTCCCCCCAAAAAACAATCTCCAGTTGCTCTGATGACTACAATTTACCAAGAAGGCATTTGGTACTCTACTTTCCTCTTGTAAAGCAGACACTCAAATTGACCTACTCCCTCTCCCCAGCCCCCTCACTCTGCCTCATTGCTGCCTCCTGCTCTAGCTGGAGATATTCAACTGAATCCAGGACCCCTCCTGATAACCTACTGATAGCCTCCCCACAGGACCCACACTGGGTGTCCTTGAAGGGCTTCCGGATTGCTCACATGAATATATGCAGTCTGTGACCCAAGATGCAGCAAGTGTAAGCCTGGTTGGACCTGTACAATCCAGATGTCCTGGCCATATCAGAGATCTGGCTCAAACCTCAAGTTCTCTCACACGAGGTCGCTGCTCTTGGGTACCACTCCTTCTGAAAGGACAGAGTGAGCAAAAGAGGGGGTGGGGTCTTAATCTATGTAAAAGACTCCCTGAACTCAGTGCAGGTTAACCAGAAACACACTACTTGCTCTGACAGCGAATCAGTCTTTGTATGCATCACCCTTGGTAGTTGCAAGCATCTCACTATTGGGTGTGTATATAACCCCCCTAAGAATGCTCTCCTATCCCTTGAGACAGTCCAAAAGGACATTGGCAAGGAGGTCTCCTCTGAGCTACTCATCCTGGGGGACTTCAACCTGAACTGGGCCCCAAATGCAAACCAGTCCCTTAAAGGCCTGATTCAAGAGGCTAATCTTGCACAGGTAATCTCAGGACCTACAAGATTGAACCACAAAACAGGAAAACACTCCACCCTCGACTGGGTGCTAGTGACCAACCCCAGTAACATCCTGGCTGCTGGCACCTTAGCCGATGCCCTGAGTGACCACTCCTCCATATTCTGTATCTGGAAGAATAGGGCTACTAGGTTCTGACCAAGAATCCTGGCTGCTCGGGATTACACCCATCTTTCACCTGAACAACTCTCCAACTACCTTAGCAGCATAAATTGGTACCCAATCAGACGCCTCCCCTCTCTGGACGATGCGGTGGCCTTCTTCCAGAGAACACTCAATCGGCAGCCAACTTATTCACCCCATGAAAAACTCCGCACGGCAGGAAGCTGCATGCGCGGATCCCCCATCGAAGGTCCTAATGATAAACCGTGACAAGGCCTGGAAAAAATACAAGCCATCCTCCCTACCTGCTGATCTAGTGAGCTACAAAACTCTCAGAAACAGGTGCAAATTGGCCACCAAAACTGCCAAAAGGGAGTATGTCACGCTACTTCAGAAAAAGAATCTAGGGAACCCTAGACTTTTTTGGGCCCACATTAATGGGTTACTAAAGGGGAACAGCAAGTCCGATCCAGGCCCCATCGAGGTCAACGGACAACTAATACATGATCACCCCTTGATTGCCATGTCACTCAACACCACTTCACTAACCTGGACTCCTATAAGGCCAGCCTACCCCCCCCCGCACTGACACTAGGACGTGGTCACTTCCTAACTTTGACCGCCCAACCTTCCACCTCAGACTGGTCAAACCAAAAGAAGTTCTCTCTTTCTACTAAGGTCCCTAAAAACCTCGGGACGAACCAGATGGGATTCTTCCCAGGCTGCTTAAGGAAGGGGCCCTGTCCCTGATCAGACCTCTGACCTGGCTCATAAATCGGTCCTAATAGAGGTGCAGTCCCTGAGCAGTGAAACAGGCCCATGTGGTCCCAATCCACAAGGGAGGCCATCGGAGTCAATCAGCAATTACAGGCCAATCTCCTGCTCTGCACTCTGTCCAAGATCCAAGAGAGGCTGATCTATAGGCAACTCTGAGACTACCTGGAGCTCCATCAACTTCTGGCCCCTCCAGCATGGCTTCAGAACCTGGCATGGGATGGACACTGCCCTTACCAAATTCTCGATGGACATACTCAGAAAACTGGATAAGGGACCCCTACTGGTGCGGTCTTCATTGACCTATCTAAGGCCTTCGATCTGGTCAACCACAATCTGCTATTAGCCAAGCTGGGCAATGTAGGCCTTGACAGCCACTCGCTAAGGTGGTTCAAAAGCCATTTAACTGGTCGCACACAGAGGGTAAAGTGGAAAAATGCCACATCTGATGCGCTCCCTTTAAAACAGTGGGTACCACAAGGGTCGATACTCGGCCCCCTCCTCTTTTCCCTCTTCACCAACAAACTCAGTGACCACTGTGGTGGGAGCTCTGTTGTCCAGTATGCGGATGATGCCATCATCTATCGACACTCCGCTAATCTGGGTGGCCTCAGCCCCTTGCTCCAAGGTGACCTGAGATTTCTCGAGAACTGGCTCGTCATGAACAGAATGGTCCTTAACACATACAAAACCAAGGCCATGCTGTTCGGTCCAAGATCCCTTGGTCAAGATAGAAAACAGCACCTACACCTGACCACTCATCTGGCAACAGCCTGGAGGTAGTGGCATCACTAAAATACCTTGGCCTCACCCTGGACCAGGGCTTCACCCTTAAGAACCACGTGGACCAAGTCACTAAAACCTTACATGGGAAACTAGGCACCCTCTATCAACTGAAAGACCAGCTGATACCTGAAGCAAAGGTCTCTGTCACCACCAGTGTCCTCCTCCTGACAATCACCTATGTGGCCCCAGTAGTGCATGGAGTAGGCAGGCTTGAGAGGAACAGACTCCAAGTCCTGTACAATAAGGTGG
This sequence comes from Neoceratodus forsteri, assembly GCA_016271365.2. Lineage (NCBI taxonomy): Eukaryota > Metazoa > Chordata > Ceratodontiformes > Ceratodontidae > Neoceratodus > Neoceratodus forsteri. The sequence goes on along the minus strand of JADMNL010000029.1, from coordinate 78,208,549 downwards.
CACGGTTCGCTGCCCAGACAAGCCCCAGGAGCCATCACTGCGATACCCTATCCCAGCTAAATTGGCCCTCACTGCTATGCCAAGCCTTCAAATTAATCAGTCCATCTCCCCCTTCCAGTCTCTCTGGACTCATTGCTTTAAAGACCAATCCCCGGCTCCTTTGCACAACAGACCGCACCCTCCTAGCTGTCCCCAGAGTAAGAACCAAGGTGGGGGCAGGTTCTTTGTCCACACTGCTCCTACCCTGTGGAACTCCTTCCCTCCCGGGGTGCAGGACGCACCATCTATCAAAAGTTGCCGAACTAGGCTTAAGGCCCACATGATGGCTTCTACCGAATGCCATTGTATGAGCTCCTGGGGCCACCACACGGATGACTGAATCTCACAGTCTAATCTGCTTCTGCAATGGGGCCCTCCCTCTCCTCTTTCATTCTCTTGTCAACTACTTTGTTTTGTTACATTCCTGTACACCACCATGTCTGAATGTTGCTCTCATCACATGTAACGGTATCATATTATACTACTTCAGTATTATACTGTATTATTTATCAATGCTATGTAATCCCGGGTAGCCCCTGAAAAAGGGACCTCCGGGGACCCGCGGGCTTACCCGGTCACCAAAATTTAATAAATAAATAAATAATTAATTATTGTTCAGTTTTGAAAAATAAATATGTTTTTCTAAACAAATGATTTTCCATAACGGTAATATTTCATACGTAATGGGAAATGTTTTCTGAGCATTTATAACAATGAAAGGTTTTAGTAGAAAAAGTCTCATAGTCTGTCTTGTCTACCTATCCTTGGTTGTGCCCAGGCTGAACGGCCATTGGTAGTGTATCCTCCCCCCAACTCTCCTCCTCCTCCTTCACTGTCTTCATTTTCACCAACCCCTTATAGCTGTCCCATGTGTAAGGGCTGGGCACCCCCCTGTGTCCAGGGTATTTGGTGGCACTTCTCATTCAGAAGGGCACTGGCTTTGCACCATAAAACACAAACAATCTAAGCACTTTCGAGCATGTGCAGTGGTCTGGATTTGGAATAACAAAGTCCCTAGAATAAAATATGAGCAGCTTACTCAGCCTCCAAAAGGAGCTGGAAAAGGGACTCCCTATTTCCAGCACTGTTATTGGGCAGCAAAGTTAGCATGGTTAAAGAATTGGCACAGACCACACTGCAACCATACGGGGATTAGACTAGAACAGGTGTGGACAGGCAAGATCAGACTCACAGACCTGTTTTACAGGTCTAATATAAGGAACTTGGAATGTGCAAAAGATAACCAGATACTAGCCCATCTCCTGAAAATCTTGCATAAGGCACACAAATATAAGAGAAAAGAGGTCCAACTCACTGCCATTACTCCATTATGGGTAAGGAAATACATTACCCAAGTTCATTAGAGAACCCAGGTCCAAGCTCTGGGCAGAAAAAGGAACTGCAATCTTTGGGGAACTTGTACACAGAAGGCAAATTCATGACATTTGCTGACCTACTGTAAGTCATATGACCTACTCCCAAATCAGGTTTTTAGATACATGCAAATTAGGCTTTTCCTGCAAACCAGTCTAGGGCCCAGCTGTAACCTGCAGGAACCCTCAGAGGGTATCTTCTGGAAGAGCCTCTGTGGCAGCTTTGGCCATTCTCCAGAGTGAATTTTGGTATTTCACCATATGGTACAATATAGTTAAGAACCTTCATTGCCAGGGTGGCAGATACAAATGTCCATTTGCCCATCACGTCCAACTTTTTGGATTCCTTGTCTGGAGGTGGAGAGCTAAGAAGCTTGGGCCTCTTGATCCTATCATGGGCTGCATTTATGACCATGGAGTCCACCTCAGTTTGCTCCCCAAGTAAGGGTTTCCCTGAGGGAGCTGGTATAATGTACGGGCCTTCCTGGGCATGGCAGGGATCATGTTCAGCCTTCACCAGGCAGTGATAGTGGCATCTTCATAGGCATCTATCAAAGGAGGAATTATGATAGGAGGGGAGTCTGGTAACTCCAGGTACACCAAGAGGTTCCTCCTGACAATGTTCTGCTCCTCTGCCTCAAAACCCATGGCAGTTTGGAGCTGTCTCATGATGGCAATAAAAGAAGGATCATTGGGGGGCTGTGTATAATTTGCAGTCATTCCCCCAGAGGAGATCACAGAGGATGAGGGAGCAGGGCTGGTGGTGCTGTCCTCATCATTATTATCATCCTCATCATCATCCCCTGGCAGAAGATCAGGGTGATACTCATCCTCATCGCTGTGGTCATCAGTGGGTACTGATGGCACATGAGAGCACAGGCAAGTCAGAGGTTGCACTGTAGGAGGTGATGGCATGGGCAGAGGTACAGTAGGTCCCGGTGTTGCAGGCCCCAGTGTCATTGGCCCCAGTGGATGGGCAAGATGATGTATGAATTCCCAAGAGACATCAACATGGTCTGGACATCAACAAAGAGCAGCATCGGAGCAGGCTGTGTAATTGGAAGTGGAAACTAAGGGCCTGTAGGCATCATCGGGGGGGGCAGCAGCATTGGTGGGGGCAACTGAGGGCCTAGCACCAGTAAAACAGACTGAGGTGTTGGTGGCAGGAGCGAGGAGCCTGGCATCACTGGATTTGCCTAAGATGTTGATGGGAGGGATTGGGTTCCTGTCGTTGAGGAAGTGGTCTGGGGTGGTGGCAGATGAGACTGTATTCCTGATGTCAAAACAGAGTCCACAGAAGAGGCCACAGACATCACTGGGGGAGACTGGTGCCCCAAAGTTAACAGGCTGGAGTTGGCCAAGGCAGGCCAGAAGAGGCCTACTGTGGGCCCTGAGAAAGGGCCAAGGGTGACACCAGAGGAGGAAGGACTCCAGCTGATGACAGACCCACATACATTAGGATCAGACTGATGTAGCTCCCTGACTGTAGGCCTTCTAAGAAAAGGGGCAGAAACAGCAGAGGCTGGGAGAGAGGCAGGGGTGAGATCAGGCCTGATGCCAAGCTCCCTCGCCCGAAAGGGAGAGGTGGGGAGGGGGAGCTGCAAACACAGATCCTGTAGAGAAAAAGGTGTGAGTTGCAGCAGAGGTCAACACCAAGGAAAAAAATGACCCAGCCATGGCTGGCGCCTTACCAGGTGACCGCAAGCGAGCTGGGGAGGACCAGCCTTGGTGTTTGTCCTTCTCCTGGTGTTTGTGCTTCCTAGTCATCTTGTCCCAGGACTTGGAGGACAGGGAGCCCGAGAACAGAGCTGGAGAGGCAGAGGAGCTTCTGGCCTGGAGTTCCTGTTCCATAGCTTTTACTTGCTGTTCCAGCAGGAATTTCATGAGGCCCTTCTGGCGGCATCTCTGTGTCATTTGGTTGAACCCACGGCAGACCTCGCAGGCTTTCATGTTATGATCCAGGTCTAGGCAAGGGATGCAGGAGGCATGGCCATCCTTATCATAGATTTTCCTTTCAGAGTCGCAGAGATAGAAGAGTTTAGATGAATCAATTGGCATACACAAATGAATGAAAGAATTACTTCAAAATAAAATGATTCAGTTAACTATGGTGGGAAAATAATAAAACAGAGAAGTAAAGAAGTTTTGGTAGCCAACTGAAGCAGTGTGTCTCTAAAGAGTCCGACATGCTTTGGTCGATGGCTGAAAAAGAAATGAAGAGGACATAGGGCAGCCCACATATATATAGAAGTGGTGTCATCGGCTGACGTCGTCATCATGGACGGCCCCAGTAGACTGCTATCTAAAAAGTTTCTGTGTGGTCCTAGTCCCCGATGGCTATAATTCCAAAGGTTGGGCTTACTGCATTAGATAGCCTCGATGAAGATTAATAGTGCAGTAGAACAGTTTGCCGGCAGCAGAGTCAAAAGGAGTGCAATGTTACACAGCAGGAACGATACTGTTTGGCACAGTAGCAACATAGTAAAATAAAAAATATATATACAAAAGCTGTCAAAAGCAATATATGTCATCATAGCTGTAACATTCAATTCCCATATGAAACTTGCTCCTGATAGTTACTAGATCAGTTGTTAAATAAAAAAGGTGTCATCATGAAGGGTACAATACAAAAAAAGATTGACAAGGCAATATGAAATTACATTTAACAAACAAATGACAAGTAATTTAAAATAAAGATAGATACATTTATCACTTGCTCCAAAAGACAATTTAGAAATAGCAGTTTCCTTACTGACTGCTGGTGATCAAATCAGAATCCAGCCCTGCATGAACCCTTCAGACATATTTCAGTGGCAATGTTGATTAATTACTATAAAAAAATATCAACAATTTGATCAATTACAAGGTAATTTATACAATATATATATATAATGAATGATAAATAAACAAGTTTAGACACACATCCTTGTGTAAGTGGAAAGGTGCTATTTCTCACCCCCTGGGCTCGATTTTCAAACCCCAAATGGTGACGCAAGGGGACTGCATCAAATAGTACTGGTGCAGGTGGTTCCTTGCATCAAAAGTTATGCTAAGCCTGATTTTCTAATGTGGGCTGTGTCCAACACCAGACCCCTTGCGCTAAACTGGCCCTGCACCAGGGTTGCAGTCAAAATGGGGGTGTGCCATGGTGCTAGGGGGTTTGTGCCATGGCGGGTTTGCCATATTCCATAATACAGGATTCTGGAAGCCCCCTCATGGGCACACAGAGTCTGCCATTTGACCAGCCTGGAGCTGGTCTAACCTGCTATACACCAATGCTGCAGCCTTAGCTGGGTTTAGGGTGACCCTGGTGCCCCTGCAGAAGACACCCATACATCCTCTGACACCTGCCAGATCACTGCTGGAGAGGCCAATGGTCCATGGCAGGTTGGACTCCAAACCTCCCAACTGTGGTGCTGGTGTTTCCCCATCTGTCCACAATGTTGCCCTGTTGCCCAGTTAGGGCCAGTTGTCACCCCTCCCCCAGCCTGACCAATCTCACCCTGGAAGCCTGGGCATGCCTAAGACAACCTGCCAGCCACCAGGGTAACTGGCTGGTGGGTCACCATCACTGTTACAGGTGCCGCAAGCCTGTCCTGCAGTTTGTGGCAGTCCCGTCAGTTGCACCAAGTCTTTGCCACAGCTATCGGCTTGTGGTAAACACAGGGACCCTACTTTTTATAAAATCAGGCTTAGGGTCCCTGATATATACTTGGAGTTCACCGCAACCCTAGATCACACAAATTGCAACAATCTAGTGGCTCTTTGAAAAATTGAGCCCTCTGTCTCAATCTAAGCAGTTTGTTCCTTATAAGACCTGAACAATATTCAGTAGTAAAGTAATTTTGAAGGGCAGTTACTGCATTACAGAACAAACTTCAAATTATGACACAAGACAGGATAAAAAAACACAAAAGCACACATAGAGGAACATTTCTACCTTAGTTTAGTTACAACTGTGGTCCAGCAACCACCCACAAAAACATTACAGTTATGCTTAGGCAGCAGAAATGCATGTATGAAACATACTGAGCAGTCCAACGACTGAAAAACAAAAGCTACTGCAAATGTATAGCACTGACTTGATTTATTTGATTTTACCAGGAAGGCGGACTGGATCAAGGACCCCTTTTCAGCCACGCCTGGGGAGAGGAGGATAACAATAGGCAAACAGTACAAGATTACAGATTACATAATGTCAAATCAGAGACATATTCAAAAATATACACAATATTTATATAAGTACAACTATAAGGAGATGAGCAGATAAAACTTAAATTAAAAACTTCTCAAGTGTTGTCTAAACAACCACACACTGATAGCCCATTTAAATGGCTTTTTACAGTTTTTTTAAACACGTGTATTTTGGAATGAACATCTAGCTCCTTTTTAACAAAATCATTTAGTAGTCTGGGACCATAAAAAGTTAATGAACATGTGGCCACCTGGGTTCTGATCTGACTTTCTTGATACTGTTTTGTAGAAGATAATGCAGTGATTTGCTAACTTTCTCTCATTTTAACCTGTCATTTAAAATATTTGGAGTTTCTAACTTCAAAACCTTTTGAAGAAATATTAGTGTTGAATAATGAATTCTTTGTTCAGGAGACCAGACTCCAAACTTCTGATATAAGTCACTACGATGGTCTCAGTTGTTTTGGTTGGTAGTAAACCTAATGATATTGTTAAATGTAACCACATACTTTTGAAGTGTTGAGTTTGGTAAATTGTACAATGAAGCAGAATTGTATTCTAGGGTTGGAAGGAGAACCTCATTCACTATGATTCATTTAGCAGGCAATGTTAAACTATTTTTGTTCCTGTAAAGGTAACCCAACTTGTTTGTTAATTTTTTTATTTACCTTTGTAACATGCTCTTGACAAGACAGTGTATTATCGAGTGTTACTCCTAAATAATTAAAACTAAGTACCTCCTCCAGACCTTGACCATTCTTCCTTAATATAATCATATTATTTCCTTCTAGTCTTTGCATGGTTCCAAAGACCATGGTTTTTGTTTTCTTTTCATTTAACAATAGTTTATTATCTATAAAACAATTTTGTAAGGCATAACATGTTGGTTGCATTTTCACTTCTAAGTCTGCTCCTGTCTTCCCAGTACAATAAAGTACTGTGTCATCTGCATACATAATGGTTGAAACTACCTTGCAGATTTTGGGTAAATCATTAACAAATGTTGATATCAGTCACGGACCCAGAACCAAACCTTGTACACCCAGTATGTATTGTCCTCGTGGCTGATTTCACTGACCCAATTCTGACTAATTGTCTTGTGTCTGATAAGTAATGTCGAAACTTTCCAATATATAATTCCCCACTCCTATGTTTTTGAGCTTATGGATCAGTATGGGACAGTCCACCAGGTCAAAGGCCTTGGCCAGGTAAGCAAAAATTCCGCATGAGCAAACCATGGTCCATTCTATCATAAATATCATTGGTCAACCTGACCAATGCCGTCATTATGCTGGGAGGGTCTTGTGATAGCGGCCCGAATGCCTAAAGCGATCACCGTTATCGCTCAGTCAAGTTCGGCATTTTAACGCTCACAACCCCTACGCATCAGGACAATGGCAACTGAGGACAGTTTTAATGCTTTTGGTGGAGGCTGTGGCCCCGACCCTCTCGAGGGGCCTTCTGCAAACCCCTTACTTTCATGATTCTCAACCCAGGGTATGTCGGGGGTGAAAGCAGCAAAAAAAATTGTTTGGGGTCGCAATAAAATCTCACCAGAGCCTGACCCAAACCCAGTACCTCACCCACCCCAACCACTAGCCAACCCCCGACACCATGACACAGCTCGGCCAGTTCCAGCACCACACCCCTACAGCCTCTCACCCTCCCAGCCCACACCTCCGTGCTTGCTGCCACCCCCGGCGCAGCGACGCATAGTGATATCCTGTTGCCCAGTTTGCCCACAGCCTCATCCGTTGCCCTACCATCCCATTGCTGTGAGGGATTGCACTGGGAAGGAGTCACCATTACAGACGGTGCACTTCCACATGCGCCCACCATGCCGGTTACCATGCTGTACCTTCCCCGAATCCATATTGATCTTGTGTGAAGTAAAATAATTCATTTAGAAGAGCATTTACTGCATCAGAGAACCCCTTCAAATTATTTAACATATCTTTATACATCACCTACAGAGATAAGAAATGCATACTAAATTTTAATTACAGTATGTGATGTACAAGTGACCAATTAAGATGCGGTTAACAAAACTTCATGCAGGCAAATTGAGACAGAGATTAGGTAATGGATGGGGGGGGATGGTGATTGAAGATGATAAGCAGACATGTATATGGAAGAGGTTAATCAGAAAGCAAAATCAGATGCTGCAGAAATACTAACCATGAGACCACACAGTAATGAATATCCTCGCTTGGGGCCGGGATCAAGCAGATTGTGTGTTTATTTACCATTGATCTACATGGCTTTGAAGGGCATTATCCTCTGCTGCTTTATGTTCACTCATAGGCTGAACTTCATTACTGTTAGAAGATATACAAAACATGACAGCTAAAGGGAGGTTCTGATAATGGGAGACTTCAACATGCCGGATACAGATTGGTCAATACCAGCAGGAACATCTGCCAGAACTAGACACATAGTGGATTCCCTGCAGGGGGAGGGCCTCAAACAACTGGTACAGCAACCCACAAGAGACAGGGCTATCCTAGATCTAGTACTGACTAACAAAGAAGGGATCACAGATCTCCAGGTAGAAGGTCACCTGGGGGCCAGTGATCATCACATGGTATGGTTCAATTTGGCTACTACATCTAAATTATCCCATTCCAAGGCAAAATTTGGGACTTCAGAGCTGACTTTGATAAGATGGTCAACAGAGTTAAGCTAGCCCTGGCAAAAGAAACACAGGTGAGGGGTACAGGCAAAGTGGGCAAGCATTAAGGATGCAATACTTGAAGCAACATCCCATTGTGTTAGACAGAAAAGGAAGTGCAAAGAAGAAGGAAACCACTTTGGTTCTCAAATACAGTAGCAGAAAAGGTCAGAGCCAAAAGGCTGGCCTTCAGGAAATATAAGGGAACACAGCGGAATGAAGATAGGAGGCATACCAAACTGCCCTAAGGAAGCAGGGAAGGCAGTAAGGCAGGCAAAGTCCCAAACTGAGAAACACTAGCACAAACAGTAAAGAAGGTGACAAGACTTTCTATAGATACATTAGTGAAAGGAGAAAGTCCAGAGGAGTATTGCTAAGCTTAATGGAGAAAGGGAGCATGTGAGGAGGAGGACCCTATAAAGGCATCTATCCTAAATAGATACTTTTGCTCAGTATTTACTGAAGAGAAGGTAGGGCAGGACCCACAGCTCAGCATCATGGACACAGGGGGAGGGAGGTGAGCACTACTCCCTTCACAAAAGAAAGGGTCCTACAAGAGCTTGCTAAGCTCAGGTGGATAAGACAATGAGACCTGATGGCATACATCCCAGGGTACCTAAGGAGCTAAGGTGGAACTAACAGAGCCATTAGCAGAACTGTTTAGTGAGTCTCTGAGCACAGGAGGGTCCCAGAAGGCTGGAGAAGGGCTCATGTGATCCCGCTCCACAAGAGTGGTAGCAGGGAGGAGGCGGGGAACTACAGACCAGTCAGTCTTACACCTCAGTAGTGGGCAAGATTATGGAGGCACTCCTTAAGGAAAGGATAGTGCAACACCTGGAATCCATAGAGGCACAGGATCCAAGACAGCATGGGTTTACAAAGGAAGGTCCTGTCAAACTAATCTCATAGATTTCTTTGACTGGGTAACCAGAGTGGTGGACAAGGGGGCAGTTGATGTCGCCTACCTTGACTTCAGCAAAGCTTTTGACACTGTTCCACATAGAAGATTGATAAATAAGCTGGGTAGGCTCGGGGTGGGTCAGTTGGTCAACTGGGTGGCAATCTGGATTGACAGGCAGAAAACAGAGAGTGGTGGTAAATGGTATGCAGTCAGAAGAGATGCAAGTCACAAGTGGGGTACCTCAGGGATCAGTCCTGGGGCCAGTCCTCTTCAACATCTTCATTAGTGACCTTGCAGATGGACTAGAGGTAAGGCTTGTCTGTTTGCAGATGACACCAAGATCTGCAACAGAGTAGATGATCCAGATGGGGTGGGCAAAATGAGAAGAGATCTGGATAAACTAGCAAAATGGTCAGAAGAGTGGCAACTGGGATTTAATGCAAAGAAGTGCAAGATCATGCACATAGGGAAGAGAAACCCTGAAGCCACCTATAGGCTTGGAGGAGAGTTGCTAGCAGTCACAAAGGAAGAAAGAGACTTGGGCATCATCACTGATGATCTGAAATCATCCAAGCAGACCTCTAAAGCAGTAGGTAAGGCTAGGGGAGTGTTAGGGTGTATTAGTAGGGGTATCACAAGTCGTAAGAGGGAGGTAATAATCCCTCTTTACAAGACACTGGTTAGGCCCCATCTGGAGTACTGCATGCAGTATTGGAGGCCACACCTTCACAAGGACATTAACAATTGAGGCAGTCCAGAAGGGCAACCAAATGGTGCAGGAACTGCATCAGAAGACATATGAGGACAGATTAACAGAGCTCAATATGTATACCCTTGAGCAAAGGAGGAGAGAGGTGATATGATTGAGGCATTCAAACACCTTAAGAGCATTAACAAGGTGAAAAGAGTCTAACATGTTTAAATATAAGAAAATAACTAGAGACAAGAGGACACAGCATAAGACTAGAGGGGGGCCGATTAAGGGGAATGTGAGGAAATTCTTTTTCACAGAAAGGGTGGTGGATGCATGGAATGGCTTACCACAAGAAGTAGTGGCTATGAATACAGTGCAGGGCTTCAAACAGGCATGGGATAGGCATAAGGGAGCAATACAAATGACTATGAATAGATAGGCCACTGACAGAGCAAAGGCCGATGGCACATTTATAAGATAGAAAAAGAAATGGGCAGACTGGATGGGCCTTGCGGTCCTTATCTGCCGTCAACTTCTATGTTTCTATGTTTCTATGAAATGATCAATGGCAATCAACTGCATTCACAGTACACAGTATGCTACATTGTACCCATTCTGCACCTCGGTTTGACTGTGCTCTTTTGCTGCTGCTATTACTACCAGACACTGTCACCATTTGGGATCTCTAGGGTATTTGCATTCCCAAGTCAGTTGTGCTATAGCACCCTCACAGAGCAGGGCAAGCATTATTCTGAGGGGCGGCTTTACTGGCGCATAAGCTGCAAGCTAGCAAACAGCATTGAAATGTAATCACCAAATCAGGATTATGATCTACTCCTAAATAATTCTCTACAGTTGGTCTGGCTGTGTGTTTCACCCTTCTTACATCACATTGATAGCTCTAGTGGCCCAAAACAAAGTAGGTGCCCATGCCTTACTCCTCGCCCTGGGACTTACTGACCCCAACTCTTACCCGGCACTTCCCCTTAGGAGGTGTTACCTAAATATATGCTGCTATTCACCTAAACTATGGGATCCCTTACTCCTCTGGAGCACTACCCTCTACGGTTTACTCACAAATCACTCTCTCCCTTACATTCTTCTGCTGTGGTTTTGATCTACAAGGATCCTGGTAACCTCCCTTGAGGGATAGCCCACCACTGCTCCTTGGTGTCATTTGGGTCTCTTATAGTTCTCCTTTTCTAGGGCAGGACCTTTTACTAGGTCCCATCCTAAACTGATTGATGCAACCCTCACCACCCCAGAAGGGCAGGGAGAATCAGGATTGTCATGGGGCTCTTCTCTGCTTCTGGTTACTCTGGATCCTGCATCTGGAAGTTTTAGGGTCTCTGGGGACCTTGGAGACCTGACCTCTCCTCTTATATTGGAAAGGGAGAAGAGTGGGACCATGAATATTCATGTCTGAGTAGCCTGTATCTGACTGAGCCAGGAAACTTAGAGCACAAACTCCAGACAATCTGGCTCCTAACTGAGGCCCACTACAGAACATCTGTCAGGGTCAGGCTTAACCCTTTGAGTGCTGTCTAGCGACCTGCCTCAAGCTTGGAAGAAGAGAAAAACTGGTGATACTCTTTTGAAACATGTCACTGTCTTGGCATGTACCACCTGGCTCGGCAAACCATTCCATCAATTCACCACCATTTCTTTGAAGGAGTACTTTCTTAATTCATTCCTGAATTTACCACTCACCCATTTATACTCATGTCATCTAGCTGCTAACCCCTGGCTATGCTTAAGCAGATCATGACTTACTAATCTGTTTATCTGTTTCAGATAGCTAAAAGGTTTCTATCATGCTCCCACTCTCTTCTGGCCGCCAGTGAATGTTTTCAGGCTGGCTAAATGTCCCTCGTATGATTTCTCTTGCTGACTCTGCATCATCTTTGCAGCCCATCTCTGGGCAGAGTCTTTGTGTCTCTATCATTTTCAGGCACAGGCTCTGGAACTGGACATGGTACATCATGTATGACTTTAGAAGTGATCCATAGAAGGGAAACAGTACCCTTTTCCTACTGGAGAACACTTGCTCTATACATCCCAGCATCCTGTTTGCCTTCCCAAGTGCCCAGGTGCACTGAGTCATTGACTTGAGGGTATCACTAATGATGATCCCCAAATCCCTTTCCTCAGTGGTCAGACTGATCTTTTCACCCCCTTAGCCAAATACCCACATTTCAATTACACTTGTCTACATACATAACTTTGTACTTTTTGCATTAAACTTCAGTTTTCCTACCTTGGACCATCCCTGCAACTTTTCTAGGTCCCTTTTCATGCCCCTGACCCCCCCATGGAGTCTACCCTAACATATTTTTTAGTATCTTTTGCAAAGAGGAAAAGTTTGTCCTTAATGGACACCTAAAGATCTAATGTCTGGGGGTCATTGATTTAAAAATCAGAAACCATGGTGAGCTAGAGGGTAAGGTGCCATTTTAAAATATAGTATTCGTTACCTTTCCTCTACTAATTATACATTTTTTTCATCATGTTTGAATGTTGTAAACAAAACATCCAGAGTACACCGGGAGTGAATATTAATAACTGCACCACAGGGCCATCTTTAGGCACTAGTGATCACTGTAGTGAAATTTGAAATTAGACATTTCTTTGTGTCTTATACTAGTTACACTTATCATTCTGATTATAAAAGGCTGATGTAAATAAAATTAATGACAAGCTAATGTCTCTTGAATGGGATTTATTTCTAAACAATTGCAGTGCAGAAGAAATGTGGACTATTATTAAGGGTGTCTTCTTTACAATATGCTATAGTTTTATTCCAAAATATAAGAAACTTAACAGTAATAGCAGAAGAAAACCCAGATGGCTTAACGGAAAACTCAAAAAACTTATAAAAAGAAAAAATAATGCCTATGCTGAATACAGAAGGTCACAAACTATATTTCATAAAAATAAATATAAATTACATTTGAAAAAATGCAAAAAGGAGATTAGGAGGGCAACAAATAATTCTGAATGAACTTTAGCCAAAATTGCTACAAAGGGCAAAAGTAAAACCTCTTACGCCTACATTAATTCTCCCAAACAGCCAAAATGTAATGTAGGACCCTTGCTTTTTGACAATACTCTTATAAACAATGTAGAACAAATAATTAATGCTTTCAACAAATACTTTTTCAGTCATATGGGTGCGGTGTGAATATTTATGGAACACAAACAGAGGAAAGAAAGAAGTAAGTGCCTCAGCTGAGACATGAACCCAGGCTGCCTGGAATACTGTTTTGGTCATGATAACCAGCTGCGCCACCAAGGCAACTGGAATCTGGGCCATCCTGGAGCACACATTACTCTTTCTCCAATGCACAGCTTGGTGCTGCACAAATAATTTCTTCATTTTCAGTGACATGGGTGCTGTGTGCATATTTATTTAACACATACAAATAGGGGTAATGAAGTAATTGTTTTGGCTCATGAAAAAAGAAGGGTGTCCTTGTTAGGTGTAATGGATAGGAGCAATTACGAGGCATTTGCCTTTCGCTCCTGAAACACTCATTTAGTATGATCTCCCAAGTTTGAAAGTTGGTGCCGCGATCCAGCCATGAGATGGCACTGACATGAGATGTGATTACATCCTTGAAGTAAGACTGCTACTACAGACTCATAGAATTACTATGTAATGGCCCATTTCAGCTTGTACTGTCAGACTTCTAAAGGCCACCAACATGATAATCAGCATGTAATGTAACACAGACTCTGACTGTAAAGCATCAAGTCTATCATTCCCCATCAAGAAGGACTTGAGGCTTTGTTCAAAGCATTATGGGGAGATAGGACCTTCATAGTGAGTTCCTCAGACATTTAGCAGAGATGGTTTCTAACCAAGAATCATTTCACCTTTGAGGATACCTTTTATCACAAGTTATGGGGACAGCAATGGCAGTACAATGGGCATGTCCTATGCAAATTTGTTTCTGTGGGGCTTTAAAAAAGTTCATCCTGTACAATAACGTAAATCCATACCATGAGAGTATAATATATTGAGAACAATATATAGACAACATAATCATGATTTGGCAGGCGATGAAACAGAACTGGACACATTTTACCTGTATCTTAATGGCAGGAGTCCCCATCTTTCATTCACTATCATGACAGATAAAGAAGATTTCCTTTCTAGATTTATTTATTTAAAGGGGAGGGTGGGCTACAAGATACCCTATACAGCAAGAGCATGGACAAGAACACAGCTCTGCATATGAGCAGTTATTATGACCCTAAACTCAAGAGAAGTATGCCTGAGGCACAGATGATTAGGGCACGACGTGACTGTAGTGAAGAGAGGGAATTCATAAGGGTGATAGATGACATGAAGGAGAGATTCTGTAACAGGGGTTACAAAGAGTATTTGGTACAATGGGTAGTGAATGAGGTTTCCAGTATTTCAAGGGAGGTGCTTCTGAGACTGAAACAGAAAGAGGATATAGGAGACAGAATAATATTGTCTACCACGTGTAATCATTTAAGTGAGAATATCAGAAAGATCACAGTTGGAAACTGGCATGTGATACAGGTGGGGAATAGTTGAAACCCATGTTTCAAAAATACACCATTGATCACATCCAAAGGAAACCAGATAGTCAGAGATAAGCTACAGTAGTGCATACAGTACACTATGGTAGAGAAGAAACCACTTATGGGATCACTGGCCAATGGCAACTTTCCGTGCAGTCAGTGTTTTCAGAGTGGTAAAACCGTTAAAGAAAACAATATTTGTACACCCATATGAGTGCCAAGCTACCAATAAAACAACAAATTAACTGTTCTATGGATCATGTTATCTACCTGTTCCTGTGCCCGTGTGACAAATTATCGTGGGCAAGATCAAAAAACTACAGATACAAATAGGGGAACACAAGAGTGACATCTGGAGAAAGAAAGACATTCTGTTGTTGCAAGACATTTTGAAAATGCTGGTCACTTGGTGGCATCCCTGAGATTCTGGGGCCTTGAACATGTGAAAGCCCCAGCAAGTAGGACTGATTGGAACAATCTTCCCTTAAAAAGGGATGTTTTTTGGATTTATATCCTGGACTGCTTGAAGCCAGATACTGGACTTAATGAGGAATGTGGCTGGGCATTATTTTGGTGATGTTCCCCAGAAGAAATATATAGAGGGGATTGTTGGCTAATGTTCCCCCTATCATGAATAAGTATAAAGTGCATATTTCCATATCAGTATTTCAGGGTCTTACAGGTTGTTTATGCAAGCTGGTTCTGTGACACTGCTGTGTGTTCCACTTTCATGCTCCAAGCCTTTCTCTAATAGCCTTAAAAGGCATAAATAACAATTTACCTTAATTTAAGTGATCAGATGGCATTATTGAAATTTAGATGCAAAACCCTGTCCAGTTAGACACATGTGGACAACAGACCGGGGGTGATCTGCTACAGTCTGTGTAAAACACTGAGGCTGTGGGGTGATCAACCATCCATCTTTCCCCCACACAGTGGCCTGATCTCTACACTGATAGGCAGCGTCAGTGTAGGACATCACGTGTCATGTCATTTCCCTTACCACAATGCAGTATTTAAACTGCAGATGCACACCTGTCCAGCTGCTCCTATACACTGTGGGAGCTGGCTGACAGGATAGAGTTCCCTAAGTCCAGAAAGTGCAATCTGACAACTTTTGACAGACGTTGTAAAAAATTAATTAAGTGTTGTTGGTTTGATATAAGATAGTTGCTACTAGAGATGTGCAAAGTCATAAAAATCTGCTCCGCCAAATATTTGTGAATTTCATTCAATGCGTGAAGTATATATATAAACAGCCATGTCTGATTCCTGCAATACTGGTCACCTTGGCCTAAAACACCATTCTAGACTTCTGAACTTAACTGGGAAAAAGGTGCATAATCCATTGCCTGTTTGATGGTATGCCTGTACAGACCCTGTGGGACACAGGGACACAAGCCAGTCTGATCAGTGAAGCCTGGAGAAAGAGACACCTCCCTTACACAAAGGTCAGGAAGTAGAAGACTTGCTTGGCCCTGGAACTTTGAGTGGGAAGGCAACAAATCAGACCGAGATTCTATTTCTTGGGTGGATTGAAGTAAAGTTCTTGCTATACCCAGGAAAAGAGCCACAGAAAGAATTTAGAATGCCAATATTGGTGTCCAGTGACCCCAGGGTAGCCGAGGAACCAATCATCGGCTTTAGTGTGATTGAGGAACTTATAAAGGGCCAGAGTGAAGCGGAGGAGGGAATGCTTCCTCACAGTATCATTAATACATTTAACATGGCATTCTCCATGCAACCAAAGAAAGCAGAGGCCTTAGTAAGTTAATGCAAACAGATAATCCTGACAGTGTCGGTAATACAGTTACAGTTGGTCATTCTAGCTGGTCAGATTATTGGTGTGACATGGTGTGCACATACAGGACCACTGCAGAAAGAACATAAAATGTTGTTTGTACCAGAGAAAAGTTCTCATTGGCCAGAAGGTTTACATATCAGTGAAGTTTTGGTAACTGCAAAAAGGGGCACCTCATCCAAAGTGACCATCCCAGTGGTAAATCATAACAAACATGCTATCACCCTAAACCAGCGAACAACCCTGGGCCAGGCTCAGCTGGTGAAAGCAGTAAGTCCTGCAGAGGTCAAGCCAGTGGGGCATGCAGTATATAACCTGAGTAACCACAAGACGGATAGCAGCCCCACCAGGAACCCAGAAACACTGATAAAATGGCAACCAAATGGCATACTACAGGAGGTGGATAACTGTTCTGAAGGGTGGGATCCACAAATACCCTTGGATCACCTGACTGAGGCACAAAAGGCAATAGTACAGTGCATGCTTAGGGAAGAGCACAAAGCATTTTCTAAGGATAGTACAGATGTAGGATGTATTCCTTCATTGAAAATGCACATTAACTTGAAGGATAGTACCCCAATACAAAAAACATACATGTCAATACCAAAGCCATTGCATAAAGATTTGATGAACCGAGGACAGATAACAAGATCAAAATCACCATATTCTTCATCTGTCATTTGTGTCAGAAAGAAGGATAGGAGTTTGCGACTCTGTTGTGATTACCATGAGTGAAACCGGAAGTCAGTACCTGACACCCTATTCCCAGAACACAAGACATGTTGGACAGTTTAACTGGGAGTTCCTGGTTCTCGGTCCTTGATCAAGTAAAGGCATAACATCAAGGATTCATGAATGAGGAAAGTCAGCCTTTAACTGCTTGCATAACACCATGGGGACTATATGAATGGGTCCATATGCCATTCGGCCTGAGCTCAGCCCCAGCAGAGTTACAAAGCTGTATGGAAGAATGCCTGTTTGGTCTCTGGGATGAGATCTACCAGCCATATCTTGATGATAACCTGGTCCACAGCAAAACCTTTGAAGACCATGTTGAGCATGTGCAGGCAGTTTTGAGCAGATACCAGCAGTATGGCATAAAGCTCATGGCCAAAAAGTGTGAACTGTTCAAGAGAAAGGTTTGATTTCTTGGAAAGATTGTATCACAAGAAAGCTATTCAATGGACACAGCAGAAATTGCACCAGTGCAAGCCCTTAAACAGAAGAAACCAGCCACAGTGGGTGAGCTCAGGAGGATTTGAGGGTTTATCTCCTACTATAGACCTTATATACAGGATTTCTCGTGTATAGCCAAGCCACTGTATGAGCTACTGTCAGTGTCATCAGACAGGATGGGAGGACAGGAACCACCCAAACAAACATCAAGATGGGTACCATGTACACATGGGAAAACACAGGAAAAGAGTAAAGGTAAAGGTCAGCTTTCACCATGACAGCCAATCGTCTGGACAGAACATCACCAAGAGATCCTCAATCTACTTATTGACCACTTGTCAAACCCACCAATTTTAGGGTACCCTGACTTTAATCCATCATTTGTCCTCCACTGTGATGCTTCCCAAGAAGGCTTAGGAGCAGTGCTTTATCAGCGACAAAACAACAAAATGGTAGTCATTGCTTATGGCTCAAGGACCCTTACCCCTCATGAAAAAAATTATCACATGCATTCCAGAAAACTTGAATTCCTGGCCCTTAAATGGGCAATCTGTGAATGGTTCGGAGACTACCTGTAGCATGCACCATCATTTGTAGTCTATACCGACAGTAAACCACTGATTTATGTTCTCACACAGCCGACTCACTGCCAAAGGGCACAGGTGGGTGCTACAGTTAGCTGACTTCAATTTTAGTATTAAGTATCATCCAGGACAAACAAATCCAGATGCTGATGGGTTGTCTTAAATACCCTTGGACATTGAGCAATACATGCAACAGTGTTCAAAAGAAGCACAGCCAAAGCTTATAAGTGCAATGGTGCTGGCAAAAAATGTACAGCAAGAGGAGCAGATACCACGGATGGTTTCGATAGATGCCAGTATCCTAGAATCAACACAAGGGAATGTGGGTAATATCACAGCAACAAGACAACCAATGCCAAGAAAAGACCTTAAGAGATCTCAGGAGGAAGATCCCATGATTAGCCAGGTGCTACAATACAAAGCTCAAAACCTTCAGCCAAAGAGGAGAAATAGACACAGTGAGCATCACGACTCCACGGCACTGCTAAAGGAGGGGACAAAGCTGCATTTTGACAAGGATGGGATTCTATACACAAAGACTGCATCCCATTCACAACTGGTATTGCCAAACAAATACCACCAGCAGGTCTACAGGGAACTACATGAAGAGATGAGACATGTAAGAGTTGAAAGAACAATTCATTTAATCAGAGACAGATTCTATTGGCCCCACATGCAAAGAGACATGGAACACTATGTGACTAAAGTCTGCATTTGCCTCAAAAAGAAGAAGCCCATCAAGTCAACATGTGCACCACTGAACAACATTATGACCACCTATCCATTTGAAATGATATCAATAGACTTCCTGCATCTAGAGAAATGCAAAGGTGTCTATGAATATACCTTAGTGGTAATGGATCATTGCACTAGTTTTGCCCAGGCATACATGACCACAAACAAATCTGCAAAAAACAGCTGCTGCTAAGATCTTTAAAGACTTTGTTCTACGATTCGGCTACCCTACAAAAATTCACCATGATGTGGGGAAAGAATTTGAAAAACAGTTGTTTGCAAGGCTAGAGAAGTACTGTGGAATTCTGCACTCACATACTACGCCCTACCATCCTCAGAGAAATGGACAAGTTGAGAGATTCAACCACACTCTTTTAGCCATGTTACGAACTTTGACAGAAGATGAAAAATCTGACTGGAAGAATTCCCTTGCTAAAGTAGATGATGCATATAATTGTACGCATAATGAAGCCACAGGATCGTCACCATTTTATTTACTATTTGGAAGATCTCCAAAACTCCCTATCGACATCATCTTTGATCTGAAGCCAGAAGGTAAGTAGGGAACATATCAGGACTATGTAGAGACTTGGTGGAAAAGAATGGCAGAGGCTTATCAGATTGCATCAAAGTCAGTGTCCAAAGAAGCAGCACAGGGGAAAGCATACTATGATAGGAAAATCTATGGTGCTGATCTTCAACCTGGGAACAGAGTATTAGTGCAGAGTCTAAGGGAGAAGGGAGGCCCAGGAAAACTTTGATCCTACTGGGAGGATGAAGTCCATGTTGTGATCAAGAGGAAAAGTGATGATAGTCCAGTTTATGAAGTGAAGCCAGAAGCCGGTAGAGGTCAGACCAGAATCTTACATCGCAATTTGCTACTTCCTTGTGATTTTCTGCCTGTTGAAGAACCTCCACAAACTCAACTGAAACAAAAGCAAGCCAAATCGCAAAGCAAGATACCAGCAAAAGTACATCCTGCTAAAACAGAAAGTGACACTGATTCTGATGACAGGGATTATCAGTTGGCTTACTACACCAGACAAGCAACAAATGATTCCCAAAGCCCTGTCAGCATCACTTTGGACCAAGATGCAGAAGAATTCCAACCTTTGGACACAACAGAAAACTCAGAAATGTAAGAGACAGAGCAGGATACAGAACATAACATTACGGACAACACAGAGATCAATGTAACATTACCCATGAATAAGGACTCAAATGAAAAAGTTGGAAGCAACCAAGAGGGGAGCAGTGAAAGTCACAATTCAGTTTCAGAGGTGAGGAGATTCTCTACAAGAGACAGAAGACAGCCGTAGACACTGACCCCTGACCACTTGGGACAGCTCAGAATAGTCTCAAGGGACATAACCATACAGGTGGTGAGTATGATATCACAACCATATCCTGCTCCATGGATATTAGATACCTTGAATACTGGAATGATCCATGGACCATATCAGGGTTATCAGAGATTCATCACATGAACTGAAAATATTACTATGTTATAATTGTGAACATTTGATATACTGGAGAAGTTAACATCTGAAAGTTATATATGTTGCATAAGAGGTAATGATTTAAAGAGTACATGTAATCCAGAGAAAATGCCTGACACCATGCTATAAGAACTGGATAAAGTAAGAAGTAAAATAATTGTGTTTTACTGTAGGTCAAACTAAAATGGGTATGCCTTTATTGCACTCAAAATCAGATAAGTAATTTTGAGGGAAAGCTCTGGGAAGCAGCCCGCCTGTGTCCAGTCATTAACTGAGCTAACTATTCTAATACAATATAGATCATTAGATGGAGACATCCCTGCTAACAGATGCAGAATTTCAAGGCTTTGTTTCACAGTGCACAATGGGCTCAGCCTGTGTACCCACAGTAGCAACGGGTCACAACTATCATGGGAGTAGATAATAAATCCCAAAAACTTGTCTCCATACTGCCCCAAGAATGTATTAACATAATGATTTTACAAAACATCGGAAGCATGAACACTTAGTAAGATAGAAATATCAGGTTGACATTATTTTTAAGGGGGAGAGTGTAGGATATGCTGCAGAAAATAGGCACCCCCCCATAAAATAGTTCCAGGTTAAGCAATGATTAGTGTACTCTGTATTGTTCAGTTACCTGAAGTTGTTAAATCAGTGTAATTACTAGGCTAAACCCTACAAGAGAGCGGCAGTCCCTCCCTCCAGCAGATGCCACCTGAGAAGAAGTACAGCAGTGGCACTGGCAAGCAGAAAATATTGTGTGAAGTTCTGTTTGCAATGTGTGAGCAGCAGGCTGGAAAAGCTCTGTACTTCAATGTTTGTTTTTATTAATTGCAGACCTGATAAACAACTTACAACCTCACTTGGGTGTAAATAATTTCAAGTTGCAACATGGAGACACAGTCAGCAAAGCTGAGCATCCGCCGTGGTCAGTGGCAAGTGTGCGGCGGCTCCCCCTCCCATCCCCAAGTGAGGCAGCAAGCATAAGTGGGATCATGACTGGGAGCAGTTATGTTTCTCAGCCCCACCTCCCAAGTACCCGAGACAGGGAGAGCATAGTGTCTGCCATGGTACAGCTGCAACTTTAGATGGAGTTTTCATAGCGTGGTGCACTGAGAAAGTGAACGAGTGAGAGAGAGGGAAACAGCAGTGACAACGGGAGACAGAGACTAAGCTGCCACGTCCCCCAGTCAGCGCATGTGTGTCCGCAGGCAGTTTAGTGACAGGCTGCAAGAGCAGCAAATAGGAAAAGAGCAAGGGAGCCAGCAAGCCATGTGTGAAGTGAACAGTACCCTAACACCATGACTTAGCAGAGAGAGAGAGAGAGAGAGAGAGAGAGAGAGAGACAATGACAGCAAGCAGACAACGAGATATTTGATGCTGAATCCCCGCAGTGTACTTATGGTGTTTCTCTCTCTCTCTCTCTCTCTCTCTCTCTCCCTCTGTCAGTGTGTGTTTGTCACTCTGTTGGTCAGTTGTCAGGCATGCAGGTGGTAATAAGCAGTGTTCTGTGTGCAGGTGTGGTTTTCAGTCAGTGGGGACATCGCAAATCCGCAACTCCATCAGGGTAGAAGCAGCAGCAGAAGTCTTCGGTTGGGACATCTTCCTTCTCCCTGCCCCACGAAGTATTGAAATTGGTCTGGGGAACACCACATGTTGCAGCAAGCTGCTGGAGCTGATTTCACCTTAAATGTAGGCTGCTGTCAAGGCAGTCGGCAATGGTGGGATTATGACCAGGAGGCAGTGGTGGGAGTTGGGAGACACTGTGCTCCCAGAGGGGGAGGAAGAGAGAGAGAGACAGACAGACAGAGAGACATACAGCAAAACAGCATTGCTTCTCTCTCTCTCTCTCTCTCTCTTTGTGTCTGTGTCATGGGGGATGGGGGAGGCTGAAAGTCCACCATATTGCCAGTGTCACAAAGGCTGTCATGCACAGTAAATGTCAGAAATCATCACAATATTGGATTTGTGACATTTGTATGTGTAAAAAGCACGAAGCTGGATTGTTTGTTGGGGACTATTTTTCCAGGTGGCAGATTACAGGCATTTTTTTTGTTTTAAACAGGGTGAAAACCCCTTTATGTTGTTTTCTCCCTGTTTTGCACAAAGTCCATATTATAAGTGCAATAACCCACTCCAGAGTATGAGGTTAAGGGGATTTAATGCACACCTGGGGTGCTGTGAGGACACTCGGCCTGCAGTCTTGTGCTTCACAATGCACCCAGTCATGTATTAAATCCCCATAGCCCCATACTCTGCCATGGGTCTTTACTTACAAATATTACTAATAATGTTTTTTGGTTGATTGTTAGAGCTGGAAAAAAAGAATCATAAAACAAAGTTTGGGCTGTAATACTACTTAGATGGACTATACAGTATGCTCAGTTACCAAGAATGGCTAGTTTAGGCACAAGGAGCAGCCAGGTGCAAAGCCACCAGGGCATGCAGTATTGCAACATCTAGAACTTGAATGACCAAGCAGTATGTACCAATGGAAATTAAAGGAAATAACTGCTGATATTGTAATTCTGCAAACAAAAATTACCAGATGGGAGTTGCAATAAACTGCACATCTTTTATAATGCTAGACTATGGGTCAGTGAGGACTGCAAAGAGGAGTAGGATGATGACAATAACCCAGTTAGTTACATGGTGCATTTTAAGGTACAAGCTTGACCACCCAGAAAGAGAGTAATGATAAGACTTAGTTGAAGAAACAATGCCAAAACAGAGAGAAAGGACCTTGCCACTTGGAAAAGTAAAAAAAAAAAAGGTTGTCACTTATCAACTCCTTAAACTAGTTAGAGAAAAAAAATCTAACTCTCCTAAAGTAGAATTTTAGTCTGGAAACAACATGGTACAATAAAGTTATAAAATACGATTTTGAATTAGATGAAACCATTAAAACAAAAAATATTTTCTATACCTATTTCTCTTTACCAATAAGAAATTGCTACTATAGAAAATATTTGGCATTCAGAGATTTCATTTCTTGGAACACAGTATGTTCCATTTTATCAATATTAATTTTTGCAGTGTTTAAGTAAAAGGTAAGGATAGATTTTGTTGTAGTCGCATAAGAAATGATTGCCACAGTGGGGTCATGAAGGGCACGCCTCATGATGCTGCAGGTCCAGATCTTAATGAAGTAGCTGAAGGGAGTGTGCGAGAGACTGCGTGCGTGCGTGTGTGTGTGTGTGTGTGTATGTGTGGAGGGGGAAGGTGACTATAAATGAGGTGCATAGTGAGGCTTGGTCACAAAGAAAGTGAATATGATTCAGTTCAAAACATGCCAAAAACAAAATTAATATTACAAGCCACTTTGGAAAAAGCGAAAATAGCTTTCTGCTTGTAAAAAATACTAAAACTGGTTTGAGAAACAAACTGTAGTAAACCTCCAAAATCTAGTACTTTAGTCTTAGAACAGGATGGTGGCATGAAGCTGTAAAATAAGATTTTGAATCAGTTAGATTAAAAAAAAACATTAAAATAAGAAATATATACCATGAAATAAGCCTGTTTTTCTTGACAAAATAAAACAATATGATTTGTCTTGATAAAAATCTCTAGAGAAAATCCTGAGAATAAAAAATATCAACACTTTCAATTATTGAAATAAGATATTTAAGTTGGTCAAGATGTTATTTTTGCAATGTAGGCTACTCTACTTATCCATTACCCTCTCTGGGAAAAAGTACTTTGTAACACCTTTTCTGCCCGCCCCCGCCCCACCACCACCAGCTGTAAATTGTGCCCCAGTGGACAAACTTTCATTCAGTTGGTCCATCTTGTGTATACTCCAGCAGTCATTTGTATGTCTCTATAAAATGTCCCCTTTCCTTCTGTTCTTCAGGGATAAAATATCAAGGCTCTCTAACCTGTCCTCATAAGTCTTACCCTGCTGCTCCTGTATTGTCTCCAGCCTGTCCCTGTCAAGGTGTGGCATTATCAGTGACCTGTACAGTGGCATAATCTCCTCTGTTATGTGCATGGTAAACAATCTACATCTAATGCACCCTGGCATCCTACTATCCTTTACACTGTATGTCTTACTGCACTGGGAAGTGGGCTTCATGATGTCATTAATCATTACCCCATAATCCCCCTTTTTCTTAGAATGTTCAGTTTTATCCCATGACTGCTGATGCTTAAAACAGGATTCATAGGATCTTAATATTACATAGACACATAGATGTTGACGGCCCACCCGGTCTGCCCATTTACACATGTGTCTGTGCTTCTTCAAGCTTCCCTAGAGCTAGGTTGTCCCCTTCCCCAACTTCCAGGATCCCCCTTGTGCCTGCCCCATGCATTCTTAAATCCTGTATATATATATATATATATATAGTAGCAAATATATGAAAAAAATCAGAGAAAGGATTATAATGGTATCTGTAATTTACATTCATTAATGCTGAATGAGAAAATATAAATCTGCAATAGTTCTGTGGTTATCATCCACTTCCAGTTGTAAAGTCCCCGTTAGTTATTCTTTGCACTGCTATTAAAATAAAGGTCAAAAGAGCCTGCTTTAATTAGACAAGACAGAACGTCACTTGTATTATCAGTCATTACAACTGTCTTCCCACTTCGCCGTAAATTTGACACTGAGCGGAGGACAGTTCCTTGGGGATGGCCCAACTGAATCTTCTACTCATTTCATTAAGTCCATGTAATTACTGCATTTCCACTTAAAACAAATTAATTGGGTTTTTAATAGTGCCTCACAGTTCATCACTGCAGTTTAAATATATTTTCAGCAGAACATTTAACGTCTTTTAATGATGATGAGGTGAAGAAGTCAAGAAGGTGATTCCATGTTAAATTTTATAGTTTTTAGGACCATTCTTCTCATTAATTCTCAACATAAAGGAAATGTGATAGCTGAAAACCTCATCATAAACATTTCAGTTACAAGTTATGACAGCATGTTATTTGCTAACAAATTTACCCTCCAGGCTTTTCAAAATAATAATACTGTATGACCTGTTTGTTTGTTTCAAATTATATAACATGACCCTTTGATTCTTTGGTTCTTTCACCAGGGCTTACTTACAGGGAGCTTTGATTAAAAGAAGAGCCATGTTCACTTGGAGGTTGTAGTCATGTGGAGTGCCCCAGAGTTCCTGGTGCCCTCTGGAAAGAGAATGTCCAAGTAAAGTAGGTGTCCCAGATGCCCCAGGGCCATATGTGGGGTAAAAGCAGGGCATGCTTCAATTAGGGCCCCCTGCCTAGCTCGGGAAACCCCAGCCCAGGTATCTTTTAAAGCCCCAACAGAGCTTGTTTTAATATGTTTCCCCTGTTTGTTTGTTTTCTCTGCCTGCCAGCATCTAGAACCCCCTCCTCCCCATTGCCAGACACTGGGCACCTGCTCTGGTGGTTCCCCAGTGTGTGGGCAGAGAGAGAAAGGAGGCAGAGTGGGACTCACGAGTATTCCATTTGGAATCTTCAGCCCTTTTGGATGGCAAGCAACAGCCTTCTAGTTTGGTCAGCTAGCTCCAAGGAAGCAGCAGCAGCAAGAGCGAGAGAAGCGACTGACCTGCTGATTCTGTGTCCCTCCCTTGGTCATGGCCAGTCCAGAAAGGCAGCAGCTCTTCCTCTTCCTTTGTCGGTGGCAGTCCAGCAGTTCTTGGTTCTCAGGCAGTGGTGGTGAGAGTTTATCAAGGAAGGTCGACCACGAAAAGCTGTCCCCTTCATTCCCCAGCATCAGCAGCTCCAATAGTAGCAAGTGAGAGGAGGCAGGTTCCACTCCTCCCTCCCTCCAGCACCAGGAGGATCCTAGCCCAGATTGAAGCAGGCAGCAGGGTGAGTGGTGGCAGCACTAGCACTAAGTGCTGGCCACTGATAAAAAAAAGTATTTTCTGTTAAAAAAAATAATATATATATATATAATAAACGTTTGTATCTCACAGCATGGTATGGTTGCAATGGGACAAACCAAGCCCCCAAAAGAAGGATTGCCTATAGGGTTGAGTGACACAAGGTTCCATGGGAGCAAATGAACTTTGGGGCAGGAGGTCCCTGGCTAGCAAACCGCTCATGGGGTGGTAAAACAAGACTCCACAGAAGCCAAGAACTGTGGGGATGGGCATGCGTCTGTTGACACTGCCTACAGGGCAGGTTAAGAGAGAACTCCTTAGGAGTTAAGTCAAGAGGGGCAGTGGCATTAAAATGAACCTAATGAGTATTTAGAGGGCACAGTGCACATTTCATTCCCACATGCATTTAAAGTGACAGTGTACCTGATCGAAAGAGTGCCTATTCGAAATGCATTTTAAAGACTGACTAATGTTTTGGGGCCTCTATAGTGGAACTGCCTGAACTTGTGTATGTCCTGTTGAGCTAAACAAACTGCCCAAACATTTGTGTGCTCATTTTCTTTACCAGAACCACTTGAACATTTGTGTGACCATTGGCTTAAAAGAATCTACCTATACAAGCAGGGCTCCACGCCCATGTCTAGCTTGTGACACCCGAAAACAGGCTTAATCCTGAACCATTTTAAGGACTGTCTGTTATTTAGAGAGTAGTAATGACACAAAGACTTTGAAAGCTTTATTTAAAGGGAATGTGTACCATGCAAGCTCACATTGTAAATATGTGAGCCTTACATGATCATCTGTTAACACATGTTAAAAACTAGAGGTGCTAGAGCCCCTAAATATAGGTTTTACAACCATGAACACCCCAAAGCACAGCACCACACAACACCATTTTCACTTGGTTCGGGCATTCTGTGCAGCAAACATGGCTCCCGTGATGATGTCCATGCCTCATCACCTAGTGAGAGCACGGACGTCTATGTAGCAGTCCCCTTACACTGAAGCGCACATTGAGCTCTTTACTCTAGTCCCCAGTAACAGTGTACATACCCCAATGCTAGTGCCCCTGGTCATCTATTAGCTTGTTGGAAACAGGTGAGAAAAAGTCCTTCTGTGCCTGAAAATTCATTTTGTGTGCAGAGCCCCGCATCTCCATTGCAGGGTTTTATTTAACTCTAAAAATTGATTAGTGTTTTTCTCATAAAAGTGCTAAAACTTTGTGAAAATTAATAGCTCTTGCCTCACTGTGTTTAACAAACACAGCACTTCTAGAAAATCTACATAAATACTTTCTGTACTGTTAGTATCATCCCAAGAAAAATCTGCTAATCAATTATTTAAATACCTGCATTGATATACGCAGCTTCTTCCCATGATGTGCCGGCCCCAGCACACTCAGCAGTGAGCATGCACGTCTATGTCTGCTGTATGCTTTATAATGGAGCAGATTCAAAAAAATGTAAACACTACATTATTAATATGAATTGTGGTGCAGGACAGCTATATGAGCCTCTATAATGGTGTCTCCTGTTAAACCGAGCACTGGAACTCGCAATATAACAATTGTTTATCTCAGTACTGTGAGCACATGACACGGATGTCTCCATGACGTGCGCTCACATACTGAGGTAAACAATTATTATATTGTGAATTCCACCACTCAGGTTTAACAGGAGACACCATTATAGAGGCTCATATAACTGTCCTGTACCACAATTCATATTAATAACATACTATTTACATTTTTTTTAATCTGCTCCATTATAAAGCATACAGCAGGTATAGACGGCATGCTTATTTCGTTGCCGCATAAATAGCGCCAGCCATGGGAAGAAGCTGTGTACATCAATGGAGATGCGGCTCTGCACACAAAATGAATTTTCAGCACAGAAGGACTTTTTCTCACCTGTTTCCACACAAGCTAATAGATGACCAGGGCACTAGCATCGGGTATGTACACTGTTACTGGGAACTAGAGTAAAGAGCTCAATGTGCGCTTCAGTGTAAGGATTCACATAGACGCCTGTGCTCTCACTAGGTGGTGAGGCCTGGACGTCATCATGGGAGCCACATTTGCTGCACAGAATGTCTGAACTGAGTTAAAATGGCGCTGTTTTTTGGAGGATGTTGGTTGTTGTAAAACATATTTTGTGGGGCACTAACATAACTGCTCTTCACCATGTGTTAACAGCTGAACAGTCAAGGCTCACATATTTACAATGTGAGGCTGCATGGTACAGATTCCCTTAAAATAACCACCACCACTAATGCTTGAAAAGTCTTTATTGAACTGCTACTCCGGTCTGCAGGTGGTACATTCTGTTTCCCAGCTCTGTTATTCATGAATAGCTTTTCCCATTACAGTTGTTCCAGGAGGTCCCAGGATGTCCTCTGCAATGTCTGTCCTGGCAACCCGGATGGGGTCTGAATAACTAATGACTTGCTTCAGTTTCTTCTGTTTGTCCAGAAGCAAATGGTTTGATATCTTTATTGGACCAACATAGATGTTAAAAAAGAACAAAGTGCTTTTAGCTCGGACCAACCAAGTCCTTCTCTTCTTATTAGACCAACCAAGTCCTTCTTCAGAAGAAGGACTTAGTTGATCCCACAGCTAAAAAACACTTTGTTCTTTTTTTGTAACATCTATGTTGGTCCAATAAAACATATCAAACCACTTGCTTCTGGCTCTGTTCTTACTAGGACCAATGCGGCAACTAAACAATTTATTTTCTGTTTTTGTCTTCATCAGTGAGGGATGACCCATTTTGGTGGTCCACAAGAGACTGGCAATTGATGATATTCACCACCTCCATTGTCCATGTTCCTCAGCCTAGGAGGGACACTGGGTCCTGGTGGTCTACGATATGCCTGAAGTCAATGATAAGTATCTTTTGATACGTTCTTTTTCTTCCTGCAGCATGTGCATTCCTCTTGGATAGGGAACAGTCCTGGTAGTCCAAGTAGTCTCTTGACCCAACTTTCCTCTTTAATCAACACACCAAGTGGTGGCTGGACTCTTTAGTGTACTATAATGCGCATGCTAATAATGTGTTCCATTAAGAGTGCTATGAACAAGCATAAGAGTGCTAGGAATTATTATAGTTCTTTTACATATATTTTACAATTATTCATAACTAATACTAAAGCATAGATGTTATTGTAGGATTGTTTAATAAAATCTTCATTCCATTCAAGTCAGTTTCATGCCTCTCTCTTGTAAGTACCAGTTAGTAGCAATTGTGCTGGCTTCCTTCCCGTGAATTCTAAATTATTTGTGCAAGTAACAGAAAGTAGTCCCTAACCATTCGTTGTGACTGCTGGCCGGGAGTCACATCAAAATCCACTTTCAGGTGGTTGGCAAAGTCAGGGTTTATTTTCCCCTCCAGTTTATAACTGTGTGACCTGTGCCCCCAGCCTGATCCATTAAAGTCTGGTCAGGCTGTTTGGATAGCAGCCACCTCCTGGACATGGCAGGGAGACCACCTGCAATAAGTCACTAGGCATGATCACCCCCTCAACCCATAGACAGCCAGGAAAGTAGGGGTTCTAGTTTTGTTTGTTTGTAGAAGACAAAGATTTATACTGAAAAAATATGCAAGTACTGCATGCCTAATTTAAATGCATAAGAATGAGTATGTTGGGGGTGTCAAGGACTAATGGTGATGCCATGGCTCTTAGAGATGGAACAGAATTGTGTATCAGTGGCTTGAATGCTGTAGACTTTATTGTATATTTAAAATTTGGCCCACTCCAGCTCTGGTCCCTCCCCAAAAACATGTCTTACAGGTAAAAAGAAAGCCCTAAAATTATGTTATGCACTATCCCTTCCATTAAATGGGTGGAATCTCAAATTTATTTATTTTTAGTTTAGTTTTTGTTGACGGGGAAAGGAGAACTAGACAATTCTGCTTATTTTCAGCCTCATCCTTGGAGGGTGGAGATACAGAGGGAATGCAACTAGAATTAAGCCACATTAAGCTATTGGTGGTATTTTTGGTGAAAGGGGGAAAGTTGGGCAGGGTATGGAGGAAATCCCCCTATTCTTTTCAAGGAGTGCTATGGGATCATTAATGTCTACCTGAACAACTACTGGAACAGGCAGACCAGAACTCGATTTACCATCTCATCTGAAAAATGGCACCTCAGGAGTGCAGCATCCCCCTCATGCTGTACCTGCAAGTGTCAGTATTGGGGTTTTACTCCAAGTTCCTGGTGCGGGGCTAGAACCCACAATCTTCTAATCTTCTGGCCTCAGAGGCGAGTGTGCAACCTGCTGAGCCACTGAGACTGATAAGACTCAAATGTCTTCTTTAGCGGTATTCAAGCCACAATATTAGTATTGCCATGCCTAGTCCAGACATACTTAAGGATGAGGTTTGTGATTTCATCCATTCAAAGAAATGTACAGGTGTATGATGTCTGAGATGTCTGAAATGGGCCTGCTGGGAGCACAGCTGGATTGACATTATTTGCCTACTGGCACAAATGGTTAGGGACCACTTCCTGTTACTTGTGCAAGTGATTTTGAGTTTAGTAAAATTATCCCATCTACTACACATCTTAATCATATAGGTAGCATGATTGCATTTGTCGGTGGGGCAACTTATGCATAGCAGGAGTACAGTATTTAGGTCCTCAATAAATCGTGAATAACTCTTGCTAAAAAGTCATGACCCTATTCTCCATCACAGCAATGGGCGATGCAGAGCATGTGGTTTGCATCCACAGTTTTACCATACTGTAAGAAACTGCTATGCACAGCACCAGGTGGGCCTCACAGGGGCTGAAGTCCCCCTGTCAGTGCAGCGAAATGAAAATCACAGTTCCAGATGTTAGCAGACAAGATCAGGGATTGCAGAGACTAAGCCTTTGCACTTGTGTCTCCAATGTCCTGAAGCACCCTTCCAAGGTCAATCTGAGATGATCCCTTGATCAGGATTTTCTACTCCCATTTAAATACCTGGCTAGTCAACCAAGCCTTCCTGTTAGTGATTCCACTGGCATGTTCTACAGTATATAAGACTGCACTTAGTTTAGTTTATATTTTATGTTTATTTGTATCATTATTGTATTTTGTATCTGTACAATGCTTGCCTTTGCCATTCATGTCATTTTCTATATATTTCGTCCTCTGGCCAGGCACCACTCAGGCCAATGTGACAGCAACAGGAGCACAAAATTGGCATTTGCTCACTAGAAACACAGAAAAATAATAAAAGGACTGAATGGCAAACTGATGTTGTTGTATGCAGAATTTATTGCCAAAAGATATGGACCACAACCAAAAGGTACTTGTGACAATGATAAATCCATCACGCATCAGGTGCCCCAGCTTTGTTTGCTAGAGCTTCATCAGGGGTCAGGCACCTGGACAAACAGACAGCCCTTTATACTGGCAGCATGAGTTAGTGACCAATCACAGTCCTGCATTGCATTTTCAAACATGTCTGTCCAAATCAGTACTTCTAAAGGGATTTGAACAAGAACACCATGTGAACATAGTATACAAATACACAAAAGTGTGATTCATTCATAAAATACCAGTGAGAATAAAATACTGGTGGTATGAAAACTACCAAAAGATCAACCTGGTTATAAGGAAATATGCAAATTAACCATGTGAGGTCATGATTTTTTGGAACCAAGTAGCCCTCTAATTAAACACACACAACTGTATTTATGTGCTTCCAATAAAGACTAACACCAATATATCATAGTGACCCCCCTGAAATGATAGAAATGAGGGGTGCTAGTGAACACAGTGTTAGGAGCTGTTCCTCATTCATACTGCATCTAATTAAGCCATAATTGGTGATGGGGCAAAAAAGTAGGTGGACCTGTGCTCTCCAAACCTCCAGATACACATATGAAGGAAAAGAGAGAACAAAGAGATAACATTAGAATTGTTTTTGAAAGGCATTTCATTACATTTATGAACAACTTAGAATAAAACTGAGTCTAAATAAACTGTATATCACTGAACAATGCATTGTTTGTCACCATGTATATTAATAGCTGAAAACCATAACGCACAAGGCATAAAGCACGGGTGAGATATATGCACTCCATGAGAATTTTTAAATGAATATGCCATCACCAGACAGCTCTATTTACAGCTTGCATGTAATATTTGTAGTTTCATACATAGATTGAATAATTCAATAAAGATTGTGTGTGTGTGTGTGTGTGTGTGTGTGTGTGTGTGTGTGTGTGTGTGAAAATTCCTCTTTAGTTTAGGGGAGGTGGTTCATTCTGTTAGAGCTCCATTTTAAAATATATCACAGTTACTCCGAAAATGGTTTGAGGCCCCAGTTCATATTTTGAGCTCAGGAGGAAGAGGAGGAGGAGGAGGAGGACATCAGCAGCTGTGGGAATAACGATTTGGATCCCCTATGGGAATCAGAAAAGAAAACAGGAAGTGTGATGTTGCCGAACATACCGGCTTTGCACACCAGTATGCCAGAACTACCAAAGCCCCCCCCATACTACAACAGTTGTTCCTCTTATCAGTGCTGAGCCCACTACACTGCATAAGTCATCCAGTGTTCAAGTGCATAAAGCATTCCAAAAAAACACCCTTTTCAACCTCTCCCCTGTCCCACTCATGACACCATGTAAAATCAAGGAGTACAAAATCCCTAGTCTGGCATTTTTATATACTGGACCCAACTGATGAAACAGTTGCTATCTGTCAGCTGTGTCAAGCAAGAGTTAGTCAAGGGAAAAAAGGGCAGTCAGCTTGACACTGGTGGCTAACACATATACCTAAAGTTCAGGCATCTGTTATGCTGACCCTTATCATCTGCATTTGCCAAAGCATCCAGAAGTGGCAGTGAAATAGTTCCGTGGAGGGAGATTTTGACTGAGGACTACTGCAGAGATGAGGAGAAGGAGTCTGTTGGGCTGTCTGGCAGTGGTCATAGCAGCAGTGGTGGTGGTTAAGTACTAGCACCCAGAGGCACAAAAGCACAGTAACATATAGATACATAGATACATAGACAGTGTCGGCAGATAAGGGCCTATGGCCCACCTAGTCTGCCCATTTGAGCTTGTAAGTTCAGTTTGTTTTCCTAGAAGTCTATTTCCCCTTACCCCAGACCTCTAGAATTCCTTTATGTCTATCCCATGCATTCTTAAATCCCGTGATTGTTTCAGCCCCCACCACTTCCTCTGGCAGGGTGTTCCACTTGTCCACCACCCGTTCTGTGAAGAAATTCTTTCTCATGTTTCCTCTGAATCGTCCTCCTCCAACTTCATCCCATGCCCTCTAGTCCTGAAACATCTTTTTCGCTTAAAAATAGTGTTTTCCTGCACCCTGTTCCTCCTGTAAGATACTTGTATGTCTCATCATATCCCTCTCCTCCTCTCCTCCAGGGAGTACATGTTCAGTTCCTTCAACCTGTCTTCATAGGACTTGTGATGCAACCCATGCACCATCTTTGTTGCCCTCCTCTGAACCTTCTCTACCCTGTCTATGTCCTTACGTAGGTATGGTCTCCAGAACTGTACACTGTACTCCAGGTGGGGCCTCACTAGTGTCTTGTATAGCGGAATTATGACCTCCCTTTTCCTGCTGGTGATGCCCCTGCCTATACATCCCAGCATCCTATTTGCTTAACCTGATGCCTTGTCACACTGTTTCCCTACCTTGAGGTCATCAGAGATGACAACCCCAAGATCCCTTTCCTGCTTGGTGCATGCTATATCCTCACCCCCCAACTGATATATTGTGCCAGGGTTTTGTGCCCCATATGCATTATCTTGCACGTCTTTGCATTGAATTTCAACTGCCAAACCCTTGACCATTCTTCAAGTTTCTGCAGGTCCTTCTCATTCTGTCTACACCCTCTGGTGTGTCTACTCTGTTACAGAGCTTTGTGTCATCAGCGAACAGTGAAATTCTGCCTTCTATATCCTGTGCAATGTCACTGATGAAGATGTTGAATAGGACCGGTCCCAGCACTGATCCCTGTGGTACCCCACTGGTCACTCTTCCTCTGTGGAGTGACAGCCATTTACCACCACCCTCTGTGTCCTGCCACCCAGCCAGTTACCTACCCACCACACTACTGTCCTGCCCACACCCATATTCCCCAGTTTGTGTAATAGTCTTCTATGTGGCACAGTGTCAAAGGCCTTGCTGAAGTCCAGATAGGCCATGTCCACTGCCCTCCCCTGATCCACCTCCCTAGTCACCCAGTCAAAAATTCAATGAGGTTGGTCTGACATGACCTCCCCGTGAAACCATGCTCTTGGGTCCTGTAGTCCATTGACAACCAGATGTTCCACCAATCTCTCCTTCAGTAGTGCTTCCATGATCTTTCCCACTACCGAGGTGAGGCTGACTGGTCTGTAGTTCCCTGCTTCCTCTTTGTTCCCACTTTTGTATAAGGGGACTACATCTGCTGTCCTCCAGTCTTTGGGTACCTCCTGTTTCCAGTGATTGGCTGAACAGGATAGCCAGAGGTTCAGCCACCACCTCTTAGTTCTTTAAGGACGCTGGGGTGCACCTCACTCACTGCAACCTCACTGCAGAAAACACCCAAATCACTGATTTTATTTTTAGCAGCACCTGTGAGTCCCAAAAGTCAAATACTACCCCACCAGTGATGCTGCCATGCCAATTCCATCTGTTTTAGTAGCACAACACCCAGAAGGATTCAGCCGATGCTGCATAGCATGTTTGAGCAACATGCCAAATACTTCACCAATCATGCTATTGCACATGAACTAAATGGAGCAACAGCTGAAATACTGGCAATTGATCTACTGCCCTGTTCTTCTGTGCAGAGCATGAGATTTAGGAGGTTTATGGCTTGTACCTGTGCCAAATGGCAGATTCTCTCAAGAACTTACTTCTCTACATTTGTGATTCCTGAGCATTATGGGATGGTGTGACACACTGTAATCCATGCCATACTGCATTCAGCATCACCATATATATCCATATATATCCATATAGATATCTCTCAATATAGATAGGTGGACTAGTGGCCAAACAGCTGATAACTGCTATCTGTGCATCACTGTACATTGGGCACAGTTACCTGGGGCAGTATTTGACTCTGGCTGAAAGAAAAATTGTACTACGCCCACTTGTTGTGGTAGCAATGATCCAGGCATTCGCCACTATGCCATGCTGGCAGTGAAGAGTGTAACTGGATCACGCACAGGTCTGAAAATGCTAGAATTGCTCCTGACTGACCGATGAGAGGCTTCACCCCAATTCACTGAAAGTCAGTTTCATTGCAAGCAATAATGGCTCGATTGTAGTGAAATATGTCAGTGATGGGGGGTTTCTAAGGGTGCCATACCTTGCACAATATCTTAATCTCATTGTGTAGGAGTTTCTAGCATATGCTGATATCATGTCCATGTTGACTATGGCCCCTCACATCTGTGTGTAGTTTGCCCACTAGTAAAGTTCTGTGACCATGTCAGGCATCTGCAGATCCAGAACAAACTACTTCAGCACCATTGGGAGCTGGAAGTTGTTACAGATGGAACATAACACTGTACATAAATGAACACTTGTATGGGCAGCACAAAGCCATCTCTGAATATCTGATTATCAAAAAGACAATATTTCATATCAGAACAGTCCAAATAGTGAAATAATCATCCCCCAAAAAGTAACAGTTATTAAATGATTTAATGGGTAAAAGAGTTAAAAACACTGACATAGTTATCCAGGATGATGATCAGATAATTAATGAACCCAGATCATTGGCAGAAACGTTCAATACTCTTTTTTGAGATCTGGGAAAATACAGAAACAATATAAACATCACTCAATTAGATAATGATACCATGGCTGTTGATAGTGATTCCATCCCAAAGTTTTATTTTAAAAAAGTAACCCCATCACAAGTTAAAGATTACGTGCAAAAACATGACCTTAGGCCTCATCTTGGGTATGATTGGATAGATTATAGAGTTATTAAATTAGGTATTGAAACCTTGGTCCAGCCCATTTCAACTTTGTTAAATTTCTCACTATGTAATGGTATATTTCCCAAATCAATGGAAAATGGTCATAATAAAACCCATATTTAAAAGTGGTAGTACAGAATGAATTTCTAACTACGGACCAATTTCTCTGTTGTTCCTTCTTTCTAAAATCTTAGAAAGAATTATTTCTTATCAAACATCCAATTTTTGGGAAACATATGGTTTACTATCTAGTTCACAGCATGTATTCAAACTAAAGCATAGTACGGAGATGGCCTTGGTGGGGTTCACCAGCTGCATACAGGGTGCCGTTGACAAGGGTCATTCTGTTGCAGCTGTATTCATGGACCTTACCAAGGCCTTTAACCTTGTTGGCCACAGATTGGTGCTCAACTCCTTGTCAGATCTTCATTTTTCAAAGGAGGTTTCAAAATGGTATTCAAACTACCTAAGTAACAGGGCACATAAAACTATTATCAAAGGAGAATTCTCACAACCCAGGGATATTATGGTGGAGGCCCCAAGGATCAATCTTGGGGCCTCTAATTTTTCTTTATACATGAACTCAGCTTCTGAAGTTTGCAAAAAATCTGAAATGACACTCTTTGCTGATGAAGCTGTTATTTACAGCTCTAGTGCAAAACCAGGGGATTCTGTTGAAGTAATACAAAATTATTTTCTTTTATTTCAAAAATGGCTCCAATCTAAGCATATGGTAGTAAATGTAAAGAAAACCAAATTCATGATTTTTTCCAACTCCAAAAAGAAAGTAGGAGTGTGTACCCCAATGGTTGACTTAAATGGGGAATTGGTTGAGTTTGTGGATAATTTCAGATATTTAGGTATTGTCCTGGACTTTTTGAATCCCATATTAATTCTGTAATAAAAACGTTGCATCAAACATTAGGGGGACTGTATAGAATAAAGCAATTTCTAACACCAGAATCTAAAAAAAAACCAAACAACCCATAGCTTTCTTTCTGGAGCACTGGATTATGGTTTAATGATATATACTGCTACAAGTGAGAAGATATTGTCCAGACTGAATGTCACATATAACAGTGTATTAAGAGTCATGACTGATTCCCACCACAGAATGCATCAGCGTGATCTTTAAAAACTAGCTAATTGTCCCTCCCTAGAAAACAGAGTAAACATGAAAATGGTGTTATTCCTTTCTAAGGTACTGTGGTTAGGGGCCTACTCCCAAGTTAAATCCTCTCCTTATTTCCTAGAAGTGTGAATGTTTTGGGGACCAGGTCCCAAAATAAATTTGTGCTGAAGATACCATTTAAAGACAGAAATCATTGCTTTTTAGAGCACCACAATTCTTTAATACTATACCAATTTTTCTTACTAATCGTCTTACTGTTTAGACTTTTGAAAATAGACTAAAAACATGGTTTGGCACTCACAATGTTTGTTCATATATTTAAGTGAAAAGTAATCCCCAGCCTATTTGTTGTATGTCTTTATTGCTAGTTTTGTTTTGTGATTGTCTGTAATTTAACGTTATCTGTTTTGATGTCCTTTTTGTAAAAAAAACTTGTTGACTGTGAAAATGGACAGTAATGCTCATCATGCTAACAAGTATAAAACATAAGAGACGAAAATTAAATATCTGCTGTTGCATACAAGCCGCGACAGTGCCGGAGTATCCCAACATACCTGTGGTGACTAAAGAATGGTATGATCATGATTCTAAGGCCATTTGAACATGCAACACAGGTAGTAGGTGGGGACACTGCCTGTATCAGTCAGGCCATCCCATTCCTATGGGTGCTGAGGCAGCTGCTGTTGAGCGTACAGCAGGTGCTAGAGGCAGGTGATGATACAGGTAGCTGTGCCTTAATAGAACACATGCTCCATGTCTTGGACTGCAGTACCCTATATTTCTGGCATTCTGCAGTTTGCAGATTTTAGGATTTCCACAATGTTGGGCCCATGATATAAACAGGGCCTGTCAACAATACTTGAAAGTGGGCATGATCAGGTCCAAAACTTAACTGATCTTCTAAGACAGGAACATGGGGCACAGTTGCTAAAGTCACGCTCACAAAAGGCACAACATAAAAACTGAACAGAGACTGGGTGTTGCTACCACCTTGCATAAACAGGCTGATAAAACATGGAAGACAACAAACAACAACACAAATCTACTTTGTAGTTCTGTACAAGGCAGGAATTGAAGATGTTGAGAAAATGGAGGAGGAGGCTGATGAGGCAGCAGGATTGCAGACAGCACAATACATGGTGAATGCATAATTGGCAGACAACAGGCACCTTACCATCATGGAAAAGACCTTTCTGTACTGGAGTAGCAAGGTCACTGATTGACCTGCACTGACCTCCATAGCAATCAAATACCTGAACTGTCCATCCTTGAGCATCAGTGTAGAGAGGGTATTCAGTTTGGCAGAGACCACTCACCCAGTCTCAACGAGGGAGACCTAATACAAAGTTGAGTGTTGAAGAGGTAGGGAAGGGGAGGTCGTGGAGACCAGGTTAACCGTAAGCAGTTGCAGGGAGAATAGCTTTTGAAGGTGCTGCTGATTCAGTCTGCATAGCTAAAGCAGCCTCCTTGGGCTTAAGGGTCCCTCCCTTCGGCAGCTAAAGTCTTAAATTTTGCATCAAGAGGAGTGCGATATGACTGCATACTAAAACTCCACCCAGAGTGAGGACATTCCCACTATGGGCCAGATGAAAAGGACCTTGCCCCAAGTTTCACATGCTCAAGATATGGACTTTGTGAGTGCAGAGCGATACTGTTGGCTACAGGGTGAGCCCTGAGCCATGACATAAATGGTCATGGTTGGCATGCCTCGATTTATGAATGAGAGCATGAATCAACTTTGAAGTGCTAGATAGAAGGAGGCCGGGTGAAGTCAGTGGCTGAAGATTAGGTAGCAGGTTATTGATGAGGAGGCTGGGCAAAGCCTGCAGCTATAGATTAGATAGCTAGTTAATGATGAGGAGGCCAGGCAAAGCCAATGGCCTGGGTGAGGTAGGAGGCTGCAGTGCAAGTCAGTGGTCAGAGGTTTAATAGTAGTAGCAGCAAGTGAAAGGTAAGCCAATCAATTCCATTAAGGAAGCCAAATTAATGGTGACATAGAAGGTGGGTATTAGGTAGTGAGAGGCTGTAATACCAGTAATTGACTCAATGAGGTTTAGTATAATGAATCAATGAGGTTTAGCAGTTGATCGCTATGGTTTCAGCATGAATAGTGAATTGATATGAGTGGTATGAATACCTTAGAAGCCATTAAGGCGGAGTTAGGTTGTTTCAGTAAAGAGCATTTGCAACACAATAATGAAATGCAATGAAAATCTTGAAAGTCATGAAGGCTGTACAGATAATGCATTTACAGTATGCATGGATAACTGAAAAGCCATGTAGACAAGGAGCAGGGTGATTTATATAAATTACATAAAGCATGCTCCTGCTACCCTGAGCCTTGATGACCCACCATGACACCACAGTCCCCACCATAGGAATAACAGGGAGCTACAGGCAGAGCACCATGAGACCAGGCAGCTAATGTAATAGCTAAAAGTTTCAGAATAGCAATGCAGCAGTTGGCTTAACGGAGCTTGCACTAAGTGAATTAAGAGCAGAGCTGTTGAACACACATAGCACAACTGGGAGTGGCTGCTAGCTGAGCAGGATGACGCCTGAACCAGGTGCAAATATTTAAGGTGGAAAGCACAGGAGACAGAAGGCAGGGAAAGAGCAGTGTGAGCTGAAGCATACAATAACAATGCAGTTGACTGAGGGCTTGCAAAATCTGGTGCGTAATGGGAGCCTGAGAGCACAAGCACAGGGCAGTTTAAGGTAAAGAAACAACAATATGTAGCCTGAAGCACAAATAAGCAATGTATACACAGGGTGCTAGAAAACGAGCAAAGCCCAAAAGAAACAAAAAAAAAGCAAATACAAGTACAGGAGCAGGAGGAAACAAGCACACAAAGAAGCACACAGCAGCTGGAGGCAAAGCGATACTTACCAAAGAGCAGAAGAAACACAAAGAGCAGAAGTCCAGCATGATTCAAACAGAGCCCAGCACAAAGGAAGGATGGAAGCAAATGCTGGGGGGGCCCAGCAGGCCCAGGGGAGAAGGAAGAGACAGACAGAGCCTCTGGCTGCAAAGAAAAAGTGCTTTAGAAGGAGGCTGGGAAGAACTGACTATATAGCTCAGAAAGGGGGCGGGCTGGTTGCTCATCCCATTGAACTACAGGTGTAGCTAATTATGGAAGTTTGGGTTGTTTATCCTCCAAGTTAAAGTGCATCAGCAGCCTTGTGCTCTGTTGCCCA
Source organism: Neoceratodus forsteri (assembly GCA_016271365.2). Taxonomy (NCBI): domain Eukaryota; kingdom Metazoa; phylum Chordata; order Ceratodontiformes; family Ceratodontidae; genus Neoceratodus; species Neoceratodus forsteri. Next base: position 78,168,240 of record JADMNL010000029.1, on the reverse strand, counting down.
GGTTGGCATCCCTAAGTTGAATGTGCATGCAGGACATCCTTGATCCATGGGCTTAGGAAAGGGAGCCAATTGTTGAGCGAGACCAACACTAATTTCCAGTATGCCCATTTCAGAGTTTAAAAGACTTGATAAAAGCTTCAAGAGAGGGTGAGGGTGTAAGTTATGAACGACAGTGGTGGTGGTGGGGGAGCTTTCCCATACCTGTTTTATTATCATACCAAACCCTCACTGGGGCTTGGACTTATATGAAGTTAGGCTGGGTGGGCCAAGTGGCCCTTTTCTTGCTGACAAATTTGTTCCTATTATTGAGGTTTTTCCTTTTTGTATATACTCCCAGGAAGCTTGGTGGCACAGTTTCCATTCTTACAAAAGTAATATATCCTGTTGTTCAAGTTGCAAGATCCACTTTGGCAGTGTCATGCATAAGGATGTGAAACATTGGCAAACTGCTTTGAGAATTCAGTTGTGAACCTTGCCAAATTCATGAAGTGCAAAGTGCTGACTTCAGAAAGTTTTTAGCAGGTGAAGTGGCACTTTTCCAGGCAAAGTCATGCAGATGTGTTGCTGAGTTACAACTTCATTGTGACTTTACCAGAAAAAGGTGGGACTTTGCAAAATGTTTTGCAAAGGCAAATTTCACAACTTTGCCAAGAACTTCACCAGCAAAGTAGAGCATCACAACATCTCTACTCCTGGGATTCTGGTTGGAAATTTGGAAGCTTACTGTCTGGATATGTTTTGCCTTCAGTGCAGAATCCCAGCTCTTAGCCTTTTGTGGTTCTATGTTGCTAGGCGAGAACAGAGATTGATGGAGAACAAGTATATAGACAGGACAGGAGTGAGTATAAAACCAGAAAATTCACATAGTGTTTTAGAAAATGAGACTCAAATTTCTTTGACAAAGCATACATGAAAACCTAGTCCATATCAGTGTGATGCTGTAATCATAATCCATGATATGAATGAATGAATGGAGTGAATGAATTTTTATTGTTAAAATCAGCCAGTATATATCCCAAAAGCAGACACTGAAAATGTCCTTAAAACACAGAACATGACATTCCAATAAATATTTCAATCTTATACAAAGATTGCATTTATATGTACTAAATTTCAAAATATTGCACATCCAGATAAAAATGTATTAGAGGATACTAATATCTCATTACCTTTCCATCCAATAACTTTATAATTATATCCTCTCCATTTACCATACAAATTCTGAAATACAGGCTTAAGCCATTTTTCCCTAAAACCTTTCAAAAGGTCATATTCCAATAACAGGTGATCAGTAGTTAAAATCTGTTTATTACGTTCACACATTTGTTGCTTACTTATTTTATCCCATGGTATTATTTGAGCATGGCAATTCATATGGGTGTTAAACCTCATTCTAGCAAATATCTTTCTATGTAAGCAATTTTGACACCAAATCAAGTAATTTTGAGGACCCCAATTATCCACTACTTTTTTACAAAACACAAACAGGGAAGACGAGTTAACGTTTGCAAAGTCTTCCTGCATTTGAATATCAATCCATCTATTTTTCATACATTCTACATGTAAATCAATTTCTGTTACAGGTCTAACTTTGTAAAAAGTGATTCTAATCCGGCTTTTCTTATTTCAATATCCAATTTTTTAAACCATGAGTTATAACCACAACCTTCCCCTTGCAATTTTCTATCCTCTACCCAGCAGACATGCCTTATAATAATATTCTCATTTTTCACTATCTTTTTCCAATAGTTCAAGGCTCTTATTTTTGCAGATAAGACCAAAGAATACAATCCTGTTTCCAATCTTAAATGACTACCCGATACCACGGTTGGTAAACCCAAATTGATCCTAATGAACATATTTTGAGTTGGCTCTAATAAACTCACTTTATCTTCAAGCCCCCATATCTCTGATGAATATAACATCACTGCTTTTGCCTTCACTATATACACTTTGCAAGATGCCTCAAAATAATTGGAGCTGGCAGTATAGCCTAGAGGTTAGAGGAATGAGGTGTGAACGAGCTTGATACATCCAGCAGAACAGACCTGAGTTTGATTCTCACAACCTCCACTTGCATACGATGTGACTCTGAGCAAGTCACTTAACTGCCCAGTGCTCCCAGGTCACCCCTGAAAACAGGCACTTGTGCCTAGTGGGCCTTATCCGGTTACCAAAGACTAAAATAAAATATTACTAAATGATTTACCATATCTATTTAGAGCCAATACTATTTGTTTCCCTTTATTTTATTATTATCTATCTGTTTATGCCAATCTAATGAATTAGTTATTATTCCCCCAAATAATTATATTCTTTTACCTCTTGCAACCTTACATCTTTTACTTGCCAAACAAAAGAGCTCTACACAGTTTTCCATTTTAATAATCTTTGTTTTCAACATTTATTTCTAATGGTAATTTCTGAAGAACATTAACAACTATATCTACTGCCTTCTGGAGACCTCCAACTGTTTTAGATATAAGAATTGCATCATCTGCATAGGCCAATACACTAATTTTATGACCATCAACTTTAGGGCATCAGTTTCATGTCTATTCAGCTCTCTAATTAGCAGGTCGATATAAATATTAAAAGGGCTAGTGCCAATAAACAGCCCTGCTTTACACCTTTTTAACCACTATCTTTTCGTATATTAACCTTTCTAGTATACCGGACTCTCATTGCAGAATTGTTATGTAAACTAATAATTAACTTTAATAGGCAGGGTCTATTCCTATGCTGATAGAATTTTACAAAGCATCTCTTAATTAATATTATCAAATGCTTGTTTCAAATCTAAAAACAGCCATATAGGCCACCATTTCTTAGTTTTTAAACTTATTAGCCAAATAATCTACGATCAATATGTTATCAACTGTGCCACTATTTTTTCTAAAACCAAACTGATTTTCCAAAAGTACTCCTCTGGAATCCATCCATTCTTGCAATCTTTCTAAAATAACCCTGGAAATGTTTTTGCTGGGATACATATTAGAGAAATAGGTCTGTAATTTATAGGTGAGAGATCTGTCTCCCATTTTAAACAATGGGACAACCTCTGAGGTTAGCCAATCTTGAGGATCCCCCCCCCAATTATCTTATTAAAAACTACAACCAGAATTACAGCCCACCACTCTATATTAACTTTAAATGTTTAGCTGGAATCCCATCAACTCCTGGTGCCTTATTATTCTTTTGATTATTAATATGTTTTCTTATTTCTTCTATCATTAATTCTTTCCAAGTATCATTTTGAATATAATTATCACCTATATTTTTTAAAGGCTGAAATATTAAATTTTCATAAAACTGTGGTACTTCATAAAGACTGCTATAGAAATCCACCTAATGTTTTTCAGAAATCTGAGCCTCAATATTACTTGCTATTTTTGACTCTCCATGTGCAATCAACATGCAAGTTGCTTATTATCCTTCTCCATAATAGCACATTGCAATTTTCCCCCCATATATTCACTATGCTTTCTTTTCTTTTGAGTTAGAACTTTCTGGTATTCTTTTTTCATAGCCTTAACTCCTTCGTGAAATCATTAAATCCGGTTATTTATCATTATTTTTCTTGCCTTATTAATATTTCCTTAAACTTTTACATTCTTTGTCATACCATTGCCTTATCCTTACCAAATGTTTGTCCTACATTTGGTTTCTAACTAATAGTGTTCTGCCTGATAATACTTAAAAGCAAACAAAAATTCTCTATGACACTCAATCCTTCCTTAATATCTAATACTACATTTTCTACTAACTCACTCTTCTGCATAACTAACACTTTATTATGTGCCAGTGTATTCCAAATAATATTTTTGCTATTATAAACATAGAAAGCATCCCCCTGATTACCATGGTTCCTTTCTATTTCACTTTCCCATTTTAACCGCAATATACAAATTGAGTGATCACTAAACAAGTTTTGATTTATTATAAAGGATTCAATTAAATGGCAATGAAAAATATCCATAAACGCATAATCAAGCGTTGAGCCATTGCCTGTTACCATGGAATAAAATGTGTAATTACCTTCCAAGTCACCTTTTACACACCCATTTGCAATACATAGAAAGTTGTTAGACAAAAAATTTAAGATAATTTTACCTCTTGTATTTAACAATTTATCCTTCACATTTCTATTACCGATCTCCATTGCTTGATATAATTCTTCCATCTGATTATCACCTTTGAAATATAACCTATTAGCAGTTATAAAATGGGTCAATAAAATCCATTAAACTGATTGGCCGAAGGACCTTTCACCCATATCCTTATCAGCTGATATTTATGCCAACCAGCACTTTTCTTCCCTGGGTGACCTCACAACAGGGAAATATCAATAACCTGTGATAGCATTAAACTGTTTTCATGGGTGAGCAAACACTGCTGGACCTGTACTGTACTGGCTGACCCCCACATGAAGTGCCAATGTGAACTCAAGTAAAATATGAAAAGAGTCTGACCTGCACTCCTCAAGTTTCAAGAAAAAAGCCTCTCGCCTCCCAACTTCAGAATGAGCTCTACAAAAAAAATTCTCACAATCCCAATTTCAAAATGAGCTCTCCATGATCCACTGAGCAACCTTGCATGCACTAAAGAAATTCCTTTTAAATCAAAACTGACTCTAGTGCTGCCACAACTCTTGTCACCACAAGGATCACAGATATTTAAATAACTGCAGATAGTGAACACACTTCTGACTGCTGTCCCTTTCACAAAACTGACAAGACAGCTCTTTACGGAAGCCGATAAGCGACATGTTCGCTCCCGATCCAACTGAGGCAAAGGAAATACAGTTAACACACAAAAAGCAGTGTGTAATTTCACAGCCTGCAAAAAACAAAAATATAAGAGAAACTCTCAGCAGAAAAAATACAATTAAATGTCTGTGTGTACTGAGACAGCAGAGTAGTAACATTCAAAATCATAACTGGCACACACCCTCACCTTTGCTACCAGTCATTTCGGCCACTCCTCGGCTACTGGCAGCTACCAGACAAAGTGAGAACCTGCAAAACAAATAAATAAAACAAAGCTAGAAACAAAATGTAAAAAAATGAAGTGTGGCGAGGGCAAAAAACAATGTGTGTCTGTATGTTTGTGTTTGTCTGGAAGGGATTTTACATATGTTTTGCAGTACAAATGCTGGGACTATTTTTTCCACTTTTGTTAAACTGTTTTTTTAACAGTTATCATACTTGTTTTATTTATTAACTTAATTTCCAGGGTAAAGTTTTTTAAGGGGACCCATTTTATAAGCACAATAACACACTCCGAGGTGTGGGTCATCTCCTGATAAGAGCACACCCAGGGGCATAAAGCACTCGGCGCAAGTGCCTTGTGCCTTAGTACACCCCTGGGCATGCTCTTATCAGGCGATAGCCCACACCTCAATGTGTGTTATTGCTTGCTTCTAGCATTCAAGTCCCCCATTCCTACAACAATCATATCATCATACTGTTCATTAAGTACTGTATAAATGTAAAGAAACTCATACTGAGTGTGTATGTTGTCATTCAAGTGAAAAATATACACATACATATATTATAAGAAAGGCATAAAAGGGTTACAGAAACTGGGCTGGGTTTTCAAAAAGATCCATTGGAGATCCACCCACTGCAATTTTTTACATGGCAAATCTGTCCAAACTGTTAGATTGTGTATTACATTGTGTAACAGCATCTGAATTTTGTGGCAATAAATAAATAAATAAATAAATAAATAAGCAATTGGGACAACAAATGGCACAAACTATATTTGCAATGTTTTTTTTTTACTGGAATTCTTAAGTTTTGCCCCAAATGGACTTATCTTTTAAAAATAGTAGCAGGCTACTCAAATGCATTAGGACAGACAGAGACACATGCACAGGTATTTGTGTCCATGTCCAGTCTTTTCAAAATCTGGTGCACAGTACTTTAGTTTATTAAATGGTAGTGAATAAAGAGAAATCATAGCACTGTTCCATCCTGTCTTATAGCATGCAGATGTCACAGTGTGAGGATATAGTTAATGCAGCTGTCAGTACAGATATGAAGCGCTGCAAGAAGTGGTCAGAGTCTATTCTCCATGAAATGTTCCAGCTGATTTGCTTGTCAGAGCTGCAGTCAGATGGAAAGGAAGAAACACTGATGACAGCTGGGGAGTTTAAGGATTAAGCATGCATGAGACGTTCTATGTCATGGTCAAGTCAGTTCAGATGGCCTTGTTTTAGAAAGCTTTAGCTTTAGCCATAAAATATAGATTCTGTCTACCCCAGTGTTTTCTACATGCATATATTGCATCTGTACATGTGAATTAGAGCCTGGAGATAAAGGGTGAAGGATTTTATTATTTTTTTCATTAATAATTTTAAGGGTTTATTTTTCAAAATGACTGTAAGTTTAATCACATCAGTGGTTCCAGTTAAAGTAGGACGATCTCAGAAAAAAACATATTTGACTCAAAATAGTGAACTTATCATTTTAAAATAAATTAGTTTTACAGATTTCAACAGAATTTAATGTACCTCATGAAAAACTCTGCTGCTCCTTATGAAACAGGACAGATCACCTGTGAAACAGGTGTCAGTCTGATAGAGTTTATAGCCCTGATGCTAGGAAAACATTGGGCAGTACTGGTCTTTATGAAACCGCTATTGGGATACCTGATTTTCACATACAAGACAATCACAGCAGGGTGCCCATTTATGAAATAAAGCAATGGAAGAGGTACTGTTTGTGCCTTGGTAAAAACAAACAAAAGTCTAACCAACAGGTACTAGGACCAACACACACTACCAGAGTGAAGTAAAAAAATCAAACACTGCAATATGGCATTAAAAAGTTTTAGATATATTATATTATACAAAAAAAAGTTTTAGATTTATTAATACATACTTGTAAAACATACAACTGCAGATGGATGGTGCAGAAAAGCCTCAAAGTTTTGCACCTAGGCCCCCATAGTCAGAGCTGGCCAGATATGTGCAAAACAGTGCGCCACAACAATAATGTGCCAGACAGCTCTGCACCATATTCAAACAGATTGCACAATCCAAACAGATCATACAATCTGTTTGAAAATCTGGACCCTGGATGCGAGGCAGCATAAGAAGTGGTTGCCATGTTCCAAGCAGCACATCCAGGGTATGGGTCTGACGACCACCCTCAGGGGTACTGCATGGTGCACATTGATGTGCCACAGCCCCATGGGTGATATTCAGCCCAAACAAGCAGATGTGCTCATTGGGCATGCATGGTGCAATGGGGCAATTTTCATGCTCATTATGGGCTCATCTGCATGCCTGTGCTGCCACATAAAGTGTGCTGGGCCAGTCCTCCCACCCCGACCCCTGATCCATGTATGTTAAAAAAAAGACCCCATTCCCTGGCAGGCTGCTGTTCCCCATGCCCCAGTCCCTGATCTTGGTTGAAATAGAATTTAAATCCCCCATTCTCCCTGGTAGTCTAATGGTTCTCCCCTCCCCAGCCCCAATCACAGTTCAAATAATAAGAATCCCCCTTGCCCCGATCCCTGATCTGGGTTGAAATAAAACTTAAATCCTCTGTTCTCCCTGGTAGTCTAGTGTTTCTCCCCTCCACAGCCCCGATCACAGTTCAAATAGTAAGAATCCCCCCTCCCTGATCCCTGATCTGGGTTGAAATAAAACTTAAATCCTCTGTTCTCCCTGGTAGTCTAGTGGTCCCCCCAGCCCCGATCATAGTTCAAATAATAAGAATCACCCCTCCCCAATCCCTGAATGTTAAAAAAAGACCCCATTCCCTGGTATTCTAGTGGTCCCCCCACCCCAATCCCAGATCCATGTATGTTAAAGAAAATACCCCATTTCCTGGTAGTCTAGTGGTTCCCACTCCCTGAGCCCCAATCCCATTCGGTGTAAATACATACCCATGTCCCTGGTGGGCTAGTGGCTCCCCCACCCCAGTATGTGGAAATCCACTACCCTTCTTCCCCCCAAACTGAGCAGAGCCAGCAACTGGCACAGCCCAACTCACACTGCACCTGCCAGCTGCTGACTGAACTGTAGGATTACGTACAGTATACAGTACATGCCCATTTGTTGACAGTCAACCAATGGGCATCTACTGTATACTGTATGCAATCCTACAGTTCTTTCGGTGGCTGGCTGGTGCGGTGTGAGGTAGGCTGTACCAGTCGCCAGCTCTGCTCAGTTTGGGGTGGGTGGGCTGGTGGGTCTCTGCCTATGGGTGTGGGGGGCTACTAGCCCACCAGGGATGTGGGTATGTATTTACACTGAATGGGATCGGGGCTTGGGAAGGGGGTTGTCTTTGTGACTAGGATTTGCTGGCTTGTTGCTGTGGTGGCCTGTTAATTATGTGGTACTTTGATTTTGTTTGTCACTGTTTGGTGCGCTTTCTGGGCTGCTGAGTTCTTGTTCTTTTAAAAATAAGCTTTTCAAGGACATCGTTTAGCCAGAATCTGACTGTTGCTTAGAAACAACTTTCCTGGCATAGTCTCAGGTTCTAATAGGACATCAGAAGTAACAGCCCACTGCATTCTAGAATATTAGATAATAAGATATGATACAAGTGAAATAGATATTTATTTTTTATATATTGTATTTATGTAAGGGAGTAAGGGAGGTGTGGAAGTACTCTATATATAGAGGATATATGGTGAGCTGTCACATAAATGATGTATGTACAAGTGCTGTTTGAACTTGGGTAACCTCACGAGGGGCATAAACCACGAGTGAGGTGTCCGAGGTCAAACAGCACAAGTGTAGATAAACTCATTATCTGACAGCTCAACATTGTATATTTAATTTATGCAATAGGGATGCTTTCTGTCAATGCAGGGACATCTGCTTATGATTGTTTATCTTTTTTTTAAATGATAATTTCTGGGACTTTTTGTTAACTTTCCTGGTGTATGTCCGCCTAGTACAGTGGTTGCTATTAAATGAAACACCACTCATTTTGTAGAAAACTTTGTGCTTAACAAATGGCATGCTCACAGTACCATGCTACTTTTTCATTTTAAAGTTATTTGCATTTGTTTGTCAAAAAAGTGGATAACAATTGAATATTCTGCTGTTTTTTTTTGATAATTATAAAAAAAAACTAAAAGGTATCTATAAATAAAACACCACTCATTTTGTAGATATTTTTGTACTGAACAAGTTCTATGCTCACAGTACTATGCTATTATTTTTCATTTTAAAGTTATTTGCATTTGTTTGTCAAAAAGTGAACAAATAACATTGAATTTTCTGTTGTTTTTTGCTAATTATAAATAAATCTATAATGTATCTATAAATTAAACACCACTCATCTTGTAGATAATTCTGGACTGAACAACTTTCATGCTCACAGTACTATGCTATCTTTTTTCATTTTAAAGTTATTTGCATTTGAATATACAGTAGTTAGTACTGGTACAAAGGCTGAACATTCTAAATGACTTCCAGAGTGATTGTGACATATCTACTCCGGGTGGGATATTCAAAGGGGTTGCACATGGCGCAACAGTGTTGTGCCATGCGCAACCCACTGATGTTCCCCGGCACGATATTCAAAAGGGGAATTTTCGCTGTGCAAATCCTGATGCACCGGGGCCCACCAGTAATGTATGCAGAGCAAGTGCGGGGGGCGTGCCCATGCATATTCGGCACATCCATATTCAGACCGGGATGTGTGGCACATATGCAGGCACACACCCGCCTTGTGCTGCATGGGGGGGTGCAAAGATATGCCCCCAAAAAATAGGAGCAAGGACTGGCCACCCACAGGCTGGCTGCCATATTGCTGGGCACAACACGGCAGCCGCCTGCTGTAGGTGGCCACCCGACCTCCCAAGTCACAGGCCAGGCATCGCCCCCATGCCCTGATTGTGGGCTTAGTAAATAAAATAGAATCCCTGGTGGTCCAGTGGACCTGCCCCCTGGCCCAATCGGCAGGCATAAAATATATCTATTCCTCGTTGGTCAGTGGACTGAATCCCTGCCTGATCACGGGCTCCCTAGCGAAGGTATAACCCTTGTGGTTCAGTGGTACCCCTCACCCACTCACTCAGACCCACACCTGCAAGCTGCCCGGCCACCGCCAACTGACAGCATACAATCGGCTGTAGGCCCATTGGTCCACTGCATTGGCCAATGGGCATGCAGATCGCATGTACTACATAGTCTGATAATGTGAATGAATTCCATTTACATATTGGGACTTGTGTAGTACAGTATATTCTGCATGCCCATTGGCCCATGCAAGTGGACCAATGGGCATAAGCCGTACTGTACATTGTCGTCGGGCGATGCTGCGGCTTGCAGGTGGGGGAGCTGCTACCTGCCACTGACCATGGGGAGCGGGTTGTGGGTCTGTGTGGGTGGGTGGGGGAGGGGGTACCGCTGGACCACCAGGGTTATACCTTCATTTAGGGAGCTCACGATCGGGCAGGGATTCGGTCCACTGGACCATCAGGGAATATATATATGTATTTATGCCCACGATCGAGTTGGGGGGCAGGTCTATTGGACCACCAGGGAATAGATTTATTTATCTACACCCATGATTGGGTGTCAGGGCACATTGCCGCCGAGGGGCAGGGGGTGTCGGCCCCCAATGGCAGCAGCCTGGCAGGGCGCCAGGCACAAGTCGCCGGGGACTGGCACACCTGCATGCAAATGGGACCATAATGACATACAAATGGCCCCATTTGTGCCTTGCATGCATAATGGGCCCATTTGCATACCCACCACTGAATATCATGGTTCATGTGCCTAGCGCAACCACACTTGCACTGGCACATCCCCCGCTACTCTCTTGCCACTTGTGCTGGTGCAGTGCTACTGCGCCATGCGCATCTGGGGTAACCACTGTGCCATATTCAATGGTGCTGATCCATGGCGTAGCACTGTTGAACATCGCCCAATCCACGCCCTGGCGCATCCCAGTTGCACTGTGCCTGGCTTGCACCCCTGCCTGACGCATTTCTGAATATCCCACCCAATGTGTATAAATCTGTGATGATGAATCTGCTATGTGTATAAATGTGAGACTTCACATTTATACACATAGTAGCTCAGATTTATCACATAGGATTTATGTCCACTCCAATTGCATACATTTTGTTTCTAGTGGTGAGGACATAATGCCACCAGTTGTTATTCTCTAAGTTCTCAAGGCTGATTTTTCTCACATCTATATCTGTGGTACAGCCTGATTACCTAACAACATCAGGGTCATATTTGTGATACTTGAATCATACACTGTCACTGTATTTTATACAGTAAGCCTGTAACAGCTAGTTGGTAGCAGAATCAGCCCATCTGGGTGGGGAGTATAATGTAAACTTAGTAATATTAAATAAGCTTCTCTCACACCAATACAGTTCCTTATAGGATGAGGTTCAGGAGTGAGGCATTCAGTTATGGGGATTGTGCAGCTCTCTTGTCCAGGGATGTACTCTGCAGGAAGGGCACTGTCCCTTCTATGGGACCATATCAGAGCTCCATGAAAGCTAGAAGCAGCAAAGATAGAGATATCTCAGCTGCACATTCCGCTCAGCAGGGACTCACCTCCACCTCCCATTCCCTAGAGAGCCACTGTTCTAGAGGGGTGGAAGGTGGCAGGGCATGGGGGGCAGCCATAAGGAAGTTGTCCAGCCCAGTACCATTCAGACTGTGAAATCACTTCACACTCCTGGAGAAGGTTCAGGATCCTGACTCCAGTAGAGGGACTCAGGGTCAGTTGAGGGGAAAGGGCAGGACATCATGTTGGCATCCAAGGGGAACAAGGCTAACAGAAAGGTACTAGTGGCTGGGGACTCAAAGATCAGGAGAATATATAGGGTGATGGGGGAGGGTCAGATGGGAGGGGGTTGGTCTGATGCCTATCTGGAGTGTCAGCCAACTGGTATTTAGACAGAATAGTGAGGATGATGGCGGGGAGCTGGGGTGCTAGTACACCTGGGTACCAATGATCTGGTCAACCAGTAGGTGGAGACAGTGAAGTGGAACTTCCAGAGACTGGGGCACAGATTGGTGGCACACTCAGCCTCCCTGGCCTTTTACAAGGTCCTCCCTGTGTGGGGCAGGGAGGGGAGGTAGGCCAGAATTAGGGCTAATGAAATAGAGGAGTTTAACAGTTGGCTTAAGGGTTGCAACACGGGGATTGGGGAGATTTCTGGTGCGGGAGACTCTTCAAGGGTGATGAGCTGCACCTGACAAGAAAAAGGCTAATGCACTAGGGCAGAAGTTTGACACCTACATCAGACATTTAAACTGACTGCAGGAAGTCTGGGTCTAGGGGTCTAGGGGATCCATGGTGGATGGTGAGCAGAAGGGAATCCTAGACAGAACACTCCACATCCAGGGACAGTAACTGCAAAGAGGGTACAGGGTAGGTTTACAGTGCTGAGGGGAGGAATACCAGCGAGGAGGAAAGTGAAAAGTACACATACAAACAAGGAGGGAAGAAAATGTGAAAAGCAAAAAGACAGGACCAGAATTAGAGCAGGGATCAAATGGAGGGGGTATGCCCTAATGCTAGAAGCCTAGGCAACAAACTCAGTGAGCTCCAGGAGCTCATGGCACACATTGAAGTGGACCTGGTGGCCATCATGGAAATGTGGGCCACAGATAAAAATTACTGGGAGATTATGGTCCCTGGGTATTCACTGTTTAAGAGGGTTAGAAGAACTGGTGGGAAGGGGGCATTGCCCTTTTTGTCAAGGAGGGCAATGAAGTGGCAGAAGATGGAAGTATTAGGGGTAGCAGTAGGGAGGCTGAGTCAGTATGGGTGCAACTCATGGCAGCCTCATGCAGTGAAGTGCACATAGGGTTGATCTATAGGCCTCCAGGGCAATGGGAGCAAAGGGACAGAGAACTCAAGGAGGAATTCAAAACAGGGTCAACAAAGGGTGAAGTAGTGGTGGTGGGTGACCTGAACCTGCCTGATGTGGACTAGGAAATCCTGGTGGCCAAGACTACTAGGAATCAGACATTAGTGGACACCTTCCAAGACTGTCTACTGGTGCAGTTTGTTAAGGAAGCTGTCAGGCAGAACACAATCCTTGATGTTGTGCTCACCAACTCAGAGATGGTGTCCATTGTAGGAGTAGGGGAGCCACAAAGGAACGGCGACCACAACTCCATATGGTTTGAATTGGTTCTTGGGGCCAGCAACCCACAATCAAGAACTGAAACCCTTGACTTTAGAAGAGCAGACTTCAATAGGCTGAGGGAACTGGCCAGGGATAAGTTAGTAGAGGTGGAGAACACATGGGGGGTGTAAAGGAGAGATTGGGGCATAAAGGAAGCCAAGCTTGAGGCATCAAAGGCACGCATAAGAACAGTATCTGAAAAAAAAAAAAACAGTTTAAGAGACCACTATGCTTCTCAGCCAGGGTCAGGAAGCATTAAGATCAAAACATAGTAACACAGTAGTTGATGGCTGATAAGGACCACTTGGCCCACCTAGTATGCCCATATTCCAAGCCTGCATCAGCAGCCACTGACCCTACATGGTCATTGGCTGTCACCTCTCTTCACCCAATCTAGGGTTCCCTTATGCCTACCTTATGTCTAGTCCATTCATTTTTGAATCCCCCACTGTGTTAGCACCCACCACTTCCTGAGGGAGGCTACTCCAAGTATCCACCACCCTCTCCGTGAAGAAAAACTTCCTCACATTTCCCCTTATGCTGCCCCCTTCCAATCTCATATCGTGTCCCCTCATCCTTGTACAACTCTTGTACTGAAAGAAGTCACCCATCTGCACTTTGTTCAAGCCTTTAAGATACAAGGTCTCTATCATAGAGAGGTTCATACTGTGTGTAACCTATTGTTCAAAACATCTTTCTTTCTATTTCCATACAGTTACTGCTCCTTACAGTGTTGTGTAATAGTCTGCAGTGTCTGGGTAAATATCTTGAAATATATATATATATATAATGTAAATTTATTGTGTAGCTTAAAAGCCATTAAATTAATACAGACATAATAAGACATTCGAGTATAAACACAGTATAATACAATATGTAGATAAATAACATAACAATAGTAAGTAAATCATATCAAAACACAGTCTGGATTGACAGAGCAAAAGATGCAATCAGATAATATATTAAAATGAAAATCAATCTATTTATAGCCCTCAGGTAATAATAATTCATGTTCTTATTTTGTCAATAGCAAATAAGCGTTCAATAGTTCAGGCATCCTCTGTGTGAAACAAAATATTTGTAAGAACTGATTTATCAGTTGGATATAGGTCATTAAGAAAAGGGCTCAGCCAATCAGCTGTTTGAGTACAATATCAGGAGCAGTATCATAGAATATATGCTAGAGTTTCCTCTCCTCCATAACTACAATCACAATCTCCAGACAATAGTCCATTTTTCTTATATCGATATAATAGCATTTTATTTGTACACTGTTCAAATATGTAACTAGAAACAGTGGCTTGCATTTTTGGATCAGTTATTATTTCTAGATAGGGTTTAAACCCCCAAAAAGTAATTATTCTGTGAGAACCATTTTGAATAACAAGACTTTTTGATTAATTTCAAGTCCAGAGAATTGCACTTGTTTGTTACCTTTTTTGTGACATTTTTTTTGTATTTTAAGCTTAAAATTATACCCCTTTCAGCTGCCAGTTTCAAATTTAATGGTTTATGTTTTTTTAATATTGTTAATAAGGTAGAAAACCAGTACCCGTCTTTATACCCCAGGTTGTACCAAGTTTCTTTTTCTTTTAAAGTCAGATGTACTAGGGTGGTATGATCTTGTCTAGTAAGCCTGATCCAATAGTTGACTTTTCTGATTTCAATTAAGACACCTGTATTGACAATCCCTAGTTCAGATCTTAGATATGCTGCAGGGCAGGAATGTCCCAACTTCAAAATAGACTGAAGGAATTTATATAAAGGGGACACTAATCTGTTTAGGTTCTGATAGACCCAAACATCTGAGCCATACAGGAGTTGGGCATTAAATTTCACCCTGATTACCTGTATTAGTGGTTTTATGGTCAGTCCTCCATACTTTACATTAAAACGTACCAACTCAGCTACGATCTTTTTAAGTTTCACTATTGGTGATTCCATATGCAGGGTTCAATTGCAATTTTCTTGGAACAGAATCCTGAGATATACATAACTCTTAACCACTTCTAATTTCTCTTTGCCCACAGTCCAAAAGGTTGAATCTTTCCTTATTCCCTGACCAAAGATTACCACCTTGGTTTTAGTCAAATTAATTTTCAGCTTTAGGCCAGTTGAACTCGATAGACAAAGTCTAATTTCTTTTGAAGTTCAGCCTTGGTAAGAAAAAAGAACTATATTATCCACATATGATAGGGGGCACAAGCGAGAGGACATTTTGGAGAATCTGAATTTATGTTTGCAGTCAGCCAACATTTGCAGTGTCAGTGGCTCAGTAGGTGCACTGCCTCTGAGGCCAGGCGATCAGAGGGCTGTGGGTTCAGTTCCCACATCTGGCACTTGGGTTAATATCCCAGTACTGACACTGTAATGCAGCATGGGTGGGGTGCTGCATTTCTGAGTGCTGTCTTCGGAAGAGATGTTAAACTGAGGTCCCATCTGCCTGGATTGGTGGTAGTTCAGGTGGATGTTAAAGATCCCATGGCACTATCGAAAAGAGTAGAGGAATTTCCCGGTGTCCTGGCCATTCCTCATTCACTAAAAATACCACCAACAGCTTAATCTGGTTCAAGATCAGTTGGAATTCATCTGTATCCCCTCCCGAGTCGTGACTGAAAATAGGCAGGATTTGTCTAGTGCACTTACCGGTCAACAAAGCAAATAAATAAATTTTCTCAATATATAGAGAAAATCGTAAAGGAACCATCACACATATCTTGAAATATGAAAAATATTATTTTTTATAGATTTCATGTGTCTGTGGCTGAATCTATAAGTACAACTAATTGATTTATAACTGACAGTAAGTGTATGTCTGCTACTGAGGAGAAGGCTACCAGTATCATAATCTGTTTCTAAATTAAGACGTTCTTAGCTGTAACAGAGAGGGGTGATTTGAATGTCTTTGAGCACGGAGTGCTGTACTGTGTGAGCAGTGGCTCTGAAGGGATTCAGGCCTGGCAATACCCCAAAAGAGAGTCTATGCTGAGTGGTGGCAGCTACTGAAATATTGAGGAAGCTGGTAACAGTGATGCAGGCTGAATATGGGACAGACCACTTTGCCACACTTGTGTTCTTTTTTGTTCACCTATTTCTAGAAGAGGTTTACAATTATAGTCTAGAAACTAGACACATGCTTATAATGGCAGTGTTATATTCAAGAAGCACACAAAGTGCAAGACATTTCGGACAAGAGCCCTTATTCTTCGCTAGGTCCTGGCGGGGGCTAGATATCAACAGCACATTGTTTAAACCTTGAGGGTATAGGCAGTATGGCAAACTGAGGGACCCTGTGGATGATACAGTGTATCAGAAAGTGACTGTGATGAAACAGCCTACATTAGGAAAATGTAGTAGAATTATAATAACAGAGGAATAAGATTTAATGAATTAAATGTTTTATTGGTTGTTTTTATTTTACAACACTATAATAATGCAAGAAATGAAGCTGATGAGCACAAGCTGAGAGGATACATGAGAAATGCACACAAAATATCACAGACGCTGTCTTTAACTGCAGTCTGATCACTTACAATGCCAGCTGCTTTACGGTGATGCTTCAAATGATTACTACTTAATGTTTCCTAACAATGGGACACTTTTAAAAGGAGGCATGACTTATACATAACACTTTGAAAAGAGCAATCTGTGTTCTACTGCAACATTTTTGTACATGGTATTCCATGCTGTATACTAGTTGCAATATACAACCCACACAGTGGATGCTGTACTGTATACTGGATTTGCATAGACTGTTGACTACTTACATGTTATAATCTCACATTGTTTTGTTATACACAGTACCACATTTTGACATTGTTAGCATGTTTGATTATCAGTGTTATCTAGTGCAAGCTGATGAAATTCCATTTTAATTACAACATTACAAGTTATGACATCATGTAAGTTGTTTCAGGCTCACAAATACTTTCCCCATCTAATTAATACAGTTTGCTCTTACTAACACATTGCCAGTTTGACACAAAAGTAATGCAAGCCTGAGCAGTATTTTTAGACTGGGTCAGATCTGTGTTAGGCTGATAGATGGACATATTGAGACTCAAGAAACAGAACCCTCCATACAGTGTGGCGCAAGCTGCTGCCACATTGCTTTCCATACTGAAGTCGGGAGAAAAGACAAGAAAACAATCCTTGTGTTTGGTAACCAAGTGGCCAGAAGATCAAAGAGTTGTGTGTGGCCCTAGCTCCTGTGATGAAACTATCTAATGTAATTGTATCAAATATGTACAAAATAGCAATTACTTTAAAGTGGTAAATTACTACCTGGCCACTGAAGTCGGTGCACCTTATGACATGACATTGTTATCTATACAAAGCTAGATTGTAAAGTACTAGATACACAGTAGAAGGAGAGGCAACAGGACAAGGCCACCACCAGATCCATGGTGCTACTGATAACTGTAACAGTTTCAAAACAATAAAATAAGCCAGATACCCAACACAAGCGACCAAAAATAAAACAGAACACACAAATGCTGCAGGTTCTGATAAAAACTCTTTATTAAGGGGAGCACATGTTGCAGCATGAAATTAAAAACACTGGAGGAGCCCCACTAGTACCCAACATTTTGCACAGGCACTGTTGTGCTTTGTCATGGGTTGACAAGGAACTCCCCTTAATAAGGCAGTGATTTTTTTTTATCAGAGTTTGCCGCTTCTGTGGAATTTTCATACTTTATTGAGGGTGCCCACTTTATTTTGTTGTTTTGAAAGTACGAGATAAAGGACTAAGTGCAATTAAAACATATTGGGCCTGATTATAGAAGAGTTGGTGCAAGTCACCGCAAATGCTACTTGCGCCACCCACAACTGCGACATTGACCCTGAGCCCTATTCTAGAAGGGGCATGGTCTCTGCAGCTAAGTTCTGTGACCTGTGACATGTGGCCAGGTACGGCAAACTTTGGCGAGCATGTCACAAGCCTCAATGTAGATCCCAAGTGCCCCTCCTGCCCAGCTAGCCACAAAAGGTGCCCCACAGTGCTGCCCACCCCTGACCCCTGAAACATACAATAACCACCTCAGAGGGCTGCCAACACCCCCAGCCTCTGATGTGTCAAACAGAGCCCTGCAGGGCTACCCACACTCCCAGGCCCCAAATCCCATGTTGGTACATGTCCCGCAGGGCGGTGCTGTCATCTCCCCACCCATACCCTGACCCCAGTCGCCCGGCCGCAAGAGTGCGGCAAAAGCCCTGCCCTGATAGTCTGAGTGGCCCCACCCAGCCAGCCAGCCACCCAGTGCCTTCCCCGGCCAGCGACTGGCACAGCCCACCTCTCACCACCACAGCCAGCCACTGACTGAGTTCAATATGGCGCATACTGAAAAGATGCGTTGTGGTGGTGAGAGGTGGGCTGTGCAGTCACTGACTGAGGATGGAGTGAGGTGCTAGATTGAGCTGGCATGGGGATTCAGGGGCTGGTGTGTAGGAAGCCCTACGGGCTCTGTTTGGCACCTTTTGGGGGCTGTGAGAAATTCTGTGGGGCACCAAGGCGCACAGGGATTGGGGGCAGTTGGTGGGAAGCCCTGCAGAGCACCTACTGTATGGGGGCTGTACAGTAGGGGGATGGGGCGAGATTGTGGCCCTGAGTCCAGGACTGTTTGTGTGGTGCTCATTGGGGCAACAACAGGGGTGGTCTGGGCATGGGGGAGGCACATGGACTGGGTTCTACAGAACCCTTGGAGGACATATGTAAGTTTCACCAGCTAAATGCAGGTGTAACTTATGATGCTGGTTCTCCTTTGGGGGTTCTTGTAGAATCCCGACATTTGGGTCTTTGTTGCTGCCCTTCTGGAATGGGGTGCAACAGCTGCCATAAACCCCCTAGCACCATGTCGCAGGGGGGTTTATGGCGCAACTGCCGGTGTAACAGCTGTTCGGTGCAAACCACTTTGTAGAATAGTGCAAGTTGCAACTGCTAGAGTAAGTTGCTACTTGCACCATTCTTACTTGGCGCAGGTGCTGTTATGCCAGATGTAACTTTTCTAGAATCTGGCCCAAGGTGCCTGCGTCATACATAAATGATGCAAGTGGCACCTTGTGTCAAAAGACATAGCATTCCCAATTTTCAAACATGCTCTGAGTCAAAAAGAAGCAGCTGTGCCAAAGTGGCAGTGCACGAGTGTTACAACCTACATTGGGGAGCAGCAGGTCACAAGGGGGCTTGTGCCACGGCGGTGCTGCGACATCCTCTTTTTTGGGATCCTGTAAGTTCCACTGTAGATGCAGCAAAGGGCTGCACTAAGACCAGCCAGAAAGTGGCCTAGGGGATGTGTGCCACTGTGGTGAAGAGGCACAGGGTCTAGAATTGCCCTGCCGGGGGAAGAAGAGGCATTGGAGGTGCCTTTTATTTATCTTTATTTTCATGTGCTTGTTCTAAATTCTTTTAGAAAAAGAAGCAGAAAGAAAGAAATAAATATAATATCCATCTATACAGAACCACTTAAGAAAGAAAGGTCTGCTGCTTGTTAAGTTTGTAACTTCAGTATTCCTTTAATATTCATTCCCCTGCAGCAAAAAATAAAAAATGATAGTAAACCCAACATCAAATGGGGTTATGATGTGTCTGCACTAACTTTACTGACTGTCTCCATTACTTCCACTGCATTAGACTAATCAGTTATAGGAGCCACTATTGCCAGTGGCTCTGAAGGGGCTGGAGGCTGAGAATGCACTTCCTCTGTATGTACTGTATGCTAAGGTTGATTTTTTCCAGTATCTTTGGGTGCCTCCTGTAAGTCCCCCTTCTCTCTAAATTTTTTTTTAGTTCCCTCCAACTGGTTGTTAATGTTTCAGGGAGACTGCTGGGCAGGAGAGGAAGTGATATGGCACCTGGCGGGCTGTGTTTGCTGTTTTTTTTTTTTTTTACTGTCCATCAATTCTTACTAGGTTACTACACTGTACAGTACCTATCAATTATAATCTAAATACATAAACAGAGCAAGCCCAACTTATCCAAGGAGGGTCAAGTGATATTGCCTAATAACACATCATCATATTTAAATGTAACTCAGCAGACCTCAAAATGTTTGAGATATACAGACTATTGTACTACTACTGTATAATATCACTTGCCTTTCCTTGGATGAGTTGGACTTGCTCCGTTTATGTAGTTAGAGTATAATTAATAGGTACAGTACATTGTAGCAACCTTGTAAGACTTGATTGACAGTAAAAAAGACAAAAAGAAATGTGCCCCACTGGGTGCCACATCACCCCCTCTCCTGCATGGCTGTCTCCACAACTTCCTCTATGGCACCTCCCCTCCTATCCAGTGGATTCACACCCCCCCAAACATCACAGCCTCACTAGCACTGTGCCCAGAGGGGAGGGGGCAGATCCCAGCATCAAGTCCTGCAGGTGCACCATGTATTTGGTGCTAGCCTGTGGCTGCAGTGACCCCTGTGTTCTGGGCACAGGCCCCCCCTTTTAATAAATTGGGTGCAAGTTCCCTGATGCACATGGAGTTTGTCACATCCCTAGACTGCTGCAAATTGTGGTGATGTAAGGGCTCTTTGAAAATTTATCCCACTGAATCTTTAAAAATAAAAGAATTGTAGGACCTTCCAGCAAAGGGATTGAATCATAACATTCTAAAGTAGATGAGAAAGTAATGAGATTTATACATTGTACAGTAACACTACCTATACCTTACTATTGTAATATGTTTGTAAGTTGTCTGAAAGTTTACAACAAACTTATCATTTCACTTGGCTGTTGTAAACGTGCATGTACAGTAAGTAAATTCAGTGAATCGTGACAATTATCTCCTAGTGGAAATGGGGGCACTTTCGTAAGTTAATGTTCATGTTATAAGCTGGTGAAGCAGCTCTGAAAACTGCTAAAATCTGGATAAAGCATGTTGGGATTCCGAATCCAGAACTGGATGACAGAATACTCTTTGCTGCCATGGTCGAACCACAACAATCTATTGTTTTTTTTTGTTTTTTTTTATGGTTGCCCCCACATTAGCAGAAAACATTGACCCCATAACTTCATTTAATTTATTTGTAAATAAAACAAATAGCCTCATATTAATAAGACCTTGCTATAAGCAGCGTGGATGTTTTATTCTAAATTCCACATTACCATGGATTACCAAAACTACGAAAGTTTGGACTTTCTAAAAATGTTTTTCTTTAGTAAATGCCTGACTCATAACAGGACAAGTAATTTTAAAACTGCCTATGTTGCTACCCACCACTCACTATTGTGTATTGGCCAAAATTGATGTTAACAATCTGTCCATGCATACTTTCAGAAGATCCAAAGACCTTCATGAGTGGTTCTGGGTATGGAGGAAAATGTGACAGAGGGATTCCAATTGGAAGACCCTATGCCAGCCAAAGTTGATCCCAGTGCTATATGAAAAGGGTATGGTATTCTCCTTTACAATGCATATTTTAGAAATGGAAAATACATGCAACATATAAAAAAGCATACATGTTCCTTATAAGTAGAGATGTTATGAAGTTTTGTTTTGCAAGCAAAGTTCCAGAAAAATTGCAAAATTCGCATTTGAGAAACACTTCATAATTTTCCACTTTGCCAGTTTGCAATGAGTATTCCCTGGGAAGTGACACTTTTCAGGTGAAGTCAGGCAAAGTCATGGAGAAGTTGGAACTTTGTCCAGAATGTGCATGACTTTGCTTGAATAAGTGTTACTTCACCTGCCGAAACTTTGGGAAGTCGGCACGTGAACTTTTGCAAAGCAAAGTGTGCCAACTTTACACATCACATCTCCACTAAGAGGTCATAGTTATTTGTAAATATACTTTAAATCTGAAACGATCAGCTTCCCTTTGAATGGGGTACCCAACTAGTACATCTGCCTTGGACAATACACTATCCACAGCTGTAGAACATCTGTGACCTTTTGGAAACATGCAAGTCAGCAAATACTCCAATTGCCCTTCTTTTTATATGTATAGTATGTATTTAGATGATATGTGCACTCTGCATGCTTAGACAGGAAAATCTAAAAAACACTGCAGTGGCAGCCAGTTTTGGTACACAGTGCTGTCTGTGTAGCCTGGAGTGGCCTTGTGCTGTACCAAGCTCATCACAAGTGTTTGAAGGAGGTTTCCATTTTGTAACTGAACACCAGTGGACTTCCTGTGAAAGAATATTATATTATACCCTCCTGCTCTAAATTCCTGAACTACTCTCTATGACTAATAATATATCAACTGCATGAATCTGCAAGCTTCAAAGCTCAGCAAAACTATGAATTCCATCATATCTGGCAAACAGTCTGCAGCGCAGCTCCACTATTACCTTTCCAGGCTGTTGTATTTACATAGATTACATTGTAATTTTCAAATAAAATGCTTGTTTCACATTCCAGTAGTATGCACACAAAACACTTCCATCTCTGAGATGTTTACCTTATGGAAGACTCTTTACAGATATATCCTGGAATGTTATTTGTGCCACATATCCTGGAATAATTTTACAAAGTATGTTTTAGAGGTGAGGTGCTGTGCTCTTACAGCTTATAACACACAGTAAAATACATTTCATAAAAAAAGCACTGTTTTACAATGCACTGGAAGATCCAAAATATGTTACTATTATACACCCTTCGAGGGTCTAGAAGTGAAGAACTCAGTTCTCTCTAGAGTCATAAATATAAACCAAACTGTAACAAAAGTCAATAATTCCTGTTTACAAATTAATATATGAGTGCATCATTTTTTAAGGCATGGAGTACTGTATATGCTAATCCTGGCTTATGTACAAACTGTACAGTTTAAACTGTCAGTTGCAGTGCTGAATGTCTGAAACTACACTTCTGCTGTGTAAGATAGGCTTTTGCCAGAATTCTACTGGTTTAAGCGTGCTTGTCTCATTGTCAGTGTCAACAGAAGTACAGTACTGCAGATCAGTGCAGTGAGAATGATGAACTCTATATTCTACATCTTTCTTCACTCTTCTGTATTTGTCCTGCTCAGCTATAAGAACAGATCCCAGTGATGGAAGCAAATGCATTAAATCTCTCATTTCCTAATCCCAAGTTAGTACACTAAGAGATAAGTGCAGACCAAAACTGACAGGGAGTGAAAGTCTAAGTAATGGTGATCTACAAATATCCAACAAACGCCAAATGAATGAAGAAAGCAAACCAGTTATCTGGATTCTACTGGACACAAATCTTCTTTCACTGTCCTTTATCAGACCCAAACAACAGTATTCATGTCAAACACTGGTTGTGCTTTTGTCTACTGAACTATATACTATTTTAGTGCAAATAGCAGAGTTGTCAGGTTTTTCTTCTGATGCTTTTAATTTTCCACTTTTACATGAATAGTTTGTGAACTTCTCGGAAGGAAAGTAAACTTTCCTTTTGTTTATTTGATTTTTTGATCTTTTAAATATTTCAGTGTTTTTGTCCTCTGCTGGTAACCAGCATGGCTTTTCCTTAAGTAGCTTATCTTTGTCCGGTCTAACACTCCTTAAGAACTTCTTAAATATATTAGTGGTGAGGGAAAACTTCTTGTAGAAGTCTTGAGACTTTCCATTGGTTAAAGAACTGTCATCTGAATCACATTTTTTCTCCAGTTCAGGTAAATCTAGCCAGTTTCCCACCAAGTCTGCAAAGATATTATCTCCTAAAATAAGAGGTTGTCGGTTTCTACTTTGGGACATTAAAGATGATGTCCAGTCATTTGAATCCTCATTATTTTCATAGTTGCTGCATTTTGAGCTATCTCTTGAAAAGGTATGCCAAATACCATCCTCAGGATATTGTTTGCTATGACCTGAAGTTATTGACTGCTCAGTTTCTGATAAACTATACTCTGTTGTAGTCCAACTACAGAAAGATCTCATAGAACCATCTCTATTTAGAATTTCAGCATGGGGTGTTGTCATATGTTCTTGTGTATCTGTTGATGTAATGTATTTTGTTAAGTTGGGAGAATCTGAACTCTGTGCAGGGCTTAAAGACATTAATGAGTTTGGTACAGCAAACATGCCTTCCGTTTGTATGATCTTTTCTCTCCATTTGACTCCTGTCTGAGCTTGGAGCCCTCCCCTCCATTTGTCCACTGCTGATGCTGGCTAATGGCCAGAGCCTGAGTTGGGTCTCCTGAGAGTTTCAGCTGTTCCAAAGCTGTCTGGACCTGGAGAAGCTTCAGCTCTTGTAAAGCACCCATCATACAATTCATCTGGTCATGTAAGCCATCCCCAGCTTCCTTCATGGATACCTGGAAAAAGAAACAGAACATTGTAGTATACAGACTGACAAAAGAGATTACAGAGCTTATTTTGTTCAGGCAGTCTTCTATTAAATATAGAAGGGATTATACTGCTCTGTAATTTATACACTGCCAGATGCTCATACTGCCACAATTTTAATACCAGGGATGATACTTGTTCAGGTTACTATATTCAGTTAGATTATTTATTTATCTGACTTTATATTGTCATGTTTAACATGCAATATTCTTTTCAAAACTCCATCCTGCCTAAAAAACAAATCAGTCCTTTCTTACAGCAACAATAAGCATCATAATGTTATATATGGAATCAGGTCAACTATTTCCATTGCATTAAGCACAACAGTTATAGTGGTTCAGTTGGCATCATTAGAGGAGAAGAAACATGCTTTCCCTAAGCATCAGCCTTTGTAGCTCCCAAATATGTGAGAGTTCAATCTAATTTCACTGAATTTCTTTCTCAAGTGTAAACTTTGTTTCTACTAATTCTTTTTGTCCTCCTGGTTCCAAACTCCAAGCAGAATATCATATTACAAATAACTGTACAACAAAACATATGTGCAATATGTTATCAACAGCAATACTAGGAACAGCTGTCTTTGCTTTTGATGAACAGACAAAAGAGACCATTTAGCTTTTTTTAAAGGAGAAAAGTTGTTTCATGGTTTTCTGCTATGTTTGAAAGAAAAATGGTATTTTCAGCCTTTGCACTACTAAAATGTGTGTTTTGTTAGTAACAAATACCTCTAAGTGGCAATTAAAAAAATGGGAACCCCTAAGTGGCAATTTAAAAAAAAATAGGAACCTGTTTCAATTAATCAATTAAGAATTCTAATTATCATGCTTTTAACAAATGAAGTAAAAAACATTTTAACTTAAAGCCCTTGACATTTTTTCCACCTAAGAAACAAATACAAAACTTCAAACATTATGACATGTTTCTTCTTAAAGGAAACAGTTTTGCAAACACATCTTTGCATCAAAACTT
Source organism: Neoceratodus forsteri (assembly GCA_016271365.2). Lineage (NCBI taxonomy): Eukaryota > Metazoa > Chordata > Ceratodontiformes > Ceratodontidae > Neoceratodus > Neoceratodus forsteri. The sequence continues at coordinate 78,142,878 of JADMNL010000029.1, read as the reverse complement.
GTTTCTGGGATCCCTAGAATGTTATGCATCCTCATATTTTAGGCTTTTATGAATTCTTTTAAATATTAATTCTTAGCTGTTACTGGAAGATCTGTATCATGTAACCTCTTGCAGACATAATCCCAAGACACATTTGCGTGACAGTTTGTACAGTTGCACTGTATAGCAGGATCCTATTACAAAAGCAAAACCACAGAACATATGTTATTTTAGCCTAAGATAAGACTATTACTTTACCTCTGGTACACTTGCAGGAGTGCTTTTCTTCCAACCACCCTTACCCTACTGATGGGTTTCTATATCTGGTATTCTGCAAAGCTGGATTTCAAACCAGTCTTGGCTTGTCATTGGCTACATAAAATCAAATCCCTTCTAGGCAAATCTGTTTAATCAAGCTGTGTTGAGTGACAAGACTCTAGTGGTAATGACTAGCTGTTCAAAATGTGGGCATATGTTGGATGGCCATATCATTCACTTCATTGATTCAAGTTACCTCCCTCATGATGTGTAGCAACATTGCAATGTACGCTACATCTGACAGGGGCCAATTAGACATGAATATTTCAGCAAGTGCATTTTTATCAGTCTATAATCTAACTAATGAATAATCTATTTTCCTTTGTAAAACATCACTGTGTTCTATGTTTTCCACTAGAGTTGTGTTTTAATAAAGAATAAATCATCACTTTCTAAAAATGATGGAGTCAAAATTATACAAATGCACTGATTTAAGAAGTCTTAGTCTCCAAGGCATTTAATTTTACTGACCTCTGCCCTTGTGCTTACAGATGCTAAAAGAGTATTCACATCTTAAAGAAAAAAATAACCATTATTTTTCTAAATAAGTACAATAGTGATTGAATAAATAATTTGTTAACTCATATCATGTTATGTCTGCAAAAATATGTGCCTAATCAAGATTGCATCTTTGCCACTTCTATGTAAGGGTATGATTATACAATTAATGACTAGAAATAGGTAGAATCCTGAAACATTATATCAATGAAGAAATTTTCACTCATAGACTGAAACAGGGTAGCACATTAACATGCCCATATATTTACAGTACATAAAAAGCCAGTCCCACACAATGATGTAGAGAATATTTTCCAAATAGCTAACTCATTGGGTGGTGCACTGAGATGGGACTTTCTTCTCTTAAAGCAGCAGTGCATGATAATAGTGGTAACTTTTACCTCTACATTTGATTCTGTTTTTGAGTGTCCCTTACTTTCTGTTTTGCATGATACCCTTCTTTACTGATCTTAAGTCTGCTTTAGCACTTTGTTTTACATTTTGAAAATTAAAGAGCAGTCCTTTTAATACGGCTTGTACCAGATTTTATTAGTATGAGCTGTTGTTCTTTTATACCTATTGCTCTGTAGGGTATGGAACACTGCCTACTATATGCGAGTTTATTTTATTCATAGGAAAAGTAATATTAAAGGGTGAATGCTCAAAAACAATAGCCAATATTGATGAGACCCTGGACAGAGCCATATTAAAAAGAGTGCTCCTTTTATTATTTGAAATGTTAAAAAAAGCTAAAACAAACTCAAAATGGGGAAATAAGGGTATTACACAAAACAGGAGAGAAGGGACAATCTAAAACAGAATAAAAAGTATAAGTCAAAATTTGTACCATTACCATGCCTAGTGACTTTAATTTTCCATACCCCACCCATAGAGCTGCCCTGGCAGCACCCTTTCTCTGACCAAGAGAGTATGTGGGGGGGGATTGTATCAATGTGGGGTGGCCTGCATCTTCTCTTGGGGCCCTGTAACTTACCTCAACTGTAAAGCTAGCTTCTCACAGTGGGAAATTCAGGCCCTGCCTGTGAACCCTAGCCTTCCAGGTAACAGTATAATGGACTGACACCATGAAGGTGTACCTGCCAAGGTGTAACTTTCTATATGGAACTTCTTATAACCCAGAGAAACATATTTTCAGAAACAAATGGTCAGTTTGCTCTCATGACTAAAACAATGATTTCATGCTGTAGTTGGAAAAAATTCAGTGCATGATCATTTTCCAAGAAGCTATAAATTTTGCATTTTCCACTTGCTACATGTGATTTCATACCTTTAAAAATATCTGTTACTTGAACAGTGATGCATTTTTACATGCAGACAGGTTTCCAGTTCTTACTATATGTTAGACTTGGTTCTCAGATGATTACTTTAGGTTGTCTGTATTATGGGCTGTTCACATAGTCTGACAGGGCTCTTTTAATTTGCTCTCTGATGGCATTGTTGCTACAGTAGTCGACTTGCTAAGCAGTCCTTTGTTTTGAATTTGTGTCTTGGCTTCTTAACTAAGTTATGGTTTGCACTACTAAGCTCTTTAGTATTGCCTCTATCAAGGCTTAGTTTATGATGACCTTATGCAGAAACAAACAGTATCCATTACACCCCACCCCACAGTCTCCAAATCATTACTATGACAATGCCTGTGGCTGCTACCCCCACCCTCCCCTTCTTACCTTCCTCTCCCTGCCTCATGCCCCAAATTATTACTATGACAATGCCTGTGGCTGCTACCCCACCCTCCCCTTCTTACCTTCCCTCTCCCTGCCTCATGCCCCCAAATTATTACTATGACAATGCCTGTGGCTGCTACCCCCACCCTCCCCTTCTTACCTTCTCTCCTGCCTCATGCCCCCAAATTATTACTATGACAATGCCTGTGGCTGCTACCCCACCCTCCCCTTCTTACCTTCCCTCTCCTGCCTCATGCCCCCAAATTATTATTATGACAATGCCTGTGGCTGCTACCCCACCCTCCCCTTCTTACCTTCCCTCCCTGCCTCATGCCCCAAATTATTACTATGACAATGCCTGTGGCTGCTACCCCCACCTCCCCTTCTTACCTTCCCTCTCCTGCCTCATGCCCCCAAATTATTACTATGACAATGCCTGTGGCTGCTACCCCACCCTCCCCTTCTTACCTTCCTCTCCCTGCCTCATGCCCCCAAATTATTACTATGACAATGCCTGTGGCTGCTACCCCCACCCTCCCCTTCTTACCTTCCCTCTCCCTGCCTCATGCCCCCAAATTATTACTATGACAATGCCTGTGGCTGCTACCCCACCCCCCCTTCTTACCTTCCCTCCCTGCCTCATGCCCCCAAATTATTACTATGACAATGCCTGTGGCTGCTACCCCCACCCTCCCTTCTTACCTTCCCTCTCCCTGCCTCATGCCCCCAAATTATTACTATGACAATGCCTGTGGCTGCTACCCCACCCTCCCCTTCTTACCTTCCCTCTCCTGCCTCATGCCCCCAAATTATTACTATGACAATGCCTGTGGCTGCTACCCCACCCTCCCCTTCTTACCTTCCCTCTCCTGCCTCATGCCCCCAAATTATTACTATGACAATGCCTGTGGCTGCTACCCCACCCTCCCCTTCTTACCTTCCCTCTCCCTGCCTCATGCCCCCAAATTATTACTATGACAATGCCTGTGGCTGCACCCCCACCCTCCCCTTCTTACCTTCCCCTCCCTGCCTCATGCCCCCAAATTATTACTATGACAATGCCTGTGGCTGCTACCCCCACCCTCCCCTTCTTACCTTCCCTCTCCTGCCTCATGCCCCCAAATTATTACTATGACAATGCCTGTGGCTGCTACCCCCACCCTCCCCTTCTTACCTTCCCTCTCCCTGCCTCATGCCCCCAAATTATTACTATGACAATGCCTGTGGCTGCTACCCCCACCCTCCCCCTCTTACCTTCCTCTCCTGCCTCATGCCCCCAAATTATTACTATGACAATGCCTGTGGCTGCTACCCCACCCTCCCTTCTTACCTTCCCTCTCCCTGCCTCATGCCCCAAATTATTACTATGACAATGCCTGTGGCTGCTACCCCACCCTCCCCTTCTTACCTTCCCTCTCCTGCCTCATGCCCCCAAATTATTACTATGACAATGCCTGTGGCTGCTACCCCCACCCTCCCTTCTTACCTTCCCTCTCCCGCCTCATGCCCCCAAATTATTACTATGACAATGCCTGTGGCTGCTACCCCACCTCCCCTTCTTACCTTCCCTCCCTGCCTCATGCCCCCAAATTATTACTATGACAATGCCTGTGGCTGCTACCCCACCCTCCCTTCTTACCTTCCCTCTCCCTGCCTCATGCCCCCAAATTATTACTATGACAATGCCTGTGGCTGCTACCCCCACCCTCCCCTTCTTACCTTCCCTCTCCTGCCTCATGCCCCCAAATTATTACTATGACAATGCCTGTGGCTGCTACCCCCACCCTCCCCTTCTTACCTTCCTCTCCCGCCTCATGCCCCCAAATTATTACTATGACAATGCCTGTGGCTGCTACCCCCACCCTCCCCTTCTTACCTTCCCTCTCCCTGCCTCATGCCCCCAAATTATTACTATGACAATGCCTGTGGCTGCTACCCCCACCTCCCCTTCTTACCTTCCTCTCCCTGCCTCATGCCCCCAAATTATTACTATGACAATGCCTGTGGCTGCTACCCCCACCCTCCCTTCTTACCTTCCCTCCTGCCTCCATGCCCCCAAATTATTACTATGACAATGCCTGTGGCTGCTACCCCCACCTCCCCTTCTTACCTTCCTCTCCCCGCTCATGCCCCCAAATTATTACTATGACAATGCCTGTGGCTGCTACCCCCACCCTCCCCTTCTTACCTTCCTCTCCTGCCTCATGCCCCCAAATTATTACTATGACAATGCCTGTGGCTGCTACCCCCACCCTCCCTTCTTACCTCCTCTCCCTGCCTCATGCCCCCAAATTATTACTATGACAATGCCTGTGGCTGCTACCCCCACCCTCCCCTTCTTACCTTCCTCTCCCGCCTCATGCCCCAAATTATTACTATGACAATGCCTGTGGCTGCTACCCCACCTCCCTTCTTACCTTCCTCTCTCCTGCCTCATGCCCCCAAATTATTACTATGACAATGCCTGTGGCTGCTACCCCCACCCTCCCCTTCTTACCTTCCCTCTCCCTGCCTCATGCCCCCAAATTATTACTATGACAATGCCTGTGGCTGCTACCCCACCCTCCCCTTCTTACCTTCCTCCCTGCCTCATGCCCCAAATTATTACTATGACAATGCCTGTGGCTGCTACCCCCACCCTCCCCTTCTTACCTTCCCTCTCCCTGCCTCATGCCCCAAATTATTACTATGACAATGCCTGTGGCTGCTACCCCACCCTCCCTTCTACCTTCCCTCCTGCCTCATGCCCCCAAATTATTACTATGACAATGCCTGTGGCTGCTACCCCACCCTCCCCTTCTTACCTTCCCTCTCCCTGCCTCATGCCCCAAATTATTACTATGACAATGCCTGTGGCTGCTACCCCACCCTCCCCTTCTTACCTTCCCCTCTCCCTGCCTCATGCCCCCAAATTATTACTATGACAATGCCTGTGGCTGCTACCCCACCCTCCCCTTCTTACCTTCCTCTCCCTGCCTCATGCCCCAAATTATTACTATGACAATGCCTGTGGCTGCTACCCCCACCCTCCCTTCTTACCTTCCTCTCCCTGCCTCATGCCCCAAATTATTACTATGACAATGCCTGTGGCTGCTACCCCCACCCTCCCCTTCTTACCTTCCCTCTCCCTGCCTCATGCCCCCAAATTATTACTATGACAATGCCTGTGGCTGCTACCCCCACCCTCCCTTCTTACCTTCCCTCTCCTGCCTCATGCCCCAAATTATTACTATGACAATGCCTGTGGCTGCTACCCCCACCCTCCCCTTCTTACCTTCCCTCTCCTGCCTCATGCCCCCAAATTATTACTATGACAATGCCTGTGGCTGCTACCCCACCCTCCCTTCTTCCTTCCCTCTCCTGCCTCATGCCCCCAAATTATTACTATGACAATGCCTGTGGCTGCTACCCCCACCCTCCCTTCTTACCTTCCTCTCCCGCCTCATGCCCCCAAATTATTACTATGACAATGCCTGTGGCTGCTACCCCCCTCCCTTCTTACCTTCCCTCCTGCCTCATGCCCCCAAATTATTACTATGACAATGCCTGTGGCTGCTACCCCCACCCTCCCCTCCCTTCCCTCCCTGCCTCATGCCCCCAAATTATTACTATGACAATGCCTGTGGCTGCTACCCCCACCCTCCCTTCTTACCTTCCTCTCCTGCCTCATGCCCCAAATTATTACTATGACAATGCCTGTGGCTGCTACCCCCACCCTCCCTTCTTACCTTCCTCTCCTGCCTCATGCCCCAAATTATTACTATGACAATGCCTGTGGCTGCTACCCCACCCTCCCTTCTACCTTCCCTCCCTGCCTCATGCCCCCAAATTATTACTATGACAATGCCTGTGGCTGCTACCCCCACCCTCCCCTTCTTACCTTCCTCTCCTGCCTCATGCCCCCAAATTATTACTATGACAATGCCTGTGGCTGCTACCCCACCCTCCCTCTTACCTTCCCTCCCTGCCTCATGCCCCAAATTATTACTATGACAATGCCTGTGGCTGCTACCCCCACCCTCCTTCTTACCTTCCCTCCCTGCCTCATGCCCCAAATTATTACTATGACAATGCCTGTGGCTGCTACCCCCACCCTCCCTTCTTACCTTCCTCTCCTGCCTCATGCCCCAAATTATTACTATGACAATGCCTGTGGCTGCTACCCCACCCTCCCCTTCTTACCTTCCCTCTCCCTGCCTCATGCCCCCAAATTATTACTATGACAATGCCTGTGGCTGCTACCCCACCCTCCCCTTCTTACCTTCCCTCTCCTGCCTCATGCCCCCAAATTATTACTATGACAATGCCTGTGGCTGCTACCCCCACCCTCCCTTCTTACCTTCCCTCTCCTGCCTCATGCCCCCAAATTATTACTATGACAATGCCTGTGGCTGCTACCCCACCCTCCCCTTCTTACCTTCCCTCCCTGCCTCATGCCCCAAATTATTACTATGACAATGCCTGTGGCTGCTACTCCCACCCTCCCTTCTTACCTTCCCTCTCCCTGCCTCATGCCCCAAATTATTACTATGACAATGCCTGTGGCTGCTACCCCCACCCTCCCTTCTTACCTTCCCTCTCCCTGCCTCATGCCCCCAAATTATTACTATGACAATGCCTGTGGCTGCTACCCCACCCTCCCTTCTTACCTCTCCTCTCCTCATGCCCCAAATTATTACTATGACAATGCCTGTGGCTGCTACCCCACCTCCCCTCTTACCTTCCCTCTCCTGCCTCATGCCCCCAAATTATTACTATGACAATGCCTGTGGCTGCTACCCCACCTCCCTTCTACCTTCCTCTCCTGCCTCATGCCCCCAAATTATTACTATGACAATGCCTGTGGCTGCTACCCCCACCCTCCCTTCTTACCTTCCCTCCCTGCCTCATGCCCCAAATTATTACTATGACAATGCCTGTGGCTGCTACCCCACCCTCCCTTCTTACCTTCCCTCTCCTGCCTCATGCCCCCAAATTATTACTATGACAATGCCTGTGGCTGCTACCCCCACCCTCCCTCTTACCTTCCCTCTCCCTGCCTCATGCCCCAAATTATTACTATGACAATGCCTGTGGCTGCTACTCCCACCTCCCCTTCTTACCTTCCCTCCCTGCCTCATGCCCCAAATTATTACTATGACAATGCCTGTGGCTGCTACCCCACCCTCCCCTTCTTACCTTCCCTCTCCCTGCCTCATGCCCCCAAATTATTACTATGACAATGCCTGTGGCTGCTACCCCACCCTCCCCTTCTTACCTTCCCTCTCCCTGCCTCATGCCCCCAAATTATTACTATGACAATGCCTGTGGCTGCTACCCCACCTCCCCTCTTACCTTCCCTCTCCTGCCTCATGCCCCAAATTATTACTATGACAATGCCTGTGGCTGCTACCCCCACCTCCCCTTCTACCTTCCCTCTCCTGCCTCATGCCCCAAATTATTACTATGACAATGCCTGTGGCTGCTACCCCACCCTCCCCTTCTTACCTTCCCCTCCCTGCCTCATGCCCCCAAATTATTACTATGACAATGCCTGTGGCTGCTACCCCACCCTCCCCTTCTTACCTTCCCTCTCCCTGCCTCATGCCCCAAATTATTACTATGACAATGCCTGTGGCTGCTACCCCCACCCTCCCCTTCTTACCTTCCCTCTCCCTGCCTCATGCCCCCAAATTATTACTATGACAATGCCTGTGGCTGCTACCCCACCCTCCCCTTCTTACCTTCCCTCTCCCTGCCTCATGCCCCAAATTATTACTATGACAATGCCTGTGGCTGCTACCCCCACCTCCCCTTCTTACCTTCCCTCTCCCTGCCTCATGCCCCCAAATTATTACTATGACAATGCCTGTGGCTGCTACCCCACCCTCCCCTTCTTACCTTCCCTCTCCCTGCCTCATGCCCCCAAATTATTACTATGACAATGCCTGTGGCTGCTACCCCCCTCCCCTTCTTACCTTCCCTCTCCCGCCTCATGCCCCCAAATTATTACTATGACAATGCCTGTGGCTGCTACCCCACCCTCCCTTCTTACCTTCCCTCCCGCCTCATGCCCCCAAATTATTACTATGACAATGCCTGTGGCTGCTACCCCCACCCTCCCCTTCTTACCTTCCCCTCCCTGCCTCATGCCCCCAAATTATTACTATGACAATGCCTGTGGCTGCTACCCCCACCCTCCCTTCTTACCTTCTCCTCTCGCCTCATGCCCCAAATTATTACTATGACAATGCCTGTGGCTGCTACCCCACCCTCCCCCTTCTTACCTTCCCTCCCCGCCTCATGCCCCAAACTATTACTATGACAATGCCTGTGGCTGCTACCTTTCTCCCCCAGTCATATGCTCCCCATCCCCCCTTTTTCCTCCTAATAACCACTTGCTCTCTCTCCTATTACCACTGGCTAGTTATCTGTGCCATTAGTTTTACTGAATTTTTTGTAACTCAATTTATTAATTCTCTTTATCCCTGGTTGTACCCCCATCCACTGATTTGCAATCCTTCATTAACCTGTTGCTAGATGCACTTACAAACTTACTCTGAAGTCGATTGCCTCATGACTGCCGTGGAATCATTTTGTTAAAATTGTTGCTTGCCAGCCGTGGCACTATTTTTTTCTTGCTGTTCTCTTGATTTACTCATTGATATTTTATTCCAATTTTTGTATTCTCCTATGTCTTTGTTATTCTCCCCCACCCATCCGATGTGGAACCTTTGTTAATGAGCTGCTTGGCACTCAAATGCATTTGTAATCTGAGATAAATAAATAAAACATAAATAAAACATACTGCTCCAAAGAGCCTACAAAACATTCTTAACTTTTTATTTTTCCTTACTCACTTTCTTCATTCCAAGATATTAAAGGGGGTGCTTGGTTTCATAAATCAAATGAGTGGTAAATAAGCCCGATGAGCAATGACAAATTGACCCCCTCATGGGTCAAGGACATACTCTTTAAATTTTAATATGAACATATACGCTGTGATGTGACTGCTTTATCTGCCATGCTTGAAGACCACTCTATTATTTCCTTCTTAAAACAGAGTGCTGGCCCATAAAGGGCTCACATGTTGTATATCATTTTTTATTTTGTGGGGATGCCACTGGTGTGTAGCCAACAACAAAAGCAAATAATATCCAGTGCATGCCATTTAAAGGAGCTTGTAAATAATTTTTTAGTCAATTAGCAGAGATGAAAAACTCTCACTGGGTCTTAACTAGATAGTAATTAGTGCTAATTATAATGCTAAAAGCTTGAAAGTATGGGAGAACTGAAGCTTAGCAGTATAATAGAAATGCATTCACTAGTACACCATTCTGCTTCATAGTTACAGTATACTATTTTACTGAAGTTCAGGACAGAATAGGATAGGAGAGAATAGGATAGGAGAGGACAGGATATGCTCTTTATAAAGCACACTTCTGTAAGCTCAGAATACTGTTCAATGATACAGAATAACAAACAAAAGCATAAGCATTAAACATAAATAGCAAACAATCATGACAAAACAATCAAGCCTTGGCCAATGCCAGCCATGTTTGCTTACTTGTAAGGTGCAGTTGTTGGGCATCATAGTGCAGTAGTTAAAATTAACAAATGAATTGCTCAATCTATAATAGCAAAATTGTCATAAATGGGAAATAAAGGGGTTCACATATTCATTGCTGTTTCCTAAGATTGTGACTGCAAATTTTCAAGATAGTATTTTTATTATCCCAGCATATGAACATGATGGGTGCCATTTATTAAATGCCACCCAAAATGGGATTTTTTGCAGAATAACTGTGGAAGCAGATTTGGGATGGGAATTTGGGTTTAGAAAATCAGACCAGAAGGAGTAGATAAACAATATGTGGATATACAACATTATCAGAATTCATGACAGGGTATCAGCAGGACCACCAACAATGATAAAATACCCCATGTGGCTATGACTGGTATTAAAAACTTACTGGAAAGAGTGGTATTAACTGAGACACATACAGTACAAGCAGACAGATGCATATTAACCGACCCAGCAAAACAGGCAACAGTACACCATCCTTCAGGAGGATGTCAACAGGCTAGCTTGGGAAATTGAATGGTACCTGCTCTATCACTTCAGCTGTGGAAGTAAACACAGTGACACCATTCAAGCTGGGGTGGGATAGAACAGAAGCTTAAATAAAATCCATGCAATTAGTAGGTTGCATTAAACAGTATGAGGGTTAGGTCATGGGGTCTGAAAAGATCTCAGCAACTCATAGGCAGACTAGATAGACCCTTGGTCACCTTCTGCCATCAATTTTCTATTCTATGTTTCTATGAACTAGAACCATGTATAATATAAGATACCAAGTAGAGGTGTTGAATGAGATAATCCACATGGAAAGAAGGGACAGGCTTGGCCCATAACCTCGACAGTTAAAGCTCAGGAAACAAATCCAGTGAGGTAATTTGTGAATGGTTCCCAGATGGTATTGTATTCTTGCCCTTTGGACAGGGCTAAATGGCTGAGGCACTCATTTTTTGCAAGGATCCCCATCCCCTGACTCTATGCAGCTACTTATGGGAGTACCTGTGGACCTGTATCTCTGCAAAAGAAGACGCTTAGCTTTTGTGGAAGCAGCTGCCAGTCATTTAAGTTGGTTAGAGTGCAAATGTGGAGTGGATGATGCCACGGTCAGCATGAACAACCTGAATGAGAAGGGAAAGGAGACATTAGTAACTTGCTGGCAAATGCCATGCCTTTCTTTCCAAAAACCCCTGTAAGGCAAGACAGGACAAGAGGATTTATTTATTTTTATTTATTGAAATGTTTCACCAGGAAGGAACACTGAACAAGTTGCTCATCTCCCAGTGCGACCTGGGATGTGTAAAAGGGAACCTTCAGCTGCGGAACATCTCCAACACAGCTCAGAGGGAAGGACACTTAGTTTATGGAGCACCTGAGGAGTTCTATATAAATAATGAAGGATTTTGCTCTATATTATTCATCCTCTGGCATCTTTGTAGGCTGTGTATGCAGTGGTCCACCACTGCAACCAGTCTTCCTACAAAATAGGTTCAGAAAGGTCATGTTCCCAATGTCACCTTGCCCCTTGAGTTGGGTCTGGTAGTGCCTCCCTCAGTGTACATATATTATCACTCCTGCTCTACCTTTGGGAAGCCAAAACCATTGCAGTGTGGGTACCTGGTTAACAGGAGGTTGCGCATTTGGGGCTTGCCTGAGCAAATGTTGGAGAACACTTCTTATCTGTAGATCCTGTTTAGGGAGCCCCTTGACCTGACAAAAGAATTAGGTGTGAGGGAGAAGGAAGTCACCCACACATTGTATTCCCTGGAGTTTCCAAGATTCCTAAGCAAAAAAGGTTTGTTACCAATCTTAAGATTGGATTTGTTCTGAAGGGGCATCAATTCAATGGGGCAGAGGTTAGACTTCAGGCTCCTACTAATGGCATGTCAAGCCTTATGGGAAGCAGATGGGATAGGGAGCTTCCTACTAGAGCCAGTTGGATTACTGTACAACAGTACAGTTTGCAAAGGGCCTGCCAGAAATTGGCACTCAATCTGCACTTGGAGGGAAAATGCTCTGTGATATCCTCAAACCAGTGGAGAGTTTGTGCTTCCAAAAAAAGGTCATGTGAAACATAGAAACATAGAAACACAGACTTTGATGACAGATAAGGACCACTTGGCCCATCTAGTCTGCCCATTTCCCTACCTACAGGATAGGCCACAGATCCTAGTTAACCAACAGCCTATTTCTGTTATGTGATAACCTTTAAACCAGGGTAGACCCCACCCCAGAGGACCAGAGGTCTCTTAACTTCTTGTGCCTATACCTGGATGGCTGACCCTCCTAGAGAAAGGAGCCAACCCTTCTATCAGTCTTGGAAAACCATTGCTTTGGAATGGATGAGGGGAGGTAACTAAACAGGTAAAGTAGTTTGACTGACGTGGCTATTCGTATGGCTTTTATTTTGCCAGCCAGGGACAGTTTCAGCAATCAAAGTCAGCCTGCAAAGATTTTAGCATGGGGTGCGGTTTGATCCTGGGAATAGAGGGAATATTAATTGAGATTTTGATCCCAAGGTAGGTCAAACCTTCCGGGGTCCAGAAGAGTCCCGCATGTCTAACTGGATGTGATGGGCAGTTGCATGTTAGAGGGTCTTGTTAGTGTTGATTATAAGAGCTGAAAGGGACAAGAAGGAATGCAGGATATGCATGAGCACCAGAACTGAGAATTCAGGGGATGATACCACACATGCAGATCATCTACATATCAGAGGATGGAATAGTTTTCAGAGCCCGCTGCAATCCCTTTTTATGTCTGGGTGTGACTGGATGGCAACTACCAGGGGCTCTATCACTAAAAGGAATAGAAGGGATGAAAGGGGCACCCTTGGCCTATACCTTTTTGGAGTGGGAAGGAGAGGGAAAGAGGCCATTGGTGGACACACTTGCTACTGTGTCAGTGTATAGGGTTTGCATCAAATATATAAATTGGAGCCCAGACCCAAATTGTGGTAGAATCTGGACCATGAAGGACCAACTGACTGAGTCAAAGGCCTTCTCAAAGTCTATGGACACCATCGCAACCAGGGTGTGTGAGACTTGTGCTGGCCATGGGGGTAAGAAGAGATCTCACATGATCCAAACCCAGTCTGCCATGGACAAAGTCAGCTTGGGCTAGATTGACTAACCTGGGGATGAGGGATTCCAGATGTGTGTTGCAAGGAGCTTGGCAAGCACTTTTCAGTTAGTGTTTATAAAGGAGATTGATGATGTCTAGCACAGAGAGCTGTGTCCTTATTTTCATAGGCAGCACCATAATGGTAGCACCTCTTAGGGGAGACTCCCATCAAATGGGCATATTCAAACATGGCTAAAAATACGGTGGGCACCATGTCAGGTATAAACTGGTAAATTGGTAAAGATCGGGTTTTGGAGAAGATAAGGGTTTGATAGCACAGACCACTTCGAAACAGTGAATGGCTGGTCCAGCACATTCTGTTCCAAACTGCTTAGTAGAGGTAACTGCAATGGGGACAAAAAAAAAACAGGGAAGCTTGTGCAATTGGGTGATTGGTGGAGCTATACAGATTCACATAAAAGGCTTGCATGATGTCATTGATGGCCTTAGGGGAGAGTTGCAGCTATCCCTGTTGATCCCAAACAGATCCTGATAGTTCTGCTTACCTGTTGCACTCCAAGATTATGTGCCAGAAGCTTCCCTGCATGTTCACTGCTTTCCCAAAGCCTATGCTTGACCAAACCAAGACTAGCTCAGCCTGTCTTGAGAGGAGAATGTTTAGCCTGTATCTAAGGAGAATGATGCTTGCCAAGTTCTCTGTGGATGTGTCAGTTCCATTTCTGAACAGGTTTTCTTTGGCTTCCAATTCATCAGTAGAGCATTTCATCTGCTTCCTTTTCTTCCTCCTCCTATGGGTGGCAAAGCTGATGACAGAACACTTATACAGGCCTTACAGGCTTCCCAGATGGACTCAGGGAGTTCTCCGGGAGACATTCAGGTCAAAGAAATCCTTTGTTCAGTTGATAATATTTGGGCAGAAGGTAGGATCCATGAGTAGACAGTGGTCAAACATCCAGGTTAAGGACTTAGAGAGAGGGGGTTTGAAAATGACACTTGCCATATTCATGAGATGGGGTAAAAAAATATGCTGAAAATATGGGTTCAAAATGTGAGAAAACTGCAACTTTATGAGTAAACATTAAAAAAGGGAATATTTGTTCATATCTTTGTTATTTTTGAGATTTGTGACCCTGCATTTTTCAACATGGTCTATTTATGACCCTTGCTTTTGAACATGACAGGTGTCATTTATGAAATCCTGCCAAAAGGTCATTTTGTGGCACAAGTATGAAAAGATGTTTGGGCTGGATCTGAAAAATTACACCTGTCTCATTCATAGGGTGAGGTAACAAAAGGGCTATGTTAAAAATGTGGGTTCAAAATCTGCAAAAAACAGCAAAGTTATGAGTAAACATTGATAATGTTTAATGTTTCTTCGTAATTTTTGGTTTTTTGAGATTTTCAAAAATGTTTACTCATAACTTTGCCATTTAGCAGATTCTGAACCCAAACTCTTAATGACATCTTTTTACAACCCCACCTTATGATCAAAGACAGGTGGAATTGTTGAAATTCCATCCAAAAGATGATTTTGTGGGGAGACTGTGAAAACATGTTTTGTAGGGGATTTGAAAACTTAAACCTGCCCTATTCATAAGATGGGGCAAAAAAGGCTATGATCAAAATCTGTGTTACAAATGTTAAAAATGATGAAGTTATGAGCAAAGTTCAAACACAATAAAAATAAAAAATTAACCAAACCTACCTTGTTTTACTTAGTTTGCATTCAGGCTTGGTAGCAGCAGAATGATCACTGGTCATGAAAGGATTACTTCACTGAGCAATAGAGAAGTAAGTGAGGGATGTGGGAGTGGTGATTCCTAAAAAGGGTGGTTGGGGTGAGGGTGGAGCCTAAACATCAATGGGTGGCATTCTTTGTTGCAGGCCTTATTAAACTATAAGTACACCACATCCATATGTTCACCTTGTCTATTTCCCTTGAGATATTTTCTAAAAAAAGTCAACATGTTGACTAGGCCCCCTCCCAACACTGATGCCAAAATTTGTACTTCCTCCCTCCTGAATGTTGTGCCCGCTACCCTCCAGAAATGTACACCTTGCACCCCTCCCAGTGGG
This sequence comes from Neoceratodus forsteri, assembly GCA_016271365.2. NCBI lineage: Eukaryota > Metazoa > Chordata > Ceratodontiformes > Ceratodontidae > Neoceratodus > Neoceratodus forsteri. The sequence continues at coordinate 78,127,686 of JADMNL010000029.1, read as the reverse complement.
GGCTATGCAGTAATGAAGGGTTGGGTATGCATGATAGGTGTGTACCCTGCCCATGCACGATGGCTGGGATTCACAAATGCTGGACACTGCAGGGCACCTTCCATGGCCCCATCCCCCAGTGCACAGGATTGCAGAGGGCAGATTGGAGGACTCAAACAGGCATCCAACTGTATGCCCATTCAAGTCCCATAGTGGATCCCCTGCTCCATGCAGAGCAGGGGATTCTGGGACAGTGCTTGACCATCAATTGTGAAATTGATGGGCAAGTGCCCAAATGACTGCCCCCAGCTATACCTGCCTGACCGGAGGGCTAGGACAGCATGGTGTGTGTGTGTGTGGGGGTCATATGAGACATCGATCTGAGTTAGTGTGGTGTATAAAAATAAAAATATTTAGTAAGTTAGCCGCTGAGTGGGTCTATTTCTCCACACTTGGGCCTAGCCAAATTTCTCCCATTCACTAAAAATGCCACCAACAGCTTACTCTGGTTCAGTTTCAATTGGTTTACATCTGAATCCCCCCCACTCCCAGAATGAGACTGAAACAGGTGGTATGGTTAGCCCTCCTTTCCCAGTTAATAAATAAATAAATAATATAAACTGCATTAAGCTGACTTATGGAACCAGTAATTAATTTTTATAGTGTGAGCTTAACAAATGTGATCTCTGTAAAAGGCATACTAGCAAATACCTGGTTAATGACCTGTTTTATCCAACCTTTACCTACAAGGAAGCATTAGTCAAGCAGTATGTGGTTGTGGTCCTGAAACATTACGTTTCATAGGATGCCAAAGCCTGAGGGTTTCAGTGCGCACTTGTTGGCACTAGCCAGCCCTTCCTTTCTCTGATGGTCATGGCCAGCAACTGAGTACAGAGGAAGGCAAATTAAGAAAGGTAATAAAAGGAAGCCAAACATGTCACACAGCCAGACTGCAAGGAAGTTTTTGACTTAAAGAAATGTCCACCCAAAACTTGCAAAAACATATGTTGTGCAGAGTGTTTTGATTTGTATGTTAAGTTGTTGTGTGTCCTTCCCTCTGTCTGCTAAGAAGAGTTTTTCCTAAACTAGCCTGCTAGCTTTAGGGTAGTTTTTCGACCCCTGGAGATCTCCATATAAAACAGCTTAATTGTATTTCTTTGTCCTACAATGCACCTTGTTTCATGTGACAGCGATGTAGCAGAGCCCATAAATCCAGCAGAAAGCATTGCTTTATAATCAGTTCACAACAGTAGAGATGGCTATATTTTAAAATCTGTAGAATTCAGCTTGGTGACCACCCTCATCGTAAAGGTTTTACTGTCCTGAAAAACTTTGCTGCTGGTAATTTTTGTGCAGCTTGTAAAGCTTCCAAGGTATTTAGTTTGTTTGGCATGTGTGTGCTGAATGTTGGGTCTCTCTTACATCACAGTCACATGAAACAAGATGCACTGTGGGAACAAGAAATACAAATAAGCTATCAGGGATGAAGATCCCAAGGGGTCGTAAAACTAGTATAAAGCTAGCAGGCTAATTTAGGAAAAACTCCTAATACCAGTCAGAGGGAAGGAAACACTAGAACTTCACATACAAATTAAAACACTCTGCACAACATATATTTTTTCAAGTTTTGGGTGGACTTTTCCTTTAAACACTGAAAAACTTAAACGACATTTGGTAGGAACCTGAAGAAAGACACCAACGTATAATTTACAAGTGGTTAACTTGCTGGAAAAAAAATTTCCAGTTGAACTTGCCTTCACTGGTCTTCCTGACAAAACAAGTACCTGACTCAAAGAGATATTTTAATCCGTATATGGAGCAGATGGCTGTGTTATTACAAAAATATTATGTCACTCTATTACGAACAGTTGAATGCTATCACTTTTCTGAGGATTTCATGAAAACAAAAATATGCTGCTTAAACTGTATGAAATACAATAGGCATCTAAGTATATTTCATTTTTCAGACCAAGCCATTTGTTTTGTTTTACAGATTGTTGACCTTTTCGGTTTGCCTGGAAACTCTTTCTATTAAAACAAAAACAGAATGAAAAGCACATAACAATTCTGCACAGGGAGTGTTTTCCAGTCATACTCAATATCATTTGTTTGGTTAACCTTTGTGTTCATTCTATGATGGCTTTCTGCTAAAATTACAGGAAGGGCTTGGAATTAGTGAAAAGGCAGCTCAGTGTATCAGTTTGTACTACACAAATATGCATTCCTGTTGCTGTAAAAACTAACGAATGCTGCTAAGCAATAACAGTAATAGTATATGGGTGGGAGTCTAATTCAAGAAATGATTTAAGTACCAGAGACAAACATTCACCGTTCAGATGAACAAAAGAATTGTGAAGTTTCAATAGGAGAAATAGTATTGAAGCTCCTGTACATCCCAACTGGTCAACAAATATATCCCAATGGGGCAATGGGTATATCCAAACGGGGTTATATGTGTGATGTCATACTCTGCCCAAGCTTCATTCTCATGGATTATGAACACCACACAAAGAAATTGAAAGATCATAGCCCTCTTCATTATGATGGGGTAGCGGTCATCATTCATAGATATCACAAGCACAAGCAGAACAGGAAACTTGTACAACCAGGATTGCATGGCAGTGACCGCAGTGAGTAGTTTGATGGTCATGCTATGACCCCAATACAAAGACAACTGGCCAAGAAGCAGAATGATCTGCTATATTCCTCACCAGCTGTGATCTCAAATGTCCACAATCTGTCAAGAAAAACAAAATCCAAAAAGGGACTGCACATTATTCATTGCTGTTCCTTTCACCTCCCTCCCACATTCAGTTCTTCAACAATGCAAATACCCCTCTGCCAAACACCTATAGCAGGATGAAGTGAAGAGGGACAGTGGGAGTACCACAGAGCAACTACCCCAAAAAAACTTGTCAGTGTTGTCCCGGCAGAACAGGGAAATCTCTACTCATACGTATTCTAAAAATGATTTTGACACAGCCCACCCTATGCTCAATCGCTACCTTCTTTTTGATAATAGCCACTTCAATTAAACAGTATAAATTATTGAGCTATATAAAATTTTAAATTGGAACTAAATGAGTAAAGTTTGCCACTCTTGGGATCACTTCTTTATCCTCTGAGGACAGAAGGTACACAGTTTGATTCACTTTATCTGTAGGATTTAAATCCAAATGAAGCAGTGGTGATCAAGTTAGGGTAGTAACTATACCAAATGAGTTAGCAGCTATATACTAATGGGGACGGCAGGTATATCATAATGATGCAGCTGCAGTATCCCAATGGTGTAACAGGCATATCTCTGAAAAGTTGCAGATTTATTCTTGTGGGGCAGTAGGTATATACCAATGGAGCAGCAGCAATATCACAATGATGCAGAAGCTATACACCAATGGGAGAGCAGGAATATCCCAATGGAGAGTTGTGATATCCCAATGAGGTAGCAGCTTTATCTCCATGAGGGCAGCAGGTATATCCCAGAGTGGCAGCAGGTACTGTATCTCCTAATGGGGAAGCAGGTATATTCCATTAGGGCATCAGGTATATCTGCATTAGGCAGTAGCAATATCCCAGGTGGCAGCTGGTATATTTCCAAGCTATGTCCCAATAGGACTGCAGGTACATCTCAATGAGAATGCAGGTCTATTCCAGTGGGGCAGTAACTTTCTGATGGGGCAGCAGGAACATTCCAGTGGAGCAGTAGGTATACCCCAAAAGCATAGAAGGTGCAGTCCCATGGTGCAGCAGCAATATCCAATTAAGCAGTAGATATGTACTAATGGGGAAGCAGGTATACCCTGTACTTTTGAGCAAGAACAAGTCTTGACAGAGTCATAAAAATTAATTCTTTCTTACAAGTACGAAAAAAGGTTTATTTGATAAAACACAGAATTCCTTTTCTTTGTATTCTACATATAGGGAGATGGGGGAAATGGTCAGCCCTCCCACGGTGGGCAATGCACTCTGGCATGTGACAAGCGGCTGTGATTGGCATATCTGTATGCTAACAATACAGATCATTAAAAACACTTTTAAAAGAAAACATATTTATCTGTAAAGCACTAGGTAGCAATTGCACATAACTCTGGCTATACTTTACAGCAAGTAAAGAGATAACCAAATTGGGACCCTTCCTTTTATTATTGTCTAAGAAGCCTTAAAGTTGGATGTGCTAATAAGCTGAGGGGCATAGGAGCACTTGCAAGAGCAGTTAATATATGAAGAAACACATCTGGACATTTGTACTTAGAAACATAGAAACATAGACTTTGACAGCAGATAAGGACTGCTTGGCCCACCTAGTCTGCCAATTTCCCTACCTAGAGGATAAGCTGCAGATCCTACATCACTTAAACAGCCACTTTAGTACTGAATTCAGAGATGCCACCCCAAAACATAGAGAGGCATCTTACCTCCTGTTAATGCATCTGATCAGTAAGCAAGTGATGGTTTAAATGCAAGGGATTGGGAAGGGATCATAATTTGGCTCTGTGGAGCTGCCATCAAATCCTTCTTCTTTCTGGAGTGATAGCCCCACCCCATGCTCAAATGTCTTGTAAGGCTCAGTATAGAGAGTGTGGAGGAAACACTTGCCATACAAATCAATGGGGACTTTTTTCAAACATATTTTTGCCTTTTATAGGACCATTTGGTACAAATCAAAGCCTCAACTAAAAGCCTCCACTCAGCTACTGGGTTGCCTTAAAGTGTCCCTAGGATTAATCATTTCATTCATTTAAATAAATGGTCCAAAAGATTCCTAAAATGACTTTAAGACTGCTTTTGTGGTTGGTAAGATGCATTTTCCTGTTTTTGATTAATTTATGTCCATATTAACCGTTTAGGAGATATGGACAGAACCAAAGCCAACCAGGAGATCAGAGCTCAATAAATGCAACTGTAACCCCTCACACATTAATGCATGTGTAAAAAGTTGCCTATGTATACTGTAGTATCTAATGTTGTGTGAACACCCTGTACGATTGTCTAGAGATTCCTCTGTTACTGAGTTAAAATGATTTTGTAATAATTAGTGATGTCTGAATACTGCTTTAGACTATCTTAATGGGATCCAAGGGTAGTCCATCTATCTGATTCTGGGGCCGGGATCCATTCTGACCCCATTTGGATTTTGGATCCAAGGTTGGACAGTGGGATCTGAGGTTAGAGGTCTGCCTTGGATCCTGGAAAGTCACAGTGGATATTTGGTATCTGATTGGATCCTATGTGATCGGATTCGGTAACTAGACACCAATGGTATCCCATTCCATCTGGTATGCCATGGTATCAGATTCCATCAGATATTATCTGAGCAACACTAGTAATAATAAGAATGATTGAATATGTTACATAAGGCTATCCTCTAAAACTGAACACCACATTGCATGGGGCTATCTGGTGATCCTATTCATTGCAAACTATAAATAAATAAATACCATAAATAAAACATGTTGAACCCTCTTGGAAATTTCCCTTACTTGGGGTCCTTGTCATTTTTAAACTGGTTAATATTTAGTCAGTGTAGGGAAAAAGTTGCTCCAGTTAAATGATGCTCAGAGGTAAGGAGACTAACAGGACAAGCAATTCAGGTGTTCAGTGACTATGTGTTGGGGTTCTCACTGTGGGGCTATAAACCCAGTGGGCATTTGCTTGTCCTGTTAATATTTAATTATACTATTTAAAAGGATATATATACTTTTGTCATTTCAGTACAACTCCCTTTAAGAGCTTTGGGAGTTATTTCAGTGCTTTGCCTGATGGGCCTACAGTAGTTTAACTAACTAGCCCTACTCCTTTTCATTCTTAACGACCATCCAAGAAGCCCGCCAAGAAGGTTAAGACAGTTGATGCCTCAGGGAAAACATTTTAGAACATTAAAGAGCTGCTGATGCCTCAAAGAAAACTTTGAAAAACATGATATTTAGGTACAATTCAGCTTTTATTCCATATATATTCTATAGATTTCTCCTCCACATTATTTATTATTGAGGAAATTTGCATAAATACATGCTCTTTATACCCTAGAGTTCATCTAGCTCTTTAGCGTACTCCCTACTTCAAGTCATAATCCTCTGTTGTGACATCACAATCTGTTGCTTTGGAATTAACTGTGATGTCACAAGCAGTGCATTGACTTAGGAAGAAAGCAACAGGAATAGATAAACTCTTCAGAAGCAAAGATCCTGTTTTCATGCAGACTACACCAGTAATAAATAATGGAGAGGAGGAATGCAGAACTAATGGGAAATACAAGCCAAACTGTGTCTAAATATTATGTTTTGTTAAAGTTCTCCTGAAGGCATCAGCTGCTCTTTAAACTTAGACAGAATTCAGGTTATAGCTCATATATTTTCTGTATTTCCCTGTCCTCTATTGTTTCTTATTAAGAATATCTGCATGCATACGGAAGTTTTGTCTCTTTAACTTCATCTGTTATTGCTTCTTGCTCTCCCACCTGAAGTCACAGTCCTCTGCTTGTGACTTCATAACCACTGCCATGGCAACAGGCAGTGATGTCACAGAGAGGATTATGACTTCGATGGGGAATGTGATAAGAAAGTCAATAAACTTTGAGGCACAAGGTCCCAGTTTTCATGTGCATGTATTTAATAATAACGAACAAGAGAGGGTGCAATGCCGAATTGATTTGAACTCTAAGCTATATTTCACCTAAACACTATGTTTCTAAACATTTCCTATGAGTGTCTGTTGCTCTGTAAAGGAAAGGACTCATTAGTGCAGCTTTGGACCCCACGAGTAGAGGTGGGTGAAGTAGCCACACTTCACTTCATGGAACAGTTTACAAAGTTTCTGCACTTTGCAGAAGTTCTGCATAGTTCTTCAAAAAGCCAAGTTGTCTCTTTGTGGGGAACCAACTGCCCCCACAAAGTGGCAGTTTGTTAACATATTTCCCCACTAAGTGGCTGGTTTGCAAAGAACAAACTCCACAAAGCAGCACTTTGTTAATGACGCGCCACTGAAACACACCCTTCCCCAGCCCTCTCAGCGCCCTAGCCCACACTCCTATTTCTGGCACAGCCACCTAAAAAACAGTTACGTACTTTCCATAACAGTAGACCTTTTAGAGAAATTCTTTCATCAGGCCGCATCTATGGAACTATAGCCGTTAGGCACTGGGACTGCACAGAAAATGTTTTTCCAAAAGCAGTCCGCTATGGACACCATGCAGCGATGTCCTACATGGCTGTTCCTATAGATGTGGGTGGCCTTCTCTCCTCATTCCCCACCAGAGATCATGCTCAGAAGACCTCCCTATAGGGAACCATGAGGGGAGGTATGGCTCTGCAGACCAGGTGAGGCAGAGAACAGCTGGCAAAGCCATATGGAGAAGGAGCCCTCAGGATGTAGGTGGATGGGGGAGATAGCATAGCTTGATTAAAGAGATTCTCTTGAAGATCTACTATTATGGTAAGTATGTAACTGTTCTAGCTTCTTTGAGGATATCTCTTTTACACCTATGGAATGAGTATCATGCAGTACTGACAGAGAAACAGTCTGAGTAGCTGGAGCCTGCAGGCCTAAGAAAGTAGGCTTTGAAGCACTGCTAGGCCAAAACCTGCCCTTTTCCTTGAGGCGATGTCCAAACTGCAATGTTTAGTGAAGGTGTGGACAGTACTTCAGGTGGCAGCTGCACAATTTATCTCAAGAGCAGATGCATTTTTGAAACAGGCAACAGAAGTAGCCATGAACAACCCCAGGAAGTTCCTTACTGTACTTCATGTAACAGAAAGTAATACAGTTGGCCAACCATTTGGACAAGCACTGTTTAGAAACAGGAGCGCCCTCTTTGCCAGGGTTTAAAGAAACAAAAAGCTGTGTGGACTTCCTGCAGTCCTTTGTACAGTGTATATAGTACCTGTGTTTTCTATGTACATCCAAAGTATGGAGCAATGCTTTCCTTGGATTGGCACACTCAGGAAAATAAACTGGCAGGTGGATGGTTTGATTCAAAGTAAATTCAGACACCACCTTTGGTAGAAACTTATGTACACCAAGACATCCTGTCTTTGTGAAAAAATCAAATAAGGAGGCTCACACATCAGAGCCTGAAGCTCTGAAATTCTTTGAGCAGAAGTAACAGCAACAAAAAAAATGCTTTCCAAGACATAATGCATAAGCCGCAAGTCACAGCTGGCTCAAAAGGAGCCAAAGTAAGCTTTTCTAACACAAAATTCAAGTTCCAAGCTGGGACTAGATTATGGATAGGAGGCGTCAAGTGCAAAATGCCTCTCAAAAACATGCAGGCCATGTTCAGCTGAGCAACCATATGACCACTGATAGGCACATGGAAAGTTGAAATGGCAGCCAAGTGCACTTTGATGGAAGAGTATTGCAGGCCTGCATCTGACAAGGAAAATAAATACTATAAAACATGATTTACCGGACAGGTAAAATGATTCAGCTGGTGAGAAGTGACCCACAAAGCAAAACGCTTCCAGTTCATGGAATAAGTGGCTCTGGTGGAAGGTTTTTTGGCGGCCACCAAGACATCAGCCACTTTTTGTGACACCCCAGACCTAGCAATGGCTATGTCTTCAGGAGCCATGCATGAAGGTGGTGGGACTTGAGGTCCGGATGGACCAAGGTTCCTTGTTCCTGTGACAGCAGGCCCTGGCATAATGGCAGAGGTACTGGAGGTTCCACCACTAGCTGCTGCAGTAGGAGGAACCAAATCTGATGAGGCCACTGTGGGACAATAAGTATTAGAGTTGCCCCCCTTCATCCGAAGCTTGATTAGCACTCACTGAATCAGAGGAAATGCATATAAAAACCTCCCTTTCCAAGAGAGGGACAATACGTCTCACCAGAAAGCTCCAGGCCCTGGAGTGAGTGAGCAGAAAAGTGACAGTTTTTCTTTGTATGGGGATGCAAAAAGATCCAACTCTGGATGACCCCACCTGTTGAACAGGTCTTTATGACCAATGTCAGCAGTTCCCACTCATGCATCTTGGACTGTGACCGACTAAGCCTGTCTGCCAAGACGTTTTGGACCCCTGGACTTGTACTGCTGATAGCTCTAGACCGTGTTCTAGAGCCAGTACAAATTCTCATTGCCTCTCTGCACAGGGGGTAGGAATGAGTTCCCCCTTGCTTATTGGTGTAAAATGTATCACACTTATGTTGTCCGTCTGAACTAACAGAAGACCTGGGGATAGATGAGTCTGGAAGGCCTGTAGGCCGCACAGAACAGCTCTCATTTCTAGAGCATTTATGTGGAGGGTATTCTCCATTTTGGTCCATGTACCCTGTGTCTGATGGGGTCCCAGATTTTCCCCCAGCCCATCCCCAAGGCATCTGTAGTGAGAATCTGATGAGGAGAGGGGATCAGGAAGGAAACCCCCTTCAGTAAATGGCTAGGTTTCATCCACCACTGAAGTACCTTTCTGACAGGAGAGGTTACTAGAACTTTTTGTTCTATGTCATCTGTACGCTGGTCCCACTGGACTCTTAGTGTCCACTGAGGGATCCTCATGTGCAGTCTTGCCAGCGATACTGTGGTGATGGTCGCTGCCATCAGGCCTAGGTGTCTCAGGAATGTCCTGGCTGTGACATACCTACTGTTGTAGTCTGTCTGGGCCTGTGCAATCAGATGCTCTACCCTTTCCCTTGGCAGGAAGGTTAAGTGTTGGGCTATGTCCAGGACTGCTCCTATGTACTGCAAACATTGGCAAGGGGTGAGGACTGACTTTGGTACATTAATAGTAATCCCTAAAGCATTGAACAGGTGTCTGGTGTGATCTACAGTGTGGGAAAGTTACTCCTTTTGGGAAGGCATATAGACCTTTCCTGCAGAGGGTTGCTGCTACAAATGCTAAACATTTGGTAAATACCCATGACACAGGTGACAAGCCAAAGGGCAATACCCTGAACTGTTAATGTTCTCCCTGAAACAGGAATCTTAGATATTTCCTGTGTGAGGTGCAGATCTTGCTGTGCAGGTAAGCATCCTGCATATCTAGGGAGCAAATCCAGTCCCTGTTTGCAGCAGTGGAATCAGGCCTTGTAGTGTTACCATTCTGAACTTCTTGTACTCTACAAAAAAGTTCAAGTCCCTGATATCCCCATCCCTGCCCTCTTTTCATCCTACCTCATCCCCCTTCCTTTGCCCCTCCACTTCCACTTCCCCTCCGCCTTCCCTCCCCTCTTTTTCCTCACCTAGTTCTTTCCCTCTACCCCCCCCGTGAGTCTTTTCCTACATAAGCTACATTGTGGCAGCTCCCTCCTTGCTCTTATTTCGCCCCTATTCTTCTCTCCTTGTAATCCCTTCCACCCTCTTCAGACAAGGCCACTGGCTGCACTTGACACAATATTTTTCTTGACATATCATTCTTTTGTTTATGTAATTACTTTCCTCATGTTGTACTACTTACTGAAACTATTGTAATTTGTTATTCTTGTGACTTGACGTGAACCTCTGTAAAAGAGCCTTTGGCTCAAGATCTTTCAATTTGTTAAATAAATATCTAGAATGGGTTTCACGTATCCTGTCATTTGGGAACTAGGAAGTACTGAGAACAGAACCCTGTGTTCCTTTGTTCCAGGGGCACAGATTCTATTGCCCTCTTCTGCAGCAGGGTGTGAATTTCTTCCAGGAGCAATAGGAGCAATGGAATGTGATATGGATAGTAATTGTTAGGAACACTGGCAGAAGGTCTGGAGGTAGTTTAGAAGCTCCAGAGCATGGCCTTGTGCTATATCTATAGGACCCAAATATCTGAAGTTACCTTTCTCCACTGGTCCAGGTGGAGGAAAGGCAACCTGCTACCACCCTGGCGGTGCAGGTGTGGGAAGTGTTGCTGAAGGAGTCAGGCAGAGCCAATTGCTGCAGCTGCTGCTACAGTGCCACCTCTAGGGGTTTTGAGTGGGCACATGGGGCGGATCCCGGTGGGGGAAAGGCTGCTGCTGCTCTACCCTAGCCCTGCTGTCTCGTAGTGGACCAGTATCTGGCTATGGCTGGATGAAAGGGTACCCTCTGTCTAGTCCTTGTCTGGGTATATCAGAGGGAATGTACTGATTTCAGGGTTCTATCTGAGGTCTGTAAATTGGAGAGGATGTCTTGCACATATGCTCCAAGAAGGTCATATTCCCTGAAGGGTGCATTGAGGATGGCCTGCTATACATCATTAGCAAAGCCAGCCAGTCTGAACTGGGAGTACCTTCTGAGATGAACAGCAGAGGCAGATGCCCTGGCAGAGGCATCAGAAATATCACAGGTGGAGCATAGGAGATGCTTACCTATGTTGGCACCTACGGTGAGGGCATTCAGTATCTCCTGCTAAGGGATACCCTCTGGAATGGCCTGGGCGGCTGCCATGGCCTTCCTCCAAATGATATTCTGGTGTTTCACCATATGGCTCTGGTAATTTGAAATCCTCAGGCTTAGAGAAGCTGAAGCAAATGTTCTTTTTCCCCAACAGATCAAGCCTCCTGGACTCCTTGTCAGGAGGAAGGGAACTAAGGTGCTTTGGGACTTAAACCTGTCACAGGCCCGTTGATGACCACAAATTCTGCCTCAGGTTGGCCTCAAAAAGGGCTTATCTGAGGGGGCCTGGTACATCTTATCCACCTTCCTGATATGGCAGATATCATATTGGGTCTATGCCAGGCAGCCAATGTGGCATCCTCTAGGGCTGGCAGAAGAGGAGGAATAACTATGGGTAGGGTGTCAGGCAATTCTGAGAAGCCTAAGTTCTTCTTAGTAACGTCCTGTTCCTCTAAATCAAACCCCACTGCAGATTGAAGTTCCTACATCATTGTTATAAATGAAGGATCTTCAGGGGGAGACCTGGATGTATAGACCACAGAGTCTTCACTCCCAGTACAGACTGTGGAACTGGTTCTATCATACGGTACCACATATTCCTCTCCTTCTTCCTGATCTTCTTGCAGAATAAGCTTTGGATTATATTCCTGGTCCTCAACAATGTGGTCAGAAGGACACAGTGATGCAGATGGGGAAGCCGTTGACAGCCTAGAAGGTACCTGGCATGTCATCTTGGCAGGCATCATCACTGGGGTCTGTTGCATAAACCTTATCGATGGAATTCTTGTCTATGGAGGAGGAGGTAGCAGGCATTTGATGATGTCTGTAAAGGATGAGAGAACTGCCTGGACATCAGTGCTGGTGTGGTTGGCCGGAACATTGGCAGAGGTCAATGGGAGGTAAGGGTCCTGGCATTGACGATAACACATCAACTGTAATAGATCTGGAGGTGCCAAAAGCTGACCCAGCCATGTTGATGGTCTGGGCGGTGGGCTGTGTTGCTGCCGCAGCAGTCGACGGCCCAGAAGGTGTCTTACCAGAATGTATGGATGACCTGGAGTGCACTAGGGAGGTCCTTGCCTTGTCCTTCTGCTGCTCCCTGTGCTTATGATGGTGAGACCCAGACGTCTTCTTCCGGCACTTGGAGGCCTTGCATCCTGAGGTGTGGACTGGTGATGCAGCGGGTCTTTCTTGCTGGAGTTCCTTCTCCATTTAAGTTAAGTGCTGATTTAAAGGTTTTTTTTCTCTAAAGCTCCTTTCCTGCATCCAGAGTTGGCCATATTAAATCCCTTACAAATCGGGCACACCTAATATTATGGTTTGCACCGAGACAGCACATACAGATGTCGTGCGAATCTTTGGAATAAATCTTCTCACCACACTTGCAATAATTGAAGAGCTTCGACAGTAATGGCTCTGAGGTTGACATACATGCACTGAAAATTACTTTTAAATTGCGATTAACCATGATATGAAGGGGAATAAAATGCCAATTTCAGCAATGGCATTTCCGTGGCAGGGTCTGACGAGCAGGAAAAGAACTGGGGAGGGGATGGGCCACCGACATTTATATAGGAAGAGCTGGTGTCGGACATCATCATGGGCAGCACCTAGTAGATTGCTTGCAAAAAGTTTCTGTGTGGTCCTAGCGCCTGACAACTATCATTCCATAGGTGTGGCCTGATGAAAGAGATATCCTCAAAGAAGATCATAAAATACTGATAACCCCTTCCCCCAGACTACTTAAGGCCCCATTCCACTCTCCTCCCCTTAGCACACTAGAATATAAAAGTGTTTTATATTTAACTCCTTCCCCACAGCCCTTGCAGCACCCCATCCTACCCTTCTCTCCCTAGCCACGAGGGAGTATAAAAAAGTGTTTTCAATACTTAACCCGCTTACCCAACCCATGTGGCACGCCTTCCCCTCCTTCCTCCCCCATGGCACCCCACTTTAATAAAAAAAAAAAAAGAAAACTACGACAAATGGCTCCAACCATCCATAGGGGTGGAAATTAAGTTGTGCAGCAACTAGCCAGTTAGTATGACTACTAACTTGAAAAATCCACTGGCCACACAGACGTTTCCATTAGCCTAACTGGTGTACTTAGGAAAATTTTACAAGTCAGATAGAAAGTCTACCAGCATTTCTTTAGTAGGCTGGTGCCAGTTTTGACTACTGATCTACACAGACACCACCTCAGCCAGCAGCTGTCTGACTGAATGAGAGAGTATGCTGAAATAGAAGTATTTTGCTGAGGTGATGTTCACAGGGTCTGAGCTTGTCACTATCTTTTATTTTCTTTAAAATGGATGCCATGGGGGAAGGTGAGTAGGACAGCGTGGCAATTAGGCTGGGGTAAGGAGGCACTTATTTATTGTGGGCTGGCAAGGGAAGAATGGTGAGATGAGGTGTAATGAGGACTGGGGCAAGGGGGTTAACTTTTAGAAAACACTTTTTTATTTTCTTTTGTGGTTGGGGAGGGGACTGTGGGGAGGGGGGTTGTCGGTATTGTTTTTTTGGTGACTAGGTGGGAAAATTTTTTTAAATCTTACAGGAGCCATTTGTAATCACAATAAGGCCCTCAAGTGTGTGTATTAGACTGGTTACTGTAATTTTTGGGTGGTTAAAGGCAACACACCAGAGGCATTATTTTGTCCCAGCATAACACATGCCATGTCATGCCTTATTGCTTAATTGAAACCAGGCCTCTGTTAAAACAGCTGAATGGTACTCGGGAGTAGAGCCCAGAGCTGACTCCTAGTTAAACCATATATGTGTTTCTCACTGCAGGGTTTCCAGTGTCTAGAGGCAGCTAGCATCACATCAGCGGTTTCCTCCCACATGAAATGTTCCTCATGGCAGGATGTTCAGTATTAGAAATGAAGCAGTGGGAAACTTTGGCTAGTCAGCTGCCAATAGAGCCCGGCTGATAAACACCTGGATGGGATTCGCTGGTTCAGGCTTCAAGTCACAGTTAGGTCACTTCCTTTCAAACTGCAGTTTGTTGTTACAGTGCCTGCAGTTGTGGGTAATACTATATCAGCAACTTCCTTCTGTCTAACAGGTTACCAAATGCAGGATTTGAACTATAAGAAAAAAGTTGCCACACCGGCTTGGGGTACTCATTTGCCCTGACTCCCCAGCTGGTGCAGTACATTATCAGGATTCAATCCCAAGACCTGGGTTCTGTTCCCAGTTTGGGCACAATATTTCTTATTTCCATTTCTGTTTCCAGTGCTGAGCAGAAGCTCTAACATTACCAGCATAACAACTGTCCACCTCCTGTTTTTAAACACCACTGATCAGCACCACTGATGGAAATCTATGCTTTAGCATTATAGGCCCTGATACTGAAAACTGCGCCCGCCAATGGTGAAAGTGGTTGCTACGCACAACTGAGCTGCACCAGAGCATCAAAGGGATATATTCAAGAGATGAGCAATGGCGCATCCCTTCTGAATATATCAAAATATGCGGGCAGCGCAAATACAATGTGCCGGCGCATCCCCAGACAGGTCCGAATACCTGAAATGGGAAATGCGCTGGAGCATCAGAGTTATGTCGGGTGCAAATTCCTGATATTCAGACTTAAATATGCAAATGGAGCTGTAATGCATGCAAGGTGCAAACATGACCATTTGCATGACATTATGGCCCCACTTGCATTCGTTATGCAGGGCCATCCAGAGAAATGCACCTGGTACCCTGCACAGCATGCGATGCTGTGAGTGGAAATCCGTAGTACCGCCCTCCTGCTCCTTACCCGATCCTGTAAATACACTGTTACAGTCATCCCTGGTCATCTGGCGGATCCCCCCTCCTGCCTGATACCCGATCGTGTGCCAATGTCAAAGTACCCATCCCTGGTACTCTAGTGGATCCCCCACTCCCGTACGATACCCCAATTGTGTGTGAATACGTCAAGTACCATCTCTGATAGTCTAGTGGCACCCCACCCCTGGGACCCCCCTCCTCCACTCGCCAGTCATGGTGGGCACTGAACCCACCCACACCTCCGTGGCTGCCCGCGGTACAGCTACGGTATCTGCTGCAAGTCAATTGATCCACCTGTGGCCCAATGGGCTTGCAGTGCGTACTGATAATACTCATTCAAAACTTTGTGAATGAAGTCATTCCCTTCACAAAGTTGTAGAATGAAATATTACACTATACACTGCAAGCCCATTGGGCCACAATGAGGACAATGGACTTGCAGCAGATACTGTAAGCTGTCATTCAGTGGGCAGACGTGGAGATGTGCAAGTGAGTTCACTGCCTGCCGATGACTGGGGGGCTAGGGGTCCTGTGTGGGTAGGGGGTGCCACTGGACTACCAGGAACAAGTACTTGATATATTTGCATGCTATCAGGGTATCGGCAAGGAGGAGGAATCCATTAGACCACCAGGGATGAATATAACAGTGTATTTATGGGGATGGGGACCAGACAGGAAGGGGAGTACTAGACTGCAGGACATAGCGGTGGGTGCTTTTGCATGGTGTTGAGGTAGCCACCCACTGCTGGGTGGCTGCTGTGTTGCACCATGCACACGGCAGCCCACCTGTGGGTGGCTACCATTTACACCTGTTTTTTTAGAGGTGTAACGTTGTGTCCATGTATGCGGCACATCTTTGAGATGTGCCGGCAGATGCACCACACATCTTGGCTGGATATTGGGATATGCCACATATGCATGGGTATGCCCCCTGGGGATATACCACATACATTATCTTTGCACCGCGGCACATCCAGAATTGCGCAGTCCATTTCCTCCATCTGAATATTGCCCTAGGGCACATTTCTGGGGTTGTGCTGGTGCAGCTGAGTCACGCAAGGTGCAACTCCTTTGAATATCTAGCCCACAGTGTCTAAAAATCATGTAATGTCTGTAGCCTTTGGGTGATGGGCCTCCAAATACCCTGAGGGTGCTGGCCTTATAGGATGTGACCTAGAGATTAGAACAATAAGCTGTAAATGAGTTTGGTGCATCCACCAGATCTAGGTTTGATTACCACAACCTCCCTTGCATACTGTGTGACCCTGAGCAAGTCATTTAACCTTCCTGTGCTTCTGGTTCACCAATGTAAAAGGGCCTCATGCCTACTGGGCCTTACCTGGTTACCAAAGAATAAATAAACTGTATAACTTGGCTGACGCAGGCCTCCCCACAGTGTTATGACACAAAAACAAACAGTAATGGATACTACATTTAAAGTAACATGTAAACGCAGTAAATATTTATTAGAGGGCTGGATAGTGGAATGGAAAGGATAGCTATACTGTATAAGCAATACCAAATAACATAATGTAATACCCCTTGGAACCACCTCTGACACGCAGTCTCCCTGTCTCTGACTGGTGCACAAGACTTTATTTCTCTTAAAGGCCTAAGGGAGCTCCCTCATAGAAATGTGGTACCCAGCAAGGCAAACACTGTGGGCAGATGATAGAAGCAGTTGATGTAGGCTGCTAGCAATTGCCAGATTAAGTGAAACAGAAAGAATTGTAAATCTAAATGGCACAGAAACTCCAAGGCATGGGTGTAGGGTATCTGTCTGGGCTGTCCTCAAGGCACAGTCCTGCCCAATGCTTCCATCACCCCTTTCCTCACTAACTAAATACCTAAGCTACAAGGCCTGGTCCCTGGTGTTTACTTATGGTTCTCCAAAAGATGGAAGGACTCAGACCAGTTGATAAGACGGCTTGTCCCTCTGACATCTCTGGTGCTGGCTAGAATCAGCGTTTCTCCTCCTCTGCTGTTTACCACTACTGTTCACCCAAAAAAAGGTATTTCAGTGTCTTCTAGAACAGGATAAAATCTGCCAACACTGAGACAGCAACCTATTTCTCCCAACAAGGCCATGTCTATAGACCCTGATAAGCTTATCAGGCCAAACCATATATGGCACCTTATGGAAGCACAGTACCAACCCTGTGGAGGTAATTTTGAATACTACCACCCTTCATGATCCATAAGGAAGGGGTGGTATCAAGGACCACCCCCAGGGTTGGTGCTTTGCTGCCATACAGTGCCATAGACATGACTCTGTCTCCAGTCTACTGCTATAATTATTTAAGTTCCTGCACATGTGTAGTAACTCCGCATTGGGACCCGTAGTCAATATCGCAGTAGCTGTCTGCAGACAGCTGGTGGTGGTGGTGAGTGCCTACCACCAATTTGGTGCCAGGTAGAAGCAACTGCATGGTGATCAGGGTGAGTCTGCTCAGACTACCAGTGATATATGTGATTACTTAGGATAGTGATCGGGGGTGGGGGCCTCTAGAGGGTAATGATGTTGCTAGACTGCCAGGGAATCATATACCTACTGGTACAGCGATCAGGTGGGAATGCACCGCCATGGCAGGTAGAATAAGTTTTTTGGAGGCATTAACTAGCACAGAACTAACAGCTGCTTCTGAAAACTTTTGAGTATGCCAGAGTGCCTCTATGCAATGTGCAGTCATGTGATTTGCACAACTGCCCTGGCATACTTTAGTGCTGCTAGCTAATGGCTTTGTGTCTTACTAACTGTGCCTTTTAATACGGCACTTTTAGTAATTTCCTGATTTAGGAGAGCAATCTACTGTTAGTGAGGCAGTAGCCCTGTTAGAGCTTACTAACTTCTCTGAATATCTGTCTCCTATGTGCACTTCAACTGCACCATATACATACCTCACAAATACTGTACTGTGCACCTACAGTAAATAGCGCATTAAAAATTGTACTAATACACATCTGTCTGGGAAATAAAATTCTGGACCTGAAGCCATCATGGCAGAGATTTGCCTGGATTTGGTGGTTATCACAGAGCTGTGGTGCACTGACAGTCATGACTGGGGCATGGCCATACCAGGCTACTCTCTGTTCTGGAGAGACAGGGTAGGGAGGAGGGGTTATACTGTATGTGATGTAGGGAATCAAGGCAACAGAGGCACCCAAAGG
Source organism: Neoceratodus forsteri (assembly GCA_016271365.2). Classification (NCBI taxonomy): domain Eukaryota; kingdom Metazoa; phylum Chordata; order Ceratodontiformes; family Ceratodontidae; genus Neoceratodus; species Neoceratodus forsteri. The sequence continues at coordinate 78,109,475 of JADMNL010000029.1, read as the reverse complement.
AAATGGAAGGGTGGAAGGTACTGCAGCTCATCCTGGAGACAGGCTCTGGGGCTACTACTCATACGGGGGTATAAAGACCTCCAGCATTGTAAGAAAAGTTGGATGAGGTACTAGTGGACGCCATCATCAAGACTGCAAGTAAGGTGGAGATGACATCCACTTGCCAGACATGGAGTCGTGCCTTCCAGCTATAGCTTTGGCAAAGAGCAGGGCCATCCCTGACCCTAAAAGGGTCTTTTCTCAGGCAGCTAGTCAAAGACCCAACTAGGGATCGGGCAGTGCTGGACCTGGTGCTTACAAACAGAGATGGCGTTGCAGACATCCCCTAGGTACCAGTGATCACTGTTCACTGTGGTTTAACATTAAGACAGGAGCAGAGGCTAACCACAGAAGGACAAGTGTCCTGGACTTTAGAAGGGCATAATTTAAAGAAATGGGAGACTGCCTTTGAGACTGCCTCTTGGGGGGATTGCCAGGGAGGGGTAGAGGCACAGTGAGGAAAGAGAAGGGAGACTATAATCAAGGTAACCAACCTCTGCATGAAGAAAGCGAGTAAATGCAGAAGGAACAAATTCTGGTCAGAGACGATATGGCTGTAGAGAGCTTTTGGGATGCCTTTACCCATTATTTCTAATGAATTTGCACAATGCAGATCTACTGAGAGACAGTTTCAATGTGGTCTTCCTGTTACACATTTTTACAATGTGTTTTCCTACAGTATGCCTGCTGATTGCTATATGTTTAGCCTGGAAAGCTCACAGAAGACATGGCATCTTATTTTCAGTGGGGCTCACAGCTATACAATATTATGCTGCACTGCATAAAATCAGCACACCCTGAAAACAGTATTTTACATCTGGACTAGATACCCTGAATAAATACATTATAAAAATGGTAAAATCATGACCCAACTGAAAACAAGATATTGCATCTTATCTGGGACATCCTGAGTAAATACAGTGCAAAAACATGTAAAATGAAGATCCCTATAACAATGAAATGTAGCATTTCCCCAGCACTATCCAGAATACAAAATATAGGATAAGAAATATTTAAAGGAAATCTACTGTAACCTGAACTTCACTGTGTTCACTGATATAAACAGTTTCCTTATTGTTTTATAACATATTAGATTGCAGTATTTATTTTGAATGTTGTAGCCATGAGGACAGTGTGTACAGTGTGTGCTTGTGTGTGTGTGTGTGTGTGTGTGTTTGCTGTAGCTCAATATTTTTTTCCCAAAAAGCATAGTAAAAAATGCCTGCTTATTGCAATATACTTAGCCTGGATAGTTCACAGAAGACCTGGCATATGTCTGAGACAGTTCTTATCAGATAGTGTCTTAAGATGTTAAAAAAAACAGTGTAAATCTTTTTAGCTTCATTGCTGGGAAAGGGTGACATTTATGAGGTATGAATCTTCTTGAAAGACAATACACGCCCAACTGAAGCTAGCAGCAAGAAAATGTTTAAATGCTAAGTATTTAAATGTGCAAGTTGTTGCATTTGGAAGGGAGTAAACAAATCTCCAGTTTACTAGGCAATCAACATTTAACATGCAGTTTCAGTTTCCTAATGGCCATCTGATAAGCAGCTTGGCGTGCTGTCTCCAACATTTTAAACAGAAAGAAGGGAGTATTTTATTTCAACTGCCATCATGATTTATAGTTGTGGAAGGATACATGGAAAACTCAAAAAATGTGTTCCACAGTACTCCATTTTTCCAGCTATAGACAGCAAGATGGCTGTAGGCTCTGCCCACAGTCATAAAAAGAGACTGTTATTTTTTTAGAGAAGTGGCAAAGGTACTGAAGAAATAAATTGTGGCATTCAGGAGCTATCAGGAAACAGAGTGAGAAGGTCAGTGAGTTGTACCAAGTAAAACAGAGGGAAGTGGGAAAGGAAGTGGGAAAGGCAGTGAGGGAAGCAAAGGTGCAGACAGAGAGAAACATAGTCAAAGGGGCAGCTAAAGGGGATACAACTTTCTTCAGGTTCACAAGTGAGAAGAGGAAAACAAGGGAGGGATAGTAAGAGGAAAACAAGGGGGATAGTGAGGACGAGGAGGGTAGCAGGGAGAGAATGCACAGAAAAGGACAAAGAAAAAGCTGCTGTTCTGAACAGGTACTTCTGTTCAGTCTTCATAGTGGAGGTTGGGGAACAGATCACCAGGAAGCAGCAGCAAACAAGGGAGGTGGACACAAGTCCATTTTCAGAGGAAAGAGTCCTTAAGGGACTTGCAGCGTGAAGGTGGACAAGGCTATGGGATCCAATGGGTTACACAGTGGTACTAAAGGAACTCAGGGAGATGCTACCTGCCCCACTGACAGCCTTATTCAATAGTTCACTGGAAACAGGTGTGATTCTGGAGGACTGGTGGAGAGCAGATGTGGTCCCTCTTCATAAGAGCTGCAGCAGGGATGAGCCTAGTAGCTACAGGCTAGTTAGTTTCAGTTCAGTAGTGGGGAAATTAAAGGGGAACAGTCATCATAAAGGGATCCACTCCCAAGTGCGAGGCTGGTCCCAATGTACACTTTGTGTGCAAAAATATTCTGATTTACTTTCAGTGTACTGTAGTATAGTAGATTGTATCAGACTAATTTTGTTTACTTGTAGGCAGACATCTTCTGTTGTCTCAGGCAGCAGTTGCAGCTTTGTATGTTAAGGTGGGCAGTGCTTGCAAAATAAGCAATCTTTTTCAGAGTAAGATAATTCCTTCTTCATAATAACAGTTTTTTTCATATTGCAGAAAGTAACAAGATTTTTACTAGGGTGTGCAAGTTTTCATTTTAAGTGTGTGTCTCTTCTGTATGCTTAGTATTGGATGAAGATGGGAGGGCTGTAACTCCATAGTACTTTCCCTCTGCTTTTTATAAGGTTCATTATTTCTGGTGTCAGATGAATAACAAATATCTTAAATGTTGTTTCTGTAGACTCTGGTCTATTTATCTACTTAATGCAGGAATTCCTAGGATCTGTGTTTGTGTATAATTCTTGTAATCAGGCTTGGGGTGGTGAAGGGGTAAGGGGTAAGTGAACTGTCTCCCATGATAATACTTTTTAAAGGTCAGCTTAAAATTATCTAATTATGCATATAGCATTTATTTTTCTTTGGACATGATCTCTGCCCTGTATTTAGAGTTTGTTATTTTTACAGCTATGCTGACCATATTAATGTGAGCACCACAACTACATACTAGAAATTTTGAAATTACATTTTACAATTATGCAAACTGCAGAATTTTAAGTCCCTGTAACTTTAAAACTAGAGAACAGAATATCAACCAATTTTGTTAAGTTTACTGGCCCTAAATATTAGGCTTTGAGGCAACCTCCATGGCCTAGAAGCAGCACGTCACCCTGACATGCTGATAACTCAGGTTCAGAAGCAAGCTCCAGAAGTTATGTCAGAAGGCAGGCCATGGCCAAGACAGCTGCCACTCAGCAGTGCATGCCAGTTGGGAAGAGATGGCTGCTGGTTCCACCAACCCAGTGACCCCTGTGTCTGGGCACAGTGAGTTTGCTCGCATGAAAAGCAGAGGCATGCTGGGGATGGCCACATTATATAAGTGCCAGCAAGGTGTGTCGATATGGGTAACCCTAGTCTGCAAAAGTTTCTGGGTGTTACTGATGCCAGTATCTTATAGTTACATGATGTGGCTCAAGTGGAGGGAGATAAACTTGAAGAAGATCTCATGATACCCTGCTCCCAGAGAGCAGGAAATCAACTTTGCATCTGGACTATTTGGAAGTCTCATGTTCCAGTCAACTCCAAATCCCAGAATGACACCTTCCCCTCTGCGTTACTATGCACTTGATGGGAGGGTCTGCTGGGGGGGGAGGGGATAGTGAATGTTAGCCTGATCAGTACTTCTGATGCCAGATAGTTGTGCAGCTCAGTATGTGCCTTTGTTTCATGAATCAGGCCTATTATGCAGGATTTTTGAACAATTGTACAAGAACATTTAGTTACTTTCTAATCTGGGCCCACTTGCTCGATGCCAGTACCTGTTCCTGCTACTGCACTTGATCTGACCACTGTACCACCTACTGTACACATATGGTGTATTTATGTCTTGTACACTGGTCAAATATTCTGTACCCTTGCTCTTATGTATTGCTTAACACCCCTTGTATACCACTATGTATGCCTTATATCTGAACTCCTGTAAATACTGTAAGCATTGTTTAACATTCCTGTAAACCACTATGAACGCCTTTTCTCTGTAACTAACTTTGAGTCGCCCCTGAAAAAGGGACCTTCAGGGCTCAGTGGGCCTATCCAGTCACCAAAATTGAATAAATAAATAAATAATCTGCGTTCCAAGTATTTTTTCAACCAATCTGGCTACATGCTGAAATTGTTCACCAAAAATAAATTATTACTGTATCTAGTAGCTACAGTATGCTGTAAATGACAGGCTTCTCAACCTAATACACACAGTAGTCTCAAAAACAGTAATTGGATGAATACATTCATAATGTTGGTTTCTAATTAGTCATGTGTCTCATACAATTCCATTATAATTTCTATGGAAAAAGGACAAGACAGTGTTGTCCAGTGGTCACAGAAACAAACTATGTGTCATAGTCTTTGACTCACTGTTTGATGGTAAGAAAGTGTATTGACTTTTCTATGTTTCAGTCCTCTGAGAGTTAAACTGAAAATAACTCTGTCTGAAGTGCAGCAGTCCATTTAAATGAATTCATAAACCAAGGTAATATGCATTTGATCTGTTTTATTGTCCTAAGAAAGGCCTTTGCATTGGCCATTTCCTTATTAATCTTGTATGAACCATCAGGATAATAAGCGCAAGCAAATATTATGCTAAGCTATTAGGATTTCAAAGTCTAAAAAGAAATTCAGAAGTTGTCCCAGAAGTTAGGAGTACCTACAGTACACTTTTAGAATTTCAGTGAAACCAAGTTATTACATTATTTTGAAGTAAGACTACTGTATATTACTGCATAACTCTTCCATCACTAAATAATATGATCTCATAAAAAAGCTAATTTTGTTCCACATAAGGAAAAATAACATTTTGAGTTATAGTTTGGAAGGAAAAGGCATAATTATTTCTGCATGGATGACTTGCCACTTGCCCGCCCCCCGTTACATGTGATTTATTCTAGCATTAAAGGGGAGGGTAAGTGTGCTGAGTCCATCAGTTTTTGAAAGAACATGAAAAAGGCCTTCCAAGTGAGATGTTGGGTTTACCTGTAGGCATCAGCGGACCACATATATAAATATGAAAATAATTTGTAAATTAAATCAAAGGAGTAGCCATTTCATGGAATCTTGACAAAGAAAGTGATATCACTAAGAGGTAATATTTATTTATTTATTTGAAAAGTTTAACCAGGAGAGAACACACAGAGCTGCAATAGCTAATTTCCAGACATGTCCTGGGGAAGGGGAAATGGGGTTAAAAACAGAAGCACATGAAAAATGCAGGAATGATTAAAAAAGCAAGGTTTAAACTACATAATGAAAAGAAATGTACAAAAAATGTACAGGAAATAAATCATGGTAGATAAGATACAATAAACAATTAGTCAATACCAATAAATAAATCATAGGTGCACCATCAAGGAACATACCTGTTTACAACCAGCTAATAGAAGAAGAGCCATCAAGAATACGCTAAAAGGAAGAGAACAGAACAAGTGGGAGGAGGAAGGGCAGATATAAAGGAAATAAGCTAACACACCCAAGTGAGGGACATGAAGCCCTGCGGAGGAGAGGACAGGCAGGAAGTAGGTGAGTGAAGAGGAAGAGAACAGCACAAGGGGATAAGGGTAAGTTGTATGTTGTTCAGCACAGTATGTCCCTCAGTGATATTGCTTTCTGTTTCAAGATTCATAGAAATGCCTGGTCCCTTGATTTAATTTACATATTTATGTATTTATTTATTTAGAAATTGATAGCTGGGAAATGCGCACACTGAGCCAAGGCTCATTTCCTGGTGTGACTCAGGGAAGATAGGGGAACAAGAGTTTAACAATAACACAAAGAGACAATTGCATAAAAGATACAAAATACATTTGTATGATAGTACAATAATTTATAGTGCCTAACAATTTTCCTCCGGGATTACATCAGAAAATAGAGTGACAATGTGTGAAGCATAATAATTTGTTTGAGATAAACAGTCATATTACAATATGGCAGTGTATGGTGAGAGAATAGTAAGGCAGAAAACCATCTAGAAAATAATCTTTAAATTAAAGTAGTAGAGGGAGTATGGTGAATGGGGCCTCAGGAACAGCAGCAGGAGGTTACTGGAGGTGGTCTAAGCAGACTGCTTTAGGGCTGGGAAGGTGGGGATGAGGCGAATAGAAGAGGGAAGTTTGTTCCAGAAGGATGAGAGACAAAAGAAGAAAGCTTGTTGGCCTGCTGAAGTGTGTGCATGGAGGATGCAGAAAGTTTGGGAAAGACAGGAATAGAAGGGGTAGGGTGGGAGGCAGGAGTGAGGAGTGAGGAGAGGTAGGATAGGAGGGAGTTGAACCAAAATTTTGAGATGAAAGTGAGACTGTGAGCCAATCATCTCTGCTGAAGGGAGGGGAGAGAGAGGATGACATAAAGGTTACAACAGTGAGAGAGTGGAGGGGAATTATAGGCAAAATGAAAGAAAGCATTGAAAAGAACATCACACTTTGTGAGGGAGGAGGTGGGTACTGAGCTGAAGATGATGTTGGCATAGTTGAATACTGGGAGAATCCATTTAGTTATAAGTTCAAGACAGACTGGGAGGGAGAGGCTGTCCTTGTGTCTGTAGAACAGACCCAGTTTGGGGCAAAGTTTTAAGTGCATTGCAGTGTTATGGGATGAGAAATCTATGGATGGGTCAAGACAGACACCTAGGTATTTGTAGGTAGGTACCACTTTGAGGGGTGTGCCTGTGAGTGTAGTGAAGACTGGGGGAGGTGATAGTCTGGCTAATTTTTGCATTCAGCTGAAGGTCATGGCGACTGTTTTATTGGTCTTCATTTTAAGCTGACAATCCTGGAACCAGCTAATTACTGCATGGAAGTCATGTTGAAGGAGAATCTGGACATTGGAAACAGTGGGGCCAGACAGGTATATGATGGTTTCATTGGCATACATATGTATGTGGAATTGGAGCAGACTGAAGGGAGATCATTAATAAAGAGAGAAAAGAGGACAGGTCCAAGGATGGAACCCTGGGGAACACCAGATAGGATAGGAAGGGGGGAAGAGTGGATATTATTGATTTGTATGGTCTGCTGCCAGCCAGTGAGATAACAGTTAAACCAATTTACTACTGGGGGTGATAGTCCAGCTTCATGGAGTTTGTTTATGAGAAGGGGGTGAGATACAGAATCAAACGCTTTTGTAAGATCAATGAATATTGTGGAGGTAAAGTGACCTATATCAATGGCAGAAAGTATGGAGTCGGTCAAGTGTAGTAGGGAGGAGGTGGTGTAGCGAGATGTTCTGAACCCTGATTGGATGGGGGAGATGGTGTTTTTGGGATTTGAGGAAATCATTGAGTCTTGTGTGGACAATGGAGCCTTGGATTTTGGCTAAGAAGGGGAGTAGGGAGATGGTCCGGTAGTTTCCTGGGGAGAAAGGGTCACTGCCCTTGTGGAGGGGAATCACTTTGGCATATCTCCAGGGTGAAGGGACTGGGGATGAGGGGAAAGAAAGGTATAAGGGGGATTACAATGCAGGGGGGGTAGAAATTCTGAGGAGTCTCAGGTGGAGGCCGTCAGGGCTGGACATGGTAGGGTTTAGGGACATAATAGTCCAATAGATTTCAATTTGGGAAACGGGAGAAGTGGGAGCTGTTTAGATGAGAGAGAGACAGGCTTGGGGTTTGCGTACTTGGAGGGTCATTGGGAAGTACGCAGGTAGGGAAATATTTATTTAGGAGATCAGCGACTGTTGATGGTTCAGAGTACAGGATTCCTGACTCCTGAAGGGTAGGTGAAAAGAGTTCAGAGGAGGGGTGCAGGAGTGAGCATAGATCATTCCAGAAGTAGGAGGTAGAGCAAGAAGATGATTGCAGATGGGATTTGAAAAATTGTGCTTTGGCTAGGCAGACAGCCTTTGTACAACTATTTCAAAGAGTCCTGTAGTGTTGGAGATCAAGGGGACTGGGAGGCTTTGAAATGAGCCGAGGTGTGGTCACGAGATTTGTATAGTGATAGTAGATCAGGGGTGATCCAAGGATGGTGAAGACATTTAGTTCTAATTGGTTTTTTTGGGGGGGGCAAGGGATATTCCATGTTTTAAGGAAGGTGTTGGTGACATGAATAAGGGTAGAGTCAATGTTCGGGGTGGAGAAAATGTGGGACTATTCAGCTGAGGTAAGGTCACAGAGTAGGATATTAATATTTAGTGCTCTAAGAGGGTGGTGCCAAATATATTTGGGGGGTATGAGTGGTGGGCAGATTTTCCTAATACAGAAGGTGAGGCAATGATCACTAAACATATCTGGGAAGGTGTCAGCAGTGATTATTTGGTGGGGGTGGGATGAAAGAATCCAATCCAGCAGTAAGTGATTCTGGGAGCAGGGGTTAAGATGGGTAAGTGCTATGATCAGTTGGGTCATATGATTGATTTATTCCTCTAGACTGCTAACACCTACAGGTAAGCCCTATATCTCACTATACAGAGTAGGACATTGTATCGGCTTTTGGACTCTGATAGAACTGATACTCTAACAGTACTTTTCCCTTTAACTTTAAACTGGGTTTTCAGTGGGACTTTTTGTAAAACAGCAATATTTTCCAATACAGTTAAAATAAGGTATTTTATTATATTTTACTAGGGAAGGGACTCATTAAGATTACTGTAAGCCAACCGAATACAGTTACAAAGCAACAGACATAAAACAGACTGAGCATATTTCATTCCACCATGTGTTGTCATTAATTCAGCAGTACTGCTTGAATGTTATTGTTCAGCTACTGTTATATAGTAAGTCTGCTTTCCCTTTGAAATGTACCCTAAACAAGTCATGAAAAGTTATCACACATTAAAAACACACAATCCTCTTCTATTTTTTTAAGCAAAAGTTAAGCACACCCAGTTGCACGTTGCTCCAAATAACACGGACTATAATTATAAAGCAAAGCAGTCATATAACAATTTATACACGACCTACACACTTTCCACCTTTTTTTGTGGTTTGATTAGCAGAGCTGTTTACATTTGGGAGACAGATAAGCCATACATCAGGGATCCCTGGAGGTCAGTAATGCAAATAAGGCAGACAGTCACAAGAAAACATTACAGCAAGTGTTCACCCCGGAGATGCTGAAAATGGAAAGGCAAAGATCATGCTGATTAGAGATAATACCAGCATTATTATGCAGAGACAGGGTAAAAGTAGGTAGCTGGGGACTTGCAGCTATAGACTCTAAAAGCAGAACACTTCTGCTGCCTACTGAGATCCATCTGGGGCAATCTCAGGGAGCTATTTAGAGGACAATAATATTACATATGAAACAGTCAATTTACATTCTCCTACTGTCCATAACATGAAGGTGGGACCCTAAGGAGAATTGTGCTTGAGGGGAAATCTTGGAAGAGTGCATTGTATTAGTAGTATTCTGCTTGCTCTGACGCAGAAGCATACTTACCCTGTGGACAGTAATGACTTGCCTTGAATTCTAAGTACTGTATGTTATTCAACATTTTTTTTTTAATTATTATTCCTGGATAACCAGGTAAGACCTACTAGGCACAAGTGCTTGTTTTCAGTGGTGATCCAGGAGCACTAGGGAGGTTAAGTGATTTGCTCAGAATCGCACATTAGGCACATGGAGATTGTGGGTATCAAACCTACAGTATGTCTGTTGGATGTACCAAGCTTATTCACAGCTCATTACTCTAACCTCCAGGCTATACTGCTAGCCCAAACATATGTACTATAGTTAAAGCCCCCAGAGGAGTTCAACAAATGAAGTAAGTTAAGGCTATCTGAGACAAATTATGATTTTACAATCACATACTGTAGCACAAAGTACCCTGAATAAAAGAAAAATTGGTAGTCATAGTTGTGACAGTCCCATTCCACGTGAGTACCATGAAAGGAAGCTGGGACAGGTAAATTATTGAAACTAAAGTTGAATGTATACTGTAGGTCAACAATCTTTTGTGTTTCAAGCTATTACATGATGAAGTTCCTTTTGCAGGGACATAGTTAATCAATAAGGCACAACACAGGGTGCACTATGGCGGGATAATGCCCTGCCTTGGGTGGGTGGAAGCATGAGATGAAGCTCCTGAAAAGGGCCGTTAGCCCACCATAACGTACCCCCTGGTGTGCCTTCCTGCAATTATGAAATTGATCATTCATCAGTAATAGGAAAAAATAAATTGTAAGTTTTTCTTTTTAATTTAAATTAGTAATAAAGAAGTCTGTTTCAGGGAATATTCTTTCAGAGTTTAGCCAGTAGGTGGCAGTCAACTTGCATGTAAGGTGCTCTTAGCGTTATTTTGTTTGTTTTTGTTTGGTTTATTTTTCAAAGCTAAATAAAGTAATGCCAGTGATATTCCATACCTAGCTGGTAAAACCTGCACAACAGTAAGCAACTAGTTTGTTTTTAAAAGCAAACAGCAATGATGGTCATGTATGGGTAGCGCAGTTTGAGCTGTTACATCACTGCCCTTATATAAGCAGAGTCAGCTGATCAGCCCACAATTGGCAACTGGAGCTAGAGCAAGTAGCGACTGGCACTGGTGGTATAGTAATTGTTAATGGATTCTGAATCAACGACTTACACTGTAACTAGAGACTGGAGCTGCCAGAAAAATAAAGAATGGAGCACAGTGCAGCTGGATAGCAACTGTTCCAGCTTGTGTTGTAGTTAGTGGCTGAGCAGTACACAATGGTGGCTTTGGTGAGCAGTGTATGGTGGTGGCTCCAGATACTATGAACAGAATTTTCTGGCTGAAGCCCTATTAAACAACAAATAATCTTGTCACAAATGTCATTTGGGAGTGGGGTGATTATATTCAGTCTGGGCAGCCTGACAGGAGGGAAAGGTTGTTTGAACATATATTGTGATGTTTTTCCTTTTTTATCTCTGATGACTATTTGATGCCAAGGAAACCATCTTAGATGTGGACATGTGAGGCTGACAGGGAAGCGAATGGCTTTGGGGTGAGAGCTGAACCGTTTTTGGTTGGAGGTACTTTTAGCAGGACTGTTGTGCTGGGATAATGGCCTAGCTGAATGTACCTGTCAAGTATTTTTACTGTCCTTTCATAATGTAATTGTAAAATGCCCTGAAACAGAGATACTGCTCTAGATTTTGTAATGGATTGTATAGATTTGATTAAATGTTATATTAACTTTCATATTTTTGTATATTTTGTTGTACTGTATTTATTTGTCAGTATAACAAGGACATCTTTGAAATGGTGCATTCAAAGAAGTGACATTTCAAAAATGTATTTGAAGACTCAGGGCTGGACGAAATGTATCTTCTGCCAGCTCTGTGACAGCTCCAAGTCTGGTGAACTACTGATTTCACTTCTGAGAAATCTCACAAAATTTCTGTGAAAAGGCTGTGAAATGTTGCCAGAATTGCAATTTTGGTCATTTGCATTTAATTTAAAAAGCATTTGTCCAAATTGCACCAAATGTGGTATGGTGACATGTGCATACAGCAGTGTACTGAGTTTCAAATCTTTTTCTTTAAAGATGAATGAGTTCTTAGTCTCCAAACTTTGGGGGATTTTAAAATTATAGTAAACAACTATGTGACCTAAATGGGTTTGCCTAATTTGCACTGTATTTGGTAAGGTGACTTTACCAAGGCACATACATATGTGTGCCATGTTTCAGATCTTTATCTTTAAAGGTGACTGAGTTATAAGCCTCCAAGGCTTTGAAACTTTAAAATTACATTTCACAATTGTGCAATCTGCATGATTGTAAGCCCCTACAACTTTAAAACCGGAGAACAGATTATCACCAATGCTGTTAGGTTCATTGACCCTAAATATTAGGCTTTAAGGGAACTACCATGACCCAGCATCAGAGCATCATGCTGCCACGCCGAAGGGCTGGGTTCAGAAGCAAGCCCAGGAAGTCATGTAGGGAGGCAATCCATGACTGAAACCAACAATTTATATCACCATACTTTCCTATCTAGTAGTTTCTATGACTCTTGCAAGAAAGTATGCATCTAATTGTTCAATTATCTAGCTCCAAAGGTGGTTAAGTTTTAAGATTAGAAATAGTTTTCGAAATTTTCACATGAATATTACATTGCTAGATTGTGAGCCCCTATAACTTTTTCACCCTTCATCCACACATTATGAGTCTTGGCACACAATTAGGGCCCATTACGGACAATAAGCATGACAAATGTCAGACCTCTAGCAGTTTCACAGAGCAAGTTATGGCCAATTAAAGAATTTCAGAAAATTATGAAAATGTTTGCTGAATTTTGCAAAGATGTAGCAAATTCATAATATTCTACTTTTGCCTAGTTCTGAGAAACAGCAAAAATTACAGGTATAACACAGCATCTTTTTTAAAAGAAGTCCATTGTTGGTTTTTATTTGTGAAGTAGTTTTATTTTTTCCATTTGCTCAGTAGATTGTATTCAACCTGGTAATAGCAGGACAGATATAAAGAACAGTACTTTACCTGGATGCTGACATATCTAGTTCTATTCCTCTTCATAACTCATCAGCATTGTGACCTTACATATTCTGATAACACAAGTGATTGACCGTGCAACTGGTGATTGGCTCTTCTCGGTTAGTTGTAAAGTCACAGACAGTGAGGTCATAAGGTATGATGTAAATAAGTAGTAGACCTTTATTTATGGAGCACCCATTCCCAGGGGCGCAGAGTGCTGTACAAAAATTCAGACATGTATAGACAATAAATACATATAAATACTTATAATTTATGTACTAGCTATGACAGCCTACTTACGCAGTCCAGTTCTATGTATCACATCAAGTATTGTTAAGTTACAAATCTTTAATTAGCAAAAGGGCAACAAACAAACAAAAACCTTTCAGATAAAAAAGTAATAGTTTACTACTTTTTAAAGTTAATATTAATTTTAATCAGTGCACTAGCTCCTTAAAGAGTAAATGGACAGAAATTCAGTGCCTCCCAAAAAAGTATAAAGGCATACATAACTATAAATATGTGCAACTAACAGTGAAGCAAGGCATTTAGTTTAATTCAAGCTAGCATACTGGAGAGGCAGTTTGCAAAACAAGAACTGAATAGGATCCATAAAACAATATGTCTTAATTGTTGGGGTTCTCTGTGTCTCTCCAAACTACACCCATGTACTGTACCATTAAACCTCAAACACAGTGCAAAGCATCATGGGTAGGGAAATCTTTGTGTGGGGCTGACTTGCAAGGCTTTATCAGAACAGAAGTTGCCTAAAACAGGGTTTTACATTCTGTTCTGTTAAGACTGAGACTGGCAAACTACAGACATGCATTTCATCTGTTTGGGACTTCTCAATGTAGTGTGGTCTGTTTCTCACAACAATTTTATTTCCAGCCCATCATGCAATCTGTCATTCTCAGTCAATACTGCAGAAACATTAACAACCTGTTTTCAGGCAACTGTGTTCTGGTGAAGCCCTACCAGCCTGCCCCACACAAAGATTTGCCTATGCACGGTGTTTTGCACTTCGTTAATGAATCCTATATGGTTCTCTTCTTTCAAACAGTCTTCAGTATGTGTATGTTTTGAGATACACCCAGAAGCCAAGGTAACAGGGAAGCAAAATATTTTCATTTCCAGTAGTTCTGCATTTATTCTATTATACTTGTTTTTTTTTTAGATGACAAAGAGGATCTGTTGCTCCTGCGGGATGCTTTAACAGTCACTATATTTTTGTGGAAATAGGATTTGCCTATAAACAGGATGCAGTGGAAACTTGGGGCACCCACTGCAATTACAGATGTTTAAGTACAACACAAACAACAGAGGGTTCTTTTTTTCACAGAGGGTAATAGGAGCATGGGATAATTTACCACCGAACATAAGTATCAGTGGAAATAAGACTACATTCAAGAATATACTGGACAAGTGGATAACCAGCAGGAGAAATTTACTTTGTTAGGGGTTCTGTGATGGGAGCTATAATGGGCATTCTGCCTTCAGTTTCCAGACAAACTGCAGTATAAACTGTAGTATGAACCACAGGCAGAAGAAGACATGGAGGGCATCTGTACTGCCCCTCTTATACTGTTTCAGTGGTAACTGTCAGTTACCAGCCATCATAGAATTAATGAATCCAGTTTACTCTTCAAAGTGCTGTTTATATTACAAGCTATTACAGATTTTGGTGGTCAATTCCAGACACCCACAATCCTCTGAGTGAAGAAAATTTTTCTTTTATTTGTTTCTTGCAGTTATTAATTTGAATGAATATTTATTTTCAGTACAAAGTATGCATGGCATAGGGAGACATGTCATCAGTTACAGAACATAACATCTATTTTCATCATGCATTGTGAAGAAACACTGTACTGTTCAAGAAAAGATTATGTATCGGATCTGCTGCCAAACAAGAGCTGACTAATTCTAAAAGAACAACATCATCATAGTAACAAAACCAATAAAGAACAACCAGGTGGTCAAACATACAAACAGACAGTATTACATTAATGCACTGGATTACACAAGAATTAACTAGCATTTGCTGACACCAGGACAGCTATAACATATGTCACAGGCTTGTAAAAAGTATGCATTGGTGTCCTCTATCAGATCACTGCAGGTGACTCTCAAGTGACTGCACCTACCAAGAATTTCAAATATGGATCCCAAGTGAGGAGATATTCATGTTATTTCTGCAAAGCCAGGTCTATGATGGTCAAGAACACCTACCACTTGTTTCTACACAAGCAAAGTGGGAAGAGTGGTTGTTCGCCATCACTGCAAAATAAGCCATTTTGTCTCAGTGCTAAAAGCACCAAGCCACATGGCTTTTGATGGATAAGGATGCAGGGCAGCATGTAGTAGGCCAGGGATGTAGACCATGGGAGGTGAGGTGAATGACACCCCTAGGATCTGCCAACAGGTAGCATGATCCCTGGCCCTGAATCTTTAATAACATGGCAGATCCACAAAATATGCAGAAGGAAGCCCCCTGAGGACTGACAACACCAACACTGGTCTGTTGCCATCAGACTCATTTTATGGAAAACTTGGGTTGCTGTTTACCAAAAATGTAGGTGTTTATTCTGGATCATACAGCTTCTGGTATCCCTGCAAATGGTGTGGCCATGTTTCCAACAGCCATTTATTCCTCAGGAGAGATGGGGTGTTCCAATTCTCATTCCCCAATGACACTTAAAAGTTAACATTTGCATGGAAAAAGCATCCCAAATTGCTTTATTAATGGTCCTGTTTTGCCCTTAGGCAGACACAACCAGAGGAGGAAGAGGCTGAGGCAGGTAGAGGTGCAGTGAACAGCCAGGGATGAAAGACAAGCTGTAATGCACTGCAGAACTGCAGAAACTTCCAACAGTCTCTTTCAGGAGCATGTTTGGTGTGACATAGTGATTCAAAGGATTGGAGTTGAGTGCAGCAGTAGGTGGTCCTGGACTTTATAGAGCCCATGAGCTTGTCAAGACACAGAGGAAAAGGATGCCTTGCAGGACACAATCTAAGGGTTCCCCCCACAAAGGCATGAGCTCCACTGGTCATAACTGTGCTTTGAGTAGTTTTTTGAGTTCTCCCTAGCCATGCTATGAGGATTTGAATATGGGATATAGTTTAATCTTATCCGACTTAGCCCCATATAAACACAGACTCAGGTAGAGCTTCCTCACAAATTGGGTTTCCATATGGACTCAGAGAGTGGACTGCTCTGCATCATCATCAAACCACTGAGGAGTTTGTGCCCCTAAAAAGGCCAAATGGTAACTTTTCAACCACACAAGCCCACATCCCCCTTTTCCCAAGTAATCTCTCAATTTCTCCCTGGTACACCTAAGGGGTTTACCTTACCAGAGAAATGAACCAAACAGCTTAGCAATCTTGCCAAATTATTTCATGGGAATAGACATGGAAAGAAAATTGACCAAATACAGGAAGCTGGCTTATACTGTGATCCTCAGCACCTCTTCCCCCTTCCCCCTCTGGTACGTGGAAGCCTGTGAGTGGTTACATTCAATTTGTAGAGACTGGATAAGGGGACCGAGGTTGAAGTTAGGGATGGAGGCAATGTCATTCATGATTTTGATACCCAAGTATATAAATCTTTCTGGGACACATTTGAGACCACCCTGAGTGAAGGGATCAGAGAGCCAGTGCCTTGTAAGAGGGAACACTTGCAAGTCTCTGAGAAGTAGGAGTGTGCAGACAGTTCTTATTTAAATCAGAACCCCTCAGATCCAGCCCTCACTCCAGAATTCAGATAAATAAGGACTCAGCCATGAGTCTGGTTCCAAGTCCTTATTTATTTAATTTACCTTTATTTTATAATTTTTGGCCAGGAAAGGCACATTGTGCTGAAACTCATTTCCAGGTGCATCCTTGGTGCACTAGGAAACTAAGTGACTTGCTCAGGGTCACACAGTATACAATGGTGGCTGTGGTATTCAAACCCATGTTTCCAGGTTTCTCCAGGAGTCTTTTAATGAGAGAACCAAAACATTACAGCCAGGGTTAAGGAGTCAGGGACTGGAGGCTTACCTTATTACTCTCTCCACCTCCTGCCTCCATTGTTCGCATGAGTAATTCAAGGGTGCAGCAGTCCTGCATTTCCACATTTCCATCTGGGAATGTATTCTGTTGCATAAGTAGCAAGGGCATTTCTACAATGGGATGCAAGGAGTTGAGGCTGAGGTGGTGGGACAGATGTGAAGCAGAAGCTGTCTGACAGCCATGGTGCAGGGCTAAGCACCATTTGAAAACAAGTTGTTTTTTAAACAGACAAGTCTAGGACATTTCCCCGAGAGAAGAGGGCCCCTTAAATCTGTGACTTGGACACTGGCAGTAACTTAACCCTGAGGTCCTTAAGAAGGGTAAGCTTTTCATGGTTCACTATCACTAATTTCTTTGAAAATGGCTAGAAGTGCTTTGTGACTCAAATAGTGTGAGTGATTGGCTGTAACAAGTGCTGGAGCAGCTGGTACAACTGACTTCTTAGGTCAAGCTTGGTGACAATCAGTGTAGATTGCATTGATGGTAGTACTTGTTATGGGTGAGTGAACTGTTCCATGATAAATTGACTCCCCCCCTCAGATCCAGGACTCACTCATGGACTTGGATCAATAGGGACTCAGATGCCAGATTTCAGCTCCCAGTCCCCGAGTGACCTGCAGTTTTCACTTTCCATGCTTTTTTATGCATTTTGTTGCTGCATACCCTCTCACACTCCTCATGAATTATTTACATGATTAGGTGGGTGGAGGTGGGAACTGGAGGAGGTCACCTGATGTGACTTTTTTGCTGCTTCATCTGGCCGTGCATGGGGGGCATCTTGTTGTTAAGGATATAGCTAGGTCTGCAGTATCACATGCCTTGTGAGCCATTCCATTCTGTTGGCATTTATTACCAAGTCTTCTCAGATCTGGCTCAACATGCTAGCTTACCTTATGGAGATTGGTTGAGAGATAGGTAGTGAGAGATAAGGAGGAGCTGAGAGAGCAAGCAAGATCAGGGGAAAGAGGGATTTTTAAACATTTTAAAGAGAGAGATTGTAATTGAGAGAATGGGAGGCAGGGGGATCAAAAAGCATATAAGAAAGAATAGATAGAGACAGACATTGCAAGACTAGAGAGTCAAATATATCAGGATGGAAATAAAGAGAGAGAGTGAGAGCACGAGAGAGAGAGACAGAGACAGATCTCAAGTGAGAAATACTGTAAGGCAGCACTTGACTACTGGGTACCTGTTTCAGCTGAGTGTTTAGCTCAACTTAGTTACTATACAAAAAAATATGGATTTTCCAGCACAGGGGAAAAAATTAAGCTGCATAGAGAGAAAGAATGAAAGACAGAAATGGGAACAGTGTAAAGAGTGAAAGAAATTCCTCAAAATACACATACTAAAAAACAGCAGCAGCACAGAGAGGGAAAGAGAAAGGGTGGGATACACTGGCAGAACTGAGAGAGATCAGTGAGAAAAATGAAAGAGAGTGTACTGTCTTCTGCTGGGCCCAGGTAGATGTGTCAAGGGAGGCCACAAAAGACCTACTGTATGCTGTTGACTGTTACATGTGTCGTTGTTGCCCCAACTCCTTTTCTACATTAGCAGTTCTACTTTATTTTTCATACAAATAATTATTTAAAGTATTCCCTTTGCCCCTCTATGTTGAATACTACAGATAATTTATGCCCTATTATGCATTTTAACACATCTATTGACATTTTTATGAAACATCAGAACTAATCAGGACTAATCAGAACCCCCCTCATGTTTTGGATGTCATTTAATAAGGGTCAGAACTTCTCTGAGTTCTCCCAGCCCTACTGTGAAGACCTTCCACTTCGTGGATGCCTCCAGGAAGAAGTCTTGGAACACATGAATATTATGGCCTTGCCACACCAGAGGCCCCCTCTCTCTGGCTAGCTTCAGTATCACGTCTTTCACCAGGTAATGTAAAAGGTGGTGTATGAATGGTCAGGCATGCTTTGCAGCCCTTGGCTTTGTTTCTAAGAACCTGTGTGCCTATTCTATTTTGTAGTCACTTGGCCATTTAGTTTGCAGCAGTTTAGGCAGGACAGCCTACAAGCATATATAGTCTGTACCCTCATTCCCCTCAGGGAAGCCAATGAAACAAACATTGTTTCATTGGCCCCTGTTTTTCAGATCTTCAACTCACTCTCACAATAACTTTAGCATCTTGTCCTGTTCTTGAGTTATGGAACAGAGATCAGCCATGCTGTATTCTGTGCGCGTGATCTGTGACTCTACTTGGGAGACCCTTTCATTTAGGTGGCTGACATCAACAACAGATTTTGAACTGGCTGCTCAGATCTCATATATCTGTTCCACTAGCTCTGAAAACATGCTTTCTACTCATTCTAGCGCACCAGAGGTTTGGTCAGAATGCCATTTTGCTGTGCTCAGCTCAATGGTAAGATTGTGGCCTGATAACTTGAGGATGAAACAGCTCGCAGGGTGACAAGTCAGGACAGCGAATAACAAAATAATGGCAATCCCAGGAGCAAGCATTAACAATCAGGATGCCTGGTGGGTACTTTGGGGGTGATGGTCTTACAAGATTGAGATGGATTTTGTTGAAGACAGAAGAGAGCTCAAATTCAGGTGGCCATTTTCCTCGGTGTCCAAGTCACCCCCCAATTTTCTTTTCTTTGTTCTGAAATTAGTTGCTTGATTTGTCTGTTGTGACCTCTTGCAAATTGTTCCCTTGTTGTTGTCACAATTCCCATGGCTTTCACTGGGTTACTAGTCATGGTAATATCAAAATCATAAGAACATCTGCTCTGATACAACACATCTTGTCTCAAGTGACATCAAACCAAATGATCAGAGTCCACCTTTGTATGGCATTTCCTTCAGTTCCCAAACCATTTTAGTTGCTTTTCTCTGCACTGTCTCTGAAAACAGATTTATCTTTAGCCAGGGATGGGTACCAGAACAGAAAACCATAGCTTAAGTGAGGTCTCACTTAGTTCCTATACAGAGGGATGTTAGCATCCTTGTTTCAGAATACAAAATGATGACATACTTGGCCTTGTTTGGTAATTCTGTACAATGATTTGAATTAGATATGATGTCAGTAACAATTATTCTTAGATACCTTTACTCCCTAATTTCATTCACTTTTTCCCTTTTTATGTGGTGAGAGTATCTTAAGTTGTTTCTGACTACATGCAGCACTTTACATTTGTCAATACTGTATTAATAGTCATGCCCCATTTGTCTGCCCAGTTTATTATACTATTAAGGTCCTTCTGTACATTTTTAGCCTTTTCATTTGGGACCACCACACTGCCTAGTTTTGAGACACTGGTGAGCTTCAAAAAACAACTTTTCATATTTCCCTTATGTCATGCACAAAGATTAAAAAGAAAACACTAGACTTACCACCACAGAACCCAGAGGCACACTGCTAGTGATCCTGACCTCAGAAAAGACATGACTTATCAGTTTAACCCCCTCTGATCTCTCATTCAGTCAATGCTCAAACCAGTAAACTATTGCCTTGTCACTTCCAATCTCCCCGAGTTTATTTATCACTTTTTTTATGAGGGATTAGGTCAAAGGCCTACACAAAGTCCAAAAAAATGATGTCCACTGGCAATGCTGTGTTCCAGCTTCTACAGGTTCAAAAAAGGAGAGGAGATTTTAAGACAGGAATGGTCAGTTGTGAATCTTTGTTGGGTTTCATCTACAATGCTGTTCTCTATCTGATGCCATATTATAATATCTTTGACAAAGGATTCCATTATCTTTAATAGCATTGAGATTAGAATTATGGGATGATAGTTTTTGGCAGTTGTCCTTTCCGCTTTTTTTGAAGATTGGAACCAATAATGCCATTTTCATCTCCTTGTGAATACCCTGACTGCAGTGATTTATTAAATATTAATATTAGCAGGTGGGCCAGTTGTCCCAGATTAGCTTAATAAGTTTAGCAGATATTTCATTAGATCTCACTGATATATTTACTTTGTAAAACCAAAAACACACAGGTTCAGACAATATCACCTTCACTATTTATGTAAAAAACTGCCACAGTGAAATAAAATGCACTGTGACCATTTTCTTTCACAATGACAGTTTTTTTTTTAAATAAATGGTGAAGCTCATATCTTGGTCTGCACCTGTAAGTTTTTTCTGTTATCATAGAAACATAGAAGATGACAGCAGAAAGAGACCATAGGTCCATCTAGTCTGCCCCAGGGTTACTGAGGCCTTCTATGAATCCCGGGACCTTGATTGTTTATTTGTCTTATTTTTATACTGAATATCTTATGAGCACAAATACCAATTTTCACTGGCACCCAGTTACACAAAACATAACAATGTACTTACATAGAAACATGACATAATAATAACATACACATTTTCAATTCCTGGTACTCATTGCCCACCGAAAATGTAATCAGTTGGAGTAAAACTAAATTTAAAACAAAATTAGATAGATATATTCTGGAAGGATACCTGCAAAGTTATTATAACTGTTAGCTGGAGCTTTTCATGGGCTAACTGCCCTCTCAGCTCCTGTACCCCTTATATTCACCTTATTATTATATGTTTTTTGTTGTATGGCTCAGGTTTTATGTCTTATGACTTGTCTCATGTCTTATGCTTATGTTATGTCTTGTGTTTCTGTTATGTTTTATGTCTTAAATCCTGTCTTATATCTTATGTTATGTCTAATGTCCTACATTGTCTACAGTATGTTATGTCTTGTCTTATGTCGTGTCTTACATTTTGTCTTTCCTTAGGTCTTATCTCATGTCATGTCTTGTTTCATGCTTTGTCATGTCTTACATTGTCATGTCAGACATGGAATTCCAAGGGGACTCTTCAAGACATAACATTAATTTCATCAGTGTTTATGATATAGTCATTAAATTGCAGAGAACAGCAGGCTGAGTCAAGTTCCTAACTCTAAGGCCCAGGGGTGTCAGGAAGACACCCATGAACTGCTCAAAAGCATGTTAATCAAAAGTAATGTGTTTTGATTTTGCAAAATATTTGGACTGTTATGCTTTGTCTTTTGCCCTCCTGGCTCATACCTGAAAATACGCATTCAATTGTCTAGTGTATTTATGTGGTCATCAAAATCCAAATCACTAAATAAGTAAACTACACAGTATTACATACCATTCATATGCACTATGTTCATACTGGACAGTATTGTCAATATACAGATTTCCCTCTACATGATATTGGGCTCTGGCTTTCAGCATGGTCTGTCTGGCAGAAACATATTTCAATAGCTACCTACTTTAGTAAGCCTTCCATTTCATATGACCAATAAAGTGTGATGGGAAATTTCTTATCATGGAATTTAATTTTGTTTTTTTCTGTCATTCTGAATACATTGTACAGTGCAAGTTTGGTACTGTGAGTATGTTCTAATTTGCAGTCAGACCTTACATCTATTAAATATTAAAGCTGACAGGAGTGAATCCCAAAGTGGTCAAATGACTAGCCTGAATTCAATCCAGACACAAATGGCAAAGCTGGGATTCAGAGTAGAATTTTCTCTCTTACAGTCATGTACTTTAATAGTTGCATCATTCTACATTTAAAAAATTATATTTTATAATGCTGCAAGTTAGACCAGGGTAACAATAACCATAGTGTTCTTCCATAGGAGCAGTCATTCAATTAAAAAAATAACCCTTACTATACAGGTACACAGGCAAAAGAATAAGACATATAGGAGTTACCACTTATCAAAATAGTAGGCAATTATCTTATTATCTATTTAAGATTTGGTGACTAGGATAGACACACTGAGCCAGAGTTTATTTTTGTGTGTGACCTGTGGAAAGGGGTACAGCAAGTAGTGGTACAGCAACAACAAATATAACGACAATAGTGGGTGCATGTATATAATAAATCAAAAGCAAGGTACAGGTAGTAAATTCCAGAAAATAAAGAGAAAATGTAAAAGAAAGTCTGCAAAGTACAGTATATATGTTATGGGGTAGCAAGGATAAGAGCTAGGGAAGGCAACAGACTGCAAATTGTATAATAATGGTGGTTTAACAATCCATAATTACAGTGTACATACTGAGTAATCATAAATATTTGAAAATAAGTTTCACAGGAAAAAAGAGAAATAAGTAGAACAATAGCGTATGAGAAAACAAAAGACAAAATAAATCCATGCTTGTATGGAAGTTTAAAATGCTCCCAAGGGAAAGAAATCAAAAACAGACACTTCTTAACTTTGTATTTATTGAAAATCTAGTGACCAAGACAAACAAGTTGAGTCAAAGCTCATTTCCAGATGTGAACCGGGGGGGGAGGGTGGTACCAAAGGTAGAGAAAAAGCCATTGGCAGCAAAAACGTGGCAAATACACAGAGTATACAGATACATCATATGAAATACACTATTTGCAAGAAAAAAATTAAGGCAAAATTTCATCAAACAGGAAAATATGAAGGTATATCAAAAAGATTCCAACATGCAGAAAAAACACAATTATTCCCCCAGTCAAAAATATAAATAGCCCAGAAGAGTGGACTTAAAAACTGGCAATTGCAAAGAAGAAAGAGCAATGGATAAACTGCTTTAAGAGATGGATGTTGAAGGGGGAGAGCTGTAACTGTTAAAGGACAAAACATTTGAATAATAATAGGAACAGAGTACAACAGGCACATTGAGTAGCTAACCCTGGGTACCGCTAGGTGCAAGAGGGGGTGAATGGATCTAAAAGGAGTGGCTTCAGGAAGGTGAGAGAGGAGGCAAGATGAATATGAAGAAAAAAGAAGAAGAATTAGTATACATTATTAGTATACAGTGTATAACACTTTTCATACGCATTGTATCCCAAAGCATTTTTTAAGCAATGAGAGACTAGTAGAGTTGTGCAGAATTACATTCTGTTCCATGGAATTTTTCAGAATTTGTGGGTAAATTCTTTGGCATTTTTGCCAAATTTTAAATTTCAGTTATTTTGATCTATTTTTCAAAGTTTGCATTCAGTTATACCAAATGTGACATCTATACATGTACTAATAGCTTACATATTTGCACCAAATTTCAGAGTCCTGGATTGAAAGGATGTTGAGTTATAGGTGACCAAACGTTTAGTCAGAATTACATTTTTAGTTGTTTTCATCTAATTTTAAAATTTGTTATCCACATTTCTCCACAGTTTCAGAATTTAGAGAAACATGAAACATGAGCATGCATGCCAAATTTTAAGTCTCAAGCTTTAAAGGTATTTGTCTTATATGTAGTCAAATATTTTGCCAACATTTAGCTTTTTGTTATTTTAGTATACTTTTGATAGTATTCAACAAAATTGTATCATTTTGCAGGTAATGTATATGGGTTAATACTCCATTTATGTATGCACCTAATTTCAAATTTCTAGCTTCAAAGGTGCCTGATGTATATGCAGATAAAAATGTTCATGAAATTGACACAAAAAATAAAATTACAAATTTGATCACCTTCAATTTTAAGACAATGTGTTCTAATTTCATGATATTTAGCATACTAATAGACCACCTATAAACAACTACTCATGTTATATTTCAGATCTCCAGCTCAATATATGACTGAATTATGACCAATTGAATTCATTTCAAAAATGTCATGGAAATTCGCCACATTTTAAATTTGACTTATTTTGGTAAGACTGGAACAAATAACTCACTCACCGGGCTAGAATTAAATATTTTTATTAAATTTAATTACTTCTTTCAATTAAAAATGGTCAACATTTCATGATGTACTGGTCACATCAACAGGACAGCTTGTTTATTAAAAATATATATCAGCATCAGCTTTACCTCTCCTTTCTCTCATTTTTCTGCTGCACTTGTGCCTTACCCTCCCCTGCATCTATGCATCTATGCTTCAGTGGTTGCCAAGCCAGAAGGGTGGTCAAGTTGCAGTATTGTTGGTAACAGTTTACTATTCCCCTTATTCTTCCCACATATGTTTTCAACCATTGTCTAGTTGGTCTTCTGTTTCTATTGAACCTGTCAACTCCATTTAAGTTGCATTTATTAAGTTGATTTTTCAACAAAATTTTCATTGTACTTTAACAACTGTACTCCTTGTAAATTATATATCATGCACTGCATAGTTAATAATTACCATGCTTGTATGTATTGTATTTTTTAAATCCCTATTCTTTGCTGTGTAGTTAACTCTTATTAGGTTTGCATTTGTCAAGTTGCTTATTTCTCATTTTTCAACCAGTATATCATGTACTATACTGACCATATTCTTTGTAAATATGCATGCTTGTATATATGTATGCATGTATTCCTTGTCATTGCTGTGCCATTCCTGTGGTCTGTGTCATGCCTGAAAATGGTCATCTGGATCAGTGTACCTAACCAGTAACTAAAGTCATAAATAAGTAATTGATTTAAAAAAATAACTTTTGATGCAAGGTGCCTGCGCTAAAGGTGTATGATCAGAGTGGCACCTTACATCAAATTATGTGACAATCCTGATTTTTGAATGTGGACTGCATTGAAATTGGGATGTCTTCCACCTCAGCTGCCATGTGCCACCATTGCAGCAGAAGTGCCCTTGTGCCAGGTCACAAGGAGGCTTACACTACAGCGATGCTGTACCATCCCCCTTTGTGAACATTTGGTAGCCCCACCATGGATGCAACAGGTGGCTCAGTTTAGACCATACAGAAGGTGGTCTAAGGGCCATGCACCACTGCCAGACACTGTGAAAAATAAGTGGGGGACCTGCAGGAGGGGGCTGGTGGCAGAAGAAGTATGGGGAGTGACCTTGGGGGTGGCAGGAAAATGGCAGCAATGTAACAGAGGTGAGGTGGCACCTGGCAGGGATGCCAGGTGGCATGGTAAACAGCTGATTGCCCTGGGTAGTGGGGGGTTGGCAGGGATGGACCATGACTTGGCCTCAGGTTGGGACAGCTCTGGTACCTGCCCCAGAGATGCCAACATCCCCAACCATGTAGGTGGCAAGCAGTGGCTGCAGGTTGAGTGCTGTCAGTGGTGGAGGGAAATGTTCTTTGGGCAAACAGTCCTCTGGTACCCATCCCCAATGCATTGTGGCAAGCTGGCTCCCACCTACAGGGTTGCAGATGTTGACACCTCTAGGGCAGGTGCCATGGCTGTGCCCACCTGGGGCCAGGTCACAGTCCATCCCTGCCAATCCCCACTATGCAGGCTGATTGGTCATCTCCCATGGTGACTGGCACCTCTACAGGGTGCAAACTCACCTCCATGATATTGCCACCATCTCCCTGATGCCTCCCAGGGCACCCCTGTGCTCCTTCCACCCCTGCCCCCCTCCTGGAAGGCATATTTATCTGCCCACCTTTGCAGACCCTCTAGTGTTGCACCAGGCAGGGGGCAGATCTCTGCCACATGCTTGCCACAAGCCTACGGCTGTGACAACTCCTGGGTCTTTGGTACAGATACTCCCAGTTTTATAAAATTGGGTGTAGGGTCCTTGACACAATTGGAGTTTGCAGCAGTACTACAGTATTTTAAAATCTAGCTCAAAGTGTTTATTGAATATGAATATTGCCAGGAAATCAATACGTTTTATATAGTTTATGTCAAACAATTTACTAGACCATAAATATATTATTTACTATATCCTCCATCAACTTTTTCTCTAATTATTTGGAATACAATGGAAGAGCTCACTGTGGTGTAGCATTTTATTTTTAGCTATCTTTTCTCTTGACTCCTTTTTTATGTAACCTAATAACTAGATATATACCAAGTGGACTGCACTTTAGCTAATACTTATAAATATAATAGTGTTAAGAAGGTTACGCTCATGATGAAGAAGTAAAGTATTTTTTTTAGTTTTTCTTCTTATCAGTTTCCTTTCAGTATCTTTATAATAATAATAATAGAACACATTTCTCTCACTGTCTTTTGTCATCAAATTGTAAGTGTTTAAATTCATCATCTCAGGTGTTTGAGATTTCAAGGATTATAAATAATATTCTTTTGTCACTTCTGGGTGATCTCCTTCCTTGCTAAACATAATACATCTTCATTATTTTTAAATTAGTAATTATCACTGTTTAGAAAATATGTGCTTCCAACAGCTGCATGTCTATCTATGATTTATTAGTCACTCATTTTTAGTTCTTATCCTTACTAGGACTCCTTTAAACCTCTTTACTCCATTGTGAAATATCTGTAAATATGAATAAAGCAATGATGGACTCCATTTAGAAAAAAGTTCATCCACAAGAGTTACAGGATAATATATATCATATTACTCACTAATTTTTCATTCCGAAGTTTTATATTCTTACTAGGATAAGAAATCCTTCAAAAACTCCTGTTTTCTGCCAACATACTGTATATCTATAAAATATGAATAAAGCAACAGCTGAACTCATTTCCCTTTGTGACATAACTATTGTTCTTTAAATTATTGCATTTTATTCCCCTATTTAAGCAAACTATTTATACACTGTTGTATACAGTTCTTAGTTTCAAAAATATACATGTTTTCTCACCTACCAGATTCACATTTCTAAACTTTTGTGTTGAAGGAACCAGTGCCATTACCATGTGCTCCTTACATATTTCACTGATTGCCATAGCAACCTGGTAGAATGGTATCAATACCACGCATATACAGTGTCGGAAAAAAATACATGCTCAGGATTTTTTCTCTAGTCTCGAAGCCTGTTATTGTAGTAATACTAGAAAGTAACCAATAAGAAGAAAACTAGGAAAAAAAACTTCACTTTTTCATGATGAGCTTAACCTTCTGACTATTCTTTTTTCTTTATAAATATTGGATCACTTGGCATATAGCAAGCTATTGTAAGGTTACATAAAAAAGGAGTTAAGAGGAAATACAGAGGAAAACATTCTTATATATAATATTTTTATCAGTACATATTATGGAATATTGAATACTGACACTTAAATACATGTCTATGACTCATAATAGTAAAAAGACATTATTATTAGATAAAGTACAGACTGCTTGGTATATAGAAAACACCACATAATGTAGCACTCAAAAGTAAGTCACAAAATCATGGAGCAAGAACCAAAAAATCATACGTCCAGTGTGATCAGTTGAGGACTGAACCCAGCAGCACTAATCTCAGCACTTCAAGCCTAATCATGACTCTTCATCAGGGGGTATGACTACGGTTCACTGTCACTCAATTTATTGTCAGAATTTAAAGCTACATAGTATTACAAAAGGAAAAATATGTACCATAACACTTTGGTGCAGGCACACTCTTAATGTATAATATATTAAACTGATGTACAATTAAATTAATAAAACATTTTGACTACAGCAAAAACAGAAAAATAAACATTGAAGTATATATAAAAATCACAAACAGTGTAAGTAAATTAATCAAAAACAATATCAAGTTGTAGACAGGAGAGACTAACAAAACAACTTTTTGACTCAAAAAATAATTATTCTACCCTGCAGGAATGAAATGGGCAAGGAAAGGGGGGAAGAAAAAAAGAAGAAACAGAGGGAGCCCCAAGAACAGATATTAAATCTTAGAAACAAACTTCACAATTTAAATAATTTGAATTACCACATCTTTCAAGTTTAAAAAGGGGGGAGGGTAAGAAAGAAGAAAAAAAGAGAAAAAATGAAAGGGATAAAAAATGAAGGGGAAGGATAGAAAAACACTACATCAGCAGTCCCAAATCAAGATGCAAAAGTTAATCTGAAAAATTTGGGGGAAGGAAGGAAGGAAGGAAGGAAGACAGGAAAACAACCATTATAGAACTATAATGAAATTATTATAAAAAAGGGGTAATGTGTAAGATGTCATTAAGCCCAGCAGGTATAAGTGCTTTTAAAGTGTAGATTCATCTTGATTCATATTGCAGCAGTTGATTCACTCTGTCTCCACCCCGTGGGTTGGCCTTCACATGGTCAATGCCCATAAACCTGAAATCTCACACATTCTTATTATGAAAATTAGAACAATTAACCCCAGTTGGGGTTATCGGTTCAGATCTGGCTGTTACCCTGACGTGTTTCTGCATCTGTTTTTTTAAAGTTCTTTTTGTCTGACCTATATAAATCAATGGGCAAGTACACTGGGTAATTTATACCACAAACATTGTTGAACAATTTCATGAACTGAAGTATCTTGACCTCTTAATTTAAAATCTGATGTACAATAGAAGTACCTTGGATGCAGAAATGACATACATTGTAATGACTGCAGAGAAAGCAGCTCAACGGGTTGGAGGCATCCAGGCTGGGCATGTCTCAATAGTTTGCTTTTTATACAAACTGTTAGTTAATACATCACCCAGGGCTTTAGTTTAGTTTTTTTTTAGTTTATAGTTCTAGGAATTACTACCTTTGAGCCAGAGGCTCTTTTACAAAGGTTCCATGTCAATTAGGTACAGTACAAAATGTTACATAGATAACACAACAATTTGTGTTGTGCCAAGAGCAAGAAAACATATACAAATACATATCAAATCACTTGTGCAAAAGGACATGAGATATCAATAATCACATCATTATTACAATAAGATGTCATGCCAGATTAGGAGAAACAAATAGGGAAAAAGTCCAGAACAGAGAGGTTAAGTGAAAGATGTGGGGAGCAGACAATAGCAGGAGAAAAGGTTTCCCAAACATGTCTTTGTCAAATAACAGAACAGGGTGCATAGTGAGAAAGTAGGAGGTTTAATCAGGGCAGTCACAGGACCTGAGGTGGCAAGGTGACAGAAAAGCCTTGATTTGAAAATACCTAGAGAGGTGGAGGCAGTAATATGAGTGCTGAGGGCATTTAGCCAGCTGGGGCATGATAGGCAAATGATCTTTGTCCCTGGGAAGTCCGGCATCGGGGACTTGGAAGGCTGGTGTTCTGATCTTCTGGTAAAATGGGTGCTAGTGCTCTGGCATAACAGGTCTTGGATACAGGGTGGAGTGAGGCCCACAGTGGATTTTTTCGCCATCAGGCAGGTAAGTACTTTATCCGGTTTGAGAGCTGCAACCAACCTGAGCCAGCACAGAGTTCACATGTGTGGGTACGTCGATGTGCACCAGTGAGTAGCCGACAGGCCTTATTTAGGGATGTTGTAATGCGACTAAGTGCTGTAGTAGTGGCAGATCCGTATATAACTAAGCCATTGTCAACGACTGAGATGATAGAAGATTGGATGGCAATCCTCAGTGCAGAATGGGTAAGAAGCTGTCGGTTCCGATACAGAATCCCAATTCGCTGATTAATAGTTTTTGTTGTACTATCAATGTGAGTTGCAAAGGTTAGGCCTTGATCAAAGTTGATTCCAAGATATTTGAAAATTGGCATTTGTTCAAGGGTATTTCCCAGGTATGTATTAATGGTGAGTGGGACTTGCCGTTTCTTGTTTTGTGGGTTAGAGAAGAGCATGGATTTAGTATTTTTGTGGTTTAGAACCAGCTTATGTTCAAGGAACCACATCTCAACTTTGGAAAAAGCATGCTGAAGGTTGAGGCGTAAGAGGTTCGGATCTTTATGAATGGCAAGAATCACGGCATCATCGGCATAGAGGATTAATTGCTCAGGGCAGGATTTGGGGAGGGAGTTTAGGAAAAGGCTGAAAAGGAGGGGTCCCAGGATGGATCCCTGGGGAACTCCTGAGTGAACCGGTTTTGAGTCTGACAGAACTCCAGCTACTTTACAGATTGAGGCGCTGAGCAAGGTAATTTTTACCCAGTCACCAGGACCCTCACGAGGCCCTAGGGATAGAAGTTGTTTGATAAGTAGGCCATGGTGAACTGTATCAAATGCCTTGGTTAAGTCAATGTAGACTGCTCCAGTTAGGTTTCCTTTGTCCATGGCATTGTGGATTGCTCCTGAGAATTCAAGTAGGGCAGTCGATGTGCTGTGCCGTTTCCTAAATCCATGCTGCTGAGTGCATAGGATGTTGTGCTTTTCCAGGTAGTCTGACAGTTGGTCCGCCACCAAGCGTTCAAGGGCCTTAGAGAGAGGTGGTAGTATTGATATCGGGCGATAGTTACCAGGCAGTGACTTATCACCACTTTTGTGCACGGAGTGACAACTGCATCCTTCCATTTCCTAGAAATTGGCTGTAGCAGAGGAGAGATTGAAAATTTTTGTGAGGGGAGCAGTACTTCCTCCATAGTGAGGGACAGAAGTTTAAGGTCAATAGTGTGCTGCTTGCTCAGGACTTAGAAATGGCCTTCTTTACATATTTATAGACTTCATGTGCCTTTACTAGTTTGAAATGGAAGGGTGGTTTGGTTGGAGAGGCAGTAGTAGAAGTAGAAATTGGAGGGTCAGCATCAGTAAAGAAATCAGATGAGAGGACACCACTAAGGTCCGTGAAGGTATCATTTAGGGTGTTTGCAATGATCTCTGGGTCTAATGTAGTGGTTCCATCCACATTCATTATTGTAGGAGAGGATTTGGACTGCTGACCCATGATATTCTTTATGTTGTCCCAGAAGGATTTCCCTTCGCCCAGGAGTTGGAGGGCATTCTTGAGTAGGAGCTCTTCATCAAGCGGATCTGTTTAGTACAGTGGTTGCGAGCCTGTTTATACTTTTGAATGTCCGACAGTGTGCCAGTAGCTCTTGCAGTGGCCCAGAGGTGATCCCTACTTTTGAGTTGTGCCAATAGCTTTGCTGTGAGCCAGGGATTTGTGAGTGCTTTAATTTTGCGCTTTTTTACTGGTGCATAGGTGTCACAGGCAGTTTTGAAAGTAGTAATAAAGTAATCAAGAGCTAGGGCAACATCTTGAATTTTGTAAATCAAGAACCAGTCTATCTCCTAAGACAGGTCTTGAGATGAGTAAGGTTGCCATAAGGTAGGACTTCGGCTATAGATGGTTTTGGGTGACTACCGAAACTTATTTGTCCAGGTACATATTATTGAGAGTGATCACTGGTCAGTCAGGAAGAACACTTACATTGGTTATACGTGGTAGGGTGGCTGGTAAGGATCCAGTCAATGAGGGTGCTGGTCCCGATTTGTAGTTTTCCTGGTAGGGAGTTTACCACTTGTGTTAAATTTGCTGCTAGGATGACATCTTTGTTTGACCCTGCATCAGGAGCAAGCCAATTTATATTAAAGTCCCCAAGGAGAAGGAGTTCGATGTCAGAAGGTTGTGTACTTACGAACTCGAGGACAGCCTGTAGGCGGAATCAGGATCTTTGGTGGGATATAGACAGCAATCGTGAGGACTTTGTTTTGGGCACCAAGTAGTATCTTGATAGGGAGGAGTTGCACGGAGGTTTCTGTGGTGGGATAAGAACCAGGGAGACAGGTGAGGTAGTCCTTTATGTAGATTGCACATCCACCACCCCTTTTTGAGGTCCTGTCCCCTTTTATAAGTAATTCTTGATCTATTCCCTATAGCATTACTTAAAGCAGGGTCTCTTAATCATTATCACAGAAACCTGGGATGCCACACAGTTAAACTCAGTAACAAATGTAAGTGGTTGTTCTTTGTTTATGTTTTGTTTTTGTTTAGGACTCAAAAGATCTTTTCTATTAAGATGTGTTTGCTTTCTTATATGCTGAATCCAAGAGCTCTTTTGAGCAGCTCGTCTGAGAAAAATTAAATACAATAGTTGACACGTGCAGAAAATGTGAGTCATTTGTATTTAAAAAATCAGCAAAATCAGGGGCTGAAGACACATCACTCCTCCAAATAACAAACAAGTCATCTGTGTATCTGCCCAAAAAAGCAATGTGGTTGAGAAATGGCCGAATACTGAATACAAAAACTTAATTAAATTCCAGTGGGTAGATCATATGTTCCAGTCTTGTGCAGCTTTGTATCTTTGTGTTCTGTGTGGTTGGAATTGTTCCCTCCTGGAGATTTTGTTTATATCCATGGGAGTTGAGGGCTAGCCTAGCCTTATAGCTTTCTACTTAATGACATTACATTGATGTCTAGTTCAGTGAGTGCTTCTCTGCACTTTGAGAAGAAGTTTTCCTGTTGCATTGCATGGTGAGCCTAGACTGAATATCAGCCTTCTTGGACTCTGGAGAGTATCTGTACACAGAGAAAATCTACAGAGACTTAAAAGATAAGCTAAGAGAAGTTCCCTTAACAGCATATGATATTGATTAGAACAAGGACACATAAACTGTATTAAATCTAATGTGCCAAAGCCTGAGTAGAGTGAATATATATGTGAAGATATTCCATATCCCAGTCACTGGGCTGATATCATTACTATTAGAATGGCAATATGGATCCTTACGATGAGTTTAATGAAACAGTAGGAGGTAGATGCATTCTGTGTACATCGATGAATACTGATGAGGGTAGAATACTTAAGGGAATTAAAAGCAAAAAGAAATGAACAAGGGACACAAATACATAAATTGTGTTTAGTAGACTTAGGGCATGATATTCAAAACTTTACGCCAGGCAAAAACCGTTTGCACAGGTTTCGCGCGGGATTAGTGCGGGTCTGCTATATTCAAAAGGCCAAATAGCACAGGCAAACCGCATTAGCGCCGGGCAAAATCATAGTGTATGCAAGGGGCAAACTGACATGAATACAGGCGCAATGCTATATTCAGTGACTAGCACCGTGCAAAGTGGTTTTGCATGACTTAGCCTGACACTTAGCACAGTGCACATTACTGCCGAGGAAAAGCTTGTCTTAACCCTGGGCAATCAGCTTTGTGTGACACTATGGCTTTGCGTGGTGTTTGCGTGGGTTTTGCGTGGGCTTTGAATGACCCTAACAAATAAGTATGACACATAGGCAAAGCCAAACATAGAGGAAGCATGCTGCTAACTGATGGCATCACAATGATGCCATCATCTGCCACCAGTCCCAGCCATGTCAGACAGTAAGTGGTGACCCTGCCACCAGTGGCCAGCATGGCAGTGTGACCATACAGCACACACCTGTGGACCACACTTCTGTGGACACCAACAGATGCCAGCACACACATGCAGCACTGTGGGCATGGAGGATGTTGAGGGGAGAGTGTATGGGTGGCCAGGCTGTGCCACAGACCAGGTGTGGCCACAAGGCTGGGACACATCATGCAGTACACATGGGCCAGTATTGGGAATACCCCAACACCAGTGTGCCTTTCAGATAATATATTCCCCCCCGGCCACATACCGCACAGCTGTACAACTGCCACAGCACACAAAGCCGGACATGTATATGTCACCATGAGCATCCCATGCCAGACGTGCAGCATCTGTGGGTCACACAAAAGCATAACAGTAATGTCCACTGTCAGTAAACACCTGCAGATGAGGCCTCTCACTGTGTATAGTGCAGTCATCATCACTACCCTACACACCATAGGCATTGCTGTGTCCACACACTACTGGCCCCCTTGCTACTGTAGTGTCTGCTGTGCACTGTAGCATGACCTACAGTGTGACAGTTGCATGCAGCACCACCACCATCTGTGCCTATGCTGTGTTGTCCCAGTACAGCTGCAGGCAGCAGCACATGTGGAAGTAGTGTTCAAAACTGTATAATATTCCCCAAGCTGTTTGCGCAGTGCTAACACGTTTGCACAGGTTTAGCACAGGGCTAAACAGTTAGCCCAACGCAAACTGCTTGCAAATCAGGGCATAATGAGATGCTAATCTGGATGTTTGCCCACAGACTACCCAAGTAGGCTCATTTACAAGTCACTTTTGAATATGGCAAAGTTTAGTGCCGGGCAAATGTGTTTGCACTAGGCTAATGGTTTAGCCCTGCACTAAACCCGTGCAAACATGTTAGTGCTGCGCAAACAGTTTGGAGAATATTTTACAGTTTTGCACACTGTACTTTCACATACACTGCTGCCTGCAGCTGTACTAGGTCCATGCATTTGCTGGCACACACATTGGCCACATAGTTCACCTCTACCTACCTTCACATCACTGTGGACTGTGTTGCTTTTGTGGTTTGCACTTCCTGGTTGCCATATTCAGAGCTGTCTTATTCAAGGGCTAAGTTTGCCCTGCACTCCCAGCCCAGTTTGCCTAGCCTCATTCCCATGCTATATTCGAAACTGTTTTCCCCAGGCTATTCCTTTGAATATGGCTTGTTTTGTGCTCGGGCTAAGTTTTCTGCCTGTCAGCAGAAAAGTGCTAATTTAGCCCCGGGGCAAAGTTTTGAATATCTGGCCCTTAAAGTCTTAAACAGTTTGTGTACTGCCTAAAACTAATATAAGCTAAAGTAGCCACCCATAACCTTCTAAATCTGAGGTACTTTTTCTTTTCCCTTTGTTTAATTAGAAGATTGTTTACCTGATGTTAGTAGGTGAGATTTGTCAATCAGCATCCTGCCTGGCAGTTGAAATGTCTAGCTCTACTGCCCACCAGTACATCATCAGCACTGTGACCTTACTGACTGTGACATCACTGCTGCTGAGGAATGGCCATTCAGTGACTGAAGGTCAGTCATCTGTGATGTCACTGTCAGTGAGATCACAATGCTGATTATGTAGTGTTTGGTGGAGTGCGGTGATACAGATAGATACTGTATGTCAGCTTCTAGGCTAAGAGCTGTTCCACACATTCAGCACAGTATTATCACATAGAAGAATTTGGAAAAGGAAAAATTCTTCAGATATAAAAAGTTACAACTAACTACTTCTTAAAATTTGTATTATTTTCCTGTGTGCCTGTTTTGGTTCCACTAGTTCTTTAAAGCACAAATGCACAAGGTTAGAATAGCCTACTTCAACCTTGGCTGAATAAGTTAAACATAAGCATATTGCTAGGGTTATAAGGGCACCAAACAAACCTAATGCTGGATTTACTACACCTGATATGATAAAAAATGAGACAGATTGAAATAAATGCTCATTTGATTATGTGCCAAAAGGGATAGAGGCATTCACTATTCAGTCATCTCAGGTGGAAGAAGATGTAAAAAAGACAACAGAGAAAATGATTGGCAAGCCAGATGTAACAGAATACCAGGGGCTTTTAACTAAAATGAACAAAGTCTTGAAGATTATGAAAAAAAAAGATGAAAACAAATTAAGAGAGTTTTTTTTTTTTGAGTATTTCTTTCTTTCTGGAGCTCCCGGCTGACAAGTCTGCCATCAGCTGTCACACCAGTGCCAACCCCTGAAGGTCAGACCCCCCCCTCCCTTATGCACCCACAACTTGCCCTTCATGGTAGGGTGGTGAGGAGCGACTGAACCCACCCCAAGCAGACCATTGCCAGGGTGGTGCCTTCTCAGGGGTGGCACCACAGGGACAGCTTCATTCATCTGGGGCTATTTTCTGTTTTTCCCCCTTGTGGGAGAGCAATGTACAATGACACCAGTGACTGAACTCGCGCACACTCCCATGCATGAACCAGTTAAGCATCTGCCGCCCCCAACCCCCTGTGATGCAGCTCCATGCCATTGAGCCCCAGCCTCCACTAGGGGTCAGGCAAGCACCATCCATTGTACTCCCCTCTCACTGGAGATGGAGAGCAGTCCATAGGATGCTCAGTCCATCTCCTCCCAGCCAACCCACGGCAACCCATGCTCGTTCCCGAACATGGGTCACCAGCGTGGTGCGAGGTGTGGTGTTCAATACCTCAGCCCTCAGCACCACTGGGATGACTAATTAAGAGAGTTCTGAGAGATTACAAAAATGGGAAGGCATACAATTGGTGGAGGAATGACCACAAACAATATAAGGTATATTGCAACAAAGAATCAGACTCAGACATATATTGATCATACAGTAGTTCTGAATACAAAGGAAGAAATTATCAAAGGGAAAGAGGAGGTGTTTTTATACCACAACAGACTCCAGAGAAGATATGGAAGACAAGGCAGATATAGAAAACAACAGCAAGAATGGTATAGAAACAGAGAAAGGGAGGGAATATTATACAGATGTTGGTGAAGGAACCTTGTTAAGAAAAGAACATGGAGAAGAAAACAAACCAGGCAGAGAGGGAAGGAAACGGGGAATAACAGGACCAAAGGTAGTCACCAGAAGTCAAGATTAGAGGAAGGGAATGTAGTTTATCATTTATCTTATAGAACACTTACCAACTGGAACTTAAAATACTGGGGAAAAGACTGACTTTCGGACCACATGAAAATATTGAACCATTTAAATTAAAATTGGGTTGCCAGAAATTATTTTGAAAATTGCAGTTAAAAGAGAATTTTGGAAGACCAGAACATGTGACAGAAGAACCTAGTATGTCTCTAGGGGATGGGATACACTCCCTGTTTGTACCACCAGGACCAATACTAGCCCAAATAGAGACTTTAATAGCATTAGTAGAAAGAGATATTGAGAGAGACTGCATAAATAGATAAGACAGAAGGAGTCAATACAATTTATCAGCAGAAGAATTTAGTGCACTAAGAAATCTTAAAAATGACAATAGCATTATCTTTATGAAGAAAGATAAAGAGGGGGAATAGTTGTTTAAAACTCTACAGCCTGCATGGAAAAATGCATGAGACATTTACAAAATTAGACAAATTGTAGTAGAATGTGCCAGTGACCTGACCAAAGAAGTAAGCGTCATAATAAAGGAACATTTAGAGTAGGATTAAGCAAAGCGTATATCTCAGAGTCGGAAAGAAATTCCTTATATAAGATTTATTATGTTACCCCAGTATTCTGTACGCTACTGAAGATCAACAAGGATGAAGAGAGGACTGTACAGAACCCAATAGTGGCTGAGATATGTTCTGTGCTGCAACCTGTCTTTCTGGGCTATTTTCTAAACCCAGTTGCGCTAGTATTGACCCATATGTAAAAGATGCAACACTTTCAATGGTTATGGGGGGGAGGGTGCCTCGGAGAGTTTCACTACCTGTGGGTTGTATTACTATTGCTGGGCCAACCTTGCGGTAAATTCACGGCTATTATCTGTAATGTTGGAGATGCCCCTGTGCTTGGCCTACTACTAGGTTAGTTATCATGGCATTGTGTTTTGTTAAAATTGCAAGCTGGAATGTCAGAGGCATCAACGACCCTCTCAAGAGACGCCAGGTCTTTCTAAATTGCTCACTACTTAACGTAGATATAGTTTTTATACAGGAAACCCATTTGGCTGCCTCTGAGGAAAAGCAACTGCGAAGGCTGGGGTTTACTCAGGTTTTCACTGCCCCTGGCTCGCAAGCTAGTAGGGGGGTTGCAATCCTAATTAAACATCACGTCAGATTCGTAGCTGATGATTGTGTTATTGATCGGGAGGGCAGATACGTTTTGGTTAAGGGTCAGCTTGATAATAGTAATGTGGTTTTAGGGGCGATATACGCTCCGGTGGGTGGTGACCCGTCCTTCCTTATGTCCCTGGCAGATATCCTGAGCAAATTTCTACCTTCCCTTTTCATCTTAGGGGGTGACTGGAATGGAGCCCCGTCCAGCGAACTTGACAAAACCTATAGACCAATTAAACCAGCGTCCCCTGCTCAACATGCCCTTTCTGACTTTATTAGCCTGCTGGGTCTCTGTGACCCCTGGCGTCTTCTTAACCCCGATAATCGGCTTTACTCCTTCTATTCCCAGGTTCACCAAAGTTGGTCAAGAATCGACTTCATCCTAGTCAGTTCCTCACTAATGAGTTGTACCCCCAAGTAGGTATCGGCGATAGTTATCTCAGATCACTCCCTGGTTTGGATCAAGATTTCCCCGGGTATCCAGGATCAACGAGACACGTTGTGGAAACTCAATATGCAAATTCTGAAGGAAGAACATTCTGTCTCCCAAATCAGGATATGATCCTCATGTACTTGACCTGAATCAAGGTTCCGTGCAGCCTTGTGGATTACTGTGGTGCTCCTTTAAATGCTTTCTCAGAGGGAGCTTATCAAGATCGCGGCTACTAGGAAAAGAGTAAGGAGTCTAAAATCAAGTCGTTGTCTAGTCGGTTGAGATTAGCCAAGGACAAACTTCTCTCCTCCAATTCCCCTACTGACTTAACGGCTCTCATCAAACTCAGGAATGAATACAACGATTTAACCCATGACAAAGCTGAATATGCTCTTTTTAAGTCCAGGACTTGTTATATTGATCAGGGGGAAAAATCGGGCAGGATGTTAGCTATGAGATTGAAAGAAATAGAGAGCTCCCGTTTAATTCCGGCTCTCATAGCTCAGAACGGTACCTCTAAGTCGCTACCTAGGGAGATTGCCCATATTTTTGAATCCTTTTATAAAGGTATTTACAGTACCAGTTCCACAACGTCGCATGTCCCGTCGGTAGAGCGTTTCTTGGACAATATTAAGCTCCCGTCCCTACAATCTCATCACTGCGATTTGCTGTCTGCTCCTATCACTCTGGGTGAAGTAGAAGAGGCAATCAAAGGCCTACCTTTAGGGAAAGCCCCTGGCCCGGATGGTTACCCCTCAACCTTCTACAAGGTTTTCTGCAAAGAGCTATCCCCTCTGTTGCTTAAGCTATACGAATACTTGTTTTCTGCGGAGGTGACCGATCCCTCTCTCTTAGAAGCAATAATAATCCTAATCCCTAAACCTGACAAGTCCTTAACTGAGCCTGCCAGCTATTGCCCAATATCGCTCTTAAATTATGATATCAAAATCCTATCTAAAATTTTATCGTCCAGAATCAAAATGGTCTGGCAGCATTTGCTGAGCCCGGAACAGGTTGGCTTCATTCAGGGGAGATCATCTGCTGATCATCTGAGAACCCTAGCCCATGTCCTTCAGGCAACCCATACCTTGCCAGATCCTATGGTCCTAGTTGCTCTTGACGCAGAAAAAGCTTTCGACTGAGTGAACTGGGACTTTCTATGGGCTACTCTGAAGAGAATGGGCTTCCCTGACCCCTTTATTCATATGATTATGGCAATTTACAAATTCCCCTCGGCTAAAGTCTACTGTAATGGGGTCTTTTCCTCCTGTTTTCCTTTATGCGCTGGCACCCGTCAAGGGTGCCCTCTCTCCCCCTACCTATTCAACCTGTATTTGGAACCGTTGCTTGTGAGTATTAAAGGTTCATCGCAAATCAGGGGTTGTACCCTTGTGCAACTTCCCCTAACCTTATCGGTCTTTGCTGACGACATACTGTTATATCTTACCAACCCCATACAATCTTTAACACATGTCCTTCAAACTATTGACCGCTTTGGCCAGGTCTCCAACTACAGGTTGAATGTTTCCAAATCGGTCATATTCCTGGTCAACTCTCTCACCTTTAAATCGGATTTTGAGTGGTTCGGTATGAAGTGGTCTCCGGTTTCTTTTAAATACCTAGGTGTACATGTAACCAGGGGGGGAAGCTGGCTAAGGAACTCAATTTAGATAATGCTGTCAGAAAGAATTGTGTGACCTCGATCATTGGCACGAGTTGCCTCTCTCCACCTGAGGCAGATTAATATTATTAAAATGAATATCCTGCCCGGCTATTATACCCCTGACTCATCTTAATATTTGGTTACCCAGGCAGTTTTTACTCAGGTTAATTCGACATTATCTAACTTTGTTTGGAAGGAAACAACCTCGAAGAGCCTTTCTCAAGCTTACCGCACCCAGAGACAAGGGTGGCCTCCGTCTACCAATCTCTTGCTATATTATTGGGCTAGTCACTTGGCAAGATTGGGGAAGCTGTCCAACACTCAGCCTTCCACATTTCCACCCATATGGCAACAGCTTGAGTTAAACTTATTAGTTCAAGCAAATCTGAACCCTTCTCGCATTTTCTGGCACCCGTTCTCCATGCTTTCCCCGGCCATTCGTGATTCCCCTATAGGCCTGTCCATTAGAGTTATTTCTCAGTGCTGGAATTTCTTCAATTTCCTCCCATCCAAAGATTCAGCCCAACCTCTGGTTTTAAATCCTAACCTCAAAATTGGAGGTAGCTGGTTAGTCACTGACTGGCTTCCGCAGCTACAAAATTTGCCTGTGGAGTCTCTGTATGAGCAGGGTACTCTCCTCAATTTGGATGGAATCTTAAAGTCCCTTCACATTCCTCAGAGATACATTTTTAAAGTTTTTCAACTGAGACACCTTATCCTCCAAACCTTGGGGCCGACCTGCTCTCCCTCCAAAATAAGGCCTTTTCTTGAGAATATTCAGGAGGCAGCTGGCTCGCGTAGATGTATCTCTATTATTTATAACAAACTGTTGGCTGACCTTTTCCCCGCTCCCTTAGAGGGTTCCAAAATCTGGTCACTCTTTGGTTCGATTTCCCTCCCTGCTTGGGATTCAATTTGGAAGGATGTGTATCGTTACTTATCCCAAGATAATCACAGACTGACCCAATACTATATCTTAAACAATCTCTACTATACCCCAGTTAAGTTGGCCAAGTTTGGTAAGCTTGAGTCTAGTCTTTGCTCGAGATGTGGTGCCGCCGAAGGGAACTTGTTGCATATTTTTTGGGAAGGTGCTAAAGTGGCACCTTTACGGGATGCTCTAAGAAACTGTCTTGACCCTCTGTTAGGTCTTAAAGAGCTATTTATCCCTGGTATTTGTATTTTGGGTGACTACTCCGGCATTTCGGTGAAGGAACGTAGACACCACATGGCACTTATCTCAATGGTAGTTAAAAAATTGGTTCTCAGGCATTGGTTAGACCAGGATATTATTACCTATCAAGAGTGGCTTAGGGAGATGTCCCTCAGTCTCAATACTGAGAAACTTATTGCTAGTTTCAGGCATAGCCCGGTGTCTTTCAATCGGAAATGGGGCAAGTTGAGTGCACTCTATTTAGAGTATGCCTGTTTCTGGCTTTTCTTATCCCTAGTTTTTTCATGCCACATTAGTACATCCAGTGCTATCAGTTTCCATATTACAGATGCTCCCTTTATCAACCTGGCCTCCTTCCACCTGTGCAACTCTCCGGGCAAGGGAGGGGTTTGGGGTTGGGGAAGACGGGGTATTTTTCTTTTTCTTTCTTCCCTTTGTATTGTTCCAGCTTATATTATGGTGATTGTCTATATTTATTTATGGGTTTGTTAATCTGGTTTTATGTAACCCTTCCCCTTTTCCTAGACAATCCCTTAACGTGTATTCCCTTATGTACTGTATTTTTCTTTCTTTTCTTTCTATTCTAAAACTCAATAAACTTAAATAAAAAAAAAAAAAAGATGCAACACATATGATTAACCTGGAAGAAGATATTAATTCCAATGGACTACAAGAAGGTTGCATAGTCATCGTGGATGTCAAAGATTTATAGTTGAACATCACATATACGGAAGGATTAAAGAGCAACTGACATGTCTCGGTAGAGACGTGCCAATAGTGCCCTACTCTGCCAACAGTACCTCCTGGTACAGAGAGTACTGCAAAAAGAGGTACTGTAAGGCAATATTTTACTGTACAGATGTGGCGGAGCACAATGCATGCCCCCGCTGCAGCATCAGGTCCTCTTCCTGATCCAATCCTGAGGATGACATCAGGTCAGGATGGGGACCTGGCAAAATTCTATTTTGTCAGCAAAAGTGCCACGGAATTGGCATTTCACCGGTGAAAGTGGCATTTTGCTGGCAAAATTCCTGCAAAATGCCAGTTCTGTGGCACTTTCATTGGCAAAATAGAATTTCTCCAGGTCCACAACCCAACCTGACATCATCCTCAGGATTGCGTTGGGAAGGGGACCTGAGGCTGTGGTAGGGGCAAGCATTGCATTCCACCACATCTGTACAGTATACAACTGCCTTACAGTACCTCCATTTGTGGTACTTTCTGTACTGGGAGGTACTGTAGGCAGGGTAGAGCACTACTGCCACATCTCTACTGAGACATGTCAGTTGTTCTTTAAAGCCTATACAAAAAATGTAGTGAGAAAAAGGGACACACAGAACTCCTGATATTTGCATTTTACAACTAGCTGAAGTGATATTCAGTAAAATTTATTTCAAATATGAAAACCATTACTTGTTGCAGATAAACGATATACTCATGGGTTCTTCCATGGCATCGGGTTATGCAAATATATTCAAGGGAGAGTTTGAATGGGAAATGATATATCATGATATAATTATTATGGACAAAACAATTTAGACTGGAGAAAATACTTTGATAATATTTTTTTGTCATATGGATAGCAGTGAGGCGGAATTACAACGTTTTGTTTCTTATATAACTCAGGCAATTAAATATTTAAATTTTATTATGGGAAAGAGCAACATGAGGATACCATTCCATGACTTACAGTGTGGATCTTTACTGAGGACAATAATGTAATACAAAGTCATATAAAAAACTTTGTTTAATTGTTTGTTTGTTTAATTAGTATTTCAGAAAGACCTTTGAGCGTGAGCTCTTTTACAAAGGTTCCACGTCAGGGTGAACAATAAGACAATACACATATTCAGTGGTTACAGAGGCCTGATCATTAGGCATTAAAGAGTGATTACATGACAATTAGACAAATAGGAGAAAAAAAACTGAGCAGTTGTAATTGAATACTAGGCTATTTCTAATTGGTTGCCCTAGGTAGCACACCCCTGGAAACCTCCAAATCCATTGATAGACTATGGCAGAGTAACTGCATAGGGTTTAACACTATCCCAGAGAGCAAGAGGCTGGGTGACAGTGAAACAAGGGGGATTGGGTTTGAAACCAACCACAGAGAGCGTGAGGTGGGGGATAGTGAAATGGGGGGACTGTGATGG
Source organism: Neoceratodus forsteri (assembly GCA_016271365.2). NCBI lineage: Eukaryota > Metazoa > Chordata > Ceratodontiformes > Ceratodontidae > Neoceratodus > Neoceratodus forsteri. Next base: position 78,066,323 of record JADMNL010000029.1, on the reverse strand, counting down.
GGGAGCAGCTCCAGAGGGCTTTGTCGAGTATGGTGTGTGTGTGTGGGGGGGAGGTTTGGGAGGGGCAGTACCAAGTGCATTTAAAGAGGACTGATAGCTTACTTAAGCCCTTGGCTAGGCTGGAATGGAGGCAGGATGGATTCACAATACTGATCACGATACCTTGCTTCATCACACAGCTTTCACCATTCAGATTTAAAACCAAATATATAACATGGACAATTGTTGATCATCACCAGTAACTGCATGAAAGAAGAATATTATTTCAAAGCATCTGAGGATTTATCTAAATGACTACTTACTGGAAAGGGGCTGCACATCAAATACTACTTACATGCTAGAGAGAAAAGTGATAGTATGAAAAGGGAAGAACTTTAAACATATAAGCCAAAATCTGAAGACCAGCAGAGAATTGTTTTTCTTCTTCTAATTATTGTGAAGAAATGGAACTTTTTAAAAAAACATTATTCAAACATTGGCAAGTTTTACATGCTACAAAGATGGTAAAAATGTTCTTTTAGAGAAAAGCCATTAGTGGTAGCCAAGAGGGTGTGCACATAAGAAATTATTTTATAACCTCCAAGATTAAACAGGTAATATACATTATAAAATGTCCCTGAGGCCTAATCTATGTGGGTAACACTACAAGTCAACCATGCCATCATATAGCAGAACACAAAAATTCCATAAATTTGGAAAATAAAAAAAAATCTTTAGTTCCATGCCATTTTAATGCTAGAAAAAAAAACACAGTATCCCTATGCTTCAATTCTTCAGCGTAGAAAGGGTGGTGCCTCCCCCAAGAAGAAGAAATGTTGACAACATTTTGTTAACAAGGGAAGCACTCTTGTTTGAGGAACTGGGAGCTCTTAACCAGAGATTGAGCCTAATTAATCTACAACTGGGTAAGAATTTTCTTGTCTAGAAAAGTTGGTTCCTACCAATTCTGCCAAAGGATTTAGACATTTTTGTCCTTTTACCCTTAAGCTGCCTTTCGCAGGCTGGAGGTGAAGGCACAGACCCCCTCAGTGGTGTGTGTGGAACTCCCTTGATACAGACAAAAGCTTACTGTTCCCTGATGTAGTCATTCAAAAACTAGAGTGTTTATGATATGCTGTAGATCACCCAGGTCACCATCATCTGGCACCTGTTCGAACCCTGCCCTGGGCAAACCTGTCAGAACCATAGCATGGTTCTGCAGTATTTGACCTGTAATGTTGTTTGCATTGTTGTGCACATCTTTGCTAGCACCCACATTGGCCACCTACTGCAATTCTGCCTTACTCCAACCCTGTGTGCACTGGTCTGCTGTTTCAGTTTGCACTGCACGGTTGCTGTATTCAGAACCATCTTATTTGCTTTGCTATTTTTGCACTGCACTCTCAGCCCTCTTTGCACACCTTTGTTTGCATGCTATATTCAACTGATTTAACCCCTGTGCTATTCCTTTGAATATAGCATGCAAATGGTTCTGGGCTATTTTTGCACACCAGGCAGTGCTAATTTTGCCCCGGGGCTAAGTTTTGAATATTGGGCCCTAAGTCTGTTATACAAACACCAATATTGTTTTTAAAAATATATTTTTTATACAAGTACATTGTTATTATCACAACTTCTTTTGATTATTTCTGAATTCAAAGTCTTCCTCTTAGGAGTAGAAAATTCAAGATCTGTCAGCTTGGCATCTGAAAAACAAATATATAGTCGTATGAAATATAATCTAACACCATTTATGTCCAGTTTATGTTTTCTATACATTTTCATTTTTTAAGTATTTAACTTGTAGCCTCCTTTATATTTCTTTATTATTACTCTAAAAAGACCCTCATTCAGCCCGCATAAATCAATTCCATTTTTATATATAAATATATATTCATACATTTAAGGCATACCTTCTATTTGGATTTCTCTAAGATGATAGGACTGAGAGAGATCAACAGAAATCCCCCATGCATGGTATATAGGAGAACCAGTGCCCTGAAGGATCAACTTGTCCATAGCAGGCAAGTAGCACCAGCTAACTATACCTGGCTAAGAAATGCAAGAGTGGGATGCTTTCAGTGTAAAACGTGTGTCTATTTTAAGGTGGTTTCAGCAGGTGACACTTTCTCTAACCTGAATAACAAAAGATAATATTATGTTAGACACTTAGGTTATCACATGTGATAGTAGTGGAGTGATATATGTTGCATTTTGTAAATGTGTTGTTTTTTTACGTTGGAAAAACCAAGTGAAAGCTCAAAGAAAGGGTCAGAGAACACTGCAGAGTCGTACTTAACCAGGACCTGAGACATGTTACAGCTTCACACATTTCTACAATTTTGCATAAAAATGCACATGAATTCAACATTTGAGCAACTGACAGGGTTAGCCAGAACCCAAGAGGGAGAGATTTTGATAATTTATTGTTGCAGAGGGAGGATTTTTGTATTTACACCTTTGGGGCATGCAGGTACCCGAGTATTAATGGAAACTTTGAACTATCACCTTACCTAAAGAAATCCAAATAGAAAGTATGCCTCAAATGTATGAATATATATATATATATATATATATATATATATTGATTTATGCGGGCTGAATGAGGGTCTTTGAGAGTGATAATAAAAGAAATATAAAGGAAACCAAAAGTTAAATAGTTAAAAAATGAAAATATAAAGAAAACATAAACTGGTCTCAAATGGTGTTAGATTATATTTCATAAGACTATATTAGTCTTTCAGATGCCAAGTTGATAGATCTCAAATGGATTCATTTTCTACTCATAAGGGGAAGACTCTGAATTCAGAAATAATCAAAATAAGCCGTGATATTAACAAAGTACTTGTATTAAAAATTATTTTCTTAATAACAATGGTGTTTGTATAATAGATTTAGGACCAGATATTCAAAACTTTGGCCTGGGGCAATATTAGCCCTGCCCAGTGGGAAAACTTAGCATGGACACAAAATCCTGCTGTATTCAAAAGGAATAGCCCGGGGCAAACAGCTTCTGAATATAGCATGCAAATGAAGCTGGGCAAACTGGGCGGGGAGTGCAGGGCAAACGTAGCCCTGGAATAAGACAGCTCTGAATGTAGCAACCAGGAAGTGCAAACCACAACAGCAACACAGTGCACAGCGACGTGAAGGTAGGTAGAGGTGAACAATGTGGCCAATGTGTGTGCCAGCAAATGCATGGACCCAGTACAGCTGCAGGCAGCAGCGCATGTGAAAGTACAGTGTTACAAAATGGTATAATATTCCCTGAACCATTTCGGGGCGCTAACACGTTTGCATGGGTTTAGCATGGAGCTAAGCCGTTTGCCCAGTGCTAAACTTTGCCATATTCACAAGTGACATGCAAATGAGCCTACGTAGGTAGTTTCTGGGCAAACATCCAGATTAGCATCTCATTATCCCCTGATTTGCATGCAGTTTGCCCAGCGTTACTGCAGGGTCCCACAGCTCCACCTGTAGGTCAGTTCGGAAGTACAGGGGCTGGCCGGGTCTGCCCGCAGCTCCACCTGTAGATCAGTCTGGCAGTGCATGATGGTAGCTGCAGGCTACATGTATACAGCACAGCATAGCATATTGTGCCCCAGGGGACGACACAACACAGGCACAGGTGGTGGTGGTGCTGCTTGCAACTGTCACACTGTAGGTCATGCTACAGTGCACAGTAGACACTACCGTAGCAAGGGGGCCAGTAGTGTGAGGGACACAGGAATGCCTATGATGTGTAGGGCAGTGATGACCACTGCACTGTATACAGTGATAGGCCCAACTTGCAGGTGTTTACTGACAGTGAACATTACTGTTACGCTGTTGTGTGTGATCCACAGATGCTGCACCTCTGGCATGGGATGCTCACAGTGACATATACATGGATGGCTGTGTGTGCTGTGGTGTTTGTATAGTTGAGGGGGCATGTACGATCAGACAGGCACACTGGTGTTGGGGTATTCCTAATACTGGTCCTTGTGCACTGCGTGATGTGTCCCACTCTTGTGGCTGCACCCAGTCTGTGGCGCAGCCTGGCCACCCATACACCTTCCCCTCAACACTCTCCATGCCCACAGTGCTGCATGTGTGTGCTGGCATATGTTGGTGTCCACAGAAGGGTGGTCTGCAGGTGTGTGCTGTGTGGCCACACTGCCATGGTGTCCACTGGGGACCAGGTCACCACCTACTGCCTGGCATGGCTGGGACTGATGGCAGATGATGGCATCATTGTGATGCCATCAGTGAGCAGCATGTTTCCTCTATGTCTGGCTTTTTCTATGTGTCATACTTATTTGTTAGGGTCGTGCAAAGCAATGCAAATGCTGCACAAAGCCACAATGCTGCACTAAACTGGATTGCCCAGGGTTAAGACTACCTTTTCCAGGGTGGTAATTTGTGCCACGCAAAGTGTCATGCTAAGTCATGCAAAACCACTTTGCATGGTGCTGGTCTCTGAATATAGCATTGTGCTTGTATTCATGTACATGCCCCCTCAGTTTGCCCCTTGTATACCTTATGATTCTGCCCAGCGCTAATGCAGTTTGTGTGCACTGTTTGTCCTTTTGAATATAGCAGACCTGCGCTAATCCCACGCTAAACCTATGCAAACGGTTTGCGCTCAGCACAAAGTTTTGAATATCTGGCCCATAGTGTTTTTAGCTCAGTTTTTAAATATTGATTTGTATTACAAGATTATTTAAAATAAGATACTACAGGCCCAATATTCAAAACTTAGCCCTTGGGCAAAATTAGCACTGCCCAGCATGCAAAAATAGTCCTGAACCATTAGAATGCTATATTCAAAGGAATAGCACAGGGGCTAAATCAATTGAATATAGCATAGAAATGAAGGCGTGCAAACAGGGCTGAGAGTGCAGTGCAAATACAGCCCGGCAAATAATACAGCTCTGAGTATAGCAACCAGGCAATGCAAACTGCAACAGCATCCCAGTGCACACAGAGGTGGAGTAAGGCAGAGTTGCAGTAGGTGACCAATGCAGGTGATAGCAAATGAAGTGGTGCAGAACAACTGCAAACTACAGTGCAGGCCAAGCACTGCAGAACTGTGCTATGGTTTTAACAGGTTGGCCGGGAGCAAACTCATTAGCCTAGCGCTAACATGGTTGTCCCTGGCTAACACATTAACCCAGTGCTAAGTTTTACTGTACAGTATTCAAAACTCATATGCAAATGAGCCTACTTAGGCAATCCGTGTGCAAACAGCCACATTAGCATCTTATTATGGCCTGCCTTGTATACATTACCATGTGGTTTGCCCGGTACTATTCCATGGTACACACAGCTCCACCTGTATGTCAGACTGGAACTACAGGTTGGTGGTCGCATGCCAGGTTGTGCACACAGCTCCACCTGTATGTCAGACCTGAGCAACAGGTCCCTAGTTGCAGGCTACATTTGCACACAGCAGCAGAGTGTACCCTCCTCTGCCCTGAACCCAAACTCCTTCGACACAAATGGGCTCTGTATCGTGTCCATTAATATCTGTAGCCTGCTGAAAAAAGTTGCTACCCTCCAAGGTTGGCTAGCCCAACACCAGCCAGACATTTTATCTGTTGCTGAGACCTGGCTCTCTAAGAACACCTCCGATTCAGCTGTTTCTATTCCCAGGTACACCCTCTTCGTTGAGGACAGAGTTGGGAAACATGGGGGTGGCTGTGCTCTTTACAGCCGGAACTCTTTGCAGAGCCATGCACTCCTCCTGCTCAGCTGGATTTTGGTCCCAGGCACTCTCTCCGAAGATCACCACTAGCACTTCCAGGGCCTCCCTCTTTATATCTTCCATCTATATTCCCCACTAGGAACCAATCACATGGGTTTCAGTCTCTACTGAACTACTGCTCTCTCCTGCCCCCAAATCAGAGATCATTGCTCTAGGAGACTTCAACATTAACTGGTTATCTAATGCAGCAGCCCCCTTTAAGGATGCCACTGCTGCCCTGGATCTCTCCCAAATTGTAACATGCCCTACTTATTTAAATCTCCATACTGGAACCGCTACATTAATTGACCTGGTACTTACCAATCACCCTAATAAAATCTATGGCGTCTCGGCCCTTCCTGATGCCCTGAGTGACCACTCACCAGTATTCTGCTCCTGGTCCTGTACGACAAAAAAACACACCCCTAAAACCATTCTTCAGCATTGGCTCAAACCAGGTAAGCTGGGTCACCTCAACAACTACTTAGTCTGCTGGGACTGGTCACCCCTTGACCTGGTCCCCTGACATCGATATGGCTCTTGACTACTTTATACACACCTTCAACACTGCCTGCAACATATTTGCCCCACTCACTAAATGTGTTATCAAAGGACCCAACACCCCCTGGATATCTCAGGCTCTCCTAGATCAAATGCATAACAAAGACACACTGTGGCATTTAGCCCTTGAATCAGGCAAACTGTCTAATAGACAACGCTATCGGGCTGCTAGGAATAAATGCACCTGGGACATATGCAAGACCAAAGTTGACCCTACCGGGCAGCCCTCACCACCTCCTGAGGCTCTGGCCACAAGTTTTGGTATAACTTGAAGGAGCTCAACAGGAAAACTATCAGCTCCCCCCAACCAGCTCAGTATCAACGGCGGTATCTCCACTGACCCACAGGCCATTGCTGACTCCCTCAACTCTTCCTTTTCTGATCTCAGTAACGTACTCCCTGCAAATTTCTTTGAACCCCATAACCACCCCCCGTCCATCTGCCCCCCACCTTTTCGCTTCAAAATCCTCACTCCTTATGAGGCTAAACCCTACATCCTAAAAGCCTTAGGTAAGTCATGTTACAGTAATGATCCGCTGGACCTTAAACTCCTCCACATGACCCTTGATGTAGTCCTCACCCCGCTAACCAAGATTCTTAATCACTCCCTCTGCCATGGTGAATTCCCCTCAAAATGGAAAAATGCTGTTATTACCCCCATCCACAAAAATGGTGACCACACTTCCCCTGGGAACTACTGCCCCATCTCCTTTCTCCTCCCGCAAACACCCTTGAAAAAATAATTTCTGATCAACTCACAGACCACCTCACCAAATATGACCTACTCTGCCAGGAACAACATGGATTTTGCAAAGGGCACAGCACCTCTACTACCCTGCTGGAGTTCTCCAGAGTTATTCATATTGCCCTGGACAGAGGGTGTCTCGTTGGCACGGTCTTTGTGGATTTGTCAAAAGCCTTTGACACCGTGAAGCATTCCCTTCTTTTATCTGCTCTCTCCCATACAGGTCTCTGCCAGGAAGCCACCAAGTGCTTTGCTGACTACCTAGCCAGTAGGTTACAAGTTAAAAGTAATGACATGCTCTCATCCTGACTCCCGGTTAAGTCAGGGGTGCCCCAGGGTTCCATCCTGGACCCCGTCCTGTTTAGTCTATTTCTGAACACCCTTCCCAAGGCCTGCTCTGGGCAATTACTCCTATATGCCAATGATGCAGTTCTCTTCTCCACCCACCCTGATACACATTCACTACAACTATCACTCCAGAAGTCCTTCACAGACACCGAATCCTGGTTCACTGACCACTGCCTGGTTCTAACCACAAAAAAAAAACAAAGTCATGATATTCGCTCACAACCAGAGTAGACACAAAGGCTACCCACTAATTATTCACAACTCCCAACTATTACCCCTTGAGGAGGTCGACAACTTTAAATACCTTGGGATCACCCTTGACTCGGCACTCAATTTCCATGAGCATATATACCACCTTAGCTCCGCTGTCAATGTCAGAATTGGTCTGCTCCACCGGATCAAATATCGTCTCCCCCCAGAAGCCCTCCAACTAGCAGTCTCATCATCCATCTTGTCCCTTATCGATTATGGGGTCCTGGTTTATGGGTCAGCCAATACCGGTGCCCTCCGCAGAATCTGTGTTTCCTTAAACAAAGCTTGTCATCTTGCTATGGGCTGCTGTGGTTTAACACACACTTGTGCTCTGTATAGTCTCACCAATTGTCTTGACCTTGATGGGAAACTTAGGTATCAGACGTGCCTCCTAGCCAAAAAGATCACCATCGCCTAGCCCCCCCCCCGGCCTCACCAACCTGCTGCAACCTGCACCATTGGTAATACCTACTCGCAGCTCCACCAAACCCTTCCTCCTGATTAGACCCTGAAGTCAGTTGAAAAACCAATTGTGACTGACTTACCACACATTATGACTGATTTTTTCAACTAGTTTGAAATTTCTGACTTCAACTAACTGAAGAAAATCCAACCAATTTTTTCAACTTTCACCATCGTTGAATTTTATTATGTAGCAGTTTGTCATACTTTTTAAACTTCATATATTTTTTTAATTAAAATGCCAACTATAAAAGTTAATAAAATGTATGGAAAAGTCCCCTCTCTTGAAATCAATGGGGCACGTGCACACACAGCATTCGCTTTCAGACATCACAAAACTGGGCTGCATGTGCCTACGTGGGGGCGTGTTGGTGGGTTAAGGTCAGGAAGCAGCTCCGTTTTTAGCATTTGGGATTTAGCAGCATTATAACTCCATAAATGGGCAGAAACAAAAGGAATTTTTTATGCCCCTCAACTCTGGGGCAGGTGAGGTATTGCATATGTTGGAGGGAGCAGCAACTAGTAAGTAGCAGTTAAGAAGCTGTCTGCTCTTTAAAATGTGAATACAAAGTGCAGTGAAACAAATCTACACAGAGTAGGGACTCACTAAAGCACAATAACCAGTCAAAACAACAACAAAATATACTAAGCCCCTGAAAGTAACAAGTTGAAGCTGGGCAGTAAAACAGTACACGGTATAGTAAAATAAGCAACAGTAGTACTACTTACTTAGAAAACGAAACTGTCTAAAATACAGTATAGGTAGGGCCTCTTAAACACCCTACAGAAGCTAGAAGGTACCCTTTTGCAAACAGAGCTAACCATCAATATATGTTAGTTTACTAGTAGTCATAGAATCTGTAAGACTAAAAACAATTTAAGGGAGGACCCCTAGAAATACCTCCTGTATGGTATACCAGAACTGAGATGTATCCATAGTTTAAATCTAAAGCTAAAAAAAACCTCATGCATATTAAAAAACAACATTTTCTGACACAGTTTCTGAACTTGTTTTGGCTTTCAGCATGTACACTAATGTGTTTTGTAAAATTTTATTCATCTTGCCATAAGGACTTTAATATTTAGTCTAGCAGATTCCTATAGTGGCAAACAACAAACATTTTGTCCATTGGACCTAAATGAACATGCTCCGTGCTCCAGCCTCCTATGGGTCTGGGAACTCACCAACCGACCACCTGTGCCTGGCCTGCTCCACGACCTCGTGGGGAGTCTGATATACTCACAATGCCACCACAGTCAGAGAGATCCCAGCTGTGCCGCCAGCAGTAGATCAATGATGATCAATCGCCTTGGCTTTTCAAGTTCGGCCCCCTGGGCCCCACAGCCCCCAAGCCCTCAACCAGCCAGACAAGTCAGCCCAGCATGCAGCAGACACACAGACAGACTGAGTAGTCTGTGAGAGACCATCCTCCTCCTCCTTCCTACTGCCCACTGCCCAGCCCTGGTGGGCTTTACATACACATCCCATACAGTACTGTGCTCACCGTAGTAGCCTGTTGCCAGTTTGGTCAGGTGTCGGGTGATGATTCGGTCAGCGGCGTTGGGTGGCTCCATGGCTTAGGCTGCTGCTGCTGCTCTACTCAGCGGTGGTGCCAGTGTTTTTTTTGAGCTGTGTTCTCCCTCCTCCCAACCCAAGCAGTCGGTCCCCAACCCAGACCCACGTCCCCACTCTGGTATTCTGTGCAGTGGTACTAGTGCACCTACCACTCCTCTTCCTCACTGACTCTGAAGACCTGACCAAGACTGAGCGAGAGTCACCCGACAGGTCCGGCCGACAGGATCATGGGCTGATCCCGACCACGACCAGACCACTGACTTGCTGCCTTCACGTAATTGCTGCCTGACTTTGCTGGAGGACTGAATGGGACTTGCACAGCCACACACTAGTCTCTCTCTAGGCACCGGACACATCAGGACAGTGGGATACAGTTAACTTATTTTTAAATTAAAGGCCGAACCACCAGACTTCATCTCTGCAGGAAAACGCTGCTTGCTCCGTTGCCCACACACCAACACAGATGCCTCCTCTCCCGACAGTCTCCTTTCCTACCTAGATACGGTCTCCCCGCCACCTAGTGCAGCCAGTCACAGACATTCTCAAGCTCCTGGCTCCGCCTTCTATCTCTCCTAATTGGTGGATGCTTCATGTCCAGGAGCCAGGGGTGCATTTTATTGGCTGTAAGGCTCGATGCTGGCAGTTGAGGATTGTTAGATATTCGCGGCCCCCCTGGCCCCCCTCCTTCCCTCCCCCAAGAAAGAAAAAAAGAGAAAACACACTGCAGTGCACCACAAAAACAAACCTGGATGGGTCATGGAATCATCAACTGCAGTGGATTTCAACTCCACTATTTTATGGCTGCAATCCAATGCAATTGCAACTGATTGCAACTACATTGAATTGCAACTGACTATTTCAACTGCCGACGACTGCTCTGGGGTCTACTCCTGATTCCCTGCTGCTGAACTACTCCAGGCCAGAGATCTTTCTGCTATAGAGCCCCATCTGGATGAATGCCCTGCCCAGTGCCATCTCCTCTGAAAATTAAATAGGCCACTTTAAGACCACTCTCAGGGAACACCTCAGTTCCTCGAGCACCTGCGACTGCTACTAGCCCACCCCCTGGTGCTCCCTCCAACCACAGAATGTATGACTTCTCCAGGCTTGCCTCTTTCCCCCCACTGTTTCCCCCTCAGTTCCACCTCCCCCTCACTCCCCTTATGGCATGAACCTGGGCATTTAACCTAAGTCTTTGACTGCTCTGGAGCTACGACAAAGGATCTCCATCCTGCTAACCCTCTGATCGTTGCACTCCTACTGTTTTCCTCCCCCAACTTCTGAATTCCTGTATTTTAATTCCTGCTTGCTAATGTATAAGTGTTGTATATACGTGTAATTACTGTTACGTCACTGCCTCTGTATTGTATCGCTGAACACTATTTTGTACTGTTTGTAATGTGATGTGGAGCCTTTGTAAATGAGTCTGTGACCCAAAGGTTTGTAATTCGGATACCTCTAATAAATAAAATAAATAAATACCTATCCATAAGTGTTGTATTGTATTACCTTCCTATAACAGCAAAAAGGGCTATGCATACCATTTGATGTGAGACCGTGACCTCATGCAATGCCTTACTAAGCAAGACCAGGTCAGTAAGGGCAGATGGGCAGCAACTGATGTGACAGAGGGAACAGTATGCGCTGACACTGCTGTCTCCCTCTACAAACCGTAGAGATACCACTAGTCATACTGAATAAAAAGTAACAGTATGTGTGTATTCCTTCCACTTAAACTTATGGGGTGAAGGCTGGCCAAGTAGAGGGGCCCCACAACATCAAAAATCCTGCTGGAGGGCCCCCAAACCCTGAAGCAGGTCCTGCCCTCCAGCCCTGATCCCCGATGGTACAGTAAGCATACATACAGTAAAATGATCTGGTGGTCTAGGGGCCCTCCCCTATCCACGATCCCCATACATGTTATAATACACATATTCAGTTGCCCTGGTTGTCTAGTGGCCCCCCAGCCCCGACCCACAAACCACCATGTATGTAGTAATAGTATCAGTCATTTGTCTCTAAATTTAGGGACACGTACACTCAAAATGAGGGACACTGAGGGACACTGGCTCTCATAATGAGGGATACATCCTCATACGTGGAGATACAAGCTAAAAACCTTGTGGAAACCATTGCCATTATTTACGCAAATTGTGTGTTTTATTTAGCATATTAGAATAGTATTTGTCTCTGTTGTACAGTCTGAATTCACAGTACATTCTCGTTGTGTTTAGCACCATTTCCATGAGGGACAAATGGGGGATAGGGCAATTATGAGGGGTTCAATGAGGTATATCCCTCATAATGATGGACACTGAAGAGGTATGCCTGGTAGTCTAGTGGTCCTCCTCCCCATCCCAGATTCCCCATACGTGTATTATCAAACTATATCATATTCCCTGGTAGTCTAGTGCCCCCTGTCCCATCCCTGATTCTCCATACATGTAATATTAAAATATACCATAGTCCCTGGTAGTCTAGTGGTCACCCAACCCTGATTCCAGATCCAGGTTGTAATGTACAACATGTAGTGTTAGCCCTGATCTCCCATACTAAATAGTATATCATCCCTGGTGGTCCAGTGGATTGCAGCAGCCCCGATCCCCTGTAAATGCCAAAATCCAAATACCTGGTGGTCTAGTGGATGCCACACCCCACAGTACCTACCACCCTGATCCCCCCCCATTCTGTTACCGAGCTGGCAACTAGCCCACCGCATACCTCTGCAGCCAGCCACCAATTGAGCTCTGAAGGAGTGCATAATACAGTATGCGCTCATTCAGAGGTCAGTCGATGGCTGGCCGCGGAGGTGTGAAGTTGGTTGAGCCAGTCACTAGCTCTGTTACAGAATGGAGGGAGTGGGGTGGTAGGCACTGCAGGGTGGGGTTCCACTAGACCACCAGGTATTTGAGGTTTGGCATTTATTGAGGATCAGGGCTGCTGCAGTCCACTGGACAACAGGGGATGATTTACTATCTAGTATGGGAGATAGAGGCTGACACTGCATATTGTACATTACAACTTGGATAGGGGATCGGGAACTGGGACTGGTGGGGCCACAAGACTACTAGGGACTATGATATATTTTAATATTACATGTATGGCGAATTGTGGATGGGGCCACTAGACTACCAGAGACTATGATATATTTTAATATTGTGTGTATGGGGATTCGGGGATGGGAGGGGGCGAGGGGGCCACTAGACTACCAGAGAATATGATATATTTTATTATTACATGTATGGGGGATTGGGGTTGGGGGGGCACCGAACCACTAGGTTGACTTGTGTCAGGCAGTCCAGGGCTGCTGTGTCCACGCCCCCCATCCTTACTTTTCCCCCAAGTTTAGACATGCTTTTCAGCAGCGGAAATTCGCGCCAGGCTATATGTCGCACTACCACCCGTTGTGCGGCCTTATACCTTTGAATATCCCAGAATCCCTGTACACATGTCCCCACCCCTCGCTAAGTCCCATGCATGCATTATGGTTTAGCGCTGGTGCTAACCCGTTGAGCTGGCGCGATTTTAGCTTTTAAATATGGTGCTCCAGCGCTACTGTGATGCAATCCTGGTGCAAATGGTTTGTGCCCGCTGCAATCATTTGAATATCTGCCCACATGTCTTTAACTGTTGTGTGTTTTTCGATCACGTGCACTATTACAGTATATGATGTCATTCGGACTATAAAAGTGGTGGTATGTAACTGTGGGATCATCTTTTGATAATGGAGATATCCACTCCAATACACATCAAGATGGGCAACTTTTAATCAAGTTTTGGCAGGTTCCACTATGCCTCGGTGACAAATTTTATGTCGACCGATGGCACAGCAACAGCACAACACTGCCAACTGGTGTGCTGTCGCTTGGGATTTGGTGCAAGTGTTTTCTGTGGGGGGCTTTGCCCCACACACCCCATGCAGGGGGCACCCCGTACTATAAATTACCAACTCCAGTCAGAGTTGGTTCAGGGATGGGGGCAAACACCTTTCCGGCACCAGTGTCAGGTAGCAGAGACCATCACAGCGGCTGCCAACAATGTCGATGTGATGGTCTTCACCGTGGGAGTCTTGTGCACAGTCAGTATACAGTTTTGGTACCTGTAATAAAGTTATGGCACCTTTTCAAATATTGTTTTGAGCAGCATCTTTTATCGTAGAGGTGGTGAGGGTTGGATTTTTTTAGCATACTTTGATTGCTTTATTTGTGTTTAAAGATATTTCACAACAAACAAAAGCAGTTTAAGGGATTCCTGGCAAGGATATAAAAAAAATCTGAATTGAAAATGAGTTAGGTAATTATTTATATATAGACTTGTAGCTACTGGAAGTGCATATTTTCTTAATGGTGATTATTATTTTGAAAATAATGAAGATGGCGGGCCCTATATTCAGTCAGCAGTGCCTGTGCTGCACTCTTGCCAGCATCAGCACACTGCCACCAGGATATTTTAAGACAGCCCCGCACTAACACCTGTGAATATTAGACTCAGTGTGCACGTGCAGCACAAATGCATAGCTCAGGTGCAGCACAAGGCACTTGCACAGCACTGAATATAGCACTAAATGTAACCCTCTACACAGGTGCAGCCCCAGGGGGGACTGTGGATGTGAGAAGAAGGCACCAATGAAAGACACACTATGCAGCCATAGCAGCAAAGGTGTCACAAGTATTTATTAATGAAAAACAAATGAGCAACAGCCTGTAGAAAACAACCAAAACAAAAATGAAAAAAGGGCACCCACCTGTTAACAAAACAAACAAAGCAAAATGGCACCCACATGTGATACAGTATATACAAAAGCAAAACTAAGGACATCGACCCATTATATATGCAAAACTAAAACAAAGAGCACCCACCCATTATCAATCAAACTAAACAATAGGCACCCACCCATGACAAGAGGGGATGACATAAACAAAGGGCAATTCCCCATATAAATGAGGGCACAAGGAGGGCAACAGCCTGTATGGGGGAATAAAAAAACAGATGGGGCAACTGCTCTGAAAAAAGGGAGGAACAAAACAAATTGGGCAACCACCCATATAAGGGGGAAATAACAAACACAAATGAGGTAACTGTCTGTATAAGGGAGGAATAACAAAAACATATGGGGCAACCACCTGTATTAAGGGGGAGTAACAAAAATAAATAGGGTTCCACTCATATAAAGGGGATAACAAAAACAGATGGGGCAATAGCCCAGAAAAAGGGGGAACCAATACAAATAGAGCAATCAACTGGAAAAAAGAGGGACCACAACAAAAAGGGCAACTCCCCGTTGTAATCAAGTCCATGCCTTCAGGGGGTTGCTGCAGCAGGTGTTGGTGGTGGCTGCTGCCACTATAGCTCCGTGACCGGGTCTTGTATGGCCTGTGTATTCTCCACCACACTCTGAATCAGGGTGGGCTGTAGACAAATCTACCTGCACAGCAGGTCATCCCAGCCTTCTCTGCATGGCATCCTTTCTGCCTCCTTCCAGCCAACTATAAAAAGAAATACACTGAACTGAGCCAGCTGTGCACAGAGGACAAGGGACACAGGAGTGGCAGAATGTACATAACAAATGTACAACCAGATGACACATAGGCCAACATGACACACACAGGTAGCCAGTCACACACTCGCAATGGAATGTGTGTGGCAAACCAGAAACAGCAGTGAGTACCCAAATAATAGGGAACTACAAATACAAATCTACTATTCTCCAACTGAGATGGACTAAGCTGTGTAAGGGACACACAACACCGGCAGAAATGAAAGCTGTGAAAATACAGCCCATGCCACAGCAGCACCACGGTAGAGTGCAATAGGCAGTGTAAAGGCCCAAGTGGCTATGAGTTGCACCCACAGTGCATTGCAGACCAGGTGTCAGGCACACAGGCTCTTCTGTGCAGGTCAATGGACATCCAAGACACACACACACACACGTGCGCGTGCACACACACACACAGTATACACAACACAGCTCTATACGGATGATACCATCATGCAGCACTGTGTGGAGCAGGCAAGGTAGCATGTGAATGCAGCAGTGTGGTATGTGGGTGGACACTAGACACACTGTACCATGGTCACCACACCCCTTCCATCCCAGCAGATTCTGGTCCCACCCTAAGTAGAGGGTTTCAACTTATACAGAGACAGTGCAGGACATTGGCCCTGTGAAGACCCAATTGCGTTCTAATGTATGCATGGCTCCACTCATGTGCCATGGAAAGATCACAGTCTGGACATCATGGTGTTGGTTGGACACTACCATTGATGCACAACAATGTTGAACAAATGTAATACGGTACATTTAACATTCATCAATGAGTCCCCCTGCTGTTAACCCAATGCAACATAAGGCCATCTCTGGTGATATGCAACAGTGTGACAGTCATTATGGCACTGGAAATGGCACTGATGCAGGCAGATTGCCATAGGTGCTGTATGCTGCACATGCCATGTCACAGAGTTGTACTAGTACAACAATGGCCCATACCTATCTCTGCCAGACAGGTATGAATACTTACTCCAGGGCAGACCATGTGGCACAACAGATCCAACTGAATATGAAAGATGTACCACCAGAGCTGTGTGCATTTCTACCAACACGCTGGTGTACCAGGTCTGCAGCACAGGGGATGCAGCACTGCACAGTGTAATGCATGCAAAGGCACAGTACACACATGCAGGACAGCAAGCCTGTCACAACAAGAAGCGAAACAGCAGATTGCACAGCCCCAACACACCACAGTGCCAGTGGTGGGACAATAATCCTAGGGCCAAGTGAGTGTCCCCAGCCACAAGTGTGTAGGTGTTGTCCCCCGGGCATGCATCCAACCTGGCAAGACACAAATGAACATCCTCTTCCAACAGCAGAAGCATGCAGTATAGTATAGACATACAACCCAGATTGACAAACACACAATCCAGGTAACTTACATGGATGCGTGTCCCACATACTGTGCTGCTGTTCCCTGACCATGTGGAGCCCCATCATGGCCAATCAGCCCCTCCTCCACCACTGGTCCTGGTAGCTCCACACTGGTTGTCCAGCCCTGGCTTGGCCTTGGTGTTTGTGGAGGAAGACAAAGGAGACATGTGACCAATAGCATGCAGTGGAGCACGTGGCACACTACCATAATCCCTAAGCAGTACACACACCTATATGCCGGTACTGTGCAGCAGCAGCCACATGTACGTGGTGGGGATGGACAGGGCCACATCTTACCATTGTGTACAGTCATGGCACATCACACAAGTAGGTGTACCATGGCCAAAGTCCAGCTGCATTGCTACATACCAGTATTGTAGCTATGGCCTAGCACTGTGTACACAAGGCCTGTGTAGTGCCCCTGTCCAGTCATCCTCACCACCCCTGTGCAACATAACCATACTTGTCAGCTACATGGCATGTATACCTCATATTACATAGTAGGATGCATGTAGGCCCCTGTTGCATACAATAGGGGCACAGGAAGCATACTTGTACAATAGTAGGGGTGGACATCATACCGTAAGTGTAGCCCAACACAGTGTCAGGACCTACAGTGGTACACCAACTCCAGTATAATAGTATACGATGTATTATGTGGCATATGCATACCAGCACCCATTCTAGATAACTTGGACAGTTTACACAGAACAGACAATGGCCTCAGAGAATTGCTGTTCATTACACCTACAGTGCTGGCTACAATTAGTCTGTATGTCTCATGACATATTCTAACATGACACAGCACCCATAGACGGACAGTGATCACATGTCATATCACTGTTGTAGCACACACCCTTGGTGGTATGGCAAGTGCAGGACTCTGAAATTCACAGCAGGTCCTGTATTGCACAGGGCAATAGGGATGGCTACTGAGACACATGCGTTGGTTATGCTATATAGGGCTATACCACGGATCAGTTCTTATAGGACAGAATGGACACAACAGGGATACACTGGTATAGTGCATATTCCGTCAGAGACAGTAATCGAGAAGTACAATATCATGGAAACTGTACTGCACACAAGACAACACAGCAACCATACAAACAGCCTGCTGTACTCACCTGGCTCTGGCATAGTGTCACTCTCTACCATAGCCATGAGCTACTGTAAGCATCTGGTATCTCTCCATGATAGGACACTGACTCTGTGACAGCACTGATCCCCATCCAGACCACTCCAGTGCAACATGCCTGGTGCTATCCCTCCCCACAGATCCTCAGATTTCACACCTGGGCCCATCTGCTGCCTCTGCACCACTCCCAGTAGCTTGTCCTCCCTGAAGAACACCAGGCCCACTGGGTTGGCCAGCACTGTGGCCTTCAAGGGGGTGTCTTTTTGGTGAGCAGCCTTCCATTGCCTGTCTGGCCTTGTGGTTTATTGCCTATCACCAGCCCTCACACCCAGCTAGTGACAAGTCCTTGGCTGTATGGGTGTGGACTGCCATTTTTGTAGTGGGTTTCTGTACTAGTGCTACACTAACATTGAATAGCACAGCATTATGTATGTTTCCAGTTGGGGAGGGGCTGTCCGTACACTGCCAGGACTGAGTCAAATGAGCACTGTACCATGCTGCACAGGTGCAATGCCATAGTGCAACATCAAGACATTGACAATGACATGTGAAATCATGTCTGTGCTGCATGGGAGACATAGCACTAGCACTGTAGCAATGTTTGCACTAGCGCTAATACATTAGTCCATGGGAAAACCTGCAATATTCAAACATGTATGCACATGGGCTAATTTCACAGTGAAAAGGTAAAATCCACATTTGCCTGTCATTACTGGAATGTATGCATTTGTTTGTTTGTCTAAGTGTGCCTGAAGAATATGAATGAAGCCAAGGGCACCACACAGATTCCACAGAAGTACAGCACATGGCTCATGGCTCATGGCTAGAAGTAGGTATATTGTGGAATGGCCTACAATAGAGTCATAGGTAATCATAGCACTGTGTTTATGATGTATCAAGATTAGACCATTGTTATATCTGCACATGGCCAAGGGCTGTGTTAGGCAGGCAGCTAGCTATGTGTTTGGACAGCCATGTCCGGACATGAAGGAAACACATTTGTATCTCAGCTAGGGGGTACTGCAGCCATGCATGGTATAGACTCTAGGAGGGTATATCCACCCAATAGACTCCTTTGGTATCAAAGCCCTGGGGGGTCCCAACCCCACAGGGGCCCGATTGTCACCCAAACCTTGTGGGGGTGTTACCCTCACAAAGACTTCATTGTCACCCATGCCCCAAGGGGGTGCTACAGCACCAGGTGGATGGCAAGTGGTGTCCAGCAGCAGGGGCAGTCATGGCTGTGCCCAGCCAAACAGGGGGTAATAAAGGACTCCAACAGCAGGGAGCAACAGGTTTTCACTGCTTCAGGATTCGGACACTGAGCAGGCTGAGGTTGCTACAAGCAGGGCAGCAGAAGCAAACTAAAAACATCCAGACAAAAGAACAAAATAACAGGATCTCAGCAGATAAGGGCAAAAATAACATAATAATTGTAGGGATTCAATGATAAAGGAAATAGAAGAGTGAAAATGCCCCTACAGAGGTAAAAGCTAGATGCCTCCATGGGAGCCACAGTGCAGAGAGATACAGAACGTATTGTCAAGATTATGGAGCAAGAAAGTGGCATAAAGGGTGTTGTCATTCATATCAGTGTAAATGATATCACAGGTAAATCACTGGAGGAAACCAAAACACACATCTAGGCATTCAGTGAGAAACTAACCCCTTTATCATCCTTCCTAACCTTCTCTGAGGTACAACCAGTATGTAAGAGGAGATACAGCTTACAAAAAATCAGGGAAACAGATATCAATGAGCTAAACTCATGGCTATGAGCTTGGTGTCTAGAAAAAAAGGCATCACTACATCAGTGATTGGAATGATTTTTGGGACAGGAGGTTCTTTAGGTGGGATGGCCTCCACCTCACCAGGGAAGGGGAAAGAGCACTCAGTCAGAAACTCAACGTTTTTGTGGGGAGTTGAAACTAATGGATGGGGAGACAGTGGCTAAACCAGGCCTGCAAAATGGAGTCCAGGTCACCTCTCCCCATACTACAAACAGAAAACACTCTGCAAAAACAAAATACAAGGATACAAAGAATACAAACACAGCAAACAAAAATGCAACAAAACCAGAAAGGCAGATGTGGAAGGCAATGGTAGTAGTTCACCAAATAAAACTGTGGAGCTAATAGCCTTCATTGTGGATGCAAAACTTGATTGGATAGCAATAACTGAAACATGGTTCAATGATAACCATGAATGGGATGTAGACATTCCAGGTTTTAGTCTCTTTAGAAAGGACAGGAGGGGAAAAAAGGGGGAGGGGTAGCATTGTATATAAGGGAGGGTATAAAGGTGACTGAGGTTCAGGGAGCACAAATGGGCCAGAGATTCTATGGCTCACGATTGAAGAAGGCAAAGGCTCAGTCACGCAGGTTGGAGTAGCCTACAGGCGTCCAGCACACGACGTGGAGGCAGACAAAAGCCTGCTAGAAAACAACTAACATGACCTACAAGGGGAAAGTGATCCTGGTCAGAGATTTCAATTTACCAGTTGTAAATTGGAAGTCCTTCACTGCCACTTTATCCAGAAGTAAGGATATTATCAGAGCCCTGAGAGGAGCTGGACTGGAACAACTTGTTGCAGACCCCACATGGGGGAACTCTGTCCTAAATTTAGTCCTAACAAACAGCAGAAAGGTTATAGGGGTTGAATTTGGGAATCATCTGGGGTCAAGCAACCATAGAACTGTTTGGCTTGAAATCTGTACAAAGGAGGACCTTAGCCACTCAAGGACCAAGGTCAGTGATTTCAAGAAAAAAAAATTAATTTCACAGAGATGAGAAATCAACTCAGGAAGGCACTGGAAGAAAAGCCACCTGGGAGAGTAGAGGAGACTTGGAACCACCCTAAAGAGGCATTATACAAGGTGGCAGGAAGATGCATGAGAATAGTCAGCAAAACACAAAGGAGAGAAACCCAATTCGGTTCACAAGGAAGTACAAGGCACGATAAGGGAAAAGAAAATGGCACTAAAAGGTACAAAGTCTCTAAAAGGATGAGGACATGGATTTTTATAGGATCAAATTGAAGGAAAGATAGAAAAATCAGAGATGGCCAAAGCAAACAGAAGAAAATATTGCACAAGATATCTTGGGAGGTACCAAGAATTTCTTCAGATATATTAGCGATGGAAAGAAGAACAAAGGGGGAATAGTCAGACTCAAACTGGAGTGATGGGAGATGATAAAAGGGGACATGAAAAAGGTGGAAGCACTGAATAAATACTTCTGCTTGGTATTTACAAACAAAGCAGAGGGAGATGGACCCAACTTGATAGCTGGAATCAGACAGGCTGAGGGTGTTGACTTAAGCCCTTTTTTTGTAGAAAGGGTTATGAAAGAATTAGCAAAGCTAAAAACAGACAAGGCCATGGGTCCAGATGGGATTCATCCAAGGATACTAAGAAAGCCAAAAGAGGTGCTAGCACTACCTCTGATGGATCTCTTTAACAAATCTCCACAAGAAGGGATAGTTCAGGAGGACTGGATGAGGGTCACAATGGTCCCTATTCACAAGGGGGGAAACAAGGAGGAGTCAGGATGCTACAGGCCAGTCAGTCTGACCTCTGTGGTGGGTAAACTGATGGAATCCCTGCTCAAGGAGAGGATTGTGGGGTTCCTGGAGGCCAGCGGGCAGCAGGACTCCATGCAGCATGGGTTCATGACAGGCAGATCCTTCCAGACCAACTGTGTAATGTTTTTAGACTGGGTCACAAGTACATTGGACCAGAGGAGCAGAAGATGTACTCTTCCTGGATTTTAGTAAGGCCTTTGACTCTGTACCCCACAGAAGGCTGCTAAAGAAGCTAAGGCAGGTGGGAGTCAGAGGGGGGATAGTATCATGGGTAAGAAACTGGTTGGAGGGCAGAACCCAGAAGGTCATGGTAAATGGAGCCGTATCTAGTGGGAAGTGGCAAGCAGGGTGCCCCAGGGCTTGGTCCTGCAGCCTCTATTCTTCAACAAATTCATTAGCGACATCACAGAGGAGCTGGGAGGGGGAAGGTGTGCCTATTTGCAGATGACACTAAGCTCTGTAATAGGGTTGACACAGTGGAGGGGGTAAATCAAATGAGAGATGACCTCCACAAACTTGAAAAATGGTCTTCCGCATGGCAACTGAAATTTAACGCCAAGAAGAATAAGTTTATGCACCTAGGAAAGGGCTACACCAGGGCCAAATACTACTTGCGAGGGGAAAAACTTATCGCCTTGAGCCAAGAGCGTGATTTAGGGGTCATCATTTTGGAAGACTTGAAGGTTGGTAGTCAGTGTGAGAAGGCAGCACTAAAAGCAAACTGTACGCTGGGATGCATAGGTAGGGGCATCAACTAGCAGACGGACAGAGGTAGTCCTGCCTCTATACAGGTCATTGGTGAGGCCCCACATTGAGTACAGGGTCCAGTTCAGGAGGCCACACCTAAGAAAGGATATTGACAGAGCGGAGACGGTCCAGAAGAGGGCAACTAAAATGATACGTGACTCCAGGAAAAGAGCTACGAGGACAGACGGGGAGCTCAACATGTGGTCTCTGGGGCAGCGGAGGGATAGGGGGGATATGATATAGACCTTTAAGTACCTCAAAGGGTTAAACACAGTCCAGACAAATGAGCTGTTCCAGCTAAATGCATCCACTGGGACATGAGGTCATGGCTAGAGATAGGCAAAGTCCACAAAATTCGCTACGTGAATCAGTCTGCGAATTTTGTGGAAGTCTCAAAATAATCTGCAGGGGAAAATTGTGAAGTTCAACCCACGAAGTGTGGAATTTCACCTGTGAAAATGCCTTATTTTGCCCATGAATCGTGGAATTTTGCCCCGAATGGTGGAATTTCACCACTCGCGGGCAAAATTCCACACTTTGCAATTAAAATTCAGCACTTTGTGGTGAAAATTTGCACGTGAAATGGTAAAATTAGATGGATGAATTCACAGATTGCTCCACGGAGGCGTAATTTCCTGACTTTGCCAGCAATTAAAAACTTTACTGCATCTCTAGTCATGGTCTGAGGGTGGGGGAGCAAAGTTCTTCTTCACTAAGAGAGTGGTGCACCGTGGTATGGGTTACCTGAGGAGATGGTAGAAGCCAAGATAGTTACAAGAATGCGTGAGATAGATACAAAGGAATTGTGACAACAAAGACAGGGAGATGGGGGGGGGGTAATCCAAAACATGAGCAGACTAGATGAATCACCGATCTCCATCTGCTGACAGATTCTATGGCCAGGATATTCAAACTGCACCTAGACAGGGTGCAAGTGGTTGCTCCGTGCAAGTGAGTTGTGCGGCGAGTGCAAAAGTGCTATATTCAAATGAGATGCGCTTGTGCATCTTGTATAAATACGATAAAAATGCCTCTGGTGCAAATGGGGGCTGCCGACATTGCTCCGGCATATCCCCCTGCCCCATCTGAATACCTGGAATGGGGATGCACCGAGCGCAAATTCCAGATATTCAGACCAAAACATGCAAATGGGGCCAGTAGCCATGCAAGGCATAAATGGAGCCATCTGCATGTCATTATGGCCCCATTTGCATGTCCTGCACAGGGATGTGCCTGGCAGAATGCACCGGATACCCTGCAATTAGGTTGTTGGGCCATGGTCCCTGGTAGTCTAATGTCCCCCCTCCCTTTCCCTTACCCAGATCATGCCACATTAAATACATTTTCATTCCCTGGTAGCCTAGTGTCCCCCCTCCATTACCCGAATCCCGTCCATATCATAAATATATATTGAAATTCTCTGGTAGTCCAGTGGTGCCCCACATCCCTTCCCTGAACCCCATCCGATTAATAAATATCTCCCAAAATACCCTGGTGGTCCAGTGGTGCCCCCTCCCTTCCTTGAACCCAGTCTGTATTATGAATACATCACAAACTTCCCTGGTAGTCTAGTGGCCTCCTTCCCAGCCCTGGTCGTAAATATCATAACAATCCCAAGACTTACATGGTGGTCTAGTGGACCCCCAACCCACTGAGGAACACACACTTCACCTTGCTCCCCCCCTCCCAGTAGGCCATGCAGCCAGCAGGCAGCACATCACATGCATGCCTCCACAGCTGCCTGCCGACTGAGCTGTCTGTGAATGACAGCATACTGTACACCTTGTCACACTGATCAATGGGCCTGCAGTGTGTACTGTACTATGTACTGTGATACTACAGGATTGGTGGAAAAATTAGGAGGGACCTGAGTAAACTAGAGGAATGGTCAAGAGTGTGGCGACTAAGATTCAATGCAAAGAAGTAGAAAATCATGCATTTGGGGCACAGAAACCCAGGAGAGGCTTACATGATGGGGGTAACTGATGGCCAACAAACAGGAAAATGATCTGGGGAATCATGTCAAATGATATAAAGGTGGCCAAACAATGTGCCATGGCTGTGGGAAAGCCAGTGGGGTACTGGGGTGCATAGGGAGAGGTATCATCAGCAGAAGAAAGGAGGTGGTGATGCCACTGTACAATCATTAGTGAGACCTCATCTGGAGTACTGTGTCCAATTCTGGAGGCTGCATCTCTATAAGGACATAAACAGGGTAGAGGCAGTTCAGAGAAGGCAACAAAAATGTTGCAGGGCCTACACCAAAGTCACATGAGGAGAGACTGGAGGACATCAATATGTTTACCCTGGAGAGAGTGCAGAGAGAAGGGATATGATACAGACCTTCAAATATCTTAAGGGCAAAAATAAGGTACAGGAGGTAGCGTCTTTCAGAAAAAGTGATATTCTAGACCAAGGGTCATGAGGCTGGAAGGGGTAGACTTAGGGGTAACGTGAGAAGTATTTCTTCACAGAAAGGCTGGTGGATGCATGAAACAGCCTGCCAGTGGAGTGGTGAGGGCAGATTCAGTAGGGAATTCAAAATCCATGGGATAGGCACAGAGAAACCAAGCAATAGGAAGGATAACAAGGCCAGAGATCAAGTAGAGTCTGTGGTTTTCACAGCAGGTAGATAAAATGGGCAGACTGAGTGGCTTAGCAGTCAATATCTGCTATCAATTTTATGTTTTATAACCCCCCATGGCTTGTTATTTCTTTTGATTAGTATTGCTCAGATAGTATCCAAGAAATTAGGATACCACCAAATACCTGCCATTTGGCAGGATAGTGGATCTGGTTGGATAGCAGTGCCATCCAACCTTGGATTCGACCCCCCAGGATCCAGATCAGATTACCCAGATTCTGACATCAGATCCCTGGATCTGACACCAGGATCTGATGTCAAATCCCTGAATCCGATGTCAGATAATGCAGAATACAACCTGGGATCAGACCTCCAAATTTGGACGGATCCCAGGTCAGATCCCACTTGGATAGTGCCCCTATTTGATGGCTCACAGTCGGATCCACAGAGGTACCATCTGAGCAACACTACTCTTGATCCCTGTTATTTCTTAAATGTTATGATTTATGAATACGGTTTGTTAAAACATTAATCTGCTGTGTGCTCTGTACTCAACATCTGGGTCTGAAGATGCAATGATGTGGGAACTATACATCTGTGACTGCCTGGCCATCCTGGGGTCACACCTGTGAAGCTGATCCTGCATCCCTGGTCTGCTGTTACTGCATCTGCTGCAATGTTTCCCTCTGGGGCTAGCTAGCATATCTCTCTGCTGAGTGCCATGCAGCCCTTCAGATAAGTCTATTTTGGACGTATTTTTACATCCAAAAATTAGCTCAAAACATCCAAAAATGAGCCCTCTGGAGTCATTGACATCCAGTAACATTCCCCATGCTTAAGACTGATGTCCTTTTTTGATTGTGTGGACATCACGTTAAGTTGTTTTTTTTTTTCAATCCTGTGGACAGGTGCCACCATGCCAGTTGCCATGGCAATCTTTTCTTTTTTTCAAAATTCTGTTACTGCCTGCCTGCCCCCCCAAAACTCCCATCAGCATTCATTTCTCACATGCTCACGCACAGACCATTTGGTGCCTTTAGTTGGTGTGAGGACAGTGTGTTCCAACAGAGGAGAGCAGCCTAGAGTGAGCCTCAGGGCAGGAGTGAGCATCTGAGTGAGTTGCTTGTGATTGAGCGAGTGCTAGGGCGGAGTCAGTCTCGGGACTCTTGGGAGTGAGTAGGGACATTAAGTCAGATGAAATCATCAAGAGCGACTTCAGCTCAGACAGCAGTTTGTTTTAGCTGAGAGAGGATCTGAGTAAGAGGGCCGTGAAGTTGAACCAGTCCACGCCACACATGTGATGGTGCTGTGGTGTTGGTCACCCATGGCCCAGTCGTAGGCTGAGGCTGAGCAGAGGAGCTTAGTGGGACTGGTCTCGTGGGAGTAGGACTGGTCTGGGAGAGAGCCTTTCACCTGAGGACTGGAGCAGCCTGGGTTTGGTTGCGCCATGAGCGACAGTCGGAACGGAAGGAAGGTGGACTCTTATGAAGTTGTGGATTGCATGGCATTGAGGCTGAGAGGAGTGAGCTACTGCTGCATGCCTGTGAGGAGCGGAGGGCCAGAGGCGTCATCTGGAAGAGGAAGGTAGATAGAGGCTAAGAGCCAGTCCTGAAGTGAACCTGACACTGTCTGCCTGCCAGGGTTCCATTCCATAACCTCAAGTTGCCGTTGCACAGCACAAGTTGCAGCCTTGCAGAAGTGCAGAAAGGAGTGAGGGATGAGTTATCTAAAAGGATAAAAGATGCTTTTTTATTATTAGACATACACAAAATCTTTACAGGATAGACGCAGACCCCAAAGTAGCTCATGAGTCATGATGATGTAAAAATTTGCCCCTTTGCCAGGCCAGTACGTAGATACATATACAATCTATACTTTGTATAGTCGAAGAGGAAGTTAAACGATTTAATATTCATCCCCAGCCTGATGGCTGTGAGTCTAACTTTGTGAGTGTGAATGGCTGCTTGTGACTGCATGGGAAGGGGGGCAGACAGGGGATGCCAGGCAACTGCTCACTCCCCAGGGATGTTCACAGAGTACAGTTTCCTTCACAAAGTGCGGTAATTAACATGATTGCATATTTAGTGTAGTGATACTGTAAACTAATTCTAAAAGGTGCCACTTTTGCCAATGTGATTATGTGCCTGCCATTAAAGAGTGCCTGAAAGTGCCGTGGGTGGGGGTAGGGACACAGTGATTAAAAGCACAGGTGGCCGGCAGCCGCATGGAGTAATAGGGATGTGGATCCACTGACCCCAGGGACCTTTACTTGGGCTAGGAGGGAGTCTGGGACTAGGGAGTGGTCCACTGGACAGCTGGCTGGAAGGGACCTTTTACTGGGCTGGGGGTAGGGAGTGGGTCACTGGACACCAGGGACCTTTACCTGTGATGGAGCTAAGGAGGGAGCAAGTAGACATCAGAGACCTTTAATTGGGCTATTGTTGCAAGGAATGGGGTATCCACAAGACACAAGGGACCTTTACAAAGTCTAATGTTAGGGATGGGTGATGCTGGACACAGACATCTGTCTACAAGCAACTTAACATACTATAGTACGATGGAAGTTACTTGAAGAGAACTGCAAGAACAAGTCATAGAAATAAACACATATTGTTTGCAAATGATTACTGTGTACTGTGCATTTGCCTTTCCTAACATTAAGAAATGTACAGTATTTATGTGGATGTAGCATGGATTACAGTGAGGTATTAAAAAGCCAAATAGTTGACTTCTAAAACTATAGGACTTAGGAGTATTTTGAGGGCAAAATTGGTCAACTGGAATTATTTTGAGTTCCAAAATTGACAGCTGGAGTATTTTGACTCAGTAAAACTGAAATGACTTTCAAATTTCAATCCATGGAAGCATTTCACTTCCACCAAAAAAAAATTATCTGAAGCCTTGGTATGTGTTGCAAATATGCAAAAGGTAAGGATTATGACACAAGCCTTCTTAGGAGTGTATTGCAGGGCATCACCAGAATGTCGAGGCACCTGAACAGCATCTTGAGCACACCAAAGACTTGCTCATTGACATTGTATGTAGGGATGTGTGCCATGTTGTACCTGTCCTCGGCAAGGGATGCAGGGTATAGGACAGGTTTTGAAGACAGGGATGTAGGAGGGTTTGCACTGTCCCCTGTGTAGGTAAAGGGCATGGGTTAGTGTCATCATTGGTGGCCGGGGGCAACCTCGGGCATATGCTCACTGACAATGTGCACACTAGGTATATCACCACCTTCAAATTTCTGGCACAGGATGGAACTGTAAATACAGCTGTAAAAAAGCTGGGGGGGGCTCACACCTTCACTAATGACATGAGCCTGGTGCTAACAGGTACAAGGGAACAACACATTTAGAAACTTGGAAACTAAAGTTTCCCAACCCTTTTTGCACTGATGCAGAGCCCACAGCTCGTTCACAATGCCAAATGGCCTAGCTTAGCTGAATATAGTTTTTATTGAAAGTACAGCAGTGCTCATCTAAAAACGAAGCTTTTGCAAAGTGCAAATGATTTCAGAACTGGAATGAACATCATAAAAAGTAAATAAACATGGAGGCACCACACAGATGCTTCCAGAACTGTGAAAAACAACCAGTGGCTGACAGTGTGCGTATCGAGTACGTGGACCAACTTTGGTGAATGCTCATCAGGTGCATGCATGCTGTCTAGCAACCATCATTTTTGTGTTTTTTTTTTTATTGTTCTGGATGCATTAGTGTGGTGCAGACAAGTTTATTTAGTTTCATGATTAATTAATTTCAGTTTTGCCATTGTTTGCACTCTGCACAAGCTTCATTTTTAGATGTGCACTACTGTACTTTTGATAAAAATGATCTTTAGCTAAGGTCGGCTGTTTGGCATTGTTTGTGAGCTATGGGCTCTGGGTCAGCACAACAGGTTTAGGAAAATGTTGTTTCCAAGTTTCTAAACAGGATGGAATTGTGACAGATGAAGGCATCATGGGCACTGCTGGGGTACCATGCCAGGACATTGATGATGTGCCCAGTTGCATCACATATTACCTGGCAGTTGATGGAATGGAATTTTCTATCCACATAGGCCTCTGTCCCCTTGCCCATGAGTGCATGGATGGCAACATCGGTGCAGACAATGGCACCCAGTATGGCCAGTAAGTACATGACTCAACAGAATTTTTGCATTGTTGCTGTTCGCTCCAATGGTGTGGTGGAAAATACAATAAACTCCCCAGCATGGACCAGAAGGGCATCTAGGATCTGACCAGACAGGCATGAGGTGGCAGTTTATGTGATGCTGGTGGTGTTACCACCAGTATCTGGAACGTTCCAGTGGTCAATAAACACAGTGCTGCTGTCATCTTGAGCTCTACAGACATTGTATGGCTGCAATGGGTATCTATTCAAGGCTGGTCATACAGCAGTTCACACAGTTGAATGAGCAAGGGCCTGTTGAGCCGGCAGTGACCCATGATTTGTTTGTCACTGAGGACTTTGAATGTGACTAGTGGACCGTACTGTCTGTTTGCAGCATGGTGCTCCAAGGCCTGCATTGGGGCCCGGTGGGGGGGTAGTGACCCATTTCTTATGCTCATTGACAGCCTGCATCAGGTATACGACATGTAGATTGTTGGTGAAACCCCACCGGAAGCACTGTGCCCACGTCTGAAGACCACATCTCAGGAAGTACAAAGACAGCATGGAGGCAGTCCAGAGTATGACAACTAAAATGATGCAGTCTTCATCAGAAGCTCTATGAGAAGAGACAGAAGGACCTCAATATGTACACACTGGAAGAGAGAAGGGTGAGCGGGGATATGATAGAGACCTACTGTATAAATACCTCAAAGGGGTAAAGGAGGGGCAGGAGGGGAATATTTTGTAGAGAAAAAGATGCTCAAGAACAAGGGGACATGTAATGAAGCTGGAAGGGGATACATTCAAGAGAGATGTGAGAAAGGGAGATGATGGGGGCAAAAACATGGTGATCCTCAAGCATGCATGGGATAGAACAAGGAAATCTTAGTGGGAAGCAAAGGGGGTTGAGGCAACTGGACATCAAATAGGGTCTGTGGTGACAGTACAGGCAGGGAACAAAATGAGCAGACTTGGTTGGTCAAGCAGTGCTTGTCTGCCATCAAATTCTATGTTTCTATGTGCCATTTTGGTTTTGGGTATCTGTGTGTTGCAGTGCCTTTCCCAGCCTCTGGGATCTGAACTGGATTAAGACCTGCTTTTATAGTCCTAACTTTGTGTTGTACTAAATTGCTTTAAATACCACTAGAGCAGCACTAAACTATTGAATATAGAGCTGCTCTGAACACATCACCGCCCCCCTTTTCCAGTGCCACATACATTAATTTTGCAGTCGTTCACTAGCATTCCTAACAGACACAATGCAGATGACTGAATATAGCAATCCAGCAGAAAATTTGGATTGCACCAGTGCAGTCTGCTGGTGCCAGTCACAAGCCTTTTGAATATGGAGACCATGTTGTTTTTAGCAAGGAAGAAGGCCACCTAGAAGGGACAAAATTATTTTATTTGTAATGAGACAACTATAACATGAGAACCCGTAGCTTGCAGTTAAAAGGAGAAACATGTAACACGGTCCATAGAGCCACATGGTTTATCCAGAGGGTAATAACAATCTGGAATCATTTACCCCATGGAGTGTTAGATAGCACGGATATAGAGACCTTCAAGGATAACTTAGATACAGTTTACAAAAAGGACTCTACCAGATACCCCCTTGTGTAAAGGGGTGAGTGTTTCATGAGCTGCATGGCCTCTATACTCATTCAAGTCTATGAGATCTATGAAAGGTCAGTGAAATCTTAAGTACCTCAGGGTGATAATTTAAATATTATATAACAAAATGTTGATACTTACAGCTGGATGAAAAGAGGTAGAGATGCTTCTCAGTATTATTATTATAGAGACACTGGAAGCAGACTAATAAAAAAAACTAAGAAGAGACAGCTTCACTTCTTCATAGTAAGCCTAACCTTCTTAGCACTAGTAAGTAATAATACACAACAGGGTGCACAGTTACTGGATAATTACCACATGCCCCCCAGGTTAGAGGCACAAGGCGTTAGCCAAATACCTTCAATGAGTGGGTGGTGTGCAGTAATTACCCAGTAACCACACACCCTGGAGTGTATTATTGCATTTATGAAATGGTCCTACCCCCCCCCCAAAAGAAAAGACACTTAGGATCAACTCACTTTTTGTTTTTCCATTGTAATATGGCAAATCACACCCTCCTTCCTGACCTGCTGTGGCCTAATTTCAAATCTGCCAGCATATGCTCATCGGGACATGAATAAATCATGAAATCCCCTCTTCCTGTCTCCGATGGCTGCTGTGTCATGGACACCAACTGATCTGTCAGTTATGTGGGGTGAGAGCTCAAAGGAAGGGGACTTGCCAACATTTTTGTTGAAGCGGCAATGCCAGAGTACCAAACGTGCCCTGCCATCTCTTCCTTTTTACCAGCCACTTGCTGGCTCATGTTAGTGCAGAGCTTGGGGTGATGAGGCAGGTTTTCAAATGCCCATCCAGGGACAAAACACATCTCTGCATGTAATCTGAAGTTCTTGTCTGTGTCAGGCATGGGTGCAGTAGTGAAGTATGGGTCTTTGGAAAACAAGCTGAAGTTTTCTGAGACTGATGACTCAGATGGCAGTTAGGTACTAGTTAAGGTGAAGTATCTGCTTATAGTTTCCTAACCTGTGCTGTTACTGATTAATTATTGCACAGGTAGGGACAGGTGTTGACCAATTAGATCACAGGATCTCTCTTGCCCATTTATCATTTTCTTTTATTTATAAAATAGAGAATAATGCATGGGGTTAAGTGTATTATCAGTATTTAATACACAACGGGTGTGTGATGCTACATAAATACCAAGAGTGAAGCTCAAGGGGTTTATCCAGTATCACACCCCAAAGGTGTGTGTTAAATTTTAGCGAAACACTACCCATGCATTTGTTTTTATAATTTCTAATGTAATAATTTTTTTCCAACAAGAAAACTAAATCAAGGCAACACTTCCCCTAAGCACATTTATCAGGTAAATGAGCAGAGCCTGAGATCATTGTAAATTGAAAGAATTTAATAAATAAAATGTCTTATCAAGTGTAAGGATTGGCAGTTTTAAATAAATGGCAACATTAGAAATACAGCAGGTATCACTCTTGCAAAAAATGTCAAATGGCAACTTAGTTAAAATTGGGCCTGCAGCAAGTAAAAATTCCTATTCTTTAAACGAGGAAAATCAAACATTAAACTACACTTATTTGGTTGCACGCAGACTATTTTTCAATTCTTACATATAGGGCCCAATATTCAGAAGACCATGCTAGCACAGGCATTGCACTGTGCCTGCAGTGCACTTGTGCTGGTCCCTTATCATGCCATATTCGGAGACATTGCACTGCCACTAAATCATATGAATATAGGGTGAACCGTACACCACACAAATTGCAAATGCTGGTGCAGCTCAATGCAGCAGTGCAGCTTTGTATAGAGCACTGTGGATGGTGCAGAACACAGGGGACCATGCAGTGGCATGGAAATGACTAGAGCACCAGGTACAGAACTTAACAATAGGAGTCGCTGTGAGGTGAGAGGAGGGTACCAGTGACAAACAGAGAACACAACAGCATATGTATCAAAAATAAACTTTACTTATCAAAACAGGTAACAGATCTTCACGAAACAAACAGACAGCGACAACAATGATAAATACAGACAGAACAAAGTAAAGCAACATGTGGGGGGTCAGGATGCAAGGAAACTGGACAGATGCTCACAACTTAGAGGACTGGATCAATGAATACAACATGAGTGAGCACCACTAAAAAGTAGGGGCAAAGAACAGTGAGACCCTCCTGTTCAAACTGGGAAAAAACAATACAGAGGCAACCAACCACTCATAAAAAAGGTGGTATCAAACTCAGGGGCAACTATCCTAACAAAGGAGTAGGAAAACAAAACAGGAGCCACCACCCATAGAAAGGTGGGCAACAGAACAGTAGGCAATCTCCCATAAAAATGGGGTGGGAAAACAAAGAGTGGCAACTGCCCATAAAATGGGGGGAAAAAACAGTGCAACCACCCAAACAATGGATCAGGGAAACAAAACAGGGCAAACCTTCTATAAAACGGGAGGGCAACAAAGCAGTGGGCAACCACCAGTACAAAGGGGTGGGCAAAACAAACCAGAGGCAACTGTCTTAGAAAAGGGGCCAATACAATGGGGATGCTCTCGCACCTGCAAGTCCAACTTCACACAGGGGTCCACGTCTGTGATGTTGTGGCTGCTGTTGTACCACCGCGATGTCTCAGATGGCTCACAGTCGTCTCCTCCACCTCTTCACCAGCAGTTGAGGAGGCAGCATTGTTGCTGCAACAGAGTATCAGGGCCCTCTCTGTCCATGATGTCTGGATGGTGACCTTTCATTGACAGGCACCTATGAAAAGCAAAACACAGAACTGAGCCAGTGGGGTACACAGAACTAGGGACACATGAGGGGTATTATGCACAGAAGAGAGGTGCAATCAGCTGACACGTGATGCCATATCACACATAGGTGAAGGGAGTCAAACAGCCATGGTAGAATGGGTGTGGCGTAACAGAGGCAACATTGTGGACCCCACAATAGTGGGCTGCATGTACAATGGGTGTGCCATGCTGCTACACAGAAAAACACAGCCATGCATGGGACAAGCAACACAGGCAGGCATGCCAGATATGGAAATGCAGCACACGCAATAGCAGGCCAAGCCAGGGTACAATAGGCTGTGGAATGGCTGGAAGTGCAGAGAGTCGCACACACACACACACCCTGCAGCCTGCACACCCACCAGTGCAGCAGACAGCTTAAGACAGGAATGCAGGGCAACAGACAGCTATAAGCACCCAGGTAGGCTGCAGGGTCCAGGCCAGTCATATACCTGTTACACACAGTGCAGCCATATGTGGGTAGTACCAGTATGCCACATCGTGAATAGCTGCCAAAGTACTACATGACTTCTGTGGTGTTGTATGCAAGTGGGGTGCTGTACACACTCCCCTTTGTGGCACTGTATTGCACAGTATTGATGTGGGATGCAGACCCACCTGGAGGTGCCCTCTCCACTCTGCAAATATCATCACCAACTAGGTTCAAGGCTGCCACTCGTACAGTGCCAGTGCAGGACAGTGGCCCTGCAAAGATCTGGTCATGTTCATATGTATGCATGACCCTGCTTATGTACAGTGACGTCATCATAATCTGGTCATCACTGTGTTAGTCAGATGCCACCAACTCTGTATAACAATGTTGATCACATATGGTAACTACATGCACCACTCACAAATGCCCCCTCCTGCTGCCGACCTCATGCCACATATGGTGGGCTCCATTGAGCCACAAAGGCATGACATGCAGTTCACATGGCAACATGGATGGCACCCTGGCAGGTGGACTACTGTGGTTGCTGTATGATGCACTCAGCAGGGCAAGGTGATGAACTGGTACTACAGCAGCCCATGACTACCTCTTGAAGACTGACATGCAGACATAGCACCAAGCATATAGCAGTACAGATCTGACCAACACTGACAGGTTCATAACAGGAGCTCGTGCAACACTACTGTACTAATGCCCTGTGGCTGCTGTTCAGTGACACAGAGACATGCCACTGCATGGTGTAGGCTTGCCACTGCATGATAAGGAGACACAGGGTGCCATGCCAGCAGCAAGTAGGTGCACAGCAGTAGATTGCACAGACCACGCACACCACAGTGTCACCAGTGGGACAGTGCCCCAAGTGCAGGGTGAGCATCCCCTTCCACAACTGCATAGGTGAAGACCCCACAGGCATGGCAGACCACACATGGACATCCATCTCCGGCCACAGAGGCATGCAGCATAGTGTAGACATAGGTGGTGGAAGGGTCAGAACAGTGGCAGGGCCAGGGATGTCAGGGTTAATGGCTCCCACATCATCAGATGAGTCCACCCACACCATTATTGCATTCTCGACCAGAATGTATGAGTTGTGGAGTAACTCACACTCGCTGACTGATAGCATATCCCTGTGTCTTGCTGACCTCCCCCCCACCAAAGGATAGTCCTATTATTGTCATCATGAAAGTCAGATTACTGTATAGTGACTCAGCAAGCTTCGACCCCCAGCCCACCCCCAAAAACAATGTTCAGGCCTTCATTGTAAACAGTGCTGCTGTCACCCTGCAAGGCACCAAGAGGGTGACTGGTATGTAACACTGGTTACAGAACATGATGCATTTGAAAGGCAGAGTCCTCCATAGTAATAAATACCATTAATGCAGCAACTGATTCGGCTAGACCCTACCACTTATGACAGCTGGGGGGCCATGGCCACTGTGGCCCCACTTATCCTAGCACCTATGAGTGTAGAAAGGCACCCCGGGTGTGGCACACAATGCAGGGTACTTATGTGGATCCCTCTCCAATGACTTGCTCTGCTGGGCTCCATCACAGCCTGGCATGTCTCTTGTCTGGTCTGCCCAGTGACACTGATGTTCTTCAGCCCTGGCGAGAGCCTGCTGTCCACTGAGGTCTGTAGAGGAGGGAATGGGAGATATGATCAGTATCCTACAGTGGAACACAGTGCACTATTCCATACACCCCACACAGTGTGCATGCCCATATGCCTATACTGTGGAGCAACTGCCACATGTACATGATGTGGGTGGACAGTTCCAAGCAGGTCCGCAAGATACCTGCATGGCTCCAGTGGCACCACACATCTGTGCAATGGCCCAGTCACAGTTGGTTTGAGACATCCCCCAGTGGTAAGTATGGCCTTGACCAGTGTACACTGGCCTGTGTAATGCCCACAGCCTGCCATTCCCCCAGCTCCTGTACAACAAACAGGTGGCACATGAAATGTGTGAATACAGAACAGCAAGCCCAAAAGTCAGTGAGGGCATTTCAGTGAGGACGAAACAGCGACAAATGTTTTACCCACTCCCAGGGTGCTACAACCTCAGAGTTGGTTATTTTAATAAGGGGGTGTGGAGCTCCCAGCAAAAAAACATTTGTCGCCATTTCTCTCCTTGCCGACATGCCATTGTGATTATGGGCTCGCTGTTTTGTATTCCTTCATCTCACATAAAACCCAACAGACCTGCACATGTCAGCTACAGATCCTGTACATGGCATAGTATGCATTGGTATGCATGGTGGACCAGGTCACATACCACATGGGCAGAAAAGGCATACCTGCACAATGGCTTGGGGGGAAGGCTTGTGTAGGTGTTGCCCAGCACAGTGGCTGGTACATGCCTGGCTTCCCGTACAGTGGAATAGAACTCAATTTAGTATCTGGAATATGCAGACTACCCATGTGGTGCATCATGGACAGCACGTATGACACAGGCCATGACCACATCCATGTCCTGATGGACATAGCTGCCAACAGCTACATGTGTAACACATGTGGCAGCCTCCCAGGTCATACCTGACAGAGGGCAGTTACATGTCCAGGACACCATACATGACTACCAAACCCTGAATAACATTCTATAACATTATGCATGGTCTGATCGTGCACCCTCACCCTGCTGCCATGTCACTGTGGTAACACACAACTGTGCAGCCCTGGCAGGTGCACACCTCAGGGAACCATGGAGGGTCCCGTCATGTACAGGGTAAGGGGATGTCACATGAGACAGGGGGTCAAGAACTTGCATACATACGGGCAGGCTATATGGTAGGGCAGGTTTCAGTGGACAAAAGGAGAACAACAGGGATACACAGGCACAGTGCATAGTCCCTCAGGGATGGTACTCCTGTGGTATAGTCTCATGACACAAGACTGAACACAGTCCATTATGCACACCATACTTAGAGCCATCTGTACTCACCTAGCCTTGGCACAGTGCCACCATCCACCATTGCTCTCAACTGCAGCAGGTGGCACACCTCCCTCCTCTGGAGGTCATTGTGTCAGTAACATCATTGGTCACTGGTGCGGGTGACCCTGGTGCGTAGAGTGAGGTACTGCCCCACAGACACCTACACCTCACTCCATGGCCCATCTGACCCTGCTCCCTCCACCAGAAGCTGGTCCTCTCTGACCACCATCAAGTCGACCAAATTGGACAGCTCAGTGTTGGGCCACCTTTTGTCTCATTGAAGCACAGCCATGCTCCATCTAACTGCCATGGTATCATCCTATATGTAGGCCTTACACTCCCACCATTCCCTTGCCAGGTTTAGGGCTGTTTGGGTGTGTCAGTCTTTTCAGCAGCACATTGCCATGGTACCACCATGCTATTGTAGTATGCACAATGCAATCCATATTTCTGGGGGGTGCACAGGACCACACATTAGGCATGGTGTGGCACATGCAAGGTGCGCATGCTTTGTGCACATCGGCTAGCCCTAACAGGGCTGTGCATCTCAACTGCACAATGGCGTGATGCGAGGGCCATGCTGTGTGATGACATATGCAGTGTATGATATCATGTCTGAGCCACATACCAACAGAGCACAAGTGCAGGCACTGTACAGTGGCACACACTAGCACACCACATTAGCACAGAGGACACAATTGCAAAAGAATCAGTTCCATAGTCCATGGGCAAACACCCACATTTGCATCTCATTACCGGCAGGTATGCATGCATTAGCATTCCTAATTGTGTCTGGGGCATATAAAGAGGCACAGTGCACCACCTAGATTCCACAGCTGAACTGCAGGCAGACAGAGGTAGATGTCCTGTGGAATGGCCTAGTAAGGGACATGAGTGAGTGTTGAACTGTGTGCATGCTTTGCATAGTGGTACACTGGACATGCTGAGGTGGTGGACCGCGCCATCTATATATAGTGGTGGTGCCATGTCTCTGTGGATGCACCCTCCTATAGTTGTCAAAGGTGCACAATGACAGATGCACCACCGTCACATATGTGCATATGTGGAGGTGGTTCCTTTGGGCCCCAGCCCTTTGTAACCCCTGCCTGCAAAATAACACCTGGGAAACAAGAACCCAGGGAAGAATACACAATGGGTGGGGAGGTAGTAACAACAACAAAACAGGAAAGGGACCTGGGGTAATCATATCAGATGACCTTAAGGTTAGCAAGCAATGTGAGAAGGCAGTAGGAGGGCCGGGGTATACTGGGATGTATAGGAGAGGCATCAGCAGCAGAAAACAGGAAGTTGTTATCCCTCTGTACAGACAGTTGGTGAGACCCCATCTGGAATACTGTGTCCAGTTCTGGAGACCCCATCTCCACAAGGACATAGACAGGATAGAGGCAGTCCAGAGGAGGGCAACTAAAATGGTGCAGGGTCTGCAAGAGAAGCCTTATGAGGAGAGACTAAAGGAGCTTAATATGTATACCTTGAGGAAAGAAGGAGAGAGGACATGATAGAAACTTTCAAGTACCTCAAGGGAATCAACAAAGTCCAAGAGGTAGCATCTTTCAGAAAAGAGACTTGCAAGAACAAGGGACACAATTTAAAGATAGAAGGAGGGCGGTTCAGGGCAATGTGAGGAAGTATTATTTCACAGAGAGGGTAGTGGATGCATGGAACAGCCTTCCTGAGGAAGTTGTGGAGTCTAAAACTGTGGAGAATTCAAGAATGCATGGGACAGACATAAGGCAATTCTTGTGGGGGGGCAGGAAGATATAGGCTGTTGGTTAAATAGGATCTGCGGCCTATCCTGTAGGTAGGGAAATGGGCAGACTAGATGGGCCTAGCGGTCCTTATCTGCCATCAAAGTCTATGTTTCTATGTTTCTATGTCTGCTATCATCACAGACATGACTGTGTCCATGCATGGGCAGGCCTGTGTCAGGTAGATCACCGGCTTTGTTAGGACTGGCATTGTCAGGACCCCTATATGCCCCTGAGTGGGCTCCCCCACTATACTGTTCAGCTGTGTTTCTCTGTGTGTAATCCCTGGTTACCTGTATTCCACTTCCTTGTCCATCAGGTACCATGGAGGATATAGACAGACTATGGCCCACTGTTTCTCTGAGGAGGAGTTGAAGGCACTGGGACAGACCTACATGCCCAGGGAGGATGTCTTTTCCCAGAGAAATATCACAAATACTGAGGTACGCAGGACTGGGTTGAGATCATCATCATTGTCAGTGCCATTGGCAGGTGGAATAGACCCATGGAGGCTGTGAGGAACTGCTTCAGGGACATGGGGAGGTGGACAAAGAAGGTCTTGTCAGTGCAATGTAGGGAGGTGCATGACACAGGTGGGGGCCCACACACTTTAGTGACTGCATAAACTCTCGAGCCTGCAGAGTAGGCAATAGCCTCCATCCTATGACCTGTGGAGGTGATGGGAGTGCTGGGTAGTGGCTATGAGAGCCAAGTTGGACCATCCCAGTCATGTGAGTGACTGACAGTGCGATGTCCCTTTGGCCATGGATGTATATGTGTGTATATGTATGGGTGCATGCATACACCAGTGCTATATGACACAATGGGTGTAGATCATACTACTGTTTCCATGTCTCTTGGGTATACCCATCTGTGTGGTACTCCATAACTGAGCCCCATGTATTGTCACCTATGTACACCCTGCTTCTGGGATGTGTCCTCCCTGGGGATGGGGTGTGTGTGCTCCCTGGTGTTGGGACGTGTGCTCACT
The DNA here is from genome assembly GCA_016271365.2 of Neoceratodus forsteri. Lineage (NCBI taxonomy): Eukaryota > Metazoa > Chordata > Ceratodontiformes > Ceratodontidae > Neoceratodus > Neoceratodus forsteri. Next base: position 78,027,067 of record JADMNL010000029.1, on the reverse strand, counting down.
TATTCTGGATTGCGTGCCAAGAGGTGCTGTGGTGTGTGCTCACTGGTGCTGTTGTAATGCACCCTGCTACTGGGTTGTGTGCTCAGTTGTGATGAGGTGTGGACTCCCTAGTGATGGAATGTGAGCTCCCTGGTGTAGAGGTATGTGGTGTGTATGGACACAGCGGGTGTAGGCAGTGCACCCACAGACAGCATGGGGGTTGAGTCACTGTAGTTTGGACATGCATGCTGTCTCAGCTGGCACATAGGCCTGTACAATACATTGATATATAACTCTCCTCTCCTCTCTTCTCCCAGTGGCACATCAAGTTACACTGCACATGGCAGAGGACACCATAGCTACATCTTGATGGCAGCTGCCCCGCTGACATCCACCTGTCTGTGAATGCTGACAGCAGTAAGGAGGATGTGGATGAAGAGGATGATAAGAGCTTCATCTAGGGCTGGGGACAACTGAGGTATGCCCACAACCAGGAATGGTTGTCCCCCATTCCAGACCCCATACCAATGGGGCCCAGCAAATTTCCCCATGCAGCTCTGTGGTCACAGCAGTGCAGCCCCCACAGCTCATGGCACAGCCACTGCTGTGCCACCCCATGGCCCCACCTCTGGCACGGGCATCACCCTGCCTACCACAGCCATAGCACAAGGCCAGCCACCACTGTGCTTCCCAGGATCCATCCTCTGGCAGGGCCACAGCCCTCCACCCACATCCAGTGCCCACAATGAACCTCAGCACCGAAGGTGTGGAGTCCTTGGACACACAATGGCTGAAGGTGCAGCCTGACTCTGTCCTGATGGATAGTCCCCAGCAACAATGAAATGTGGCTTACAACCGGCAGGTGCCACAGTCAGCCACTGAGGCACAGAGTGTCGAACAGCCAGAACTGACACACATCTGCCACATATTGCATGAGGATATGTAGCATGCTGTAGATCAGGCAGAGGCCCAGCACATGGTGGCCCTATGTCACCTGCACCAGAATCTGGCCTCCAGCATGGACTTACTGTTCTGGGACATGACCTCCTGATGGATTGTCTGTGTGGTACTGTGTTGGAGGCTGCAGCCATGGTGGCAGGCACCAGGAGGCCTGCCATAGTCCTAGCCTATCAATGGGATAGTGCCACCCCACGTGGACAACACAGCATATGCCCATACCGTGCAGTGCCAGAACAAGAATGCCCAGCATAGCCAGGACTCCCAGGACACCAAGGACACAATGAACTCCAGGTTGCAACCTGCTCCTTGATGGGGTCAGTACCACACGAGGCCATTATCAGGGTGGATAACACCATCCTCATGCTCATCGTGGATGATGGCCCCCAGCCTTACTGGGTACAGGGCACCCATACTGTCCACATCTGGTGAGGTAGTAGGGGATGCAAGTATGTTGCCAATCACCAGCCCACACCTACAGGTGGCTCCTCCTACCACAGTACCCACGTCTCCACCCCCTGCTCCTGTGGCCTAATCCAGTCACCTCCTCCACCCTGGGTGGCTTGTATGTCTGTTAACCCCTCCTGGTGGACCCCTCTGCCTGACTGGCATGCATTTATGTTTCCACCACTTAGGAACCTCCTGCCAGAGTGGACTGTACATATGTGTGTGTGTCTTATTCGGTGCCCCCCACCTGGATTAACTATATTTCAGCTACCTCATTTTTTGACACCTCCCAGCCTGGATTGCATCTATGTATATACTGATATTAAGTGATAATATATTGACCAAACTATTACAGTGTCTTGCATGGTCTGTACTCACCCTCCATATCTGAAGAGGTCTGTTATGATGTGGGCTGCGTACTGCTGGGCCCTCCTGGCCATCCTGGTGTCATGCCTGTCGAGTTGCTTCTGTATCCCCTGGTAGTATAGCTCTGACTCTTGTGCAGATTACTCTACTGGAGCCAGAATGTATATCCCACAGTTGAGTGCCATGTTGTGTAGTATACAACAGGCAAGGAATATGGCACAGTTCTTCAGAGGTGTGTACTGTAGGGTACCACCAGAACAAACAAGGCACCAAAACCACATGTTGAGTATTCCTAAGACATGCTTGATGATGTTGCACGTGGCACTGTGTGCCTCATAGTACCTGTTCTCTACAATGGATGAGGGTTATAGGACAGGTGTGAGGAGTCATGAACACAGGGATATGCACTGTCCCTGTGTAGGCAAAGGCATTGGTTAATGTTACAGTCTGTAACATGGGGACGGGAGAGGCTTTAGGGCATACTCACTGATGGGTATACCCCTGTACACCTACACCAACACAGCGATCTGCATCGCTGTCAATGAAATCGACAGCTCACCAACAGGTCACTGTGTTAGTGTGCCTGACACAGGCACACTGTCTTCCGGTCCTGCCACCTCCCAGAATCAACTCCAACTCGAAAACAAGGACTGGGAGTAATGCAGCAATTATGTCGACCGCAACTTGCAGTCAACATAATTCCCAATGCTGTGATGCAGGTCGACAAAAGTAGAGCCCTCACTGATGAGGTGACCCCTAGGATGTCTGTGCTATTAAAGCTCTGCCACAGGATGGAGTTGTGTCATATGAAGGCATTGTAGGTACTGCTGGGGTACCATGCCAGGACATTGATGATACATCCTGTTGCATTACACCACCTGGCAATAGGTGGAGTGATACCTTCCAATTGATATAGGCATCTACTTAATCACCAGTGGGTGACTGGATGGGAATGTGGGTGCAGTCAGTGGCACTGAGTATAGCTGGTGGGTGCGTGACTCGATAGAACATCTGCATGGTTGCTGCTTGCTCTGCTGGTGTGTTGGGGAATATGATGAACTCCCCAGCATGGGTCAGCAGGGTGTCTAGCAACTGTTCCCAACAGCCATGAGGTGGCTGCCTGTGAACTATCCGTGGTGTCCCCAATCAGCATCTAGAATGTTCCTGCAGCCAGGAAGCACAGTGCAGCCACCACCTTGAGCTCTACAGGTATGGCATGGCTGTGTTGGGTATCTGTCTGGAGCTGGTCATGCAGCAGCACACACAGCTGCCTGAGCATGGGTCTGTTGAGTCTGTACTAGCCCATGATCTAGTTGTCACTGAGGACTTTTAATGTGACTCATGGATGGCACTGTCTGTTTGCAGCCTAATGCCTCTGTGGCCTGCCCTGGTCCCAGTGTGGCCATCCTAATCCTCCATGACCTGCTACATGAGGTACACAATGTGTGTTGCCATATGAGCCATCTTGATGGGTGGCCTGCCATGGCCTGCAATGTCTCCCTCTGCCGCTGGGGTTTGCCCTGTCTTAAGACAGCCTTTTTATGGGTGGTTTTGTGCAATGCTATGTGGCCTGCACAGTCCTGTTTACGCAGCACTAACACGCTGGAAATCACACTGTGCATGTTATGCAAGGTACTGCCCCCCAGTTTGGGTGCTGAATACATTACCTCTGTGATAGTGTGCTGGCTCTAATAGTATGCACAGCGATGCCCTCTGAATATGGGATTCTGGTGCTATTGCATGCTCAGCACATGCTCAAACACGTTGTGCCCCATGCAAGACTTTGAATGTCTGGGCCTAATTGTAAAAAAAAAAAAAAAAAATTATTTTTACTGTAAAAAAGAGAAGCATTTCACATTAAATCAGAGACTGTGACTGTGGCTGTAAGAATGGGCTCATGTTCACACAGTTTGAGGCAGTGCATCCCTCCCATAATAACTAGCCAGTTACTACTGATAATAATAACTGGATGTGCCCCAAAAAAGAAAGCTCATGAGTTATTGTTATTAGATAAAGTACAGATGTACAGACTGTTTGGCATACTGTATCTAGTTTAAGAAAGTTATATAGAAAAGGAGTTAAGAGGAAAGGTACTGTAGATAAAAGAAATGCTACAGTATGGTGGGCTATACAATTGTATTGTTTTATGTCTGTCTATATATCTGTCTATTTATTTTTTTATAGGTACATATTATGGAATATTAACAATCATACATGTCAACCCATACTAAATAAAAAAGAAGCTGATGAAGGATATAATAAATTATATATTTAGAGCCTAGTATATTGTTTCACATAAACTATATCAAACTTATTGTCTTGTGAATACTGAGATTTAAAGGACACTTCATATATATAATGGCCCAGATATTCAGAAATGTGCCATAGTCAGGCACAAGTCCGACACAGCACAAATCCGATGCGCCATGGCGCAACTGGAGCCATATTCAGAGGTTGCGCAGGACGAACAGCGCCAGCGCAGTAGGGCTGAATATGGCAGAGTTGCACCATTGTGCAAACAGAGATGATCCAGTGTAACCATGGCAGTTCAGAGCAGCACAGCAACAGAAAGGGACAGGGCACAGAGAACAGACCCAGGGACAGAGCCAAGGAAGCACAGTGACAGTGGCCACAGGAGGCCCCACCAGCAGAGCACAGCAGGACACACACAGGCATCCAGATACTGGACCCCAGAACACAACGGTGGCATGGCTAGCAGGTGACAGGAGGTGCCAACGGCCTGCAGAGGGCTGCCAAGGGAACCCCCCAGGCAGGCTGCTGGCCGTGCCCCCCACCATGAGACCATGGCAGGCCACACCTAGGACCATGCAGCCAAGCACACACATACCACAGAGGCACACAGAGAGCCCACATAGCAGGCGCTGAATGGGCCAGGATGCAGGCAGCATGGCAGACCACATGGGACGGGTCACCCAAAGCCAAGAAGAGGGCCCCAACACAGTGTGTGGACAGTACTGGAACAATGACCATGGCTGTGTGCCACCACCATGCACGCACCCACCACACACCCCTGACTGCCACCCCATGGACACCCCAATGCACAGCCACCGACCCAGGGGATGGATGCCACCACGATAGGACACACCACAGCACACAGCAGGGAACCATGGAAGCACAACATGTGCCCCCCCCATGCACACAACACAGACAGACACTGGGCCATTGCAGCATGGCTCCACACACTACCTGCAAAGCAGACAAGGACGCAGGCAGGTATGGTAGAAAAGGGTCAAGGTCATGGAGGCGACCCAGGGGTCACAGGTCAGTGGCCAGTGCGCATGTGCGCGATAGGGAGCGATAGGGCACATGACACCATGCACGACCATGCCCAGCATGTGCACTGCCGATGTATCATGCTGTTCACATGTGGTGTGCGATTGACACCATGCTAGCATAGCGCGCATGCGCACCACAGGCCCGCGCACTGCTCATGCGCGGGCATTGTGCCCGGCTTGCTCTGACGCAGTATCATTGTGCACAATGCACTTTCTCGATATTCAGATGCCACATGCAATTGAGCTCATCAGCCAATGCATGGCGCAATGGGGTGCATTAGCATATAATTACAGTTATGCACAACCTCATTTGCATGCCTTGTGCCTTATAAGCGCCATGGAACAGCACAGGCCATGTACTGGTATTGCAACCTTGACAGGTAAGTGGTGGATGCTGCAGCAGCACACTGGGAGCAGACAGCACTGCAAGGTGGGACGGACCAGGAAGATGCTGCTGCTGACACACTGTGATGTCCATGTTCACGGGAGGCAACATGTCGGCACAGGAGGAGGTCAAGGAGCGGAGGCCTTCATGGAAGCACTGGCCTAGCTTCAGGAAGGGAGAGATGGATGCCCTGTTTGAGGCCTACCTCGACAGGGAGGCCCTGTTGAGTGGTGCCATGGGCACACCACAGGACAGGGCTGTTGGATGAGAGGAGGTGATGACCTATGTCAACCAGCATGGCAGTCACCAGTGGGCAGTGCTGGAGTGCCACAAGAAGGTGGGAATGACAGGCAGTGCATAAAGGAGAAAGTGGCAGCCATCAGAGCATCCCGTAATGCCACCAGAGGAGGGCCAGCTGATGCACTCTCACTGAAGCCAATGGAGGAGTTGGTTGCAGTCACCATCTGCCATATCTCAGTGGAGGGTGTGTCTGGAAGAGGCTTCCAGATGGGTGGCAGCCCATCACTGCATGGTATGAATGTCAGCCATGGACAGCTGGTGGCCCGGAGGGTGCGTACACAGGCATGCTGTTGTGCATGCAGCTGTCCTGCATGTCATGTGCACATGTGCACACCCACGTGCATGCCATGCTGCCGGACACATGCAGCAGCAGTGTGGGGGGCGCATGTGGGCAATGCAGCACTGACATGCCATCCTTCTTTTGCAGCACCAGCACACCCTTTGTGCAGAGGATGGGGTGCCGGCAGCAGCAGCAGCACCCATGGATGCCGGCATGGCCCAGAGGATGAACCATCCACATCCACCGGCATCCGAGGGGCTGACAAGCCACAGATCAGCACCATGGTGCCTGTGGGTGTCCTTGGCCTAAGGTCGGATGAGACCCATGATGAGTTCCTGCAGGATGCCAGCCTTGGTATCCTGTGCACAGAGACACAGAGTGGGGCAGGGTCTGACTCTGATGATGACTTCACACACATTCTGGACAGCATGGGTGACATTGTGGGTGAGTCACCCCTGCTGGCATCACAGGTTGTTACTGCACCCAGCGCAGTGCCAGCGGAGGCACAGTTGCCTGACATCACTGCAGGTGTGGCAGTGTGTGTTGCCATGGATGTGCCCTGCATTGTTGGTGGTGGTGCGTCTGTGCAGGTGCAGGGTGGCATAAGCAGCTAGACAGGCGATGGCAGCAGGCTGCGGGTGCCACCAGGAAGCCGGACACAGGGTCCACCACTGCTGCACCTGCCATATCCATTCCCCCTGCAGACCCCACTGTGCAGTGTCCACCGGAGAGGGGGGCTGTGCAGCATGGCAGGTCACCCCAGATGTTCGGCATCCTGCCTGGGAGCCCTAGGATGCAGACCGTCTGGATGAGCATACCCAGCTGCTGAGGGCATCCATTCAGCAACAGGTGCTGCTCGCCACTGTGGTGCATGCACTGCATGCGAAGGTGCACCAGTTAGCTGAGCAGCAGGACAGGGGCACTGCACACATCCTGGAAGGGATGCAACACCTGCAGCAGGCCACGACTGTGGCCTTGGATCGCATTGCCAGTGCAATTGCGGATGGCTTTGCATTGCTGGTTGCCACAGGGCAAGGCCGGTGCACAGGAAACCCCCCGCAGTTTGCTGTTTACCCCACGGACCCAGCATCAGGTGACCCCAACACAGTGGACACTGGGCTTAGATGTAGGCATCCCAGGCATGCCCGGGGCTGGTCTTTTAGGGCGCCTGCACACCCCCATGAGGACATGGTCGTGGTCCCATGCTTCCACCCCTGGGGGCTGTTGGACACTCCCCCCTGGCTGATGCACAGCTTGTGGCTGCTGATCAGCCCCAGCGTGGCCACCTCCATGGCCGTGGTGGCTATGGTACCATGAGGCTGCTCTGATCTGTGTGCTGCCCTGACCACAGTCTGCAGCTGATGCCCTGTGCACACATGGGCAGTGTGTGTGTGCACCATACCAATGGTGGCGTGCCTGTGTGTCATGCCGCATGCTGCCTGTGTGTGTGCATGCCCGGCCACTGGACTGTGTGGTGTGGGCATGATGAGGGCAGTCTAGCACCAGTTGCACCTGTGCACCAGTGCCATGCATCTGATCCACACCACATTCCAATTCCAGGGTGGGTGGGTGCATCTGTGTGTGTGAGTGTGATTGTGTGCCACTGACTCCCTTACCCCTACTTTGCATCTCTGTGTGTGCATGTCCCTCACCATGCATGTCCCTGCATGTGTGCTGTCCTTGTCTGTGTGGCCCACGCATGTGTACCACTGTGTTTGCCATAGTGTTCCTGTGCAACAGTGTTGCGGTGGCATAGTGCCTGCTGCTGGAGTCAAGAGTTCCTCTGCCCAGGGGGTAGCTGCCCACCACCCTTCAGCACATTGTCTCCATCGTCCCCGCTACTGTCACCCTCATCCACCTCGACAGCTATCCCATTGTCAATGACCATGTTGTGCAGTATGAAGCAGGCCAGGAATAGGCCACAGGCTTTTCAGGGGCTGTATTGTAGGGCATCGCCTGACCTGTCTAGGCAACAGAATTATGTCTTCAGCATGCCAAACACGCACTCGATGATGTTGCACGTGCTAGTGTGTGCCTCGTTATAGTGCTCCTCTGCTGGGGACGACAGTCGCTGATAGGGGGTGAGCAGCCAGGGCCTCAGTGGGTATGCGCTGTCACCTGTGGGGAGAATGACATGATTAGCCCTCTGCTATTCTATAGTGCACCCCTTGCCTGTCCTTGGCACCTACCCCACCTTTCACATCTTGCCCACCCCATCCCCAGATCTGCTATGCCCATCACCCCTTGCCCATGCCTTACTCACCCACTAGGTGGCCCATGGGGATGTTCCCATGTTCAATCCTATGTCAGAGCACAGAGCTGTGCCAGATGAATGTGTCATGTGCACTCTCAGGGTGTGTGGCACAGACATTGATGATGCGCCCCGTGGCATCGCATGTCACCTGGCAGTTGATGCTCGGGCTCCCCTTCCTGTTGATGTATGCCATTCCTTGGGGCCAGGTGGCATGTGGATACCCACATGGGTGCAGTCAATGGCCCCAAGCATGCCAGGCATGCCTGCCACCCTGTGGAAGTCCTGCATGTTTGCTGTATGCTCCGCCTGTGTGCTGGTACACTGGTTATCTGTTTGTGGGTGTGGGTGTGTGTGTGTGTGTCTCTCTCTCTCTCTCTCTGTCTCTGCCCTCTGCCCCTCTCTCCCTCTCCCACACCACCTCTGTGTCTCTCTCCCTCTGTGGCTGTTCTTCTGTCTGTCTGTCTGTCTCTCTCAGTATCACTCACTCTCTGCTCTCTCTCTCTCTCACTCTTGGCGCAACTGCTGTCTGTGTGTTTGCGCCCTGTTTTTATAGGAACAAGTCTAGTTGGTGCATTTTCGGTTTGCTCCACACTTGCGCCATGGCATAACAAATCAAATCAAATCAGCATTATTTTTATAGCGCCTTTCAAAGCCAATGCACTGTACACAAAACCAAATACAACAAATATTGATAAGATTAAAAAACAAGAACAATAAAAACAGATTATCCATATGTAGGGAAGGCTAAATTAAATAAATAAGTTTTTAACTCAGTTTTAAACCTATCGACAGTCAGGTATTCTCTTTACCGACAAGGTAGAGAATTCCACAGGGTTGGAGCTAAAAAAGAGAAAGCACGAGAACCAGATGTCTTCAATCATACCCTGGGCATCTCCAGCAATCCCTCATCAGTGGATTGGAGAGGACAAAGGGTGCAGTAGGGTACCATGAGATCTTGCAGATAACCGAGTCCCTGATCATGTAGGGCTTTAAAGGTTAGCAAGTCAACCTTAAAGGTGATCCACCACTGAACAGGCAGCCAGTGCAGTTCACGGAGCACAAGCGTAATGTGACTGGTCCTAGAGGTCCCAGTCAAAAGCCTGGCTGCCGCGTTCTGCACCAGCTGCAAGTGGCGGATATCAACCTCTAGTAGCTCTAGGTAGAGGGAATTGCAGTAATCAAGATGGGTAGTGACAAAGGCATGGACCAATGTTGGAAGATCATCCAGAGGAACACCCATTGAGGGGTGAATCTCCTGCCTTTCACCACCTCCTTCACTCCTGTACAATGCTTAGTTACCTTAACCTCCACTCCTGACTGTTTTGAAATTGATGCAATGCCCCTTTTTACACCTTCTCAGGCAGACGTTCAGGCACCAGTGACTCAGCCAGCCTGTTACTGTCACAATTTACAGTGGGAGAAATAACAATTTTAGTAACCCCTATAAGTAAGGAGGCTGCAAAAGTAGGAAAAACCATTTCACAAAGTGGGAAGGCTCCGGACTTCACTACCAGAAGCTACTGTGTATGTGGATAGTGTGTATGCACTAAAAATTGGCCTGGATTAATTCTTGGAGGAACATAGAATTGCTGGCCGCTATGGAAGAGTGAATGGCAAGAAACACTTACAGTAAAATAAAATCAAAAAGATTAGAATAGAATAGAATAGAACAGACAGAATGCAACACACTGCAACACAACACAACACATAATACAGCATAGCGCACTACAGTACAATACAATACAATACAAAACAATACAATACAATAAAATAGTAGAAGTGTAAGGGGAAACAGCTTGTCAACTCTGATTCCCTGTTAGTCTGGCAGGGATGTCCAATAACCCCTCTCCTCCTCCATGCATGTCCAAGAGCTTCTTTAAGGACTCAACATTCTTAGTGCTCACTACTGCCATAGATAAGCTATTCCACAGTTCCACCACTTTGTCTATAAAGTGTTTTCTAATATGAATCCTAATCACTCTTGTCTCAATTTTCATGCTATAACCCCTTGTTATCCCTTGCTGCACATCCACAAAACAACCTACATATATTCTCACCATATTTTATTGTATTTTGAAGGCCATATTCATGGCTTCCCACAGCCTTCTTTATTGCAAGTAGAACATCCCCAACCCCTCTGATCTTTCCAATCTTTCCTTGTATTCACACCACCTTATTCCTTCCACCATTTGGGTGGTCCTCCTCTGCACTCACTCCTATAACTCCAAATCTCTTGTTTAAATTGACCACAGCTGGACACAGTATTCTAGATATGGCCTCAGATTGTGGCCTATGCATGACTGTGGGCTGGGTACACACATCAGAGATGTGCCTGACCCGCACACACTCATGCCTGTAGAAAAGCACACAGGACATGTGATTCACTAATGGGGGACACCTGTCAGCAGCCCCACCCTCCTGGCATGTAGGTGCACAGGGGAAGGACTGGCAGACACAGGGAGGCATCCAATTGGATACCTGCTCTGATACCTAAGTGGATCACCCGCTTTATTTAGAGTACACAAAGGATATTAAGAGTCAGAAAAACCTAGTAAGATACTAACCTTTAGACTGCAGCACAGCTGATACCAAAATTTAATCAAATTGATATAAATGCCCTCTGGGAATGTTTTCTCATCTGTTTCAGATATAAGCAGAGCTTTTTTATGATTTCTACTCAGTACTGCTCTTTATGAGTCCCTCTAAAGGAGTGAAACAAGACACTGAGTCCTTCCTGGACAAGCTCAACTTGCCGCAAATTGATATATCTGTCTATGAAAGTGACCAATAAATAAGGAAAAAAATGTAAGATGACAATAAAAATCCATCTTACTGGGTGTACTCCAAATCCAGATGGCCTACCAAGTGAACTTTATAAACCAATTAGTCCCACTAATAATGAGTACCTTGTAGATACATTTTATATGGCACAAAAATGAAAGGCTTGCCTGTAGTTCAGTGGCCAAGCAGCCAGCCACTCCCACTTCCCGAGCTATATAAGCAGTTCCTCTAAGCCTCACTGTGAAGCATTTTTTCTTTGCAGCCGAAGGCTCTGCCAGTTTGTCCTCTGAGCTGGTTGGGTCTCCCTGGCTGGGGCCTGCCCCCCAGCTCCTGCTTGTCTCTGCAGGGCTTCTGAGTTTATTTTCCTGCTTTTGGTTTGTATTTTGCCTTCGGCTATGTGTGTTTCCTTCTTTTTTTGGGGGGGGCTTTTCTCAGCTCCTAGCTTGCTGCTGTTCAGAGCTCATACTGCTTGTTTCAGTTACTCACAACTCTCAAATTACTTGCACTGCAACTGCAAACCTGATTTGTGTGTTTCAGCTCAACTAGCTGTTCCATGGCATACTCTTATTTATTTCACCTGACTCAGTTTTACAACCTAGCTCTACAGCTCACTCATGCTTGTTCTAATTACCTCATTGAAGCAGTCTTTTTGCACTGCCTGGTGACAGTGCTTTAAGAACATTATGCCTCCTTTTATTTATTGCCGCTACACCTCAGTGTACTCATTTGTTTTCTCTACTGCTGCATAGGCCTAATTGCTTCCTGCTACTGCTTGTTTACCCCCATTGCTATTGTACATTGTGTTACTCTGAGGTTAGCTGACACGCCTGCTGAGGCTATTAAATTAGCTTTATATCTGCATGTGGTTCTCGGCCCTTCCATCACTTCCTTGTTTGTCCTACGGCGGGGACTAGGAGGTATTTGGGGGGTTGTGGCCTCTGTGTCTAATTAATTCTGTTCTAAATCCTGTCTTCGCCGCTGAAAATCCTCAGAGTTTGTCATCTTGATTTGGATTTGAACTGTCTGGCTGGCTTACCCTGATGCAGTGCTGTTTATTGCTATACAGTATGTTATGCAGGTCCACCTATCACTACTACTGCTTACTGACCTATCAGGCCCACACTTGCTTATGCAACCGTTGCTCCTTGCTTACGCAAACCATTGCTTCATGCCTACTGCCATCCCCTCAGCTTCAGCCTGGGATTCTGCTGCACTCAATCTGCATTTGACCTTGCAAGGTCTCAGTACTCAATGCTCATTACGATCTTAGCACACCGTGCTCATTCAGCTCACCAGGTTTTCAGCTCTCAATCAATTTCTGGGACATGCCTACCATTCTATTTTGGTGCAGGATTCCTGCAGCTGACGGTTTTGCTCTGCTTTAAGTCCGCATCTCGAGCATCTCCAACTTGGGGTAGGATCCTTCTCACCTGGCCCATAGCTGGAAATGTCCTCACCCCAGGCTTGGCTTTAGCTGCCTGCTACACAACAGCAGCTCCTGGTGTAGAATTTAAGACTAGCGGTGAAGGGTGGTTATGACAATTTCCTTTGGCTCTAGTGTTCCATTATATAGTGTTTCCCTAGCGAGGCACCTTCACTGCATCCTCCCTATGACTGCCTCTGGCTCACCTGGTTTGATTTAGGGTGGGTAGGCAAGGTGAGTGCCTCAGCAGTTGTTGTTTTCCTCCTGCATCTTGGATGCATGTATTGTTGCAGAGTTTTCTCACAACCTTCCACGACGTTCCTGCTAGAGGGTTTGAGTGACAGCCCTCCTCCAAATTGGAATATTTTCCACCTCCCTTTAATTGAGTTTTCCAAATTGCAGCTGCAGAGCCATCACTAAATAAACTATCCCAAGCCTGGAGGGAAAGTGACCAAGGCCTTGGATCCCCAGAGATTTCCTCCTCATAGGGTTTTTTTTCTCTCCTCCATTGCCTCAGGTCATAACTCTTAGTTAGCTTAGTTGTTTCCCCTAGTTTTTTTTAGGTAGGTTCCATTGTTGGATGGAGGTGGAGGATGTCTTGCTGTTCCCTTTCTCCTTAGGGGATCCCCTACTCTCAAAGCAAACCATCGGTATAGTGCTATGCAGACCTGGGCAGTCATTATGACAACTGAGCATCTCATTGCATTATCAAACTGCCTATACTTTACTACTACGCTGCAGTTACTACTCCTATGTCTCAGTTACTGCTTGCTCATATGCTTCATGTTGCCTCCTTTGGGGATGATACTACATTTTTTGGGGGGATTCCTAAGGTACCTTTAGCCACGGGAACCATCCCATTGCACCTCTAGGGGTGGAACCCTCTCTGAGGGTTCCTTGCCTTCATACCCCTACAGGGTGGTAATTCCTCTGGAATAGAGAGTGCGAACAGCCATAACAAAGCTACCATAGTTGCACAAGCATAAGACTATACTGGCTGCATAGGCCAGTGAACTAAAGGTCATCAACCCTTTCTATAACAGAATCCCTCATATCAGTCTTTCTTAACAAAAAGACAAAAAGTTCCCTGCTATGCATCAGTTACATGCTAACATTCCTACTGCAATTGGACTAAAACATATTTGTCAAACTACTAGCTCTATACATTCAAAACATTGGGGCTGGGATATTCAGAAATGCACCAGAGGGAGGCACAAGAGGGGTGGGGTGCAAATACAGTGCGCCATGGCGCATCTGGCGTGATATTCAAAGGTTGCGCATGACAGGATGCACCTCTGCAACATGGCTGAATATTGCACGGATGTGCCATAGTGCAGCAAGGGATGCACCAGGGAGCAAGACAAGAAGTGCCATAGCACAACCAGGGATGCACCAGGGAGCATGTCAAGAAGCACCATAGCGCACACAGGGATGCGCAGGGGAGCAAGCCACATAGCATATGAGCAGCAGCCACCAGTGTGCAAAGTGCACAGGAGCATGCCCCTGGACACACATGGAAAGGCAACAGGCACAGCAGGCGGCATGCCACAGGGGTGAGAGGTCCCACCACCGGGGTGCATAGTGTGCCATGTGAGAGGCACGGTGGCCACATGTGGGCACACCGCCCACTTAGCAGGAGGAGGCAGTAGGCCCCTGACCATGTGCATCCCAGCGGGGCATAGTGGCAGGGTGGCAACAACAGCCCCCACCACACAGCCCCTAGCAACAACAGGGAGGCTGGGGACATGCCACCTGAACCACTGCCACCAACACACAGGCAAACAGCATACAAGGCACACACCACATGACCTGGAAAGACAGGTCACAGCCACCCCAATCAACCCATGATGGAACACCACCAGGCACAACCCCCTGACCACTCCAGACAGACAACACAGCAGCCAGGCACACCACTGCGACATGGCTCCACACGCCAACCATAAAGCAGACACAGACACAGAAAGGTAAATGAAAATAATGTATTGCAACATGATAAACAAAACTATTTACAAATGTACAAGGGAAAGGGAAAGGAGGGACAACCCACAGACAGGGAGGCCAGGGAAGGGAGGCATGGGCAGAGGCAAGGGAAGGAGACAAGGGAGGGCAAGGGAGGTTGCACAGGGAAGGGGTGAGGAATTCGGCGGATGGTCACTATGGGCATCCGCACCCCACTGCAAGCCGTCGTGGGCATTGGTGTTGCTGTCTTTGCTGGGACAGTGCCAGCTGCTGCACTACCTGTAGTGTGGCTGTTGTCACATGTAGGATCTGCTGGAAAAGGTGTGCATGTGGATCACGTGTCCCGACACCTACGACAAAGGAGTGAACATCTAATGAGTGCATGTCCAGAATGCTGCAGCCCACCCACTGTGCACAGCGGGCATCATTGACATGCACCCCTGGGCTGGCATGCCGTCACCCGCAGTGAGTGCGCCCACATGAGCCGCCTGCCCGGGTACCCACAGCCATGCACAGCACTGCACACCAACACTGCCCATGAGCAGCACACCACTGCCAAGGCAGGCAGGCAACATGGCCATGCAGTCAGTTGACAGTGGCACAGCCAGGACCTGGGTGCACCCTCAGCCCACCTGCATCAGCCACCCACATGTGCGATAGCCCAATGCGGTGCATAGGACACTGCAGGTGGTGCACAGTGGGGGGGCAATGTGCAGAGAGGGCTGTGCCCCACCCCCACCCCTGCTGCCTGCCCCACACAACATAGAAGCATGTAAATGTGCCTGCCTACATGCTGAGGCTCACCCTGAGGCTGTCCAGCTGCCACGTCCATGTGGCCTGCTACTGGGGCATGTCTCCCTGCAGTGGCCTGTCCTGGCCCAGCCACAGCCCCAGTGAGGTGGGCTCACCTCCAATACTTAGGGCCTCGGACGAACGTATGGTGAAAGACACATCAGTACCAGGCAACACCACAGGCCTCCCCAGCACAGTGTGACACCCTGCGCAAAGTGCCAGTGGCACGGTGGCACTGGGTAGCCACTGCGTACCACCACTCCCAATAGGGTGCACTGCCCAAGCCCCCATGCAGCATGGCATGCCAATGGCACTGCCCCATGGACCACTGGATGGGAATGGGCACTGGTGCTGTGCACTTACCTGGCCATGGCACAGCGCCCCTTCAGATGCGTGCCTGTAGCGTCCACAGCCACTCCTGGTCTCTCCGCTGCAGGTCCCCATAGCGGTGTCTGCACTGCTCCCCAGTGTGGTGTGCACTTGTGGCCTCCTCGAGACCATCAGCCACATCCTGCCAAACATCGGTCTGAGACCTGTTTAGGGGCACCTGACCAAACAGGGAGCCAGCATGTGGCTCCACTAGGGCCACAAGGTTGACCAACTCAACTTGTGTCCAGTTGGGGGCCCTGGGTGCTGTATGGTGTGGCATGATAGCAGCTAGCTCGGCATGGCAAAATGGCTCCCAGCAGCACACATGCCACACGTGCTGCTGATGTGCAGCATGCTCCACGATGCACTGCCAATGCCAATCGCACAAGGGCATAGGACACCCGTGGGATCAAGGGTCGGGCCATGCACGTTGCGCCACAGCACCATTGAGCATAGCAGACATGATGTGCATTAGGGCCACGTGGATGCCACAGTACATGGTCCTATTGTGCACTGGTGCCATGGCACCTATAGCGCAGTGGCACCATCGATGTCATGGTGCCAGAGTGTCATTGGCTGATTGGTGCCTGTGCGCTGTAGGCCATACAGTGCACAGGCACCACACGTGCAATAGCGGCCAGGTGCTGTACTGCCTAATGCACACGTTGCGTAGGTTGCGCCACTGTCGTATGTGCCGGTGGACCATGCATGCGTGCAGCATGGGCTGTTGCACACGGCACAATGTTGCACTTTTTGACTTGTGCATGCGCAACCCCATTACGCAATGCGCAACTCTGCGATATTCAGCTGCTATATGCAAATCAGCTGATTAGCATATCCATGGTGCATCAGCTGCATTTGCATGTCATTACAGTTGTGCAGCCCCTCATTTGCATGCGATGTGCTATAAAGGCACCAGGAGAATGAACAGGGTAAGGACTGGTATTGCATCCCTTAGTGGTGAGATACACACTGCAGGGCTGACTGGACAGTGGAATGGGAGGTTGGGGGGATCCTTCCAGGCCATACTAACACATGTCTATCTCCACAGTAAGAAGCATGTCCAAGCGAGAGGAGACCGAAGAGCGTGGGCCTGCACACAAGCACAGGCCCAGCTTCACCAGGGTGGAGTCTGACACCCTATTCCAGGCATACCTGGACCATGAGCCACTTCTGAGCAACTCCACAGGCACCCCACAGGCCCAGGCAGCAGCATGGGAGGGCGTGGCCCATGCTGTGAACCAGCAGGCCAGGCACCAACGGTCTGTGCAGTAGTGCAAAAAGAAAGTCAGCACAGACCAGAGGTGCATCAAGGAGAAGGTGGTGGCCATCTGGGCATCGTGTGCTGCTACAGGTGGGGGTCAGCCTGCTGTGCCCATCCTTACAGCACAGGAGGAGATGGTGGCAGCCACCATGTGGTTCAGTGCCGTTGAGGGGGTGCCCAGTGGTGGATTCCAGATGGGTGACAACCCATCACTGCATTGTAGGCATGGTTGTGATGGGGGCATGGGGGATTGGGGGCTGGGGGCAGGGGTGGGCGTCAGCAACACTAATGCGACTGTGTTCCCTTTCAGCTCCTTAATGCCTGCATGCAGTGGCAGAGGTGGGGGTGTCTGCTGTGTGTGCAGTCCTGGACCCAGAGGACAGGCCATCCACCTCCACTGGACACCGTGGGCTGGACCGACTGCAGGTCAGCACAGCTGTCTGTCCAGATGCCAGTGGTGCGGTTGCGGACAAGGCCCTGACTGTGATTCAGCATGATGCCAGGCATGGTGTCCTGTGTGCTGAGACACAGATCGGGGTGGGGTCCACTTCTAATGACGACAGCACCTACATCCTGGACAGCGATGTCATGGCCACAGAGGAGACACCCATACCACATACCCAACATGACAGCGCAGACAGTGTCCCGGTGGTGGTTGCCTGCACACTGGCCACTGTGGCCGGCATAGCCGAGGCTGCCACTGGTGCAGCTACGGCTGTCGGTGGTACTGTTGGCGGTGCAGCTGTGCCGGTGTCACCCTGCGCACAGTGACTGGAGGGGTGGCAGCAGTGGCTGGAAGGCATTGAGGGGGCCTGAGGCAGTGCCCGTCGTTGGTGTACTGCATGGTATCCAGACCCAGGAGGGACCTGCTGTGCAGCGCCCACCTTTGCAGGGTGCTGGGCCGCAGGGTTGGGATACACCCATGGGTCGGCACAGTGTCCCCGCACCCCAAGGCACTGACCCCTTGGACGACCACACTTGTCTGCTCCAGGCCTCTGTTGAGCAGCAGGTGCTGGTCATGGCAGAGGTGCATGCACTCCATGTGGAGCTGTACCAGGCAGCATAGCGGCGGGACAGGGACTCTGCCCTGCTCCTGGCTGAGAACGTGCATATACGGGTGGACATGGCCGCAGCCATGGATCGGCCGACAGCTGCGGTCATGGCCGGACTGGCACCACTGGTCGCCCTGATCCATGGCCGTCCACCGCTCACACCACAGAGCTCATTCTCCACCCCTCGGGCCCATCATCGTGTGACCCCCACAGAGTTGATGCTGGGGTCAGCTTTGGGCATTCCCAGCACGCCTGGTGCGGGCATGTTCGGGGGCCTGCAGACACCTGCACGGACCCAGTCGAGGTCCCGCAGTGTGACCCCTGGTGATCCATCTGTGACATCCTCTATGGCAGACACTCAGCCTGTGACCCCTGTGCGTTCCCAGCGGGGCCGTCCACGTGTCCGTAGCTGACGTGCTACTGCGCAGTGGTCCTGACTCACCCACCTCCGTGTCCATCATATGCTGCTGCCCTGTGTGTACATTGGTGTGGCATGTGTGTGTGTGTCCCATGGCTGTGGCATCCATGGTTGACATCATACATGGCCCATGTGCTCACCCACCCGGTTGCTGGCTGCTGTGACATGTGCATGATGATGCCAGCATTGCGCTGCTTGCCACTGTGCAGTGCCACTCAGCATCTGACACACCCCCGGTGCCCACCACTGGGTGGGGGGCATGATTTGTCCTGTGTGCATGTGTACGTGCATGGGTGTGTGTGTGTGGTGTGCGGGCCTGTGCTGCGTTCTGCATCGGTGTCTGTTCCCCATGTCTTTCCATGCCCCCCTTCCACTGACCCTGGCACAGTGCATGCCCATGCCTGCCTGTACACTGTGACCTGGGCACTGGCCTTGCCTGTGGCCATGTACACCTACCTGCATGCTCCATAATGCTCCTCAGCAATTGTGTCCCTGTGCTGCTGGGTCATCCTTGTCAGCCGGGGGACCCTTCACCCAGAGGGGCTGCCCACCACCATCAGGACCGGCAGCCACGTTGTCCCCACTGCTGTCCCCCCCTTCGACCTCGACAGCTATCCCATGGTCGGTGGCCATGTTGTGTAGTATACAGCAGGCCAGGAATAGGCTGCAGGCCTTTGAGAGGCTGTACTGTTGGGCACCACCAGACCTGTTCAGGCAACAGAACCGAGCCTTCAGCAGCCCGAACACCCGCTCGATGATGTTCCGTGTGCTGGCGCGTGCTTCATTGTATTGCTCCTGTGCTGGGGTTGATGGGCGCTGGTATGGGGTGAGCAGCCATGGCCAGAGTGGGTACCCATTGTCACCTGTGTGGATAGAACTTGGGTTGGCATGGTGGCCTGTGTCAATGCACCCCCCACCATCCTGGCCACAACCCCTGGCACCCATGCCCTGCCACCCACGCATCCTGTCCTGCTGTACCTGGCATACCACATCCACAGCATCTCACCAACTAGGGTGGCTAGTGAGGATGTCCCCACTTTCGATCCTGTGGCACAGTGCCGACTGGTGCCAGATGAAGGCATCGTGTGCTCCTCCAGGGTGTGTGGCACAGACATTGATTATGCACCCCCTGGCATCACACACCACCTGGCAGTTGACACTGGGGTAGCCCTTCCTGTTTATGTAGGCTACCCCCTCCAGGCTGGGTGGTGCATGGATGCCTACATGGGTGCAGTCGATGGCCCCTAGCATGCTAGGCAACCGTGCCACCCTGTGGAACTCCTGCATGCATGCTGTATGCTCTGCCTGTGTGCTGGGGAAATGGATGTACTCCGCAGCATGTGGCAGCAGTGTGCTGAGGAATTTTGTGAGGAGCCGTGACGCAGCGGACTGGGTTATGCCTGTGGTGTCCCCTGTTGATCTCTGGAAGGTATCCTTGGCGAGCAGGCATATTATGGCCATGACCTTCATCTCCACCAACAGGGCATGGCTCCGTCTTGTGGATGCCTGCATCTCCTCACTGCACAGCTCACAGAGCTGCCTCAGAATTGCCCGGTTCGGGCAGTAACAGCCCACTATCTCTGTGTCACTATACTGTTTGAAGTTGGTGCGGGCACGGTACCACCTGTTCTGGGCATACCACTGACGGACCCTTCCACGGCTGTGCTGGCCTGTGAGCTGCCTCCTCACACCCCTCATTACTGCCTCCATCTGGAATATGGCACTGGCCATGTCCTGGGTCGTACGTCTTCCCCCCTGGGTGGCACTCTCCCCTGGCCCCCCCCAGCTGTGGGCTGCTGCCTGTGCCCCTGCTCTGGGTGCATCCCTGTTTGTAGCCACCCAGCCTGCAGTCTGTGGCTTCCACCTCCTGTGGCCCTGTGCAGCCCCTCCTGTGCTGGGTGTCACTGGCAGGTCTTGCTCCCTGTCCCACAACCACACACACACATACACTATCACTCTCCCAGACCCTGGCTCTTTCAGGCTCCCTGGTCCCCACTCTGTGCCTCTACCAGCCTGCCTCTTACTCTGCAGCTCCCCTTTGGCTGTTCTACCTGCCCCCTCGCTCTCCCACTGTCTGGCTCCCCTGTGGCGCAAGCGTCATTCCCTAGCTTGCTCCCTCTTTTTATGGGCTCAAGTCTGCTCCACACAAGTCGCATTTGCTCCACACTTGCGCCGTTCATCTGCCATTGAATATCGCACTGCACCATATATTCATGGCTACGTCCCCTGCACTTGTGCATGCATTCATTACCACTGTGCACTGGCGCATTGGAATTTGCGTGGCGCATCTGCTGTAGCTGAATATCGCTTTCTGGCACATTGGCATAGTTGTACAAGTGCATCACTGTTGCGCACTGCACAACTGCTCTGAATATCCGGGCCAGTGTGTTCAGTAATAGACAAGGACCAGTTTGGGTTTCTTATAGGTAGGCAGGGGTCTGATAATCTGTCTAAATTATTATCAGTTATTTGTTCCAGCCATAATAGTACCTATCTAATTTGTAGCCTTTTCATTAGATGCAGAGATGGTTTTCATTTAACTGCAAAGGAACTATTTAAAACATGTCAATAAGTGCTTTTAGTGCTGTGTGAAAATAAAATTCTTCCGGTAAAATTACTGTGAAAATTGAATTTCACTTTCACAAAATTTCAGTACACACTTTGGCAACTTTCATGGAAATTCTGACTTACAACGTCAGAATAAATGTATGAATTGTAGATTAATGCAGTAAACTCTGGAAAGAAATTCCACAGAACTGATCACTGAACTGGGGAATGATTACATGTATTCCGGATTGATGCATTGAATTGCTGTCATTCTGCAGTTCATGTATATCATTCCACAATTCAGTCAAAAAGTTTCACAGAATGGGATGAAAATTCACCAAATACATTGGGAAGACTTGGATTTGACCAAAGTCAGAGAGTCTGAAAATTTTGTGAAATTTCATGAAATTTCTGCAAATTCAGAATTTAAAAATGTCACCCATCCCTAATAGTTTTTGTTTTGGCTCCAAGTTCTAATCATGGGTCTCCAGTATATAGTCTGAATAACCAATATGATCATTACCAACAATTGCAGATCACATCCTCACATACTTTGTAGATGCAATAAGCAAGGCTACCACTTACAACTTGGTGTACTGTTTTTTGACAATTGAGCATCTAAGTCTAGCAATATACATTGACCCCTCAATTATGGTAGTCTGCACTAGGAAAACTTCATTTAAACTCTTAGCATTTGCTGGTGATATCCTATAAATATTTTTCTTTCAGTCCTGTCTGTTGTCCTTTATAAGTAAATTCTCAAGTCTGCCCAGACTTTTTACTAGAATAAAATCTGAATTAATGCCATTGAACAAGCATTGCTGAAAGCAGCTATTGTCCCCAGAACCCCTTCAAATAAAGACACAGATAACTTAAGTGTGGTTGCTCAGTTTGGCAATAAATTTACTCATTTGTCAGAATCATTGTCATAATACATTGTCATCAACTGACACATTTCCACATTGTCATTCTCTTATGTCTTCCCATTATCTTTATATACAGTATATACATATATTTCTTTTCAAATGATACATTCTATCATTTTCATCTTTTCCTCTTCTGCCCCCCAGATGTACATCCTGGGGGGGGGCTCTGCCTCTTCCTCTTCTGCTGCCAAGGGGTACGAGCGTACACACTGTACCACTGCCTCTTGCTTCTCAATGCTGTGTCCTTTGATTGTTTTCCCTTTTCTCTCCCTTTCTTTCCTGTCCTTCTCCCTCTTTTTCTACTGCCGTCTACCTTCAGCAGTCCATACTATAAGCCTGCCACTGTGCACCACCTACCACATTGGCGCCCTGTGCTCCACTTGCCACAGGGCTCCTCTTCCTTCCTTCAGGATGGGTTGGTGGGAAAAATTCCTCTGAGCAATTTTGTGAGCTCTCCCAGCTGTGCAGTCCCCTTTGCCCCTCCCCTTGTGATCCTGGGCCACTCTTCTGCTGCTACCTCACTATTCCCACCACTTCTCTTTCTCCGCCCCCTTTGTGACCTCATCAGGCCATCCCCTCTGAGGCCTGATGGTTCTCCTAGGTCCTCCCACCCCCTCCCTCGGTCCCTCCCCCTTGTTTCCGAGCTTCCCACACTTATTTGCCGAGGCCTTGGGACAATGGGGTCTACCCTTTTACAGGGGCAATCCTCTTTGTCCCCAGAACCCCCTTCAAATAAAGACACAAATAACTTAAGTGTGGTTGCTCAGTTTGGCAATAAATTTATTCATTTGTCAAAATCATTGTCATAATACATTGTCATCAACTGACACATTTCCACATTTCCATTCTCTCATCTCTTCCCATTATCTTTATATACAGTATATACATATATTTCTTTTCAACTGATACATTCTATCATTTTCATCTTTTTCTCTTCTGCCCTCAGATGTACATCCTGGGGGGGCTCTGCTTCTTCCCCTTCTGCTGTCAAGGGCTACGAGTGTACACACCGTACCCCTGCCTCTTGCTTCTCAATGCTGTGTCCTTTGATTGTTTTCCCTTTTCCCTTCCTTTCTTTCCTGTCCTTGTCCCCCTTTTCCACACTTATTTGCTGAGGTCTTGGGACAATGGGGTCTACCCTTTTAGAGGGGCAACCCTCTTTATCCAATGAAAAGGTCAAGACTAAATGGTCTTGAGATGTGACTTTATATTTGGGTCTCTGCTCACAATAGACTTGAGATATTTAGTTTAAATAATACCTCCAATTACTCAAATCTGTATCTTTTGAGCTATGGTGGTAGCAATGAAAGTGTTTACTTGTAGAGAAATGGCAAAAACTAAATATCACTATGCAGAAAGATTAATCCCATGAAATGGATATATGTGTACAGCAATTGTTCTACATAATTAACATAGAAACATAGAAACATAGAATTTGACTTCAGATAAGGACCGCTTGGCCCACCTAGTCTGCCCATTTCCCTACCTAATGCATAGGCTGCAGATCCTAGTTAACCAACAGCCTACTTCCTCCTACCCCCCACTAGAATTGCCTTATGTCTGTCCCATGCATTCTTGAATTCCTCCACTGTTTTTGAGTCCACTACCTCCTCAGGAAGGCTGTTCCATGTATCCACAACCCTCTCCATGAAAAAATACTTCCTCACATTACCTTTGAGCCATCCCCCCTCTATCCTCAAATTGTGACCCCTTGTTCTTGCACATCTCTTTTTCTGAAAGATGCTACCATCTTGGACTCTGTTGATTCCCTTGATGTACTTGAAAGTTTCTATCATGTCCCCCTCTCCCTCCTCTGCTCTAGTGTATACATACTATGCTTCTTTAATCTCTCTTCATATGTCTTCTGGTGCAGACCCTGCACCATTTTAGTTGCCCTCCTCTGGACAGCCTCCATCCTGTCTATGTCCTTGCAGAGATAGGGTCTCCAGAACTGGACGCAAAACTCCAGATGGGGTCTCACCAACTGTCTGTACAAAGGGATAACAACTTCCTGTTTTCTACTGGTGATGCCTCTCCCTATGCATTCCAGTATCCCACCAGCTCTTCTTACTGCCTTCTCACATTGCTTGCCCACCTTAAGGTCATCTGATATGACTACCCCCAGGTCCCTTTCCATTTCTGTAGTTGTTATTATCTCACCCCCTACTGTGTACTCTTCCCCTGGATTTTTATTTCCCAGGTGCATTACTTTGCACTTGTTTGCACTGAATCTAAGCTGCCATATATTTGACCATTCCTCCAACCTTGCCAAGTCCCTTTGCATTCTCTCCACCCCACCTTCTGTATCAACCCAGTTGCAGATCTTTGTGTCATCTGCAAAGAGACATAGTTTTCCTTCCAGTCCCTCTGCAATGTCACATATAAAGACATTAAAGAGGACCGGTCCCAGTACTGAACCCTGCGGTACCCCACTAGTAACCCCCCTTTCTTCAGAGTAAACTCTATTTACTATTACCCTCTGTATCCTGTTGTCCAGCCAATTTTTAACACAGGCTACCACCTTGGGACCCACTCCAAGGCTGGCTAACTAGTATATTAATCTTTAACAACATATCTTTATGTATTGAAGATAGCTGGTTTCAGATCAGTGAGGTATAAGTAAATTGCTATGGCAGGGAAAGCCACCTAGTTGGAACTTAACAAATTTAAAAGGTTGCTGCAAACTAAGGAGGATCTGAACTTCTTAAGCTTCCAAAATACTATTGGTCCTTTCGGGTAAAACATACCTCTAACTGGTTAAATGTTAACTCAGCCAAATGCCACTTTGAGGGTACGGCACGTAATTGACCTGATGGCTCCATACTTTCCTGCTGACCCTTGACCATGATCTGTAAATACATGATTTTTCTTTCTCCATTTGCTCATTAGAAGGGTTTCTACCTGATAATATTGGGTGTGACAAGAAAAATAGTGCTTTACCTGGAGACTGACAAATCTAGCTTTATTTCCCTGCATACGTCATCAGTATTGTGATCTCACTTGTGACATCACAAGGGAACATTCTGGCAGCAGGTGATTGTTTTTTCTTGGATGGTTGTGATGTCACATTTAGTAAGCATATAGGGCTGATGAGGAATTGAGAGGAACAGAAATAGATGTATTAGCCCCAGACAAAATACTGATCCACAAATTATCCCAAGTACTGATTGGGAAGTAAGACCAAGGGTCAAAATTGTCACAAGTGGGGTGTCCCAGGGAGCAGTCTTTGGACTTGCTCTTATCAACATGTTTATTTGGGATCTAGGGAGGAAGTCCAAGGGAAGATACTGCATGGCTCTTCATAGATGACACCAAAATCAGTTGTACATTGGACTCCAAGGAGAAAGTAAAGGCTATAGAAAGGGATCTGTAGAGGTGAGGCTGAAGTGGTCATGTAAAGTGTAGCAGTAGAAATTCAAATTAGGCAAGTACTAAATTATGCACACAGGGGACAAAAACATGAAATCAGGATACATATAGAGGGTGGTGGAGGCAGACAGTAATGTGGAGGAAAAGGATATGGGTGTAATGATCATGGATGCTTTAAAGACATCAGCATAGCACAATAAAGTGGCTGGGAAAGGCAAACTGGGTGCTGAAATGCATAGGTGCAGGGATCACTTGCAGAAGGAGAGATTTGATAATGCTGCTATGCAGCTCACTAGTTGGACCTCATTTGGAGTATTGTGTACAATTTTGGAATCTAAGCCTAAAGAAATTAGGGACAGAGTGCAGGCAGTGCAGGGGAAGGCTACCAAACTTACCTAGGGGCAACAGGGGAGGACCTACAATGAAAGTCTGGAGGATCTGAAATCTGAACCAGTTTACTCTGGAGGATAAGAGGAAATGAGGGGACATGACTGAGATGTTTATGTTCATCCATGGAATAAATAGACACTAGGAACTGTTCACAATACTGTAGTAGTAATACTTCTACTAGAGGTAACTCCATAAGGGGGTGGGGCCAAAAAAGATGTCAGAAAGTATATTTTTACTAAAAAGGTCGTGGCAGAATGGAACAAATCTTCAGATTTAGTCATACAGCTGGGACCAACCCAAATATTGTCACATGGTAATCTGGTACCACAGTGCAAACTTAGGCCAAGTCCGCCTGTGCCATGACTCAAAGGTCATCCTGTTTCCTTTCCTAAGGCTGTCTTTAGTACCATACTGTCCCCCATTGTCCCTCACCCTCAGAGGCCTGTCCCTGACTACCATGTACTGTAGGGTATGTGTGGATTCATTTTACAAGAGAAGCTGCTGCAGTAGAAAAGGGCAACCCTCAGTGCTGCATCAGTCTATATTGGAGTCTATTTCCTCCCTAGCTTCCTAGGTAGCTATTCTCATTGGCCATGGCTCCTGACCCCAATATTGAATGGCAACTTTGGCTGTAGGGAGCCTGAGCTCTGCCCCAGCCTCCCAACCAATCAGTTCTAAAGAAGAGATGCCTCAAATTAAAACTTTGCCATCAAAGTTAGCGCAAATTTGGGAACTTTGCACTACACATATGGTAGCATAGTGAAGTTTTTGACTTTTGCCCCAGTTTCTCTTTTTGAAGTTAAATTCAGAACTGCCCCCAAGCAATGTGCACACATGACCTACCCCAACCCACTTTCCAGATAAGTTTGAGCTATCTCTACCCACCCATCCCCTTGCTAGCACCCACCTCCCTCCTGCTCCCCTACAGTCTGGGCGAAGTTCAGTAATAGGTGCTTTTGTAATAATTACATAAGCATGCACCATGCTGTAAAAAAAGACATGGCCCCCATCCACACCAAACAAGTAACCATTCCCCTCTGCCACTCAGTTCAGACACCTGACCTCCATAGTTCAATAAGTCACCCCCACCCTACACCCCCCCAGCACCTAGCCATCCTGCTCTCCCCCAAGACCCCAAAACAGTACAGAATACGTTCACTGGGCTGTAAAAAGTTTGACAATGTGCCCCATCATAGGAATGGTCAGCATGTCTCTTCAGTAGTAGTTGAATTAATTAATTATGATGTCCTTCTGAGCAGTAACACCTGATTGGCTGAAATTCAACATATGGACTTTGGCATGGAATGGCCCACGTAGTTCTCCTACGAGGCTGATTAAGTCTCAAGAAGCATTTGCAAATTTGGTCCTAAATACAAAACATTATCAATTTGTAAAACTTGGTGACTGAATCTGCATTTCACTTTAAAGCTCTGTTTAGTCCTTATGGTAAACTTCTCAACCCAGGGGTGTTGTACAAAGAGGAGCAATACTGCAATCACTTACGCTAATTAGTCCACTGACTCAGTGAAAGAAGTAATGCTATACCCTTGATATTTGAAGTTATCTAAATGGTAAAGTTTAAACAAAATTAATGAGCTTAGCAAAGGGATTTGCTTGCCCTTAGACTCGAACAAAGTTTTTACTTTCACTGAATAACTAATTTAAAATGACTTGTGTCAGCCTTTTTAGTTGCTATCTATTAACTCTGATATGCAGTATACAAGTGAACCTACAGAACAGAAAATCTTGTTTATGGGACTCTACCAGAGTAATTATTTGTAGTTAGTTAATATGGCTGTATGGTTTATCACCTCAGTCTTGTTTAAAATGCCATTAGTAGCCTTTAATTTAAAATAATTTTGAACTACTGGTAAATCATAACATTAAAAAACACATTATTACATACAGAGAGCAGATTTAAAAAAATAAAATATATAATAATTGTATTTATTTATTTATTGAATTTTGTATGTATTCATTTCTAGTTTTTTACCAGGAGAGACACACTAAGAAGTGATGGCACAATCTGGGTGCATCCTGGAGAGGCAGTGGCAAGAGCCAGAAGGATATTAGGTTGCATAGGAAGAGGAATCTCCAGCAGAAGGAGAGAGGTCATAGTTCCCCTGTACACCCAGCTGGTCAGGATGCACTTAGAGTATGAGGTCTAGTTCTGGGGGCCGTACCTCAGGAAGGACATGGAGAGGGTAGAATGAGTTCAGAGGAGGGTAAAAAGATGGTGATAGGGCTCAATCACTTATCATACAAGGGGAGACTGAATAACCTAGGCATGTACTTACTGGAACAGAGGAGGGAGAGGGGTGACATGACTGAGACATTTAAATACTTCAAGGGTATCCATACAGTGCCTGTGGAGAGCCTTATCCAACTATATGAGTGACCCAGGGTGAGGAGACATGAATTCCAAATCAAGGGGGGAATTTAGAGGTAATGCTAGGAAGTACTTCTTCACGGAAAGGGTGGTGAATAACTGGAATGGGCTGCCAAGGTAGGTGGTGGGTGACAGAACAATAGGAATGTTCAAGAGGGCATGAGATAAATACAGGGGGATGTTGGGATGAGGGTAGGACTACAGTAAAGGCCTAGTGAACACCTAGGCAAACTGATCAGACTGGGTGGGCCTGGTGGACCTCTTCTGCCTTTGCACTCCTATGTTCCTATGTTCCTATCCTGGTGTATGGGTTACATGGATCTGCTTCATTGACAGGTGGAATGGTGAACAAGACCCCACAAGAAATTCCTTACTTTCTTCCTGATAGTTATTTCCTCTTAGTCATGGTGGGTGCAGGATGCTTCCAGATAGAGATATTGTGAAGTTTAAATTCTCCAGTGGAGTTCCAATGTAGTCAACAAATTCACATCCATGTAGCAATCCATGAATTTTTGCTTCTAGGATCAAAACTCACCTATGTGACGTCACCATTTTTTTTGTGGAATTTTGCTGCGAAGTGCGGAATTTCACCCACGCATGGTGGAATTTCTCCCATGAATTTTGAAATTCTGCTGTTCACAGCAAAATTCCTCACTTCATGGGTGGAACTTCACACTTTGCATCCAATAATTAATCCATGAATTGCACTAAGTTAATGGATTAGTACATGGAGCGGAGTTAACCAACTTCACCCATCTCTACCTCCAGGGTTGTGGTCACAAGTGGAGTGATGGTCTTCTGTGACTTGAAATGATGGATATCATGGGAGACTTAGAACTGAATACTGAGCTCATTAAGGCTCCTGTGATGTGTGCAGAGGGAAGGGCATGCCTTGATAATGGATACCGAGGTCAAGGTGCAGGCCCCATGTATGAGGAAGCAGGGATGAAAACAGCCCTGCAGGAGACACAGCAATAAGTTTTATCTAAGCTGGGAGAGGATAAAGCCTTAATGTTTTTCAAAAAGGAGAGCTTCATGGCAAAGGAGGTGTAGGGATGTCAGAGTGAAGAAATAGCCATCTAGTTTGTTAGCAACTCATTGCAGTTTGATGATGAAAAGGCAGCAGCTGCAGGGGCAACAGCCTGAATGCAGTGCTTGGACACTGCAGGAGTATTCAGGGAGAGGACTGAGAGGATGGTGACACCTGCCATGGGGTAGACATCAATATGTGGTGTTTGGACTCTGTAGGGGAATTTGTGCCACTGTAGCATGATCACAAGGAAGAAGTCAAGCAGGGTGTTAGTGAACCTCTGGTGAGGGTATTGAGAGGGGTTTCTGTGCAACAGTTTGATAGTGCAGGTGGTACACATGTGCTGCAATAGAGATACATGGGAGAGGCTTGCAGTTGTCGGATGAAAGCCGGCCTGCTGGCTCAGAGGGCTGAGGTGATGGACACCACACCTTGTGCCACATCAGTGACCCAGTGTCGGGCACAACCTCGGGTGCTGGAGGGTCGGCTGGAGAGAAGGAGGATTGAGCATCCCAGGGACTGCTCTCCTCCTCCTCCTCCTCTGAGGAGGGTGGGAAGGGATTATTGAGGCCACATTGGCTCCTGGCAATGGCTGGGGGTCGGTGCATGCCATATTCAGCTGTGGGTTGGCATGGGCCTATGCTGGAAGTGCCATGCATGGATGCATGCATGGAAGCAACATTGGCATCACTGAGCACCCACACTGGAGGGGAACCATAGGTACAAGCCCCTCAGCCGAGGAGAAAAAACAAATAAAGTAAAAAAAAAAATAAATAAACGTTTACAAAAAAGATGTAGGATGAAAAACCTGGAAGAGGAAATAATAAGAGGCTGCCTAGGTGGAATCTTTAGAAAGATAGGTGCAGGACTGCTGCTATATCTCACAAAAGGGAGTTATAGAGAATAACATAGGATCTTGAAATAAATATCACTGTGTGCTTTGGCTCTTAAGGGTGTGGCACTAGAGACATCTTGGTAATTGGCAAGAGCAGCTGTAATACAGACAATTTCTTCCTCAGCTTTCATAGGATGCAATCACTTAATCTATAAATTGACTAGAAAAACACTGGGGAAGGTCCTGTTAGCTTACAAAATGGACAGTTGATCTGCAATCATTGACCCGTTCCCAAAACAGTCTTCCATATAGCAGACCGCCTCCAAAGCAGTTTGGAGTAAGCAAAGAGAAAGAATGGTATCAGGATTAGTGTTGAGCAAAATTGAGAAATTTCATTACACTAAATATTTCTCAAAATTTGCACATTTTGCAAAATATTTAGTGGGTCCAAAATGCAAAATTTTGTCCCACAATTGCAACATTTCACCTGAAAATTGCAAAATTTTGCACAAATATTGCAAAATTTCACCCAAACATTTTGAAAATTCACCCAAAGATGGTGACATTTCTCAATGAAATGCGAAATTTCGCAATTTGTATTTGACATTTCACAATTTTTCAGGTGACATTTCGCATGTTGGATGGATGAGGGACTGAATATTTTTTTGGGCGAAAGACAATAATTATCCCCAAGTGTGGTAGCATGTGCTAGAATCAGGCTGCAGCTGTTCAGAGTGTCAAAGAATAAGATATGGGAGTTCGGCAATAAATCCTGTGGATCTGTTGGTGGGCATGCTAGAGGCAGAGGCACACATTTCTGCTGGGGGACCACCGTTTGAGGGAGGGAGGGAGGGAGGTTAGTTAGAGTCTAGTAAAGCAGTTGCAAATTTCTGTAATGCCATCACGGTAAAGCCTTTTGGACAAAAGGGTACTTACTGGGGTTTTCAGCTTAAGTATTTTGGGGTTTTTATTCCATAATGATGGGAGTGAGAATCCAAAGGCTGCTCTCTTGACCCATGTGAGTGCCCTGGGTATATTTAGCAGGAGTTGTGAGCAGCTTCTAAGGGAATAATTCCTTGGCACAATCGGAGACAGAGAGTCGACGACGTATTGAAGGAGTTTGCCACTGAGGGCTCTAAGTGTCCAGAGTGCTGCATTAAAGTTGCACCTATAGTGAAGTGAGGTCCAGCCTGTGGTAGCATATATTGCGCAATGATGGGTAGAGAAGGGAAGGTCAGTGATGAAGCGTATAACTCTGTGGTACAGCGTATCCAATGTTCCAAGATTGGAAGCTGCACAGCTACTGTATATGAAGTCTGTGTAGTCAATTAAACACAGGAACATGGTTTGGACTAGTCATTTCATTGCGTCTGCTGTAAGAAGTCTTCTTATCCTGTAAAAAAGGCCAAGTCTTTGCCTTAATTTTTTCAGCAAGTCTTCCAGGTGGTCAGTGAAGGAGAGTTTACAGTCAATCCAGACCCCAAGATATCTGAATTTGGGAATTTACTCTAAGCACTCTCCCAGCATCGTGGTTATTGGGGGGAGGGAGTCAGTAACGCTTGTGTAGTTTGTGTGGGAAAATAACATGGCTTTAGTTTTCTTAGCATTTAATAGCAGTTTTTTATTGATTAGTTGGAGTTGCAGGAGGTTGAAATCTTTTTGTAGGTCAGTACACGCTTCTTTTGGTGTGGGACGACTCAGGTACAGCACTGTGTCATCTGCGAATAAGTGAATACTTGCATCCTTGATTACCTCATCAATGCTGTTGATATACACTGCGAAGAGGAGGGGATCTAATATGGATCCCTGAGGGACACCTGTTTGTAAGAGTTTTAGGGCAGATAGTTTGCCATCCGCTTTCACCTGCTGGTATCTGTCTGTCAAATATTCAGAGAACCAGCTTAGAGAAGTAGCATCCAGTCCTAGTGTTTTTAGTGAGTTGAGGAACAGGTCGTGGTCGACTGTGTTGAATGCTTTGCTGAGGCCAAGAAACACAGCACATACTGACTTTTGATGCTCCAGCTCCAGTTGCCAGTCGTTGGTTACTTTAGCTAATGCCGAGACTGTACTGTGGTTGGCTCTGAATCCAGATTGAAGGGGGTTTAGTAATTTTTCTCTGTCGATGAAGGATCTTAGTTGGCCATTTACTATTTTTCCCAGTAGCTTTGAGAGTGTGGGTAGGAGAGAAATTGGCCTATAGTTATTAAGGTTGCAAGGGTCTCCAGATTTAAATAGCAGTATAACATGTGCGATCTTCCATATTTGACAGAGGGTACCTTGTGTTAGGGACAGGTTGAATAAATGAGTAATAGGCACTGTCAATACATGGCATACTATCTTTAGGAAGTATGGTTCAAGTGCATCTGCACCAGCACTTTTCTTAGTATCCAGGTAGAGAATCAAGTCTTCCACTTCCTTGAGGGAAACCAATAAGAATGAGAAATGTTGACTTACGGAGCCAACATTTGGTGGGGTCATGCCAAGTTGGGTGCACAGGCTACATGCAGGTGAGTTATCAATGGCTAAGCCTGCTGTGGAGAAGTGCATGTTGAATGCTTGCAGTATCTCTTTTTTGTCATTGATTACTGTATAGTCAG
Source organism: Neoceratodus forsteri (assembly GCA_016271365.2). Lineage (NCBI taxonomy): Eukaryota > Metazoa > Chordata > Ceratodontiformes > Ceratodontidae > Neoceratodus > Neoceratodus forsteri. Next base: position 77,994,662 of record JADMNL010000029.1, on the reverse strand, counting down.
AGGTAATTTTTGTAGGGAGCATATTTTGTGACGTTCATCCTGCCAGTTCTTTGATTGTGGCCCAGAATTTGGAGGGACAATTGGCTGCAGTATCTAGTTCTGCTTGGTAATAGCAGGCTTTAGCTTCCCTAATCAGTTTGGTGCAGTGATTTCTGGCTGTTCTAAAGAGGCACCAGTCTTCCTCTTTTTGGGATTTGCGGGCAGTTTTCCAGAGTTTATCTCTGGACAGTAGTGCAGCCTTGAGATCTTGAGTGAATCAACAGCATTTCCTAGCCTTTATGCATATTTTTGACAGAGGCGCATACAGAGTCATGGTGTAGGTAATGATTTCATGTAGTATAGAATATGCAGTTTCCACTGTTTTAGCAAGGTAAAAACTCTGCCACAAGGGGAAGTTTTTTAGGTCAAGTAGGTATGACTTTGGGTCGAATGACCTGGTTGACCTTTTGGTGGAGAATTTGGCCATAGTTGGCACTTTATTGGCTGCCCAAATTCCAGCTATTAGGCATTGGTCACTAATATCCACATCAAAGTTTCTAACGTGGGAGAAGGAATGGGGTTTATTCACAAGCAGGACATCCAGAAGGGTACTTTTGGCTGTATTCTTTTTGTTGGTATGGGTGGGCTCTTCATTGAGTAGGGTGAAACCAAGGGAGTCGCAGAAAGATTTAAGCGGGTGACTGACTTCCAACATCCAATCGTAGTTTAGATCCCCGAGGATAATTGTTTCCAGGGGGCTAGTGTCCAAGATAGTTGTAAGATAGGACAAGAGCTGAGTACCGGCAGTTGGTGGTATATAGCATCTTATGACTCAGAGTGCTAACGATGGGGATAGGTCGATTTTTATGTCCAGGCACACAATCCCACTACCACTGACTTAGAATTAAGTGTTGATGCCACAAATCTATCTTTGATGTAGATGGCGACCCCACCTCCTCTGGATTACCTATCGCATCTAAAGATCTGGTAGTTAGTTATATTAATCATACTATTTGGCATAGAGGGCTGTAGCCAGGATTCTGAGATAACAAGCACATCTGGCATTGTATGGGCAGTCCAAGACTGGATAAGGGTGAATTTTTTCAGCAGGTTGCACACCCTGCATGTGCATAAAACTAATACTTTTAAGAGATAGTGACTGAGAAGGGGAGGTAAGTTTATTTATGGGCCCTGGATTAAGCTCGACATTGCCAGAGCATAGTAAGAGGAGGAGTAGCAATTTTTTTTCAGGGATTCAAGTGAAAGGCAATGAGCTCGAGGCTTTTTCCGGCTTGGCATGGAGGAGGAACCGGGGTGCCAAGCTTTGTTTTTTAATTTATGCAAGCCTAAGGACACTGAGGCTAATACTCTGGATGTGTAACGCCAGTGGGAGTAACTTGAATTAATTAGAGATAAGGAAGGAGGCGTAGAGAAACCTGCAATAGTTGCTCTTCATGGGGCAGGCATTATTGAGGGACAGACTCAGTTTTTTTGCTAATGAAATGTTTGCTTTCATCCATATATCTGACAATGTTGGTTATGATTTACAACCTGTCTTGGTAATAACCTAGGATCTCTGTACTATCACTGGACTATCTGTTGATCTTATCCCAATATGTGAAATTGTCAGTAATCTTCCTTCTACTTTGTACTATTACTGAACTGCCTGTTACTTAAATCCAATATGAGCAATTTTTTTTGTGATATCCTACAGTATGAACCCTGAATAATTCCTTGTTTGCCTGTTGATGGTATTCTTGATAAGAAACTTTCTTTGTAAACTCCTGGGTTATACCTGAAAACAGGCAGATGAATGCCTAGTATACCCTATCCTATCAACAAAAACTAGCATAAATAAATAAATATAAGCTTTAAAGCAGCTACCTTTTTGGAGAGGCTTTGGCAGAAGTTTAATGAGGTTATGGACACAACTGACCTTTTTTTTGTTTTTTTTTTGTTAATGCAACCTACTCTAAAGGTGGCAACAGTACTGTTTAGAATGGGTGTGTGTTTACAGAATATGACATTGGTTAGCTCAGAGTTGTGACATGCCTGGTAACCCTCAATCAATCAAAACAGAGCAAATTTGCATATGCAGATGGATGTTTGAGGTTAACGTTACACAAACTGAAATGGGCATTTTACTTACTTCCCAAAGGATGGCATTTCTGTTTTTACTCAGGGTAGCAAAAAATGTTAATTTGGTTCACAATTTCATTTAAGTAATGGGTGTAACAAGATGCAGTTTATACTGTGCAGGGAGTCTGAGCATGTGGGAACACAGTGCACTTCCACAGTAAAATGTAACATGTGTGGTGAACTTGGCCAATCATTCAGGGTACTGTATACCCCTGAGCAGCACATAAAAAAACTGAAACACTGTGGCAGGAAAAATTAGCATCTGTGGCCCAAAGATTGAAAAATAACAAAGCAAAATCCTACTACCGGTGCAGTTTAGGATACTTCAGTGAAAACATTTTCTGCCTCTATGAATCATATCGCTCAACCTCCTGTCTTGCAGTTCAGGTAAAAGGCTTAAACTTCAGGGACAGAGGAACAATTTTTAATAAATGGTAATATCAGATTAGGAAATCTCCAACGTTTGGTTTAAAATGGTAAACATTTGTTTATGGAGAACTAGACTTCAACACTAATGTCTGGCCATATGCTATGCTTTAAATCACTACTTTTCAGTGGCAGAACTGCAAACTTTAGGAGGGACAGAGGAAAGTTTTGAAGAAAAATCAGGGATGTCCCAGTTGAGAGATATGCTATGACTAGAACTGCAAGGGTCAACATCTAATGCTACACCAGTTATTTGCATAGACCTGGTGCTAGGGAAGGTAGAGAGTATAGGGACTGAACTGGGGCAAGAATGCAAGAGGAACGGGTAATACAGGGAAAGAATATTATTGAATTATGGGTAGAACCTATTTTAGAGATTGACAGGAGAATGAATCGATTGTGATGAGGTAGAATTTACATAATTACATAGACACTGTCGGCAGATAAGGGCCTACGGCCCACCCAGTCTGCCCATTTGAGCTTGTAAGTTCACTTTATGTTTTTCTAGAAGTCTGTTGCCCCTTACCCCTGACCCCCAGAATTCCCTTATGTCTATCACATGCATTCTTAAATCCCTTGATTGTTTCTGCCCCCACTACTTCCTCTGGCAGGGTGTTCCACTTGTCTACCATCCATTCTGTGAAGAAATTCTTTCTCACTTTTCCTCTGAATCGCCTGTCCTCTGACTTCATCCCATGCCCTCCAGTCCTGGAACATCTTTTTTGCTGAAAAATAGTGTATTCCTGCACCCTGTTCCTTCCTGTAAGATACTTGTATGTCTCTAGCATATCCCCTCTTCCCCTTCTCTCTCCAGGGAGTACATATTCAAGTCCTTCAACCTGTCCTCATAGGACTTGTGATGCAATCCATGTACCATATTTGTTTCCCTTCTCTGAACCTTCTCTACCCTGTCTATGTTCTTACATAAGTAAGGTCTCCAGAACTGTACACTGTATTCCAGGCGGGGCCTCACTAGTGTCTTGTATAGTAGAATTATAACCTCCCTTTTCCTGCTGGTGATGCCCCTGCCTATGCATCCCACCATCCTGTTTGCTTTATGTGCTGCCTTGTCACACTGTTTTCCTACCTTGAGGTCATCAGAGATGATAACCCCAAGATCCCTTTCTTGCTTGGTGCATGCTATATCCTCACCCCTCAACTGATATATTGTTCCAGGGTTTTTGTGCCTCATATACATTATGTTGCACTTCTTTGCACTGAATTTCAACTGCCAAACCCCTGACCATTCTTCGTTTCTGCAGGTCCCTCCTCATTCTGTCTACACCCTTTGGCATGTCCACTCTGTTACAGAGTTTTGTGTCATCACAAAACAGGAAAATTCTGCCTTCTAGGTCCTGCACAATGTCACTGATAAAGATGTTGAATAGGACCGGTCCCTGCACTGATCCCTGTGGTATCCCACTGGTCACTCTTCTCTTCTCTTTGTGGAGTGACAGCCATTTACCACCACCCTCTGTGTCCTGCCTCCCAGCCAGTTACCTACCCACCACACTACTGTCTTGCCCACTCCCATATTCCCTAGTTTGTTTAATGTGGCACAGTGTCAAAGGCCTTGCTGAAGTCCAGATAGGCCATGTCCACTGCCCTCCCCTGATTCACCTCCCTTATCACCCAGTCAAAAAATTCAATGAGGTTGGTCTGACATAACCCCCCGGTGAAACCATGCTGCCTTGGGTCCTGTAGACCACTGGAAACCAGATGTTCCGGTTATCTCTCCTTCAGTAGTGCTTACATGATCTTCCCCACTTCTGGTCTGTAGTTCCCTGCTTCCTCTTTGTTCCCACTTTTGTATAAGGGGACTACATCTGCTGTCCTCCAGTCTTTGGGTACCTCCCCTGTTTCCAGTGATTGGCTAAATAGGATTGCCAGAGGTTCAGCCACTACCTCTCTTAGTTCTTTTAGGACCCTGGGGTGCACCCTACCTGGCCCCATTGCTTTATCAACTCTTATTCTTTTCAGTTCCTTCAGGATTCTTTCTTGTGTAAAGGGACTTGTGTCTATTTCTACACCATTCCCACCCCTGCTACTCCCTTCAGGCCCATTACCCTCCTCTTCTTCAGTAAAGAGTGAGTATAAATACCTGTTCAGTATGTCAGCTTTACTGTTGTCATCCTCCACATGGCCCCCATTCTCCCTCTTCAGTCTCACTAACCCTCCCTTTGTCTTTCTTTTTTCACTTATGTACCTGTAAAGGTTTTGTCCCCCCACCCACTGATTTTGCAATGCGCTTTTCTATCAGAGCTTTGGCTTCCCTTACTGACCTCCTTGCCTCCCTTTGCTTCTCCTGGCACTTCTCCCTATTCTCTTCTGCCTGCATCTTTTTGTATTGCCTGAATGTAATCTTTTTGGCTTTCTCTTTCTCTGTTACCTCCTGGGAAAACCATAATGGCCTCATCTTCCTTTTCCCCTTGTTAACCTGCTTAATGCATAATTCTGTTGCTCTTGTAATCCCTGTTTTAAATATTGCCCACTATTCCTCAACCCCTTATTCCTGCCCCATTCCCATTAATGACTTTTTCAAGCATCTCCCCATTTTCCCAAAGTCTGCCCCCCTAAAATCTAGGATACGTGTTTTTGTGCGGTTTGGTTTTGCTCCTTCTGTGATGTCAAACCACAGTGACTGGTGGCCACTGTTCCCCAGGTGCTTCCCCACTGTTACCTCATAACACTGTCCCTGTTTGTGAGCATAAGGTCCAGTATTGCCTTCTGCCGAGTTGATTCCATGACCAGTTGCTTGAGGAAGGCACCTTGAAAGGAGTCCAGGATAAATCTGCTACTGGTTGATGCTGCTCCTGCTGGGAGGCTCCAGTCAACATCTGGAATATTGAGGTTTTCAACTAGCACCACCTCACCCTTGCCTGCCATCCTAGCATCAGCTCCCTATCTGTTTCTTCCTCCTGGGCTGGAGGTCTATAGACTACCCCTGTGCAGATGGCTGGATTTGCATGGGGGAAGAACTTGAATCAGGCATACCAAACTAGGTGGGCAGTAGAAAGGTCAAAACTACCCCCTCAGAAGAAAAGGGCAAGGAATGTTTAACATGCCTCTGACCACCAGTACTGATCTATCTGGTATAGCATAAAGAAGGAGGTCAAGGTATAGGGTAGGCTAAAGGGCCTCTTGCAAATCTAGTAAAAGGAAGAAAGGGGTCGAAGGCACATGTGGCCCTCAGTAATAAATTTGAGAGTCTGCCAGAGGTGTGGGGAGACTTAGAGGATGATATCCAGTTGGAAATCTCCTCCATGACCTCAGCAACCTCTGCTCCATTCAGTTCAGAAGAGAACAATGATGAAGATCAGGGGCAATTTTCTATACCTATGAAACAGAGGTGGAAAAGGTGGAAAGCAAAGGTGGTGAGAAGGAAAGAAATATTAGCAATCAAGGAAATCTTCTTTGATGGTCTTTCTGTTGTTCCCTCAGAAAGGCCAGGAAATTCCACAATTATTTTAAACACAGAGTGCCAAATATTGCAGGCAAGACAGCAGGTATCAGCAGAAAATTCTTACTTGAGAGTCAGTGGAGAGTGGAGTAAGGAAAGAAGGTGGATCCAAGATGGCTGAGTGAGGGCTAATTGTTGACCGTCAGCCCAGACGTGGACCTTTCTCAGCATGTGGAGGAAAATATGCCAGTGTCTATTTCCTACATTTCTTCAGTGATTTTGAGTTGCTAATAAATGAAATCCATGCTTTTTTGTTATGCTGGAAAGTTGCCCAAGCTGAAAAGAAGGAGCATGTGAAAGCTAACTTGGCATTCCAGTGACCTGGCTGAGTGGATAAAAGAATAAAAGGTAAGAAAAAGCACACTGCTAAATTGAATTAATCAACTGGGGAGTCACTGTCTGAATCAGCAAGTAACAGCTTGGGATATACACATCTGCAGCGGCAGAAACTGATCTTTTTTTCTCAAATACCTACCACACTCCATGGGACGCCACTCTCACCCTTGCCAGACTCCCCAATGTTTCCTGAGACTCAAACTTCCAGAAAGTTATGAGCAGTGCCAGAATTTGAATTGGAAGAGTAACCATACTTAGCAGCAGATGAGGAGGACAATAATCTCCTGCAGATTGAGGCAGTAACCCTAATGAACATGGATGAACCTCATGGAAAAATCATATCTACCAAGGTCAAGGCTTTTCTCTTTCTTGATTGTTATCCTCCTTGGTGGGCCTCTGCCTTTCATCAGCCAGACTACGGGGTCACTCAGGATCTTGTAATGCTCCCAGCAAAACCCTGAGAGCCTGTCCAGAGGTTTCATCCTGCCACAGCCCCCACGTTCCCACATTTTCTCCCCATTACCCCAAGGCCCCAGATCGTGGAAGCGCATGCACATGCAGGCACACATGCACACTGCAGCTCCAGCGATGGCCCCTTTTGCCCTCCCCTGGCCTAGTGCCAGGGCTCCTCAGGCATGGCACTGCTGCCCAGCCACCACCAGGAGGTGGCCAAGTGCTAGGGAGACCCTCCGATCCCCCCAAGGAGGACAGCTGCCAGCTGGCCACTCAACTGGCTCCTCACCCTCCCACTGGCTGACCCCTGGTGCCCTGAACTCAAGCCTGAACCTGGGTCACCAACATAGCGCAAGGTGTGGCATCCATTGCTTCAACCCTCAGCACCACCAGGCTGGCCATAGACATTTTCATTTTAATATAAAAAGATTGTCCCTTAACTCCAAAGATTTATGGAGTTACAGCTTGTTAAATTTGCAATATTATCCAATGGGAATTATCATTTTTTTTTTTTTTTATTTTTAGGTTTTTATGTGTCTATTTTCAGTTGGTATTTCTTAGACACTTAGTCTTGTAGTACTCATACTTACCCCCAAGTCCTCTCCTGTTTAGTCTTTGCCACTCGTGTGATCTTTTTTTACCTGTGACCCTAGTGACCACAGTGTTGTCACTTGCAGCATATGTAATAAACATGTCTGCCAGGACAAGCAGAGGACCCACATTGGTACTGGGAGCCAGAGAACCCATCTCATGGAACATCACTAGGCCATGTGAGAGACAAAGCAGATGGAAGTGGCAGTGGACATGGTGGACATGGTGGCCCACCCTTGCCAGCAGTGGTCTGTGAAGGGCACAAGGGAAACTCTTGTGTCATGATGGGGTTGCAGGCACACCCTGTGCAAGTGGCAGTACCCTGTGTTGAAGTTCAGTGGCTCCTGAATCAGCATTATCAGCAGCACCTGCACCACTACCATGTTTCCTACTTTTTACACAAACAATACATGACAGGGATTTAAGGGGCTAAGGGGGCATGTGCAAGATGCAACAAATCAGGTAATTATCACAACATTACTATGTACACAGAAAAAGCTAACTTATATCAATAAACAAACATGAAATCAAGATGCTCAAACTACAATGACAAAAAAAAAAATCAGTGAAACACACCTGACTGATCTACAGAACTAAAATAACAAACCACAGAAATCAGAAAAAAAAATTCACACAAATCACTGACCACAACAGTGCTGCCTGCTAAGAATCAAAAGGCTGCCCAGTCTGCCTTTTCTTCCTGGGAATTGCTGCAGGTAAGCTTCCATCCCCCCACAACGTGGCCTTTCTACACAGAATACAGAAAATTAACTGCAACTTTGAACAAAGAAAGCCACAACAAATACCACAAATAATTGATGGTCTAGAGGCACAAGGCACATAGACACTTAATGGAGTGATTTGCTGGAAAAACACTGCATGTTTGAAACACTTTCCTAAGCTTTTTAGGCACAAAGATACAGAGCACACTTAACACTAGCTCTGTCTTCCTGTCACTGCACTGAATTCAACCTATGCATGGCAATGCAGCTCACTGCAGCACCATGTGACCTCTAATCCCACGAATCCTTGCAAACTTCACCTTAGAGCCACAGTTCACAGGCAAAGTTAGAATTTTTGCCATTCGTGTAGTTCTCCTTTAAGGTGCAGCAGAAATTCACCTTAAAGGAAAATTTTGTGAATTTGGGAATGTTTGCAAATGTCTCCATGAATTGATGGTTTTGGATTTCACCCACCACTGCTTATACTTAGAGGTACTTGCTGCAGAATTACAAAAGGTGGATATATTCCCTCCAAGAATACTAGACAAGAAAATCGGCATATAAATGTATAGAGATTATATCATGTTCTCAGATCCCCCCTATAGCTTAAAACAGCTTTTTCTACAACAATTACAACTTTAAAGAAATAAGATTTAATTTGAAACCGTAGCAAATCAAACATAGTTTGGTAAAAAAAAACTTTCTATATATATATGTGTGTGTGTGTGTGTGTGTATATATTACATATATACTGGGCCGGATATTCACACTGCGCCCAAAAAGTGCGCACACAGCAGGAGTAAGCAAGAGTCACTTCATGTTATTACGCGTAATTGTCACGATATTCAAACATGGAGCAAGGCCAATTGCGCATCGAGCCAACGGCTGAATATCACACAAACTGCGCCATAGCGCAACCAGGAAGGGGAAGCTGAGCAGAGATGATGCACTATGGTGCAACAAGGGCTGCACAACTGAGCAGCCTAGAGGTGCCATAGCGCAAGCAGGGAGCCCCCCAGCAGCAGAGCAATGGAACTGCACAACCAGGGTGGTAGGCAGGGGCCCACCACCCATGCCACAGATGGGCACAGGGTCACACTGCAGAACCAACAATGTACCCCCACACCCCAAGCACAGCATAACTGGGGGAGGGATGGAACAGCCACCGGACCATGGGGACAAGCAAACAAAGCACAGCTGGGCCATGGTGCTCCAGCACACCCACCGGCAAGCCGAGACTGCACACAAGAAGGGTAGACCACCCCATGGCACAGCAGCCCCCCACGTGCACAGCACACCCTGCACCGTGACCCCAAGACACCCCCCATGAGCAGTGACCACCACTGCGGGAAACCCCATGCATACCACCACCCCCCACTGCCACACTGCAACCTCGTGTACCACAGAACCATACAAGCCAGACCCACCATGAGCCACAGCAGCCAGCACAGACACCCACAGTGGTGTGTGGAAGCATGCAGCACACTGGATGCAACACAGTGCAGGGGCAAACACACACCCATACCCACAGGGACACTAACACAGGGACACAGTAGTGTGGCAACCAAGCCCCCAGTGTGGGCCCATGAAAACTGTGCACACACAGCCTGCAGTCCCTCATGGCACAGGGATGACACCCACCCTGTGCATGAACTGTGGCCCTGTACGCCACCAGCATCTGCCTGGATCACAAGTCACAGACAGTGGTGCACAGCCCCTGCAATACACACAAGCCACAGCATGGAGGTGGGACAGCAACTACGGAGGCCATAGTGTCACCTGAGGCAAACATGCACCACACCATTGACAGGAGGCAACCCAGCATTGTGACGGTCACAGTGGATGACCTGCAGGGACAGCCACCACTGACAAGGCAGCAGACCTCGCAGGCCACAGACATGCAAGGGTGTCAGCTGCACAGGCCAAGGATGCATCGACAGGGGCACAATGGACACAGAGCAGGCACCATGGACCACTGCACACAGTAATGCAATGCACAGAGAACAACACACACACCAAAAACACCGACTGATAGCCACTCTCACACCAGAGACACTTCCCCATGCACACACACACATACCCATGACTGAACCACCCCAGATGCCATGCACACCACTGCAACTGATCACCCATAGCCAGCTGCAAAGCAGAGACCACCACAGTAGTCATATCAAAATAACTGTATTCAAACAAATAACAACAACTATTTAAAAATATGTACAAACATGGGGTGGAGGTACAGGAACAAGGTGGGGGTGGGTAAGGGGCATGGGTGAACATATGGGAGAGGGAAGTCGGGGTGTGAGGCTGGTCAAAGGGGGGAGGTCATCCATCATCACTGGTGGCCAGCCTGGTCCTCTGCTGCCTGGGGATGTTGCCTGGGTTGCCTCCTCCTCCTCACGCCATGCCGCTGCAGATCCCGCAGGATGTCAAGGGACTCATGTGCCACCCGCACAAGGTCCTGGATGGAACGCTGCATTTGCAGGTGTATCCGCACACCTAGGACAAGGGATCAGAGTCAATGGGTGTGACTGACCATCCCCCTGCAGCCCTCCCATTATGCATGGCAGACAGCCATGTGCCATGCTCCTGTGATGGTGTGCGCCCACCCAGAGTGACCGTGTCCACAAGACATGCCAAACCAGGCAGCAACAGCCATGTGTACCACTGCACACACCCACCGCCCATGTCCAGCACAGCACAACCAAAGCCGTACAGTAACATGGCTATGTGGTGAGCAGGCAGTGCCACAGCCATGTGCCCAGTGCATGCATGGTCCACCATTGATGCACTCCCAGATATGCAGTGCCACTGGACAGTGCTGACTGTCACATGTCGCGTGCATGGCAGTGGTGTCCATGGATGGTGGCCATGCCCTGCCTCCCACCCTGTCACACAGCCTGCAATAGCAATCATGGTGTCATGGTACTCACCCTCATCGGGATGTTGCTGATGTTGGGGTTGGTCCCCAACATGCCCCCGTGCAGCGTCCCCCGCCCTCCGCTGCTGCTCATAGTTCCTCCTCTGCTCGGCCATGCCTGTGGGAGACAAAAGGAGAGAAACACATCAGTACAAACCCAAAGCATATTCCCCCTGCCCCAATGTGTGTGCCCACCCACCCAGCCAGACCCACCCATCCCATACCCTGTAAACACTGCCACAGCCAACCCTAGACCATCCGTCTCTCATGTGCTGGACACATGTGACAGTGTTACCCATATGGACCATACAAGTGTGTAGACGTATCACCCACCAGGACGAGGCACCATGCCCCTCCTGGCACACGACCGCAGACGTGCCAGTAGCTCCAGCTCCCTCTGTCTCAGGTCCCCACACCGGTGCCTGCACTGTTCGGCCATTCTCCTGTGGCCAGTGGCCACCTCCAGGTCAGTGGCCACCTCCTCCCAGACCTGGGACCTGGCCCTGTCCAGTGGCACCTCCCCAAACAGTGGGCCATAGTGTGGCTCCACAGTGGCCACAAGGTTGGCCAGCTCAAGGGCATCCCACTGAGGGGCTCTCCTGCGTGCCATCTGAAATGCTATAGTAGACAATATGGCACTCCACAGCACGGCAACCCCACGTGGAAGTGCTGTGAGGTACATCGCTGCCATTCCCTATCGCGCTGTCAGTACAGCACTGCCATTCCCTATCGCGCTGTCACCGAACAGCGCGACAGAGCCATACACATGCCAGACATACAGTGCCAGGGGTCAAAGGTCGGGCACAAGGTCAGGGGTCAGTGGCGCAAGGACACGCACAGCACCATCAGACATCTACACATCCTGCGTGAAAGGTCACCTGCATGCCAGTGCCACAGTGGACTATTGCACAGTTGTGCCACAGCGGCATTTGGTGCCCAGTGCTGTAGCACCACTGGCACAATGGTGGCCGTGTCCTGTATTGCAGATCGCGCACAGCACGTCATCAGCGCGGCAGATGCCTGCGTAAGCTACCTGGGCATGCGCAATGCGGTGTACTACACAGTCACGGAAATGCACCATTGGCTCAGCCGGTTCAACCATATTGCGCAAAGCGCAACGGCGCAATATTCAGCCGACACATGCAGATTATCTGATCAGCCATTCAAAGGCGCAGTGGCGCGATTTACATCCCATTAAAGTTGCTCCCCACCTAATTTGCATGCATTGCGCTATAAATGTGCGACAGTGGGCTGCGGTGGCCAGAGTCAGTTACTGTAGCTGAGAGGTGAGTTGCATGCTGTGTGATGTTCTGGGATATTCTCATGGGAATATGCTGTACACTGCACAGTGACAGGTGTCCACTTCCACCCATACAAACCGATATGGCTGAACAAGGTGCGGGGGATGAGGATGATGGTGGGCGAAAGAGGAGGCCGAACTTCATCAGGGCCGAGACCGAGGCACTCTTCCAGGCCTACCTGGAAGAGAAGCCACTCCTCAGTGGACAGCGGGGCACCCAGCAGGCCCGTGCTGCTTTTATGGGAGGAGGTGGCATGTGCCGTAAACCTGCACAGAAGCCACCAGCGCTCCGTGCATGAATGCAAAAAGAAGATGGGGACAGATAGACGACGGGTGAAGGAGAAGGTGGCAGCCCTCAGGGCGGCACGCACAGCCACAGGCGGGGGACAGCCAGAGGTGGTGCAGCTGACCCCAGCGGAGGACCTTCTGGCTGCTTCCATGCAGCGTAGTGCCATCGAGGGCATACCTGGGGGTGGCTTCCAGACGGGTGGAAGCCCATCACTGCATGGTATGACATGGTAGTGGTGTTGGGGGGGGATGATCACATGCACTAACATGTTCCCAATCTCTGTTACAGATCCTGTGCGGATGCATGGGACAGTGGTGGTGGCTCCAAGCAGTGTGGACGACCTGCTGGAGTTGGAGGAGGGTCCATCCACCTTTGCATCCAGCCGACTAGCTCTGCAGCAGTGTGCATGCCTGGCTGCCATCCCCGGTGTCGGTGAGTCAGGTGTGGGGGGTGCACATCCTGTGTCCCTGCAGTCTGGCATGCAAGCATGCCAGCACGCTCTGACTGTGGCTGTTGCACGGACCTGCACCATTGATGAAGCAAGGACTGCAATGGGCAGTGACATGTGTGTGTCTCAGAACGGACACACAGCAGGACAGCACGTGCCCCTGGACCTAGCTGGTTCCAACGTGTGTGCCAGCATGTCAGCACAGTCCCAGGCTGTGCCTGTCAGCACCGGTGGGGCAGCACAGGTGGCTGTGCAGGTCTCTGGCACTGTTGCGGACACAGCGGTGGAACGACTGGTCCCTGGGGCACAGCAGTTGGAGGGGCAGCAGCAGCAGTCACCCACCAGGTCTGGGGGTACAGGGTTCAGTGGTGGCCCATGCACACCGCCTGTTGACATGGCCATACCTGGTCCTGATGAACAGCACCCACCCTGAAGGGGTGTTGAGCATCAGGGCCTTCCACACCCTGGGGGACAGATTGACGATGAGGCAGATGACCCATTTGATGAGCACACCCACCTGCTGCAGGCATCAGTACAGCAGCAGATGCGGGTTGCAACATCTGTGGAGGCACTGTGCGTGGCTGTGCAGCAGCACAGCAGGGACACTGCAATGATCCTTGCAGAGATGGTCCAAATGCGGAGGGATGTGACCGCTGCCATTGACAGGCAGACCCAGGCATTGGTCACTGTCGTGGCCGCATTAGGCACACAGTCGGGTGCCTCTGTACCACACACCCCACACAGTATGCTCTCCACTCCACGTTCCCGGCGTCGTGCGACACCCAGCCTGTCGACGCCGGGTTCTGCTGTGGGCATCCTGAGCACAGACACCTGTGCAGGTGAAGTCACGCTCATGCAGTGGGACCCCTGGTGGTACGGTGGTGCCACCACATGTGGCCCATGCTCGGACTGCCAGTGCAGCTGGGCCACGGCGGGGCCGCCCACGCATCCGAGGTGGCCGTGGTGCAGTGCCACATGACTGAGCTGTCTCCTAGTGTGGGCCCTGTCTGGTGCTGCCCTGTGTGCAATGTGTGTCATGGTGGGCAGTGCACTGGTGGGTGCCCTGCCCAACACGCCGACACACAGACCACCTGCACACCCACCCAACTGCTGTCCACAGGTGCGTGTGCATGATGATGCCTGCATTGTACTGTACACCAAGGTGCAAAGGTGCCCAGCTTCTGACACACGTACTTGGACAGTACAGGTGGTGTGGGTGGTCCGTGGATCTGTGTGTTTGCCATGTCTGTTCCTGCTGTGCTGTGCACCTGCCCATGTACGCTGTGTGCCTGGTGTGTGTGTGTGTGTCCATATGGCATATAAGTATTCACCCCTCCCTGATGGTGTGTTTGTGCGCCTGGACCCTTCCACTCCCCTTGCCATCATGCACCCCTGGTGTGTCACACTGTGTGCCTGTGGGTTGCGCCTGGACAGTGTTGATTGAACATGGCACCTTGACTTACCTGTGATGTGCAAAATGCTCCTCCGTTATGGTATCCCGGTGCAGCTGGGCCTGCCGGATCAGCTGGGGTCCCTCCGCTCCATGGGGGGGGCTGCTCATCACCATCATGACCGGCATCGCTGGTGTCCCCATCGCTGTCCCCCTCCTTGACCTGTACAACTATCCCACAGTCTTTGGCCATGTTGTGCAGGATACAACAGGCCAGGAATATCGCACAGGCCTTTGAGGGGCTGTACTGTCGCCCACCGCCAGAGGTGTCTAGGCATCAGAATCATGCCTTGAGCAACCCAAACACCCACTCGATGATGTTGTGTGTGGCGGCATGTGCCTCATTGTAGCATTTCTGCGATGGGGTCATGGGGCGCCAGTAGGGTGTGAGCAGCCAGGGTCTGAGTGGGTATCCACATTCACCTGTGTGGAGATGGTGGTGATTAGTGACATGTTCAGGTCCATTTCACCCACATCCCTGTGTGCCACTATCATGGCACCTGTGGCATTCCCACCCTTGACCCAGCATTGCAATTCCCACATGTGTACTCACCCACTAGAGGCCTGTGGGGATGTTCCCACTCTCGAATCAATGGCACAGTGTGGACTGGTGCCATATGAAGGCATCATGTGCTCCACCAGGGTGTGTGGCACAGACATTGATTATGCGCCCACTGGCATCGCACACCACCTGGCAGTTGACACTCGAGAAACCCTTCCTGTTCCTGTAGGTGGCCCCATTGGGGCCAGGTGGTGTGTGAATAGCCACATGGGTGCAGTCTATCGCCCCTAGCATGCCAGGCATATGTGCTACCCTGTGTAACTCCTGCATGTTTGCTGTACGCTCTGCCGCGGTGCTGGGGAAATGGATGTGCTCCACAGCATGTGGCAGCAGTGCACTGAGGAATTGGGTGAGGATGTGTGACGTGGCCGACTGTGTGATGTCTGTGGTGTCCTCTGTCGGCCTCTGGAAGGTACCCGTGGCGAGCAGGCACATGCAGGCTGTTACGTTTGTCTCCACTGACAGAGCATGACTCCGTCGTGAAGGTGCCTGCATCACATCACTGCACAGCTCACAGAGCCGCCTCAGTATTGCCCTGTTCAGGTGGTACTGGCCCATGATCTCTACATCTGTGTACAGCTGAAAGCTGATGCAGGCACGGTACTGCCTGTTGGGGGCGTACCGCCGACGGGCCCTTCCACAGCCATGTCCCCCTGCAGCATGCCTTCTCACCCCCCTCATTACAGCTTCCATGTGGAAGCTGGCACTGTCCATCTCCCTGGCTTGTGACCCCCCCGGCTGCTCTAGCTCTGTTACCCCCGCTGTCCTGACTGCTACCTCCACTGTACCGGGTAACCCCGCTGGCCCCTGCGGCCTATGGCCCATGCACCTTCCCTTGCCTGCCTTGTTCTTTACTTTCACCGCCTCTCTCTCTCTCTCTCTCTGTCTTGCTAGGCATCCCTGTGTCATTCTTGTGCCTCTTCCTTGAGCCTTTTTATATTGGCTCATTTCCGGCATGGCGCACCTTCCAGCTCATCCGCTGTTGCGCATTGCGCAAGTCTTTGAATATCGTATTGCACTGTTTATGCATGGGTCCACCCCCTTTGATTGCACATTCCTTCATTTGCATTGTGCTACTGCTCAGCCTGTTTTCAGTGGCGCAACTGCCTCCTGCTGAATATCGCAGAATGGTGCAATTTCTAACTTGCGCATGCACAACCCTTTTGAATATCCGGCCCACTGTATATATATACATATATATAAAATATATACACACACACACACACACACACACACAATGGGGGTGAGAGCTATTCCAGTGGAATAAATGGAGATATTCTCACTGCAGTGAGATAAATGCTGATGACATCAGTGGAGTGAGATATATTCCATTTATCCATACTCTACTGATGTCGCCACTCACTCAAGCTAGCATTCTAAATGAAAGTGCTTCTGAAATCAATTTCTGTTTCTCACTGAAACCTGCAATTTAATCATTTGTCATAGCAAAACATACTTACTTACATAGTTTGTATCACTCCTAGTCCATTACTATGCTAATCTCAGCTTCAAAACAACCTGAATTCTAAAGAAAACTCCTTTACAAAGCAAGTTCTCTTTCTCAGTGCAAGCTGCAACTAACTCAGTTAGCATTACAAAACACAATCACCTGTTTCCCATAGTGTTTTTAACAAACCCAGCCCATTCTGAAACACTCCCACACCCTCAGATCACACACAAACAGTGCTGTCAGTATAGCCTAAAGATTAGAGCAATGAGCTCTGAACAAACTTGATACATTCAGCAGACCAGACCCGGGTTTGAGTTTCACAACCTCCACTTGCATACTGTGTGACTGAACAAGTCACTTAACTGCCCAAAACTCCTAGGTCACTCCTAAAATTTCACCTGGTTATCAAAGACTAAAACAAAAAAAAAGTACATAAAAACAGGAAAAAGACACAACAAAACATGACAACACTTAAGCTCTACCACATTGTATAAATAGCACACACAATGTGCAGATCGTATTATGGATAGTCTGCTGCAGAGTGAGCTGCATTCTCCTGTGGCTTCGCACTTATAAGAATACAGAGTTACCTGCGGAGTGAGAATATTTCCATATCACACTCCTGCCCATCATGTATCCTATATATATATATATATATAGGGGTAAGTGATAAATGAGTGTGATAAATCCATTTATTTCCACTGGTGTGTGTGTGTGATAAATGTAGGATCTTACATTTACACAGACAGTGCAAAGGTCATCAGCACCTGCTGGTGTTTTCCTCACCTGTTCCTGGAACTGCTTTCCAGCATTGCATTTCACACAGAAAGGAGCAGAGCAGTAAACAAAGCACATTCACACAAAAAGCAAAAGAGCACTCAATACTGCACAGAAAAATACAGCAGTTACCATTTTAGCCAAACTCAAATGGCAGACTGTTTTTCAATTCAGGAGAACAGAGTTTTAAATTGAAACTACCTATAGTAGTAAAATAAAAAAAACACACACTTAGAAACAGCAAAAAACACAGAAAATAAGTAGAATACATATTGCACAATCACTGACACCCCTATTGTATAAATCGAATACATGATGGGCAGTTGTGTGCTTTCCAGAGCTCACTCTGTAGGTGTGAGAATATTTTCCATATCACACTCTGCCCATCATGTATCATATATATATATATATATATATATATATATATATATATATATATATATATATATATATATAAATATATGTTATGGTAGCATGGTAGTGCTACCATAGTTAGGGTTGAGGAGCCATTTCTATGTTAAACCCAAAATTTTGCACCTTAATAACTTTGCAACCATTGACGGATTTGCCTGAAATTTGGAATACATGATCAAGACCCATATGCCTTGGGATCTGCCAAGTTTTGTACCAGTCCGATACACGGCTGCGGAGTTATTAAGCGTGATCTGTGCGTGCGTTTACGCTTTTTGTGGAATTCTACGGTCATGCCTACAGGTCGCACGGTTTGCGCGACTAGCCCTAAATCTTCAGGGAACGTGTGGCCGGGGTCCCCGATGTGCCTTTCAAAGATTTCGTGAAAAAATATTAAACGGTTCAAAAGTTATTCAAAAAACAATTTCCCATTATAAGTCAATGGGAAAAGCTAACAAAAAGTTCGAGTGTCGCAAATGCATTTTTACTTTTGCAAATGGCCCTGTTACTTTCACAAATCCGCCATCTTGTTTTCAGTTAGTGATCAGAAAAATGCTTGGCATTTAAATTTGGGACCCTCTAGCAACCTAATTATTTTTGTATTCACCTAGTCGGACCCTGAGGATGCTAGCCATGTCTTTATTTTGGGTAAAACACCCCAGAAATATGTTTTCAAATTTCTGGAAAAGAATTTTCTAAGTACTTCGTGCTCATGAAGGTCAGAATTTTGCGAAAGCTTTAAATTGCAGTTCAGTACTTTTCTAGTCTGTGGGAAAATGACAGCAATTCTTTGGCACTCCGCTGCAAAAGAACGGTTTGGAGTTTTGAGCTGAAATTTGAAGGGAACATAGCCGACATCTCCCAGATGTGCCTTTCAGTGTTTTGTTGAACAAATATTGCATGGCAGCAAAGTTATGATACTCCAAAGTTGACCCTTTTTCTCATAGGATAACATTACGGCGCCCGACGCATTACAGGAATCCTTTAGCACCCTGCTGCAAAATAACGGTTTGGTCTTTTTTCCTGAAATTTGGAGGGAACACAGCCAACAGCCCACAGATGTACCTTTCAGTGGTTTTGTGAAAACATATTACAGGGAAGCAAAGTTATGGCACTCCGAACTTCTCTTTTGTTCCCATAGGATAACATCACGGCGTTCGCCGCACCTTTCAGGGCCAGTATCTTGGAAACGGTGCGAGATACAGACTTTTCATCTGAAAAGTGCTTAGCCCCCTAATGGGGGCTAAGCACAAAACTAGCCAGGACAGTCGTAAATCATATGACTTTTAAATTTTTTTTCTATGTCATACTGTTCCTGAGATATAACCTATTTAGTATTCCAAGTCCTCATTTTCTGCTCCGATACCCATTATTATGCATACATTCTTTGTACTCACTGTCTTTCTCTATGCAGCTTTTGGGGAAAACCAGCCTGTGTGCTTACATTACTGTTACCGTTGCCCTTTCCGCTTGCGGTTCCGTACCCGTTTCACTTACCGTTGACGTCTACGCCACCATGTGCATTATCCTTTGCATTTTCCTTGCGCTTGCATTTCTGTTATTTTTTGTCATTTGTGTCTACAGTACTGTTTCTCTTTCTGTTTCACTTTGTGTCACCATGCCCATTGACATTTCCGTTTGCAGGCACCATGTTACTACGTGACAACACATCATGTGGCAGACTGTTCCCCTCTACGCCACCGTGTGCGTTACCCTTTCTGTCCTTATTCGCGCTTGTGTTACCATGTGCGCCACTGTTAGCACTTCTGTTTGCATTGCTGTTCCTATTACTATGCCATAAGACATCACGTGGTGGGGCCCCGCGGTCCCGCCGCTGCATTACATTCACTATTTCTTGTTATCATTCTCAAAAAGAAGGGAAATTAGAGGCAAAAAAAATCAGTTTAATGCATTAGTTAGGGTTGTTCCACAGTGACAAAAGTGAGGAAATTCAGTGTTAGGGTTGAAACCCCTTGGACCCCTGGCCCACCCCAGCTGGTATGAGTGTGCATTGGGGTTGTCGGTCCTAACTCTCACCCCATTATCCTATTCTTCTGCTGCTTTACACATGTGATGGGGTGAAAGTTAGGGTTGACGACCCCAATGCACACCCCAATGCCGGTTGGGGGGAGTTTTCAACCCTAACACCGAATTTCCTCACTTTTGTCGCTGTGTAACAACCCTAACTAATGCATTAAACAGAGTTTTCTGCCTCTAAATATATATATATGTGTGTTGTAAAACACTTTGTTAATGTTTCAGTTAGGGTCAAAGTGACAGAAGTTGGGAATGAGGCATTGGGATTTCCCTTACACCCACCCTCCCAAACCAGGCAGGAGAGCAGGTGTGGAGTGTGCCTTGGGCTTCCCAAGCCTAACGCTCACACCATTCTCATAAAGTCTACACACCTGACCTTATTTGCTTATGGAATGGGGTGAGTGTTAGGCTTGAGAAGCCCAAGGCACACTCCACACCTGCTCTCCTGCCTAGTTTGGCAGGATTGGGTGTTAGGGAAACCCTAACATCTCATTTCCCAACTTTTGTCACTTTGACCCTAACTGAAACATTAACAAATGTATTATTAATTCATTTTTATGATTTTTATAATTTATTATTATTTTTTTATGAGATTGGAGCAACCCTGGATATAGTGCTTAAAGTTATAGAAAATCATGGGCTAGATGGTCAACGCTCTACAAAAATTCAAGTTAATAGTGGAAAAGAGGCAGATAGGAAAAAAGTTACAAACCAAAGCAATTATTTACAAGCAACAAAAATGTATAACAGAATGTATTTAACTGGTAGAAACGGTGCACTCCTTGTTGAGTGATAGAGCCCGATTCAGCAGGCAATTAAACCCTGCAGGGGAAGAAATATTAAAGGGATTAGAATCAATAGCAATGTTATATTAGAAGAATCCACCGATGACATTTCAGATCCCTATGATTTCAATAATTATCAGGCTACCATAGAATATAATGTGGCTTTAGATATTTCAGAAAGTATAATTAACATAGATTCTGATTGACTAGCTGAGTCCCTTGAATCGGTTATTAATGTCATAAGTTGGAATACTGTGGGCTTTAGTACAAAAACTGGGAATCGAGAGGGATCAGAAGTGGAGCCTGACATAATAGTCCTCCAAGAAACATGACTGAGAGGATGTTCTCTTTCTTTAGAAGGTCATACATGCTGGTCCTATGAGGCTCAAAAATGTAATAGGTTTGGGAGAACATGTGGTGGACGGTGGTTTGGCCATTTTAGTCTCCACTAAAAAAGTTCTATACTAGTTTTATGTTAAATGTTGGCTACCCATTCTTACTTGGTGTGGCACTGGCTTCAAGGAAAAAGGTTTTTACATTGTAGTCAATGTTTAATGCCCTGCTGCTTCCAGGTTTGACTCATGTGGTGATTTGTTTAAGATCTTTGATGTAATATTACATTTTATGGATGTTTAATTTTAGAGCTATCCCGATAATATTCCTGGGAGACTTCAATGAAAGAATTAGTGAAAGATGTAAAATTTACAGCCAGGAACGGACGGTTTATGATTGTTTTAAAATTCCAATTAGATCATTACAAGATTAAAAAACTAACAAAAAGAGGACTTTGTTTATTGGACTTAATGGCAGAAAATTCCCTGCTTGCAATTCTAGCCACGCGGTTGTAGGAGGTGCTACCCTCGATTATACATCCGGTGCAGGTAGGCTTTATGCAGGGCAAATCTGGCTCTGACAATACCAGGCTTCTTCTTAATTTAAAGTGGATAGCCTCTCGCTCCCCTGAAGCCATGGCTGCCTTGGCAATAGATTTTACTAAAGCCTTCGACTCTGTTGAGTGGCATTACCTGCATTGGGTCTTGCCGAAGTATGGCTTTGGTCCTAATTTTTGTCAATTGGTGGCTACATTATATGGATCTCCAATGGCTAGAGTATTGACCAATACCATGATTTTGGCTCCATTTCAGTTGCACAGGGGAACCAGGCAAGGGTGTCCTCTGTCCCCCTTGTTATTTTTGATTGCCTTAGATCCTCTTATAAGGGCCTTTAGTGCTTCACCTGAGATATCAGGCATCATGGATGCTGGGAAGACGTATCTTGTAGCTGCGTATGCTGATGACCTGCTCCTGACCCTTTCCCTTCCTGAAGAGTCATTGTTTTACCCCTGTTGCAGGTGTTCTCATCCTTTTCGGGTCTATGTGCCAACCAGAAAAACTCTGCTGGCACTGATCAAAGAGTTGTAGCAAACAATGTTTCTTATAGGGACTGACTTGGCATGGACGAGTCAGGGACTTTCGTACTCTGGGCATTTTAATACCGGCTAAGTGGGTCGACCTTGAAAGGGTTAATTTTGCACCATTGCTATCTCAGCTCACAGCAGAGATAGACAGATGGAAAAGACTCCAACTCTCTTTACCTGGGAGAGTTGCGACCATCCGCATGCTTCTGCTGCCGTGAGTTATGTATTTATTTAGGAATCTCCCAATATGCCTCTCCTCTAAACTCTTTGTCTCCATGGAGAATGTGATATCTCATTTTCTCTGGGAGGGTAAAGCTTCCAGATGGAGTAAGCATAAATTAAGAGAGCATTGGTCCTCAGGGGGTCTAGGATCCCCCTGGCTCCAAGGATATCACTTAGCTTGTACAGCGGCAGCTGCTACTAAGTGGTTTGTCCCCAGCTCGATATCTGCTCCCCTTTGTGTCCAGTTGGAGGTGGACTTAGTGGCAAATATCCAGCTGCACCGGTTCTCACATCTGGCCTCCCAATCCCAGTGTACTTTGGCACCAGTAGTTATGGAGACTAAGCGAGCCTGGCATCTGCTTATGTCTCGCTCCCATACACCCAGGGAAGTGCAAGCCCACCCATGGTTGTATACTCCGCTGTGGAATAATAAGGCCTTAATGATTGAGGATACCCCTCTTCAGTGGTCTTTGTGGGAGGCTCAGGGAATCCGGTATATACAGGATCTATGCCTACCTGGTTCTTTAACTCTGATGTTCTTTGCACAACTGCAGCAGAAATTTCAAATCCCAAGCAGGGAATTTTGGAGATTTCTTCAAATATGCAGTGTTATATGGGCTCAAAAGGCCTGCGCAGTCGTGGATCCGAAGTGGGAATGGCTGGCTCATAGGCATGAGACACCTTCTAGTGGAGGTCTCATTGGGCGCTTTTATAAGACCTGGCGAGATGTATAGGCAAATCCATCCACTCCATGTAGGATGAAATGGGCCTCATTACTGAACACCCATATCTCTCAGGAAGCCTGGAAGTGGTATCTTCGAGATTGTCATCACACGTACGCAGATACCAAAAGCCGTTTCTTACAGCTCAAAATATTGTTGTTTTGGTATCGAACGCCCGCATCCTTGCATTCTCATGGCCTACTGCAAGGCTCTAACTATTGGCGATGCCAGCTTCCCGAAGGTCACCTGCTGCATCTTTGGGAATGCCTGCTGTTCTTACCTTTCTGGTCTGCCATAGCACAGGATTGCTCTGCAATCTTTGGAATTCAGATACATTTTTCGACTCAAGCTGTTATTGGGGACGCCTCATCTCTCCTGCCTTATCTCGGCCTAAGAGGCAATGGATTGCATCGCTTATTAGGAAGCCAAGCGACTGGTACTTAGACACTGGTGCCAACCAGCTCCACCATCCCATAGTAGCTGGCATGCTGTACTTGCTAGTTTAGCCATATTAGATCTTTTGTCCTGTATTCAAAAGGGTGGAATGGATAAATACAATGCCAGATGGGAGGCTTATCTTCATTCTTCTCTCTGCAGAATGCCAATTTCTGATTGTAACCCTCTTTTATAACTGGTGTTATTATAAGTTTATGGTAAATAATTCTGTCATTTGAATTCTCAATATTAGAGGTCGTTAGCTGACTTTTGAGGTTCAGTGTATATGCTGCACTATTTGTATAATGCACGTGTGTATTTAGAGCACGGTTTTGTTTTGTTGGTTTGTTTATCTTGTCTTCTCTACTTTTGTGTATAGGTCAGGCCACTTGTATGGCCTTTTGGTATGTTTGTATGCTTAAAAAATCAATAAAAAATTTCTATGATAAAAAAAGAAAATTCCCTGCTTTTGGTCAATGGAAGAAGTAGGGGGAATGGTTGGGCAGCATCGCCTTTTACACTAAGACAGAGGGTAGTATGTAGGACTTGTGTATTACTGATGCTCGATTTTTTTCATTACATCATTGACTTTTGTATTTCAGATATTTGGGAAAGTGGTCGCTTCCCCATTTCATTACAGTTTGCTTTGAGGGCAAATATGCTGTTTGCCACATAAAAGGAGAATGCATGGGCTAACAATGTGAAATTAGATACTGGATCCAGAGAAAAGATCAAATAGTTTATACATAATGCTATGGATATTGTTGATATTCTAGATAATATTTCACAGGTCTTTCCTAATCATTAACTTCAAACTGCATCCAAACTCAGAAATATAGGCTTTTCAGAAGAAGCCTACTTTAGGGTAATAGAGCTACTTACTGTAAGGCATGTCTGATGTATGCCTATGCACATCTACCAATATAGGAAAAACTAACCATAAACCTTGGTATGATAATGACTGTATACAAATAAAAAAAAAAAACTCACAATATTGGTAGACTTGTTAAAAAACTGTGGATTTGGCACCAAGAGTTTTTCTTGTTAATTTCAAAAAAGAATCTAGGGCTATGATCCATCAGAAAAAAAGCCTTACATAAAAAAATCATTATGGGAACAACGCCAAGCAACAATCCACAAGAAAGACGCCAAATGTTTTTGAGAACTAGTATCTAATGGGATGAATGACTTCCATTTAAATAATATTAATGTAATCAATAATAAAGTAGGGGAGCAATGTTTGTCAAGAAAAATATTCTAGTACCTTAGAGGTGAACAATAGAAACTCTGATATCAATATTCAATTAGAAAATTATTCACCTTGATATTTTGTAATAAGGAAGTACAAGCTGCCATTATAACTCTGAAGAGAAATATGGCCCTTGGTATAGACAGAATACCTGCAGAAATATTTCTGGCTCATCCTAGTAGGTGGGCAAATATATTGACTGTTCTGTTTAATTACATCAATAACCAATTAAAACTTCCAAAAGATTGGAACACAGGTCTCATAATTCCAATCCATAAAAAAGGATATATATATGACCCTAATAACTACAGGCCAATTACTCTGCTATGTAGTGGCTTAAAAATCTGCTCTTGAATAATATTGAACCACATGGAGGCTTGGGTTACAGACCAAAATTTGATATCCAGCTGTCAAATAGGATTTTGGTGTGGGTATGGTTCAATGCATAATCTTTTTATACTTAATCATCTAATTAACAAATATACTGTGGCAAATAAAAGTACACTATATGTAGCTTTTTTAGACCTCAGATCAGCTTATGATGGTATTAATAGGGAGACATTGTGACAAGTTTTAATTAAAATTGCATAAATCAGGGCCTACTAAATGTCCTACGGGTGATGCGCAAGGACACTTTTAGTAAGGTTAGATCTAAAAATGTACTCACTAATCATATTGTCATTAATAAAGGTGTCAAACAAGGATGTTTACTTGTTCCCATACTATTCAATTTATATGTAGATACTTCAGTACCAGCTTTCCACCAAAAAAAATGTCAGAAATTCAGACGTTGTGTAAAGTAGATGACATTTTGTTAAGTAGATGACATTTAGTTATGTGTGCTTATGTCTCTTGGCCTTAGAAGAGCAATAGGACTGACACAACAACACCTTTTCAAACTAGATCTCAAAATAAATCTAGATAAATCCAAAATGTTGGTATTTGGGGCAAAAAAAGAAAAATGAGAGGAAGTCCTTTGAGGATTTGGATCTGGCAGTTGTGTCATGCTGAAAATATATAGGGATGTATTTTGATGTAGACCACTCTTGGTCAACCTGCCAAAGAACCTTTAAAAACAAGAAACTATTACATCCAAAGCTATAGTACAGTTTGATAGTAATTATGCAGGCAATTCATTCTAGGCTCCCAGACAGACCTTCAGTGCTACAGTTATTAGCAGTATTCTGTATGGGAGTGACCTTTGGACTTTTAATAATACAGCAAAATTGCTAGAACCGATTCAGAATATGTTTTATAAGCAAATATTTGATTTGCAAAAAGACTTCCCAACTGCAATGCTTCGTACAGAACTAAATTTGAAGTCTTTGTCATTACTAGCACGTACTGTATAAAGGCAATCAAATGGTGGGAAAAAATTGTTTCCCTTAAAGAATATAGATTATTGCATAAATGTTGGCTGGAGAGCTGTAATAATAAAAGGATTGCCCCTTGGTTTAGTAAACTTAATAATGTGCTTAAAAAATATGGATTAATGGAAATATGGGATACATCAGTAATAATGAATAGTAATAGCTATGTGAGTACAGCTATACAGAAGGTGACAGACTGTCATTTTCAAGCAGAATTTGGGAAATTAGTAGATGTATCTATATCTAAAACATGCTGTAGGTTTAAAACTCCTGGTAATGAAAAGAAATACTTGAAGTTATGTAAAAATTAGGCTCACAGAAAAGCATTATTTAAAATCAGATGTGGTATGTTACATAACAAAAGATGGTTTAACACAGAGATATCTAACGTCTGTCACTTAAAAATTTGTAAATTTGATCCCAATGCTATTCATAAACAGAATTTAATGCATCTTACATTTTATTGTGAATTAACTGCTGGTCTGAGATCTAAATTGTGTTTATCTGTATGGAAGAATAGTGATACTGTAAGAGATGTGGAGACTAACTGGTGCCCTATGAAATGTATATATATTTGTTATATAGAATATCATATTTATTCAGCTGCTGGCTTTGCCTATCATATTTTAAAAATGTGTGAATTTTAACTTAACTTTGCATCTGATACTTAAAAGTGTTTTATAATTACCGTAATAAAAAAACAACAACTTTGAACTTGTAATTGGCAATGGACTGTATTTTATTTCATGATATAATTAGCCATATATTCACTGCTACATGGTTTGCACATATAATACTTCATAAATTATAAATGTCTTCCATTTACTGTAATTATAGGCTTTTGCCCAGGGACTTTTAATATTCATTACATGATGTACAGTATGCTTATCGACTAACATTTTGTATGTTATGAACTTTGCTTCTTTTACATACAGTATGTTGTGTTTCTTTTACATATGTTGTATAAACTTGAAACTTGAAATACATGCAGTGAACTTTTATTTCACAATAATGATAATTCAGACAGCAGATGGAAAAGGGGATGAGTTGAAGGCTGTGTTGATCACAGATGATTGGGCTACCACATACTTTTGTTATGGGATGGGGTGAGATTCAAATAGATACCAGGGACTAATTTGCATTATATGGGTACCACTGCATGCTAGCACTATGTTAATGTGGAATTGGATGAGAAAGGGGGTAGCACTGGATGCCAGGCATATTTATTGGCTTTTGATGAGTGGGGTAGGGGGAGGTACCATTGGATGCCAGGGACTTACTGCATGGGATGGGATGGGTTATGTGGGGGAGCACCCCTTGATGCTAAGCACTAATTGGCATGAAACTGAGTGAGTGAGGGGGTATCACTAGATTCTAGGGATGTATTTGGAATGTAATGGGGGAGCAGTAACAAGACAACAATGACTTATTTGTATGGATTGGGTAATGAAGGGAGGAACCACTGTATGCTAGGAACTTGCTGAGATGGGATGGGATGTTTGAAGAAGTGCCACCAGATACTTGGGACTCAATGCAATAGGTGTGAGGGGGAACCTGGGATCAAAAAAAAATTTTTCTGATACTTGGTTTTATTACACTAGATAAGTATATTTGTCATAACACTGTATAATAATGAACCCAATAATGCACCATAGAACAGATGAAAACCTTCGACTCACAGAGGACTGGCAGTACACAGACCACTAGCTTATTTAGAAATGTTAATCTGTGGGACAATCAATGTTATGAGCTAACCTATATCAGGTGTTACACAGATCACACAGAGTGCTATATTTTCTCATTCTGCCCAATGAGTTGATATTTCTATATTTGAATAAGATATCTTCTTATGCAAATGGAGAAGATCATTATTCACCTTAGTGCATCGTGATACAAGCAACATTAATTGGTAAAACCATGGCCACCTCACAGGTGCCATCTTCGTGGACCTATCTAAGGCATTTGATACCATCAACCATGCCCTCTTACTGAACACTCTGGTCTACACTGGCTTCTCCAATGATGCCATGAACTGGTTCACCAGCTATCTCTCTGATAGAACACAGCTGGTCAAAGTTGGAACAGTCCTGTCCCCTTGCCTCCCAATCCACTCCGGTGTCCCACAGGGCTCTATACTTGGTCCCTTGCTATTCAATCTATACCTTAACTCCCTCCCATCGGCCTGCCCCGGCAGCCTGCTCCTATATGCAGATGATGCCGTTCTGTTCGCCTTTGACTCGGCACACTCAAACTCCACCAAACTCTCCAACACTCTTTCTGTGAAATTGAACAATGGCTCATCACCCAGCATTTAATAATTAACGACAATAAGACAAAAGTCATGATCTTCTCCCATCCCCAGAACCCACTCAAGAACCTCTGTCCCCAATTTCTCACTGCTAATCAAACCCCCAAGAACAAGTAAGCACCTTTAAATATCTAGGGATCACACTAGACCCTGCCCTCAACTTTAATCAACATATCCTGCACCTATCAACTGCCCTTAGCTCCAGACTAGGTGTACTTTATCAGTACAAACACTGTCTCACCCCTGAAGCATTACAACCTACCTTAAACTCCTCTATCCTCACTCTGCTAGACTATGGCATTCTCGTCTACAGTGCAGTGCCCTCCACAGCCCTTAATAGACTCTGGCTTGTGCTTAACAAAGCCTGCCATCTCATCCTTGGATGTGATCACTTCACACACACCTGCTCCCTATACAGTACCACAAACTAGCTAAACTTAGACAACAGAATCTGGTATCACACCTGCCTAATGACCAAAAAGATAATCCTAGGCCTCACCCCCCCTGCCCTTGATAAAATTATCCTCCTAACATCTCCTGGCAGAACCACCCATAGCTCGTACAAACCGTTGCTATGGGTACCCCATTGTTGGACTTCCCAATTCCAGCGAACCTTCAGTTACAAAGCTCCTTCCTGGACTAACGCACTCCCTAGCCTAATAACTGATTAAACTAGGCTTGGCCCTTTCAAAGCCAAGCTAAGAAATCTCCTACAGGCCTCTAACCTATGTGACTGCAACTGCCCCCACATGACCGAGAACATTTTTAAGAGTCCTCCATAGCTAATTGCTCCTAAGAACTAACTTATTTTTGACAAACAGCCTCCTTCAGAACCTCTCTGCTACCTTATGGCTGTGTGAATCACTGTAAATCATGTTATCCTGGAAGGGTAATCACTCATTGAACAAATGTGTAACCATGTTACGTAATGTAAGATAATGTAATGTACAGCAATCTGTAAAAATATTGTCCCTGTTATCTTCTATGTATGATGTGGAACCTTTGTAAATGAGTCTTTGACTCAAAAGTTCTTTCTGAATATCTCAATAAATAAAAATAAAAAAAAATAAAAATTGCTTCTAAATGATGAAGTCAGTGTGTGCTAATTAACAGCCAAGACTACTAATTACTTAATTATAGGTTAATAATTTCATTTATGATGTATCTGTGCTTCACTGCAATAAATCCAGCAGGCATTGTGACTTGTGCTTTTTCTATATTTTTTGATCATAGTAGTAGCATTGATGTTTCCCATAGCACAAGTTGTCTGTGTGTCAGCTAGATTTGACATCACCCTTGACCATAGTCTCAGCAGGAGGGATAAGATCACTTGAAGTGTGGACATAAAAGAACCAGCTGGAGGCAGTGACCACTACTGGGTAACCTCATCCCTGATGAGAGGGAAAGCTAGTCAGGCCTCAGCCACTAGGACTTGGAACTATGGAACTACAGACTTGACTAATATAAAGGACCTGGTGTCCATGGGTCTAGAGCTGCTACATGGGGCTTCGAAATGAAGAGCACAGGTAGAATTTGTTTTAGAGGGTATTCATAGTTGCTGCCGAAAGCTGCATCTGTTTAAGCAATATGGGGAAAGTGGCCAAAATATGTCTCAGGCACATAATTGTGAGCAAGTTTATTGACCTGTTGAATGAAATGAGTTGCCTACAAGCTAGAGAGGTGTACAAAACAGCACAGAACAACTGGATGGGTTAAAATTAAGAGATCCAAAAGAGAACTGGAAATTAGGATAGTAGCTGAAATTGTAGATAGCAATAAAGCCTTCTTCTCAGAAGAAGCCAGAATGTGAAGGAAGGAAACATATTCAATTCAGTGCTTCAGAGTAACTGGTAATTGGTATTTTTCTTTTAAACTTAGATTGTAGGCTTGTAATGACACTATACTTTCTTTCTGTGTTGTCTTTACTTATAATTGTTTTTCGGCTGTTGAAAATTTAAAACATAGTGGTGGTGTAATTCTGTGCTGTCTTTAATTGCTGCAAATTTTTATCTTGGCTTGTCTGACTGTCCTGTAGCTGGGTGAAGGGTGTTAATTGTCTGGCCTCTGACCTCAGCTACGTGATAACTGGAGGTGGGGCTTAGTCACAGTTAAAGCAGCAAACAGAGGTTCATCTTCTCAGAAGAAGCCAGAAGGTGAAGGAAGGAAACATATTCAATTCAGTGCTTCAGAGTAACTGGTAATTGTTATTTTTCTTTTAAACTTAGATTGTAGGCTTGTAGTGACACTATACTTTCTTTCTGTGTTGTCTTTACTTATAATTGTTTTTGGGCTGTTGAAAATTTAAAACATAGTGGTGGTGTAATTCTGTGCTGTCTTTAATTGCTGATTTGCCCCACCCTTCCCCAACTCTTAATTATATGCCCTGATAAATCTGAT
This sequence comes from Neoceratodus forsteri, assembly GCA_016271365.2. Taxonomy (NCBI): domain Eukaryota; kingdom Metazoa; phylum Chordata; order Ceratodontiformes; family Ceratodontidae; genus Neoceratodus; species Neoceratodus forsteri. The sequence goes on along the minus strand of JADMNL010000029.1, from coordinate 77,964,007 downwards.
TGACAGGAGCTAAACACAGAGGTATAGTAAGAGGTGTGAAGTAGGAGGCATAAGGGGAAGAAGACCACCTCAGCACGACAAGTGTTTTGACTCATTTATTTATTTATTGGTTTCTTTTTCCTTAAAAAAATATATCTGAGGATCAGTTACAGGATTTTTAGTACTGTAAATAAATAAAAGAGAACTAAGAGAGCTTCAGTAGCAGATAAGTAGTGGAATTGCAGTATAATGTGGGAGTGGTGCAATGCAGTGGCTGTGGGCAGCCATATTCAGGCAGACCTTCTGGACACTGAGGTGCTGCCCTATCTGCATGCATCTCTTGGGACTGCGGGATGAGGTAGCCAGATTCAGAGCGGAAGTAAACTGGGTCAGGAGTACCATCACCCCTATCCAGGGACCACCCAGTCCAATGCAGCTGCCTCAAAGGATGCCGAGAACGAGGAGCACTTGGATGACAGTGGGCTCAGGGAGGGTTAGAGCAGTCAGGCAGAGGCACATCCCAGATCCTATTCCTCTCAAGAACTCATATGCCACACTGGCAAATGAGGACAACCAAATAGAGGTACCCAGGGAAGAGGAAGGAAAGGATGTGGAGGTTAGGCAAGGAGGTGACCTCAGTGGGGAAAGCAGTGGACCCCAGAGGAGGAGGAGGAAGCGACTCCTGGTGGGGGACTCCATTGTAAGAGGGATCCAGCTAGGAACACAGGAGGGGGAGGACAGGGAGGTGAGGTGCCTACCAGGTGCCACGACATGGAGGGATGGAAGGAAGATACTGGGGATCACTGGGAAGGCAAGACGGGAGGGTGAGCTGGATGTCATTATCCACCTAGGTACTAATGACTTGGCAAATGGGGAGCCAAAGGAAGTTCAGGAAGAGTTTAGGAAACTGGGGAGGGTCTCAAGCGTAGCTACTTCTGTCACTTCAGAAGTACTACCTGTGAGAGGCAAGGAGAGCATAGGAGTGCATGCACCAGGAACTTTAACTCATGGTTGAAGAACTGGTGCTGTGAGGAAGGGTTTGATTCATTGGTGACTGGGGACCCACCTGGAGGGATGGAGGTTTGTTCAAGCCTGACGGCCTGCATCCATCCTGGAGGGGAATCCAATATCTAATGATAAGTTTAAATGCTACATTGACAAGCATTTAAACTAGCAAAGGGGTGGCAGGCCAGCAAGGATGGTACCTACTTGCTCACCCCCACAGCTAGTAGTGGAACCAGTGAACCAGAGGAGGGCTATCTCTGCAAAGCAGTGCAAAAGATGGAGATTAGTGTCCAAAAGGTGGATAAGCAGAAAAGGGGCAAAATTCAGCAGAAGGGCAGACAGCAAAGAGAACCAGGGATAAATGACAACCAAGGAAGGGGCTGGAGTAGAACAGTGAAGCAGTCTAGGAGGTCAAATCATGGAAAGCCATGTAGCGAATGCCAGGAGCCTTAGCAACAAGATGGAAGATCTGAGGCTGTCATGGTACAGTCAGACCTGGACATTGTGGCCATCACTGAAACCTGGTGTAATGATAACCATGACTGGGAGATGGCCATACCTGGCTACAACATATTCAGAAGAGACAGAGCAGGCAGGAAGGGAGGAGAAGGAGTGGCACTGTATGTGAAAAATGACATAAGGGCCACACAGATCCAGGAGGAACAAAATGGGGGAGAGATACTGTGGGTTAAGCTGGAAAGGAAAATGGGGCCAGCCATCTGCACAGGTGTGGTCTATAGACCACCAGCCCAGGAGGAAGAAACAGATAGGAGTTGATGCTAGCCATCCAAAGGATGGCAGACAAGGGTGAGGTAGTACTGGTTGGAGACTTCAATATACCAGACGTGGACTGCAGCATCCCAGCAGCAGCATCAACTAGAGCAGATTTATCCTGGACTCCTTTCAGGTGCCTTCCCCAAGCAACTGGTCATGGAACCAACTCGGCAGAAGGCAATACTGGACCTTGTGCTCACAAACAGGACAGTGTGATGGGGGTAACAGTGGGGAGCACCTGGGTAACAGTGACCACCAGTCATTGTGGTTTGAAATCACAGAAAGAGCAGAACCAAACCACACAAAACACGATCCTGGATTTTAGGGGGCAGACTTTGGGAAAATGGGGAGATACTTGAAAGAGGCATTAAGGGAATGGGACAGGAATCAGGGGTTGAGGAACAGTGGGCAGTATTTAAAATGGGGATTATAAGAACAACAGAATTATGCATTAAGCAGGTTAGCAAGAGGAAAAGGAAGAGGAGACCATTGTGGTTTTCCAAAGAGGTAGCAAAGAAAGTGAAAGCCAAAAAGATTGCATTCAGGCAATACAAAAAGACACAGGCAGAAGGGGATAGGGAGAAGTACCAGGAGAAACAAAGGGAGGCAGGGAAGTCAGTAAGGGAAGCCAAAGCTCAGACAGAAGAACGCATTGCAAAATCAGTGGGTAAAGGGGACAAAACCTTTTACAGGTACATAAGTGAAAAAAGAAAGACAAAGGGAGGGATAGTGAGACTGAAGGGGGAGGATGGGAGCCACGTGGAGGATGACAACAGTAAAGCTGACATATTGAACAGGTATTTCTGCTCAGTCTTTACTAAGGAAGAGGGGGTAATGGGTCTGAAGGAGTAATAAGGGTGAGAATGGTGCAGAAATGGACACAAGTCCCTTTACACGAGAAAGGGTCCTGAAGGAACTGGAAGTAATAAGAGCTGATAAAGCTATGGGGCTAGATGGGTGCACCCAAGGTCCTTAAAGAACTAAGAGAGGTGGTGGCTGAACCTCTGGCTATCCTGTTCAGCCAATCACTGGAAACAGGGAGGTACCCAAAGACTGGAGGACAGCAGATATAGTCCCTTTATACAAAAGTGGGAACAAAGAGGAAGCAGGGAACTACAGACCAGTCAGCCTCACTCGGTAGTGGGAAAGGTCATGGAAGCACTACTGAAGGAGAGATTGGTGAACATCTGGTTGTCAATGGACTACAGGACCCAAGGCAGCATGGTTTCACCAGGGGAGGCATGTCAGACCAACCTCATTGAATTTTTGACTGGGTGACTAGGGAGGTGGATCAGGGGAGGGCAGTGGACATGGCCTATCTGGACTTTCAGCAAGGCCTTTGACACTGTGCCACTAGAAGACTATTACACAAACTGGGGAATATGGTGTGGGCAGGAAAGTAGTGTGGTGGGTAGGTAACTGGCTGGGTGACAGGACACAGAGGGTGGTGGTAAATGGCTGTCACTCCACAGAGGGAAGAGTGACCAGTGGGTACCACAGGGATCAGTGCTGGGACCCGGGTCCTATTCAACATCTTCATCAGTGACATTGCACAGGATCTAGAAGGCAGAATTTCACTGTTCGCTGATGACACAAAGCTCTGTAACAGAGTAGACACACCAGAGGTGTAGACAGAATGAGAAGGACCTGCAGAAACTTGAAGAATGGTCAAGGGTTTGGCAGTTGAAATTCAATGCAAAGAAGTGCAAGATAATGCATATGGGGCACAAAAACCCTGGCACAATATATCAGTTGGGGGGTGAGGATATAGCATGCACCAAGCAGGAAAGGATCTTGGGGTTGTCATCCTGATGACCCAAGGTAGGGAAACAGTGACAAGGCATCAGGTAAAGCAAATAGGATGCTGGGATGTATAGGCAGGGGCATCACCAGCAGGAAAAGGGAGGTCATAATTCCGCTATACAAGACACTAGTGAGGCCCCACCTGAGTACAGTGTACAGTTCTGAGACCATACTCACGTAAGGACATAGACAGGGTAGAGAAGGTTCAGAGGAGGGCAACAAAGATGGTGCATGGGTTGCATCACAAGTCCTATGAAGACAGGTTGAAGGAACTGAACATGTACTCCTGGAGGAGAGGAGGGAGAAAGGGATATGATAGAGACATACAAGTATCTTACAGGGAGGAACAGGGTGCAGGAAAACACTATTTTAAGCGAAAAGATGTTTCAGGACTAGAGGGCATGGGATCAAGTTGGAGGAGGACGATTCAGAGGAAACATGAGAAAGAATTTCTTTACAGAACGGGTGGTGGATAAGTGGAACACCCTGCCAGAGGAAGTGGTGGGGCTGAAACAATCACGGATTTAAGAATGCATGGGATAGACATAAAGGAATTCTAGAGGTCAGGGGTAAGGGGAAATAGACTTCTAGGAAAACAAACTGAACTTACAAGCTCAAATGGGCAGACTAGGTGGGCCATAGGCCCTTATCTGCCGACACTGTCTATGTATCTATGTATCTATGTATCTATGTATTCTAGTAAACAAATTGAAGAAGGATGGTAGAGGTGGGGACTAGGCCTTTGAAAAAAGGGAAAGGGGGGGCAAATTTTATTTATTAATTTATGTCAAAAGTTTTACCAGGCAGGCCCACCGGTGCAGCGGAAAGATTCACCACTGTGGCACTGATGACCTGGGTTTGTGAACAGACTCAGGCATTGGAGGGCTTGCCAGGGAGAGAAGACTTGAGCATCTTCCGGTTGCTTGTCTTCTGTCGGGGGAGGGTGGGGTCTAAGCCCAGTGCCTGCTGACTACTGGTGGATGCCAGGATATCAACCGTGTGACAGGGTTCCACTGCCTTAGGGGGTGTGCCAGATGTCAGTGTCTGCCTTGATATCCTGCACAGCATATCTCCAGGGGAGAAAACCAGAGGATAATGGTGCCCTGGCTGATCAGATGATGGCCTCCTGGAACCTCGCCACCAGAGCTCTTGACCACCAATGGCCGCTGCAGCAGCACTCAGGACCACTGAAAAGTCTGGTAAGGTACATTCCCTTCATAGGAAGAAGACCCACCTGATGAAGGGTTACATCGGGGTACCCTGAAGTCCTGAAGTGGCTGCGATGTGGGACGGTAGGTGGAGGGAGTAGTCCAGGATGAGAAGGACCTTGTGAGGACCTGAAGGAGTGATTGGCCGGGGGTGTGGGGGAGCAAATAAAAAATGTTTTACCAGGAAATACATACTGTGCTGGTAACAGCATATTTTTGGACATGTCCTGGGGAAGGAAGGAGACAAAGAGAAAAAAATAACATATAAAAATACAAAATATAAAATACACAAAATAGAGCAAATATAAACAAGAAAAACATGACAAATATTCCTAAGAGTAGAATTGACTAAAAGCACCAAACACTAAGTTGTAGAGCTGTACAAGAGAACTAACAATTAGATAGATATCAACTCATCAAAATAAAACAGGTGGGATAACTGACACAGGGGAAGAGGAGAAGTTGGAAGAGAATTAGGTAAGTAGCAGGAAAGAAGCAAAACCCTATATGAGAAGCAACTGCAGGAGTGGGTATAGAACTTGAGCAGGAGAGCTTTAAAGGGAGAAAATTATGCAGCACAGTGAATAGAGGGGGAAGGGAACTCCAAAGTTTAGGGAAGTGAAAAGAGAAGGCAGCCTGACCAGCAGTAGATTTCATTTGAGGGATGACAAAAGAGTGAGAGCAAGCATTTTGAAGAGAATAGGATGATGAAGTGGGTAAGGAGAGAAGAGAGGGAAGATATGAGGGGAGAAAGCCAAACCAAACTTTAGAGATAAAAGAGGTACACTGGATGAAACGCCTGACATCAAGAGAGGGGAGGTAAAGTAAAGAATACAAGGTACTGTGATGAGTATGCATGGGTTTATCAAGGGCTAGGGAAAATGAGAGAAACAAGGGCTATAGCTGAAATGCAGAATTAATACTTTGCTTTCATGTTCAACTCGCAGCCCCCAGAACAGGAAGTATATTGGTAGAATCAGTGCTAAGGGACTGAATAATGACCTATGTGCTCCCCATCTTTAAGAAGCAGAAATGTCAAACCTTGACAACTGCATGCTGGGCAGCCTGAGCTCTGTGCTGGGTGAGGTCATAGAAGCCATTATTAGGGACAGAATAATGGAGAACTAGGTTGAGGCCAGGGTTCTTGCACCTTCTCTGCATAGCTTTATGAGGGGTTCAACATGCCAGACCAGCCTGATCAAGGAAACACAATACACAGTGCACAAAACAACCCAAAATAACCATAGATTTATGGACAACATGTGGCTAACCCCATAGGGTGGCCAATCTGCAGCAGCACATGTCTGCATTTATAAACATGAGCGCTCTTAAGTGTGTACTTTTCAAACCAACCTGATCACCTTCTTTGAAAGGAGATAATGAAGGTGGATAGGGGAAGGGCAGTTGGCCAAGTCTGTTTGTACTTCAGCAACACCTTTGACACTGTGGTACAAAGTACAACAGTGTGGTATACAGGAAGCAGACTCATTCTTAGGTTACTAACTGGCTTGTGGGCAGGAAGCATAAGATTGTGTTTGGATAGTCATTTCTCTGACTGTACAGGGGTAATCAGTGACTTCCCTCAGGAGTAGGTGCTGGTGCCATTGCTAGTCAACATTTTCATCAATGATCTGGAATCTGGGGTCTCTATGAGGATTTAGATGTCATGATCAGACTTCTTGATGATATGTAGTTAGAAACCAACTGGCTGTTATTTATCCTTGATATGGAGGTGTTCTAATATACCTCATTCGAGAGCTCTAAAAGTTTTAGAAGTAGTTTGGGAACATAGAGAAAATTGCCTACATCCTCTCACATCTTTTCTAGTTGGCATGTAGGAATTAATACTTACTAGTAACTAGCAATTGATCATCTTTGATGATGTCTGCTTACAGGTCAATAATACAGCAACGGTGACAACTATTGCTACAAGTTACTTAAATCTGCACCTTGGCTTTTGGGAGAAAATGATCATCTAACTTGCAACAGTTATCCTTTTTGTGTCAAACTTGATTGTTATGATTTAATCACTACAGTACATAACCAATATTTTATTGGGTGTAAGGATGATGCTTCCGAATTGTTTAATTTTGCAGCCTGTTTGGACAATTCTAACAAAACATTCAAATTTTCATCATCTATAAATCAGTGAGAAGTCAATTTCTTAGATGTTAAGATCCACAAGAACATTTATTAGATGTTAAGACCAACAAGAATAGAGATGGGGACATACGTATAGATTTGCATAATAAGAGCACTGATAAAAATACAGTACTACACTCCAATTATTGTCATCCTAAACATATGGTTGACAACATGCCTAAATGCCAATTACTGAGGCTCAATAGGATATGTAGTAAAGAAGTAAAGAATCTGATTTTAAAACACAGTGTAGTGTAATGAGAACAAGGCTTTTGGATAGGAATTATAGTGGAAATCTTCTGGGTGCTACTATTAGGGCGGTCAGGAAGGGCCTGCCATTACACATTGGCACAAATTTATTTTATCCCTATGGAGGGGGGACCTCAAAGTACTTGAAGGAGAAACAGTGGGACACTTCTGTGCTTCTGGTTTGCTCAGGGTGCTTTCATCACCAGATGCACTGGATGACAGGGACTGGCATCCTCTGGGCATGTAATCAGTTGATTTCTGGGAACTAATAAATCATGGTTTCATTGGATGGACTACAATTTGTCATGCCCTAGTCCTCTTCTTCTCAGGTGCAGACCCTCCCCAACCATTATGACACCCCATTCCTCTCATGACTCCTTCTCCACCCCATCACTGGTACTTTGTAGAGCTGTCATGGTGGAACCTTTCCTTGCTACTTCCCCCCTTGCATACCTTAATCATTCATTTCTTTTTCCTCATGATTTTTATACCTCATGAACGCAGATGCCACACACACCCATTTCGTCATTTACTAGCACTCTTTTGAGTGCTCCTCACCCTCAGTGAGAGACTTGCAACAGCCTACATCCGGTAGTTTTTGCTCACAGGCAAAAACAGCTGGATTTCATTTCCTCAACCCTTAGTAGTGAAATCACTTGCCAAATAAATCCTTTACTCCCACCGAATGGCCCAACAGAAGCATGTTGTGTTTCAATCTATGCTGGCAACCCAGGTTCATGAGCAAACTTTGGAGCCGGTGCTTGAGCTGCCAAGTTGGGATAGCATGCTTACAATTGCAGTGCGTTTCAACTAGGGGTTGAGAGCTGGCTTGTTCCAGTGCTACAGCAGCTTCTGCTGTTGGGCCAGAGATGTTGCTCTAACAGCGGGTGCACACTGCATGCATCCGAAGAACTCTACCACAGACTCTGCACATACCTCTAAGGACAGGGATAAAAACAATGGAGGAAAAAATGTCTGAAACTGGATGAAAGTCTGGCTCCCCCACAGGCTCAGCACCACACACTATGCAACCTACTTCCACTGGATTGAGATCACCAGAGGGACTTCTTGAGGAGATCTTGGGGGATCCACTTAGGTCTTGCTATATGGGGAAAGCCTTAAGTACCGGTAGGAGATTGGTGATAGGATTAGTGGGACAGACCAGGAGGGGCTAGTCAGAGAAGAAACTTAAACACGTGAATGAAAAAAATCCTACATACTCACCCTGCACCTTTCCTAATCTGGTAAAACTACGAAATTCACTCCTTCCTCTGCTGCAGGGGGGCAAAATATAAATATGGACTTTTTTGGCCACATCACCATATACACTAATTTTAAAAAATGTGTAAAATAAATCTTTCACAATTCCCCCAGTCTGCCAAATACACTCCACCTGCTCCTGCTGCAGGGCCCACAACTGCCAGTGCAGTCTTACAATGTGCACACTTATATCTCCTTGCAACATGATTTTACTGCTTGAAACTACAGTTTAATTACATGAATTAGCTAACTGGAATGATATTGCATGATTTTCTGACAATTCATAAAGTTTTCAGATCAAAAGGTTTTTTGTTTCTCACATACATGTTCAGTAACCACATTCTTCCCCTTTGAGAAAGAGAGAGGAGCTAGAAAAGGTGCTGCACAGCATGGGGAGTGCTCAATCACAAGCATTGCTGATTGGTTGCTGTGGGCCATGTGGCTTGTCAAAAAGTTGAAAATGCTCAGTGTGTGTGCCCTTTAAAAAGTACTATGTCATGATGTTGAAGTGCTGAACTGCTGAGGGGAAACAGAATTCATGTGTACCTGCTTCATCCCTGTCCAACACTCCAGATTTTGGCAATATCACTGAATGCAAATTCAGCAACATTCCATCCTTACTCTAGACAACATCTTATAAACCCATCCCTCCTCCCTATACTGGCTTTCCCCAGCCACAAAGCAATTGTAATGTTAACAGGCCCCTCAAGACCCTACTCCATTACTGAGGGGATAAATATTAATCATAAAAAGTCCTGACTAGTCATAAGACCCCCACACAGGCCTGGCATGAGTTCTGCTATCACTAGGAGTGTTTCAGCTGACAACAGGCATCGGCAAGCTCAGCTGGGACAGCAACAGCTTTTTCAATGTAGCTGTAGAAATCATAGTTGTAGCACTCCAGGTCAAAAAAAGGGACACTCGAATGCAGGCTCAGACAAATAAAAGATTTATTGTGTTAAGCAGCAACAGTCATTGCTGTCCCAGCACTTCAGCCCCACAATTGAGCTTTCGTCAAGGGGTGTCTCAAAAGAGTATAGTGCACACCTTTATGAAAGCACACTTAAAGTGATGCATACATTCCAATTAATTAAAGGAAATTACAACAAATATATTGTTTATATAAAACAATTTTTTTCTGTCTATAAAATTCAAGCTGCTTCTGGTTACACAATTTTATTCATTGTGTGTTACATGAGTAACCTAAGAAGAAAAAGGGGGAAGGGGTTCAAGCACAGAGTAAGATGGGAGGTCAACAGGTCAAGATATGAATTTAATAGAACAGAATGGTGAAAAACAGAAGTGGGGAAAAAGGGAGGATGTGTGTAGGGAGAGAGGGATAGGGGAAGGGTTTAGACAAGATTAAGTACCCAGGTACTGTACTTATAATATATGTCAGAGCAAAAGTTTTAATTCTGGAAACTAACTATGGAAATAAAGGTCACAGGTTTTAAATATTTAAAGTTTAACTTTTGGGCGGTACCTAGCCTTAGTCCCAATTAATATCAATGTAGAAAAATCCCAGGTTACTGGGGAAATTTCCATCCCTGCGAGCTTCTTGACCTGTGGGGGAGAAAACACTAAACAACATTTATATTCGTTCCTACGTTTCTGCTGCATCCTTCTATAGGACTTTAGGAATCCTTAATGTATGAAGTAAAATTAACTTCTTCATTTAGCCCAAAGGGTTGCACTGTATCTAGGGGCACAATCCATATGGTTTCTTTTTGATTCTGTTTGTGTAGCCTATCCCCACCTCTTTCCATAAGCAGTGCCATGAATGTAATGCAGGATGGGTCTTAGTTATGGGATGAGGCAAAGTGTGTGCAAAGTGGACTCCTATTGCCTTGGTTTATTATGGCCCTCACATGTTCTTGTATGTGTGTTTTGAGTGCTCTCACAGTTCTGCCCACATAGTGTTGTTTACATGAACACCAGGGGTGGGATAGTCAGAAGGGTTGTGCATGGCACAACACAGTTGCACCATGTGCAACCCACTGATGCGCCTTGGTGCGATATTCAAAAGGGGAAGGTGCATGGCACAAATCCCAATGCCCGGGCGCTCTAGTAATGTATGTGGCGGTAGGGGCGTGCCCATGGCATACTCTGCACATCCTGATATTCAGCCCGGATGTGCTGAGCAGATGCAGGTGCAACCCCAACCTGCGCCACACACAGTTGAGCCGAAAATTTTTTTTATTTTTTTTTCTAATTGTTTAACCAGGTGAGACACACTAAGCTGAAAGCTGTTTTACAGGTGCAATCTGGGAGCACAGGGAAGTTTAGTGACTTGCTCAGGGTCACACAGTATATGCAAGTGGGGGCTGTGGGATTGAAACCCAGGTCTCCAGATTTGCAGCTCAGAGCCTTAAACCACTATGCTATAATGCCTCCCTTAGCAACACCACATTAGCAATGGCTGGCCACCCGCAGGTGCGCTGCCATATTGCAGGGCGCAACACGGCAGCTGCCAGCTGTGGGTGGCCACTCGAACTCCGGCGGCACCGTCTGTCATGGTAGTGACCCCCCATGCCCAATTGTGGGCATAAGTATAAAAACAAAATGTTCTATATCCCTGGTGGTCCAGTGGACTACTTCCAGCCTGATCGTGGGCATAAGTATAAAATTTAAACATCCTATATCCCTGGTGGTCCAGTGGACTGCTTCTAGCCTGATCGCGGGCATAAGTATAAAATTTAAACATCCTATATCCCTGGTGGTCCAGTGGACCGCTTCCAGCCCAATCACGGGCATAAGTATAAAATTTAAACATCCAAACCATCCCTGGTCATCCAGCGGTACCCCCTCCCCACCCTCCCACTGAGCCCCACCACCCCGCTGCCCTCCGGTCACGGCGGGTGGCAGCTCCCCACCCATAAGCTGCCCGGCCACCCACCAACTGACTGCATACAGTACAGCTGTACGCCCATTGGTCCACAGCGTGGGCCAATGGGCGTGCAGACCGTACTATACTACACAGTCCGGATATGTGAATGAATCCTCGAGATTTCATTGTGTTTAGTTGAGAATGTAATATACTTGTTCTCCCTATTGTCCCTGAGTTTGGGTCTTAATAAGGTGACCCTATCCAGGGTTTTGAGTTGACTTTGTTGAAGGATTCAACTAATGTTCCTTCCTTGTAACCCTTCTCCCTGAATCTCTGAAGCATGTTTTGAGCCAGTGCCTCAAATTTGGAACAATTCTGCTTAATCCTAATTAACTGACCATAAGGTGCTGCATTGACTAGTCTTTGTTTGATTGAGCCTGCATTGGAGTGTCCCTGTTTTGACCTGGGGTGCTGCAACTATGATCTGTATGGATATTGTGAGACTATCCTTCCCATTCATTGCACCCTAGATATTACCTGTGATGTACCTGAACAGTTTGTTTTGCATGTTTTCAATGTAGCTGTCAGTGATGTGAACAGCCGGATTAGTCAGCTATTTAACATCACTGAATTATGCACCTGTTGTCCCCATCATGGTAAAGGCTGCTTTCAGGCGATACAAAATGATCTGGTAAAATGAAGAGGCAAAAACAAAATCACAAGTCTCAGATAGTAATGAATTTCACTGTTAGCACCACTAATCAGGTCAGAATTTCAGCCCTTGGCACTGCAGTGATTTCATGGATTCTATTACAAACATTCATGTTATATAAAATGCATATTTAAAAAATAATACATTAAAATTTTCACATGTTAAACAGCAGAAGACAAATAAATGAAGGATGGGTTAATTTAACAAAAAGACAATGCACCTGGATTATACAAGTTATAGTCCACTCTGTATCTAGCTCAAGTATACAGATCAATGTGATTAGTCATTTAACGTCTTAATTTTAGGAAACAATATGTAGCCTTACATCCCACAGTTTAGCTCCATGTTGTCTTCCTCACCTGTGCCTTGTAATCATATGGCACTAAATATTTAGTGGCATATTTTAATGGCCTCCTAACATATTAAGGCAAAAATAATGACCCACCGATGGATAAGAAAAACAAATTCAGGCCCAGAATAACCATATAGATGCTTCCAATCCAGGAATGACTATTTAGGATTTCATTATGGTGCCTCTATTCTTAATGGAGCCTAGTCACAAAGGTGCAGAGTGGGCTACGCACCATGCAACTCGGGCGCATAGCCCACTCTGCACCTGTCCGGCCCCTGTGCACATTCATGGTGCACATATGCCCCCCTACACACCCGATCCCCAGGCCGATTACAGAGCTCTGCATGGAAGCAGGCCTGGGAGCGGTGTGTGGTGGTGGGGGGGGTGAGCCAGCACTCCACACAGTCACTATAGTGCAGAGTGCTGTGCATGGGGGCTTCTGGCTCTGCATTTTCAGGGCATCCGTAAACCACTGCGGCCAGTTACATGCCCCCAAGGGAAGCTGCTGCTGGATATGGCAAACACAGTGGGGGGCAGCGCCCCCCCAATGAGGATGTCCCTGCCGTCAGAGCACACCAGGAGATCGGGAGGTGGTCAGCTGCGGTACTGCCCCTTTTCAACCCGGTCAGTGCTCTGCATGCCAGCCGACAACATGGTGCCCCACAAGCACAATGGATCCACTGTGGGACCCTGTCAGGGCAGCTGATTGGCTGCCCACCTAGATCTGCCACTCTGCACCTGCCTGCCCCATATGGACCTGAGCACCGGGGGTGGGGCCGGGCCATGTATGGGAGCCAGTTGGGACCAGTGTTTGTGAATGTGGCCCCCACATGGATCTACCAAGGATGTGGAGCTGGGCACCCAGATACGTGCCTTTGGGGGGGCACAGATTAGTGAATAGGGCCAAATATAAGCACTTTATTCCTTACATCAGGGAATCAGTATATCACAGAGGAGTGGAACAGATCAATGATTTTTCATACATAAAGTTGGGCTTTCAAGGTTAATAACCAGTAGTACTATCTGTCCCCGACAGAAATGGCAGAACTATGTTCATTAGATCTAAGATATGCCAACCCATGCAGTCTTTGCCAACTTAGGGAACTTCCTAGGGGCATCTTGCAGTACATGCTGTTGCATGCCCCTATTGTCAATTACCCTGTCAGTGTTTCCCTCCAACCACCTGTTAAGGCATTAAATATAGGGTCCTATGAACTATGCCTACACTAAATGTTGGATCTTTTTGTCCTGCATAAGTAACCTTTTTTCTGACATAAGCCCAGTATGTCACCATTTATCCAAGTTCCACTTAGTGTCTCCCAATGCCCATCAGCAGAGCTATGACTCCCAACCAGAAATTAGACTCCTCATAACAACCTTTCAAGTCCCCCCAGAATGAATTGTACCCGGATCTCCAAAAGGATCCTTACTAAAGTATCCCATTCTAGCAGTATTAATTAATCCTAATAGCTAATCATGCCATTAAAAATGAGTGAAAGGCTGTCCCAGTGGCGTGAAGGGCTGAGGCATCATGCCTTACCCCCTGATATGCCAGCGATCAGTGTTCACGGTATGAGCAGGTCACCGGGGGTCAGCTGGGGAAGGAGAGGATCAAGCATCCAGGGGCAGCTCTTCTCTCTTGGGGAGGGTGGGAAACATGGACCAGCACTTGCTTAACACCTAGTGGAGGCTAGGTGTTTGCATGCCAAGTCCCATATGTTGGGGCACAGAGGAGGAGCAGCCGGCAGCGTACAGCATGCAGATGCACATGCTGCATGCCACTGTCAGCATTGCATGCTCCCGCTCAGCAAGAAAAGTGGAAAAGTTCCTGACCGAGCAGCATGAAACCATCCCCGTGGCCGCCACCCCTGAGATGGCACTTCCCTGGTGCTGGATCCATTCCCAGTGGGTTGAGTCACTCCTCACCACACTGCCATAAGGGGTGAGCCATGGGGCATGAAGGAAGGGGGTCTGATCCTTGGGAGATGGTGCTGGGGGGATGAAAGAAGAAGCAGAGAGTTTGGGGGACCATGGGGGGATGGCAATAAAAAAAAAGTGAGTGAGTGAAGTTGAAAAAGTTGTTCCTAATAAATAATGTTGCTACAGATCAGTTGATGAATCAGACAGTCCTACATATACGATGAAAGGAGTTAGACAGGCACAACATTAAATGTTTAAAATTACAAGGAAGATAAATTAAGTCAAATCAAAATGAAAACAGAAAATGAACACATACAGTAGCAGTAAGGAAACCACCCCCCTTATTACGTTATAGGATAAAACAACCCCAAGTTTAGCTTGAAAGCTTAAGTCACTCTATAGTTCATTTGTCCGTACCAATGGCCATCTTTTTAGCAACTGTAACGCACATATTTCATACTAGATTAAGATTTATTGGAGAGTTCTGTTTAATTATTGTCACAGCTCAAGGCCAGTGAAAAGTCCTACTGGTTATTAGCCCACAATTTAATCAACAGTTTGTCAGGTTTTGTCACTCATTAACTGCCAAAGTGCCAGTGTCAAAAAGGTTAGCATAGAGTGAGCATTCATTTATTCCTAAACTTATAGACAAAGGAAAGATGGTCCATAACAGCCCTTATAGTACTTGGCCTGTTAGTCCTTGGATCCTTGTTGGCAAGTGAACAGGCTGAACTTCTGGCATGCCTTTTCAATAGCTCTCTTTGAACAGGGATTAGACCTGTCAGGCTCACCTTTATTGTTGGAAAGCTCACGGAGTCGCTAATCAAAGCAGACGTTGTGGACTGTTTGGTAGGTAAAGGTCTCTAGGGTAGTAAACAGCAAGGTTTGTGGCAGGGAGGTCATGTCAGAAAAACTTAATGGTCTTTTGTGATTGGATTAGAAAGGAATTTGATAAAGGCCATTTCATGGATTTTCTGTATTTTGACTTCAGTAAGGCTTCTGACTCTGTGCCTCACAGACACCTGCTGAAGAAGCTTGGGGAGCCCTGGGGTAGCTAGGAATGTAGTCAGATGGGTGGAGAAATGGCTAAAAGGGAGACAGCAGTGGGTAGTAGTAAACGGTATAAAATTGGAAGAGAGGGAGGTCACAAGTGGGTACGCAGAGGTCTAGTGTGGGTCTGGTCCTTTTCAACATGTTCATAAGGGACATCGGAGAAGAGAGTCAGAGTAGGTTAGATATTTTCATAGACAACACCAAGCTCTCTGGAAGAGTGGATAGCACTGAAGCAATTAAAGAACTACAAGAGGACCTGCAGAGGCTAGTGAGATGGTCTAGCAGCTGGCAATTTAATTTTAATGCCAAAATGTGCGAGGTAATGCACCTAGGAAAAAGGAAACACCAGTACAGAATACTAGATGGGTTGGTTAAAAACTCAGTACTATATCAAAGGAGTGTAACCTCAGAGTCACTATTAGTGACACCCTTAAGCAGGCTAGCCAATGTGACAGAGCTTGCAGTAAGGCTAACAGGATGCTGGGATGTATGGGGGGGGGTACTGACAGTAGAAGGAAGGAGGTGATACTCTCCCTTTACAGATCCCTGGTGAGACCACATCTGGAATACTGTGTCCTGTTTTGGAACCCTCACCTTAGAAAGAACAGGTATAGGCTGGAGGTGATACAGTGCAGGGTAACAAAAATGACTCAGGGTCAGCAGGGGACACACAGAAATATAGAAACATAGAATTTGACAGCAGATAAGGAGTGCTTGGCCCACCTAGTCTGCCCATTTCCCTACCTAATGGATAAGCTGCAGATCCTAATTAACCAACAGCCTACTTCCTCCTACCCCAACCCTAGAATTGCCTTATGTCTGTCCCATGCATTCTTGAATTCCCCCACTGTTTTTGACTCCACAACCTCCACAGGAAGGCTGTTCCATGCATCCACAACCCTCTCTGTGAAAAAATACTTCCTCACATTACCTCTGACCTGTCCCCCTTCTTTCTTCAAATTGTGCCCCCTTGTTCTTGCACATCTCTTTTTCTGAAAGATGCTACCCTCTTGGACTTTGTTGATTCCCTTGAGGTACTTGAAAGTTTCTATCATGTCCCCCCTGTCCCTCCTTTCCTCGAGGGTATACATATTAAGCTCTTAAGCCTCTCTTCATATGTCTTCTGGTGCAGACCCTTCGCCATTTTAGTTGCCGTCCTCTGGACTGCCTCCATCCTGTCTATGTCCTTATGGAGACTGGGTCTCCAGAACTGCATGCAGTACTCCAGATGGGGTCTCATCAGCTGTCTGTACAGAGGAATAACAACTTCCTGTTTTCTACTGGTGATGCCTCTTCCTATACATCCCAGTATCCCCCCAGCCCTCCTTACTGCCTTCTCACATTGCTTGCCCACCTTTAGGTCATCTGCTATGACTACCACAGGTCCCTTTCCATTTTTGTTGTTGTTAGTATCTCACCCCCCATAGTGTACTCTTCCCCTGGGATTTTGTTTCCCATGTGCATTATTTTGCACTTCTTTGTATTGAATCTAAGCTGCCATGCATTTGACCATTCCTCCAACCTTGCCAAGTCCTTTCTAATCCTTTCCACCCCACCTTGTGTATCAGCCCTGTTGCAGATCTTTGTTTCATCTGTAAAGAGACATACTTTTCCTTCCAGTCCCTCTGCAATGTCACTTATAAAGACATTGAAGAGGACCGGTCCTAGAACTGAGCCCTGCAGTACCACACTAGTAACACCCCTTTCTTCAGAGTGGACTCAGTTTACTACTACCCTCTGTGTCCTGTTCTCCAGCCAATTTTTCACCTAGGCTACCATTTTGGGACCCACTCCCAGGCTGGCTAACTAGTATATTAATCTTTTGTGTGGGACTGTGTCAAATGCCTTGCTAAAGTCTAGGTAGGCCATGTCCACAGCCCCTCCCTGGTCTACTACTTTGGTCACTCAGTCAAAGAAATCTATTAGATTCTTCTGACATGATCTTCCTGCTGTGAATCCATGCTGCCTTAGGTCCTGTGCCCAAGGCAGCATGTTCAACTTCAGAAAGTATTACTTTACAGAAAGGGCGGTGGAACCATGGAACTATCTGCAGGCCAAGGTGGTGGGAGCAGAAACTGTGGGTAGTTTCAAATGTGGTTGCAGTAGAATGAAGGGGATAGTCATCACTGGTAGGGACAAGGATGGGGAAGGAATAGGATAACTGTTGGTGAGGGGTGCAACCCTGATCGACGCCAGGTCACGGGGTTTTACAGAGACCCATGGGAGACTGGATGGACCATTAGTCTTTTTCTGCCATCACCTTCTTTGTTTCTATCCTTAACCT
Organism: Neoceratodus forsteri; assembly: GCA_016271365.2. NCBI lineage: Eukaryota > Metazoa > Chordata > Ceratodontiformes > Ceratodontidae > Neoceratodus > Neoceratodus forsteri. Next base: position 77,946,439 of record JADMNL010000029.1, on the reverse strand, counting down.
TCATTTTTCCAACATCTCTGTTTCCCACTAGTGCTTCCAGTAGCCAACTTTTCAATTATGGAACTTCATCTGGTCAGAATTCCTGAGGAATAAAAATAAAATCACTCAAAGTGTGCTTAGATAAAATCACTAGCTTAACTTGCCTTAATACCCTTAGGCAATGTTAGCATACCCTTAGTAAGTAGTATTCACACCTGTAGCACCCCAGGGTGCAATCACAGCTTCCATTCATTGTCCATTTGGGGGGGCATCCCAAGGGATCCCACTGCCATTTTTTATGTTCCAGAAGGGAATCGTTTTCCTCCTGGGCCAACCAAGCATAGTCAGGAAGCTGCCTCTCAGTCCCCTCACAACCTGCTCAGACAGGATCAACTCCACACAGTATTCAGTGCTGGGGAAAAAAATAAAAAGGCACAGGCACAACAAAGTGTAAAAAAAACGCATACATTGTCTCAACCATAGCTTCTCTGTGTCAAAGAAGGAGAGTACTGACATAATCTCAATCAGGTCGTATAACACTAGTCCCAATTGTAATTGCATCAGTTCAGTTGTTAGTGTTTTGTTCGTTGTCTGTATATTATATCTGTTTAATTACATAGATAGTTCATAGAATTAGCTGAAATATTGAAACTAACAAAATAAAAAGCTCAGCATATCACTCGAAAGTTTCTTATGCATCCACAATAGAAATAGCACACTAGCACTCTTAAATGGGGCTTGGAGCAGCTTGGATCAGCAAACAGCAGCTTGCACTGATGCCCCATGTGCCAGGGACCCTGTGCCTGATTATCTTTCAGGCAGAGTCCTGGCTGCTAAGTCTCGCAGCTTATGGCAACTGGGGATGGGCGCCAAACAGGTGGCACACTGGCACTGTTTGCCACAAGATGCAGGGTAGTCATGTGCCGATCTAGACTGTGGTGGTCCAGCAACCCCCTCACCATGAACCCAGAAGGTGCCAGTAAAACTATCAATTAGCAGTTCTCATGCCCCCCTCCCCAATCCACAATTGTGCCATTAGCAATGCTACATATAAATTATCATGCCTCCATCCCCAATCCCCGATTGTACATTAGCAATAGTACATATAAATTATGATACCTCCCGCTTCGATCCCCAATTATGCCATTGTCAGTAATAAATAATGTTTACCATGCCTCCCTCCCCAAAACCCAATGGTGCCATTGTCCGTAATAAGTATTGGTCATCATGCCCCCCCCAAGCCCCAGTGGTGCCAATACAAATATCAAATAATATGCCTCATGTCCCCCTTCCTGAACCCACTGTTGCCAGTACCAGTAATGAGTAACAGGACCTCACCCTGGTGGTATAGTGGCCCCCAACACACACCCCAGCAGGTAGTGTCCACAACCTCACTCCCCCAATCCCAAATTGGTGCCTGAGACCAGTACAACACTCCTCACACTTCTGTTGCTAGCCACCAACTGAACTGTCAAAGAGCATACTGTAATGTGAATGTGCTCAAGCCCATACAAATTATAGTACACTTATTGACAGTTCAGTTGGAGACCAGCCACGGAGGTGTGAGGTAGTTTGTGCTGGTTGTCGGCATTGATTCAGGATGGAGGAACTAGTGGTCACCCTCCAATGTCCCTCGGAATCTGAGAAGAAGAAAACAGTCCATCAATATATTTTTTTAAGCTGTAAAAATGTGTGTGGACAGTGCACTGCTGTTACCTTGGAATAAATACAGTATCTGCATATATGTGTATATGTATTAGACAGTGTGTGTGTTTGTGTTTGTGTTTGTGTATCACAACAATTAGAAAGTGCAGTTAAGTGGCTCAGTGCTTAGTGCAAAAATTGCTAGTTAACACGTTTCGGTACCCAGTCAGAAGAGCACTACATTAATAGCACCAGTCAAGGGAGTGCTAGTCCGTATACCACTACCAGGGACAGTGAGCAGGGATTTACAGCGCTAACCATGTGCGCTCCACTGGTCACTCTCCATGGTACCGCTATATGGACAAGGACAGCAGAATCCAGGAGCCTGGTGAAACTGCTCCCATGATGTGGAGGGCTGAGGCACAGAGCAGCTTGACCAGCAGCAGTGGTGACCAGGGTTTTAATCCTGGTCTCTGAAATTTTTTGCACATTGGGACTTTGAAATGTTTTACATGGGGCAGTGGAAACAGTATTCCATGGCCCCATGAATTTTAACTTTCCTCTGGGATCCGCTCCCCCTTGGAGTGAGAAATCCTATAGACAGGGGGTGTAGGGATAGAGTCCCCCATGTCAGGGTGTAGGGGTAGAGTCCCCCATGTCAGGGGGTGTAGGGGCAGAACCCACCACATATGTAAAACTGGTGCCATTTGTACTGCATGCTCCCAGCTGATGCCATTCTTGTTGGCACTGTTTAGACCCAGTGTCACATATTTCTCACTCCCCACAATACCAAAGATGTTGCAGCCATATTGACTCTTGCTAGAGTTTGTTAGTTAAAGTAATACCTAGTTCCTGAGTCCACTTTTTTCAATTATTTTAATATATTTTAATGTCTTATGCATCATGGCTTTTGTGTTTCAATCTGAAAAAAAAAATAAAAACTTTCTTTTTCAAGATATTGAAAAAGTTAGACCATGGAGCTGCATATTCAATACATTTAAGATTACTATCTAGCTTTAATCTTATTTGTAAAAATTCCTCATATGTTATGAATTTATCTCTATTTATTAAACCTTTCCATCTTATTGAGACAATCCATTTTAATTTTGTTTTAATGTATTATTTGTTAAAGGTGTAGACTCCTATAATTTGATAGGAAAACCCATTTGAACACTTAACCACAGTAGTTCTTTTCTAGTTTTACTTTTGTACTACCCTTTCAGTATAGTGTACATTTAATCAATAAAACCTAATTTGGAGATACAAAATTATTAAGATAGAACAGTAATCCAGATAGTTTCAAAGCATGAGTATTTTTATTTAATAGAAGCAGCACTATGTTTTATTCACCGGACTCTTTCTCCATCATGAAACTCATTGGCACATTAACCCAATGTTGTGTGCAATTAAATAATTTCATAAATTGAGACAGCCCATCCCCCTTAGTTTTCTGTGTACACATAAGCTATCCCATCTGTCCTGGGCTTACCACCTTCACATAACAAAGTTTAAAGAAAAAAATTATTTTCATTTTCTCACTCTATGTGTTCTACTAAGGTTCTAATATAGATCGGTTCAAAAACACTAATATTGGTATAATCATCATGTTAATGAGGTAGAGTCCCCCCAGAATGAAATAGAGTATTTTGCCCTCTGACCCAAATTCTGCTGAATTTTCTCTATACAAGAGACAACTCAGTTTCATTATCTCAGACATATCTAAATTTAATATTTACCCCAAATATGTTATAGAATGTTGACTTTTGGGGCTGGATTTTCAAATGGTGGTGCAGGGCTTTGCATTGAGACCTGCACCATGGTACTTTGGTTTTGCCTGTGTGCCACACCCCTGTGCCACAACTGCACCCAATTTTTCAATCCCAGGTGTAGTTGTGACAGTTTCCCTGTTTTACAGCAGCCTGCATCACACAGCTGCCCCAGCTCTGTATCTTAGTCCCCCAGGAGTGGCGCATGCTAGACCAGAGATTTGTGGTCTAAGAACATGGGATGGAAGTTCTGATCATCCTCTGGAGACTGCCATTAGCCCCATGTGCCAAATGTTCTTCGCACCAGGGGCTTGTGGCATTCCTGACCATCTGAAAATCTGGCACTTGGTTTTTGGGTATAAAGTGTTTTGAAAATGGATTTCTGGCAGTATAGCCTAGAGGTTAGGGCTGTGAATGAACTCAGTATGTTCAGCATGCCTATGTTTGATTCCCCCAACCTTCACTTGCATACTGTGTGACCACAGAAAGTCACTTAACCTCACAGTGTTCCTGGGATGCATCTGAAAATGTTCTTCATCTCAGTGTGCCTTTCCAGGCCACAAATTGTTAAAAAATTATTAAATTAGTTAGATTTCCTTTCAGATTAGTGCATGTTTGCCCAACATACTTATTCATACCTGCATATGCAGCAGGGGATGAAATGATGGACTTACAGCTTCTTCTGACCTAAAATTACAGTGTTACAATGTTAGACAGCACACTGTTTAATTCTGTAGCCTTTTAAGAAAATATATAAAAAATAATATTTTTGTATGACTTTTTTAGTTACAGCCAATATTTCTAGTGTAATTACTCAGGGTGATAGAAAACAGTCTGTTTTCTAACTTGCTGTTATTACCCCCTTCTTTCTCCCCATCTGCACCTTCCTTGGGGACTCCCAATGCTGTCTGGCAGTGTACCAGTGGATCTACCCCAGCATGGATGACCCCCTGCGTGGGGTAGTAGGGGTTTCCTGGGTCATCCCCCCAGACAACGTCCAATTTGTTGGGCATTCCCACCGTGCCTGCCAGGTGCCAGGGTCTGTCTTCTGGTGCAGACACAGGATATTTTCCATGTTCTGGTTCCTCCCTTTAGATGACCACATGCAAGGAGGTCCAGGGAGGTGAAGGCATGCAGAGACACACCTCCACTCCAGACCGTGGCTACATCTTGTCCTCTCTGCTCAGTTCTGAGTCCCAGACTTGCACCACCACCTGTGGTCACCCAGGTGATAATATAGCAATGGGACATGCAGCCCACTCTCTCTGGAGAAGGAGAGCAGCCCGACAGGAGCTCAGTCCTTTTCCCACTGTCCAGCCCTCCTGAAACCCAGGCTTGCTACCAAACCTGGGTCACCGGTGTTTGCAAGCAGTAGCGCTACCACTGTGCCAGTGGGCCAGTCACCAGTTGTAGAAACTGTCTTAAACATTTCTACAGTACATTAAATTATTCCATGTTTATTTTGATCATTTTAATCTTCTGCTATGCATTGGCTGAATTTTCCTTCAACACTGGATTTTATTACTTAATGGGGCAATGTGTGTGTGTGTGTGTGTGTGTGTGTGTGTGTGTGTGTGTGTGTGTGTGTGTGTGGTCCTATGGGACCAGTGTGGTTTATGCAGTTCACACAGTTATAGACTTCAGAAATGGGTCCAAATCTGCATTTTTTAACATTTTTTGCTATTTGTATAAAAAAAAATATGATTTGATGTGGTCCAAGCTAATCATTGTTAACTCTACTGACAATCAGCATCCCGATGCCTGTGCATGTTCATAATGGGCTCAATTCAACATGGCTATTATATCAACTCTTAACTTGAAGGTAAAAGAGCATTTACCTGGTTTGAGACAATTACAGTATAGATAATACACTGCTATACTAAGTCTGATTACTTCTTTGGTTTCAGGATTTTAGTAATTGAATTGACTCACTTGAGTAATCTGGTTGATTCAGACTCAGAGAATTGGCTATTTGGTTGATTTAGACTCAGAGCCTTGGTTTTTGATGAGTGAATACTCAGGGAACATTTAATTTTACAACTGAATAGAGATGCATTATAGGAGGGCATGTAATAGATTCCGTTTAAGGACAGCTTAGAACTTCTCAGCATAAATAATAAAATTGTCTCTCTTAGAAAGGATTATGAGATTTCTATAATCATTAGGTTGTATGTAAGTTAAACCCAATTCAAGATGTGTAAATAATGGAAGAATAAAAATTGATTTGATTTCAATAGATATAAATGGAACATGTTCTTACCTTCTGTCCTAGGATTAATTCTGAAAATAGGATATGAAAACTCACTGTTACAGGCATTTACAAGCCTGATCAACTTGTAAGTGCAACATGAGTATTAAATAGTTGTAAATCAGTAGGATTTTGATGGTTATATATTCATATAGTATAATATTTATTTTAAGAATTAAAAAAAATACAGGAAAAGAAGTTCATAAAAAGCTGACTTTCTGAAGAAATGACTTTTAGTTATGAAACATTGAAATAATAAAAATGAAATGACTTATTAAAGTGATTTATTGACATTCCACAAATGCCTTTTCCACATAGCATGCCATTGCCACCCATGATTCAGATGTTGAAGCTGCAATTTGTTTTGTAAAAAAATCTGTTATAGTCATTTTTTTATGTTTTATCAGCTCTTTGTTTCTGCCCACCTTCCAGTTTTCTGTGTGCAGCCACACCTCCAGAATGATGTAACACAAGGGGTCTGTCAATGTTTTACATACAGCAACAAGGAATTCTAGATAAATTATACAGTTGACTTAAATCATCATTATTCAAAGTTGCAGTCCCTTATTTTGGTGGTGTGACTGCAATATGTAGATGTACATAGCAAGGCACTGTGGGTACAATAAGAAATTGCTTTCCAGTTTCCTTACTGTGAGGTGCAGTCTCACATTTCTGTAGTAGCTTCAACTATAAAAGCTCTCATATGTTTTTTTTCAAAATGAGGCATTGTGCATATAGCATCTAGGTGACAAGATTTCTTTACTGAGAGATGTGGTCTCCTAGTCTCCTATTTCTGTAGTAATCACAGAAATATTATAGCCTGTATACTAATTTACATAGTAAGGCATTGTGGGTAGAGCAAATAGCTGATTTGTCCATCTCCCAAATCAAAGTGCAGTCTCCTGTTTCAGTAGTGTTTACAGCAGTACAGTCTGTAGAAATGCTTCTGGAAAATGTTTGTGATGCAGGTAGGCCAAAAAGATAATTTTCCATTATGTGAAGATATTGTTTTACTTTTACTGCCTGTTGGTGAAGTGACAGGTCTGAAATGGCAGCTCCTGTCAGAATGTGGGAGCATGATAATACCTTTTCTATATTTATGTTACAGGGCCTGAATGACTGTAAGTAGTTCAGGAGTGTAATTATGAGTCAATGATTTCATGGCTCTGAGCTGCTTTCAGCCAATAAAATAACTGTAATTTTTCTACATGGTATAATGCTACATATAGCTACTTGCAAACAATGTAAAGAGTCAGCTAAAAATTGACAGTGTCCCTTTAAAAACTTTGTTTCCCTTGCATGATGTCACAGTTGGTGGTTGCAGCACTGAGGGAAAAAAAAAGGATATGGTTATGCAAATAAAGCAGAGCACAGAAATAAAAGCATTTTTTTTCATAGAAAACAGCACTTTTTGCTTGTTTGAATGGTAGGAGACTGATTCACAACTCCTACAGTTTACTACTCCCATTTGCTCTGCATGGCAAACCTAAGGAAATCACTTTAATGTTGAATAAATAATTGATGAGTGAGACAGTCCTGAGTTTTTTGTTTCTGAATTGTAAGTGTTCAGGATTGAGACAGTTTCCTTGGTGGTGATGAGTGTTTTAATCATTACAGGATCTGGATTTCTTGAGTGGTTCTTTGTTTTAGAGTATTTTGAGTCTAACGTGCTACAAAGCCACAGCCAACACAGATTCATGGGGTGTGGGGAGTCATGCAAACAAATCTAATAGATTTCTTTCACTGGGTGGCCAGCAAAATTGATCAGGAGACAGCAGTGGACATGAACTATTTGAACTATAGCAAGGCCTTTGACACAGTGCCACATAAAAAGCTGATTAAGAAGTTGACCAACCTAAAAGTAGGATCCATAGTGGTAAATCAGGTTAGAAACTGGTTAAAGGATCAAACACAGAAGGTGGTGGGTAATGGTTCTAATTCAAAGGAAGAGAGTGTAACCAGTGGGTTATCACAGGGCTTGGTACTGGGCACAGCCCTCTTCAATATCTTCTTAGGAGACAATTCAGAAGATCTGAAAGGGAAGGCATGTCTCTTTGCAGATGATGCCAAATTCTGCAATAGGTTGGACACTCAAGAATGGTTGGAAAACTATGCGGGGATCTTGGGAAACTAGAGGAATGGCCAAAAACATGGCAGTTCAGGTTCAATGCCAAAAGTGCAAAAAATGCACCAGGGCAAAGAAAGCTTGGCACTGAGCATGGGATTGTAGGGAGGAAGTTTCTAACCATCACTAGACAGAAAATGGACCTAGAGTTATCATATCTAATGACCTCAAGGTTGCTGGGCAATGTGACAAGGTAGTGGTTAGGGCTAGTGGGATCTTGGTTGCATAGGGACAGGTATCTCCAGCAGAAGGAGGAATGTGATATTGAATTTATATGAGGCCACACCTCAAGTACTATTTTCAGTTTGGTAGACTGCACCTCAAAAAGATATAGAGAGGGTAAATAAGGTTTAGAGGAGGCCAAATAAAATGCTGCATGTTTTTTATGAGAAGTCTTACAAGAAGAGATTGAAAGCTGTTAACATATACACCCTGAAAGAGAGGATGGAGAGGGAGAGAGAGAGAGAGAGAGATGTCACATTACAGAAACTTACAAGTACCCCAAATGAGTCTCTTTCAAATGAGAACAAGCATGAGGACCAGGGCCAGGGGCATGCAATGAAGCTGCAGGTGGGGGGGGGGGGATTTCAAGAGCGAAGTGAGAAAATATTTCTGTACTGAAAGGGTAGTAGAAACATAGAATTTGATGGCAGATAAGGACCGCTTGGCCCACCTAGCCTGCCCATTTTCCTACCTAACAGATAAGCTGCAGATCCTAGTTAACCAACAGCTTACTTCCTCCTAACCCCCACTAGGACTGCCTTATGTCTGTCCCATGCATTCTTGAATTCCCCCACTGTTCTTGATTCCACGACCTCCTCAGGGAGGTTATTCGAAGCATCCACAACCCTCTCCGTGAAAAAATACTTCCTCACATTACCTCTGAGCCGTCCCCCCTCTATCTTCAAATTGTGCCCCCTTGTTCTTGCACACTCTTTTTCTGAAAGATGCTACCCTCTTGGACTTTGTTGATTCCCTTGAGGTACTTGAAAGTTTCTGTCATGTCCCCTCTCTCCCTTCTTTCCTCAAGGGTATACATATTAAGCTCCTTTAGTCTTTCTTTGTATGTCTTCTGGTGCAGACCCTGCACCATTTTGGTTGCCCTCCTCTGGACAGCCTCCACTCTGTCTATGTCTTTGCAGAGATGGGGTCTCCAGAACTGCACACAGTACTCCAGATGGGGTCTCACCAACTATTTGTACAGAGGGATAACAACTTCCTCTTTTCTACTATTGATGCCTCTTCCTATGGATCCCAGTATCCCCCCAGCCTTCCTTACTGCCTTCTCACATTGCTTGCCCACCTTTAGGTCATCTGATATAATTACCCCCAGGTCCCTTTCCATTTTTACTGTTGTCAGTATCTCACCCCCCATTGTGTACTCTTGCCCTGGGTTTTTGTTTCCCATGTGCATTACCTTGCACTTCTTTGCATTGAATCTGAGCTGCCATACATTTGACCATTCCTCCAACCTTGCCAAGTCCCTTCTCATCCTTTCCACTCCATCTTGTGTATCAACCCTGTTGCAGATCTTTGTGTCATCTGCAAAGAGACATACGTTTCCTTCCAGTTCCTCTGCAATGTCACTTATAAAGACATTAAAAAGGACTGGTCCCAGTACTGAACCCTGCGGTACCCCGCTAGTGACCCTCCTTTCTTCACTGTGTACTCCATTTACTACTACCCTTTGCGTGCTGTTGTCTAGCCAATTTGTTATCCAGGCTACCACCTTGGGGACCACTCCAAGGCTGGCTAACTTGTGTATTAATCTTTTGTGTGGGACTGTATCAAATGCCTTGCTAAAATCTAGGTAGGCCATATCCACAGCCGCTCCCTGGTCCACTACTTTGGTCACCCAGTCAAAGAAATCTGTTAGATTCATCTGACACGACCTTCCCATCGTGAATCCATGCTGCCTTGGGTCCTGTGCCCCACTGGCCTCTAGGTACTCAACAATTCTTTCCTTCAGAGTGATTCCATCATTTCCCTACCACTGAGGTCAAACTAACTGGTCTGTGGTTTCCTGCCTCTGTCCTGCTCCCACTTTTGTGAAGAGGAATCACATCTGCCCCCCTCCAGTCCTCAGGTACCACCACATCCTCCCATGATTTGTTAAAGAGAGTAGTCAGCTATGTCACTAGTTCTACCCTTAGTTCTTTTAGAATTCTTGGGTGAATCCCATCAGGCCCCATTGCTTTGTCCACCTTCAATTTTATTAGTTCTTTCAGAACCCTTTCTTCTGTAAATGGACTGGTATCGACCCCCAGTCTTCAGAGTGTTTCCCTTGTTTGGTTTAGGTATCTCCCCCTCCTCTTCCTTTGTGAATACTGAGCAGAAATATTCGTTCAGTATCCCTGCTTTTTCACTGTCCCCCTCTACCCACATTCCCTCCCCTTTATTAAGCCTCAGTATCCCTCCTTTGGTCTTTCTTTACTCCCTAATGTACCTATAAAAGGTCTTATCCCCCTTCTTAACAGAATTGGCTATCCTTTCCTCAGTTTGGGCCTTTGCTATTCTGACTGCCTTCCCGGCCTCTTTCTGCTTTAACTGATAAAGTTCTCTGTCCTGCTCCTTCTGTGTTTCCTTATATTTCCTGAATGCTATCTTTTTCTCCTTAACCTTCCCTGCCACCTCTTTTGAGAACCATAGGAATTTTTTCCTTCATTGTGTTTTATTGATTTGCTTTACACAAAGGCTTGTTGCCTCTGTGATGGCTGCTTTGATTACTCCCCATTGTTCCTCTACCCCACTTTCTTGCCTGTTTGCTAGTGCTTTTCTAAGGCACTCTCTCATTTTCTCAAAGTCAGCCCTCCTAAAGTCCAATACTCTTGCTTTTGTATGGCTTGATTGTATGGCTGTGTTTATCGTGAACCACACTGTTTGGTGGTCGCTTGTTCCCAGATGGCTACCCACCTCTAAATCTAAGATTCTTTCTCCATCCCCATTTGAGAGTACCAGGTCTAAGATTGCTCCCTCTGAGTGGGTTCCAATACTAGCTGTCTGAGGCATGCCCCCTGTAGGGCATCAAGAATGACCCTGCTCTTGGATGTGCCTGTAGCAAAGGTGCTCCAGTTAACATCTGGCATATTCAGGTCCCCCATCAACAATATCTCCCTTTTTTCTGCCATTCTAAGGAAGCCTTCTATCATTTCCTTGTCCATTCCCTCCCCTGAGATGGGGTCTGTATACAACCCCCGTGTGGATTGTGGTGCCATTTCCTGTCTTCAGGGTGACCCAGAGTGCCTCATCTGCTCCCTGTTTACTCTTTAGTTCTGTTGCTTTGATCCCTTCCTTTACATAGAGAGCTACTCCTCCTCCTCTTTTACCCTCCCTGAACCTCCTGTAGATTGTGTATCCTGGTATGTTGACATCCCAGTCATGGTTCTCTGTGTACCATATTTCTGTGACTGCCACAATATCCAGACAACCCTCTTCCATCAAGGCCACTAGTTCAGGGAGCTTGTTACACAGACTACGGGCGTTGGTACTCATCACCCTCCTCTTTTTGATAGCCTTACCCCTTTTAGCCCCATTCCTGTCCTTACTGCCTTTGCCTTTTTTTACATTTACCTCTGTCCTGCTCCCTAATAACTTCTCTACCTTGGTGTTTACCTCACTAATTACCATGTTTTGTGGGGGGAGGCTGGGATTTCCCTGCTCCTTTTCAGTGCCTCCCCCCTTGGTTAGTTTAAATGCTTGCCAATGAACATTTAAACCTCTCACCTAGGATCCTGGATCCCCCGGACAGATGCAGACCATCGCACCAGTATAGGTCTGCATCCCTCCAGGTGGCTCCCCAGTCCCCAATGAAGCCAAAACCCTGAGCTTCACACCAGTTTTTCAACCACTCATAGAATTCCCTGGTGAGGAGTGCCCTAGCATCACACTTGCCATAGACAGGCAGTACCTCCGAGAAGGTTACCGTATGTGCTACTTGTCTAAGGCCCCTCCCCAACTCTACAAACTCCTCTTGCACTGCTCTGATCCCATTCCTAGCCAGGTCATTTGTCCCTAGGTGGACAATGACATCCAGCTCCCTCCCTTGTGCAGCTCCTCCCACAATCCTGAGGATTCACTTCCTGTCCCTCCAAGCTGTGGCGCCAGGAAGGCACCTTACCTCCCTCTCCTCTTCCTCCCCCATTTCTACCCCCTAATGATTGAGTCCCCCACCAGGAGTTGTTTCCTTCCCCTGTGGAGTCCCATGCCACCCTCCTGTGGGTCTCCTTTGTGAAGGTTCCCAGCATCCTCCTTGGTCTCCTCTGCAGGTGCCTCCATAGAGGAACCACTATACACCTGAAGAGCGAATGAATTGTGGAGAGGTACAGCTGGAGGGAATGCAACTCTGTTCCACCATCCTCTCCCTCCCTGAGCCCACCCTGGTCCAGCCTCTCATCTTTCTTGGCAACCTCTGAGGTAGTGGCATTGGCCCTGGTGGTCCCTGGGTGGGGGAGGAGGTTTCACGAATCCTAGCCAGGTCAGCCTGGAGACGGGCAACCTCCTCTCTCAGACCAGAGAGGTGCCTGCAAATAGGGCAGCATCGCAGCCTCCAGAATGTCTCCCGGAACAATGCCGCCCCACAGCCATTGCACTGCACCACTCCTATCATGTCTTATTTTGTGTCCCCTCTCCTGTTTCTCTGTATGCTTACTCTATCTTCTCCTTACAACTCTCACCCTTCCTGTTCTGGGACAGCAACTTCCTGTCTTCTTTAGTAGCCTCCTTCTTCCTTGCTCAATGTCAGACCACCAGCAGCTGGGGGGGGGGGAGAGTGAGCAACTTTTTTCCTTTAGGATTGACAAAACCAATGTTTCTCTATGATCCTTCCCTTCCTACTGCCAAACAGGAAGTTCCTGTTGACAGTCAGATCCAGTGGCTATAGATGTCTGGAACAGACTGCCAGTGGAAATGGTGGAGGTGAGGACAAGGAGGGCCTTCAAGTGTGCATGTGATAGACATAGGGATATATTAGATAGGAGGCAGGGAGATGGGAGGGTCGATAGAGAACAGATAGGGCCTGTATAAACTGAATAGGTAGGGAACATCTGGGTGCACTAGGTGGGTCAAGCGGTCCTTTTCTGCTTTCAAGTTCTGTGTTTCTATGTTAGTACAGAACATTTAGAATGGGCATGATACAATGACTAGCAGTCAGTGTAACATATGCATAGTAGCACCGCAGCACATGGTTGTGAGGGAGTAAAGCCCTTAAGGCTTATCTTGTCTTCCCATCCTGCCACACAGCAGTAATGACAGAAGCTGTATTTCAGTAATAACAGAAACTGGAAAAAGTTAAAACCAGTAAAGGGTGTGAATCTAAGTAACATTTGACAGTATTTTTTGGTTTTATTATTTATTTATTTAAATCTCGGATTACAATACTTTTGAGCCACAGGCTTGTTTACAAAGGTTCTACGTCAATACAATAAAAGTGAAAAACATATTTTGACATTCAGAAACAAAGAAAGGGTATGAATAACATCCAATAACCAATTTAGGAAATACAATGAAGTAGACAAGAATTAGACATAGCAAACATGTTCATATACAGTTTTTGACATTGAAAAAGAAAAGTAAGGCTGCAATAAATAATCAGCCCTAGGCTAAAGGTAGCAAGAACAATTAAGGGAAAAGAATACAATGAATAATGGTGGAATCAGGTGATGCAGAAAGGGGATAGGTCTGAGGGGAAGGATGGAAATGAACAGGGTCAGAGTAGGGAGAAGACAAGGAGGCTGGGGAGGTGTCATTTGAGTGGTATAACAGGTGCAGTAGTATGACAAAGTTAGTTGGTAAGGGGCCTGGAAAATGGGTAAAGCTAGGTGAGGTAGGACACTTGTATAGGGAGAAGGTGAAGGGGTAATAGAGTTGAGAAAAAGAAATAGTGTGAGGGAAGAGGGACTTATTTAACGGAGAGGAGTAAAATGAACTGGCTTAGTTAAATTAGAGTAATGAATAAGGACTATGATCCACAGTCACAGCTGCTGCTAGATGCTAAAAGAGAATGAAGTTTCGATCTCAAAGACCCAAGTTTGGGATCATTCAGAATATCGTGATGGATTGAGTTGAGCCAGAGAGGTGCTCGGTACTCAAATGAACGTTGACCTTGGGTGGTTCTACAGAATGGGACTGTTAGGTTTTGATGGTTAAACCCCCTAGTGCACCTGGTTTTATTTGCCATGCTGAGTAGATTCAGTACCCCTTTGGGAGTCAGTCCAAGTATAACTTTGTAAGCAAGTAAGCAAGTTTGGTAACGAATTCTGCAGTCAAGGTTCAACCATCCTGACTGTGCATATATCTCACAAGTGTGAGTAAAGCGGTGAGCCCCAAGAACCAACCGACAAGCCTTGTCGAGTGTGGTTTTTATTCTTTTTAGTGTCAACTCATTAGTGGCCCCATAAACCACTAGCCCATACTCAGTAACTGACAACACTGAACTAGTAACTGCTACTTTTAGAGATTATTTTGTTAGGCACTGTCCGTTTCTATAAAGCAGACCCAGTTTTGCATTCGCAGATTTAGCTATGAGGTCAGTATGTTGGGCAGAAGAGAGGGAACTGTCAAATGTCAGCCCTAGATAGTTAAAGGTGTGTACCATTTCAAGTGGTGAGTTATGGCTGTTGAGAATTTTCAGTTGGAAGGCCCTGTGCCTATTGTGAGTAGAAGCTAAGGGCATGGTTTTAGTTTTTTTGTGGCTAAGCAGTTCTGTATGACCCCTGTTTATTCTCTGAATAAAACAAAACAACCATGTGTCAAAGCTGTACATGTAGCTGAATGTAACTTATGAAATGGGTAAAGATATTTAATTTAAATATACTTAAAATTAATTCATATCACTTGCTTGAGAGGTAGAGAAGGTGGTGGGAGGTTGGGGAAGGGGAGGTGGTCAGAAGACTTCTAGGTTCATTAGCTACCCGGGACATACATAAGATAATGATGATGGTGGGAAAGGGAGGGGAAGTTGGAGTGCTGGTGCACTTGCTTATGAACGGTCTAGAGAACCAACAAATTAAGATGTGGACTGCAACATTTAAAAGCTGGGGGAAAGATTGAAAGCACACTTGGTTTCTTTGGCCTTTTACGAGGTCTTCCCTTTGTGAGGTAGAAGGGAAGAGTGAAGAATTAAGAGATTGAGAAGTTTAACAGGTGGCTGATCAGATGGTATTAGGCAGAGAGGTACCATTTTGTGGGAGTCTGGGGAAACTTCTGGGACTGGAGGCACTTTAAGGGTGATGACGTTAATGTAACAAATGAGGGGCTAGTGTGCTGGGACAGAAGTCTGATGTTTACATTAGTGGACAGTTAAACTGACTGCAGGGAAGGCTGAAGCTGGGAGAACCACACAATAAGTAGGAGACAATAAAAGTGGACCTAATTAGGATTCATCCAGAAATGAGGTCTAGAAGCAGGAATATGAATACATCCTGAGAAGCGTCCTTAAGAAAGCAAGAGAAGGGGTCAGGGAATGGGGCATGCAGAACAGGTAACAGGCAGGAAAGTAAGGAGGGAAAGGGAAGAAAAAGGAGAAGGCGTTAACAAAAAGTGGAGGGTATAGGCACATGCTGGATGCCAGTCTGGCTAAATGCCAGGAGCCTAGGAAACAAAATTAGTGACCTCCAGGCTATGGTGACAGATGTGGGATTAGACCTTGTAGCCATAATGGAAATATGGTCCACCAGGAAAAAATGACTGGGTCCTCTGCATCCAGTCCTAAGATGCCCGTGGCTATCAGGGTGAGTGGAATGGGGCAAGCTGTGGGCAGGATTCATGCATGCACTCCATTCATGATCAAAACCCCATGTTGTGGAGGACTGGTGGAGGAGCTGGAGGATATGTTGTGCATACGACTGCCTAAGCAAGCATATATCCCATCTGCACATTCACAGTGTGGCCCTCAGGGCCCAGTCAGCCTCCCTGCAGCAGCCCTCAAAGCTGCTGTGCAGTGCTGGGGATGTATCAGTGCCTGCTGCTGACGTCTACAAAACACACATTTCCAGAAGGGATATTGCAGTCTATGGAAAACTGTTGTATCCTGTCAGCTCCTGCTCCATGCAGTGTCAGGGACCTAGTAGTGAGCCAGCCCTAGGCATCTGATTTGATGCCTGGTATCTGACACAGCTCCACCACCCCTGCCACCTCCTGCCCTAATGTGTAGCCCTGCACTAGTGGTGGATGCTGTCCAGTGCAGATGGGCACTGGGGTGTGAAGATTCACTACTGGAATATGCTGCAATCAAGCTTAAAGTATTAATACTGTATTTATGAATTGTACAATATGTTACACCAAAGCATGATTACTGATATTTTTGACTGTTCTGAAATGGAAGAAAATAGCCCATGGAAGGGATGCTTACCAATTCTATAATCTGCTTTGTACTATTCAATATCAACATGGTAGTTACAATTAATAACCCATTCTTAGTCACCTGGCATGTCCGATGCAAGCTTAGTTCCTCTACATTTGTGATGTGTATTACTAAAGGTTGCAAGCTCTGTACTATTATCACCACCCCCAAATGCCAGGACATGATGTAAGTTGCTGGCAATAATAGTGAAATGTAATTTATATTAATTATTTACTTATTTACTCAAGTGACAACAGAAACCTGTGAGGAAAAGATTTTGCTTAAAATGGAAGTCAAGAGGATCACAAAGCTGCAACAGAAGAGTTGATCTTAAAAATGGTTCCATGTCATAACGGTAATTGAGGAATAGCGATCGCTGTTAAGGCGAGTGTATAACACCGAAAATTAATTTTGGTGATGCACACTCGCAACGATAATGAAGAGGGTGACTGAACCTACGGAGTGTTTTTTTTTTAAATGAGGGAGCTGCACCACCTGCACCCCCTTACTAATGGATTCTAACCCAGGGGTTGCATGTCGGGGGGGAAAAACTTGGAAAATACAAAGCCACCGGCTGGCAAAAAAAACAATTGTGCCGCACCGGACCTGAACCCCTGCAGCCTGCACCTCCCAAGCAATCACCCACCCCACCACACTAGCAGTCCAGCTTGCAGCTGCCCACCACACCCTCCCACATACCTTCCTCCTCCCCCACACACATGTATACGTGCGTACATCCATTCGCCTACCTCACCCACCCTGGTATATGCCATTACGCTACAGGTAGTTCTGTACAGGCACCAAGGACTGAGTCACCCTTTTTGTAAGCACTCAATCACAGTCACCCTGTACATGGTACACTCTCAAAAATACTAAACAGATGACCAATTAAGGGCCTGCTCCACAAAGAACTATGACCCCCATGTGGGTACACAGCCCCTGATGTATGTAGACTCCTCTCTGCACATTCTGAAAGCTCTACACATTCCTGGATAGCACTAAAAATGTGGTGGCAGGCAGCCTTGACACAATCCATGAATAAATGTGTTCAATTAGGTGAGGGGCCCCTAATGGTGGTGGCCACACTTCACACAGGTATAGCATTTGAGCATTGCTCTTCGGAGGAGGCTACAAGGGCATATGCCATAGGCTGTCCCAGGAACTCTAAATGTAAGATGTATGTTCTCATGACTCAAGTTAATCAGGAATCAGAAAGGACCACCCATTCCCTTGTTATAGGCCCCAGTCCTCAGACTAGAAATAGAGGGCTGGGAGTCATGGCACACAGATATTTGCATTTCAATAAAATTCATTTTCCAGTGTGGGAATATGGCAGTCCTTTGAAGAATCCAACTGTCCCTTCCTACTTATAGAGCAAATGATCAACTCTTCAGCTAACCCTGGCTTCCAATTGGGAACCTGGGGTCTGGTGCAGCTCTACCCCCCCCGACATTCCTTGGCCAATGCTCTTGGCAGTCAGGATTCTGAATTCTGGCAAGTGTCTGGAGGTTTGGAGTTCCCTGTCCAGGATAGTATACACAGAATTTGTGCATACCACAGGCTATTTGTGGAGTGAACCTTTGTTACATGCATTCTCACTGGGCATTCCCACTTCTTTTAAGTGCAACTGAAAGTGTGAATAAAATATAACTACATAAAAGGGGCAGCTGTGTTTTAAGAAGCTGTATTGCTGTACATACTGTATAGCAACATAGTAATTACAGTAATGTTGGAATAGATACTAGATCCATCATGCAGCCCCATCACAGCTTCATAAAGAGGAATGAATAAGTATTCTAGGCAAACATATTCTAGTTTTAAAGGGATTCTAAAAACAGTAGCTCGTATCACACTATGTTGAAATGTCCCATATACTTTTATAGCAAAGTTTGAATGAAGTCCTAATAAAAAAAACAGTAATGAGAAAAATAAAATATCTGCAATATCCCTGAAATTTACATATCAATCTAATATTAGTAATCACTTTCTGCCTTTGAACTCCTACTACTTTACCAAACACTTTTTCATTGTGTCCCACAATGTCTGCACGATTGCATGTGCAGACATTAATCAGAATGAGGCAGACTATGAATCAGCTACAATAGGCCTACAACCTAATTGAAATTCATGGTGGATATTTATTGCATAAACCTTTCTCTTTGTATAGCATTTTAATCAACACTATGCCATGGTAAGTGGGCCTATTGCCATTAAGCAAGGCTGCTTTGGTGCACTAAAACAGTTTGAATACAGTGATGAATTGCCTAACACAGGCATTCATTTTAAATTAGTTGGTAGTAAATATGATTTCTCTTCAATGTGCAATAATAAAAATGCATATTTCCACTTTATCTGTGAATAGCGGAAACCAAAATGCACATTCATGGTCCTTTGTAAAATCATTTCCTGTGGTCCTATGCCCCCTCCACCCTTTTACCATTTTCTCTTTCTCTCCAACTTTTAGTGCTTGCCATGGCACCTGACCTCTGCCACAAAAACTGGAGGTGGTGATCTCTTTTGAGACATTCCAAGCCCCATTGCCTGCACTGCAATCAGAGCTATTTTCAAAGAGTTCACATCAGCATCTTGTCCCTAGATGCAGACAGTTAGGGGGAGCTGAAGAACAACAACTCTGGGTCCAACAGTGAGTGCAGGTGGACTGAAACTAAATCAGTGAGACCATTTTTTGGGTCTAGGCTTAGCTCCTTTTGGCAGATGATCCATAGTTGGAAGCAAGATGCCAGCAACATTGTCCAGCAGTGGCAAATCAGACACAATTTCAAAAATACATCCAGCTAAATCTATGGCATCATTGACAGGAGCTAAACACAGGGGATAGTAAGGGGTGTGGAGTAGGAGGGGCATAAGGAGGAAGAAGCCCACCTTCAGCGCAACAAGTGTTTTGACTCATTTATTTATTTATTGGTTTATTTTCTTTTTTTTTAAAGAAAAGTATCTGAGGATCAGTGGTAGGATTTTTAGGACAGTAAATTAATAAAAAGGGAACTAGGAGAGCTTCAGTAACAGACAAGTAGTGGAATTGCAGTATAATGTGGGGAGTGGTGCAATGCAGTGGCTGTGGGGCAGCCATATTCAGGCAGACCTTCTGGACATGGAGGTGCTGCCCTATCTGCATGCATCTGTCTGGACTGTGGGATGAGGTAGCCAGACTCAGAGCGGAAGTAAACTGGGTCAGGAGTACCATCACCCCTATCCAGAGACCACCAGTCCAATGCAACTGCCTCAAAGGATACCGAGAACGAGGAGCACTTGGATGACAGTGGGCTCAGGAAGCGTTAGAGCGGTCAGGCAGAGGCACATCCCAGATCCTATTCCACTCAAGAACTCATATGCCACACTGGCAAACGGGGACAACCAAATAGAGGTACCCAGAGAAGTGGAAGGAAAGGATGTGGAGGTTAGCCAAGGAGGTGACCTCAGCGGGGAGGGCAGTAGACCTCAGAGGAGGAGGAAACAAATCCTGGTGGGGGACTCCATCATAAGAGGGGTCCAGCTAGGAACACAGGAGGGGGAGGACAGGGATCTGAGGTGCCTACCAGGTGCCACGGCATGGAGGGATGGAAGGAAGATCCAGAGGATCACTGGGAAGGCAAGATGTGAGGGTGAGTTGGATGTCATTATCCACCTAGGTACTAATGACCTGGCAAATGGGGAGCCAAAGGAAGTTCAGGAAGAGTTTAGGAAATTGGAGAGGGGTTCCAAGCAAGTAGCTACTTCAGTCACTTTCTCAGAAGTACTACCTGTAAGAGGCAAGGGAGAGCATAGGGGTGCATGCACCAGGAACTTTAACTCATGGTTGAAGAACTGGTGCTGTGAGGAAGGGTTTGGATTCATTGGTGACTGGGGACCCACCTGGAGGGATGGAGGGTTTGTTCAAGCCTGACGGCCTGCATCCATCCTGGAGAGGAATCCAAGCACTCAATGACAAGTTTAAATGCTACATTGACAAGCATTTAAACTAGCAAAGGGGGGTGGCAGGCCAGCAAGAAGGGTACCTACTTGCTCACGCCCCACAGCTAGCAGTGGAACCAGTGAACTGGAGGAGTGGCTATCTCTTCAAAGCAGTGTGCAAAAGATGGAGATTAGCGCCCAAGAGGTGGATCGGCAGAAAAGGGGCAAAATTCAGCAGAAGGGCAAACAGCAAGGAGAACCAGGGATAAAGGACAACCAAGGAAGGGGCTGGAGTAGAACAGTGAAACATTCTAGGGAGGTCAAATCATGGAAAGCCATGTGTGCCAATGCCAGGAGCCTTAGCAACAAGATGGAAGATCTGGAGGCTGTCATGGTGCAGTCAGACCTGGACATTGTGGCCATCACTGAAACCTGGTGTAATGATAACCACAACTGGGAGATGGCCATACCTGGCTACAACATATTCAGAAGAGACAGGGCAGGTAGAAAGGGAGGAGGAGTGACACTGTATGTTAAAAATGACAAAAGGGCCACAGAAATCCAGGAGGAACAAAATGGGGGAGAGATACTGTGGGTTAAGCTGGAAAGGAAAATGGGGCCAGCCATCCACACAGGTCTATAGACCACCAGCCCAGGAGGAAGAAACAGATAGGGAGCTGATGCTAGCCATCCAAAGGATGGCAGACAAGGGTGAGGTAGTACTGGTTGGAGACTTCAATATTTCAGACGTGGACTGGAGCATCCCAGCAGCAGCATCAACTAGGAGCAGATTTATCCTGGACTCCCTTCAGGGTGCCTTCCTCAAGCAACTGGTCATGGAACCAACTCGGCAGAAGACAATACTGGACCTTGTGCTCACAAACAGGGACAGTGTGATGGGGGTAACGGTGGGTGAGCACCTGGGGAATAGTGATCACCAGTCATTGTGGTTTGAAATCACAGAAAGAGCAGAACCAAACCACACAAAAACACGTATCCTGGATTTTAGGGGGGCAGACTTTGGGAAAATGGGGAGATACTTGAAAGAGGCATTAAGTGGAATGGGGCAGGAATCAGGGGTTGAGGAACAGTGGGCAGTATTTAAAATGGGGATTACAAGAGCAACAGAATTATGCATTAAGCAGGTTAGCAAGAGGAAAAGGAAGAGGATACCATTATGTTTTTCCAAAGAGGTAGCAAAGAAAGTGAAAGCCAAAAAGATTGCATTTAGCAATACAAAAAGACACAGGCAGAAGGGGATAGGGAGAAGTACCAGGAGAAGCAAAGGAGGCAGGGAGGCAGAAGGGAAGCCAAAGCTCAGACAGAAGAACACATTGCAAAATCAGTGGGTAGAGGAGACAAAACCTTTTATAGGTACATAAGTGAAAAAAGAAAGGCAAAGGGAGGGGTAGTGAGACTGAAGGGGGAGGATGGGGACTGCGTGGAGGATGACAACAGTAAAGCTGACATATTGAACAGGTATTTCTGCTCAGTCTTTACTGAGGAATAGGAGGGTAATGGGTCTGAAGGGAGTACAAGGGGTGAGAATGGTGCAGAAATGGACACAAGTCCCTTACTTGAGAAAGGGTCCTGAAGGAACTGGAAGTAATAAGAGTTGATAAAGCAATGGGGCCAGATGGGGTGCACCCCAGGGTCCTTAAAGAACTAAGAGAGGTGGTGGCTGAACCTCTGGCTATCCTGTTTAGCTGATCACTGGAAACAGGGGAGGTACCAAAAGACTGGAGGACAGCAGATGTAGTCCCCTTATACAAAAGTGGGAACAAAGAGGACGTGGGAAACTACAGACCAGTCAGCCTCACCTCAGTAGTGGGGAAGATAATGGAAGCACTACTGAAGGAGAGACTAGTGGAACATCTGGTTGTCAATGGACTATAGAACCCAAGGCAGCATGGTTTCACCAGGGGGCAGTCATGTCAGACCAACCTCATTGAATTTTTTGACTGGGTGACTAAGGAGGTGGATCAGGGGAGGGCAGTGGACTTGGCCTATCTGGACTTCAGCAAGGCCTTTGACACTGTGCCACCTAGAAGACTATTACACAAACTGGGGAATATGGGTGTGGGCAGGACAGTAGTGTGGTAGGTAAGTAACTGGCTGGGCGGCAGGACACAGAGGGTGGTGGTAAATGGGCTGTCACTCCACAGAGGAAAGAGTGACCAGTGGGGTACAACAGGGATCAGTGCTGTAACCAGTCCTATTCAACATCTTCATCAGTGACATTGCACAGGACCTAGAAGGCAGAATTTCACTGTTCACTGATGACACAAAGCTCTGTAACAGAGTAGACACACCAGAGGGTGTAGACAGAATGAGAAGGGACCTGCAGAAACTTGAAGAATGGTCAGGGGTTTGGCAGTTGAAATTCAATGCAAAGAAGTGCAAGATAATGCATATGGGGCACAAAACCCCTGGAACAATATATCAGTTGGGGGGTGAGGATACAGCATGCACCAAGCAGGAAAGGGATCTTGGGGTTATCATCTCTGATGACCTCAAGGTAGGGGAAACAGTGTGACAAGGCAGCAGGTAAAGCAAATAGGATGCTGGGATGCATAGGCAGGGGCATCACCAGCAGGAAAAGGGAGGTCATAATTTCATTATACAAGACACTAGTGAGGCCCCACCTGGAGTACAGTGTACAGTTCTGGAGACCTTACCTACGTAAGGACATAGACAGGGTAGAGAAGGTTCACAGGAGGGCAACAAAGATGGTACATGGTTTGCATCACAAGTCCTATGAACAGGTTGAAGGAACTGAATATGTACTCCCTGGAGGAGAGGAGGGAGAGAGCGGATATGATAGAGACATACGAGTATCTTACAGGGAGGAACAGGGTGCAGGAATACACTATTTATAAGTGAAAAAGATGTTCCAGGACTAGAGGTCATGGGATGAAGTTGGAGGGAGGACGATTCAGAGGAAATGTGAGGAAGAATTTCTTCACAGAACGTGTGGTGGACAAGTGGAACACCCTGCCAGAGGAAGTGGTGGGGCTGAAACAATCACGGATTTAAGAATGCATGGGATAGACATAAAGGAATTCTGGAGGTCAGGGGTAAGGGGCAACGGACTTCTAGGAAAACATAAACTGAACTTACAAGCTCAAATGGGCAGACTGGGTGGGCCACAGGCCCTTATCTGCCGACATTGTCTATGTATCTATGTATCACTCACAGCTTTGAAAATCCCATCTCTAATCCACTTAACACATGACCACTGGAAAAGATGTAAAGTGATGCATTGTCTTCTTTGACCAGATGTCACACCTTTTTCCCATTGCCTACCTCTTTGACATCTTCTGGAGCTAATCATGACACATGACCTTTTCTACTGTTGTTGATGTGGGATTGTGGTTTTGTCCAACTTAAAATGTGATCACAGGAAAGACCACATAGTGACGAATCCTTATCATTTTACCATTGCCCCCCCCCACCTATGTCTAGTTTTTGATGTATGGATTATATTTTCCTCTAAGACTTCAAGTCCCAGTTAAAACTTGACCACAGGAAGTGAGGTGGAGTGATGCATTTCATTCCATCCTCCCATTCAGTGACTCCCTCACCTCTGTGATAGGCCAACACTCTACTAACCATTGAGTGATGGCATTGAGATTAGAGCTGGGTGAAATCAAATTCGGATTTTGTGGAATTTTTGCAAAATTCCACAAAATTTTCAAACGTTCATGGAATTCTGCAGAATTTTCCAAACTTTTTTTTTAATTGGTCATAACTCAGTCTGCCTCACAGCTAGAGATCTGCAATTTAGCATGCTTACTGTTTGGGGGAGGCCCTAAACAGATGTCAAGTTTCAGGACATTTGGAAGAAGGTAGGGAAGTTATAGGGTATCAGTCATAAGGCCTCAAAGTCTGACAATTTATTATTCATGTGACCATTTCTGAAAATATTTCTATGCTTACAACTTAGTCAACTTTGGAGCTAGATATTTAGAAATGTATATGCATACTTTCTTGGAAAAGTCTTATAAACTGCTAAATAGCGAGGTAGTTGGTTTCATAAATTGTAAGTTACAGGAGTTCAAAATTTCACATTTTAATTATTTGTTAAATCATGTGAAAATGTTCAAAACATTTGGATGTTTAGAACTCCTTCCATTGCTATTGTCAGTATACATTCAAAATCTGGCATGCATACCAAAGTAAATTTATCCCGGAATCTAATTAAGCTGGATAAATGTGGTTTAATAGATGAAAATTTATTGTGGCTACCTCAGCAAATACTAATTGGCAAAATTTGCTCATAAATTCATGGACACAAAATAGCTAAGGAAACTATAATTCCATTTGTGGAAATGAACTTTCTCGAAGGACTTAATACCATTGAATCACCTTACCTGCACTAGCGTCATGGCCCTGCAATGCCCCATCAATGCTCCTGTGATAGTAATGACTTGCATGTTGATACTTGTATCACAATGGCCTAAGTCACAACTTGTTGTAAGGACTGGTATCACATCATGCCACTATTTTCTATTTTTATTTCAAAGAGTAAAAATAAACATTGTTATCTACAGGGTTGTTAATGAGTCAGCAGGTGGCATTATACCGAAACAATGCTGCACATGCATGTGCTTAAACAAGTCATTTAGTCAATGAGCTCTAGTGGTTTGCTGGCATATTGCAAGAAGACAGGCTAGTGCACAGTGATGTCTATAGCTATTCTTCATGGTTCATCACTCAAGATAGTGGCATACACTTGGCATCACTATACTTTTACTACGGGCCTCCTATGAATGCTACCTTATTGCCACTTTACTCAGTCTTTACCTTCCTCTACAATGGCAGCTCAAGTGTATGGCTTTGCAAAATGTATGGACATTGTTTCAACAAACGTATCAAAAAATTCCACAGTTTCACCGAAGCTCATGAAATTCAATTTTAAGTACTGATGTTATTTTGGAATCTTTGGCTGCTTATACTTTGACCAGCCTTTGAGCAAGAGATTAGAGTGATGACACACACATCCTCATTTTGTTTCCATATTGATTTTTCCTCCTGGCCAGCAGCTCCTCTTTTATGGATATACCCTGATAAGGCTGAAGCTGGCCATCATTCAGATAGCTAACAGGTGTTTCTCCCACATTTTTCTCCTCCTTCCTCACCTCATGGGGCAGTGCCTCTGTCAGCCTTTCACAGCTACAGCTTCCCCATAGCAGGAGCAAGTTCCCTGGTCCTGCCACAAGGGTTTCTGTGTTATAGAAACCTGCTTCCCACCCATCCTAACTGAGATGCACTGTTAAGTGACAGTTATCTCAGACATGCCCTGCCTCCTGACATGACTCTTGGGCTTGCTTCTGAGTCTTGGTCATCAGCATGGCAGTGCGATTTTCTGCTGGTGGACATGGGGTTGGCCCCAAAGCTAATACTGGGGGTCAGTTATCTTAAAAAAAGAGTGTTGTTATTCAGTTCTCTAGTTTTAAAATTACAGAGGCTTAAATTTCTGAAGTTTACATAATTGTGAAATGTAATTTTAAAAGTTCTGAAAGTTTGGAGGTTTATAACTCAGTAACCATTAAAGACAGAGATTTGAACTGTTATACATCTGTGTAGATCTTGATAAAGTCATTATGCCATATCTAGTGCAATTTAGACAAATATGTTGATTTTTTTTTTAAGCAGGATAGACACACTAAGCTGAAGTTTGTTTACAGGTGCGACCTGGGAGCACAAGGAAGTTAAGTGACTTGCTCAGGGTCACACAGTATGCAAGCGAGGACTGTGGGATTCAAATCCAGATCTCCAGGCTTGCAGCTCTGAGCCTCAAACCACTGCACTGTATGGCCTGCTTAAAAATTAGAAAGAAAATTGGATAGAAAGAACTGAAATCACAATTTTGGCAAAGTTTCACTAACTTTCTATGGATATTTTATGAAATTTCAAGGAGATGAAATAAAGATTTTGCCAGAATGTTTCCATTGGAAGATATATTTCACCAGGCCCTAATTGAGATTGCTCCTAAAACAGATGTCCCAAATGGCAGAGTGATGTGTGGTCACCATGATGAGTGGTGTTGTTGTAAAACAGAACACAGTTTTAAAGTTTTACAAAATATTGTTTATCTTTCATCACAGAAATGTATAGCTAAGAAGCAGGATTTCCAAAAGGATCTGTTCAAGATCAGCCTGCTACAATTTTCAAAACTGAATTGGATCATTTGTTAGATGGCCTAATAGGGCCACATTTCATAACTGTTTTAATGTTGCTAGTCCCAAGTGCATCACATATGTGACACATGGGATAGATATTTATTTTTTTTTTTTTGCAATTTTTTAACCAGGAGTAGCACACTAAGCTGAAAGCTTGTTTACAGGTGCGACCTGGGAGCACAGGGAAGTTAAGTGGCTTGCTCAGGGTCATACAGTATATAAGTGGGGGCTGTGGAATTCAAACCCAGGTCTCCAGATTTGAAGCTCAGAGTCTTAAACCACTGCGTACACTGCCTCCACTAAATATGCAGTAATAACATGGGATTTTTCTATCTCTATGCTGAAGTGATGCCCGTTAGAAATATTTCTGTGGTCTACAGTGCATCAATGTTGGTGTTACTTGCATGCCTTTTGTACCAGCATATCCTATAGCCTCACTTCAAGCTGCCTCAAATCATGTCCAAGTGCCATCCATGCACCCAGGAATGGAACTTAGGGTGAAGTTGCAGTGTTTGGACTTACACACCAGAAACACCAAAGTGCATGGCCACAACAATGACCACAGGCACTTTATCTGCAGAACCTTGGAAAACCCAACCCACTGTTTCCAAATTCTGCATTTGAAACAAGACTGAGTTGCATCATGAAAATGACACAAACTGCATTTGCATCACTATTTAACTGCAGATTGTGACTTTGCTGCAAGCAGATTCATCTTTTGAAAATAGCAGCAGGGCTGAGGGACATATTTGGGTGATTTCTGATACAAACATAGCATGCAATTGCATCCTTATGACTAAGAAAATCCGGCCCTAAGTTTATTGAATAAAAAAATTAATGATATTCTTTCACCATCACAGTAGTAGTTCCATTATAGTTACTTTTTTGAAATTGTTTATAAAGAGCACAATGAGAATGTAATAAACCCTCTTAATTTCAGTGCAATGAATGAAATGCAAAAAACAAAACCATCAGATATGGTATAGCTTGCTTCTAAATGTATATGCACATGTGACTGAGTAGACAGTGGAGCCCACATTTAAAGATGTCACAAATTCAAATACAAGGGTAACTTTGAGCCTGAAAAGCTGTCCCTCATTTTAAATATAGACGTGAAAGATTTTGGACACCCAAAATGTATCAGGTGCATGTTTGGCTATAGGAACTTTTGTTGGCCCAAAGCAGAGTGGAGAGGAGAATGGGGGGAGAGGTGAGGTCAAAAAGATTGTTGGAAAGGAGATGGGGGAATTTGGTGGCAAGAGTGAGATCAAAAAGGCCTGGCATTAAGGGAATCAGGTCAGTGGCTGAAGGATAAGGGAAATAGCAGGGATGGAAGGGGGGATGACAAACATTATGGAGGGTGGTTTCTATTCAGACTAGGAGCTTGGGTAACAACATGTTTGACCTCCAGGCCTTAGTGATGGAGGGCCACTTGAATCTGATGGCAATCACCGAGACCTGGGCATCCCCAAACCATGACTGGGATCTTTCCATCTCAGGCATCTCTCTACATAGGTAGGATAGAGCAGGGGGCAGTGGAGAAATGGTGGTTGTACAGTATATTTGAGAGACGAGATTAAGGCTACAAGAGAGGATATAGTGTGAATGGGTACAGAGATAATCTGTTCCAGGCCCAAACAGTGGCAGAGTGAAGAATTATTGTGGGGTGGCATACAGATTTACTTTGACCAAACCAGGGACTCCCTCTTCCTCCACAAGCCAAGTGAGGGTGCTGCAAGGAGAGATGAGATCGGCAGCAGCTATCAGCCACAAAAACAAGGGTTTTTGGTGGTGGCAAATGGCCACAAAGTGTAGAGGATTTCCATTGCAGCTTTTAGCCACAAGGAGGAGGAACAAAGGGTGAGGAGACAGAGGCCAATCAGGGCCACAATACAGCAAGGGCGCCAAGTTCAAAATTGGAAGCAGTTGCTCCACAGCTTAAAAGTGCATCCAACACTTAATTTGGGAATGTGTCTGGGAAGAATAATTTCCTGCCCACCCATCCCAACCCTGTATCTCTTTAAATGCCATAGGAGCTGTCTGGGGATTGGGCAGCTCAGGAGGAGGTGGAGCATGGAGTAAGGAGTACAGGGGCTGAGATAAGAATGTTTTTCTCAAGATCCATACCAGCATGTAAGCAGGCTTTGTAGAAGAGGTTAAGGTGTGCAGAGGCAGAAGCAAAAAGCTTTTCTCAAAAGATGTAATAAACTCTTTGCATGACTTTTGCGAGCTGTGTTGAAGGGATTGATCCATATCTACAATTCACAGGCTTTGTTAAAAGGACGGATCCATATATGCTTTTGTGTGCCAAATGTAGTGGCTGAAAACAGATATAACAGTAAACAGCAAGTAAGGGGGCAATAGAGGGGGTTTTAACCATAAGTGTATATAAGTGTTCTTATCTGTTCGTTGTGTGTTCTTATCTGTTCATTGTGCCTTAAAAGAGTGGGGAGGCAGGGAATACTGAGGATTGCACAGAGAAAGCAGGGGGAGTAAAGAGCAAGAAATAAAATTCATTATACTCAAAGTTGGAGAGGGCAGGGGCAGGAGTCTCTTAGGATGGAGAGGGGAGCTCCAGGGTTCACAGGAGAACAGGCAGAATAGTGGGGTGCAATTGTTGTGGGGCAGCGGTGTTCATGGAACACTGTGGAGTTTAGGGAGTTGTCTGGTATATATCAGATTGAGGCAAATAGAAACAGAGATAAACAGTTTATGGGGAAGTGGTGAGAAAGTGGCAGGGTGGGGGGCACTACAATGAAAGCAGGGGGATGTTTGGGGCTGCAGAAATGTAAAAAGGGAGGGAAGAGACTAACTGGGGGCATGGAAGAAAGGGGCAAAACAGAAAGGGCATGGAGAAAATGGCTCATACTGAGCTGTGGGAAAAGCTATGAATGGCAGGAGGTGAGGAGGAAGAGAAAGAAGGTTCCAGAGTCAGGGGCTCAGGGAAGGGTAGATAGCTCACTACCAAGGGGGAGAAGAGCTTCCATGGAGGTGGGTATTAGGGTATCCAACAGGTTCATACTGTACCATTGTCAGATGGGATGGATCAAGGCATTCTGGAGGGATTGGAGAGGAAAGTAAGTATGGCCATGGAACAGGGATAGGCAGAAGAGAAGATAAGAGAAGGGAGGGAGAGTGGTATGGTTAGGGGAGATCTGGCATGGCAGGGAGTTAGCCAGATAAGAAAAAGGGACTGAGGGGGGAGGAATGGGAAATGGATAGAAGAAAAGTGGAAGGAGAGGTGGAGGGGAGTATGAATGAGGAAGTGAAAAAGAGGGCACAGGGAAGGGGCAGGGAAGGGGAGGAAAGGAGAGGGGGTATCTCATCATGAAATAAGAGAAAACAAGGGAAGCAGGTAAACAGAGGAGGCAAGGGAGGTATAAATAGGGGAACAGAGGGGGAGGAGAGGGGTTTGGCAGATAAAAGGTTGAAATCTTTTGCTGAGGGGAGAGCAGGCAGGGAACTGGGAGGGAAGTAGAGGGGACAAGTAGGCAGTTCAGGACAGGGGGTGCAATTGGAGGATAGGGACCAGGAAGAGGGGGTTCACCAAGAACACACCCAGATCCATTAGTTTTGGAAGTGGAGAATGCCATGGTATTCAGGAACTCCATCATCAAGGGGATAGCCTGCAGGACTCTTTAGTTTCACTTCAGGGGGAGTGAGAGGGAATGCAGTTCTTGTGGATCCAAGGGGCAATCCCCTGAAATTCCTGAAGTTCACAGCTGCCTTAAAGAAGAAAAGTGAGTAGAATTTGACAGCTACCAGAGGAAAAAAAGGTGCCTTTTGTTCTTTCCATGACTGGGAGGAAGGAACAACTCATCTGGGACTACAGAATTTGAGACTGTTCTCTGAGAGAGTTGTCTGGGGTGTGTGCCCAGATAAGGCTAAATCACACTGATCAGGATGCCTTTCACCACATCTGTGCTGAATTTAAAGTTAAAGTTGGGAGTCTTTAGCAATTCATTGGGGATTGGAGACTCATTTGGTGTAACCCTGTAGAAATGGCAGAGGCTGTTTATGGCAGAGGGTGCATGGAATGCCATCTGGAGTTTCAGGCAGGGCCAAGTGGTTTGTGGATGGGCACCAGTGTTCCCTGGGCAAAGACCATGCACCTGGAGGATTTTAAAGTGTTTGGCAAATCCCACAGATATACACTTTGGAAACTGAAATGTGTGGAAAATATTTAAAGTGCGTGGCACATCCCACAGATATACACTTTGGAAGAGAAACAGAGATTTTTTTTTGTGGAAAACAGTACTTATTCCCTATTTCAAGTCATAATGCTCTGTTGTGACATCACAATATGTTGCCATGAGAGTAAATATGATGTCATAAGCAGTGCATTGTGACCTCAGTTAGGGAGACAACAACAGAAATAGATTACCTCTTCAGGAGCAAAAATCCTGTTTTTATGAAAATGACCTCAGCAATAAATAATGGGGAGGAGGAATAAAGAACTAATGTGTAATACAAGCTGAACTTTATCTAAATATTATGTTTTGTTAAAGTTCTCCTGAAGGTGTCATCTGCTCTTTAAGCTAATTTTTTCTTGTGTTTGTAATCATTGTCATTTACTAATGCTAGCACAGACACACCCAGATGGTTTTAAAATGAAGCTTCAGTTGGTTTATAACTTTTCTCAGGGAGTGAACTTTCAAGTCAGTGAAATTTGACCTTGTGATAGCTGTCTTTTGATGGAACTTAGGCTGTCTTGTTTAGAATTTCACTTAACTGGCATAGTAATTTGCAACGCTGAGGCTGTTTAGGAGTGCAATAGGGGTTATGCCAAACAAATGCAAATATCTCTAAAAGTATACAAGTTACAGATAATAAACGGTATGAAAGTTGTTCAGAACAAAAATACCTTTCAAATGAGCCTATTCATTAAACTGCACTAATTATATTTTTTAAACTATGGCCATCTGATTACCTCAATTTTCATTTTTCATTGGAGTTATGCCAAACAAATGTAAATATCTCTAAAAGTATATGTGTTACACATAAATCATCAGTGTGACAGTTGTTCAGGACATGCATACCTTTCCAATGAGCCTATTCATTTAGCTGTATTAATTATAATTTTTTAAACTATGGCCATCTGATTACTTGAATTTTCATTTTTCTTCACAATTTTCACCTTTCTGATAGCTATATTTAAAAAAACTCTAATGAATTCAGATTAGTGACTACCTGCATTTGAAAGGTAATTTTATCTGGAACAACGTTCATGTTGGTTGTATATTGGTAACTTCTGTACTTTCTGAGATATTTACATTTGTTTGGCATGACTCCTGTTGTGTTCACTCAGAGAGAAAAAAATGAGCTTGTTTGGAAGACCATATTTTACAAAATATAAAGAATTCAGATTAGTGACTACCCTCATGTGAAAGGTCTTTTTGTCCTGAACAACTTTCATTTAGGGTTGCCTTTGTGCACCTTGAGCAGTTTTAAATATACTTAGATTTGTTTGGAAGGTGTGCACATTTGCTCTCAGAGAAAATCAACTAAGAAAGAAGGGGTATTTTTAACTGCCATTGGGATTTGCAGGTATGGAATAATACACTGAAAAGTACTACAAAATGTATTCCAGGTAAAGCCCTTTTTTTGAACTAAAGCAGGATGGCTGTAGGCTCTTCCCACAATCATAAAAATCAGTAAGTCAATAGTTTCAGCTCATGCTGTAAGTGCAGAAAGGACCATGAAAGCAAAACACAACAAAAGCAGAGACGACAAAAAAAAACAAAAAACACTACACCCCACCCCCAACACACACACTAATAAACTAAAGTGGGTGATTGCTTGGGTGCCATAACTGAATGCTGGATTAAAGTGGTACTGGGAGAACTCATGGAACCCTATGGGGTCTACTGTGATATTTTCTTCGAGGCTTAGATGTCTCTTGCCAGGGCCTCCAGAATGAAAATACCTTCTCTTTCACACAAAACTCATTGTAAGAAGCCACCTAGCTGTATATTTGTCCTTCTGCAAATGCAGGTGGGTTGTTATCTGTTCCATCTCTTTTATTTGAGTGTAACAGGCAATTCAGTGCACATCATTTGACGATGAATCTGATAATCATTTCTCGGTAATGGCTTTGGTAGCCGCAGCTATCAAAATATTGAATAAAATACTTCCCTCATGTACTCTTCAACCCCTCAGGGAGCTTTCCCAGTATCAGAGTTTCACAAGAGCTGGGTGTGTGAGTACCCACAATCTTTCTTATGG
This sequence comes from Neoceratodus forsteri, assembly GCA_016271365.2. Taxonomy (NCBI): domain Eukaryota; kingdom Metazoa; phylum Chordata; order Ceratodontiformes; family Ceratodontidae; genus Neoceratodus; species Neoceratodus forsteri. Next base: position 77,914,017 of record JADMNL010000029.1, on the reverse strand, counting down.
CCTGGGTTACTGCTTCCCAAAAGCCCCACAGCTTGTAGCAGCTCCAGAGGATGTGCTTGTGATTTACCACCACCTCACATCCTCTCCAATATTTGTAAGACTGATGATTGCCATAATGGCACATGACCACCGGGGTTTTGAAATATCTGGTTATTAGTTGCCATCTAGACTTATGTCATGATGGGGATGCTGTGATTTTATTGGTTTGGTCCCAGATCTGGTCTCACAGTTTACTAGGGAAGATGTGCCCCAGTTCTGACTCCCCACTTGAGTTGAGTACTCTCTTTGGGCTGGAAACTGCTTTCTTTGCAGGTTTGATAAAGTCTAGGTATAAGTTAACCATCTCCTCCCCCTTCAACTCTGTGGCACAAAACTGTAGCAGGGGATGCAGGGCTGGGTCCCACATAAATGTCTTTATAGGTTCTGTGTTCAAATAGCACCTAACCTGAAAGTAGCAATAGAAATCCTTCAGTGGCAGCATATAGTCCTTCTGGAATTGTGCGAAAGACTTCATTATATTCAGCACATAAAAATTTACCACTCTTCCCCAACCCCCTTCTCTCTCACCTCGCATAGACTGGATCTGACATATTTTGAAAAAAATCTTTACAAGCCCTGATAGTTGTTAATTAGTTAATGTCATTTTTAATGTCTTGTTTTTTAAGCACCTCTCGACATGTGAGAAGGAGATTTTTAAGCCAAGGATTATCGATGGGCTTTACAGTACCAGCATCCAACCTATTGAATAATAACATACCAAGCTGTTCACCTCCAAGGCCAGACCTTTCATTAGCCACCCATCCCAATGTTTGATTGTCTCTCAAGTGGGGAACATGTATTGAAGCTTAGCTGCCTGATAATACATTCGTAGATCTGGTGTTCCTAGCTCACTTTACCCTTCTCCAGGGTCAACAGACTCAATCTTAGCCTTGGCCTTTTCCTGCCCAAAGCAAACTGGGACATTATGGTCTGAAGTGATTTCCAAACAGGTTTAGAAAGGCGGATAGGGAGGGCCCCAAACAAAAAGAGCAGCCTGCGTAAAATATTCATCCAGATTGTTTCCGCCTGACCCTATATAAATAAAGGCAGGGAAAACCATCTATTTCAGTAATGATAGATCTCTTGTGCTAGTTTTAGATAATTCACCTGATCAAGTTTACATAAAGAGGACCTTCCCTGATGGTCCAAAAAGTAAATTCTTGCAGTCATTATATGTAGTAATGTACCTCAAATGTTATGTGCATGTGTTAGGTTTGTCAAAGGCTTACTCTTCTTTCAATATTTTGACTTTTTTTTATACCCCTTCTGCTCTCGTTTTTGCTGTTGAGCTGCTGGGCTGCTGGCTGCTGCTGATGTCACTGTATGAAGCAGGTGTGAATTACACTGTGCTGCACAATGAAGTTGCTGTAGTTTCACTAGGGAAAACTTCAATAACTTGGTGTACATACTACAGTAGTAGTGCCAAATTAGTCAAGGGATTTTTAAAAACCCTTACTGAGAGTTGAAAAAGCTTTTTTTAAGGGTTTTTGTTGTTGTTTGATAGTGTGTTCCCTGCTACCAGGAAAGGCAGGGATCGATTTTAGTATTATTTTACTAGCCCAAGATCTACTGCAAATTGATCAAGGCTAGTGCAGCTAATGCTATACTTGTCCATCTTGAATAGTGTTGATTTTCCATTGCTGAAAATGAAGTTACAAATGTCCCTACTGTAGTAGGTTCCAGTCCGTATGCTACTCTCTCTCAATGTTCCAGATGACCTGGTGTGATTGATAGCTCATTAAGAGCTGTAGTTATCTGGCAATTCAAGGACAAAAGCATCAATGGAAGTCATCATTCACACTCCACGGTTAGGCCTTTCAGCTAGAGTCAAGGGTGTGATCAAGGGTAGCTTCCAGTTTTCTGAATGTGTCTCTGACAATTTGTCCCACATTATTAAGACCAGTGACTCTCATTTCTGTGCATTTTTGAGGTCTGTATTCAACATTTCAGTAATAAAATGCTGTGAGGTATACAGGGAGGCATTTCTGAGTACAGATTATAAAGGCATTAACACATGAAAAAAAATGACAGTGAGCTGTCTCTGCTGACAACAACTCTCTTGAATTCACTGTGCTTTGCTACCTAGACATAAAATAAATCCACTTGATAAAATGACATACACACAAGGCATTCCTTAACCACTGGAGCAGGCATACTGCATTGATAACAGGGTGTCTTGGGGAAGGGGGAGCAAATCTGAACATAGTATGTACACAAAATTATGGAAGTTTTCCATAGTGAAGCCACGGTATCTTCATTGTATAGCACATATAGAACAGTGTATGGGCAAGCATACACAACAAGGCTGTGTTTCCATTGAGGATTTGTAATGACATATGGACCTCGAGAGAGAAGCTCGAGAGGTCCCATGATGTCATCACAAACCCAAGATGGAAACACAGCTTTGCCGTGTATGCTTGCCCATACACTGTTTTGTATAGTATATGGGTGGTCTCAATTGTGCACTGATTATATTCAGTACATTTAATAAGACACTGACACAGAATTAAAATGTTTAAAACAGTGTATTCAGGGAACAGTTGACAGAGTATGTATTAATATAACTTTATTTTTTTTTTAAAAAAAGGATACAAGGGTCTTTCTCTTTTCTGTGCAGTTCCTGTTGACAGAAAGACACAAAATGGTTTACTGTGGTATTCTTTTTTTCCCCTACTACCTCTTTCAACCTACTCTTGGTGATGTAATCTAAACAGTGTGTACACTTACCTATTCTGAGTCGCTGGAGTCAGTAATAACGGCTATACATCTGCACTTCACTGGGTGTGCATGGTTTGAGAAGCAAATGTGTACTCCTTGCTGAAAAACACAGTGAGAGATGAAAATCTGAAGAGATGGAGTTGCCGATGGGCTGTTATTTCTGTGGTGCACAAGAACTGAGGTGGGAGCTGCTGTTGGCCAATCTAGCTCGAGTTCGGTTGAGGAAGTGTCTCTTTCTTCATTTTCGGCAGTTAATCTGGAGAAGATGCATGAGTTTCTCTGCTGTTTCACCTCAGAGATGACACTGTAAGCATTTATGCTTTGGATATTACAGTGTCCAGAAACTTGAGCCACTTCAGTAGGAGGGATGTTGTGATCCACCAGTGCTTGGATCGATGTCTTTCGGTTGGAGTGGTTCATTATTTTTTTTTGTATCTGGCAAGCCAGATGACATTTTCATAGATTTTAACATGTTTCTTATTTTATTCTCACCTATTGGCATTGCTCTGTACCATAGGGAAACTCCAGGCTTGTAGTTAAGATTTGGCGCCAGGTAGAAAGGTGAATCGGTGGTGTTCATGGTGTGCAGTCGCTGAGACACATATTTGGAATATGCAGTTGTTGGATCTCTGTCTGGATTTGTGTGTTCATACATCTGAGGCTTTACTGACCTGTTATCCCTTGGATTTTCACCAGTATGAGTTTTTGTCTGCCTTTCATTGTACTCTAAGTATTTTTGCTGCTGGTGTCTGTCAGCAATATGATGTCTCCCCACTTTAGTCTGTATTATTCCATTGTTCATAGTGCAAAATACAATCTTATGTTAAAGAAAATCATGTTGAGCAGACTGGTCGGGTTTGCTAGATCGAGGGTGCCAGAAGTGTACAGTTGACTTATGTCAGTTTCTGTGAGAGCCTCTGCTCTGTTTGGCTTATTCCCTTTCCCCTGCTTTTTTAAATATTTAAACTTGGCTGTCATGGTTCTTAGTGTTTAAACAAAAGGACTGTTTTTTTCCATGGTAGATTGAATGGCCATATTTGTGTTTTATTAGGTATCTGTCTATGCTACCTAATATGCATCTGATAGTGCCCGGTTCATAATCAGACCCATCTATTCTTTTAACAGCATACACGAAATCTGCAAGATGGATGTCCAGTTCTTCAATGGGGATGCTGTGTGTGGGGCGGTGCTCACCAGCTTTCTCCAGGTAATTATGAATTATTTTCATGTCAGCCAATGTTTTGTGGACAGTGTGAACATTTTCTTGCTGCTCTATGAACAGTTCTCTTTCTGATGCTGGTTTTGAGAATGTTGCTGCTGCCATTTCTCTTTATAGTGTTAGTAGCAGACAGTCAGCTGAGTGAGGGGTTTCTTTTTTTTTTTAACGCTGAAGTGGCAGTAACAGCGTGTGCCAGTTCAAATGTCAGAAATGTTGTTGTACTATCGATGTGATGTCAGAACGATAGTAGAACACCATTTTTGTCCTTTGAACTGCACTACAGCAACTTTTCAGTAGCTGCTGAAATCAGTGCACAATCGAGACTAACCATATACTATAATGTGATTCACTCCTTCTTCATATAGCGATGTCACCATCACAGCCCAGGGTCTTCTGCAACACCAGGCTTAGTGTAGAAGCTCTGGTGCATCACACAGTTTTAGCAGCTCAGAATGCAAAAACTAATTACAGAGAACATTACAGAAATACAAAACAACAATCCATGCAGGAAGGGGAAATTAATGCATGAATGTTAAGAGGACAAGTGAAGCTTCTCTTTAAGTCAGCCATGATGTCAACTCCCAAATCTTTTTGACACCCATGTTAGGTTAGTGCTCTGTTTTAATTCAGAGGTCATCAGCCCTTCTATTAGGATGATTTCAGATTTGGATTCATTGACCTTAAAACTGAAGACCTGGTCATATTCCCTTAGTATGGCCATAGGTTTGGAGAGTGTGACCATTAGATCTTGGCAGCTATAAAAGAGTAACACCAGCATATAATGATATGTGATTTTCCACCTATCCAACTCAGATGCCCTGCACTTCAGCACAGGATCTAAATGTTTCAGCTAAAGGTTCCATACTAAGGGCAAATAGCATAGGGAAGAGCAGGCTTCACTGTTTGGTGCCTTGCTGGATAGGGAAGAGGCTATAGATAGTGCTAGTAAGATGAAACAGAAGAGCCTGGCACTCATGGAGTCAACTAATCTAGGCAAAGTTAGATAGAAAAGGTCCTGTTGGGTTGAAGTGCTGGGGCATTTGGATGTTAAAGTAGTTTTGACCTCTGAGGTGTTGCAATAAGTGCCTTTTCTATCTACCATTGCCTGGATTACTTGACTGCACTAGTGCCAAGCCCTTCTTTTTTGTTGCTGTATATGCTCCTTCACCTTGCTCCACACCACCACCTTCTGCTATTCAATGGAGTGTGCTGCTCTTTTTCTTTATAAGTGCCATTAAGACAAACCTGTGCTGAAAGATTTATAAAGCCCTTTTCCAGGATCAAAATTTATCACCAAACTTGAATTTGTGGAGAGTGGGATCAAGAAAGGTCCAGTTAAAGCTATCAAACACCTTCTGACCATCAATCACCACCTTTCAGTTTCCCCTGGGGCTATTATGCATGTGTGACATGATGTTAAAAAGGCATCTAATGTTGTCATGGAGATGCCTCCTGGGGACAAATCCTGATTGACCTGGATGCACCAACAGAGGTATAACCTGTTGGAGGTGATTGGCTATGAGCTTTGCAAATATTTTGGTGTCATGATTCAAAAGGGAAATTGGACGAAAGCCCCCATGCCTGGATAAGTCCTTCCCTGGTTTGGGAATCACCATGAGGAGTTCATTACTCCAACTGTCCGGGGTCTCCCCAAGAATGTGTCAGTCATTACACAGCTTAACCAAATAAGAGGTTACATTTTCCATAAAGACTTTATAAAACTCATCTATGAAGTCATCAGGGCCAGGGGCCTTACTAATTTTCAGGTGCTGAATCAAAACCTGAAGCTCCTCTTGGTAGAATGGCCTTTCCAGATGTTGGGCTTGCTCCGCTGTTAATTTGGGGAGGGTTAATTTGGCTGCAAAAATTGAAAGTCTTGACCACTAAATCTGGATCCCTTTCCTGCATGGATAGGTTAGTGTAAAAATCCTTAAATATCTTGTTTATCTTCCTGAAATATGGCACTACTCCATGGGCATCCAAGTCTGCTCGAATTTTGAGTATGTACCTGTCTGCCTTCTGCTGGTGAAATCTGAGGGCTAAGAGGCAACTAGTTCTATTGCCAGACTCATAATATTTCTGCAATGTGAAGAGCAGATTACTCCCAGTGTGGTGAGTGAAAAGTGCCTCCAAATCTGATTTGAGCTTTATCACGTTCTTTAAGTGGGTAGGAATTTTATCTGTCGTGTGCCTAAATTCCAACTCTACTGTCCTCTGCTCTAAGTTTTTTTGGGTTATTCATACCTGTCTCTTTTTGTAATTTGCATAAGAAAAGGCCTCACCATGGAGGATGGCCTTCAGACCACCCCAAAATGTTTTGCTTGGACACTGAACCTGCATTTTCCAGGACACCATTTTTGATTGGTTCTTTGCTTTTAGTAACATAAATTGAATCATGCAGCAAACCTGCATTTAGCCTCTGCAGTGACTCTGAGTCTGATGGCCCCAGATCTAGGGTGACACTAATCTTTGTGTGGTCTGAAAGGTAGATCAGATATATTTTTGTCTCTTTAACTGTATAACCCTATTCGTTTTGAGTATATATGTGATCTATGTGGGAATAGCTGTTTCCCATATGGGAATAGAAGGCAGAGTTCCTTCCAATGGCATTATGATCCCTCCAGGTGTCAATGAGGCCTGCTTCCTCCCCTAATGCTTTCAGGGTCTTAGCACCCTTTTGTGTGTCACCTGCACACTTGAGATTTATCAAGGCCTGCATCCTCAACACAATTCCATTCCTCACCTGGGATAATTTGCCCCACTGGGAGGGTGGTTATTTTGCCTAACAGTTGCAAAAAGAACTCAGGAGTTGGAGGAGAGGGACTATACAGATTTACAATGTACAACACTTTACCAGCCATGTGGCTAGAGAGAATAACAAACCTGCCTTCCTTATCTGAGAAAGAATATGTTTTATCGAAATTGAGACCTTTGCTCTCCTTGCTGCCCTTAAAGAGGCATTGATGAAACCCCTCTTGAAGAAACCATCTTTGGACCTCGACTGTCTCACAAATTATAGACCTGTCTCTAATCTTCCTTTTTTAGGGAAGATTATCGAGAAAGTTGTTGTCACTCAGCTTGAGGCACATCTTGCTGCCTTTGCCATCTACGAGCCACTCCAGCCTGGTTTCCAGTCTAGGTACAGTACAAAGACAGCACTAATTAAGGTGCAGAATGACGTTCTCAGGGATGCGGGATCAGAGCGAATGATCAATTCTAGTCAACCTTGATCTCTTCTCAACATTTGACACTGTGGATCACGAGGCGTTGTTGGATCACCTGTAGTGCTGTGAAAAATTGGAAAATTTTGCCAGGTGAAATATATTGTGGAATTCGTGCATTATGTGAAATATTTCACCGGGCGAAATGCAGAATTTTGCCCATTGGGTGGGCAAAATTTTGCCCATGAACCAGTGAAATTAGCCACTTGCGGGCAAAATTTCACCACCTGTGGGAGAAATTTTTTAATTTTGCCACTGGCCCCCAGCCTTTCATTAATAAAACAATCCCCTCCCATGTCCCTGGTGTCTAGTGGCTCCCCTGGCCGATCACCAGCTGAATTCAAATTAAGAACCCTCCCTCCTCCCCCAGTCACACTGAGCCCTGACACCCTTCCTTAGTAAAATTAAAAAGTCCCCTCCCATGTTCCTGGTGTCTAGTACCACCCCCTGCCTGATCACTGGCTGAATTCAAATTAAGAACCCTCCCTTCTCCCCCAGTCACCCTGAGCCCTAACCCCTATCTTAGTAAAACTAACAAAAATCCCCTCCTATGTCCCTGGTGTCTAGTGGCCCCCCCCCGGCCAATCACCAACCAAATTCAAATTAAGAATCCTCCCTCCCTCCTCCCCCAGTCACCCTGAGCCCCAGTCCCCTTTCTTGCAAAAAAAAAATCTCCCCTGTCCCTGGTGTCTAGTGGTCCCCCACCCTGTCTTAGGTCAGAGGCTAAGCCCACCTCATTCCCCACGTACCCTGATTGGGCCACCGGCACAGCCCTCCACTCACCTCCATGGCTGGTAGCCTGTTTGAGCGCTCAGTGAATAAGCGCGTGCTTGTACAAGCACGCGCTCATTCATTGACAGCTTCAGACAGCCAGTGCTCTCATTACTACTGGTAGTGTAGTGAAAGCTCTGGCTATCTGAATCTATTAATGAATGAGTGTGTGCTCTCTCTAGGGTTGTTAGGCTTGAGAATCCCAAGGCACACCTTACTTGTTCTCCTGCCTGGTTTGGGAGGGCGGGGTGTTAGGGAAACCCTAATGCCTCATTTCCCTACTTTTGTCGCTTTGACCCTAACTGGATCATTAACAAAGTATTTTGCAACATATACATATATATGTATGCCAACCTTTGAAAACAGCATTTTCGTAATGCTAAATGCATTAGGAGGAATAACAGCAGTCACTGCTATGCACCTGTATTTTATTTTTGGCAAGACGATGGACAAAAAAAAGGATCTTTTCTATATTTAATCCCTACCTGCAGGGCCTTTGTCATTTATATAGAGAGGGACAGTACCCTGGCTTTTCCTTTATCATTACTCGACTGTTTGCAGGTAAGCACCAGGTCTCTGGTGGAGCTTTGTTACTCAGATATGCCAGTATATGTATCGTATGTACTTAACTAGTGTTTGCAGCAATATCAAAATAGGCTGCTCTCATAAACAAATCAAAGAACATTAGACAGTAGGCATTTCATGAAAGGAAAGCACTGTAGGATACATATTTATGTGGGACATTGATGCAATTTGAAACAGAAGATCTGTAACATTATGGGTAAGTGCAATAGTAATCTGTTTCGTTTTTTTGTGTGTGTACGAATGAAACATTTCTGTAACCGAAATGAAAAATTCTCAGCAGTACTCTGGAGTAGTTTGCAGAAACTTGAAACAGAACCTGTGTGGGAAGTTTCCAGCTGAGTTTAATTAAACAATAATGATTGAAGAACAGGCTATTTCCTGGGAACTATTGATTGGCCGGGGGTGGGGCACCTCCCACCTGCTGGTTGTTAATATCTGGAAAATACTGGCTCAAAGGTTATTATTGAGATTTGTAAGTCTAATTACAAAAACAACTTATTTTTCATTTTTTTTTTATATACTCTTGATGGTTTTTGCAAGACAAGTGCTGTGGGATATGTTTTGTGGCATCTGAACATTTCATGCTTTACATGTTGTGTGCCATACAATATGTACAGTAGTTTGCACCCGAATCAGTCATTTCTATGAAATAAAAGGACTGATCCAGTAGCCAATTACCGGCTGAGTTAATCTCATGAATATGAAACTAGACTTATAATAAATTATATTTTATAACTCCATCATACATTTTAAGCCTTTTAGTGCAGCTGGGATGGGATCAGGGTCCCTAGTGTATCTCGTAGAAAAGGGGTATTAGTGAAAAGCAAATCCATTAAGTCAAGGTTTTCCCTTTCAGTTCTGGTAAAAAATAATAAATGCAAAAGAAAGGGTCCTACAAGAGCTTGCTAAGCTCAGGGTGGATAAGGCAATGGGACCTGATGGCATACATCCCAGGGTACTTAAGGAGCTAAAGGAGGAACTAGCAGAGCCATTAGCAGAATTGTTTAGTGAGTCTCTGAGCACAGGAGAGGTCCCAGAAGACTGGAGAAGGGCTCATGTGATCCCACTCCACAAGAGTGGTAGCAGGGAGGAGGCGGGGAACTACAGATCGGTCAGTCTTACCTCAGTAGTGGGCAAGATTATGGAGGCACTCCTTAAGGAAAGGATAGTGCAACACCTGGAATCCATAGGGGCACAGGATCCAAGACAGCATGGGTTTACAAAAGGAAGGTCCTGTCAAACTAATCTCATAGATTTCTTTGACTGGGTAACCAGAGTGGTGGACCAAGGGGGAGCAGTTGATGTCGCCTACCTTGACTTCAGCAAAGCTTTGACACTGTTCCACATAGAAGATTGATAAATAAGCTAGGTAGGCTCAGGGTGGGTCAGAAGTTGGTCAACTGGGTGGCAAACTGGTTGACTGGCAGAAAACAGAGAGTGGTGGTAAATGGTATACAGTCAGAAGAGATGCAAGTCACAAGTGGGGTACCTCAGGGATCAGTCCTGGGGCCAGTCCTATTCAACATCTTCATTAGTGACCTCGCAGATGGACTAGAGGGTAAGGCTTGTCTGTTTGCAGATGACACCAAGATCTGCAACAGAGTAGATGATCCAGATGGGGTGGGCAGAATGAGAAGAGATCTGGATAAACTAGCAGAATGGTCAGAAGAGTGGCAACTGGGATTTAATGCAAGAAGTGCAAAATCATGCACATAGGGAAGAGAAACCCTGAAGCCACTTATAGGCTGGGAGGAGTTGCTAGCAGTCACAAAGGAAGAAAGAGACTTGGGCATCATCATCACTGATGACCTAAAATCATCAAGCAGACCTCTAAAGCAGTAGGTAAGGCTAGGAGGTGTTAGGGTGTATTAGTAGGGGTATCACAAGTCGTAAGAGGGAGGTAATAATCCCTCTGTACAAGACATTGGTTAGGCCCCATCTGGAGTACTGCGTGCAGTATTGGAGGCCACACCTTCACAAGGACATTAACCAAATTGAGGCAGTCCAGAGAAGGGCAGCCAAAATGGTGCAGGGACTGCATCAGAAGACATATTGAGGACAGATTAATGGAGCTCAATATGTATACCCTTGAGCAAAGGAGGGAGAGGTGATATGATCGAGACATTTAAACACCTTAAGGGCATAAACAAGGTGAAAGAGTCTAACATGTTTAAATATAAGAAAAATAGCAGGACAAGAGGACACAGCATGAGATTAGAGGGAGGCCGATTAAGGAGAATGTGAGGAAATTCTTTTCACAGAAAGGGTGGTAGATGCATGGAATGGCTTACCACAAGAAGTGGTGGCTATGAATACAGTGCAGGGCTTCAAACAGGCATGGGATAGGCATAAGGGAGCAGTACAAATAACTATGAATAGATAGGTCACTGACAGAGCAAAGGCCGATGGCACATTTATAAGGTAGAAAAAGAATTGGGCAGACTGGATGGGCCTTGCGGTCCTTATCTGTCGTCAACTTCTATGTTTCTATGTTTCAATCATTTCCAAAATCCATACTATTCTATATCTCTGTGTTTGCTGGCTCGATGAGCTGACTCACTTATGGTCCTACAGTCCCCCCAATACACAACTATTAAACCAAAATTCCCTTTATGCTTACATATCTTCTGTGTCATCTTCCTCTGTCTTCTGTTGCTTTCCTTTTTAAGGCTGCTTGTCCTAAGCCAACAGACTTTTTATGGGTGCTCAAGAGTTGATCTACTGTAAGGAAGCAGGGAAATTGCCCAGTGAATGGTAGACTGTTTTTGGTTTTTTTTATGGAGGTTTTTCTCCCAGAGTGCAGGCTTGGGCTTCCAACCCATCCTTGTCTCCCCTACTGGCTACCACCTCCCTCGGGAGTCACCTGCCTGATGTTCCCTCATGTATTCCCCCATGGTGGGACCATAGAGGGGAGGTCTGTCCTGATCCCTGGAGTTGGTCATCCAGAAGTGGCAGGGTCCCGAGTTGTGACGTGGGGCAGAGGCAGATGAGCGGGGCTTCATATTGCCATGTCCCCCATTTTCCATTTTCTCCCTTCCCCTTGCTGTGGTGGTGGTGTTGAACAGTGTGTGCTGCGTGGAGGCACACATGCACTGCATCAAACTGTAGCCCCTCCCTGTGTGCTGCCTGTGCTTGCATTGCTGCCAGGCCTCCACCAGTTGGTAATTCACAGCAGAGTGACAGACCTCCTTTCCCAAGAGAGGAGAGCAGTCCTTTGTACACTCAATTCTCTTTCTGCAGGACAACCACCAGAAACCTGAGTCCATTCCTAAACCTGGGTCACTGGCACGGTGGCCAGTGTAGCATCCAGCACCTGAACCCTATGCTCCACTGAGCCGGCCTAGTGGGCTATGTTTGAGTAGCCCTCTGCCACTACCTGCCTGCCCAAAGGTACCCCATAGAGATTGCAAGTAATAAATAAGGAATAAGACACAATGGGGTATTAGTCATTGCCTGATAAGAGCATGTCCCAGGTGGGTAGTGAGACATGAGGCACTTGCATCTGGGAAGTGCACTTATCAGGCAAAAACCCACACACCAGAGTGCCTGTTTCCACTTACAAAATGGGTTTCTTGTGAACATTCAAACATTAAAATAAATTACAATAACATAAAATAAAGCAACATTAGGTAGGAAAGGGACACAAAAATACAGAAGATAGAAAATAGCCCTAGCACTCTGCTTTTACTATTGTAGATTTTATAATGTAGATGGTGGTGCACACAACTAGGGGGCAGTGGTACTTGAGAAATTTACTGTAAAACTATTGCACACTCCCAACTGTACTGATTACCTGTGTCCACTGTGCCTTCACCCCCAACTGTATTAATTTAGTGGAGAGCAGGTAGGTAGATACCCCCAACTCTACTGCTCCCTTGGAACCCTGCTTGACATGCACACACTGTGGCTTTGAGGAAGCGAGCTTGTCCCTTGTAATCCACTGTCTGTTGCAGTCCCTCCCAACTGTACTGTGACTACTATACCTTGATCCCTCTGACTGTATTAATTTAGAGGATGGCAGGCAGGTACTTATCCCCCCAACTGTACTGCTCCTCCAGCAGTCTTCTTGAGATGCACGCACAGTGGCTTTGAGAATGCCAGTGTGACCCTGACAAGCACCGTCTATTTGCGAGCAAGTGTGTCAAAGAAAGCTGTTCGGCGGTTGTCCAACAGAACTAGCATCTGGCATGACTGCAGTTTAAAGGTAAAAAAAATAAATCAACTGCTCACTAGTACTGATAATGCAGATCTTCCTCTCTCTCTCACTCACTGAGTGCTATAGCACAACTGCAGCTGCAATTCAGTGACAGGTATCACTTGTGGGCAAAGCGTGGTGGCAGCAGTAGATTCATTAGTGAACACAAAAGGTAGTGTAGCTCAATTAAGCATATTTTCTTGAGAAAGGCTTGGCAGAATGTACACAACCCATCTGGTTTCAGGGGGATGTTGGTTAGTGGAGATCATCACAACCAGGATTAAAGCCTGCAAGAGGCAGGAAGTGGTGGATCTGGCTGATCAGGAGCAGAGATGATTGCCGTCAGAAGTCATTTACTTGAGACCCATGGATTACAGGCCTGCAACAAAAACGAACAAAAAACATAAACACAAGCTGGAAGAATAGATTTAACATTTTATTACATTCATATTCAACCAGTTAGGTGTTGTGTGGGGGTAGAAAGGTATTAAAAAGTGTAACTAATGTCTTTTTATATGTTAGGGCAAGTAGTTGGTGTTGTATTTAACTATACTAACATGGCTGCTGAAACTTTTTTTCAAACTTTCTGGCAGACATGAATATGTGGATTGCAGTGTGTTCAACTTGCTCAAAAAAGTGCCACCTTCCTGGTTGTTGTCTTATAAGGACATGGATCCTGACCACTAAGGGTGCAGAAAACGCACATGCTTCAGGAAGGCAGGCTGGAAGTTACGGGCAAAAACACTCTCCAATGTGGGCTGACTAACACGTCTTGCATGGGGTGTGACAAATGACTCTGCTCTGCGAATGGCCGGGGGTGGGGTGTGGACTTGTGATGAAGAGGGGTGCATGTGAAAGGGTCCAGAATCAGGAATACCCAGTTTATGCAGGGTCTTTTCTTTTCCTTATTTCCCCCAGTCTGTCCTTGTATAAGTCTGTTGCAACAGCACTGTTTGTGGATTGTCTTGATCTGTTCATTTCCCTCCTGTTTCTGTTTCTTGTCGGGCTGACCACCCGCCTCTGTTCATCTCTCAAAATGACCCTGTATACTTTGATATTTCTGTCATGATCCCCCCCCCATAAATAGGATCAGAAATATTATAGCACTCCTGTGTTAAAATAAAACATGTTTACCCTATTATTAGTGCAGCCTGAAAATGTAGGAAATTTGTATGGAAAGCTGTTTCCCTGTTTGCTGTGCAAAATCCCATTGTGTTTTACAACGGCATCACGCTGCTCTTATGTGTTGTTGTTTAATGTCAGTCAGTCTGAAGCTCACAAATTACTTAAAGTATTCTGTGCTTCTGGAAGCATTTTGCTTTGGTGTTTCAGAAAGGAAAGTTTTCCCAACCCGTATTGCTGACCTGGTGAGAGCCACTCCAGAGAAGTGAAGGATTTTACTTTCTCGGCGGTGCGGCTTCTTGATCTAGGTTCCCCTGTTTCTTCTCTGTGACTGTGTGCAGTGTTCCAAAGGAATGTTCTGGGTACCACTGTGTATTTAGCTGCAGTTCATCCAGGAGTTGTTCGCAGTGAGGAATAAGGGAAGGCAAGAGAAACTAGAACCTTAAGAAAGGTGAATGAATGCTTACTGCTTTCTTTTATAAATGCTGCAGCCAAGTATATTTGTCTTTGTTGTTTCTTCATGAGTGTCCATCTGCAGGCTACCCCCATTGTTATAGAACCAGCTGGCCTCTTTCTTGCTATATTTATGGTATGGTACTTCTGAGGATGGAGCTTGCTGATGAACCTCGGCACATCACATGGCTTACACAGTGTATGTCACATGCTTCAGGCAGGCAGACAGGAGGTTACTGGCAAAAACACTCTCTAACGTGGGCTGACTTACACGTTTTGCATGGGGTGTGACAAATGGCTCTGCTCTGCTAATGGCTGGGGTTGGGGTGTGGACATGTGATGAAGAGGGGTGCACAGGTGACAAGTCCACAAATGAAGTTACTTTCCCCGTTTTACATACAGGGTTGATGTATCACTTGCACTAGACATACTGCACTGACCACCGCCACCACCACCACTGCTACTCTGACCACCATGTGACAAGATTTCTAAATCATAATCCTCCCCCTCATCATGCCTGTAGTAATCCTCTGGTGTTATTTCATCATTACTGCAGACATTCCTACTTGGCCTTACACTCATGGAAGGGGATAACATGCTCAGTAAGGTTGATGATGAGGGTGAATGCCCCACTATGGCATTGACTGCCATCTGGTGCTGGGTCCACAGTGCCATGTGCCTGTTTTTGAGATGTGTAAGCTGGCCCTCCATGCCTAGATGACTCCCCTTTTTACCTTGACTCACACACACATGGCAAAGCTAGCATATTACAACTGACTCATCATTTGCATCTTGGACAAAAAAAATCCCAAACAAGGGATTGTGATTCCCTACTTTTAACATGTCCCTAATGCTGTTTATTGAACTCCATTTTTTTAACTCCTGAAATGGGGGGGTGCTACATGACTGAATACACTTGGACACCAACTGACCACCATGACTACCTATGATTATTACTGGGTCATCATCATTATCATCAACAGGAACCGCTAAATCACATTTTTTTGGGGTGAGGGATTTAAGGCCAACACACCCAGACACAGCCACCTTGACTTTCTTTTTCTCTGGTTCCCAACAGAGGTCACTGACATCATCATCATATTCATCAACATCATCCGCATCCACATTTTCAGCTTGGATGCTGTCATGTGGAGAATGTTCCAACCACAGCATTATCATCATCATTATCACCTGATATTTTTGTGCCACACTTTGAATCATTGGATGGCAAAGGCATGACCTCAACAGTTCTGGAAGAAATGTGACATTGTGAGTTATCATCGCCAGGATCAGAATCATGTTCAACTGCCATGGGGATGTTAATGGGGAGTATGACATCATCTACTCTTTCAGTCACAGCTTTAGACTCAACCATATTTTTTAAAATGGTTAGTGGTCAGAAGTAGAACTTGAGGCAGCAATACTCATGCCAGTAGAAACTGCACTAACACCACCAGCTGGGACATCATCTTCTCCAGCTATGAGTGAAGCTACAGATTGCGCTGTAAAAAACATCGATGGAGAAATCCCTTTATTGACATCAGCTATGCACTTCTGCATACTTCCACACCCATGGACAATCTTGTCACTGGCAGTAGTGCCATGGCCAGAAACAGCTTTGCTTGTACATCTCTTTGCAGGCATTTTGGGGGATCACCAAGAAAATTCTAAACAAATTTATATTTCTGATCTTTCCATCTGGGCTGGCAGATGTGAAGCCAAGAAAAACAACAACTGTGGCTTGCAGATGGAGATTTGGCACTAAAGTGATGCAAAAGCACAGACAGATTAAGATTGCACTGCGCAGTCAAGAAGAGATGCAGACGCAAAGTCACAACAACACCTTAACCAGTGCTCGCAAGTCACAACCTTTTGCCGGTTGGGGGGGGTGAAGTGCACTGCAGTAACAGTACAAAATCACACAGGTGCAGTGGATAGCAGGTTCACACTGCTGCAATTTCTCTGTGGCACAATAAAATGTGTCTGATTTGATGGGATGCGTCACACACACACACACACACACACACACACACACACACACACACACACACACACACACACTACAAGTTATGCATAGCAAATTGAAAACTAAAGTAATATAACCAAATCTTTTAAACAAACTGAAATTAAGCACTGATGCACCACAACAATTAGCAAAAAAAGTCAAGAATTACTGAAAATATTAGTGTGTACATTAACACAGTTATACAAGAAAAATATAACCAAAACACAAAGACTGCATTTTTCTCCTAGTTAATCTACCACCACCATAGATATGCCCCTCCCCCAAAGCACACTTCCCAGTGTCTGTCAATACACAGACTGAATTTTCTAAGTTAACATTCAAAATCCACACACAAACAAAAATGATATGAGCACAGGAGGGTTTCCTACAATCAATGTACTAAATTTTGATAAAAAAAACAAATGGCTCAAAAAGGCTTTTTTAACAGCTTTTAGAGGGTTTGAATCACAGAGCTCTGAGAAAAAACTGTCTGCAGCTACCACTACACACACACTACACAGAACTGAGGCTGTGCAGTACAATCTAGAGCCCATGTGACCTGCAATCCCATGAATCACTACAAAATTCGCCTTGGAATAACAGAGTGAAGTGATGCGAAGTACATTGATTTCTATGTACTGCTCATTAAAATTGGTGCAGAAGTGGTTGGCAAAGGCGGAGTAACGCAAAGTCATTATCATCAATGGACTTAGTTTCATTATGATGCAAGTACTTTGGTTTCATTGCTTAATTGTTTCTGCGGATTCCGCATTACTCCGCGAATTGCTTTGTGGAGTGAATTTTGGCCATTTTGCACACCTCTACCCCACCCAGCCCTATAATATAACACCTAACCCTCACCAAAGAGTAGCACCCACATCACCTTCATCCCCCCAGCCCTAGCAGAAAAGTTGATGTTATGCCCTTCCCCCACACATTTGCATCAGCCAATGCCCTTCCCAACCTCCTCCCCTCACACTCATGGCCAAACGAGTCCAGTACCCTCTCCAACCAGCCCACTTAGCAGCACCCATCTATCCTCCGTGCTCCTAGGACACCCCAAGAAAAAAGAATACATTTTGAAGAGTGGGACTAAAAACAGGATAGACCATCCTCTCACCATCTTGGCCAGTTGCCATCTGAATAAATAGGAGCACAAGCATACAGTAAGAACAGCTGAGTACAACGAGGGAAGAGTACAGAGTACTACCTCACCCATCCCCCTGACTGGTCCCAGTACAAACAATATGAAAACTTATATCCATCTACCCTCTGATACCCCTCACCTCCTCAGCCCACTCACCCTGACACTCCAAATAGTAAAAGATAAGATCAGACAGTCTGGAGTCCATGGCTGATAGCAAACCAGCCAATCAGGTATTACTACTAGGATGGATGACAGTTACCATTCATTCCTATTCCAGCCAATGAAGAGTGATGGTGCTCACATCTCTGTGGGATGTTTTTTTTCTTCACAAGTAAAAATGGAACCAAAATGGGGGTTTGGAGACTATGGAGGAGGAGGGTGTATTTATTCACAAGAGGGTGGGAAAGGAAGGGGGTTTCAATGATTAAAAAAGAGAGATGGAGAGGAGAAAGTGGGGGGAACTCTGTTTTGTGGGCAGCAGGGAGGACCACTTTGCTTTTTGGTGATAAAGCCAGTAGCTTCACAGGGTATAAGGTGGGATGGAAGTTGGGGCCAAGAGCAGGAAGGGGGGTTATCAGTGTCAGTGGCTCAGCAGGTAGCACACTTGCCTCTGAGGCTGGAAGATCAGAAGGCTGTGGGTTCTATCCCCACACCAGGCACTTGGGTGAAATCTCAATACTGACACTGTAGTGCTGCATGAGGGGGGTGCTGCACTCCTGAGGTGCCGTCTTTTGGATGAGATGTTAACTCGAGGTCCCATCTGCCTGTTCTGGTGGTAGTTCAGGTGGATGTTAAAGATTCCATGGCACTTCTCGAAAAGAGTAGGGGAATTTGCTTTTATTGAAAATCATGAAAGCACACACACAAATCATACATCAGAAACATTAAACAATCTAAATTAACATATTTCATGCTAGGCTTTTGACACAGTTAATCACTGTATGCTCATAAACTCCCTGCTTTCTGTTGGCATATCCCAAGAGGCTGCTGGCTGGTTCTCCAACTATCTCCACAGATGTACCCAGCAAGTAAAGATCAACAACACCCTATCTACAGACCTTCTTGTCCAGTTGGGTGTCCCTCATTGATCCATACTTGGCCCACTACTCTTCTCACTGTATTTAAACTCCTTCCCTATGGCCTCCACTGGGCATCTCCTCTTTGATGCATATGATACAGTGATCTTTAGTTGGCACCCAGACTCTACCCAGCTACAAATATCCTTACAGGACTCCTTCACAGAAATAGAATTATGGTTTGCCTCCCACAAGCTTGTCCTCAACTATAAAAAATAAAGGTCATGCTATTTGTCCACTCTCAACATAAACACAACGGCCCAGATATTCAAAAGAGTTGAGCCATGCGCAATAAAGTTGTGCCTGTGCAAGTCCGAAATTGCGCCATTCTGCTATATTCAGTAGGAGGCAGTTGCGCCCCTGAAATCATGCTGAGCAACAGCGCAATGATAATGAAGGCATGTGCAACCGAAGAGGGAGGAACCATGCAGAAATGGTACAGTGTGATATTCATTATTCTGCTTAATGTGCAACAGTGGAGCAAAGCGGAAGTTGCAACATAGCGGAAATGAGCCAAAATAAAAGGAGCAAGAAGAGGCGCAAGAATGCTACAGGGAAGCCACATGAGGCGGAGGCAGATGGACAGGGCAGGTGGCACAAACAGGGCAGGCCAGGGAAAGGCCACAGTGAACAGCCAGGCACAGGGAAGGTGTGGGGAGCCACACAGCACAGAGGCCAGCACAGGCAGGTGTACCTGGTGCAGGGGAGGTAGCAGCCAGGACAGCAGGGGGAATACAGTAACAGCTGCTTGGAGGGGTGAATGCAAGCCAGGGACATGGCCAGTGCCACCTTCCACATGGAGGCCATAATGAGGGGGGTGAGAAGGTGGCAGCAGGGGGGCGTGGCCATGGAAGTGTCTGTCAGCTGGTATGCCCCCAACAGGCAGTACCGAGCCCACACCAGCTTTGAGCTGTACACAGATACTGAGATTGTGGGCCAGTACTGCCTGAACAGGGCAATTCTGAGGCGGCTCTGTGAGCTGTGCAGTGATGTGATGCAGGCACCCACATGACAGAGCCATGCCCTGTCAGTGGAGGCCAAGGTAACAGCCTGTATGTGCTTGCTCACCACGGGTACCTTCCAGAGACCAACTGGGGACACCACAGGCATAACCCAGTTGGCCACATCATGCCACCTCATCCAATTCCTCAGCGCACTGCTGCCACATGCTGAGGAGTACATCCATTTCCCCAGCACAGCGGCGGAGTGCACAGCAAACATACAGGAGTTCCACAGGGTAGCATGTATGCCTGGCATGCTAGGGGCACTAGACTGCACCCATGTGGCCATCCACACACCACCTGGCCACGAGGGGGCTGCATACATAAATTGCATGGGCAATGCCAGCATCAACTGCCAGGTGGTGTGCGATGCCAGGGGGCGCATAATCAATGTCTGTGCCACGCACCCTGGGGGAGCACAGGATTCTTTCATCTGGCACCAGTCGGCACTGTGCCACAGATTTGAGAGTGGGGACATCCCCACTGGCCAACTAGTGGGTGAGTATGCAAACCACATGGACAATCATAGGGCCTGGGGGGGCATGGCCAGAGGTGGCATGGGTAGTGGCCTACATGGCCTGGGGCAGGGCGATGTTGATCACCAAACTAACCTCCACCCTCTACACACAGGTGACAGTGGATACCCACTCTGTCCCTGGCTGCTCACACCCTACCGGTGGCCCGCGACCCCATCGCAGCAACGCTACAATGAGGCACACGCCACCACATGTAATGTCATCGAGCGGGTGTTCAGGATGCTGAAGGCATGTTTCCATTGCCTGGACACCTCTGGCGGTGCCCTACAGTACAGCCCCTCAAAGGCCTGTGGGATATTCCTGGCCTGTTGCATCCTGCACAACATGGCCAACGAATGTGGGATAGCCGTACAGGTCAAAGAGGGGGACAGCAATGGGGACGATGGGGACTCCGGTGATGATGGTGATGGGCAGCTCCCCCTTGGCTGACGGGACCCCCGACTGCTCTGGATGGCACAGCTGCACCGAGACACCATCACGGAGGAACACTTCAGCCAACCCAGGTAAGTCATGGGGCCATGCGCAACCACCAGTGGCCAAGGCACAACCCACAAACATGCAGGAACCCACACTGGGGGTGCATGCCGACAAGGGAAGTGGCAGGGCACAGAGGCACACACACAGCCTGGGATGGGTGAGGATTAACATGCCACGCCGAATGACACACACACACACACACGCACACACACACAATGCAACAAACGTGCACAGAGGGCAGAAGGCACACTGACCCAGAATGCACACCCTAGCAACACACATGTCCACAGGCCACCACGTCCACTGCCTGTCCATGTGCATGTGTCAGATGCTGAGCACCATTGCACATTGGTGTACAGCGCAATGCAGGCATTATCATGCACACGCAACTGCAGACAGCAGCCGGGATGGTGTGCAGGTGGACTGCGTGTCCGCATGCAGGGACGGGTACCCACCCGTGCACTGCCCACTGACACACACAATGCACACAGGGCAGCACCATACAGTAGCTGCGCTGGGAGACAGGCCAGTCCCATGATACAGTGCCACAGCTGCCACGGATGCATGGGCGGCCCCGCCAAGTCCTGCCAGCACTGGCAGGCTGACCACTGGCCTCAACCGCAGGGGTCTGCAGCACACCAAACATGCCTGCACCAGGAGTGCTCGGGATGCCCACAGCTGAACCCGGTGTCCACAGGGTAGGAGTCGCATGACGCTGGGAACGGGTGGTGGATAGTGCACTGCGTGGTGTCCGTGATGCATGGGCACCTGACTGTGTGCCCATTGTGGCCATGACAGCAATGAATGCCTGTGCATGCCTGTCAATGGCAGCGGTCACATCCTTCCTCAAACGGTCCATCTGTGCCATGATCATTTCGACGTCCCTGCTGCAACGCTCCTCTTCCCACTCCAGAGACACATGCAGTGCATCCATGGACGTCGCAAGCCGCATCTGCTGCTGGACCGATGCTCGCAGTAGGCGGGTGTGCTCGTCCAAGAGGTCATCAGCCTCC
Source organism: Neoceratodus forsteri (assembly GCA_016271365.2). NCBI lineage: Eukaryota > Metazoa > Chordata > Ceratodontiformes > Ceratodontidae > Neoceratodus > Neoceratodus forsteri. Next base: position 77,892,439 of record JADMNL010000029.1, on the reverse strand, counting down.
TGTCCCTCAGGGTGTGCAAGGGCCTGATGTTCGGCACCCCTTGAGGGTGGGTGCTGTGCACCAGGACCAAGTCTGGACATGTCCACAGGTGGTGCACAGATGCCGCTGCTGAACCCTGTACCCCCAAGCCCAGTGGGTGACTGATGATGCTGCCCCTCCAGCTGCCACACCCCAGGGCTCAGTGGTGCTGCTGCAGTGGCTGCAACAGTCCCACTGTCCTGAACAGACACCAGTGCTGCCCCACTGGTGCTGACAGGCACAGCCTGGGACTGTGCTGACATGCAGGCCTCCACAGCAGCACCACCCACAGCCATGGGCGCAAATTGCCCTGCTGTGTGTCCATCCTGTGGCACACATGTGTCACTGCCCAAGACAGTCGTGTCATCATCACTGGTGCCGGAATCTGCCCCGGCCACAGCCACAGAGTGCTGGCATCCATGGACGCCAGCATGCTGGGACACAGGCAGGGCTTCCTCCACACCTGTCTCAATGACATCAGTGTGGACAGCCAGGCGGCCCCACTGTCGTACTGATCCACAAATACCTGTGGAGGTGGATGGTCCCACCTCCGACTCCATCCAACTGTCCGCAGTGGACAGGCCCACCACCGCTGACCCATGCAGATGCTCAGGATCTGTAAGGGAAAGCAAAGTTGCATTACTGCGTGTGACCTACCCTGCCCCCCCACCCCCTAGACAGACCATGACTTACCATGCAATGATGGGCCACCACCTGTCTGGAAGCCACCACCCGGAACACCCTCAATGGCACTTCGGTGCATGCTTCTAGCAAGCCTGTCTTCCACTGGGGTGAGCTATACCACCTCCAGCTGTCCCCCACAAGTTGCAGCATGTGCTGCCCTGATGGCAGCCACCTTCTCCTTTACCCTCTCCTGTCCGTGCCCATCTTCTTCTTACACTCCTGCACAGAGTGCTGGTGGCTGCCATGCAGGTTCACGGCACTTGCCACCTCCTCCCATGCAGCAGCACCACTGGCCTGTGGGGTGCCCCGCCGTCTGCTGAGCAGTGGCTCCTGATCCAGGTAGGCCTCAAAAAGGGCCTCAGTTTCAGCCTTTGTAAAATTCGGCCTCCTCCTCCTCCCACCACTGTTGTCCTCCTCTCCAACAACATGCTCGGTCATTATGTAGCCTGTAAGAATGGCAGTTGTTACCTGTGACTGTGCAGTCCCATGCATGTCCCTGAATCCACAGTCCACACTCCCAAGCAGCATGCAACTCACCAATAAACTGCAGTAACCGACTATGGCCACTGCAGCACATTGTCGCACTTTTATAGCGCAATCCATGCAAATGAGGCTAGGAGCAACTTTAATTAGATGCAAATTGCAGTGCTGCACCATTGAATGGCTGATCAGATGATTTGCATATGACGGCTGAATATCATGCTGTTGCACTTTGCGCAATTGTGTTAAACGTGCTGAGCCAATGGTGCAGTTCTGTGGCATGCATAGTACACCTCACTGCGCATGCCCGGGTTGCTGATGCAGGCGTCTGCTGCACTGATGACGTGCTGTGCACGGTAGGCAATGCAGGGCACAGCCACCATTGTGCCAGTGGCGCTATAGCGATGGTCACTACATGGGCGCTGTGGCACTGGGCCTTCATAGGTGCAATGGCCCAACTGCTCGATAGTCTGCTGTGGTGCTGGCACACAGGCAGCCAATCACGCTACATGCATTGTCATCTGATGGTGCTGTGCGTGGCCCTGCGCCAGAGACCCTTGACCCTGTGCCCGACCTTTGCCCCCTTGGCACCATGCGTCAGGCATAGGTGCACCTCTATCGCGCTGTTCGCTAACAGCACGATAGGGAATGGCAGCACTGTACCACGCAGCATCTGCACCTGGGAAGCCGCGCTGCAGAGCACCATATTGCCTACTATAGCTGTTGGAATGGTGCATAGATGAGCTGCTCCATGGACGGCCATTGAGCTGGCCAAACTGGTGGCCATAGTTGAGCCACACCATGGGCCTCTCTTTGGGGAGGCCCCCCTGGACAGGGCAAGGACCCAGGTGTGGCAGAAGGTGGCCACTGCCCTGGATGAGGCAACAGGCCAGGGGCGTTCAGCTGAGCAGTGCAGGCACCGCTATGGTGACCTGCGCAGGAGAGAGCCAGAGCTACTGGCCCAACTGTGGTCACATGCCAGGAGGGGCATGGTGCCACTTCCAGGTAGGGGTTCCATCAACACACTTTTATCATCCATATGAGTCACAGTGTTGTATGTGTCCAGCACATAGGGGAGGGACCGTATGGGGTTGGCCGTGGCAGTGTTCACAGGGTGTGAGGTGGGTGGGTCTGGCTGGGTGGGAGGGCACACACCTTGGGGCAGGGGGACTTTGCTTCGGAAATGTACTGATGTTCTTCTCTCCTTTTTTCCCTCCATAGGCCCGGATGAAATATGCAGGGTGCAGGCAGAGCGGAGGAGGGGTGTTGAAACCGCAGCCAGGCGGGCTGAGGACCAGCAATGCCCACCTGACCGGCCCGAGGAGGGTGAGTGCCAGACCTCCATGTTTAGTATTGCATGCTGTGTGACAGGGTGGGCAGTGGGGCATGGCCACCATTCATTGACATCACTGCCATGCACGCCACTTGTTACAGTCAACGCTGTCCAGTGGCAATGCATGTCTGGGTGTGCATCACTGGTGGTCCATGCATACACCAGGTGCATGTCTGTGCCACTGCCTTTGCACCACATAGCCATGTCACTAAACGGCCACGGTGGTGCTGTGCGTGACTTGGCCAGTGGGTGTGTGCGGCGTTCCGCATGGCTGTATGCACCTGGGTGGGCAGGTCCTGTGGACGTGATCACTGCAGGTGGTCACACACCATCACAGTGGTATGTCCCATGGCTGTATGCCATGAACAGTGGGCGGGCTGTATAGGGTTGTGCATTCACACCTATTGACTGTGCTCCCTTGTCCTAGGTATGAGACATCTCAGGGAAATACGGGACACCATGAGGGAGCTCCTGAATCTGGCTCACAAGTCAGTGGCGATACTAAGGAGTAAGGACGCGATGGGGGTGCTGCGGTGCCACAGAGCCAGGCGGACCCAGAGCCGGGAACGGCAATCACTGTAACAGTCCCTTGGTCCCTGACTTCCCCTACTCCCCTGGACCCACCCTCACACCCCTCCTATCCCATCCCATTTGTCCACCCCTTCCCCCTGCCCACCCCCACCTTGTTTGTGTCCCCCACCCCAAGCTTGTGAATAGTTATTCTTATTGTACATAGTTCAGTTTTATATTTTTAAAATACATTTGAATTTTATGTGAATACCGTGGTGGTCTCTGATTTGCAGTGGGCTATAGGTGCTCAGCTGCAGTGGTGTGCATGGCATCAGGGGTGGTGCAGTCATGGGTATGTGTGTGTGTCTGTGTGGAGGTGACTATGGTGTGGGGGTAGATATAAGTCAGTGTCTGTGTTGTGTGTGTTGTTCCCTGTGCACTGGATGACTGTGTGCAGTGGTCCATGGCACATGCTCTGTGTCCATGGCACACCCATCGGCCCGTCCATGGCCTGTGCAGCCTACACACATGCCTGTCTGTGACCTGCACAGTCCGCTGGCATGTCAGTGGTGGCATTCCCTGCAGGACAGACACTGTACCCATCACTTTGCTGGGCTGCCCATGTCACTGGTGTGGTGCATGCCTGGCTCAGGTGGCACTGTGGGCGACACGGTCATTGTCCCACCTCCATGCTGTGGCTTGCGTGTGTTGCAGGGGATGTGCCCCACTGTCTGTGGCTTGTGCTCCGGGTGACTACTGGTGGTGTATGGGTCCACAGTGCCTGCGCAGGGTGGCTGGCACTCCAGTGCCATGGTGGACTGCGGGTTGTCTGTACACGGCTTACATGGGCCCACAATGGGGGCTTGGTTGCCCTACCACTGCGTCCCTGTATTGTTGTGCCCTTGGGTATGGGTGGGTGTCTGTCCATACCCTGTGTGGCATCCGGTGTGGTGCATGCTTCCACACACCACTGTGGGTGTCTGTGCTGGCTGTTGTGGCCAGTGGTGGGCCGGGGTGTGTCACTGGAATACTGTGCAGGGTGCTGTACCACTGGTGGTGGTGTCAAGGACACGACTGTCCCATATGGGGTACCTCTTGTGCCAATGCATGGTCGGTCTCTTAGCAGTACCTCGGGGGACTGTGCATGGTGGCACTGTGTCTGCCGTTGTTGCATTGCCATGTGCTGCAACCTGCTGATGGGTGCTTGTGGTGGGGCTGGCTTGCATGGTTCTGTGGTTCACAGGGTTGCATTGACACAGTGGGGGTGGTGGCATGCATGGAGTTTTCTGCAGTGGTGGTCACTGCTCATGGGTGGGTGTCTGGGGGTCATGGTGCAGGGTGTGCTGTGCACTGGGGGGGATGGTGTGGCACAGGGTGGTCTGCCCTCCTTGTGTGCCAGTCACTGCTTGCTGGTAGGTGTGATAGGGCACCATGGCCAGGCTGTGGGTTGGTTGCTTGTCTCCATGGACCAGTGGTTATTCCAGCCCTCCCCTGGTTGTGATGTGCTTGGAGTGTGGGGGGACAATGTCTGTTCTGCTGTGTGTTCCTGTGCCCATCTGTGGCATGGGTGGTGGGCCCCTACCTCCCTGATTGTGCAGTTACATTGCTTGCAGCTGGGGGGATCCCTGGTTGCGCTATGGCACCTCTGGACTACTCAGCTGAACATCCCTTGTTGCGCTATGGCGCATCAGATCTGCTCAGCTTCCCCTCCCTAGTTGCGCTATGGCGCAGGTGGTGTGATATTCAGTCATTGGCTGTAGGCACAATTTGGCCTGCTCCTTTTTTGAATATTGTGTCTCTTGCGCATGGGCGCAATAGACTTGCGCTTGCTCCTGCTATTGCGCACTTTTTGGGCACAGTTTGAATATCTGGGCCAACGTGACCATCCTGTCTATACAAAATTCCCAGGGTACTACACTGGAACCAGTTACCAGCTTTAAATATTTAGGGGTCACTCTCGATTCGGCCCTTAACTTCCATGAGCATATAGCAATGACATGCTCTGCAGTTAACAACAGAATTGGTATCCTGTATAAACTCAGACCCTGTCTCCCTCCTGGCACCCTCTGACTAGCCATCTCTTGCTCCATCTTTTCCCTGGTAGACTATGGCATAGTCATCTATGGTGCCACCTCGGACACTGCCCTGTCCACCATTAAATGCACCCTCAATAAGGCCTGCCAGCTGGCCACAGGCAGCAAATGGCTCATACGCACCTGTGACCTCTACCAGCATTCATCATGGTTTAACTTTCAGGGGCGTCTATTCTATCAGACCTGCTTGCTAGACAAAAATATCCAACTGTCTCTCGCTTCTCCAATCGAGTTTGCTGAGATGGGTCACAAGACACTCTGACACTGCTGCCTTTCACGTCCCTTTTGTAAAGACCAGTGCTGGTCAAAGGTCCTTTCGCTATAGGGCTCCATTCTGAATGAACTCAATCCCTGGGCCTACCCTATCAATCCCCACACTGGGGCCTTTTAAAACTGAGCTATGTGACCACATTATGTCCAGCTCCAACTATGACTGCAGATAACTCCTCGCTCCCCATAACGACAAGCTCCTCTGCGGAATATGTACTTGATTCTATTGCATGATTGTACAGTATACACCTCTGGTGTTGCTCTATGCATTTGTTATGGACTATGTGTCTGTATTTAGTCTCTGTATTTGTTTTTCTCTGTATTTGTCTTCATTCTCTGTATGACATGGAGTCTTCGTAAATGAGTCCCTGACTCAAAGGGTTGTAATTCTTAGACTTTTAATAAATAATAATAAATAATAGTTGTGTTCAAAGAAAATCAATCAGGTAACAGGTATATCAGAGTCTGTGATCCAATGTAAGTTCCTCCATATTCTTGTTATAAACTGTGTAGTCTGAGCAGCCTTTTCAGTATAATAAATAGATTGCAATTCTTTGGTAATTTCTGCCAATAATTCAATATGAGAGATCTGTTTTTGTTGCAAAGTGAAGAGACGATGAGCATTCCAAATGTACCACTTAAATACAGCAAATATAACATTTAATGTACTCCTTTCACATCTATCCCACCCAGTGCAGTACCTTCCATAAATTAAATTTTGATAAGAAATTTGAGAAACTATGGGAAACCCCATTGTATTGCTACATAATCTCCAAACCTCTTAATATAAATACAAGTGAAAAACAAATGGTTAATTGTCTCTGATTCTGCTATACAATTTGGCCTTGAACATATTCGTTCTTCCGTCTTTTTATGCATTTGGTTTGTTTTTACATTTAAACCCTCATGACAGCATAACCACTGAACATCTTGAATTTTCTTTGGCACTCTTTTTTTCTGTAATTAAGGTTTGCAAGGCTGGTAACCTTTCTCCGGGACAATTTTGGAAAATTTCTAGCTCAGTAAAAAAAAGACAAAATCTGCTAATAATTCAGCTTTTTTTGTTTTGGTAATGAGGTCTGAGTTAGTGATGTGCCACTGTTTTATCTTTACAAAGGTGTCTCGTAAGTATTGTGGGGCATGTGTTCCAGTTTTTAAGGCATTTTCCATACCTGCAACCCACCCCGGATACCATGGTGCTATTGTATGCTGGAGTAAACTTGAGCATGTTTTCTTTTCTTGTGTACATAAGAGTCTGAAACTGATGAATAAAAATGGCAAAAGAAAAAAAGGATAAGGTTGACCATGTTTAACCCGTCCTTTTATACAGGCAAATACAGAATATTTCTTTTCATTGGATTGACCCTGTTACCCCACATGGCTTGAAAAAATACTTAGAATGGTAGTTTCCCTATCCTTCAGTGGACGGAAAACTGAGCTGATAAACAGAAAAATAGGGAGAAGATATGTTTCTACTAAATAAACCTGTTTGAGTTTACTCTTATTCCATTTGTTCCATCCTAGGACCATTTCCCTTCCATGCTGTATTTTTTTATCCCAATTCAAAAGTTCCATCTAGTCTGATCCTGGATTACACAGACTTTCTGTACAGCCAGGGCCCAACTGCTGCACTCTCGAAACTGGACACGCTCTATCATAGAGCCCTAAGGTTTATCACCGATCTTCCATACAGTACTCACCACTGCTCTCTATACAATGCCATGGGATGGACATCTCTCACTTACAGAAGACAGAGAAATGCCTCTCTCTGGACCTTCAGCGCTATCGCCAAGAAGCTGCCTCAATATATCTTGGATTGTTTACCCCTAAGTGTGTTAGGTATGTATACACTGAGAAATGCCTCCTATATCTACCTGGCAGTGTCAAAGGTCAAATCATGCTTTGGTAGGGCTTCCATGAGCCTTTTGTCACCTGTGTGCTGGAACACACTGCAAAAAACCTTGAAATTGGCCCACAGCATCAGCATATCAGCATTTAAAAATCTATATGCTCATTCGTTTAAAGAAACCTGCAATTGTTTCTCCTTATCTCCCCCTCCCTGCCTCAGTGACTTGCTGGTCACCTGTCTGATGAAATATAACAGTACATTTACTACCCCGTCTCATCGATCCCTGCCCCTCCCTTTTTAATCTTTTCATATCATTCTTTTTTTGCTTTTCCTTGTGTAGCCTGCACCCTTGTGTAGGTTTCAGTTGTCTTAAAGTAGCACAGCTCTTGTTCACATGCACCCTACCTCCCTGACCCTGAGGCACTCACCTTACCTTCTGCCTCTCCTCACTGCCCTTATCTGGAGTCTGTCCTTACCCATGGCCCAGGTATCACTATTTGCTGCTATGACACTTACAGGTTCCCCTGCCTACCCTTCCTCCCTCTTTAACCTTCACAACTCCCTTCCTTTTCTTATTAGCTTCTTAACTTCCCTTGTTGCCCTCTCACTCGTGTTTGTTCTTCTGCCTTCACCACACCATAGCGTCCAGTCTTGGCTGTAACATGTATTTAGCTGCTCATGTGTGTATATAGTACTCATGCACTACCACTGTCATTACCCTGTATATCATATTTAGCCCTGACTATGCTAGTTAGTTATTTAAATATTTTGTGTGATTTTATTGTGTTCAATGTGCTGTGTATTTTTCTTGTATCCTCTCCAGGTCCATCTCACAAATGATGTTTGCCTGGTTAAATAAAGATTTTGATTGATTGATCCATATTCTATTCCAAGAATTTTGATTGATTCTCTGTTTTTTTTATTTTTTATTTATTTAGTAATCAGAATTACAACTTTTGAGGTATAAGCTAATTTACAAAGGATCATTGTCACAAGGGTAGGGGAGGGTGCATAAGTTTGGAGTCAGTAGCAGCTTAATAGGCATTGTCAACAACATCTAATAGTAGGAAAAATGTGAACAGGAGAAATCAGTAAGCATTGGCAATAGCATAACAATGTAGGATAACATAGGCAAATAACACATAACCAAAACAAGGGTACATAGTCAACGGGGTTAGTTCACACATCATGCCATACAATTAAGTGCTTAAGTCAGAGTTAGATGCTAGTTTAAGAAAAAATCAGAGGTGGAAGCTAGGCAGGCTCTTGTATTGGGAGGAAACAGGAGATGGAGCTGTTCATCAAAACTGATACCCCAAGGTTACTAGGCTATAGCCAGAGGAGTCAGCCTATGCATTGTAGTCAGAAATGGTAGAGGGAACCTATCAGGATTAGGTAGGAGAAGAGAAATCAGAAGAGGAGGATGACGGTAGGCTCAAAGGTGGGTGGTGTAAGGAGGTTAGCGGGTGAAGGTTCTCTAGTTAAAGAAATTCCAGCAACCTGCATACCAGATACAGGAACATTCCTTAATTCTCTGCCTTTACTTTTCATAGTATTCAAAACTACCCCAGAGGCCTTACCAAAGAGACTGAAGAAATATATTGCTATTTTTACTGCATGTGCATCCTTCAATAATAAACATAGGTCATCAGCATAGGCAACGGCAGTATCAGGAAGCCTCTGCTGGAGCATTTTAATAGCGGTAAAAAAACGAATGTCATTTAAAAGCCTTAACAATGGATCTATACTAAATACATAAAGCAGCGGGCTAAAGGGGCACCCTTGCCTCACTCCCCTATGCACATGAACCATTGTTCCCAAAACCCCATTAATTATTGGCATGATTACTGCATTTTTATACAGACATTTTAACCAAGATACAAAGGTGGAAGGTATCCCATAGCAAATTAGAAAATGGGCTTTTTGTTTGGAGGCATCTGATTGGCTGGTACCCCTTTCAGAGGGGTACATTAACTTTCAATAGATGCCCACCAAATAAAAAAACCCAGTCCAAACCTGCCTCATGGCCAGCCAAATATTCTTGTGCCTAGCCTGCTTCATCATTGACTGAAGCACTGGGGACATAATTTCAAATGACCATCATTTTTTTTTCATCGCTTAGCAAGAGACTGTGAGCCCCAACCCCCCCCACACACACACACTCACTCCTTAGACAACAGCCAGTACCCAAAAAAATTTGTACCTCTTTTCCAGTTTTAAAACAGTCTCTTTCTTTTTTTTTACTTGTCTGCCACTGCTCCCTCAGTCTGTCCTGTCGACGAACATAGAATCAGCCCCACAACTGAAAAATCCGGGTCTGCTGCTCCGATGACAAGGCTCCCCCCCCCCACCCACCTGCCTGCCTGCTCGCTCGTTCGCTCCTGGCCCCACACTACCGTGATCACTTATGAAGATAAGTGGTGAGTTAAAAGTCACTTATTTTGTACCTGATCTCCCAGTCTCAGTCAGGGTACATCAGTGTCTTCTTTCGGCATTATCAGGCATGAGGGCAGGATGGATCACGGCGGGCAGACAGGATCACGATGCCAACGTAACTGCCAAATCCATCCATCAGTTGACATGGGCGGCTGTCAGTGGAGGGGGGAGATAGCCCAGGGAGACAAGACACACATCACTAAAAACCAATACTGGTGCTCAGACCTTACTTTAAGCTAAATGTGGGGGGCGAGAACTGAATAGAAGTACCACAGAGGGAACAAAAATAAACTATCAAATACTACAATCAGAGGAAATTCCTCAAAGACTTTTCCCAAAGTGCTAGCCTCCTGCAGCAGTGCTCTCTACTGGCAACTGTAATAGGCAGGGAAGGCAACTGTGTTAAGCAGGGACTATTTTACCATTAAACTTTTTTTTTGCATTTTAAGGTTATATTTTTCAATGTTGTACCTATTTGTTAACTACTGGAAAAAAGATCTAAGCTGATGCCCATTTTCTAAGTGCAATAATACCCTCCAGGGTGGGTGGTATGGGCAATACCAGACCTTCCAGGGGCTATAAGGACCTCCGCCTGCAGCGTTCAGCCTCATTACGCCCCTGGGCAGTCCAGTATTGCCCAGTACCACCTACCCTGTTGGGTATTATTGCTTGCTTAGTGTATGCCATAGGAAGTTATGGCTAGCTCTACAATGCCAGTTCTACAACACTTTCATCAACCAGCATGTCAGCAATGGGATTTATGACGACCGCAAGTTGCAGCTGACATAAATCCTGAATGTCTCCCAGTCTGTTTTCTATCAGGGGCTTTGCCCCTGGACCCACATGTGGGTGGCTCTGCCCCCGCACTCCCCATATTTATTATAATCAACTCTGAGTCAGAGTTGATTTGGGGAGGGGGTGCAGGACCGGAAGATAGTGTGCCCCTGTGTCAGGTGCACCAACACAGCGACCTGTTGGTGAACTGTCAATTTTGTCAACAGCGATGTAGGTCACTGTGTTGGTGTCGAAGACCGTGGCACATACCATTATGGCTTACCGAATCAAAGGCTCTTTTTGATCCAAGGGTACAATATATCCTTTTAAGCATACTAAGTTATCTGTTTCTATCACCTCTCGTAGTAATAGTAAATGATCAACCATAGATCTTCCTGGGATTGCACATAATTGTGCCTGAGATATTAAAGAAGTGGCTACTAGTGATAACCTGGCATTTAATACTTTCACAAGAATTTTAAAATCTACATTTAGGAGACTAATGGGCCTCCAGTTATTTAGACATTTTTGATCTCCTTTTTTGTGTAATAACGTTACTAATCCAGTGGACATTTCAAGTGGGATGCTATCTGTAGAAAGAATATAATTAAACACTGCAGCCAGTTCTTTAAAAATTTCAGGGCCTATGAATTTATAAAGTTCTGCAGTGAGACCATCTTTCCCTGGGGCTTTTCCTGTGTGTAGAGATGACACTGTCTGCTCCACTTCCAGGGGAACACTAGGACTTGTAAGAGCATTCTGTGTCTCAGCAGGACACTCAGGAATGGAAATTAAACTGAATCATGAAGAGAAGCTTTGCATATTGTCAGGCTGTTTACTATAAAGATCCCCCATATAATCAAATACAGTTAGTAAAATATCTTGCTGTGATATTTGAAGTACATTATCATCATCAAAGACTGTGTCCATTTGTTTCTTTTTAACCCTTTTAACACAACTTAAAAATGGACACACGGTATCTAATTTCTCTTGGATCCCATATTTCTGCTGCATGGTTAAAGAAGTAGCTTGCTTGTTATGAAAGTCCTTCATTTTTTGCTGAATAGCCTTGAAGCCTTGATTTGTTGTGTGTAGTCATGCTTTGTATGCTGTGCTAAACTCATTAAATGTTGCAGCTGCTGTCTATTCTTTTGATACTATACTAGTTCTGAATCTCTATTAATTTTACTAAAAGAAATCAATAATTGTCTCAAATCTAATTTTAAATGTTCCCACCATAAAGAAGGGTTATCATATATTTCCCAAAGGGATTTCTTACAAATTACTGTGTACAAAATGTGTTGCTTTATATATTCTATTTGTAATAGTGATGAGTTAAGATGCCAGACACCTGGACCTTGTCTATTTGAAGGAGGTCTTACTGTCACATAGAACTGTCTGTGGTCAGAGTACTCCTCTGCTTCAATTTTCGCTATATGGATTAAAAGATTTTTACTAAGAAAAAAGAATTCAATCCTCATGGCAAGATCCCCCCTTCTGAAAAGTTGGATCAGTCCTGGATGTTTTTTTGAAATAAACATATCCAATAGGAACACCATTCAAATTGTATTCTGTAGAAATGACATGTCACAAAATATTTTTTGCATGGTACTTGCATTACCTCTGTCTTTTTTTGGATGGTCCACAATTAAAATCATCTCCCCAGATTACATTTTATGATGAATATATATATGGGAAAATCTGAGTAAAAATGTAAACCCTATCTGCTTTTTTTCTGAGGGGCATAAGTGTTAATCAATCTACAATAGTTTCCATTATACTTTATATCTAAAAGTAGGACCCTACCTGGTACTAAGTACAAGCATTTTTAAAATTTGAACCAGAATGGAGAAAAGCATCCCCACTACAGAACAGGCTTCTAGTCCCAGTGACCAATACAACACATCTGAATAACATTCTTTTGCCATTTTTGAAATTTCTTGAAATATATGCAGTCTGGTATCCTGAAAAAAAATAATGTCTGCTTTGTTTCTTCTGAGATGTGAAAAAACTCCCCCTCTCTTGACTCCATTTTTAATGCTATTGACATTAATAGAAAGCAACTACAATTGCTGTTACGTGCAAAAATAAAAGGGAAGGTCAAGTTATCATGGGGGCTTTGTTTTCTTATTTTTAGCTGATGTCCCTAGCTTTTATCTTGTTATCTTGGAATGCCCTTGTGGTGCATTTTCCTTTTTATCCCCTATGTCATTGGAGTCTGAATCAGAAAGGCCTTCAATTCGATTCCGTTCCCCAGAAGAGCTCTCAGACTCATTAACAGAACCTTCAGTGGAACCAGCCAAGGCTTGGTACATATTTGAAGTGGGTAGTATGGAGATCTTTGACATTTTAGGTGCTGTTTACATCCAGGCCTGCTTTCTTCTGGTAACCATTTTCTTTTGATTGCTCCCCTGGAGGTGGGGGGTGGTGAGGGCATAATAGCAGTATCCGAGATAAGTATATCTTTTGTAAACACTATTATGTCAGTCTCATTTTCTGCTGGTTCCCTTTCAGGTGCAGACAGATTCTTAGGTCCTACCACCTTGTCAGCTAATTGCTCAGCAGGTGGGGGGGCAGTATCAATGAGGGCCTCTGCGGGGACTGAATCTACAGTAGGAACTGGGTTTAGATTACTAACACCTTTAGGGGTACCCACTTTTGCATGTTCTCTCTGTGACATAGCAACCAAAAGGTGTTGCTCTTCCAAATCTACAGGCCCTGCTTGACTATTTGCAGCTTGTGTGCATTTCACTTAGGAGTGCCCCTTCCCCCAACATAAATTGCACACAGCTTCACTTCTGCATTGACTGTTTGTATGCCCAAGATTCCCACATAAAGTACACTGCAACTTTTCACAAGCATTTCTAATATGACCGGGGAGTCACATCTATAACAAGTTCTTGGCTGCCCCAGAGAGAATAGCACCCCTCTATCACCCCCAAAAAGAAAGAGTTTGGGAGATGCTGCAGCTCCCCATCTAATGTATGCAGAATAACTCTCATTCTCCAACCCCCTTGTCCATATCCTCTAGGCATCGAAGATGGCCTCTGGGTGTCCCAACACTGTACATCTTTGTCTGAGGCAAATAAAAGATCTGTAACACTCACTCTCTCGTTGTGAAATAAAACTGTAACTGTTTTTTGTGCATGCCAAGTGAGGGGGATGACCTCGAAGAGGGACCATAATGGGGAGTTTTTAACTTTGTTGTACCTTATCCAAAATTGTTCTAATCCACTGTTAAGTTTAAAACTTACATGAAAAGAAAACTCTCCTGACACATGGATTAATGCATACAGTTCAGAAGCATGAAACTTTAAACTTTCTTTCAATAAGGTATGCCCCACATATCCTGTATCTGAGAATACCTCCAGACCCTCTTTACAGACCAGCCTGATGGCATTATGCCTTTTGGCCAGATAAACAGGCTGTTGAAAAAAGGAGGCATAAGGTCATGAGTGCTGTCTATCTCCTGGCTGGCAAGACTTATTAATATTTGCCCCATATGTTCAGATGCATTGTCATTTATATCTGAGAGTTCTGTAGACTCACCTTGTGCATCTTCAGGCCCAGATTCTGTTTGCCTCGTGTCCTTTTGTAAATATCCCATATTTGTAAATGTCAAAGTCGGTTTGGCATTAGTAATAATTCTTGTGGAACCGCAAGCACATCTGTGTCTCTATTTGGTGGCTCTCTTTCTGGATCATTGACTGCTGACACAGGCATGGGAGCTGGCTCTATAATTAGCCCTGGTATCCAAATTGGTGCAAAACCTGAAATCCATTGCCCTGATGTTGGGGAGAAGGCCCATCCCATGACTTGCAAGGAGTGCTCCACTGACCAAGACTCATTTTTAGTGTCTGTTTGATCAGCCCAGGACATTTTGGAAAGAATTGCTTTTTTCTTTACCCACTCCTTGGGATTTTCTACTCTTGCAGAAAAGGAGAAGACTGTAGCCATATCCTGGTTTTCTGAGTCTGTCTGTCTGAAAAATAATGTTCAGGCTAACTGGCACCATGTCAGCTTCTGCATACCCTTGTTTCTCTGTTGCTGTTTCTAGGCAATGCCCACTAGCTGCAGTCTGGTTACTATGATGCTCATTCTCCACTGCTGTAGTCTGTACTTCTTCTAGCGCTGCGCATAAATCTTTTTCTTTTTTTTAAGAACCTCTCCTCTTCTGATTCTAACATAGTTGTAATGTTTTCTACAGTTTGTATTTTCAAACCTTTTATTGATTCTGAAGTGAATGATTTATCCTGAGTATGCTGGATAGCCTCTTCCTCAGTAGTTCTTAATTCTTGCTCAAGAAGCCCTGCTGCATCATAGAACTCCTCGGTCTCTGCAGATCCCACAGCTGGGAGGGAGACCAACTCCTCAGCCATGCTCATGTCCTTTTCCATCACAGTCTACACAGAGACTGAACTGGCCATCCTCCAATGGCCGGAAAGCCCCCTACAGCTAAGTAGGGGAATTTCCCTGGTGCCCTGGACAAATTTCCCCCATTCACAAAAAATACCACCAACAGCTTAATCTGGTTCAAGGTCAGTTGCCATTCATCTGTATTCCCTTCCCCTGGGCTGTGCCTGAAAATAGGCAGAATTTGTCTAGCGCACTTACCCGGTCAACAAAAACGAAATAAATAAATAAATAAAATAAATATCTTTAAAAATTGGATGGTGCGGTGGGAGGAAGTAGGTGTCACTAATCCACAAGGTGTGGATGTTTTTTTTAATGGGCACTTCATGTAGTACTGTGCATATAAAGTGCTACTTCACTCAGTGGGGTATGCACTTCTCTGAAAGAAGACCTACCTACCCAAAGTAGGCACATCGAGAAACTTTGTGAAGTATTTCACGTAGTGAAGTTTCCTGACTAAGCACACCACTAGTCTAGATGGTTACTGTCCTAACTGTGTTGTGTGTATATCCATGGCACTCCAGTTCCTTACAGACTGGGTTATGTTCACCTAGCAGTCTGATAGATGCACATACTGTTTGAGCTAAGGTCCACTTCTGATCACCAGCTAAGCTCTCAGTGCTCCTCTGTTAATCAGTTAATCTTGTGCATTAGTTAGGTTGTAGTACAGTCACCTGAGCTCCTGTTTCTTCAGTTTATCTTAATTGCTTATAATTAGCAGTTAAGGTAAGAGCTCCCCAGTATGGTTATTTAAAGACAGGATAAAAATACTCTGTGAAAGACTGACCTACTTCTAATAACTGTTTTCCATTTCTGATACTAAAATCTTTCCTTCAGTTATGGTTGCTCTCTAGCTTGTCACAGCAGCATGCTTGACAAGGTAGGAGTATTTCTTCAAGACTTTACTATAATCCTAATAAGCCAACATTACACATAGTATACGTGTGCTGACTGCTATTTTAAAAGGTAGCATCTTTTTCTTACATTGCCATTTGCTGTGCCTGGCTGCTTCCTGTTATGAGTAGAGCTCCATGGGATCCACATTCCTGCAACCCCTAGTCTAGCAGATGCAGTAGAGCATGCATAGCCTCTGAATACTGCATGTTCCCCTGGTGCAGCAGGGCATTCAGAGTGGCACAGGGCCATGCCTGAGCAGTGTCCTCCCTCATGGATCCTCACTGAGCAGCCATGGGTGGAAAGGTATGCCAAAGGTCCCTAGAGGGGGAGAGAGAGAGAGAGAGAGAGAGAGAGGAGGGGGAGACAGAGAAAGAGAGAGAGAGAAAGGCAGTACACAGAAGATCAGGTTAGAGCTCCTGAAGAGCCTAAGTATGAAATGGCTGCCCAAATATATACAGAGTTCTTATCATTTACGGAATCTGCACATATGCACATTACTGGGCACAGCAGGAGCATGCCACATTTAAATCTTCTATGTAAGATGACATCTCATAAAGGCCACTGAAAGGAAAGGATTAAGGAGCTTATATGCTCCCCACCAGTGCCATGAGTGTGAAATTGTTCCATGTTGCTCGCCATACCAGAGGTCCACACCCATGCATGCACACGGTTATCTCCACACAGTGTCCATGCCTTGCCTGTAGTATTGTCTCTTTTCTTACCTGAGGTTTGCTCCTGCATGATGATGGCACCCGGCTCATCCCTGAGAGGTGCCTCCTTCAAGATGGCATCCACCCATGTCTCACTATGGTAGTTGCCTGGCAAGATGGCATCTCCCCACCCTTAAGCAGT
This sequence comes from Neoceratodus forsteri, assembly GCA_016271365.2. Lineage (NCBI taxonomy): Eukaryota > Metazoa > Chordata > Ceratodontiformes > Ceratodontidae > Neoceratodus > Neoceratodus forsteri. The sequence continues at coordinate 77,875,830 of JADMNL010000029.1, read as the reverse complement.
CATCTCTTTCCCCTTAAGCTGTCCAACTCTTGAACCGGAGGTGTATGCACAGTGATTCCCACATATGCACCTCACCCTAAGGCTGCACTGATGCATTATTCCCAGTTCATGTGCAGTCCATGGTCAGCCATATTACACATGGTGAACACTACCACACATGTGTGGTTACCACTTCCAGTAGCAGCCATCTTGGTCATGCCACAGTGCACCAAAAGCAATATCGTTGAGAACAAAGCCACATGTTTGGCAATTGTAAAGGTTACCACAAATGCACTGGCAATTATAACCACAGATAAACATGTTAAGCACTTCAGGCACAGATTGTGGATGGGCTGCAGGTTCACAGTTCCACAAAGAAATGATGGTAGCTGAGTAGCCATGGTGATACAGACCAGCAATTGACATAACATGTTTGATGCTGACTGCTGGGATCACTAGCCAGGGATATGGCACCAAGTGAACCAATGAGTTTTAAACATGGTTGATTGCAACTCTAGCCTGCTCATGACCGCTTAGGATAGGAGCATTATTAAGAAGAACAGAGGAACTATTTCTGTCCATATCATACCTCCTCTTCCCCCACCACCTCTAATGTTTCAGCAGATGGTCAAGAGCAGAAAATGCCTCATCTGCAATATGCCACTTCTGCCTCACCAAACTGCACTGCAGTACCCAACATGTGAAATAGGCAAGTCAGAGTCCTTAAATGAGCAGTCATCCTCCCTCATATTGTTTCCACTGGAGAAAACAAGCTTCAACAAGATGGGATGGTATATTGACCCACTGCATTCATGGTCCAGATTCAACAAAGCCACAGCAGCTATGATGAGAAAGTTAGCAGATGTTCATTTTGTGAACAATGGAGTTCTTGGAGGCCATGTCCAACTCTAAGCCACAGGGTCCAACACAGGTTCCATACAAGTCCACACCACCACACTGACAAATACAGGCACCACACAGCCAGTAAATCCACCTAACCCAGCAAACTCAGAAGTACCAATTCAAGATAAAGAAGGGGAACTGAAACCTGATGAGGACTCAGAGTATGAGTTGGAAGGAGAGGAGGAACCTATAGTAGTAGGCATACGGCAGTAGAGGAACCCTCTCTTACATTTAAACTATGCTCATTCGATGCAGTACCAGAACTCAATAAATCTATTAAGACAACTATGGAATTTGATCTCCTACTGTTTCACCCTGAGAATAAATTGGATCCTCTGATTCAACCAAAACAGAAACAAACTGACTTCTTCCCAATATATCAAGCCTTAAATAAAGTAATCACAAATGAATGGGAAGTGACAGACCCAGCACACATTCTGAAGAGGAGATTACTGGATTGCATGTGTAGTACCAAATCCTGGAGGACAACATAAAGCTGTGGTGCACAGTTTCAGCAGTAGACCTGCAAATTACTGCACCAAGCAAAAAGGCTATACTTCTAGCTGAAGGGACAACTGCACTATAGGATCCAGCAGACTAAAGGAAATGTTAAAGAAGGTGTTTGAAATGACTGGACTAGTGGCCAGGGTGACCATTATGGCTATCTATGCCTCGAGGTCTTAGATAAGATAGTTAGAAGAACTGTCCAAAGGCCTAGCACCCAAGTATCCAGAAGCCAATCTGGCAGATTGCTTGCTGCAAATGGTGAAATACCTTGAGAATGTGGCATTTGACACACTGAAGCTCAAAGCCAGAATGGCAGCAGTAGCAAGCAAAGCAAAAAGGTCACTTTGACTTAAGTAGTGGGAGGCAGACAACAACTCCAAGAGACTGCTACAGAATCTCCCATTTAAAGGTGGACACTCATTTGGTGAAGTCCTCAAAAAGTTCCTCTAACAAAAAGAAAAAGGAAAGGACCTTGCAAAGGACAAGTCTACATCTACGTATCTATCATCATTGTGGAATAGATTTCAGAACAACAGAAACTAATAGAAGTGGAGGTGGGGCAATAATTTTTGTGACTGAGGATACAACAATGCAACAATCAATCAATTGATCAATCTTTATTTTACCAGGTGAAGCACCATTGATCGAGCTCATTTGTAAGGTGGACCTGGACAAATGCATAAAAAGTAAACAGTATACAAAGGAAAAAGATGGGTGTACAATCAAGGAATACAATGTGGAAGTTGACATAAAACATAGTACAGTACTAGGCAAGGTCTATACAGGCAAATATGCAAGAGGCTAAGAAAAAAAATATTGTCAGTATACATTATTATACAGTATGTACATGAACAGTTCAGGAAAAACAAGATCATCACTCTTGGCCAAAATTAACAACAGTTACAATTTTAAAAACAGAGGCAGTGTAGGAAGAAGCAAGTTCAATGGCAATGATGGTAGAAACAACAGGCAGTCTTAGAAATGGCTGCCCAAACTCCAAACACAACACATTCAGTAGCAAAGGACTGTTAGACACCAGCTGAAGGCTGACTAGCACTATTCAAAAGAGTCTGCTGGACCACCATGATGGACAGATGAGTATGGGAAGAAATGTCCCAAGATTATACATTAAAGTAAAGAATCCCCAAATTATGGCAGGAGTTGGATCTGAGTCTAAACAGATTAGTATTAACACCAGGGGTCGCCCACTACAGTTAGAAAGAAAAAGGTTAAAAGTACTAAAAGGGGATATTTCTTCTCTCAGAGGATAGTTAGGCCATGGAACTCACTACCAACATCAGTGGTTATATGTGACAGCAAACAGGCATTCAAACACATGTAACCCCCACCCAGGTATGCCGTTTCCATCTTGACAGCTCTACCTGGTGGGTTGGGTTCGGGGAGAAATATGTCACTCGGCACATTGGCTAGGTTGGCTACTCTGCAACAGGGGCACCCAAGTAACTCCGGACAAAGGAAGCAATAACAGTAATGTCCAATACCAGAAGTGGGATTCTAAAGTGTGGCTTTTATTCACATCCAACAGAATAAACAAAGCATAGATGGACCCCCACGGGGCTACACTCCTGGTAATGCAGATTTATGGAAATCAGAACACATCCTCATTCACTTTAGCCCTCAGGCTCTGAAGCACACTGGGCACAGAGCCCGAACTTGTACGTTGCTCTGGGTTTTCCCTGGTTCGGCTCCCTTGCCAGCCACTTGGACACTTTCCATATAGCATGGAAACATTTACTGGTGGCTCCCTAAACCACCTATGAGCACTTCTGCTCCATACAGGAATCTTCTTCATCAATCTCATGTCTGGGTACTTTCCTCAGGCACTGGCCAAGTACCTGAGAGAAAGCAACAGGTGCCCCAAAGCAAACCCATAGAGGTAAATTTGGTTACTACTGATGGGGGGTCTCCCACCTCTTGCTCCCATAATTCATACCCGGCCATTTCTCTGGACTGTAACACCTCGTCCTTTAAAACACTTTGCTGTGTAGAGTCTTTTTAAATGTATTCACATTCAATCTACTGTCTTTACAACCCATTTGTGCAGAACTTGAACATACTTAATAAGTGGCTGTGTCCATTACTCTAGACCCCCCACAGAGTTAAGCAGTCCAATCCACACATCTTCCAAACTGTACTTGGCTGTCTTTTCCTGACCCCACAGTAACAGTTGCTTTAGTTTCATCTAGTTTCAGGTGAAAACACATTGGCCCTTTAGCAGAGCGAACTCACCCCTTGGTTGCAAGTGCCCCACAGGCGTTTTCTCCTAAAAGAAATCTCGTCCAGAACTTCTGGTGCCTCAGCATGAACTTAAATCAGGCAGCTTCTTTTTCCCTAGCCAGACCAGGGGGGGTTGCCCTTGGAAGCAGGCTGATTCATTCCCCCCATCCCCACAGGGATGGGGCCCTGAACCACTGAAAGCGGTGTCTACCACTTCACTGTGCTCTTCTTGTGTTCCTCTTCAGGTGAGAACACACACCTATTAAAAAAAAATAGCTCTTTGACAGAGCTTAGAGCTCTGCAGGCCTGCTTACAGTAGAGCACCTCTTCTACAGACTGCCACAGACTCTACTGAACTCACTTCAAATTCCCCAACGTTCTACTCTAACCTCCAACTGCAACATTCCAGTGTGGCTTATGCAGCTGCGACAGTTCTAAAATGATATCATCCCTCAGTCTCAGCTGAGACTGAGAACAGAGTGAGACAGTGTGAAATCCATTTAACTGGAGTTTCACAAGCTGCCTTCCCTGCCTACCACTAGGTCTTATTCGGATTCTAGCAACCCTGGGTAACACAGGGGTTACACACAACTTAGATAAACTTATTTTATCAAGCAATTTTGCACATTTGTATGGGTAATAGATAGGAGCTAATTATGGGCATTCATGCTCTGAAGCTCCTCAACCTTTCCTTAGTTATCCATAGAGTTCAAGGAAACACCATTAAGAGGTGGATGATGCTGTCACCCATACCAAAAAGAAAAGCATGTCAAAAACAAGTGAAGTCTTGAGAAAGCTACTTGTTAACAAGGCATGCCAACCAGTTTCAGAGGAAGAGAAAGGAATAGGAATTTAATTCATCTTTTTATGGTCCCAAAGAAGATGGGGGACCTGAGGCCTGTCCTGCATCTAAAATTCCAAAACCAGTTTGTTCTAGTTCAGAAATTCAAGATGGAAACAATTTAATCAATACTAGGAGCCATGTGTCAAGGAGACTTCCTTACATCCATAGATCTCCGGGATATCTATCTCTACATATCCACACTTCAAAAACATATGGTTCCACATTAGAGATGGGCAAAGTGGCCCCAATTCACTCTGCAAAATGAATCACAAAACGAAAGCGGATTCACTGAGTGCTCCGCACTGCGAAGCGGAGTACTTCTCGTTATAATGGGTAACGCGAAGTCCATTGAAAACAATGACTTCACATTACTCCGCCTTCCCAAACCACTACTCCACCTAATCTTAAGGTGAAGTACATTGAAAACAATGTACTTCACCTCACTTTACCTTGTTTTTAAGCTCCGAAGGCGAATTTTGCAGTGGTTCATGGAATTTCAGGTAACATGGGCTCTATATTGTTTTGCACCACCTCAGTTTGGGGTAGTATGTGTAGGAAGCTATAGGAGACAGTTTGCTCTGAGAGCCCTCTGTGATTCAAACCTTCTAAAAGCTGTTAAAAAAGCCTTTTTGAGTAAAGTTTCTTTGCTCAAACTTAATTTCATCCATTGTAGGAAACCCTCCTGTGCTCATATCATCGAGCATTTATTGTTTTTGTGTGGATTTTGAATGTTAATGTACAACATTGAGTCTGTGTAGTAAGAGACAGTGAAAGTGTGTTTTGGGGGAGGGGCGTATCTGTGGTGGTAGATTAACTTGGAGAAAAAGACAGTTCTTTCTGTTTTGGTGATATTTTTCTTGTATAATTGTGTTAATGTACACACAGTAATATTTTCAATAATTATTGCTATTTTTTTGCTGATTGTTGTGGTGCAGCAGTGCATAATTTTAGTTTGTTTAAAATATATGATTATATTATGGACGTTTTCAATTTGCTACGCATTGCTTAGTGTGTGTGTGAGTATGTGTGTGACGTGTGTCATCAAATCAGACACCTTTTATTGTGCCACATAGTAATTTTAGCAATGTGAACCTGCTATCCAATGCAGCTGTGTGAATTTTGTACTTCTTTGTGGTATCTTAACTGGTACTAGTACTAGTGACTGTTACTGCAGCAGTGCAGTACACTGCCCTCCCCCGCATCCCACCCCAAGCGGCAAGGGTATTCTTTTCCATATTTGAATTTCTGATGGTGAGCACTGGTTAGGTGTTGTGCCTTTGCATCTGCATCTCTTCAGTGCACAGCACAATCTTTGTCTGTGCATTTTCATCTCTTTAGGGCTCAATCTCCATCTTTAACTCAAGTCACAGTCATTTCTTTGGCTTCCCTTCAGAGTACTGGACTGGTGTGATGCATAATTCTGCATGATATAATGTACTCATTAATATGCATTTTTAAGTCAGGACCATCATCATGAGTCACTCATGATACAAATCACCGTTCTTCATCATCATGGTCACAAATGCAGTCACAAATCACGATTCACAATCACGTCACGAATCACAACATAAATTTTTTTACTAGTTACTTGGATTATTGTAAGCCTGTTTTGTAATATCTTTCCAGGCTTCACCACCCCACCATTGTACTCATTAATAAGTGTTTTTAAGTCAGGGAGTTTTGTGCTACAGCTCATCAGGGAAGTACAGCCGTAGGCATTCATGTTCCCAATACAGTTCCATATTGGTTATCTCACACTGTTGACACCGATTCACATTCTTCATCATCACAGTCACAAACGCAATCACAAATCATGATTCACAATCATGTCACGAATCACATTAATTTTTTTACTAGTTACTTGTATGTATTGTAAGCCTGTTTTGTAGTATCTCCCACTATTGTACTCATTAATAAGTGTTTTTAAGTCAGGAAGTTTTGTGCTACAGCTCATCAGGGAAGTACAGCCATAGGTATTCATGTTTCCTCCTGTACAGCATGTGAGTTACAGTACTGTAAGTAGTGGTGGGTGAAGTGGACCCAATTTGCTCTGCAAAATGATTCAAGGAGTAACATGGAATCCGTGAAGTACTCCACAATGTGAAGCAGAGTACTTTGCTTCATAATGAGGAATGCAAAGTCCATTGAAACCAATGACTCTGTGTTATTCCGCCTTCCCCAAACCACTTCTCCACCAATTTTAAGGCAAAGTACATTGAAATCAATGTAATTCACATCACTTCATCTTGTAATTGAGCTCCAGATCAAATTCTGCAGTGATTCATGGGATTGCAGGTCACATGGGCTCTAGATTGTTCTGCACAGCCTCAGTTCTGGCCTGGGTATTGTGTGTGTAGTGGTAGCTGTAGATAGTTTGCTCTCAGTGCTCTGCGATTTAAAACCTCTAAAAGCTGTTTAAAATGCCTTTTTGAGTAATTTGTTTTGCTCAAAATTTAGTACATCGATTGTAGGAAACCCTTCTGTGCTCTTATCAATGAGTGTTTATTGTTGTGTGTGGATTTTGAATGTTAATTTAGAACACTCAGTCTGTACTGTGAAGTGTGCTTTGGGAGGGGTGTACCTGTGGTGTAGGTACATTAACTGGGAGAAAAAGGCAGTCTTTCTGTTTTGGTTATATTTTTCTTGTATAACTGTGTTAATGTACACACAGTAATATTTTCAGTAATTCTTGTCATTTTTTTGCTGATTGTTGTGGTGCAGCAGTGTATAATTTGTCTGTTTAAAACATTTGGTTATATAACTAAAGGCTTTCAATTTGCTATGCATTATTTGTGGTGTCTGTGTAAGTGTGAATGTGTATGCGATGTGTGCCATTAAATCAGACACTTTTTATTGTGCCACGGAGTAATTGCAGCAGTGTGAACCTGCTATCCACTGCTCCTGCATGAATTTTTTATACTGCTTTGTGGTATCTTTACTGGTAGTGGATTGTTACTGCCATGCGCTAATCTCCCAACAGGCAAAATGTATTCCTTTCCAGATTTGGATTTGTGACTTATGAGCACTGGATAGGTGTTGTTGTGCCTTTTTGTATGCATCCCTTGAGTGCGCAGCACATCTTAATCTGTCTGTGCATTTGCAGTGCACCATTAATTTTGGGAGACTGCATTTCTTGTTATGCTCTCATTTCACTTTGTCAGCACTGGGGAATTTTTTGGACACAAGACAGTGGCATTTTGGGGATGCACATTATTTCTGATAACTCTGTGTGTGACCACTGCATGCATGACTGAGTGCGCCATTAATTCTGGGGGACTTTGCATTTTATGTTATGCTCTCATTTCACCTTGTTACCACTTGTCAATCTTCTGGGCACAAGACGGATGCATTTTGGGATGCAGAAAAAATCTGGGGACTCTGTGTTACCACTGCACGCATGACTGAGTGTGCCATTAATTCTGGGACACTTTGCATTTCATGTTATGCTCTCATTTCACTTTGTCAGTATGTGTGAATTTTCTGGACACAAGACAGTTGCATTGTGGGGATGCACAATAATTCTGGGGACAGTGTGTGAGTACTGAGCACAAGAGTGAGGGTGCCATTATTTCTGGGACACTTTGCATTTCATGTTATACTCTCATTTCACTTCGTCAGCATTGGGGAATTTTCTGGACACAAGACAGTTGCATTTTGGGACTGGGAATTCTAGTGAGTATGATAAATATTTCTGGAGCCTCAGTAATGTTTACTTTCTGTCATGCTATCGTGAAGTATTTGTCAAAAAGCAGGACTGAGCAGTGCAATTATACTGTGCTAAACTACATTTGTATAGTCCGTCTTCTTTCCTGTGTGTGCAGACACTGTCCAGCGTCAAGTTGCAAACATAAATATATGCTGATGCTGACTTGTTGCACTGTTCATGGTGATGGTATAATGAATAAAGATAAGCATATATAATGTATATCTTATTTGCACCATCAATGGCAGCAAACAAAGTCATATGATATGTTTCAGAGGTATTGGGCCAGTGTGCACCTCAATCACTTGTCACACATATACAGTGCACACATGACTGTGCAAAGATAATAGCACAAAAAATCATGCTTTTAAACAAACCATACCCAACAGACATAAAATATTGCTGAGGCACCCAAAATATTTTATGGTGCACAGACATGTTCAAGTCAGAATATATAACAGGTCCTGCAGTACACTGCTACTACACTGTGCTACCACTGGTGCCGTGTCGTGTTATGGTGTACATCAACTTGCTGAAAAACTGACACTGCCAGTGCAAACTAGAAAGACATATTCCAGAACAAATAATGAAAAGAAGGAATGTGGTAGTACAGTGTGGTGGCAGTGAACTGGACCTTATATATTTTCTGACTTTATAATGTCTGTACACCATGAAATATTTTTGGTGCCTCAGCAATACTTCATGTCTATTAGATGTGGTTTGTTGAAAAGCAGGATTTTTGGTTGATATGATCTCCTAACAAAATATACGTTACATATTCTTATCTTTAGTCTTTATACCATAAACACAGCAACAAGTCAGACAGCAATCAGCATATATATGTTTGCAAGAAACTGGACAGTGTCTGCAGTACATACACAGACAGGAAAGAAGATTGACTGCACACATGCAGTTTAGCACAGTATACTTGCACTGCTCAGTCTGCTTTTCCACAAACACTCCGTGACAGAAAGAAAACATTAATGAGGCACCAAAACAGTGTGCACACACGTAGATACATACACACACACACACACACACACACACACACTCTTAACAGAAGGAAGGAGGGCCAGAATACAAAGTTTCACGCATAGAGAAGGCAACAAAAAAAGGGCATAATTACATACAAGGGTCGTGGATGGTGGAGGAATACATTTTATAACACAGCAAGGAAGGTGTGGTGGGGCACATGGTGTGAGGAAAAACAACTAATGTGGGATCCCATGGTGATCCAGCAGCAGTTCCAGCATGGGCATAATTTGCAACTAATGTCCCTCTATACGATCCAGCCACTGCTCGACAGCACTCACCCTCTCATTGTTCTCTTCAACAGCACTCCAGAGAACTGCCAAGTCAGCCTGCATTACATGCAGTTCTCTGAGGTCCAGACATTCTACAGGCTGACCTGCTGGTGGTGGTGGTGGTGCTGGTGGAGTAGTAGGTGCTGCTCTGACCCTGCTCTTCTTAGGGCCACTGCCATGCACAGCTGCACCCTCTGCCATAGAAGGGTCAGCAGGTGCAGGCATGGCCTGTTCTGTGGTAGTCTGCCACTCCAACTGGTGATAATTGAGCATGTGGGTGCACTGGCCCCCAGTACCCAGGTGAATCCCCTAGGGGTCACGGCACAGCTCCACCTCACATAGGCTGCACCTGACCATGCTGCTGTCCCCCCGATACAGTCAAAAAACTGCCAGACAATGTTTATTTTATTTTATTTTTTTATTTAGTTTTGCAGGTAAGTGCACGAGACAAATCCTGCCTATTTTCAGGCACGACCCGGGGAAGGGGGATACAGATGAATGCCAACTGACCTTGAACCAGAGCTGTTGGTGGTATTTTTAGTGAATTTAGGTGCAGGGAGGACCAGGCACAGGCAGGGGAGGGCCAGATGAACTGGCAGCCAGCTGGTCATGGTGCTCATCAGGGATGGGATCCACACCTGAGCCTGGGGGCACAGGCACATCCTGCTCCACAGGACCTGGTGCTGTACATGGTGGTGGAGGTGGTGGTGGCTCAACTGCCTCAGAGTCAGGAGGCAGTGCTGGTCCTGCTTCCAGGGGGGAACAATCAGAATTTTCGATTGGTCCAACAGAAACCAGTGGCCATGCCTCCCACGCATGTGCACAGTACGATGCCTACCAGTACCATGCTCTCCCAGAGCTGACCCCACCCCAGACATTCCCTCATCCTAGTCCATCTCTCCTACTATGCTCCCTCAGTCCGAGCAATAACTACTCACACTGTCACACAACACACACACAGTCACACAAACACAGACAAACAACTAACTACTTATAAAGGTAAGAAAAATAAATCTACAGAAAGCACAAATTAAGTAAAAAACAGTACAGAAAAGACAAAAAAATATAGCTTTTAAAAAAGCTGTTGGGTCTAAATCAAAGTTTAAATCTGCTCCTCGCTCTGATCTCCAAGTCTCAGCAGTGACAAAACAACACACTCCTCTCTCTCCATCTCCGTCTGCACCGGAGAAAATGAAAGTGTCTGCTTGTATAACTCACTTCCTTCCTTTTCCAGCCTTACTATGGCTAAAGAGCATGGTGAAGTCCATTGAAAACAACGACTTCACCTTGTCATTCTGCCTTAACACAAAGTGGTAATGACAAGGCAGAGTGAGCACTTTCATTGCCCACTAAGCGTACTGAAGTGGCAACGCCAAGTGCCCACTTCGCGGTCACTTCTCTGGCAGAATTTAAATCCTTGCATCTCTATTCCACATCATGGGACAACACTTTCCAATACCAGGCCCTACCATTTGGCCTCCCATCAGCAACAAGAATATTCACAAAGATCTCAGTGGGCATCACAGCAAGTTTACAGGAGCAGGGCATGCACTTAATACCATACCGTGATGACTGGTTAATATGAACCAGATTGCAGAAACAGGTAGGGAGACACAAGATGAGTACTGGAGACTCTGACCTCTCAAAGATGGGTAGTCAACAAACTGAAGAGCTCTCACAGTCCATCCCAGAAGACAGAGCACCTGGGAGTGGAGCTAGACATATTCAAGGGATTGGTGCATCCATCTCTAAAAAGGAGATACAGCATGATAAGACTAGTACAACAACTCAGCATGCATCAGACAGCCACAATGCACTGGTCACACAAGTGCTGAGATGCATGACATCTTTTATAGATCTGGTTCCATGGTCAAGATAGAACATATGCCCACTGCAAATATTATTGGTAAAATATGGTAGAACTGTCCACCAGGATCTCCAAATCACTCAAATGGTGGACAATTCAGGACAACTTTTACAAAGGCATGCCTCTAGAGACTCAACATGATGTGGTTATAGAGACAGATGCCAGTTGTTCTGATGAGAGACTTTCTTTGATCACAGAGTAACACAAGGAAAAAGGCAGACTGCATGGGCCAAGTGGCTCTTATCTGCTGTCAGTTTCTATGTTTCTATGGAAAGTGGGGACAAAAGGAAGCATCACTGCCAACAACACCTGCCAGGAAAATCAATACATTGGGTCAGCCAACAGTACCACAGTTGTGTAAGTCATGAAATGGGGTGGAAGGCAGACCACAGCTCTCATGAAAAAGGTATCCAAGATCATGGGCATCCATGAGGGGAGCACTCTGTTTAATTGTTGCACCTTTTTGGAAAACACTTTACAAAACCAACTTCAATTTCTGTCCCAACTAGTGGTGATTTGTAGTATTACTTCAAAAACTACTCTGTGGAGTATAAATTCAGAACACCAACTTGTATGCTGTATCCAAACTTCAATATTTATTCTTACAGAAAACTATCCATTGCCATGCCATTCTACTCACATATAGATCAGCAGTAAAGTGCAAATAGTGCTCTGGTGCAAGCAGCACTCAGTGCTAGAATCATAAAAATATCCAAAACAGAACCTTCTTCAGCTACTGGCAGCTGTCCCCAGTGCTTCACCTTACTCAAAGGCTTCCTGAGGGGATGTGGTTTAGCTTCTCAGTACCCCTCATTTCAAGCTTTAGCGCTCCACCTCTTTGTGACTTGGTAAAAATTACATCCAATCACAAGAGGGTAATTTCTTTGTTTATGCATAGTGCATTCTCTTAAGGTGCAGCATGAATGTGCTCCTCGTTCCTTTACATTAGTGTCCAGAGCTTAGAGTTTTTGAGGTGATTTGTGGCCCTCATTCCCTTAAAGTGCGGGATACTAAGAAGCTAATGGATATTTTTCTGTATGAATAAATGCTGAAGTCTGGATACAGCATGCAAGCCGGTGTTCTGAATTAATACTCCACAATTCATTCTTTGAAGTATGATTATAAGTCACCACTAGTTGGGACAGCAATTGAACTTGGTATCATTAAGTGGTTTTGAAAAACATGCAAAAAATTAGACAAAACCTCTGAGTCCCCCCCGCCCCACCCCATGAATGCTTGTGTAGTTCCCTAGGGACTTAGTCATCTTCAGGGGAAACGCTAGCCCTATTTTTGTTAGCACTGACCTTTTAATTGGAAACTTTTATCCAAGATCATGACCTGGCCCAAAACAACCTGACACACATAATGGCTATACACCTAGCCAGAAAGTTAAATGCCAAAGCAGACAGGCTAAGCAGGAAGCAAATAAATCTGGAAGAGTGGCAGCTCCAGCTGGAGACTTTCTAACTAATACAGAAGCTCCTGGGTCCCATTCACATGAACCTGATGGCAACCAGCAACAACTGCAAATCAAAATATTTTTTGAGAGTCATGTAGCACAAGTCGATGGGAGTCAATGCCCTGTCTCTAAAGTGGACTTAGGACAGAGGCTACATGTTACCCCTTCTTTCCACTAATACCACACATACTCAAAAGGTGAGGCAATCCAGAAGGCTCATCATTATGATCATACCATAGTGACTCAGATGGGCATGGTTTGTTACAGTGGTGGTGATGGCCAAAGACAGGTGGCACCTCCATTCTGAATACATTAGATAGAACAAACACTTTTCAAAAAACAGAAAGGATGTTCATCATCCCTCAAGCCCATAAGAAGGATATGGCTGTAGCCATGGCTACTATAGCCAGCTGTAAGAAAGTATTAAATGAAGCTTGCAGGAGACACAACATGACACCTATCAAAGGTTTCAGGACCCACTTTGCCAAAGCAGTGGTGACTTCATGGGCTAAAAGAAACTGTTCCTCAGCTACAGAAATGTGAGCAACAGCCGTGTGGGCCACTCGTCATATGTTCACAAAACACTATAGATTGGACACTAACAATACTCAGAGACCTTCCTTTGGAAGTAACGTTTTTGTAGCTGCCACCTTTTTGGGACTGAACACATTTACTCAGACCCACCCACTCTATAGAGTACTGCTTCTTACTTAACCCCATCTGTAAGGAATTGAAGTGCCATGGATATACACACACTTACAATGGTAGCTTACTCAGCTGGTAAAGTGATTATATTACTGTAGTATATGTCCATGGCACTTCAGGGCTCACCCAGACAAATAATCAAACTAGTAAGAGCCACTAAACAGACAAGAAGGTGTGATATCCCGGACTCACCCCGAGGTGACAGATGTATTATACATAATAAAAACTAGACAGAATAAAACTAAGGTCTGGTCTCTGTCTGTGAGAGTGTGGAAGGTTTATTTTCATACCAGTAACAGCTTGGGAAGTATCTAACTGATGAATAGGGGAGCTCTGGGAGCTTAGGTGGTGATAAGGTGTGTCAGCAGGGGAAGTATTACAAGGAGAGGCTGGGATCCCTGAGAATGTACTCTCTGGAGGAGAGGAGGGAGAGAGAGGGGATATGATAGAGATCTTCAAATACTTGAAGGGGATAAATAGTGAATAGGGAAGGTCTCTTCAAGCTAAGAGACAGCCATGCCATAAGTGGGCACAGTTTGAGGCTGGTGCAAGGGAGGTTTAGGGTGGATGTTAGAAAGCATTTCTTTATGGAGAGGGTCATGTCCACATGGAATGTGCTGCTGGAGGAAGAGGTCTCAAAGAAGATGATGGGTGGCTTTAAGAGGACCTGGGATAGGCATAGGGAGAACCCATGGGACCATGGGGGGCAATCAGGGAGGAAAGGAAGACAGGGAGACAGGGTCAAAGGCATAAGCTAGGGACCCTGCAATAATGAGTGGACCCAATAGACAAAATGTTCTTCTTCTGCTGCCTCTTTCATACATTCATAATGTTTATGATCAAAATTTGATCCTAGGTCACATGTTCATCTATCAACCCATCAGGTGAACATAGCCAAGTCTGTAAGGAATGGGAGTGCCATGGATATACACTAACACAATCACCTTACCAAGTGAGTAACCTACCAGTATCTCCCCCATAATATTATCATCCTGTTGACACATGGCACTGGAAGCACTTTTGGTACAGGAGAACAATATGGAATAGGGATGGGCAAACTTTATCTTCTTCCAGTGGAATTCTGGCAAAATGCTGATTTCGCTTTCATGAAATTTCACAAAATTTCCGTGAAACTTTTGTGAAATTTTGCCAAAATTATTATTTTGGCTGTTGCTGTCTAATTTTAAAATGTATTTGTCCAACTTGCACCACATTTAGTATGTTGGCTGCTCCTTTGCCTATGTAGAAATGTACAGATATCTAGCTTTACAAATGACTGTGTTACAAGTCTCCAAACATTCAGAATTTCAAAAATTACAGTTAACTGTGTAAACTAAAGGTGTTTATGCAACTTGCACCACATTTGGAACAGTGACATTACCCATGCCCATACATATGTGTGCCATGTTTCAGATTTCTAGCTGTAAAGATGACTGTGTTATAAGCCTCCGATCTTTCATTAATTTAAAAATTACATTTCGTAATGATGTAAACTGATGAATTTTAAGTCCCTATAAGTTCAAAGCTACATAACAGAATATCACCAGTGTTGTTAGGTTCATTGGCCCTAAATAGTAGGTTTTAAGGCAACCAACATGGTCCAGCATCAGAATGTCATGCTACCATGCTGACATCCCAGGTTCAGAAGCAAACCCCTGGAAGTTGTGTCAGGAGGCAGGTCATAACTAAACCATACAATCTCTGTGTAGCAGTTTCTATGAATCTTCCAAGAAAGTATGCATCTAAGTTTTCAGTTATATAGCTCCAAAGGTGGCTAAGTTGTAATCATAGAAATATTTTCAGAAATGTTCACATGGATATTAAATTGCTAGATGTCAAGCCCCTGTAACTTCCCCACCCTTCATCCAATTTTCAGGAAACTAATTTGGCAAGACTGTAGGGTCTGTACCAGACAACATGCCTGCCACATTTCAGATCCCTAGCTGTAATATAGACTGAGTTGTGGCCAATTAAAGAATTTCAGAAAATTCCTCAAAATTTCATGTATTTTCATGAAAATTCTACGAATTTGGGATTTGCTAATGTCGCCCACCTCTAATATGGAACATGATTTACCCCTTGATTTGACAGTACATTGGAAAAGTAGATGACAGTAATGTAATACAATATTAATACTTTAAATATATATTTTTATTCATATGATAAGAAAATGTAGCTATGGTGGGGGGATAGTCAAACATTTTGTGAGGCGCTAATGCGATTAGTGAGCAGTAAAATGTGATTGCAACAATTTAGCAGTTCCTTCCCCATATTAGATATGCAGGAATAGCAATTGCAAAGTCAGGATCAAGTGATATGCAACAGATATGCAAATGAGGGCTCTGGCCATGCATATCAGATGCAGTCATATATTCAAGGCATTTGCATGCGATCGCAAGTGGATCGTCCACAAAAAGCAGGTGTTGTCCAGTCACAAATCAACACAGGGATGCAGAACACCTGTGCAGGGCACTAGAAAAGGTAGGCAGACCTGTGTGAGACATGTCCAGATACACACCATGCTCTTGCACTGGTTGCTGCTGGAGGTCACTTGACCCGGGGGAAACACGGCATGGGCATAGGTAGCACAAGGGGAAGGAACAAAAGTAAAGAAAGCACACCTGGCATGGGGACACTCAGACAGCAGCCACAAGTTCCTCCACCAGTGTGAGGGTGGTCTGTATTGGTGGGCCACCAACTGTGGTCTGTCTTCACATGTCATAGAATCTCTGCTTCACCTTCTTCATAGAGCAGTCCTCAAAACACTTATCATTGATTGCCTTCATCACCTCCCTCCACGCTGCTGCCCTGCATTAGGAGGGGACACCTCTGTGGAACTGTGCCTCCACAGTAATGGATTCCCCTGCCAACACCTGTTTGGAAAAGAAAGTTATGAGTACATCCTTCACCGGTAATGACATCATCACCCACAGTACTAATAAATGAATATGCCCTCCAGTAATCCTGAGCTTTTGTGGGGTACTGCCTGTGGACAGGAAAGGTTCCAGCCAGACTCAGTCACATGCACAGTTCTGTAGTCCACCACTGAACATGCATGATGGGAGATGCACCACCATGGATTTGTCAACATATGCTGTGTAGCAGCAGGCTTGCCCAACCAGCTGTTAATAGATGCTGTACAGTGGCCTACATGCCTGCTGCAGTGCAGAATATACAAATGCAGTGCTGATGAATGCAGTACACATGGAGGTATAAGGAGTTTGCCAACACCTGTGCACATGCCATCAGCCAGATGTGAATCACCTTGCTGGTGGCTGTTGCACATAGGGAGGTGGAAGTAGAGGGCTGTGGTGGAGGCAGCACTCCTTCCTTCACTGCCCATACACCATGGCATGTGCCCACACACTCACCACCATACATGAACCCCTTCCTGGGGCCATATGCAATCTGTGGTCAGTCAGACATGCACTACTGGTAGACAGCTCTGTGTGTCCTCTGGATGTATGAGTGTGGTCTGCATACAAATAATCTGTATAAAGTGGTGTGGCACTATAGACAAGGGGTTAGATTACAGAGCTGTGGATAATGAGCTTATTGCATCCAGCATACCTGAGATTTTTGCCAAAACATCCACTTGCATACTGTGTGACCCAGAGCATGTCATGTAACCTCCCCAGTACCACCAGTGTCTCCTCTGACTAGAGATTGCCTATTAGGCCCTACCTAGTTAACACAGTAACATATGTCAGGAAAGGCAGATGTTGCTGTCTGTACAATACACAGCTGGCTAACCTAGAAGCCCCTTGTAAATGAACATCAGGTAACTCAGCCCTGTCCTGGTTTATCAAAGCCGTGCAGTGACAACTATAAATCAGTGATGCTGTACACCACTGTACTGGCTACAATAGCTGCCTACCTGCTATTTCCTGTTGCTAAACATACTTCTGCATTGCCTGTCTCAGTCACTGTGCTTCGTGGATGATGACATTCTACAACACATAAGCATAACACAAATTAGTAATGGAACTGTGCACAGCCCCTTTGGGAGGGGTTTAATAATGTTAGTTGTGTCATTGCAACTTACCTTTTTCCAATAAATAGTCATCTATCAAAGTGCTGCTGCTCCAGAGTGCAATGCTAATCAGAGTGGATTGTAAGCCTTGCAGGAGGTACACTGTTATAATGAGGCACTAATGAGCACATAATGATATGCAAATAATGTTTTGCTCCTTGGATGTTAGAATAGATCCATTTGCATGTTACCTTCCAGAATATGGTTAATCACCACTGTTGCTAATGTATTAGCGATCACTAAAGACGATTGTGTCACAATTTTTGTAAACATGTGCTTTGACCAGCTGCAAGCCTTGATGACATCAGGGACATTGCTAATGAGACTGTAACAGACTAGTGTCTCCCAGACATAGCCTGTGCACTGTTACCAGCTTTCTCAACCCTTCAGATGCCTGCAAGGGTACTCCAGTAGCTACCACCACTCAGCATACACACTCTCTTGGGGTATCTCTCTATGTTTGAATCCCACCAGAACTTCTGCTCACACAGTACAGCGCACCTTACCAAAGGGCACAGGACCCACCCCTCTCTGTCACAGCTGAGAACACCTCACTTTAGAAGCAACATATGGTAACTGTAGCCCTCTCTTTGGAGACAGAAACACAGTTTTTGTCAGTTATAACCCAGTTAGCTGTACCTCGGAGGACTCAGTCACAGAAACATGAAGTATATAAGAAGTAATATTTTAATACTTCAAGATATTTACACATATAATACAGGATATGACACTAAGAATATGGGGAACAGCAATGTACTTCCACAGAGATGAAAAGAAAATGTTTTGAACAGTAGAAAAAAAAACCCAGAAAACTCTTATTATGCTTTCTATTTTCCCCAAAGTAAAGAGAGTTTACCCCACAGGGCAGCTTGATGAATCAGAGCAGACTCAAACCTTAGATGTTAACTGTTTGAGGCACCTGAACCTGACTAACATTTTTAGGATCTGGCAAGTCATCCAAACCCTTCAGCACCTAAGCAACCATGACATATCATGCAGTATGTCACTGACATCATAGAGTTGACACTTCGTTTGTATCCTGGAAAACCTCCCATCTGGAAAACTGGTTAAATCTGGATGTTGGCTTTTGTGAACTCATAAACCTTCTCATTGTCCTGAGCCCTATTTGCCCAATCAGGGGTGGCTGCATGGCCAGGGATATAAAAGACCCTGACCGCGTTGACATTTCAGTACCCTTTAGCTGAAAGGAACTCTATGGTTTATCCAAATGTCCCCCTCTCTGACTTCCTTAGGTATTGGCTCCAATAGCATGAAACATTATATTTATTACGCAGTTTCTGTCTCAGCTGAAATACATTTGCAGGTATAGATACGTTCAGATATTTTCTATTATTTCAAGACATATTTAAAGAGATTATCTCTGGTGGCCCATAATGGTACTGCAGGCAGGCTGGGAATTTCTCCAGAGATATCACAGAAATTTCAGGAAATATCTGACCATGTCTATGGCTACAACTGTACTTACAAGAGGTCGAGCTGGTAATAAAATTTAATACAGAAACATGAAAAAAGTACACAAATGTTGTTACATCCCCAGAGAAATTAAAACATAGAGAATAGGGGTGGTGTGTAATGGATTTTACACACACTGAGGCGTTGATGGCATATAAACCCCAGAGTGAAGCTCGAGGGTTTATCCAAGCATCCAACCCCGAGGGTGTGTGCATAATCCTCACACACACCACCCCATATTTTATTTTATATAATTGCTGGGTTAGGCTTTTTTGCCACAGCCAATTATATAAAATAAATGGTCTGGTGTAGCTGCAGTCTAGATGATGTTTAGCTGAGTCCTCGGTCACTTAGCAGCAGTTTACTTTTTCTTGTTTTGTTGTCCCCTTTACGGTGTGATTTTTGTTAGGACATTTTTTTTTTAAATAGTTACTTACTGCCTAGAGATAGTGGCGGCGGTGCGGTTTCAACCGACAAAGAAATCTAGTGGCGAGCGGTGAAATCCCGGAAGAGCTGTAGGTTGGGCATGTGCATAGTGAGGAAAACCTTGTGCATGTTTACCGTTATAAACGCTTCTTTATAACGGCAAATTATACCATGGTTTCCCTATGGGAAAAAGTCTAACCCAGTTATTATAAATTATTTTGCACCACAAAATGAAGCTTGTTATTTATGTGAGCTGGATGGCTCCACCTGCTATATCCTCAGTTCACTCTCTGGGTGAATCCCCTATTAGTTTCTCCTAGCACCTCTCCTACTTAAAAAAAGGGGTACTAACTATTTTATTGACAGCCAGTCCTTGTTGCCATATTGCAATCCACTGTGTTGCATAATGTTCATATTGTAGGACTGCAGCACCAGGCTCCCCCTTAGGAAATAGAGTGCTTTCCACTGGTCCAATGTAGCCATATATGGGGGTTGTCAGTGACCGGGATCTAATTTCCAAACTTTTGTCACTGTGCTATCGACTCTAACTGATGCATTAACAAAGTTTTTTGTAATGAATTTCCCTTCTTTTTGCGAAAGTGTAATGTAACTGGTAACTGGTATGTGTATGTGGGAGCATGGACCCCTACATGCTGCCCATTTTTTGCCTAATGGTATGCAAATGTGAGAGTATGGGCCCTCTGGGCCCTGTGCTCCCACTTACACATAAGTATGGAGCCATACAGCAGCCCCATAGTACTGAAAAGGAACCCTCGTAACACTAATTTGGCAATATCTCAGTAACCGTAGCAACTATGAAAAAAATTCCACTGCAGTTGTACTCATGACTTTGAAACCTCCATGTAGGCTTAGCTGCAAGGAGCAAAAAATCTGTATCTCAAATCGTTTTCGAGATACAGGTGCTGAAAGTAGCCACGAGAGCCGCAATGTCATCCTATGGGAAATTTCTCAAATTTGGAATGCTGTAACTATGGGTCTGTTGAATGTTTTGTGACTGAACTACCAAAAGGTACATTTGTGGACCAGGGCTTGCCACCCTGCAAATTTCAGCCCAAAAGACCCAGACATTTAGAAGCAGTGGGGTGGCAAAGAATTGCTGCTTTGTGGTGTCGTAGTGCCGCAAATTACGACACTTTCGCACAAATTTGTGAAAGAAAAGGCACAACACTTTCATGATTTGCAAAAGTATTGTATCCATTCTGTCGCAACTTGTGACACTACTGGGGGGTCCGATCTCTGAAAAGGCATTTCTGGGGGGGGGATTACCCCCCAAAAAAGGTTGTGCTGTGTTGGTCAGGGCCTGACTATGTAAACACATCTGTCAGTGTTTACCTAGGGGTCCCAAATTTAAATGCCAGACATTTTTCTGTCTTGCTAACTGAAAACAAGATAGCCACTGCATGACAATAAAAGGGCCTTGGCAATAGTAAAATGTACTGGCGTCAGCTTTCAAGAGGCACATATATTTTATTCCCATTGACTATAATGGAGAATTTAAAACTTGAATAACTTTTGAATGAATTAATATTTTTTCACCAGATCTTCAAAACGCACATCAATGACCCAGATTGCATCATTCCTAATGATTTCAGACCAGACTGACAAATCATTTGGGCTATAGCCCCAAGCAAAAAAAATGCCAAAACCCCATTTTTGTTCGATTTTGGACTCTGCTGCTCTGTAACTGCTTATCCACCCATAATGCAACTTGGTAAATCCATAGATCTATGATGCCCCACCACGCATACAAGATTTCAGGCAAATCCATCCTACAGTTGCAAAGTTATAAAAGTGCAAAAATGTGACTTTAACATAGAAGTGGCCGGGCAAACGTAACAATGGCTGCACTACCGTGCAGCTGTAATGTTACACTGTATAATTGTGAAAATACCAGCACACAGACTAGACATTGAGCTGTTGTAGTATACTCCAGACATGTAAGCATAGTACCATGTTGTAGTGTGATCATGCTGTTGTACGCATATTGGGACAAATTCCCTTTCACAGGAGAGTGCTGTTATAATTTATTAATTAAATGCACTTTATTGTAAGGTTTTTTTTTAAATGAGGCAGGTATTTCAACAGAATAAACAACAAAAACAAACAAAACCCTCTATCACTGGGTAGCACCAGGTTCAGTCATAATTACAGAAATAAGAATATGTAGTATAGTGCAGATATTGTATACATTTTATAACCCCTCAAAATGCAACTAGTCCTGGATGATGCAGATACAGAAATCAGCTCACAGAAATTTCAAAAAGAGGAAACATCAGTGTAATTGATAAAGTAAAGCACTGGACACCTATGGCTAGCTCAATGCTAAAAAAAAAGTGCTTGTTCAAGCTCCATAAGTGTGCAAAAGTAATTCCAATGCTTATGAAAACTTGCAATCTTGTTATAGTGTATGGTTGAATGCGGTTGTGTAAGGAAATCCATACACCCCAAAAAGTTGTTCTGCTGCAGTAGTGACGTCCTCACTAACGCAGAACGACTTTTCATTCTGTGATAATGAGGATGTCATGATACAAAGGGCTACAGCAGATGTCGGGATCCGTCCCTTGCTCTGTGAGAGGGGTGCATGAGTGTGTTGGGCAGTGTCAGTTGTGAACCAAGGGCATCGTCGGAACCGAGTGAAAATATAGAAAAGTGAGTGTCTTTTTGTCTTTTTTTCGGGCACCATACATTATATAGAACAGTGTATGGTTACCCATACACTACTCAGTTATTCTTTCACCTCGTAGATGCAATGCTGACTTGGAGACCTCTTGAGCTTTGTTCTCGAGGTCATCAGTCAGCATTGTATCCACTCGGTGGAAGAATAGCCTTGTAGTGTATGGTTACCCATACACTATCCTATATGTTTAGACTAGCAATTGATTTTTTTCTGCACATAAGACAAACATTAACTCCACATACCATTCATGATAAGTAGGAGAGTATTTGTCTCTGCAGTGTCAGAGAATAACCTTTTTGGCACAGACTGATATTAAAGCCATATAATAATTTTAAATGCCAACTATGCATTGAGAGTAATCACTGATTATACAAATTTCTGGCATGAAAGCATCTTTCAAACCAAGGATTGGATCCAAGATAGACTTAAAGAGCTACTGGTACCAAAATAGGCAGACAGGAAAGTAATATAGATTTTAAGAAGTAGTCAGTTGTAACTTTTTATTTTTGAAGTATTCTTCTTTTTCCTTTTGGTCATTAGAGTGTTTTCTATGTAACAGTATTGTGCTGAGTGTGTGGAACAGCTCTCAGCCAGTCAGCTGACATATCTTTCTCTGTCTCCATCACTACATTATCAGCATTGTGATTTCACTGACAGTGACATCACATGTGACTGACCTGGCAACTACTGAGTGGCTGTACCTAAGCAACAGTGATGTCACAGTCAGTGAGGTCATAATGCTGATGATGTAGTGTGGAGAATAGAGATAGCTATGTTAGCTGTCACTGTCAGGCAGATTTCTGTCCCATACATCACACCTACTGACATCATGTAAACAGTCCTCTAATTAACCAAATGAGGAGATCACGTGATGTGCTTGGCGGGCTAGCAGCAAGTCATCTAAGCTCCCGCTCCACCTCCGGTAATTTTAATTATTCCAACGGTATCCCAGCTCACAAACCCACCGTAGACACACCTACCCAGTGTTACTATTAGGTCCAGGATACCGCTGGAAAAGATCGTTACAGCTATCGACAAGCAGAAAGCCTCAAAATGGACTCGGAGATGAAGGCCTCCTTACCCAGGCATACTCCGCCAGTTTCACCGGACAAGCAGGCCAAAAAGGCCAAACAGCACCAACAGACACCTTCGGCTAAACAATTGAGTGCCCTTTCCACGTCAACCCCTTTATCTGAGGAGCGCTTTTTGGAGGAAATGCACCCTTTCAAGGAATCTTTGCTGGAATTAATGGTTGAATTAAGGAGTCTCCGCGGCGTGATGGCTACTACAAAGCAGCGTGTTACAGATAACGAAGTGCGTATCTGCTCAATGGAATCCTGGTGCGAGAAAATGGACCCAGAACTGATCAAGTTGAGGCAGCAAGTTGCCAAATTGCAGCAAAAAACAGAAGATTTGGAAGGTCGCTGTAGGCGAAATAACATTTTAATCCATGGCCTCCTAGAGGGAACAGAAGGTTCCTCCCCCATTACCTTCATTCAATCCTTGCTGGTCAAGATAATAGGCCCCTCGCCGCACAATCCAATCTATGTAATCAAAAGGGCTCACAGGTCATTGCGACCTAGACCTAAGGCGTCAGCCCCTCCCAGGCCTATAATTATTAAAATGCTGAATTACCTGGAGCGACAGCACATACTTTTGAAGGTGAAGGATCTGCAATCTATTACTTGGGAAGGGAAAAAACTGCGCATTACCCAGGACCTGCCACTGGAAACCTGCCAACGAAGGGCCACCTTTCACCCTGTGGTTACCAAATTAATAGCTGCGGGTATTAAGTTTAAAATGTCCTACCCTGTTCGTCTTCAGGTCCTAATAGAAGGGAAATGGCATTCATATGAGGCAGTCTCCCATGCTCAGGGAGATCTAGCCCAGATGCTTCCTTCTTTATTTAAGGTTTCCTGAAATAATAATAATTGAAGGCTGAGAGAGAATAACCGGAGATTTATAAGGATATTTGGCCAGTAATATCTAGAGTACTGTTGTGTCATATCACATTTTGCTTCATTACCTTTCGTGGAGTTAAGCATCCCCTACCTTGCAGAGAGGAGGATAAATCCATGCTGACTGCCTTATTTCCCTGAATCGATTTGTCGCTGAAGAAACTTGTTGCATAATAGTATGTTTAGTCCTGGCAAGCTCCGCATAGACTTTAAAACTGGAACCTATAGTTTGGGATGCATATTTCTGGGGGGACTCGATATTAGGTCGCTCTACTGTGTGGTCTGTCCCTCACGAATCCAGTTCCTCAGGGAAACACCACCTTAAACTGAAATGGCCCACTCGTTTTATCTTGGTTCAACTGAAGGACTTTAAGTTCGGATAACTTAAGGCAGCAGCTTCTCTGATTCGAGGCTTGTCTTTGGCAAATTGATCCAATTGATTTGAACTAAATAAAGTTAAAATAAATCCTGGGTGAAGAAGGGAGGAGTGAGGGGAAAGATGGTGGGATAAAGGAAGGAAAAAGAAGAGAAAAGAAATAAATAAATAAGAATCTATGTGACCCACTCTTTCTCTCGCTCCCCCTCCTTTTTTTTTTGTTTGTTTCCTGTTTACTTGTCTCTCTCCTTCAATGTTTAGTGATGGTAATTATGGTGGGTTCGGGGGTGGAGGGTGGAGGGCGGATGGAATGGGGCTGACCATGCCCAACCACACGTACTGGAGCATAGGGAGGGTTTTCCTAGCTTACCTCATAGGAGCAAATCTTTTCTTTTCCACAATAAAAATAGAAACTCAGTTTATTAAACCACAGTGTGGGACAAAGGCACTAATGTGGCAGTATTTAATTAATTTTAGTTTAGATCTTGGTTACCGATTGCTTGTAGCTGCATCTATGAGGGGGAAGTGTGCTAGGATAGTAATAATAGGGATAAATATGACAAGATTTTGGTTACAGGGGGTTAAGAATTATATGTTTACTGTACATAGTTATCAGTGGGTAGAATTGGGGGGGGAAGTAAACTTTCTAGAATTTCTCCTTGGGATGCTCTAAACCTAGCTATAGGGGGTTTTTGGGGTACTAGGTACATTTACTTCTTTGCATATGGGTTAACTGATTATAAGGTGTGGATGTATATTAATATTATTTTGGGGGGCAGGCATAAGTATGGGGGGGTGCTGTGGTGCATATTTTGGGGTTGACCAGACTGGAGGTTATGCTAGCTAAGTTAGTACAAGATGGCAAGTAATCTTGTTAAATTTCTTTCATGGAATGTGAGAGGAGCCCGCACACCTATCAAGAAAATGCAAATACTGAAGCACATAGACCTATTACAAGCTAAAATTTCTTTTATTCAAGAGACCCACCTTTTACCCAATGAAGCCATTAGCTTACGTAAGAGAGGGATTGGTCAAGTTTTTGCTTCGGGCGGGTCATCTAATACAGGGGGAACAGCTATTCTTATACACCGTTCAGTAGCTTTTCAAGCTAAAAATATTATTATTGACCCCGCAGGAAGATACACTATAGTAAATGGTATCTTAGATCATGCTGAGATAGTACTGGGGAGCTTTTATGGTCCCATTGGAGGAACCCAGATTTTTTTATAATGTTGTTAGATAAATTACGCACTTTTATGTCCATACCGATGATACTTGAGGGATTGGAACCTGCCTCCCATGCAGGATCTGGATAAATCTAACCTGCATTTAAACCTCCTTCTATAGCCCAAAAGGCGCTTCAGATTTTATGGATTCATTGGGATTATGTGATCCATGGAGATTGCAAAATCCAGTAACCCGTTATTTTACTTTT
Organism: Neoceratodus forsteri; assembly: GCA_016271365.2. Lineage (NCBI taxonomy): Eukaryota > Metazoa > Chordata > Ceratodontiformes > Ceratodontidae > Neoceratodus > Neoceratodus forsteri. The sequence continues at coordinate 77,849,922 of JADMNL010000029.1, read as the reverse complement.
CAATCCGCGGTGCACTCTACGTGGTCCAGGTTAGACTATATTTTATGCAGTAACTCTCTGTTACAGGGTATGTGCGATTCCAGCATAGAATCTATAGTGGTATCAGACCATGCAGCAGTTTGGGTGACTGTGATCATTGATAAGAATTTTAATAGAGATTTAATCTGGCGGTTAAATAACCAACTTTTAAAGGATGACTATATTGTCTCTAGAATTTCTGACTTGATTCAATTTTTTGTTACCTCTAATCAAGGGTCAGTCGCTCAGGTTGACCATGAATGGTGCGTGTTAAAATGTTACTTAAGAGGAGAATTCATCCGTTTGACCTCTACCCATAAGAGAAAGAATGAAGCTAAAGCTATTGCACTCCTGGCTCAAATTAAATCCCTAGAACATTCCCTTTCCTCTTCTTCCTCACCAGATTCCCTTGAAACCCTTTTATCTTTAAGGAACCAATACTCTCTTCTGCTTCAAGAAAGAGCCGAATTTGCTATCTTGAGAACTCGGGCAAAGTACATCGAGTATGGTGAAAAAGCTAGTCACCTTCTAGCATTGAGGCTAAGAAAACTGGAGACCTCTAGAATAATAAACTCAATAGAAGACCCCACAGGGAAATTAAACCCGCCCTAGAGAAGTGGTATCGGTGCTCAAGCACTATTTCTTCGTTATATAACAAGGTCACCCTGCTCCTTCCTCAGACAAGATGTTGAGCTATTTAGCATCAATTCCTTTGCCTATGATCACTCCTGAACAGCAATTACTGCTGACCTCTCCTTTCTATCCAAGAGATACTGGCAGCGATTAAAGATCTGGCCCCAGACAAAACCCCTGGTCCTGATGGTCTGCCTTCAAACTTTTATAAGCAGTTTGCCAAGGATTTAGCACCAATCCTGCTCCGCCTGTACCAATACTTACTTTCAGGGAATGCACAGGACCCAACACTTTCAGAAGCCCTAATTATCCTTCTTCTTAAACCAGGTAAATCAGCTCATCTCCCATCTAGTTACCGCCCCATTTCCCTATTGAATTGCGATATTAAAATTCTCACCAAAATGCTGGCTAAGAGGGTGGAGCAGGTCTGGATTCCTTTACTCAGCCCAGAACAAATAGGTTTTGTTGCCAATAGAACCCCAGTAGACCATCATCGAAAACTACAATATAACATCAGTGCAGCTAAATCATCAATCATGCCAATAGCCCTAGTCTCCTTAGACGTGGAAAAAGCATTCGATAGGGTAGACTGGGTCTTTCTTTGGGCAACGTTGCAAACCATGGGCTTCCCCCTTTATTTATAAAATGGGTGCAGGTGTTGTATTCCTCACCCAGAGCTAGATTGTATTGTAACGGGATTCTATCTGAATTCTTCCCTCACCTCAGGTAACACAGGTTGTCCGCTTCCTTTTTATTCAATTTATATCTTGAACCCCTCTTAGGCGCTTAAATCTATCTCCATTAATTACAGGTATTCTATAGCTAACAGCATTACCAAACTTTCAGTGTTTGCTGATGATGTTCTCCTTCACCTTTCAAACCCAGTTCCCTCCTTAAAAGAGGCCTTGAAAATAATTGAAGACTTTGGTAAGTACTCAAACTATAAACTTATTATTAGTAAGACAGAGATCTTTCCTCTTAATCATTTTACTCATAGTTCAGATTTTACTCACTTTGGGATGAAATGGGCTCTGGGTTTCATCAAATATTTAGGGATTTACGTTACTTTAACTTCATCTTTATCACGGAGACTGAATTTGGAAGATTTATGGCATGATATCCAACAGGATTTGGCGAGATGGTCGAAATTGCCGTTATCGCTCTGGGGCAGAATTAATATTATTAAAATGAACGTTTTACCCAGAATTTTCATCCCTGAATATGTTGAACGTATGGTTACCAGTATCCTACTTTCAATGTATTCATTCAGGAATAAACTCATTTATTTGGAATAATAAATCAGTTAGAAAATCCTACCATAAGTTATCCCTACCTAAAGATTTTGGGGGGCTCCGTCTTCCTAATTTTTTATTATATTATTGGGCTTCCCATTTAAATAAATGTGGAAAATAGATGTCCTCATCTGATCCCCTTGCTTGTCAAGAATATAGCCCAATATGGTTACAGGTCGAATTTGACCTTCTAAAAGCCCATAATATTATCCCAATGTCCTTGTTCTACATATCAAAAAAATATCCCCACAACACTTCAATCTTACCGCTGGGATTTCTTCTAGGGTGGTCTTCAAATGTTTAAGTATTTTAAAGTTTCTCAACTTGGACTTTTCTCAACCTGTCTGTGCAAATCCCAATTTATGGATAAGTAATTCGATGATAGCCAGAGGATGGCTGCCATCTCTCTCGGAATGTAAGGTGGGCGATTTCTACTCTTCAGATTGTCTTCTCCCTATAGAAGGAAACCTAGCAAAATTTAAATGGCCGATAAATGTAGTCTTTAAAATTATTCAACTCAGGCACCTTTTAACTAGAAGATTTGGGTGCAATGCTAAAGTCTCTCATCTTGCTGATTTTTCCCACCAAATTTCTATAATAGTTAATAAACCGCATGGTGTCTCCAAGTTGTATAATTTACTTTGTACATTCCCAGAAGTCCCGTCAATTGCTGGTTCTAAAATTTGGCAAAGTCTATATCTAGATAGAGATATTGATTGGCACAACATATGGAGAGACCTCTATATTTATCATACCCAAGATAGATACAGGATTACGCAATATTGTATTTTGAATAATCTTTATTATACCCCTGTTAAGTTAGTGCAATGAAACGTATATCTTTGTCAACATGTTTCTAGATGTAACAAAGAGGAGGGCTCTTTGCTGCACATTTTGTGGTTGTGTGAATTAGTATCTCCTTTATGGAAACAAATACAATCTAATCTTGATCCAGTGCTAGGGTTACATGGATTATTTTCCCCTAAAACTTGTATTTTTGGTGATTACTCAGAAATACAGGTGAAAGAAAGGAGATATCATTTGGCTTTAATATCAATGGCGGTAAAAAAATTAGTACTTAGGCACTGGAAAGACCAAGTTAAATTAACGTATACGGAGTTGGCTTCATGAGCTCTCTTTTGCACTTCGTGCTGAGAATCTGATAGCGCAAGTAAACCGCCATTTACTTTCTTTTACAAAAAAATGGGGAAAGTTGTATGCCCTCTACTTTAATAAGGTCTAAGTGTTAAATAGGTTGCGGACTCCTCCATGATGTTATGCTTCTATGTTTCTATGTTCCTTATTTTTCCTTCAATTACTTCTCTTTCCACTAGTTGAAGAGGGAAGAGAACCTCACGGTTATTCTGCGGATGACTTATGATGTCTTTCCTTTTGTTGCCGCAATGATCTACATGGCTATATGTATGGTAATTAAAATGCACCACAGCGTAGGGAGGGGGGAAATTAAGGGAGGGGGGAATCTCTGACATGATATATATTCTCTTACAAATTATGTTATTTCGTTGTCTCTTTCTTTTTCTAGTGATTTTGTGGTTCTAATTGGTAATAAAATACATTAAATAAAAAAAAAAATAATTAACCAAATGAAAGTGAAAAAGTACCTCAGATATAAAAGGTAATGGTTGGCTGCTTTTAAAAACTAATATTAGTTTTAGGCAGTACACTAGCTCTTGAATAGAGGCCCAGAAAGCTGGGAAAAAGAGAGCAATGCCATAGCATGTACAAAAAGGTGCCAGGCGCTGTATTGCATCTGGTACAGTGGTCACTGGGGAGTCTTTGCATCTTGTGCAGCTTGATGGAGTAAGGTCCAGTGGAATCCATTTAAGTGCACACCCATTTTGCCAGGCTAAAATGTGCAATTAAGTGGTTTGCATTAATTAAGCAATAATGCATGACAGGGTGTGTGTTGTGCTGGGATAACATCACGCCTGGGGTGATTAGGCATGAGGCCGCAGGCTGAGTGCGACTAATCACCCCAGAAGTGACGTTATCCCAGCACAACACACACCCTGGAGTGCATCGTTGCTATTATACAATGGCTCGTTTGTAAAATTTAATAAAAATAGATTAAAAATATGTTTAAAATGTGTTTTATTACTGATTTTTTCCATTGAGTAGGAATACATAATGGAAAAGTAGTGCAGTTCTATTATTTTATCATTAGGTGGTGCTGCATTTGATTCTTGACTTCAATGACCCCCCACGCACCACACCACACACACAGAGACACACTCATTAGGACTGTGCACTTTCGGTTTTGTAGTTATATTGCGTGTCTCTGTTGTTTATCTCCGTTTCCCGCTTTTGTCCCCTTGAAGTTGTAGATTGCCCACACACACACAAAATGGTCTCAGAATTGCAGCGTCCCCCCCCCAGTTCTCATCCTCGCAAACGGCAATCGAGTAAGCAAGTGAAGCACAGTATGCTTCTGTAATGTACGCGCGCTCACTCTTATGAGGTGAAGTGTGGGCAATGCTGTTGAAGGCAGTTTTCATTTTAAGTTTGCGGTCGTCATCCACATTGAGTCCCTGTATCCTGTTCATCTGTTTTCTGGATGGTGAGTTTATAGCGAGAGAAAATTGCAGAAAAAGCGAGTGAATGGAGTAATGAGCGAGTACACGGACTCGTAGCATTCTAGGCAGAGCACCGACTGTGAACAGTGAAGCCGATCGCATTGGCAGCTTCATGTGACATTGTTTTGTTTTTTGTTTGTTGAAAAGATCACGGGAATAATTGTATTAGGTTTTGTGGGGCTTTATCTTGTGCCATTTGTTAGGGGTTTTGGTGAGTTTGTAAGCTTTTGAGAAGGTTGGATTTAAAAAAAAAAATGATGAAGTACAGTACTGGCAAACTTTACTTCTGACATGCCAAGTGTGGGCAACTTGTAAATGGCCATCGGAGTGATTTTTTTGACATTTGATGCGTCCATGTGTGTGCTGGGACTAGACCCGTTGTACTGGGATAGCATCACGGGTCCAGTCCCAGTCTGACCAATCAGAGTTCAGGAAATTTTTTGCCATTGTATAATCTAAAATTATAAGTAAATATAGGGCCACTATTGAAAAAGACATGGACACTAGTTTTGCCTATCATCGTTGTTGGTGTTTCCCTCCAAGCCTGCTGGTAGGGCATGAGTGGAAAGGCCAGCTGGTCTCCCCCAGCTTCCCACCTAGAAACAGCGTAAGACCACATCAGATGGGTGAATGCTAGTCTTTCAGTATCTGAAGCAGTCTCTGTCCATGCTGATAAATGTTGCAATAATCTACCAGATTCTCCTCATAACACAATAAGTAATTCTGTTTTTAAGAGTCAGCTAAGGTTCCATTTTGCAAAATTGTTGGACTGTAAATCTTTTACTTGAACTTGAATGTGTCACTTTAAGCTAACCCTGCATATTGCATGAGTTATTTGTAACATTATTAACATCTTATGGCTGCTTGTAATAACGTCCCTGGGTCATTCCTGAAAATGGGCCTTTGGCTCAGTGTTCTTACCTGGTAAATAAATGTTAAAAAAAATGTTAAATAAAACAGAACAGTGATTATTCAGGTGTCTGCTGAGTGTGAGTTGGCATTATTTTTCTCCCTGTGACACAATATAAACATAAATGACATTTCTGTCTTTTCAGCGATTTATCCAAACACTTGGAGTAAACTAGCCCCATATTGTCACCCAGATGTACAGCTTTTAAAAAAATAATCAGTCTGTTTATGGGGGGCATCATGAGCATGTGGCAGAAAACCATCTTAATAAGGGAGCTTCAACTTCATCACTTTTAGCACCATGTCAGTGTTTGTTCTCTGACTTCTCAGCAGGCTGTGGATAAATCTATGCTGAAATTGGCAGCAACATCAGACCATTTTACATTTGATAACATTTGCTGTAGCAGTTCTATTTTCTGGCCTAGGGTGAGCATTACCTTCTTTCTCTCTACATTGTTTCTAAGCCCCTCCTGGTGAGACTGAAGATAAACTGTTAAGTACAGGTAACAATCATACCTGTTAGATTAAATGGGCAGACTAGGTGGGCCAAGCGGTCCTTATCTGCTGTCAAAATCTATGTTTCTATGTTAGCACCCTGTTGTGCATTTAACAGGAACAACTAATGCAGGACTAGTGGTATGGTGCTAGTGTGAAAATGTGCTCTTAAACAAAATTTGCACTTAACCAGTGTGCATTAAACTGAAATTATTAATATGGATCTCTATGCAAAAAAATCAGGAAATGAAAAAAGTATGCACTGATCAAAAATGTACCCTTATCAGGATTGCATTTAAGTGAAATCCACTGTATATGTTATGCAGTATTTTTAATTGCATTAACCTATACATGTCAAATTTGACATATATGTTCAAATTTCTCCAAATATGGGACAGATCATAGCCACCATCAGACTTAGCCAATGCTTATGCCCAGTAAAGTGCCAACCCATCAGCTTTATCTTTGGTGCAGGCATATATCCTCAAGTAAAGATGAGTGATAGGGTGAGGTTGGACTCTGGAGTCCACTAAAGGCAACAGTTGGACACCATGATCAGAGGACCAGGAGTGGCTCCAGATATGGTAGGCTGAGGCTTGGATAATCTGGACGAAAGGAAAAGTCATGGAGGCTGGTACAGTAACTGATGTCTGGCAGAAAATTAAGAAAATCCTGGGATTTGGTTGTCCACCAGAAAGTGAGCCACTATTAAAGGGAAAGCCCCACTCAGAAACCTGAGGCTGGGACCAGGAAGGATGAGAGGGTCCTCCAGAATGGAGCCCCAGGGAAGGGAGGCAGGGAACCCCAGAGGAGGAGGAGGAAGTTTCTCCTAGTGGGGGACTCTGTTGTCCAGGAAGTGGAGTTAGGGTCACCTAGCAGGAGAGAGAGATAGGTCAAGTGCCTCCCAGGAAGTGCCTCATGGAGGGATGGGAAGCAGATCCATAGGCTTGCTATGCAATAGCTAGGAGGGAGCAGCTGGATGTCATTGTCCACCTGTGGACCAATGACCTGACCAGGATAAGGGTGGAGTTAGCCAGAGTCCATGAAGTTTTCAGGAAGCTGGTAGGAAACCTGGAACAGATAGCACACTCTGTCTCATTCTCAGAGATGCTACCTGTTCAGGGCACAGGGGAAGCTAGGACACTCCACATCCACGCCTTTAGCTCCTGGTTGAAGGATTGGTGTGGAAAGGAGGGTTTTGGCTTCATAGGGGACTAGGATCTGACCTAGGCAGATGCAGATGGAAGGCTAGGTTTGCTGGCCAAGGCACCTAGCTTCACCTGAGCTCTTTCCTTCTAGCTTGCTTGAAAGGACAGAACTAAAAACCTTACCAGAGTAAGGGAAAGGCTTAAGACTTTTGGCTAGGCAGGTTTACTGTGTGTTGTTGTTTTTATTTTGTACACACAGGGATTGTTACTGTTTGTTGCTAACATTGTATTGCTTTATTTTTCTCTGATTCACATTGCTGTTGCTGGGTATACCTGCTGCTGCATTGTTACAAGGTGTGCCTACAGGTGTGTGCTAACAGATTACTACTGTAATCTTCTGATTCAAATAGTGTTTTTGCAAGGTATATCTTCTGTTACTGCTTTATTTTTCTCTGTAGCAAAGTGTTTCTTACAGGGTATATCTTCTGTGAAATTATTACAGGTGGTGCTTACATTTTTATGACTTTTTAACATTAGGCTAAGCAAAATTAATGTTTGCCCCTATTTCATTTATTTATTTTTTGCTGAAAAGTTTTTTTTTGTCTCAGAGGTGTTGCAGTCTCCTTCTCACATTGAAGACAGGAAGAGTGAGAAAGCAGCCACAGCTTCCTTGAATCAAGGAGGTTATTTTCTAGACTACACTGAACTGAATTATTACTTTTTGGACCTGTGTAAGTAACTAGTATTGATTCTGTTTTTGGGGTAGACTTTTCTTAGTTTTAACTTTAACTTTCCAGGGAGTAACTGTAGCTGGGAGATATTTGCAGTCAGTTGTGACTAAACCTGTTACTTAGCCTTTGTGAAATAGGTGTCTGAAAGGAAGGAAGGCACTCCCTGAGGTGGAGGATAAGAGTTGTAGGTGATTGTTTCTGGACAGCATAGGTTTACTCCACCCACCCTTCCCTCACCCCACCTGCCCCAAGCGCATAACTTCTTTTATAGCAGTGGCTCTGACATCACTTCCTCAAAACTGCTAACAACATACACTGGTTCATATCCTTAAAGGCACAGCAAACTGAATAGGGAGTAGAGACACTCACAAGCTTGCACACACTAAAACAAAAACAAAAAACAAAAAAGCATCTGTAACTGGAAGGGACACAGACATGTGGAGAGTGGTGCAATGCACTGGCTGTGGAGCAGCAGTCTTCCGGGAGACATTCTGGAAACTGTGCTGCTGCCCTATTTGCAGGCACCTCTCTGGTCTGAGGGAGGAGGTTGTTCACCTCTATGCTGACCTGGCAAGGATTCAGGAAACCTGCTCCCCCACCCAGGGACCACCCAGGCCACTGCCACTTCCTCAGAGGTTGCCAAGAAAGAGGAGTGGTTGGACCACAGTGGGCTCAGGGAGGGTGAGGGTGGTGGAACAGAGGTGCATCCCTCCAGTTGTGCTTCTCCACAATTCATTCACCACTCTGGTGAAGCATGGTTCCTCTATGGAGGCACCTGCAGTGGAGACCAAGGAGGATGCTGGGAACCTCCACAATGGAGACCCACAGTAGGGTGGCCCAGGACCCCAAAGGGGAAGGAAACAACACCTGGTGGGGGACTCAATTGTTAGGGGGTAGAACTGGGGGAAGGAGGGGAAAGGGAGGTAGGGTGCCTGCCCAGTGCCAAGGCTTGGAGGGACAGGAAACAAATCCTCAGGCTCATAGGAGCAGCGGCAAGGGGGAGGGAGCTGAATGTCATTATCCACCTAGGGATGAATGACCTGGCTGAGAATGGGATCAGAGCAGTGCAACAGGAGTTTGTGGAGTTGGGGAGGGCCTTAGACAAGTAGCACACATGGTAGCCTTCTTGGAAGTGCTACCTGTCTATGGCATGGATGAGGCTAGGGCACTCTGCACCATGGGATTCAATGACTGGTTGAAAAGCTGGTGCAGAGCTCAGGGATTTGGCTTCATTGGGGACTGGAGCTCCACCTGGATGGATGCAGGCCTATACAGGCTTGATGGTCTGCATCTATCCTGGAGGGGAACCAGGATCCTAGGTGATAGGTTTAAATGCTTCAGTGGCAAGTATTTAAACTAGCCAAGGGGGGAGGCACTGAAGAGGAGAAGGGAAATCCTAGTCCCCCCAAAAAATCAGGGTAATTAGTGAGGTAAACACCAAAATAGAGCAGTCAATAGGGAGACTGGCAGGGCTAAATAGAGACAAAGACAAAGGCAGTAGGGACAGGGATGGGGCAAAAAGAAATAAAGCCATAAAAAATAGAGGGTAATGAGTACCAATGCCCGTAGTCTAGGTAAAAAGTTCCCTGAAATTGTGGCCTTGATGGAAGAGGGATGCCTGGATATTGTGGCAGTCACAGAAACATGGTACACAGAGAACCATGACTGGGATGTCAAAATACCAGGGTACACAATCTACAGGAAGGACAGGGAGGGAAGAAGAGGAGGGGGAGTAGCTCTCTATGTAAGGGAAGGGATAAAATCAACAGAGCTAAATGGTAAACAGGGAGGAGAGGAGACACTGTGGGTCACCCTGGAGACTGCAAATGGCTCCACAATCCGCACGGGGTTGTATACAGACCCCTGTCTCAGGGGGAGGAAATGGACAAGGAAATGATAGACGGCATCCTTGGGATTGCAGAGAAAGGGGAGATATTGCTGATGGGGGACCTGAATATGCCAGATGTTGACTGGGGCACCTTTGGTGCAGCCACATCCAAGAGCAGGGCCATTCTCAATACCCTACAGGGGGCATGCCTCAGACAGCTAGATTTGGAACCCACTCGGGAGAGAGCAATCTTAGACCTGGTACTCTCAAATGGGGATAGAGAGAGGATCTCTGATCTTGAAGTGGGTAGCCATCTGGGAACAAGTGACCACCAAACAGTGTGGTTCATGATAAATTTAGCTATAGAGTCAAGCCACACAAAAGTGAAGGTACTGGACTTCAGGAGGGCTGATTTTGTCAAAATGGGAGATTGCCTCAGAAAAGCACTAGCAAACAGTCAAGAAGGTGGGGTGGAGAAACAATGGGGAAACATCAAAACCGCCATCACAGAGGCAACAAGTCTTTGTGTGAAGCAAATAAACAAATCAGAATGAAAGAAAAAAACACTATGGTTCTCAAATGAAGTGGCGGGGAAGGTAAGGAAAAAAAATAGCATTCAGGAAGTATAAAGAAACACAGAAGGAGCAGGACAGAGAATTGTACCAGTTAAAGCAGAAGGAAGCGGTAAGGCAGTCAGAATAGCAAAGGCACAAACTGAGGGAAAAGATAGCCAACTCGGTTAAGAAGGGGATAAAACCTTTTATAGGTACATTAGGGAGTGAAGAAAGACAAAGGGAGGGATAGTGAGGCTGAACAAAGAGGAAGGTGGTTGGGCAGAAAGCAACAGTGAAAAAGCAGGGATACTGAACGAATACTTCTGTTCAGTATTCACAATAGAAAAGCAGGGGGAAATACTTAATCCGGTCAATAGAAGCACTATGGATAGGGGGGTTGATATTAGTCCTTTCACAGAAACAAGGGTTCTGAAAGAACTCTTAAAACTGAAGGTGGATAAAGCAATGGGGCCTGATGGGATTCACCTCTGAATTTTAAAAGAACTAAGGGAAGAACTAGTAACACCACTGACTACCCTTTTTAATAAATCATGGGAGCATGGGGTGGTATCTGAGGACTGGAGGAGGGTGGATGTGGTTCCCCTTCACAAAAGTGGGAGCAAGACAGAGGCAGGAAACTACAGACCTGTCAGTTTGACCTCAATGGTAGGGAAAATGATGGAATCACTTCTGAAGGAAAGAATTGTTGAGTACCTAGAGGCCAGTGGGGCATAGGACCCAAGGCAGCGTGGATTCACGCAGGAAGGTCATGTCAGACAAATCTAATTGATTTCTTTGACTGGGTGACCAAAGCAGTAGACCAGGGAGGGGCTGTGGACATGGCCTACCTAGACTTTAGCAAGGCATTTGACACAGTCCCACACAAAAGATTAATAAACAAATTAGCCAGCCTGGGAGTGGGTCCTAGGGTGGTAGCCTGGGTAAAACACTAGTTGGACAACAGGACACAGCGGGTAATAGTAAATGGAGTCCACAGTGAAGAAAGGAGGGTTACTAGTGGGGTACCGCAGGGTTCGGTACTGGGCCCGGTCCTTTTTAATGTCTTTATAAGTGACATTGCAGAGAGACTGCAAGGAATGGTATTTCTCTTTGCAGATGACACAATGATCTGCAACAGGGTTGATACACAAGGTGGGGTGGAAAGGATGAAAAGGGACTTGGCAAGGTTGGGGAAATGGTCAAATGTATGGCAGCTTAGATTCAATGCAAAGAAGTGTAAAGTAATGCACCTGGAAAACAAAAACCCAGGGGACGAGTACACAATGGGGGGTGAGATACTAACAACAACAAAAATGGAAAGGGACCTGGGAGTAATCATATCAGATGACCTAAAGGTGGGCCAGCAATGTGAGAAGGAAGTAAGGAGTGCTGGGGGATACTGGAATGCATAGGGAGAGGCAACACCAGTAGAAAACAGGAAGTTGTTGGCTCTCTGTACAGACAGTTGGTAAGACCACATCTGGAGTACTGTGTACAGTTCTGGAGACCCCATCTCTGCAAAGACATAGACAGGGTGGAAGCTGTCTAGAGGAGGGCAACCAAAATGATGCGGGGTCTGCATCAGAAGACATATGAAGAAAAACTAAAGGAACAAAAGATGTATAGCCTCGAGGAAAGGAGGGAGAGGGGGGACATGATAGAAACTTTCAAATACCTCAAGGGAATCAACAATGTCCAAGAGGGTAGCATCTTTCAGAAAAAGAGATGTGCAAAAACAAAGGGGCACAATTTGAAGATAGAGGGGGGACGGCTCAGAGGTAATGTGAGGAAGTATTTCTTCACAGAGAGGGTTGTGGATACATGGAACAGCCTTCCTGAGGAGGTCATAGAGTCAAAAACAGTGGGGGAATTCAAGAATGCACGGGACAGACATAAGGCAATTCTAGTGGGGTAGGAGGAAGTAGGCTGTTGGTTAACTAGGATCTGCAGCTTATCTGTTAGGTAGGGAAATGGGCAGACTAGGTGGGCCAAGCGGTCCTTATCTGCAGTCAAATTCTATGTTTCTGTGTAAGCTTATATAAGGAGGATGGCCTGGATCTGTTCAAGAAGGGGATCTTGGTCCTTTGTGAGAAGTTTAAATTCTTCAACTGTGAGCATTTAAACTGGCCAAGAGGGGAGAGACAGGAGGGTCAGGAGGCTTAGGAACACTCTTCCTTAATGGGAACATGCAGGAACATAAGTTGAATATGGGAACAGCTAAAGCAGACAGGGAGGGGCAGGCAGGTGAAGAATGTATAACAAGTGATAGTTGGGGGGGCAAGAGCACATAGGAAAGGAAACCAGGGTGGGGGGAAGACGCTGGAGAGGGATAACAAAAGAAGAGGGAGGGCAGACTATAAAACATTGAAGGTAATGCTAATGAATGCCCGTAGCCTAGGAAACAAGGTTCCAGACCTGGTTGCCTTGTTGGCAGATGCAGACCTTGGCATATCAGCAATAGCAGAGACATGGTACTCTGCTAATCATGGATGGGAAGTCAATGTACCAGGCTATACATTGTTCAGGAGGGACAGAGAGGATATAAAGGGTGGGAGAGTAGCCATGTACATCAGAGATGGTATAAAGGCTACAGAAGTTCAGGGAAGACCGGGGGAGGCTGAGGTAATGTGGGTCACCCTGGAGCTAGGGAATGGAACAGCAATATACACAGAGGTGATCTACAGACCTCAGGCACAGAGGGAGGAAGTAGACTGGGAACTAGTGGAGAACATACACGACATGGCAGCTAAAGGCAAAATCCTGCTACTGGGGGATTTCAATATGCCAGACGTGGATTGGGCCACCCAGATGGCTGTTTCAGCCAGAAGCACAGCCATCCTTGAATCTCTGCAGGGGGTTGGACTCAAGCAGCTGGTGCATGAGCCAACCAGGGACAAATCAGTGCTGGACCTGGTATGGACCAATGGGAACAGAGTCGAGAAAATACAGGTGGAAGGACAGCTGGGGTCCAATGACCACAACATGGTTTGGTTCAGCATGGAGACATGGACTCAATTAAGCCACACAAGGGCAAGAATGTTAGATTTCAGGAGGGTGGATTTCATTGAAATGGGTAGATGTATACAAGCAGTCCTGCGGGAAGGGAGCAGTAACAGAGAGGGTGGAAGAACAATGGGAGAACTGAAAGAAGCCATAGTGGATATAATAAACCAATGCGTTAGGATAGTGGCCAAAGGGAAAAGAAGAAGAAAACCACTATGGTTCTCCAAAGAGGTGAGGGACAAAGTCAGGGCTAAAAGGCTGAGTTTCAGGAAATATAAAGGGAGCCAAAGGGAGGAGGAGAGGAAGGTGTACCTTGAATGTCTAAGGGAAGCAGGGAAGGCTGTTAGGAGGGTGAAGGCACAGACAGAAGAGGGCTTGGCACAGTCTGTAAACAAAGGAGATAAGGTATTTTATAGGTACATCAGTGAAAGAAGAAAACTGGGGAGGGGTTGTGAGGCTCAAAGGGGAGAAGAGAGACTGTAAGTAGGGGGATCAGGACAAGGCAGAAATACTGAACAAATACTTCTGCTCAGCATTCACTAAGGAGGGGGAGGGTCAAGGACCACAGTTGGGTTGCAGAGGCAATGGGGGAGGGGGGGGAAGAGGTAGACACCAGTACAATCACAGTGGAGAGAGTTCTAGAAGAACTCACAAAGTTGAAGGTGGATAAGGCCATGGGGACAGACAGCATCCACCAGGATATTAAAGAAGCTGCGAAGGGAACTAGCAGTGCCTCTGACGGCCCTGTTCACAGAGTCACTCAACACAGGTGTTGTTCCAGAGGACTGGAGGAGGGCACATGTAGTCCCACTGCACAAAAGTGGCAGTAGGAAGGAGGTGGGAAAATACAGGCCAGTCAGCCTCACCTCAGTGGTGGGGAAGATTATGGAGACTCTGCTGAAAGAAAGGATAGTGGCACATATGGACTCCAGCAGTGCTCAGGATCTGAGGCAATGTGGATTCACAGAGGGAAGGTCATGTCAAATGAATCTAATAGATTTTTTTTGTTTGGGTGACTAGGGAACTAAATCAGTGAGAGGCGGTAGACGTCATGTACCTAGATTTCAGCAAAGCCTTCAACACCAACCCACATAGAAGGCTGATTAACAAGATGGGTAGTCTGGGCATGGGAGATAAGGTGGTGAACTGAGTTAGGAACTGGTTAACAGACAGGAGACAGAGGGTGGAGGTAAATGGGGTACAATCTGGGGAGAGGGGGGGGGTGACCAGTTGGGGTACCATAGGGATCAGTACTAGGACCAGTCCTGTTCAATGTCTTCATTAGTGACATTGTAGGGGGGCTGGAAGGAAAGGTCTGCCTGTCTGCAGATGACATCAAGATCTGCAGCAGGGTGGATACTCCAGAAGGGGTGCAGAAAATGTAGAGGGATCTGAAGAAGCTTGAAAGATGGTCAGAGATGTGGTAACTGAGGTTCAATGCAAAGAAGTGCAAAATAATGCACCTGAGTAGAGGGAACCCTGGGGAGAGCTACAGGTTGGGGTGGAGTTGACTGTCACCAAAGAGGAAAGGGACCTAGGGGGTTATCATCTCTGATGACCTTAAGGTATCAAAGCAGTGTACAAAGGTGGCAGGGAGTGCCAGTGGTATGCTGGGGTGCATAGTCAGATGTATCACTAGCAGAAGGTCGGAGGTGGTGATTCCATTGTATAAAACACTGGTAATTCTTCACCTGAAGTACTGCATGCAGTTCTGGAGGTCACACCTGTGCAAGGACATAGATAAGGTGGAGACTATCCCGAGAAGGAAAACAAAGATGGTGCAGGGCTTGCACCACAAAACATATGAGGAGAGACTAAGGGACCACAATATGTACCCACTGGAGGAGAGGAGACAGTGGGGGAACATGATTGAAACTTTCAAGTACCTCAAAAGCATAAACAAGGTACAGGTGGGGGACCTTTTCCAATGTAGAAAAAGTACTAGAAAAAAGGTGCACAATATGAAATTGGAAGGGGGTAGATTAAGAGGTAATGTGAGGAAGTTTTCTACACAGAAAGGGTAGTCGACACTTGGAATAGTCTTCCACTGGAGTTAGTAGGGGCAAGCATAATGGAGGGGTTTAAGCATGCCTGGGACAGGCACAAGGGAAGCCTGACAGGGGAGCAAGTGATAAAAAGCCATTGATCACATAGGGTCAGTGGCCACATACAATGTATAGGGTCTAAGGGCAGATTGGATGGGCCTAGCGGTCCTTTTCTGCTGACAATTTCTATGTTTCTATGTTTCTATTGTGAGACCCTTGTCCTGCCATTTACCAGGAATGACAGCGCGACTTCCAATTTGAAAATTAGGAATACAAAATATTGGCTGAGAAGAGTCGAACTCTGGCCATAGACCTAAGAGACGACAAAGTTTGCGGTGCATTTGCACCAAGGCTGCTTTTGGGGTGGTTCTTAGGACTCAGGGTAGTTTCCTGACAGTTGTGTAAATAAGGAATTTAGGGTCGATGTGGATCTTAGAGCATAATGCACTCTCAGTCTGAAACCACAAGGGGGATATAGGATGACGTATGCTGTATAGAGGAACTGCCCAACCACTGGAGATATTTACTGCATTGGATGGCCAAGTTGCAAAGAAAATGGTTAGGCAGTTTGAGGCCACCTAAGGGTTTTGGGGCTGCCAATTTATTGTATGCCCATCTAGTCAGTTTCTCAGCCCACATAAATTGAGATATCATCCGGTATAATTTAAGGAACCAGTACGAAGGAAGGGCCTGATTAATCATGTCTAATGAGTATAGGGTTTGAGGGAGGAGATTCATTTTGACCAAATTAATTCTACCCCACAATGTAAGGGGTAGACGGGTCCACCTGGTTAGGTCAAGCGTAATTCATCGTAAAAGTGGGTTGAGGTTACTGGAGAAGAGTATATGTTGTTATATGGTTGCTATGTCCACTTAGTGACACTAACATGTTTGCATTATAGAGGGGTCAAACTCATCCCCGTGTGGGTTCCAAACATATTGCAATGATGCTGTTCAAGGGTGCAGAAATCTTCATGTCTTAAGCACTCACAAAGTCAACCACAATGTTTTGTAACACATCCTATCTTGTACATGGGAGGAGAGCTACATCTCTGCAATTGCCCAGGGGGCAGAGATCATGGTACTGAGAGAAATTTGAAATGGTGCAGAAGAATGGGTTAGGAAGTTGGTTCCACTGGATGCCAAGAGGTTATGAGGGCAGTTGAAGTGGTTCAGGGGTCACTGAAGTACCAGGGTAAGGAAATGGCACTACAGCAATGCTGGATACCATTAACCCAGAAACTGGCCTAAAAGTATGAGAGTTGGTTGAAAGGAGAACAGCTCTGACTACCCTTTTTAATAAATCATGGGAGGATGGTGTGGTACCTGAGGACTGAAGAAGGGCAGATGTGATTCCCCTTCACAAAAGTGGGAGCAAGACAGAGGCAGGAAACTACAGACCTGTCAGTTTGAACTCAGTGGTAGGGAAAATGATGGAATCACTTCTGAAGGAAAGAATTGTTGAGTACCTAGAGGCCAGTGGGGCACAGGACCCAAGGCAGTATGGATTCACAGCAGGAAGATCATGTCAAACAAATCTAATTGATTTCTTTGACTGGGTGACCAAAGTAGTAGACCAGGGAGGGGCTGTGGACATGGCCTACCTAGACTTTATCAAGGCATTTGACACAGTCCCGCACAAAAGATTAATAAACAAATTAGCCAGCCTGGGAGTGGGTCACAGGGTGGTAGCCTGGGTAAAACACTGGCTGGACAACAGGACACAGCGGGTAGTAGTAAATGGAGTCCACAGTGAAGAAAGAAGGGTTATTAGTGGGGTACCGCAGGGTTCAGTACTGGGGCCAATCCTTTTTAATGTCTTTATAAGTGACATTGCAGAGGGACTGGAAGGAAAAGTATGTCTCTTTGCAGATGACACAAAGATATGCAACATGGTTGATATGCAAGGTGGGGTGGAAAAGATGAAAAGGGACTTGGCAAGGTTGGAGGAATGGTCAAATGTATGGCAGCAAAGATTCAATGCAAAGAAGTGAAAAGTAATGCACCTGGGAAACAAAAGCCCAGGGCAAGAGTACACAATGGGGGATGAGATACTGACAACAACAAAAATAGAAAGGGACCTGGGGGTAGTCATATCAGATGACCTAAAGGTGGGCCAGCAATGTGAGAAGGCAGTAAGGAGGTCTGGGGGGATACTGGGATGCATAGGGAGAGGAATCACCAGTAGAAAACTGGAAGTTGTTGGCCCTCTGTACAGACAGTTGGTAAGACCACATCTGGAATACTGTGTACAGTTCTGGAGACCCCATCTCCGCAAAGACATAGACAGGGTGGAGGCTGTCCAGAGGAGGGCAACCAAAATGGTGCAGGATCTGTACCAGAAGACATATGAAGAAAGACTAAAGGAGCTTAAGATGTATAGCCTCGAGGAAAGGAGGGAGAGGGGGGACATGATAGAAACTTTCAAATACCTCAAGGGAATCAACAATGTCCAAGAGGGTAGCATCTTTCAAAAAAGAGATGTACAAGAACAAGGGGGCACAATATGAAGATAGAGGGGGGATGGCTCAGAGGTAATGTGAGGAAGTATTTCTTCATAGAGAGGGTTGTAGGTGCATGGAACAGCCTTCCTGAGGAGGTCATAGAGTTGAAAATAGTGGGGGAATTCAAGAATACATGGGACAGGCATAAGGCAATTCTAGTGGGGGCTAGGAAGAAGTACACTGTTGGTTAACTAGTATCTGCAGCTTATCCGTTAGGTAGGGAAATGGGAAGACTAGGTGGGCCAAGCGGTCCTTACCTGCCATCAAATTCTATGTTTCTATGTTTCTATGTATGTTTCTGGCTGCATCATCAGTCTGAAAAGATTCACAGCATATGACCGATAATATGCCAAATTTTGACTCTGTTGGAGTAACAAACATGTTAGCGGTACAAGGTTCCATTTTCACCTACTAACATCTGGGAAACCCTAATTTGTAGTATTAGTTAGTTGAAGGGTGAACTCCTTCCTCTTGTGTCTAAGGAGGTGCATTCTGTGTAGCTTCAAAATGTGAAGGTGCAATGGGGTACTAGTGTGTACCTTATTTTGTGTCACTATATTTTGAGTGAAAATATGACCCACATTTTTAATAAATTGACCTCAGTTATAGGTCTTACACATAAACTGAAGTGTTTTTTCAAGGCACCATTACTTTGAACCCTCCAGTGCCCAGTTCACTTTAAAGGGTTCAAAATTAGCCCATGGAGGTGACAGTGTCTCTTCTTTTTTCATGTGTACAGTTTTATTTTATATTCCTCTTGTTAGCAGAGCTGCCTTATCCTGACACCTTAATGCAACCTTACAACCCCATCCCCACTATATAGCCCATCGGCTTATTCAAGTGGAAGGAAGGGGGTTCTGTATAATGTGAGCAAAAACAGAAAGACAATAGGCAAAATGGCCACAACCAAAAGACCATCCGTCAAGAAGGCAACAGTCAAAAAGGGCGATATTGCCCAATGCCACCAGAAAGCTGACCCAGCAAAGTATGGTAACATACAGAATTCTGTGCAGTAATATTGCAGAGAGCTCTGCCCCCCCCCCGCACCCCAGAAACTAATATAACCAACTCCGTTCCAGGGCACACCAGGGAGTGGGAGGCAGAGTCATGCCCTGACAGCAGGTCACCCACAAGTCCTGGACACCAACATTCGGTGTGCCCACATTAAGGTGCTCTTGTTCCCACACCGTATTGATGGTATACCTGTGGAGGGTACCCACTGGAGCTGTATCACCAGTCATCCGGCTGTGTGGAGCACAGGTTCTGAGAGTGTCTTCTGGATTCATCATCCTGATTTTCCTTGCTGAATGTTACCTCTGTTTTCTTCCTTAGTGCTAAATCTAGGACACAGGTACAGAAGACTCCAGTGAGGATACAAAGTGTGCAGATGTGCAGATTCAGGCCAGCCTCCTCACTCCTGATAAGAATGTCCCAGCTCCACTACCACCTGTGGGTCTCCAAGGGGCAGTAGCACAGTGGGAACAAAACAGCCTTCCTTCCCAGAGGGGAGCATTGGGAATGCTCAATCCTTCTCCTCCAGTGGATCCTCCGATGTCTCAGACTGATTTCTGAATCTGGTTTGCTGTTATTATGAGTGACAACACTGCTGCTGGGCTAATAAGCTGGACTGGATGACAGTGTTCCTTAACAGACTCTCATTCTAGTTTGATATTTTATTAGTAGTATATCCAGGGTAGGAGCTGAGATCAAGTCTCTCAAGTCTCATTTCTCTCTGGGCCAAAAATAACAGTGTAGGCATGCAGTAATGCTTGACAGAATGGGTGGTATTGGGCAATACCAGACCTCCCAGGGGCATAATGAGGGCTGAAGTTGCAAGAGGAGGACCTTATAGCCCCAGGAAGGTCCCGTATTGCCAATACCACCCACCCTGAAGGGTTTTATTGTGTTAGAACATGGGTTACATGTAACATTTTCAAGACAATGATTAAAAACATGAAAAAATATGAAATGTAAATTTAAATAAAAAAAAAAAAAAATATTTCTGTAAAGTGGTCCCTCCACTGTTGGAACTTGCAGTAGAGGGCATTGTTGTGCTTAGCAGTCATTTTTTTTGGTTTCACTCATGCCATATTTAACTTGCTGTGATCCCCCCCCCCCCAACAATCTGGTTTGAATACTGGGGCACAGTCCTCACATTGATTTTCACAGTTCAGTTACTGTGACCAGACTCGGACCTGCACTTTCAAAATCAAAATATTTACCCTATGGTAATTTTGTCACCATTTATGGTTCCTGGCCAATCAGAATGCAGGAATTTCTCTAAGCATGTTATACGTAAATTTCCTCATGCACTAAAATGGTAGCAACATCCTTTTTTGTCCCTATGCAGGATTGTAAAGCACTTTAGGACAGAGTATATAAAATAGCGTTATATAAAACTTTTTTTCCTTCCTTAATAACAAAATATGCCATACTGGTCACTGTACAGTAGCAGTGTTCTGTTTACCCCCCTGTTTTTATCAGTTACACTCTAGATAAAAAGTGTAAAACTTTTGAAGATATTGTTTTATTGAAATGATATTGTTAGTCATAAAATTTAAGACAGTTAAAACATAAAAAATCCAGTAGAATACACAACTGTGTCACAATAACATCAAAACTAAAAGTAGTAATTTGAATACCAGAATGTGATTGGCTGTCAACATTCTAAATACCATCTGCCAGATATTAAAAGTGTTGACACTTTTTAAAAAGACAAATGTTTTTATTATGTTCATTAATTTCAGCAACATCTTGAATACTGAGTGGGTATCGGACATGATAATACTGTATGTCTTCATGTATTGTATCTTCACAGTATTCCTAATAACACTGAAGTAAATAGGAAAATGTATCCAGATTGACCCCATGAATGTTGAAAAAGCTAAAATAAAATTAGGTTTTAACTTTATAATAGCAGCATGTCACTGCAGGGAGCAGGGTACAGTCAGTAATCATATCCCTAGCAGCAAAAGGCATCCAACATGTATGTGTACCTCCTAATACACTTCAGGCATGACTGCATTATGGTAACTCACCTCCCACGTGTGTCTTACTGCTTAATTATACTCCCATGCTGTTAAGCTGAGCAATGATCTATTTCATTCATGTGGATCCACTGGGAGGTCACTTGACCTCTGATCTTGCAGTTTAGCTGCTTGGGAATCTGATTTCTGCTCTCTTAAAAGGCATCATAATGCAAATTACCTTTTTAGTTCCTGAATGTAGTGTCATAGGCATAGACTTGTCTATAGAATTCTGTCTACACATGGCTTAGATTATACTCTGGATCACATAAGCAAAGCTGTCAGTTTGTTTCATGCAAAGTCCCTGTCCTGAGTGCAAACTAGTACATTGCCCTAATTTTTCTATATTTAAATATGTTTAAAGCAAACTATAAATGCTCTAATCAGATTTGAATATAGCCCAGAGAGTTAAGCCCAAACAATGGCATTAAATGGTATCCTTGGTACAAAGAGCAACACCTTACTGACCATAGAGATGTAGGCTCACAACCTATAGATAGAGGGCTGGATTTTCAAAAGACTTTGAAAGGGAAAAAATGTGCAAGTCTCAAAAAAATGGCACAGGTGCAGAAAAAAAGACCAGTTGTACTGCAGGATATTCTCAAAACGTCTGCAACGGTGGAAAAAATATTATGTGGATTGAAGAAACAAATGCAGCTGTGGAATTACTTGTGGAAAAAAAAGCCATAGAAAAGTATGTGTCATCCTCTTAGTAGCTATTCTCAGCCACTGCTACACCTTAGCTGCAGAAAAAGCATTGTGCACGTGTTGCACCAAAGAGAGTGAGATGCAACTCATATCCTTAGCAGAAGGCGGTATACTATGAATTGAGAGCCAACTAAAGTTGGGGTTGATGCACCATGCAACACCATCCAGGGGTTTCATAGTAGTGTCAGATGTCAGACCACCAACAGCACACAATACTACTGAAATGCAACAGACCACACTGACATGACCCACTGCAGCCCATATAGGAGCTCCACAGGCAGTAGAAGAGGCAGACAGAAGTGGGGGCAAGGGAAGCAGGCAAATGGAAAACCTCAAACAGAGACACAACCCACATCTACCAAATGCCACATGTGTGCTGGTCTTGCCTGTTTGTAGCTGGCCACCATAGCATACTGTTACATCTGATGCTGCTGCCGTTGTGCAAGGTCAGGCCGGGTATGCTGCTGCTGCTGTGGTACAAGCTCCTGCTCATACAGGCGGTGCTGCTGGAGGTCCCAGTGGTGGGACTGACTGCTAGCCTCCCTGAGCATCCTGGTTCTGCTGCCTGTTTTGCCAAACTTTCACAGTGGCTCCTGCTCCAGTTAATTTGGCTCATATGTTGCCCTTTCTGTTAAACCTTCATATTATTTATGAAGCTGTGTATCCCCACTTGCGCAAAATGCACATGTACGGCATTGAGTAACTCACCTTTCATTTCACAATTTTCCACACATGCAGAGTTTTCAACTGAAAATATTCTGTCTGTGCATCTCTGCAGTATGATGGACTTTTTTCCACATGTGAGCAATTTCCTCCTCTCTTTGAGAATCCAGTCCAGGGTTTCCAAGCTGTAAACTGCATTAGGGGATCCCAAACCTTTTTGTGCCTTTGCACTAACTTGCTATATTCAAATGTCTCCATGCAAATGGCCCCTTTGCCCATGTAGGCTGCTAAGAGGTCATTTACATCCCATTATAGCTTCATTGTAATGTAAAGAACATCCTTTGCTCCTTGAATTGCATGCCAGCTGTGGGCTCTACACTGCAGCCTATGGTCAGCAGTGGTGCTGTATCACACAAACAATAAACAAAACAAAATAAAATGCATAGTTCCTCCACCTCACCCGATCCATAAAGGTAGTGAAAAATATCCTAGGTGCTAGTGGCACCCACCACCTCCTTCACCCGATCCACTCCTAACATTATCCTTTCTGCAACTGATATAACCTCCCTCACCCAATCCCCCTGTCCTTAAACAGTCTTTCATTGGTAGTCCAGTGGTCCACCCCCTCCTGGTCCCCCCCTCTTCAACACCCCTACCTCCAGCACCAGAGTGGTGGCTGGCACTCACCCTCCACTCACATCCACTACCAGCCACAATCTCAGTCACATGAACTAGTCGCATCCATTATAGAAGTAACTGTATCTTTATTGAACCTGCATGTGTGAGGGAGGGGATATGATGAGCACTAGGAATAATAGTTGGAGGGGATTGGGTGAGGGAGTAGGTACCATTAACACCAGGAATAATGTTAGAAGATTATCAGGTACTGGAAGAGCATACACCTAGCGCCAGTGATTATGTATGAAATGGATCAGGTAAGGGAGGGGGTACTGTTAGCACCAAGGGTAATGTTAGATGGGATTGGGTGAGGGAGGGGTTACCACTAGCATGAATGATAATGTTAGATAGGAATCAGGTGAGGGAGGGAGGGGGTACTGTTAGCACCAAGGGTAACGTTAGATGGGGATTGGGTGAGGGACTGGGTATCAGTAGCATCAGGGATATTGTTAGATGGTGGTTGTGTGAGAGAGGGGTTACCACTAACATGAAGGATAATGTTAGAAGAGAATCAGGTAGGGGGAAGCACTAGATCCAGGGATAGTTGTAGAAGGCGATCAAGTGAAGGAGAATATATACTAGGGTCCATGCTTTTTCAACATGCTATCATTAACCTGTTGTTAAAACATGGTTCAAACTGGAGCTGTAAAGCCTCCCATTCTCTGAGAGTAGCAAGCCCATAATGCTGAAGTACACAAAGAAATTATCTTTGGGTAGCCCCACCAGACTCTTCACCTCCCCAAATGACTTTAACACTTCCCCTTCCACTGTCAGGTCCTGAACTGTACTGATGCTCCTCTTTTCCCATTTAAGCAAACCCTGGTAAATGAAGACTGTGTACCCCTTTTTCCATTTGAAGGCCTCTGTCAGGCCAGTCCTCAGTGAGATACTGAATTTATGCTTAATATGCCTGTGGACCTCTGTTCATATCTGGACAGATAGCCTGGTAAATGGGTTTGTCAACTTAGGTTGATAATCACCTAGTAATGAAGAGCTGAAAATCCTCTCCATCAAGGAGCCATGCCCCATTGCTTATTCTTCTAATTGCTGCCATGGAGATATGGTATTCTCCCTTGTTAGGAAGGAGAGTTGCACAGCCCAATAGCAGTGTTTGATGTGCAGGAGAGCTAAACACCTCCCCATATGCAGCTTGTGGAGTTGAGGCCCTTATCCTGGCTGATTTCCCTCGCCTTAGAAACTGATGAAATATGCTGCTAATTTGCCAGAAGAACTTCTGCAGAACCATAATGGGAGGGCCAGCAAAGACATGGAGCAAATGGGAAAATAAACACATTGTTAGGGTATTCACCCTGCCAATGAGAGAGAGAGAGGCAACCCAGTCCAGGGGTCTAGGTCAGATTTAATTTTGCAGGCCAGGGGGCCAAGTTGGCCTCTCAGAGTTTTTTGGTCTGCTTAGTAATGTTAATGCCCAGGTATTTTAGCATGGTTAATTCCTGTAACTGCAGTTCCCCCCTTTGCCCTTTCTGAGGTAAAGAATTTTGCTTCCCCCCAGCCATAAATTTTATGGCCAGAGATATCCCCATAGGTCTTTAACAAAGCTACTAGCCTGGGAAGCGCCGTGTTCAGATGCCTCACATAGAGTAAGAGGTCATCTGCAGTTAGCGAGACCTTATGCTCTATTCTGACACTTTCAGATCTTTGAGTCTATTATCTGCTTTCAGAGCCACTGCCAAAGACTCCAGTGTCAAAATGTATAATGGGGCAATAAGGGAAACCCAAGTCAGATCCCCCAATATGGGGAAAGGGGAGGACAAACCCCTGTTTACTTGCACGATTGGGGAGTTGTACAGTACCCTCACCCAAGCCCTAAAACTATCCCCTATTCCTATGTGACTCAGGACCTGGTGCAGGTATCCCCACTCCACCCAGTCAAATACGTTTTCAGTATCCAAAGCTAAGGTCGCCATGATTAGGTACAGCAGCAGCTTCTCTAGGTGAGAAGTTATCACTTCTGCAACTATCTTGTAGTCTGCTATTAGGAGGAAGATGGGGCGGTATGCTCTACCAGCAGTCTAGTGTTTAAATTATTGTACTCTATTTTAGCCTTTTGAATCATATAGTTTTCAGCTGTGGGGTTCATTTTGTGGGCCGTCTCCTGTACTTCAATTTCTCTTTCCAACTCATTAAGCCTACCCCTTGTAGCCTTATTGTGATGTGTGAGTAGGAACTTATCTCCTCTCTCAGGGTGCTTTTAAAGCTTCCCACGTTGCTTCCTCTGAGGTGTCCCCTCTTTCTTGTAGCAGGGAAATTCCCTTACAACTTAGCTATGTGGATACAAAAACTCTAGTCCTGTAAAAACATGGTATCTAACCTCCATAGTCTCTGTGTCCCCTCCCCACTGTTAGGCCTCTCTATCATCCAGAGCACCAGAGCATGGTCTGAAATCAGAATCTGACCATGCTGGATTGAGCTCCTCCTGGCCCAAGAGCCCCTGGTTACTGAGTATTAAATCCATCCTAATGTATGTGCCATGTGCATGGGAGTAAAATGTGCTGTCCTGCTGGGCAGGGTTGTTTAATCTCCAAATATCCACCAATCTATGATGGGCCATCAACCTTCTAGAGCACCAGACTATTTTGTGAGCTTGCATGGCTGCTTTGATGACCTGTCCAGGATCCCATCTAAAACACAATCAGCATCCCTTCCCAGAATCAACTCATCAGAGAACTGTGCTAGTTCCACATAGGCTTTCATTCACAAAGTTGACAACATTGTGAATGAAAGTCTACAGTACACACTGCAAGACCATTGGTTGATAGTGTCTACCAGTGATATTGTAGTGCATACTGTACGCTGTCATTCTGTGACAGCTCAGTCACCGGGTGCCCGTGGAGGTGTGCGGGTGTGTTGTGCTGCCTGCCAACCATATGCCACTGCTGGAACAGTGTAGTGGGGTAGGCTGTGGGGTCCTGAATGGGTGAGGGGTTGGGGATGTCACTGGACTACCATGGAAGGGTTTTACAAATTATTCCAGTTTTGTGGCAGTCGATGTTCAGGGCTGGGAGGGGAGGGGCCACTAGACTACTAGGGAATTTTATTTTACAATACCCCACACTATGATCGGGTTCAGGGAAGGGAGGGGGGCCACTAGACTACCAGGGAATTTTATTTCACAATATCCCACACTATGATCAGGTTCGGGGAAGGGAGGGGGGCCATTGGACTACCAGAGATAAATTGGGTTATATTATTTTATCAGGTATGGGAGGGAGCCCACTAGACTACCAGGGTGTGTGTGTGTTGTGTACTTTGCGGTTCTGGGATTAGGGGGCTAGCTACCAAGGGACTGGTGGCTGCTGTGCTGTGCTGTGCAGTACAGCAGTCTGCCAGTGGGTGGCTACCAGTTATGCATGTTTTCTGCATGCTTAACATTGTGCAGCAAATCTCCATGATGTGTGGGCAGCTGCGCCATAGATCTTGGGTGAATATTGCGATGTGCCACGTATTCATGAGTATGCCCACTGAGGGTGCCCATGCAGGGACATTATCTTTGCACTGTGGCGCATCCAGAATTGCACTGTGCATTCCTTCCTTTAGAATATAGCCCGGGGGAGCATTTCTGGGGATGTACCGGTGCACCTCAGTTAAGCCATGCTCAACTGCTTTGAATATCTAGACCATCATGAATAAAACTACGCTGCACTAGCTACATTGCGTCTTAACCATAGCTTTTTATGTCTGTCTTTTTCACCTGCATCACCATCACAGCCACCAGCAGAGTTCGGATTTTCCACCAATTGGGAAGACAAAGGCGTCAGAAGGGGCAGAGCTAGGAAAGCCATCAAATTTAAAAGCCAACTTTCCACTTTCCACTCCAGAGAACAAAGCAGCCACAAAAGGAGGCATTGGGGAAGGGAACTGTGAGAAAGGAAAGGCATCTCTCTCCTTGCAGCCATTAGCAGTGTTTAGGTTTTCAGACAACGGGGCTGACAAAGGAGTTGAAAAGGGGCAGAACTAGGAGAGATGGTCTCCCTGTATGACAGTCCTTCCTGCAAAGTGCCCCCCCACCCCACTTGCAGCCCTCACACTAGGGGCACCTGCAAAGGACAGTGACAACTGGAGTCTGCCCAGAGTCAGCCCAGGAGAGAGCTGACAACCAGGAGCCCTGTCCATAGGCAACAAGTACAACTGTATTGCTCTAAGATATACTGTGGTTTGGGAATTGGGGAGCTTGCTGCTAACTGTTTCTGGGTAGTAGTGTATTTGTGGGAGTGGGGGTTTGCTGCTAAACAATTTCTGGGGAGTATTATGTTTATGGGTGTGGGGGCTTGCTGCTAAACAGTTTCTGGGTAGTATTGTGTTTATGAGTGTGTGGGCTTGCTGCTAAACAGTTTCTGGGGAGTATTGCATTTGTGAGGGTGGGAGATTGCTGCTATCTGTTTCTAGGTATAATTGTGTTTGGGGTGGGGGCTTACTGCTAAACTGTTTCTGGATAGTATTATGTTCATGGGGTTGGGACTTGCTGCTAAACTTTCTGGGTATTATTGTGTTTGAGGGTAGGGGCTTGCTGCTATCCTGTTTCTGGGTAGTATTGTCTTCGTGGAGGTGGGAGCTTGCTGCTAAACTGTTTAGGGTGGTATTGTGATTGTGGTTTTAAGGGCTTGCTGCTACACTGATAGCTAGGTATGGGGTACTAAAAAAAGCTTTAAGTGTTGCTGTGTATAATACCTGTCTCCATGACATATTTCGGGTAAGTAAGTAAAAGGATTGTGTATTTTAATTTGGCAACTGGTACTGTGTATAGCATAGCCTTATTGAGTTCTGGGACAAGAGGTTAGGAAGCACAGGGAGAGCACAGATAGAAAATGTGGGGAGTGGTGCAGTGCAGTGGTTGTGGGACAGCAGTCTTCAGGGAGACCTTCTGGAGACTGCGGTGCTGCCCTATCTGCATGTGCCTCTCTGGGTTAGCAGGAAAGGTCTCTAGATCAGAGACTGCATTGGTGACAAGTCAGGAGGCAGTCACTAGACTCAGGGCTGCACTGACTAGGAGCTGAGTGACCCTTTCTGCCACCCAAAGACCACCAGGTCTGACACCGTTACCTCAATGTTTGCTGGATAGGAGCAGCAGCTGGACTATGGTGGGCTCAAGGAGGGAAGGGGTGGTGGGATCCAGAGGGTTGGGGGAATTGCAGGCACATTCCTCAACTACAACTGGTTCCACTACAAAATTCCTTCACCACACTGGCGGAGCAGGATTGCCAAGTGGCACCTGTGGTAGTGGCAGAGAGCATGTGGGGGCACTCCCAATTGGAAGGCCCCATGGTGGGTGGAAGAGGGCCCAAGAGGAGAAGGAGAAGGAGAAAGCAACTTCTGGTGGAGGATTCAATCATCAAGTGGATAGAGTTGGGAGTAGGAAAAGGGGCAGAGAGGGAGGTCAGGTGCCTACCCGGCACCACAGCATGGCGGGATGGGAAGCATATCCTACAGATTGCTTGGGCAGTATGAAGGGAAAGTCAACTGTATGTCATTGTCCACCTGGGTACAAATGAACTTATTAGGGATGGGACAGGAACAGAGCAGGGGGGATTTAGGGAGCTGGGAAGAAGTCTTAGGCAAGTTGTACACCCTATAGCTTTTGCAGTGGTGTTCCCTGTCTATGATGATAGGGGAGCACCACAACAATACCTTTAACTTATGGTTGAAGGAATGATACAACGTGGAGGGGTACAGCTACAATGGGGACTGGTGGCCCATCTGGGATGATAAGAGCCTATACAGTGGGGATGGAATACATCCATCTGGGAGGGAAGCCACTGCTCTTAGTGGATGGTTTAAATATTACTTTGATGAGCATTTAAAGTAGCCGAGGGGAGTGTCAGAAGAAAAAGGGAAGGCAGAAACTGGCCCACCACTGGTTGAGATAGTGTGTAGGGAGATCCCGAGGAGTGAGAGTCCCACCATGGAGCAAGTTATTCATGGAGGTGGGGGTTAGCAAAGGAGAAAAGGGGAAAAGAAGCAGTCTGAAAAGAAAAGGGAGAAAGGGGGTACAAAAGGGAAAAGGGGGAAGCAACAAGCAGAGAGCTATCAAAATCTGAAAAGCCATGTGTGCTAATGCTAGACGTCTCTGAAATAAGATCCTAGACAAAGAGGTCATCAATGGGCAAGATGACCTGGATATTGTGACCATTACCAAATCATGGTGAACTGACAACCATGACTGATACATGGTCATACCAGGCTATATGATGTTCAGAATGGACAGGGTAATAAGGAAAGGAGGGGAAGTGCTTCTTTAAGTGAAGGAAAGTGGAAAATCAACAGAAATACAGGGATTATAGGAGGACAGAGGTGTTGTGGGTCACCCTCGATTTAGGAAAGGGGACACTATTTGGACAGGTGTGATCTACAGGCCTCTGGCACTGGAGGGGAAGCCTTAGATAAGGAAATGTTAGCAGCAATTGGCAAAATGACTGAAAAGGGAGAGGTGTTGCTGGTGGGTGACTTCAGTCTGCCAGATGTAGATTGGAGCATTCCTGTGGCAGCTTCAGTTAGACGGAGGGACATCTTGGACTCTCTGCAGGGCATTCCTCAGGCAACTAGTCAGTAAACTCACTAGTGATGGAGCAATACTGGATCTGGTGCTCACTAACCGAGACAGTATTGTGTATGACAGGGTGGGAACAGTGTGGTTCAACATAAGAACAGCTATGGAATCCAACCAAATAATGGCACGATTCCTGGACTTTAAAAGGGCTAATTTTACAAAGATGGGTGAATGACTCAGGAATCACCTTATAGGGGGAGAGGACCGGGGGGGGGGAGGAAAAGTGGGCCAAACTAAAAGAGGTGAAGTGAAGGCAAAGAACCTTTGTGTCAAGCAGGTAAGCAAAATTAAAAGAAAGAGGAGACCGCTAAGGTTCTCAAAAGGGGTAGCAGAAAAGGTAACAGCTAAACAGGTAGCATTCAAAAGATATAAGGAGACCCAGAGAGAGGAGGATAGGAAGTGTATCTGGGAAAACAGAGGAAGGCAGGCAAAACAGTAAGATGCGCAAAGATACAAATTGAGGAAAGAATAGCTCTGGAAGTATCAAAAGGGGACATGACATTTTTTAGGTACGTCAGCAAGAAAAGGAAGATAAAGGGAAAGATTGAACTGTTAAAGAGGGAGAGTGACAGTACAGAAGGGGATCAAGAAAAGGCAAACATCTGGAACCAATACTTCTGCTTAGTATTCACAGTAGAAGGGGAAGGGGAGGGACCACGAAAAGGCACCAGGAGCTTTGATGGGAGGGGAATGGATACTATTCCATTTTCAGAAGAGAATGTCTCAAAAGAACTCACTAACCTTAAGATGGACAAAGCTATGGAGCCAGGAAGGTAATCCAAGGGTATTGAGGGAGCTCAGGGAGGTACTGGCTGCACCTCTGACAGACCTATTAAACAGATCACTGGAGACTGATGTGATCTCGGGGAACTGGAGAATGCCAGAGGTAGTCACACTTTAGTGGCACTTCACAAAAGTGGTAGCAGGGAAGAGGTGGGCAATTATAGGCCTATCAGCCTGACATGGGGGGTGGACAAGTTAATGGAAACACTAGTAAAAGAAAGGATTGTGGAATATCTTGTATCTAATGGATTACAGGATCCAAGGCAGCATAGTTTCAAAGGGGGAAGGTCATGTCCAACAAATCTGATACATTTCTTTTACTGGGTGACCAAGGAGTTAGATCAGGGAGGAGCAGTAGATGTGGCCTAGCAGGATTTTAGCAAGACTTTCAACACCTTTCCATGGGCAAAACTGGCAAGCAAGTTGGGGAACTTGGGGGTGGGTAATAAGTTGGTAACTTGGGTAAAAAACTGAGTAAAGAATAACACACACAGGGTAGTGGTAAACAAAGTTCACTCCGAAGAAGGGAGGGTGAACAGTAGGGTGCCTCAGCGATCAATGCTGGGACTGGTCCTCTTCAATTTCTTTATGAGTGACATTGCAGACGCACTGTAAGGAAAGGTCTGCCTCTTTGTGGATGACACCCAGATTTGCAACAGAATGGACACTCTAAGTAGAGATGTGCGAAATGCGTGAATTTCGTTCCGTGAAATATTTTGCAAAATTTGCGCATTTCATGAAATATTTTGTGAGTGCGATACTCCACCAGCAAAATTACATATTTCACATGCAAAATGCAGAATTTGGCCCATGGGAGGTGGTATTTCACCACTGTCTGTCAAAATTCCATCCCCCGACCCATTTTTGAGTTCCTTGTGGCACGCAGGAGCAGACAAACTCATTGCTATAAGGTGCTGTACAGGGGTGTACCCAATGAAGAGCTCCCTTTCTTGGGCCAGGTCAGCGGCAGGTGAATCAGTCGGCAGGCTGATGATGACTCACTTTCAGCAGTTCAGGCTGAGTTGGACAACTTTTCAAAGGACGGAGTCGCACCAGTAGTGGCGTGGCTTGGTCCTTTGAAGTTGCATTCCTGCATTGCATTCCTGGTTGCACATTCACACTGCTGTAGCTTACAGCAGTGTTAACGCACTGAGCCCAGGACTGCATGCCCCTTGCAGTTAAAAACAAACAAACCGACGGGGTGCCCAATCCCCCTGTCAGCATGCCCCCTCCCAGTTCATTTTGCTGATGGGGAAGTCCACTCTCCGTCGGCATAATGCCCCCCCCAATTTCTTGTGTGCCGAGGGGTTGTCCAATCCCCCTCAGCTACAGCCCTGCCAGACACTAAGGTGGCATGCTGGGAGCCCACCCCAGCGTGCCAAAAGACCCTGTAATAAAGAAAAAAACCTTCCTGCAACATTCTAACATTTTTTCAAACCTGTAAACTAGAAAACGGTCCCTTGTTGAATCTGGTGTCACCTCCCCCAACCTACAACCACCCACTGCACACCCCACCTCCCAACACCCCTCCCTCACCCCATACTTATCTCTGGAGCCTGGCGCGATGATCTTCGGTGGACCAGGAATACATCTGCACTATTCAAAGCCGACTGCGAACTGAAGAAATGCCGGTAAGCTGTATAATGGCATAAATATATATTTTTTTTCAACTTTGGTACATATCTTGGCCATTTTTGTGAACTGTGGCACTAAAATTTCAACATGGGGTTCTTGGAATCCCACCTCATGATTTCAGTCAGTGTCATCTGGTTATTCTGTCCAGAAAGGTGATTTCGTGGTCACTGCATGGAATGACATTTTGGGACTGATTAATGAAACAACAGTGTCACTGTTCATGAGGCAGGCTCCCAAAAAGCCTTTGTTGAAAATTTGGTGAAAAAATGCCAAAAAATGACTGTGTTATGAGCATGCATTGTGCAGTTCCAGCGCACACTTGTAACATTGTGAATATGTAATATTTTCACTCCAGATTTTCAACATTGATATTTTTTAACATCTCTTCATGAACAGTACAGCTGTCACTTTTCACATCCTTGATGAAATGTGATTTTGCACTTCCGGCGCAGAATAGCACGGTCACTGTGTGAAATCAATGTTTGAGACAATACGAAAATTACAGTGACACTGTTCACGAGCAGAGGTCTCAAAATACCTATATTGAAAAGCTGGTGACAAAAGTCCATAAAATGACTATTTTTTGAGCATGCATTGCGCAGTTTCCACGCACACTTGTAACCTCGTGGATTTGTAATATTTTCACTCAAGAGTTTCAACATTGCCAGTTTTGCAAGCCTCCTTATGAACAGTACAGCTGTCATTGTTCACATCCTGCCCAAAATATTTTAATTTTTTTTTATTTTTTTTATTTTAGTCTTTGTGGCCACTGCCAGTCCAGTCACGAACCCCCTACCACCTCACCCCCACATGAGCTGCACTCCTGATACCCCCTGGCTTTCCCCCCAGGGTGGGGATGTGGCACCTGGCCCATAGTGCCGTGAACGATGGGATAGGTCAGGAGTCAGCCTGAGGGCGATGAAGGTGGTGGGGTGGACGTTATCAAAGTGATGGGTGGCGGTGTTTTTTCACACTGTAAGGGGGTCATGAACATGCAGTGATGACCTGCATCCATCCAGCCCCCAGAACGTATTGGCACTGGTCACTTGCAGTACCCCCGGCCTCCGCTAGGTGTCCATCATGCACCAGACACACTCCCCACCTTCCCCCCAGAGAAGGACAGCAGTCTGCAGGATGCTTCATCCTTCTCCCCTGGTCGGTCCTCTGATGCCCTGGGTCCATTCCCAAACCTGGGTCACCGGCATCGCAAGCGGAAATCCAACTGCTGCACTGACGGGCTGGCCTCCCAGAAAAATGTTTAGCACATCTGGTGCACGATTATGCAGTCCCTGTGGGAAATCAATATTTGGGACAGAGTAAGAACATTATAGTGACAGTGTTCATAGGCAGAGGTCACAAAATGCCTATGTAGCAATTTTGGTGACATTATTCCACTAAATGAATGTTACAAGCATGTGTTTTGCAGTTTCCACCTACGCATTCGAGCATTTTTAATATTTTCACTGCAGATGTTCAACACTGCCATCTCTTCACACCTCCCTATGAATGATACAGCTGTAATTTTTCACATCCTGCCCGAACTGTGTTTTCGCACATCTGGTGCAGAATGGCGTGGTCACTATGTGAAATCAATGTTCGGGACAGATTAACAAAATCACAGTGCCACTGTTCATGAGCAGAGGTCCCAAATGCTTTCATGAGGCAGGGATCACAAAAGGCCATGTTGAAAATTTTTAGTGCAAATACCAACAAACACCCAGTGCATTAGGGTTTCTAACCATAACGTCCCTCCCAACCCATGGTGGGGCTACAGTGCCCTCATGTTCTCTGAACCACAGACACATTGCCACTCTTCAAAGCCAGATCATGAATTGAGGAAACAGGTATGCACTTCATTGTATTTCAATGGGAATGTGAACTTGGTGGCATAACTTGTTCTTTCTGCTGGGAACTGTAGTCCTGCCAATCGGTACATACCAACAGCAATCCCAACGACGAGTTCCGGCACTGTCAAATGCTTGTTTTTCTTTATGTCATTGTTTTATTGTTATTCTGGCTACTGACATCCAAGGTGTAAAAATAAAAAAACCAAAAAACAAATTTTGTGCTGTTTGTTGCCATTTCATTTAGGGTGGGAATTTGTTGTTTGTCGCTGATGGTGACAGACTATGGCAGTATTGATAATCTTCACTGCACCTTCTCCTCTGCACACAGTCACACACAATACCGAATCAGATGGCCTCTCAGAAGAAATGATTGCTTTTCTCATTTCTGTTTCATTATTTCTTTTTATTATTTATGTTTCTTCTATGTACAGTAATTGCCACCACTGAAAGTAACCAGATCACTGTATGGTTCATGGGCAAAATTCCGTCTTTTCTTTCTTTCTTTCTTTCTTTCTTTCTTTCTTTCTTTCTTTCTTTCTTTCTATCAGTCTAGTTTATCTATGTTTAGTGCAGTTAGTGCTTTTTCACTATTAAAATGCTTTCAAGCATTAAGTTGTGTTCAGCTATATTTCTCCGCTCGAGTGGTCAGTACTTTGAATTGTTTGCTGTTGTGTGTTGAGGGCTGGCTGCCCTGCTACCCTGAGCACTGTTCTTACAGTGTCAAGCCCCCCCCTGCTTGAAACCTGGAACTTGATATAAACCCATCCTGCCACTCTCTTCACATAAAATCCCCCATCCTCCCCCTGTGAAGTCTGCCGCCAACAATCAGAGGCTAATTATATTTCTCTTTTCCCTTCCCTCCACCCATGCTCCAAAACCCACTCCCCCACCTCCTAATGAAAGTTCCTTCACCAAAGCTCCTCTGTCCCTGACCACCCTTTTCCTCCATGCATCCCCAAAAATCATCACATTGATGAACTGTAAAATCTTTCCCCAGTGCGCAAAATCACTCAGTTCTATGTTACTATTTGGGAATGGCTTGACTGAAATGTGATGTATTTATTATATAAAAATCTTATTGGCTGAGCCATTTTCTACTCCTTGAGGGTCTAATTTAAAGGAAATATTATGTATTTTCAGAAATACTTGGGGGGTTCAGAAAGAGAGCAAGGGCGTGAGAGACTCCAAACAGCATTTTTTTTATAATTAAAGAGAGAACAAATGCAGTGCACAGCTCACATGTCAGTGGGGGGGGGGATCCTGCAAGGCACCCTGAAGTCATGAAACTGCACTTTTTACAGAATGCATGCAACTCGCAAACAAGCTTAGGGATCGGGAGGTTCTACGAGGAACAAAAGATCCCCTTTACATTGCCCAAGTCTTTAAAAGTCTCTGCTATGATCGCGGAACCCCAGTCGGTAGCCTTTACATCACAAGGTGGGTGAATCAGTTACCAAAGGAACACTGTTGTAATTTTTTCACATCGTGTGCAGGAGACTATCCGACCTGGTTGTTTTGAAAGATATCTGGCCAGACCGGATCTTTCAGAAATGGCAACTATCTGTGAATTGGGTATTCCAAATTGTGGAAAATGAATACTCAGTTTACATGAAAGGTAATTACTAATCCACAGTTTAAAAATAAATAGTTTAGGAATTTCACTTCCAATAGCATCTTGTGGAATAAGGTGAATTTCCAAAATTCTATGGAATTTGGATGGAAATGTCATTTGAAACTTCCACACAGTTCTTGTCATTTGTCTATTGACTTTTTCCTCTCACCATCTAGATAGCGGCAGCATTCAGTTTTGTCAGTGAAATTCACAGGTGAAATGCACGAATTTCGTGAAACATTTTACAAGGCAAAATTCGTGATTTCACTGGAATTTTGCCAGTGAAATGAAATTTCATTGCAACACTAACTTTGAGGGTGTGTGGAAAGGATGGGTAGGGACCTGAGAAAGCTAGAGGAGTGGTCAAGGGTATGGTAGCTGAGTTTTGATTACAAAAAAGTGCACAATAATGCACTTGGGCCATAGAAACCCCATAGCGGAGTACAAAATGGGCAGAGATACTGGCAAAGACCAAGCAAGTAAAAGACCTAGAGGTAATCATACTGGATGACCTGAAGGTGGCCAGACAGGGTGACAAAGCAGTCAGAAGGGCTAGCGGATGCTGCAGTGCATAGGAAGGAGTGTCATCAGCAGGAAGAGGGAGGTAATGCTGCCCCTATATAGATCACTGATAAGACTTTACCTTGAGTACTGTGATCAGTTCTAGAGACCATATCTCAGGAAGGACATAGGATGAAGGCAGTCCAGAGGATGGCTACCAAAATGGTGCAGGGTATGCATCCAAAGTCCTATGAGGATAGGCTTAAGGTACTAAATATTTAAACCCTGGAGAGAAGGAGAGAGTGGCTGGATATGCTAGCAACTTTAAATACCTCAAGGGGATTAATAAGGTACATGGGGGGTATTTTTCAAAGAAAAATATGCTGTAAAACAGGGGGACATGCTATGAAGCTGGAGAGGGCAAATTTAGGAGGGATGTGAGGAAGTACATCTTCACAGAAAGTGTGGTGTATTGGCCCCGTGGCACTGAGGGTTAAGGCGCTGGTCACTACACCTCACGCCACTCCAATGACCCCAGGATCAGAAGCAACCTCGGGTGTTGGAGGGTTTGCCGGGGGGAGGAGGACTGATATTCTCTCCGGGAGGGTGGGGTGGGACAACCGTGGCTGCGTTGGCTGGTGGTGGCTGGGGGTCAGTGCATGTGGTGGTTCATTGTTGGGATGGCATGGATGGTGTCAGATGTGCAGTGCATGGAAGCGCACACAGCAACATCCTTGATGCCATTGCACACATGTGCCATGGGTTGGGGAACAAGTACATTCCTCTAGCATGCTTGAAGGACAGCCTGATGGCACCGCCACAGGTACATCCCAGTCAACTCCCCCCCACAAGCCCAGCCTCCAGGTCTCCAGAGTGGTGGGGTAAGTACCCAGGGGACTCAAGCTCTGGCTGTGGCTGGGGCAGGGGGACTGTGAGGACTGGCTGGAAGGGGGAACCAAAGGCAAATCCCCCCACCCAGCTGAGTAGGTAAAAATACAATAATGACAAAAAAAAAAGAAAGTATGATGTATGCCTAGAACAGCCTTCCAGCAGAGGTAGTGTGGGAAAATAACAGTTGTGGGATTAGAAAAAGCCCTAGGACAAGTACAAGGCAATTGTAAAGGTAAAGAAGGGAGGGTAAAAAATGGCACTGTACAGTAAATCAAACTGGGTCTGCAGCAAAAAATGAAAGTTAAAAAAATGGGCAGGCTGGGTGGGCCCAGCAGCCCTTATCTGCTGACACATTCTATGTTTCTATGTTTCTTATCCTGGTAGTGGTGAAACTTAACTAGGAAGTGCCAGGGCCACTCACCTGGCATGAGTTTTCCTGGCAATCTCTTTCAACTACATAAAATCGGCCATCAGCTCCCAGCTTCAAGTACATCTTCAGCCAATTTGTGATAAAAGTCTCTGGGGCATGACCCTCTAGTGCTTCAGGTAATCCAATGATCTGCATATTCTTCCTCCAAACCTAATTTTCTTGATCATCGACCCTGGCTTGTAGTTCTCAAAGTGCAGTTTGTAGGATTTTCCTGTCCTGTGTTAACTAGGCAACCTAGTCCTCAGTAGAACTGATGTTTTGTTCTGCTTTGTTTAGCCACGTGACATGCTATGCTGTATTAGTGCTGAGATTTTCTATTATGGCTTCCCAGTGTGTCATCTGGGCACTGACATTAGTAAAGTTTGATCACATCTCTGTCCACATGCTTGTTATTAGGGCTTTTAATGATTTTGCTTGCTCACCATCTTCCATAGCCTGCTCAGTTCTTTCCACAGCCATGCTGCCATCCTGCACCCTGGTCTTAGGTGAACTCACCGGTCTCAGATTGCTTGAAAAAAGAAGCTGAGTTTGCATATCTGGCTCCCTTTGTAGTAAGAGACATCTTTTTCTTTATATACCAAGCATTTTCTTGTATTTTTAGTCAAGGAAGCCACTGATTCAAGAAGAATTGAGAGTATGTAGTTGAGGAGCTCAGCCTTCAGGCATCCACCATATTCGCCAGGCGGACACACCACCCTAGTTTCATGTTGATATACTATAGGTCTGATTTTCTCAATCTGTCACTGTAGGTTTATGTGACACAGTCTTCCTACTATTTTTGTTACTCCTCTTTGAACACCCCTCACCCTGACTACTTAAAATAGAAATGGGATGAAAGGCATGTAGAGCAGTTAAACAGGTCCACCAGCTGTCTTGCTTTGGGGAGTATATTGTTTAATGATGTAAAAAAACTGAACAGTTATTAGGGGGAACATTTTTAATTTGTCAAGTTTTTAAAAAGACAACCCAATACTTGAAGCAGCTGTGAAATGAAAAACATTTATTCCAAAAAATAAGTTTCGAAGTACAGTTAAGGAGAATATTAGCATACATGTTAAATCCACTTTTTTAGCTGCTTTCTATGCTATGCACTATATAGTGTTATTAATGTCTTGGCCCTAACTATTGTGAGGTCTATAATGCTATCAGTGCACTTAGCAAAATGATGCAGTCATTTTTTTCTTGAGAAAAAAAAATCTAATTTTAAACATTTAATAAAACAGAATCTTGTAGAACTGGTAAATTTGAGAAGGAAATGCAAGAGGAAGATGCCTAGAATCCTTTACAGTTTTTGAAATTGGGCCAGGTGTTTCACTTAACCTCACTACATTGATGCTTTGACCAAATAGATAAGCAAATAATCTTATCTCTAGAAAGTTTTATTTAACAATATACCTCTCAGTACAGGTTGGAATTCAACTTACAATGTCAAGCTTTCCCAGTCTGAAGAGTAATGTTCCCGCCTGTGAACTCCCATAGGTTTGTACAGCACTAATGTGAAATCTAGCAGATGTAGACATGCTAATGTCTGCTATAATTTCTTCTGTATAAATCAGGTTTAATCTTTCTAGTGTCAATTCAGTTTTTCATGCTTCAATTGAAACATGCGCAACAACTAACCAATTATTCAACTGTACCTTTTGGTATGCAGTCGAGGATGTTATTAGCCCATCTGAGGCTAAACTGGATGAATAAAAGTCCATATCTCCTTGATATGTAAAAGCCTCCTACATTTTTAAAGCTGCTCTGATCCCCATGCATTTGATTATTGCACCAACTCAGTCTGGTTTTACTGTTGATGGAACAGAATAATAACAAGTGTTTGTTGAGCATCATGAAAAGCCTCATGGGATGTTATCCATATAAATAATACAAACAATGTCATCTCACATAATTCACTGTTTGATTCAGAAGTAAGCACAGAATGAGGATGGTGAAAGAATATTTTATTGAAACAGGTCAGTTTTGTAAGGCCACAGAAAAATGACAGACTGCATCACGTAATACACAAGATCATGTATTCTAGAGCAAGGGTCTGCAGCTTTTCTTACCATTATTATCAGAATCCATTGTACAGAGGAATTCACCAGGATGCAGAACAATAATGCATCATTCTGCAGCACTGACTGCAGGAAACAAGGCAATTTCAATGGCAGGTAATCCCTTTTGTCATGTACAGTAGTAACCTAAGACAATGTGTCACATCTTGACAGATGCCACTGTATATCTATATCTATATAAGTTGCAAAAAACTTTGTTAATGCTCCAGTTAGTGTCAAAGCAACAAAAGTTGGGAAATGAGGCATTAGGGTTTCCCTAACACCCCATGCTTCCAAACCAGACAGGAGAGCAAGTGTGGGGTGTGCCTTGGGCTTCTCAAGTCCTATACTTACCCCATTCCATCTGTAAATAAGGTCAGTTGTGTAGACTTTATGAGAATGGGATGAGCATCAAGCCTAAGAAGCCCAAGGCACACTCCAAATCTGCTCTCCTGCCTGGTTTCAGAGGGTGAGATGTTAGGAAAACCCTAATGCTTCATTTCCCAACTTATGTCACTTTAACCCTAACTGGAGCATTAATGAAGTTTTTTGCAACTTATTTCCTTACTTTTTGGACAGTATAATAGTATACTTATTTTACAGTGGAAGCACAGGGTCCTTTGAACCCTGTGCTCCCATCCATCCGTAGACGTGTATATGTCTGCAGATGTGGAAGCACAGGTCCCTCTGGGCCCTGCACTTACATATATAGGACAACAGTGACCAAATTGTCAGCATAGACATCTTATTACCCCACCTCATGAACCCAGTACAGAACTTTTTTGAATCCACACTAAAACATAATTCTGTACAACTGCAATGCCATTCCATGCCACAGGTGCAAAAACACATTTTGGGCAGGATTTGAAAAATGACAGCTGTGACATATATGAGGTGGGGTAATAAGAAGGCTACATTGAAAATCTGGGTCAAAATATTTAACATTTCCAAAGTTATGAGTGGGTGTAGTGAAATTGCAATGAATGGTCATAACTTTGCCATTTTTTCATATTTTGACCCCTGATTTTCAACATAGTCGTCTTGTAAATCCACCTCATAAACTCCATAGGTGAAAATGTTCAAATCCGTGCCAAAACACAATTCCACACCACAGGTTTAAAAACACATTTTGGACAGGATGTGAAAAAAGACAGCTGTACTGTTCAAGAGGTGGTGTGAAAAAATGGCTATGCTGAGAATTCGGAGTCAAAATATTCAAAATGATCAAAGTTATGAGCGTGCATAAAATAATTTCAATGAATGCTCATAACTCGGCCATTTTTAAGAATTCTTTCACCAAACTGTCAACATCACCTTTTTGTGACCCCACCTCATGAACACCGGTGGTGAAATTTCATTATTCTGTCTAAAAATGATTTCATGCAGCAACCTCAAAATCACTTTCCGGTCATGAGTAATAAAATGACACTGCCAGTTTTCATGAGGTGGGGCCCCAAAAAGGCCATGTTGAAAATCTGGTGAAAAAGTCCTAAAAATGTCAAAGTTATGAACATAAGTTCAAAAACACCATTTAAATATGTCATATGGTGCTTACTTTTATTCCTTAGTTCACAGTTTAGATTTAAAATGTGCAGACATGTCTCAGTCCACAGAAGAAGACAGAATTTGACATCACCTGGTAAGTATAGGGTAAGAGAGAGTTTATTGAGGTGGGTGCTCAGTGGAAGAGTCAGGACGGGGGGGTCAGCAGCAATGATGAGGGACTGTTTTCTTTGTTTCAGGTTAAAAAAAAGACATCTAGGGACAGTTTTCCTATTGCAGGTACCAATAACATTAGGAAACAATCGTGGGACACTGGGGATGGGCTCCTCAGTGTCCCACACTGCTGGTGGCATCTAAATGTTGACATGGGGATTCAGCATTTCAGTGTCGGCTACTGTTAGTAAAACAATGGGTTGCCGGGGGGGGGTCGTCCAACACCAGGGGGTGGGCATCCCAGCGTCGGATTTTATAAATATAAATAAAAAACATGGAATTACATACACCTAGGTGGGATGGTGATTTGTGGGTGGGGGTGCCACTAGACACCAGGGACTAAAATAAAAATTATGGGGATGGCAATTGGAGGGTGTGGGTGCCACTAGACACCAGTGAAAATATCTTTTATTAAGGGGGACAGTGATCAGGGAGTGAGGGGTGCCATTAGACACCAGACCAAGAGGGCCCACAAGCTCATA
Organism: Neoceratodus forsteri; assembly: GCA_016271365.2. Classification (NCBI taxonomy): domain Eukaryota; kingdom Metazoa; phylum Chordata; order Ceratodontiformes; family Ceratodontidae; genus Neoceratodus; species Neoceratodus forsteri. The sequence continues at coordinate 77,808,592 of JADMNL010000029.1, read as the reverse complement.
CGGTAGCTGGCAGCACAAGTTCAGCTGCAGCTGCAAAAGTCACAAAAGTCTGCGGTTCTCATACAGAGAACATGGGGGAAGTGCTCCTCTTGCTGAGCTGGACACCAGGGATTTTGGGTGCCCCCAAAAGAGTATTTCTGGCCTTTAATTATAAAAAACAAACACCAGAATCTAAATGGGGCCTGTTTACCTAGGTTCTGGTGTTTGATTTGTAAAATGACAACATTTGTATGTATTTTCCATGCATTTTAGTTCGTGGAAAAAAAAAAAAAAACAAGATGACAGCTCACAAAAAAGGAATTTTTCTGGTGAAGCAGGATTGACTCCTCACTAAAAGGAACCCTTTTCCATGAGGCCAAATCCTTTGTCGAATGTTCTCCCTCTATCCTGGAAAGTGATCTTCCTAATGAAAACAATGGGAACTTAAAAAACTGAATAACTTGCAACAGATTAATTTTTTTTCACCAAACAGACCCATGACATTTCTGTTACACAAGTGTTTCTACCATGAAAAATCACATGAAAATTCCACACCATCTGGGCTCAAGGTGATGGGGAAAAAATGCAAAAATAGTGACTTTTAAGGTTTTTGTGCTACCTGGATCTCACAATCTTTATATCTGACCGAAGCAAAACTTGCCATTTCAAGAGATATACCCCATAGGACAGGTCATGCTAAATGTGCAAATCCATTGAACAGTTGCAAAGTTATTAAAGTGTTAAATATAAGGTTTGACATTAAACATGCTACTCAACCCTAATTGTATAATATACAGTATATCTATATCTATATATCCTCAGTGGTGATCATACAAAAGTTTATCCGTACTGAGGTATACCTCGAGGTATCTTGAGGTACCACTGAGGCACTCAAGTTCAATTTGCATTGACTGTAATGTGATCCTGACTCAGTACCACCAAGGTATACCTCAGTACTGATAAACTTTTGTATGATCACCTCTGTGTACCTATACTGATATGTGTGTGTGTGTGTGTGTATGTGTGTGTGTGTGTGTATATATATATATATATATATATATATATATATATATATATATAGGGCACAGTCATGCCCCATTAGTTAGGATTGAGTGAGCAGTTTAATGTTAAACCCCATATTTTTCACATTAAGAATTTTGTAACCATTCAACGGATTTGCACAAAATTTGGAATGTGCAGTCTTGGATGGTAGATTTCTTGATATTCCAAGTTGTGTTGCAGTTGGATTTGTGGTTTTTGTGCAGCAAAGCACCAAAAACAAATAATTTTTTGCTTTTTTTTTTGCCAATTTTTGCAGATATTTGCCAATCATGCTGTGGCCATACCATTTGGAATTTTAGTATGCAATTTTCAGCATAGACCAAGGTTTTCTCAATGAACATACCAGCTTTGGTTTGGTGAAAAAATATTAATTTGTTCCAAAGTTATTTAATTTAGAATGTTTCGGTTCTGAGCATGCTCAGTTCAGTCTTAGATTTATATGTATGTTTTGCGAAAGAGGATTGGGCTCATGATCAAGGATTTTTCACCTCATGAACATGGATTTATAAAATCCCGTTGTGAGGAAAAACTCTCCTTTCACAAGCTGCCATCTTGTTTTCATTTTCCCCCACAAACAAATAGTTATAACTTGGCCCATGGATGTGTTATCTTGTAATTGAAGTATGAGTTTTGTTCAGGATGATGCCCTCTACAAACCCATTGCTTTGGTTTCCTTTGTTTTGTCAAAAAATGGGCATTTTAAATTAAAAAACTCCTTGTTCTTCACTTGCTTCCTATCCTTGTTTTCGAGGTGACAAAATCTCCTGTCGCGAGCAGGTCCTCTTTTGTGAGCTTACAAAATCCTTGATCACAATTTCCAGACCAGATGGCCCTATCTCACAAACAAGGATTGGCTCACAAACATGGATTTTGTCAGCTCATGAAAGAGGATAGGCTCGCGTAAGGGAATTTTGACAGTTTACAAAAGGGAAAGGTTTTTTGAATCCCCTTTCGTGAGCTATCAAAATCCCCTTTCGCAAGCTCTCAAAATCCCCTTTCACAAGCTGATAAAATCTTTGATCCTGATTTCCAGACCAGATGACCCATCTTGCTAACAAGGATTGGCTTGCGAACAAAGATTTTGTCACCTCGCGAAAGGGGATCGGCTCACGAAAAGGGATTTTGACAGCTTGTGGAAAGGGATTGTTTTTTAAATCCTTTTTTGTGAGCTGTCAAAATTCTCCTTTCATGAGCCAATCTCCTTTCAAGAGCTGACATCATCCTTGATTGTGATTTCCAGACCAGTTGGTCAAAATCTGATGATCCAGGAATTCTGGTGAATGAGGATTTTGACAGCTCGTGAATGGGGATTGGCCTCGCGAACAGGGATTTTGATACCTCACAAATTAGAAATTTTAAAACTTTGCCAGTGCACTGCAAATAAATGGTTTGATCTTTTGGCTTGAAATTTCCAGGGTATAAAGGGGGTGTCCCAGAGATGTGAATTATGTTGTTTAGGTGCAAACATTTTTATTGGTTCTATAGCTATGCCATTACAAAGTTCAGATATTTCCTGTAGGGTGACATTGCGGCACCCACAGTGCCTTTCGGTTCCTGTATCTTGGAAACGATTTGCGATATGGATTTTTCACACTGGGCAGCTTAGTTCACCTTCAGGTGAACTAAGCATACGTGGAGGTTTTGAAGTCATGATTGCAACTGCAGTAGAATTTTTACTGAGATATTGGCAAATCAGTGTTACAAGGGTTCATTTTCAGCTCTACAGGGCTGCTGTATGGCTCCATAGCTATGTATAAGTGGGAGCACAGGGCCCAGAGGGCCCATGTATCCACAGATGCATATCATTATGCAAAAATAGGCAGCTTTGAAGGGAACATGGAGCCCAGAGGGCTCACTCTCCCACCAACACATACCAGTTACCAGTTACATTACACTTTCTCAAAAAGTAAGGAAATTCATTGCAAAAAATGTCATTAATGAATCAGTTAGGGTTGAAGCAAAAAAGTAGGGAAATGAGACATTAGGGTTGAAACCCTAACACCTCCTCCCACACCTTACCACCCCATCCCACTCCCAACAAACAACAGACCAACAGGTGATGGGGAGTGTGCCGTGGGTCACCGGGCCTAACTCTCACCCAAGTCTCCTATACTGTGTCATGTGAGCTTTGTTACACATGGAATAGGGTGAGAGTTAGGGCCGATGACTCCAAGGCACACCCCATCACCTGTTGGTTTGTTGTGGGGCGGTAAGGCATGGGGGTGTTAGGGTGTCAACCCTAATGTCTCATTTCCCTACTTTGGTTGCTTCAACCCTAACTGATGCATTAACTGTTTTTTGCAATGAATATATATATATATATATATAGAGAGAGAGAGAGAGAGAGAGAGATAAATATAGATATATATTTAGTGGTGCAGTAGCACCCCTATAGTTAGGTTTGAGTAAGCAATCCATGTTACCATTGTTGTTCACTTGGGAACTCAAAGCAGCAGGTTGGTTGGACAGAGGTCTGGGTTTATAGTCTGTTTTAACTGAAATATTGGAATAGTTTGTAAGTGAAATTAGCTCAATGTGGTAAAAATTATTACCTTGAATTAGAACTGTTACTTGGGCTGTGATATTGTAACTTTTTGAGGTTTGGGGACAGTTGTTTGTCAGGGTTAATTAGAGGGAAATTTAAATGTGTTGTTTGCCTGGTGTTAGGGGAGGGACATTAGCTGCAATTACATTGTCTTTAAACAGGAATTACCCTGGCCTCCATTGTTCACTTGGGAACTCAAAGCAGCAGGTTGGTTGGACAGAGGTCTGGGTTTATATTCTGTTTTAACTGAAATATTGGAATAGTTTGTAAGTGAAATTAGCTCTATGTGGTAAAATTATTACCTTGAATTAGAACTGTTACTTGGGCTGTGATATTGTAACTTTTTGAGGTTTGGGGACAGTTGTTTGTCAGGGTTAATTAGAGGGAAATTTAAATGTGTTGTTTGCCTGGTGTTTGGTAAGAGCCCTCCCACCCACCCAGTTTTGTAGGCTTTCTTAAATACTGAAAACCACTGGGGTTGGGATTGAAAAGCTGAGTATTTCTGTTTTAGGACTGAAATTTGAAGCAACAGCAGCTAGTGGGCCTGTGACATCATACAGTACCTGATGTCTGCTTATACACACTGTTAGTGGGACCGAACACACACTGGACTGTATGTGTTTGTGAGACTTTGGAACTTTATTGGTGGGGTTGAAATTGGGTTTATAAATAACTACAGTCAGTATAGAGAGAAACTGTATTCCAGAGGAAAGGGACTGAGAAAAGGGGGTGTGCCATTATAAACAGAGGGGGATAAACAGGGTGGCCATATTCCACCATGGCAGGCATCTTCGGAAGGGTTGTAGGCTGTACAGGCTGTGTGATGGCAATAATTCTAAATTGGGCCTGGAGAGAGGGAGGCTGCCCACTCTGTAGACAGTTATCTTGTATCAGGAGTGAGGTATATTGGTTAAGGAGTAAGCTGGGGGAGCTGGGGGGGTGTTCAAGGATAAGGGGTGTGGATATGGGCAGCAGAAGGGTGGGGCTGAGGGGAGACTGGGGCAACGCTCTGAAATTACAGGACGTTATGTTACAGCAAGCAGGAGGGGGGATATTAGGGACAGAGGACCCTTAGATAGGGAAGTTGATGCTAAGGGGAAAGCGTACGGGGTGAACATTCTGAATACAAAGATAGTGGAGGGGGAAGAGTCAGGAGGGGTTGTTGTGAAGAAGCCTGAAACAGCAGACTGTGGGAAGGGAGCTCCTAAGGTGAACAGAGCAAGAGGGGAAGAAGAGGGGCAGTTTGGAGGTGCAGTCAGGGGAATCTCGGGTTACTTGATGGAGGCTGACATAGAGTGTCACAATAAATTCGAGCTACTAAGCAACCTAGAGGGGGAGGAAGGGGTTGGTGGAAATGAGAAAACTTATACAGAGGCCGGGGGAAGGGAGTCTGATACCCATAGGGCATCACAGACCGGCAATGGAAAGGATAGAAATAGTCCCAGAGGAGAAGGAAACATATATGTTAAGCAAATGGGGAGATGCAACATATTCCAGACATGAGAGGAGAGCATGATTGGAAGAAACTGGGAGACAAGGAGGTGGGAGAGGGCCCCTTTCAGCAGGGGGGTCAGTACCAAGGATGGGGCCCTAGTTAAAGGGGACCCACAGAGAGCCTCTGGAGGCAGGGGTACTATTACAAGGGGGGAGGATGATGGTGTGAGGGAAGAGAAACCATCGGGGCCAGGATAAATGGTTCAGATAAGAGAGGGTTAAAGGTGACACCTATTCAGAGGGAGTTTGAGTTAAGTGGGCAAAATAGCAAGGGAGGCAGAAAGGGGAGGGTGACAAGGGGGTCTCTAGTAAGGCAGGAAGACTCCCACAAAATTGAGATCATGAATAAAGGGGGTAAGGGGGGCTGAGAGGGCATAGTGGAGGTAACCATAAGGATGATGGCGGTGTTAAGGTTCTGTTATCGGGAGACTCGATGATTAGGGGTATCCAGTGGGAGGGACAGGGGGGTGGATGCCATAGCCAGGTGAAGGTAGTGAGTATCTCTGGGCTGACACTGCACAGAGCAAAGTTCATGGTGTATGAAATGGTTAGGGATTGTGGAGGGAAACCGGATTTCCTGGTGCATTTGGGAACTAATGATCTAGAGGAAATAGCATTTTGGAAATCCGAGCAAGGTTCCAAGAACTTGCCAGAGTCTGTCGGGATAATGGATGTAACATTTCCTTTTCGGAGATATTGCCAGTACCAAAGGCCTCAGTGGAGAAAAAAAATGAAGCTCACAGAGGTTAATGACTGGCTCAGGAAGTGGGGTGAAGAGAGTGGGTTGGGGGTGTTAGGGAACTGGAATGGAGTTTGGGAGGATAAGGGACTATATGCAAAGGACAGGTTTCATCTTGCCCCATTAGGGAAGGAAGTCCTTAAACAGGGGATGGCTGACTACATACAAGAAAGGTGGGGTTTAAACTTGTGAGGGGAAGGGATAAGGGAGGGGTTGACCAGAAGCCCTCTACTCCAGATGAGGGGAGTAGCCTTCACGCCCAAGGGGGAAAGGGGGGAAACAGATTGGGGATGGAGGTTTCAGGAGGAGCAGAGGGAGGATGGAAGTATAAGGAATCTGGGTGGGGTTCGACAAAGAGAGAATCAGGATAAGGGTGGGGTTGGTGTTAGTAAATGCCAGGAGCTTGGGAAACAAGTTGGCAGAGTTCCAGGCCATGCTGTTCGAGGGGGTGGATGTGGCGGCAGTCGGAAACGTGGCCAACAAAACCCATGACTAGGACCTAAACGTACGTGGGTACACTATGCTCAGGAAGGATAGAAAGGAGGGCAGAGGGGGTGAAATGGCTATGTTCATTAGAGATGACATAGAAATTGCTAGGGTAGAAGAGGCAGAGGGAAACGTGGAGGCCTTATGGGTCACTTTACAATCCTCAGCAGGAAATAAGGTCAAGCTGGGTGTAGCATATAGGCCCCCCGGGATGAGTGAGGTTCTAGAGGATGGTTTGCTGGACAACATCATTGCCCAGTGTGGACCAAAAGGGGAAGGAGTTGTGTTGATGGGGGACCTTAATATGCCAGGTACAAACTGGGGAACCATGTCCTCTAAGGTGGCCAAGGAGCAGAGGCTGCTGGATGGCTTCCAGGATGTTTTCTTAACACAGCATGTGATGGAGCCCACAAGGGAGGGGCATGTCCTGGATGTGGTTCTGGCAGATGGGAATCTGGTAAGGGACATGGTTGTACAAGACCCCCTGACTGGGAGCGACCACAATACTGTCTGGTTTCAAATAAGCATGGGGGAGGGGGGGATGAGATCTAGGACACTGGCAGTGGACTTCAGGGAGCAGACTTCATGGGCATGGAAATATTCTCAAGGATCACTTGATGGGGATTACCTCAATGACAAGTGTGGAAAGAAGATGGGAGGTCATAAGCGGGGACTTCATGAGGCAGTCAGGATCTGCGCTAAGTTGAACGCAAGGAGAGCAAGGTCACATAAACCATGCTGGTGGTCCAGTGAGGTACAGGTAGCAGTCAGAGAAAAGAAGGCGGCCTACAAAAAATATAAAACAACAAGAGGGGATAGGGATAAGGAAGTGTACCAGCTTGCATCTAGAAAAGTCACCCATGTGGTGAGGGGAGCAAAGTCCAGTAAAGAGCAGCGGCTGGCACAGGGGATACATGGAGGGGAAAAGGGGTTCTTCCGGTACATTGGGGAGTGGAGAAAAACTAAGGGCCATCTCAGCAGATTGAGATCAGAAGGAGGGTGGGTGGAAGAGGCGAGGGACCAGGCAGAGGTATTTAACGAGTACTTTGCCTCTGTGTTCACTAGGGAGGGATGGGATATCTACAAAGCAAGGCACGAAGGGATAGAAACATCAGTAAGTGGGATCAGGGAGCAACAAAAATGGAGCAAGAGGGAGAGAGAGTACCCCAGGGTGTCACATCTGGGTAAAGATAAAAGGCCAGTAAGGTGGAGGGGCGGATGATGCTATCTCCACCAAAAGGGTGTAGATTAGCCCTCAAGGCCTAAAGAAGACAAATCTCCTGGGCGGATGGCATTCATCCGAGAGTACTATGGGAATTGGCGGACATACTGGCTGCACCTGGCAGAGCTTTTCAGCAGGTCACTTGAGACAGGAGGGTACCTAGGGATTGGCAAGAGGCACATGTGGTACCAATCCATAAAGGGGTCGAGGAAGTACCAGGTAACTATAGACCCATCAGTTTGACCTCGGTGGTGGGAAAATTAATGGAAGTATACTAAAGGAACGATTGGGAGTGTACTTGGAGGAGGTGGGAGTCTGGATAGTCAGCAACATGGGTTTGTGCCAGGTAGATCATGTCAAACCAACCTTGTGAGTTCTATGAATGGGTAACATCAGAACTGGACAGGGAAAGCCTGTGGATGTATTATTCTTGGACTTCAACAAGTTTGACTCTGTCCCTACAATGGTCTGGTGGAGAAACTGATGGGGTTAGGAGTAGGCCCTTTGATGGTCAGATGGATTGAAAACTGGCTAGCTGGGCGCACTCAGAGAGTAGTGGTCTATGGGGAGCTCTCGAACCCTAGAGGTTGGTAGTGGGGTACGCTGAGAGCTCGGTCCTGGGTCTGATCCTGTTTAATGCATACATATCGGACATCAGGGAGGGTATAGGGTGTGAAATGAGTCTCTTCGGGATGACTCCAAGATGGGAGCAGTAGTTGAGGAGAAGAGGAGGTTGGCCCTGCAGGGACCTGGACACCCTGGAAAGCTGGGCTCTCACATGGAAATTAAATTTCAATATCACCAAGTGCAGGTGCTGCATCTTGGGGAAACCCTAAACACAGGTACACCCTGGGAGGAGAGGCGCTGGAGGCCTCAATAGGGGAAAAAGACCTAGGGGTCATGGTGGATGCATGTTTGAATAACTCTGAGCAGTGCAGGAGAGCGGCTAGCAAGGCAAACAGGATGTTGGGATGCATCATAGGGGATCACCTCTAGGAGCAAGGAAGTGATTCTGCCGCTGTACAATGGACTGGTTAGACCACACCTTGAGTACTGTGTACAGTACTGGAGACCACACTTGAAGAGGGACATACAGCTCCTAGAAAGGGTACAGAGGAGGGCAACAAAGATGATACGAGGGCTAGGGGATTTTATGTATGAGGACAGACTTAAGGAGCTCTGCCTGTTTTCACTGGAGGAGAGGAGAGACAGGGGGAACATGATTGAGGTCTTCAAGTACCTCAAGGGAATAAATAGGGTAAACATGGAGGGGATCTTTAGACTAAAGCAGGGAGGTATCACCAGAGGGCATGGTTTGAAGTTGGAAGGTGGATGGGTAAGGGGGGAAAAGAGGAAGAGGTTTTTCACTGAGAGGGTGGTGGACCCTTGGAATGCACTGCCTGGTGAGCTAGTTCAGAGATCCACAGTGGAGGGCTTCAAGAGAGGATGGGACAGACACAGAAAGTGGATGTATCAGATGATGTCCTGCCCCAGGGGGGTGTGGATGGATGATACAGATTTCTGGAGCACAAGGGATGGGAGGGTCTCGGCACCCAACTAAGGATCTAAAGTTCGAGCAGACTCAATAGACCGTAAGGCCTAATCTGCTGGCAAATAGTATGTTAGTATGTTAAACCCCAAATTTTGCACTTTAATAACTTTGCAACCATTGAGCAGATCTGCACAGAATTTGGTATGCACCATCCTGTGGGGTATATCTCTTGATCTGCCTAGTTTTATTTTGATCAGATATGCAGTTTTTGAGCAGCTCATAGTGAAAAAGTGTGTTTTTCACTTTTTTCACCAATTTTTACTGATTTTTGCCCATCACGCTGGGGCCACACCATTGGGAATTTTGATATGAAATTTTCAGCATAGAAAGAAATAGTCCCAAGTCAGTTTTGGTCTGGTGAAAATATATCAATCCGTTCCAAAGTTATAAAATTTTGAAATTTTGGGTTCCGTGCATGCTCAGTTCAGTCTTTTCGACAAATGTATAAATTGTGAACAAGGATTTGCATCACAACCAGGGATTTTGACAGCTTGTAAACAAGGATTTATAAAATCCCTGTTCATGAGAAAAACTTCCTGTTCACAAGCCGCCATCTTGTTTTCACTTTTCCTCATCAAACAAAACATTGTAAGTTGACTCAGGGAAGTGTTGTAAGGTAAACCAAGCATGGGTTTTGTTCAGGGCAACATTCTCTACAAACCCATGCCTTTGGTTTACTTTGGTTTGGCCCTGAAATGTGGTTTTGAAATTTAAAAAATCCTTGTTCGCTACTTGCTTCTGATCCTTGTTTGTGAGGTGTCAAAATCCTTGTTCGCGAGCTGATCCTTGTTCGTGAGCTGTCAAAATGCCTATTTGTTAGATGATGACCAGATGGCCCTATCTCCTGAACAGGGATTTCTCCTGAACAGGGATTTTGACACCTCACAAACAGGGATTTGGCTGATGAACAGGGATTTTGACAGCTCACAAACAGGGATTCTAAAAAGGAGTTCCTGTTCATGAGGTGTCAAAATTCCTGTTCGTGAGCTGTCATAATCCTTGTTCATGAGAAATCCTTGTTCGTGAGCTGTCAAAATCCCTGTTTGCAAGATGATGACCAGATGGCCCTATCTCATGAATGGTGGTTTCTCATGAGCAAGGATTTTGACAGCTCACAAACAGGGATTCTGAAAAGGAGTTTCTGTTTGTGAGGTGTTAAAATCCCTGTTCATGAGATGACAACTAGATAGCCCTAAAATCCCTGTTTGTGAGCTGTCAAAATCCTTGTTCATGAGCTGTCAAAATCCCTGTTCGTGAGATGACAACCAGATGACCCTATCTTGCAAACAGGGATTTCTCATGAATAGGGATTTTGACACCTCATAAACAGGGATTTGGCTCATGAACAAGGATTTTGACAGCTCAAGAACAGGGATTTTTAAAGGTTGCTGTTTCTTTGCCACTTCACTACAAAAAAAAACAAGACTTTTTGCTTTAAATTTGCAGGGTAGAAAGGGTCTGTCTCAGAGATGTGACCTATGCTGGTTTGGTGTAAACATTTGCATCAGTTACATAGTTGTGGCATTCTGAAGTTGAGAAATTTCCCATAGGATAACGTTGTGGTGAATGTGGCACCTTTCAGTGCCTATATCTCAAAAATGGTTTGAGATACAGATTTTTCACTTAATGCAACACATGTGCTGGTTACCAGTCCATGATTACAGCTGTAGTGGAATTTTTTCCAAGGTTGCTATGGTTACTGAGATATTGCACCATTTGCAGCACAAGGGTTGTCTATGCTGCCGCTGCATCACTACAATTATAGATAGGTGGGGGCATAAACCCCATAGGTGAAATTTTTCAAATCCATGTAAAAATGCCATTCTGTTCCACAGGTGTGAAAACATGTTTTGGACAGGATGTGAAAAATAACATTTGTATTATTTATGAGGTGGTGTGAAAAAAATGCCTATGTTGAAAAGTTAGAGTTGAAATTTTTAAAATTACCAATGTTATGCACATGCATAGAAAAATTTCAACAAATGCTCATTTTTAGGAATGTTTTCACCAAATATTTAACATGGCCTTTCTGGGACCCCACCACATGAATACTGGTGGTGGAATTTTGTTATGTGATCCCAAAAGGTGATTTTGCACAGTGACTATGAAATCACCTTCCTGGCCCGATTAATGAAACAACAGTGCCAATGTTCATCAGGTGGGGTCACAAAAAGGCAACATTGACAATTTGATGAAAAACTTCCAAAAATTTGCAAAGTTATGAACATAAGTTCAAAACACCTTTGAAATACATTATGGCACCTACCTTGATTCCTTAGTTCATGGTTTGGCTTGGAAGAGTGCAGATGTGTCTCAGTCCACAGAAGATGACAGCCCATGACCTCTGGTGGTAAATATAGGGTAAAGGGGGTGGGGAGTGCTCATTGGGAGGGCCAGGATGGGGTAGGGGGATGAGGGATGATGGGGGGACCACTAGACACCAGGGATTGAAATACTTATATATTTTTAGGCTGTGGCCAGTGATCAGTTGGGGTGGAGACCACTAAACACCAGGGATTGAAATACATGTATTTATTTTAATGTTGTGACCTGCGATTGGTGGTGGTGTTAGGGGACCACTAGACACCATTGATTTAAATACATTTATGTTTTTTTACACTGTTGCCAGTGATTGGTGGGGGGGGGGATATTGGATAGTATTGTTTACTTTTTATTTACCGTTTTTAACAAATTAGCCACTGTCTGTGACTATTTACCTTACAATTAATAAAGTATTCTTGCTGCTTATAATGTGACTGTGTAGTTTTTTATATAATACAGTAATTGTTATTGTCTTTACTCTGATATTGATCTTTCATTCTTTGCAAACTAATTATGTTTCTGCTTCTTTTTTATAATTGCTGTGATTTTATGAGGGATTTAGTGCGTTAGTGTGTTTGTATGCTGGGGTGATTGCAGTGCATATAGGGATGCAAGTCTTATTTTATGACATTTTTTTTTAAAACACAAGTGTGGAGAGCACTCAGGGTAGGCTAGGTGAATAATAAAATTAGTGGTCCATGACCATACAGTTCAACTGGGTAATTAAATGCAAAAATGCAAATCCACAATGAAAACTGTATTTAAAAAAACATTTACTTTCAGCTCATAGCCATTTGCTGGTTGCTGACAGCAGGTTGTGGAAGTAATATTTTTTAAAAATACAGCCTTCTCTGTGGATTTGCATTTGTGCATTAAATTACCCAGCTGAACTTGATGGTCACAGTTTACCCTAAATGCTCTCCACACTTGGATTTGTGTGACTATTTTGAGTTTTAGCCAGCCTCCAAAGAGCACCTCCTCTGCACCACAGTGCAAAATCCTTCTTTGCTTTTTTGGTAGGACAGGACACTATTTATGTAAAAGTACTATGTTTTAGAACACACACACACTGACAAAATCAAAAAGAAAAATATCAGTAGAATCAGTGTGTGACAGGGTGATTTAAAAAAAAAACTCCAAAGTGACAGCTGATGAGTCGCTGATAGGTATGCCAGGGTGAGCAAGTTTTGAAAAAAAAGCAGCTATCCCTACAGTATTTTATTTTTTTATCGTGTATATTTGAGTTTGTGAAACAAAGTACTTTTACATATATACTGTAGCCCACATGGCTATACAAGGAGAAGGGGGGATTCATCTCCTGGAAATCTCAACTAATCTCCTTAACTGATTTCACTCATGTTTACCTGACAGTGATATACACAACTGTGCTGAATAATCCAATATGCAGATGCCACTTTTTGTTAGGCAGTGAAACCATGAATCAATGTGACCTTTTTTTTATTTTGAAAAAGTGCAGATGTTATCACTCAGCCAATTATGAGTGATCCAGCTGTCCTACAGAAAAAAACTCTTTTTCACTGTCCGGTGAGAGTGTCACCTATGCAGAACAGTGAATTGTTTTTGCCTGTGTTTATGTGCAGCCAAACATAGAAGGAATTCCTGTTCTAGTCTCAATTACTTCTGTGTTTGGCTACACATTAACCCCTATGTAGAAGTACAGAAGTCTAAGCCCCATAGCTGCACACTAGTCTAGAACTGGGACTGGACTTGTTAGCAGGTAGGAGAACTGACCTCAGGGGAGGTGTCCATGTCTAAGTTTAGCCTCCTGATCACCCTCACAGTTATCCTCATCAGGGCACCCAGCTTAGCCTTTCCAGGAGTAATTTTATCAGTGGTCCAAATTCCACTGACCTGTTTGCTCAATGGACTCAGCAGATTCCTTGGGGTAGTTCCTTGCTTCCCCTGACAGTTTTGAGCAGAGACCACTTTGATATTGTATTTACGGAAGTGTAGGGAAAATACAAAACATACATACTTAGGAAATTTTTTATCACATGTGCACCCGTTGTATGCCTAGCATGCCATTAGAGAATTGGAAGTCTCTACAAAGTTTATATTCTAGGAGCCTGAGTTGATGATACTTTTGTGTATTTTTCCCATGCATCTGTCTTCTAGTCAAATTTTACATTCAGGTGGACCATCACCCTGTCGTTGATCATCTCCTCCTCCTCCTCCTCCTCCTCATCTGAGAAGAAAAAGGTGACCCCGACCCAGAGCTAGTCCTTCTCGATGCCGGTGGGGTCCCCTGTTGGCAGCTCTGTGGGGTCCCCCATGAATAGGTCACTATAATGTTGGTGGGTGGTCTGATCCAGTTGATCTCCCATCAATGATATGGCACAAGGGAGGTCAGGAGGAGGCAGCCAATCTAGAATCTTAATGTACAAAATGCTTCATGCCTGAAACACTGGAGTGTTGTGTTTGGTTTATCAGCTGCAGCCAGAGCACTTACAATTTCAAAGAGCCACAGCCCCTAGGAGTATTACTATAAGGACCATGTGGGGAAGGCAAGAAGGTCAAATTGCCAATGTATGCACAAAGCATGGAAACCTGGGCACAGACTTGTGTGATGCCCCAGCTTACAGAACTGTTACAGGCAGGTGATAGGGGTGTCTCAGAAGCAGTGACTGAGAACAGCAGAGTTGGTGGGGGTATCAGGACCATCTCTGGACAGTGTGATGTAATACATTTTAGGGTCCAACCCCAGAACTGTTGTTCCAGTATGAATAGGTTTAGGTGCAACACCACCTGCTTATCAATGTTTTGCAGGGCTTGACCTCTGACAGTAAATTGTGCATTCATAGATGTATGATTATTGCAATATTGTATATGGGAAATTGAAGAAGACAGATTTGCAAATGAGTCTGAGGAAGTAGGTGTGTGTTGCTGCTGGTGTAAAGCTGTGGATATCCCCATATACAATAGTAGTCACACATCGATGAATGCACAATGTACCGACAAAGGCCAAGTCCTGCAAAACATCGATAACCAGGTGGTTTTGTACCTAAACCTATGCATAATGGACGAAATAGCTCTGTGGTTGCACCCCTAAAATGTAACACATCACACTTCAACAACAAAACCAGCCAAACTAGACCATATCAATTAAAGCATTAATTTGTTTGAAAGACTTCTGTGACATAGGAAAAAAAATGAAACTTTGTTTCATGTTAATGCATAGCAACCATGTTGGATCTGACCAGATTTAGTTTAAGTAGCTAGAGTGATGAAGCAGACAGTCACCTCAAGGAGTTATACTAGGAGATTTAAGATATACAGAAGGCTGTTTGCCAATTAGAGTACATCTCCCTCAAAGAGGATTTAGTTGTTCCCCAAAGTTGGCAGCAGAAATCTGTCCAACTTCTGTTTAAATAGACTAAAGGACTCTGCTGTCACTACATGTCTAGGCAATGAATTCCACAATGATGTGATTCTCTGTGTATAGGAATTACATCTTAATGATCTCTTGGGGTACGTTAGCTTCAGTTGATAGTTATGTCCTCTCAAGGAGTAATCTCTGTGGTTTATGGACAGTCCAAGGTCTACCATCAACCATTCATCTCTTAACATGTGGTGCAGTAATAAAAGATCACCCCTAGTTCTAGCTAGTTAAGGCTGCAAATTGAAAATGTTACCTGAGGACTGACGTGTGTGTGTGTGTGGGGGGGTTGTTTAAGCTTTATCAAAGTTTTTAGGAGCCAATAAATATACATAAAGATCCATAAGAAAAGTAGTAATTTCAGCCAGTAGTGGAAGTAATAAATGGATAAGAGGCATTTTGTATCAAGCAGTTATAGCTGATTAATTGTAATTGGGCATATGCCAGGAAAACGTTTAGACACATCAACAAATAATGAGTCATGAAGTTAAAAGTTTTGTTTAAAGAAGCATTAATGTTCAAGCATTGTAGGAAGTTAGACCATTGAAGCTGACACGAATCAATGTCTCTTTGCACATTAATAGGTAGTCCAGAATAACCCATAGCGATCTCTACCTCTCTTCAGTGAGATTTTAAGAAACATGGGTTCCATTCCATTGTAAAAGAGAGTCAGTCAGATGAATTAGATGATAAGTTGCAAAGTCAAAAATAAACTTAAGGTACAGCAAAGAATCTTGCTATGAGGTGGGTCTTCATATTTGCAGTGAAAATAAGTTTCTTACCAGAGAATTCGATCAATTCACTCATGAAGTCGGTATCTGCAGCGTTGCACCAGAAGTGTTTTTACTGGGGTAGGATTCAAAACCACTGTAAGACAAGAAGGTCAGAAGGAGTGAGGAGAGTATTAATAGGCTGTCAATAAGTCATTTCCTCCGATGGTGGGCTGTTGGATTCCTGTGGTATTGGAGATCTGCAAGGAGTTGAGCACAAGCTGGAAGAATCTTTGTAGTCCCTGCTGTGGCTGTGAGTCCTCTTTTTTGGATTCAATCTAAATCTGCCAAGGGAGCCATGACCAGATGATTGGAATGGTGGCCTGCTTTTCCTTGAAATGGGTGAGCTATAATAGGCATGGGGTGCTGAGTGACATGTATGTTTCGGGCCTTCAAGGCACATGTGGGGGAAGGGAAGGGTCCTGAAATGTTAGTGCATCTGTGAGGTCAGGATGGTCATGTGCTGACTGTTCTCAGTCTTGAGATCTATTATTTGGTGCTGCATTTAGTGATGTTTGTTTTACCACTCAAGATATGCTAAAATTTGAACTATTGACAGTTTCTTGTATGGGAGGATGTTTCTATCCTGTGTGTCCCATCTGTTCAATAAAATCTCAGGCCACATCAACAGAAGAACAGTATAATGGAGAACCTGAGCCAGTCTGAACTACCAGTGTGGCATGATATTTCATATTGTAGATTTTCTGTAGAGCCTGCCTCACATCATTGAACTTTCTCCTCTCTACAATTTCTTATGAAAAATCTTGGTATAAAGAGACCTTCCTCCCCTACACATTAGTGATTTCCTTTTCCTTGCCAGGTGTAATACATCTTCCTTAATTGACTATCATAACAAATACACTGTAATCAGGTGTAGTTTAGAGCCATTTTGTGGTTTGGTGCTAGAGAATGGTGTGCCCTCTCGATCTTTAAAGGCCAGTCCAAGTTCTTTTGAAGAATCTCAGAAAGAAAATGTTGAAGAAAAGCAATCTTATCTCTCTCTTCTGCTCCCTCTGGTACTCCTATAATCCTAATATTGTTCCATCTCCCCCAGTTTTCTAGATGGTCCAACTTGTCTAGTATGTAAGCAAGTTGCTTATCATGATACTCTGAGCTGTCCTGTATTTGAAATACATTAGCATATAGTGCTGACACTGTGTTTTCTGTTACCTCAAAACACTGCTTAATGTACAAAGAGTCCTATTAAAGTTTAGCCATGTAGATTTTAGTGTCAGAAATGTCCAACTTTATTTTTGCCAGCATTTTCATGATGGTAGTTAATTCTGAAATTTTTTGAGGTTTGAAATTATTGTCTGTTGTAGGAGAGGTGCAGTTGTTACTGTGTGTCTTCACGGCAGTTGTTTTTTCCCCAGGACACCATACAGATGAGATAGGAAGATTTGATATACTAGAAAAAAATAAAATAAAATCATGGACAATTGTCAAGAGATTTGGTATTTCAAGTACCCTGGTGTTTATCAAACGAATAAAACTGCTTGCTGTAGTTTTGATTTATATTTAGTTATAGATTTCAGGGTTCTTGAAAGTGCCAGTCAGGATCTTAATAATTAGTCACCCATTAACATCAGCATTGCCTTTAATTTTCATTAGACTGAGAGCCATTGTTCACTAATTTTGAATCTCGTTATCCAATCCTCAATCCATTGGGCTATGGCATACAATTGTGCCATTTTTTTCTTAGCTATAAATAGGTTGAGGCTTAGCCTACCCATCATACTCTGATATAAGCTGGCAGAGAACTAGAAATATAGCACCACTGCATTATATCCAAAACATCCAAAGATCCTGGCTTCACATCAACTCCATGGGGCATAAACTCTAAGAGAAGGAAGGGCTATTCACAAAATCCAACACAGAATAGGAATAGCAAAGACCAAAGCAGTATGAGCAAGTGGCACTCAAAATATTAGAAGCATGCTACTCATAACATATTTCAATGTCCTTTAGTAGTCATTATTTTCCTTTCACTTTAAATTATATGTATACTACAATAAAGAACTTCCCCAAATTTTTATCTCAAAGCATGGGTGGAGTCCAGATCAATACCACACCTGATTTTCTTACTTATGCTCAAATTTGAACTCTACAGTAGAGATGCAGTGAAGTTTAAATTTGCTGGTGAAGTTCTGGCGAAGTCTGGAAATTCACCTCCATGGAGCAATCCGTGAAGTTTTGATCCTAGGCTAAAAAGTCAACTATCTGTCTGTACCATGTTTTTGTTGGGTAAATTCACTGTGAATGGCAGAATTTCACCCACAAATGGTGAAATTCTACCATTTGTGGGCAAAATATCTAACTTTGTAGGTGGGACTTCGCAATTCATGACCACAAATTAATTCATGAATTATGCTAAACTCACAGATTAATTCAGAGAGCAACATTTCCCAGCTTTGCCCATCTATACTCTAGACATCTTTTTCAGAGCCATGAGCCATCACTTAAAAAATCAGCTTCCTTTAACAGCTGCAGATCAGTTAGTGTCTGTCCCACTTTAAGTGGACGTTCAACAGTACTACAGGAAAGTCACTGCTGAGCACAAATGTCAAGGAGAAAACTGTTAAAGAATGGATGGTGAAAATCTTATTTTTAACACAAAGGCACACATTAAAATTTCTGGTGGGTGTGCATTTCTTTTATTTATTTAGTTTTTGTTTATCGGGTAAGAGCACTAGACAGAAACTGCTTTTTTTCAGGCATGACCCGGGAGAAATACAATAGCATCAGATAACACAGGACAGTGCAGTACAATAGGACAGTAGAACACAACATAACTTCAAAAGAAGATACAACAGCATCAGGATACAAGGAATAGTGCAGTGTATACAGTCAGTAGGACTTCAGTTGTGTGGTCAAATTGTGGAATGTAATTTAAATTGGAAAAAAGTGTACAGTGCTCTTTGAGGGGGTTAAAATAAACAACTTGTTGTTTCATCAAAGTTGATAGACTAGGGGACAGGACATCAGCTCTCTCTTGGGAACCATTTTGGTTCTATACAAAAATTAAAAAATAAGAAAATATGAAAATAACAAGACTTGTAATCCCGTCAGAGTAAATGGGAGCACATCAGGCTCACAAAGAAAATTGTTCAAACACCCCACTGAAGATGGTGTTATGTAGACAGGGAAAAGACTTGTTACAAAGTGATCTACTGGATCAGTTTCACCAACCACACACAGGCAGTTGCCATTCATAAAACTTGTTAAATAAAGCCGCTTGATAAATTGAAATACATCAAAGTGCAGCTTTATTTCAAACAGCCAAAAGTCCATGTCAGCTTTCAACATGGCTACGCATCACAGTGGGTTTTTGTTCTCACAAACACTTGATTTTGTAATTCATAGCTGTTTCTGACAACTCTGGGTAGCATGGAGCAGATACTTTATGTATGCATGTTTGTATGTATGTATGTATGTATTTATTTATTGATGCATTCATTCATTCAGATAATGTCTTTGAGCACAGGTGGTAATTTACAATGATTCCACATCAGTGTCATGAGGTTTCATGCAAAAACAGTTTCTTCATCAGTCCCAGTGGAATATACTGTAGTCAAGTCACAATACAAAAGATAAACAGATACTGAGATGAATGTAAGCAATACATTAGCAAATGCAATATGAAGTTACAGAGCTAGTCAGAACAACATCCAGGGAAGTAACTGGGTTAGTTAAAACAGGTACAAGTGGACCTGGAGGTGAAGGTTAAGCACAGAGAACTTTTGAATTGGGCAATATTTTGAAGACTTAGCAAGGATTCATGTAATTCATTTAGCCATGTTACTGCCCTTAAAGTGAAAGAACATTAAGGTCAATTAACATTAACTGAGATTTAATGCTAAGAAGTGCAAGGTTCTCCACCTGGGACATAGGAACCCAACTTATGAGTACCACTTGGCGGGTGAGATACTACAGGTTTCATATGGGGAGAGGGACCTGGGTGTGGTTGTTGATGCCAAAATGAATAAATCTGAACAATGTAGAAGGGCAGTGGCCAAAGCCAATGAAATGCTGGAATGCATAGCTGAGGACAATCTTGAGGAAGAGGGAGGTGCTCCTCCCTCTGCATAATTGCTTGGTTAGACTGCACCTTGAGTATTGGGTGCAGGTTTGGTGACCATACTTAAAAAAGGGCATTGTTCTCCTGGAGATAATCCAGAGGAGGGCAACAAGAATGATGCAGGGGCTAGGGGACAGGTCCTATGGGGAAAGTCTGGAGGAGCTGAACTTGCATTCTCTGTAAGAGAGGAGGGACAGAGGGGATATAATTGAGGTCTTTAAATACCTTAAGAGTGTACATAGGGTAAGCCCAGATAGAGTGTTCCAGCTGAGGCAGGAGGGGGTCACCAGGGGGCACTCCATGAGGCTGATGGGACAGAGGCTCAGGAGGGAGACAAGGAGGAGATACTTCACTAAGAGGGTGTTGAAACCTTGGAATGCACTGCCTGTGGAACTGGTGGCTGTAGATACAGTGGAGGGATTCAAGAGGGGATGGGACAGGTGTAGTGGGAAAATGAAACTGAGTAATCCCAAAATGGAAGCTGTATTTTGGTTGAAGGTTGGGGAAGGGGGGTATTGGGGAAGGAGGGGAGGGTGGCATCAGTGCCATGTCTGGGTGCTGACTTTCAAGCAGATTTGATAGACCATATGGCCTTCTCTGCTGGCATCTTAGTATGTTAGTATGATAATATTAAACCAGATTGGTTCTCTGGAAAGGCAGTTCAAGGGCATGCCTTGCTATGATCCTGCTATTAGACTGATTGGTATCTGGGTGTACATAGTTTCAAATGGCTGGGGGGAGAAAAGGCCCAGTAGCACCTTTTTAGTAAGCAGACAGATTTGGCACTTCAGTCAGCCTTGAAGGGTGCGAGCATACAGGTTGAAGTTGCTTGCAGTAAGCTTGTCAGCCCCCAGTGCAAGATTATAGGCCTGTTGGCATATCACTGTTTCTGTTTAAGACTGTGTCGCATGCAGCAGCATAGACAGGAAGGCCATAGCCAATGAGTGACAAGACAGTGCTGGAGACAACAAGATGTCTGGCTTCAGCAGTCAGGTTAAAGAGGTTCCTATACAGGGCTGCTAGTCTTCTGTTAGCCATTCTAGCAATGTTGTCCACATGTGGGGCAAATTATACAGTATCATCCTGTGTAGCACCAAGGTAATTAAAGGTTTCTACCTGTCCTTTACTTTGGCCCTTTGCATTGAGGATGACCAGAAGGGGAACACTTATTTTTTATTTGAGTGAAAGTGAATAGTGTGATTTGGGCTGTTTTGTAATGGTTCACCCACTTTAGGGTGAAAACAAAGAGCATTTGACAAAAAAGAGTGCAGGCAAAAGGGTGACAGAAAGATGCATTACATGCAATTGTGGCACCCCCCCACACGCACACACACAGATCACAAACCGCATGTTGTGATCACATCCTCCTGGTGTCACCGTAATTTCTCGAGGGGCTCTACATCCCCAGCACCCCCAGTTATGGGGGATTGACCCCCAGCACCCATTCAAATATATATATAAATATCCCCCAGGCAGCACACATTGTGGACCCCACACTCAGTGTAGGCGACAGTCAGAAATCCCAATCATCCACATCACACGCACCCTCATCATAACCCCCACATTCCAGAGCCCTCTTCACTACACCCTAGTGATGGAGCCCACTCCATCAATCAATCAATCAATCAATCAATAAAAATCTTTATTTTTCCAGGTGGAACATCATTGAGACAAGCTCATTTACAAGATGGACCTGGAGCAAAACAGCTGCCAACAGGGTTAAGACATAAAAGGCTGAGTGAACATACATAGCAATTACATAGTAATAATAACAACATAATAACATATAACCATCACATGTAACAAGATACTTCCACCAGAATATAGTAATAGGTTCAACAGGAGGTAGTGCCATTCAAATACAATAGCATAGATACAGATATATGGATGTAAGGTAATGAGCTAAAGTTTATGCAGTAAACATCATTGGAGGATTCATAGTGAGCTGGAGTGGCAGTTCTTCTAGCATCAAAGTGCAAAGAAGATTGAGATGTTAGAGTCCTTTGATAAGTACTATAGGCATGGCCTGGCAAGTGGGGTGGGAAGGGGAGGGGGGTATAGGGAGTGGGGAGGGAAGGTCAGATGAGATAGGAGAGGGTTGGACATGATGGCCTAGGCAGGAAGGACTGTTCTAAGGGAGAAACATGGCAGATGCCAAAGGCAATGGTTGGGGTTTAAGTCCAATATTTGAAGCAAAGATAGATCGTGATGTTGGGACCTTGATTTGGACAATGACAGAAGGGAGGACTCAAATGACGCCTCAGGCAATGGTTAAGGTTTGAGTCCAGAATTTAAAGCAGTAACAAATCGTGATGTTAAGACCTTGACTTGAAGTAATGACAGACCTTGGAGAAGGTCCTCAGGAACAAGGATTTGAAGAGGGAGAATGTGACAGGGGAAGTAAGCCTTGAGTTTTCTGGATCTTATTCCAGAGCGTAGGAAGAGTGAAGCTTATTGAGGCTCTACCAAAGCGTGTTTTAACTTTAGGGATAGCCAGAGATAAGATGGTAAGACTTCTGAGAGAATAGGCATTAGGGATGCAGGAAGTTAGGCAGCTTGTGAGGTAATGAGGTAATTTATGAATGATTGCCTTATATGTCCATAGAATAGCATTCTTTTGCCTCCTGAAGCTAAGGGAGCTTCAGCCTATGGAAGAATAGAGGATGCAGTGGTGCATACCATAAGGGGCATCCAAAATGAACCTAAGGGCTTGTGGTATAGGGCATCAAGCTTGGGGAGAGCTGTGCTAGTACTATGGCCATATAAGAAGTCTGCATAGTCTAGGAGAGGCAAGAAGGTAGCTTGGACTAGGAGTTTTCTAGCCTCCTGGGTTAGTGGGTTCTTGATCCTGAAGAAAATACCAAGCCTTTGATGCAGTTTCTTAGTGAGTTCTTCAATGTGATCAATAAAGGGCAATTTGTAGTCAATCCAGACCCCCGGGTATTTGAATTGTTCCACGAACTCCAGGGCTTCTCCCAAAAGTGTGCTTATGTGAGAAATCTTATCTGGGTATTTATTTTGAGATGAGGGGCCAGTGGAGAGAAAATCATGGCCTTAGGTTTTTTTGCATTGAGCAGGAATTTCAAGTTGAGTAGATTTTTTTGGAGGATGTCAAAATCATTCTGGAGGTCCAAAATGGCTTGATCTGGAGTTGATCTGTCAATGTATAGCACTGTATCATCAGCGAAGAGATGGATACTAGATGACTTTAGGCCAGTGTCAATTTGATTAATATAAATGGCTAAGAGAAGTGGACCAAGTATGGATCCTTGGGGGACACCTCTAAGGAGTATTTGTTTTGGCGATAGGTCTCCTTCAGCCTTGGCCTGCTGCTTTCCAACCACAAGATAGTTTGTGAATCAACTTAGGTCCAGGTTGTCCACCCCAACTTTCTCCAGGGTCACCAGGAGCAAATCGTGGTCCACCGTGTTGAAAGCCTTGCTAAGTTCCAGAAACAAGGTGCATATGTATTGTTTGTTATCAAGTGCAGACTGCTTGTCATTTATAACCTTAGCAAGGGTAGTGGAGGTACTATGTATGGGATGGAAACTGGATCGAATCAGATTTAGTAGATTAAAACTTTCCAGATGAGATCTGAGCTGTTCATTTACTACCTTCTCCAATAGTTTTGACAAGGCCAGGAGCAAGGAGATTGGGCAGTAATTATTTAGGTCACAGGGGTCCCCTGATTTGAATAGAGGGAGGACATGGACCATCTTCCAGACCTTGGGGAGGGATCCCTGATTGAGAGACAAATTGAAAAGGTGGATAATAGGGGGAGCCAAAATATAGTAGGCCAACTTTAGGAAGAAAGGCTCAATCATATCCGTGCCCTCACTTTTCTTAGTATCAAGTTGAAGAAGGAGATCCTCAACCTGTTTGACAGTGACTGGACAAAAGGAGAAAGAGTGGTAAGGGTCAATAGATTCCAGATCATGGCAATCAGATGACTGACTAAGGAACTGTGTCCTGATGGCATTTGCTGGGGAGCTATCAAATTCCATCCCTGCTGTGGCAAAGTGATTGTTAAGGAGGTCAAGGATCTAATTTTTATCTGTAGTGTGGGTACCACCAGTTGAAATTTTGTGGGGAAGTGTGCCAGCACTGTTATGGCCTTCTACCTCCCTTAAAGTTTTCCAAAACTTAGTAGCAGAGTTAGTGAATGTGTTAAGTTCAGAGCGGAAATAACTAGACCCTGCAGCTCTGATAGTTTTTGTGCAGAAATTCCTTGCGGTTCAGAAAGCAGACCAATCTGTGGCCAATCTAGACTTTCTGCCTCTTTTCCAAAGAACATCCCCATGCCATAAGGCAGTCTTTAGGTTATTCATGAACCAGGGACAGGATTTTCTTTTGGTTCTGCTTTTGCTAACTGGGGCGTGGAGGTCTAGGGTTTCAGTGAGTATTTCATGAAGTGCCTCATGTGCCTCTTCCACAGAAGACGCAAGGTAAAATTTCTGCCAGTTAGCATACTGGAGGTCATAAAGAAAAGCATCTGGGCAGAAGTTCTGTTTCCATCTCTTATGGATGTATTTAAAGGAAGAGGAGGTTTGGAGTTGCATCACCCTTTACGCATGCAATGACACAGTGGTCACTGATGTCGTTAAAGAATACATCTGAATGGAAGAAGAGGTGAGGCTTGCTTACAAGGATTAGGTCAAGAAGGGAGCTACGCTCTGGGTTTTTAGTGTTTGGGTGGGTAGCTTCATTAATTATCTGGGTAAGTCCATGGGCATCACAGAATTCTTTCAATGGTAAGGAGACTGAAGAGAGCCAGTCAAGGTTGAGGTCACCAATTGTGGATACTTCTGATGAGGTGGTAGCTAGTATGTCACTTAGGTGTGTGAGCAGAAAGAAGCTAGCTGAGGGGGGCCCTATAACCCCCACAAAGGCAGATAGAGGTTGATTTGGCTGGCTGAATTCTTAGCGTGAGGCACTCAAACTCCTTAGGGACTGTAGTCGTGTCCACCATAGTTGCGGTAATGTTGTCCCAGACATAGATGGCTACTCCCCCTCCCTGGGATTTCCTATCAGTACGAAACAAGTTGTATGATGGAATGTTAACCTCATTGTCCAGGGTGGTTGGTCTTAGCCAAGTTTCGGAGATTACAAGAACATCAGGAGAGCAGTGGAGGGTCCACGTTTTGATAGCATCAAGCTTTTTCAGAAGACTGCAGGCATTCAAATGCAAAAATGATAATCCTTTTAGTAAAGGTAGGTCAGCTGGGGCAGGAATGGAGAGAGGGGGCCCGGGGTTTAATTCGACGTTACCAGTTACCAGATGCGTAGCAGCAGGAGCATCTTTTTTAAAGCACTAAGAAGTAGTCGGAATGGCCAAATTTTGTCCCTGAGGCATGGGCAGTTTCTCAAACTCTTCTCCAAGGCCAAACAGTGAGGTGAGGTGAGGGGGTGATAGTAAGCATACAGAATAGCTTTAATTGAAAGGGCAAACCCATGAGAGAGAGGCAGTTGGTACCCGACGTGAGAACAGCAGTGTATGGTAGTATGGAGGCCAGGTCGGGTAAGTGGCAGTGGAAGGGAAACATTTAGAATTTTGTGTATAAGATTTAGGTAGCCTCTGAATATGCCTGGGTGTTGAAAAGTTTGTGGGTTTAGAGTAGAAAATGAGTAGAAATCCTATGCTGAATGGATGAAGCAGCATTTTTGAAGTTAAATTTGAGCACGAGAGAGGATCACCCCTTTAAGAAATTGCAGGAAGGAGAGCCCCTTTAAGGAGCTGCTGTAATTGACTAGTGTGAGGCCTCAGGGGACAGGGATCACTGGGGAAGTGTATTTAATAAAGGAGGGGGTTGGGGGTAGGCAGAAAAAAACAGTCCAGACAGCAGTACAGCAAGGCAGTGGCCGTGCTATGATTTGAAAAAGGTGCCTTGGGTGCTTGTTTTCTCAATGGGGATCTGCAGCATCCAATTGGGAAGTGGCCACAGTCCCCAGAAGCCAGTACAATTACAGGAATTGAAGCCTGACGGCTCTGAGCTAGGAGATGACCAATCGTACCTGCTTTCCTTGGTCGGGGGTGGCAGGCTGGATGCAGAGGTCCGGCCGCAGGCAGGTAGCAGTGCCAGGGTTGCCTGGCCAGCGGGAGAGCCTGGGCTTGTCTAAAAAGAGTAGAAAAAAAAAGGTGGGCCATTAGTTAAAAAGTCAAAGACAAAGCTTGAGTAAATTGGTGGGAGGGCCCTGGGCAATTTAGTGCTCAGGGCAGAAGTAGGTGCAAATAAAGGGAGAGAAAGGGTTCCTGCGGAGAGGTCTGGTCAAAGGTGCCAGGTGGGAACTTAGCAAAACAAAAGGCTGGTTCAGGAGGTTGATGGGGCCGAGGCCCCTTGAATGAGACCAGTGAGAGCTTGAAAGGAGGCGTGTGGTGGAGAGGACTCAGGGTAGTCTGGAATGGGTAGATAAGATGGCCAAAAATGCCAGGCAATATTTACAGAATATACTGGTTCAGGGGGGTGTCAGGAGAGGGAATCAGGGGTCCAGTAGATGGCAGAGAAACAGTGTGGGGAACAGTGAAGAAGAAATGCAAAAGGGAAAAAGCAAGTGAAAGAGGGAAACAAAGAAGGCAGTCCGAGGAGGAATGAGAGCAACCGTGATAGGAAAAGAGTGTGGCAGAAAAACAGCAGGCAGTAATCAGTTGTTCAAACTATTCTACAATATTGAGCAATTAGCTCAGCAGAAAAAATTCAGTAGTGCAAGCAGTAAGCTATATAGATGTCAGGCAGTCAAAGTTCGATACAACTTTGCTATACTCTGGAAGGCAATTCCTACACAGTGCAGTAGTTTAAAAATAAAATGTTTAAGCAGTAAAAGTATTCAGCAGTACAAGCCATAAGCTATATAGAAGTCAGGCCTAGCTAGTACAGCAGGCTAAACAGCAGAAAATTCCAAGAAGAAAAACAAATCATTTCCAGATGAGCAGTACATTCAGCAGAAAAAACTTCCAGAGAGCAGTGCAGCAAGGCAGCGGCTGTGCTTGCTTTCTCAATAGGGATCTGCAGCATACAATTGGGAAGTGGCCATGCTATTTGAGTTGAAAGCCAACATTTATTAAATGTCCATGCTGAAAACAGGTACAAAAGGACATATATATCGCACCCCCAACAGTGCAAGAAAAAGCAACCTCTCCGCAGTGGTGTTTCATACCCTTGCAGGTACTTTTTCAAGGGTTTCTGAATCCATCCTGTTGTGCTCACTGAATATTGTACTGTTGGAAGCAGGTGACAAGCTGCTCTTATGTGATTTTCTCCAGGGCCTTGGAAAGAGAAAAGAGGATCGAAATGGGTCTGTAGTTAGCGAGATTGTAGCAGTCACCACATTTTTAAATACTGGCATAACTAGCATGGTTTTCCATATCTCATGGAACTAGGAATGCCACAGGGAGAAGTTGAATATCATGGAAATGGGAAGGGCAAGCTCCTCAAAGGCCAGGGCTAGCACCTTCATATCCAGCACATCACCCCCAACACTTGTTTTACCTAGTAGCCTTTTGCCATATTTTAAGGTAATGTTGGTGGAGACAGGTCTGAAATGGAATTTTAGGTGACCTGTCTCTGAGTCATGTCCACAAGAGGCTCCATTGCAGCCACTGTGTCACATCACCTGTGTGGGAATGACTGAGATGACAGAGCTTAGATCCGTAAAGGCTGCATTACATTTGTTTGCAATCTTTGGTGGGTCCAGGATCGCCATCCCACCAACTTTGAGAATTCTAGGAGCTGTCTTTGACCCTTGCCCAGGAGCTCAGCAATGTTCAGACAGCAAATGGATGTGCTCCACATGGACATGTGCACATACAAGCTGATGTTTTGGCATGATGTTATGCTCTAATGAAGGTGGGACATCATGCCAAAGTGTCAGCTGGTGTGTGTGTGTGTGTGTGTGCATATTTCACGTGGTGTGCACCTATTTATTACCGGCTCCAGGTTACCTTGAGTTGTCATGGAATTTAATGTTGAGAATTTATGAAGGGGATAAATTCATTGTGATATGTAACTGTATTGCGGCTGACATTTGTTGGTTTAAAATACATCTGCACTTTAAGATAAGCCAATCACTGGGTGATTTTATGTAACAATTTTTCATAAATAACTCCTGCCTGAGTGTGCTGCTGAAACCAGTGCAGCGGACCACCTTGATACAAGTTTGTAATTCCATTTTGGGATTCTGGTTAACACCTGATGAAGTTACATGGCTGGCATTGAAAGCCTGTGTACAGTGTTATAATATCCTTGTACAAAGTCAATCCAACAGCTCTGGGTTTCTGGTGACATTACAAACCACTTGAGCTTTAATTTTGTGTCTTACAATGTTTCCAGAATCAGGATCTGCATCTATGATAATATAGCCTTTTTACAGGTTGTCTTATGTACTCTCTGCAGTCTGTACCCCTAGTCTAGCTCCTCTTCCCTTGTATTGTCTCATACTATGTACTGTTCCTTAATTTTCTCCTGTATATGCCTAGTCACTGTAAGTTAACCTGTAACTTCATCTTACTGTCATATGCAGTGTACAACTGCCCGTAGGAGTGCACTTTACCCTGTATGTGTTTATTGTATCATGTCTAATCGTGTAACTTGGACCTGTTATCCCTCTCACCCTTCCCCCAGGGTACATCTAGAATCACGCAGTAGTTTGCTCAGCATGCCTTCCTGGTAAAACTTTTAAATAAATAAATAAGAGGTGCTGCTTTCACTCTTCCTTCTTCCCCTTACATTGCTATCTGCCCAAACTACCTATCTAGGGTCCCTCTATCTTCCATTATTGTGCTGCTCCTACCCCTTTCAGTAGATCTACTCCTCCACCTGGCGGCCATACTTCTTCCTCCCACCTTACTTTCTGTCATCTGCTCAAACTCCCTCTTTAGGGTCCCCTTACCTCCTATTCACTATGCTGCTGCTGTTCTATCTGCCCCATATTAAGTGTTTCCCAACTGCCTCACCATTATGTTGCTTATTACCCTTTCTCTCCTTCCCCTCCTGTTTTTCATAATGTCCCTCCCTTCTGCTGGCTTTTCTCTCCCTCCCTCCTCCAATTCACCTACCTTTCCCTTCTCCTGCCTTCCCCCTCCCTATCACTCCCCATGGCTCCCTGGCTGCTCCCTCCTCCCCTCCTCCTCTTGGGTCTGCCTGAACATCCTTAGATCCTCTCTCCCCCCCCACCTCGCTGCTCCCCTTAACCCCCTCTACTCCTAGTCCAACAGCTCATCTCTTAGCTCATCTCTTCCCTTCTCAATCTCTCCTTCTCCCT
The DNA here is from genome assembly GCA_016271365.2 of Neoceratodus forsteri. Taxonomy (NCBI): domain Eukaryota; kingdom Metazoa; phylum Chordata; order Ceratodontiformes; family Ceratodontidae; genus Neoceratodus; species Neoceratodus forsteri. The sequence goes on along the minus strand of JADMNL010000029.1, from coordinate 77,779,691 downwards.
GACTCCTAAAAACATGCCACTGTCATTCACCTTTCCAAATGTGGTGACTCCACCAACCCTGGCAACTACTGCCCTATCTCCTTGCTCCCCACTTTAGCTAAACTACAAGAACATATTGTGCTGTCTCAGTTCTCCTCTGTCTTTAATTCTTCCTCTTTTTTCACCCCTTCCAGTCTGGTTTCCATAAATACCCCTCCACCACCTCCTCCTCCCTCCTCTGGCTTACTGACTCCATTCTCTCAAGCATGGATCAGGGCCTCTTCACCTCCTCCATCTTTGTCAACCTGGTCAAAGCCTTCAACACTGTTGCTCATCCACTCCTCCTTGACAAGCTTAGTGCAGCAGGGCTGTCTGACTCTGCAGCTAACTAGTTTCACTCCTACCTTGAGGGTAGATCACAATCTGTTACAATTGGTGATTCTATATCCCCACTTCCCATCAGCACTAATATTCCCCAAGACTCCATCCTTGGCCCAGTTCTCATCTTGGTCTTCCTAAATGACCTCCCTCTGCTTGCTCATCTGCATCCATCCATATGCACGCAGATGGCACAAACTTATTTGCCACTGCTTCCTCCCCCTCTGAGCTGGCAGCCAGGCTTCAACTGGATTTTAACAATATACAGTTCAGGTTCTGGTCAAATCTGCTTTCCATACATGCCTAGAAAATGGTTTCTATGACCTTTGGCACAAAGCAGAAGCTTTCCAGACTTACCCCCTCCCTTCCTTCTACACCTTAGATGGGGCCACACTTGATGTTGTTCCCTCATTTAAGTACCTTGGGGTCTGGCTAGACCAGCACCTTGACTTCTCACAGCATGTGAAAACCATCCACAAAAAAATCCATCCTAAACTTGGTGCATTATATAGGAATAAAGGCTGCATCCCTCTTCCTGTTTGCCGAGCTATTCTCCACAAAATGATCCTCCCCATCTTTGACTATGGTGACATAGTCTACAGTGCTGTACCAAAGACCACCCCAGCCAGACTGGACCCCATCTTTCACTCCTTCTGCAGCTTTGCTTTGGACAGTCTGCCCTTCAGTCACCACTGCTCCTTATACTCCCCTCTCTCCTTCCCTTGAAGCTAGGCACCTCAATCATTGTGCTTCCTTCATCTCAAAATTCTGGCTGTCCTCCCTCCCCTCTTAAATTGCATCTCTACCCCCCCTCCACCATCTTCCTCGTACTCCCTTCCCATTTCTAGCTATCATTCCTTTGCACTACCCTCTCAGGAATCATTCGCTGGCCAGGCTGCTTTCTTCTTCCCTTCCCCAAACTCAGGAGCTCTCTTCCCTAACCAATCACTATGCCTCCTCCCAGGACTCTCTTTCCTCTATTCTCCATGACTTCACTGCTCACTCCTGCAACTGCACATAATTACATGCCCATGCTCCTCTTCCCACTTTGCCCTTCTCCCTCTTCCTCCTCCCTTTCCCCTGTTCTGCTCCTGTGTGTCCCTCCCTTTCTTCTTTTCCCCACCCCTACTGCAATCTAGCCTTTGTTACTTTCACAGTCTGAAGCATACTTCTACCCTATGGGCAGGCCTCTGCCTGTTCCTAGTATATATTGCACATATTTAACTTATGTATAATTTGTCTATTGTAAATTGCTCAGTCCTAGTACTGTATATTTTATTGTTCTGTTTGTTTTCTTGTACTTCTCTCCCTTCCTCCCCAGGATGCATCTGGAAATGAGCTGTTACCAGCTCAGTATGTCTTTCCTGGTGAAACTTTTGAAATAAATAAATACATTCATACAGTATCTGTCTATTAGTTTGTATGACAGACATGTGATATCATTCTGACAAGTAGACTATTTTATTTTTCCATAACAACAGCATCTGTGAACATATGGATGAATTGCTAAACAGTTGTTACATCTCAGCAACTCTAATATTCTGTAGATGCATTTTTTCTAACTACACAAACACATACTGCTCCTAAAATGACCAACAGATTTAGTTAGAAGGTGAAATTTAGGTACACAAACACTTTAGAATATGGACTGTTTCTTTAACCACTAAAATACTTAACACATCCCTGAAAATGAAACAACATGATTCATAAGACATGGGTTTGGGAGTGACTTTGGGGATGGAGAATGGTGTGTGCTTCAAGGATGTAATGGAATGTTGTGCTGAGTGGTAGCTAGAGGGTGCTGTTCTCCAACACAGCTTGTGCCTGAATAATATGTGGATCATGTTTTTTTATGTAGTTATCATTTATTTAATCAGCCAATCCCACTGAGGTTAAAATATCTTTTGCAAGTGGGACCTGCCCAAGTGTTGGTAAATCTTTCAGTCATACACATAAAGAAATGTTCAGCATGCTTTATCAAGCCTTTCCTGAAAGATCTAGTTTTAACCTTATTTTTGCACCATTAGGGATTTATGTTTGTGACTTATGATTACATTTTTCTTTGGTTGTATTTTCTTTATTGGTTAAAGCTGACTTGTATCAAGCTGCCTGCGGTACGTTGTATTGACCTGTGTACAGTTCCCAATTTGGAGCACTTTACTTTTCTCCTTATTCACTGTATCTTAATCTGTTATATGACTGAAATTATTCACCAAAGGTTACTTGCCTACTGTTTCAAGAACCATTATTAATACAAATCAAATCCCTTAAATCTGCAAGGGCTAAACTTGAATGTGCAGCTTTTGTAAATGAAAGTGCTGTTTGTGGTAGTCCAAGCATGTTTATGCTGCAAAGTTTAGATTTTCAACTTTAGATGGATAGGTTAGGCATGTAAGTGTGACACCCCTTCTATAAATGTAACGCTCACAGAAATTGCTGTATTTCCAAAATCTAAAAGTATTAGTTTTTATCTTAGCAAAGGCTGACATAACATCTATTATTGCACTAAATTTACTGAACACACACATTCTCAGTTTTATTGTTAGCAGAAGCATTAAGGAAAAAGAACCCCCACCCCACCCAGTCAGTCCAGAAAAGGAGAAATGTCTGAAATAGCATCTTCACATTTTCAGGACCCAGTTTATAACAATCCAGGTAATATTTTTGAAATCAGATTTTCATTTTGTTTATTAAACGTGCAACAGGCTATAATACAGAGATGCTTCTACCGATATTAATTTACTCAAAGTCATATATCAAAAAATTGCTATAATTGTATTTCTACTCATTGTGAAAATGAGCCATATTGACAATGCTGAAGTACACAGGGCACACATGTTTTAAGTGCCTTGTATATAGAGTGCTGAAGTAGGTTCCTCATAAATCTCCACTATAAATCCCTAAGTGCCCATATAAGATTATAGATTGTCCTCTCAGGCTGGATAAAGCACACTGAACATGTATTTACAGACAGATCACATTTCCTATTTTGCTAGAAGGAACAATAATAGTTATCAGGCAAGCATGCATGAATTATTAGTATGAATCTTGAGTTCATAATGATTACAGAGTAAACCTAAAAGGCAACTCATGTATTTAGTCTCTATTATCTGATTATAAATTGCAAGATAAATAAAATAAGATCGATATAAATCATATATCTATTATATTACCAAATATATAAAGAAATAGTCATTAAAGATCATTAGATATTTAACGTGTAGAGTCTTTTACAAGTTCAATAATGATTTCTAGCACTTGGGTTGACACTCAGGAGGGGGAGGAGAGAATGCATAGGGACCTTGGGAAACTCAAGGAATAGTCAAGAGTATGGATGTTGGGGTTCAATGGCAGAAAGTGCAAAATCATGAGCCCAGAGCATAGGAACCCAGAAGCTGAATATAGGATGGGGTGGGTACCGAGAGTCACTAAGGAGGAAAGGGACTATGGGGTTATCATATCTGATGATGTCAGAATGACAAGGCAATGTGACAATGCAGTAGGAAGTGCCAGCTGGATGCTGGGATCATAGGGACTGGTATCTCCAGCAGGAGGAGGGAGGTGGTGTTGCCACTGTTTGTACTGTATGTTGCCCTAGTGAAACCTCACCTGGAGTACTGTATCCAGTTCGAGAGGCCACACCTCAGAAAGGACAAAAACGGGTTGAAGGCAGTCCAGAAGAGGGCAACAAAAATTGCCACTTACATACTGTGTGACCCTGACCAAGTCACTTATCTTCCTTGTGCTCCCAGGTCGCACCTGTAAACAAGCTTCAGCTTAATGTGTCTCTCCTGGTTAAAAAAAAAAATTGTGTAGGGGCTGCATCACAAGGAGAGACTGAGGAATTTTAGCATGTACACCCTGGAAGAGAGGAGAGAAAAAAAGGACATGATAGAGACTTACAAGTACCTTATGGGGGTAAATAAGGTGCCAGAGTCTCTTTCAAATGAGAAAGAGCACCAAGACCAGAGGGTGTGCAATGAAGCTAGAGAGTCAGGGACATTTAAGAGGGATATGACTAAGAGCAACTGCACTGAAATAGTGGTGGAGGCCTCGAACAGTCTGCCAGCAGAAGTGGTAGGGACAAAAACAATAGAGGCTTCAAGCATGTGTGGGACTGACATAAGGGAGTATTGGTAAATTGGCACAAAGGAGGAGAGGATTGCTGTAGACCAGTTAGGGTTTGTGAAACAGACTAGGTGGGAACTATCTGGGCAGATTGGGTGGTCCAAGATGTCCTTTTCTGCTGATAAATCCTATGTTTCTGTGTTTCTATGAAACAGTGTTTAAGTAAAAAGAATGCTCCTCTGACTCATGATGGGGTTGTCACCATTTGTGTTTTTTTAACTAAACTTTTTCTCTTCCCCAGTTGGCCAAATGGTACCTATCCAGACCCATCACCAACCTCATCATTGACTTACTGGTTATCCACTGCTTGCCCAGGACCCTGATAGTGGTAGGTGGCCTGCCATGTCTGTTATACATAGGCCTGTGTGTGCTGGCACAAAGGACGATCAAAGGGTAGTCGGCCAGCTCCTGGTTTTCTCCTGAAGGGCTCTGGCATGCAATGAAATGCACATATGCATGCTAAGGCTCTCATACAGGCCTGGCATCAAGTAGCTGCTCCTCTACCCTTACTTGTACTACTGGTGTGCTGTCAACTGGCCTCCGCCACTGGGCTGCTGAGTCTGTCCTCACCAAAGAAGTAAATCTGTCCCTGGGATGCTCAATATCCCCTGCCCCAGCTGGCCTCTGAGTGACCTGAATCTGTTCTTGAACCAGGTTGTTGGCATAGCAGATGGAAGCACTGCTGTTATGCTACCAGACCAGCTCTTTATGCTTTTTTCATTGCTGTTTCTTTCCTGATCTACCAGATCCTCAATGATGCCTTTTTAGTCCATAGTGTTTAATTATTTCTATCCCATCACTACAGGAAAAGTTTTTTTTTAAAAGAAGCAAGAAATAAATCTTGAATCACAGGATTGATTTTTATGTACCAAGATGTTCAATATATTTGTCTGTATCAGGAAGAAAACTGCTGAGATTATAACAACATCATGTCGTTTCCACAGAATGTAGTACCTCTTCAAGAAAGAGACAACAAGGACAAAATCAAGTTACAGTATTTGGTGCACTTCAACCTTATTTTTTAATATAGTAAATAGTATTTTGCTGAAAATGAACCTCAGAGTGACAATAATACAGAGTACAGTACAATTTTTATTTCAAGTGATCAGGAAATCATAACAAATGTAACATTATCAAGTTGGCTTGGTACTAATTTTATTTAGATTGGCCTACCCTAACCAACACTAATAGTTTGAAAAAATATCTCCCCTGTAGATAGAGATGCACTGAAGTTTTAATTCACCGGCGAAGTTGTTGTGAAGCGGAAAAAATTAACATTCACGGAGCTTCGCAAAATTTTTCCCAGACCTCAGCAATTTTGAGTTCATCCAAATCACAAAGTTTTTGCTGCAAAGTGTGGAACTTTCCCACTAATTTCTGCACCTTATGAGTGAAATGTGAAACTTAGCACTATGTAGATCGATCTGCGCTTCACGGAGTGCATGGAATTAATGGATTAATTTGTGGATCAACTTTTGCCGATTTTGCCCATCTCTACTTGTGGACATGGATGGAAAAAAAAAAACAGAATCTAACTGTGGCAGGATTTGTACAGTACAGCAGCCAGCAATCCACATAGTGCAAACTGCCAATAGCTCCAAAATAATTTTCACAAACAACACCACTGACCTGAAGGGAACTGGCTACCTCAAAACATCTGCAGATCATCACTACTAATCATCAAGTTCATGACTTTCACCAGTCTTATCCAGATGTGACCTTCATGTCACTTAATCAATGTCACTGTCACTGTCATGGTCTTCCAAAGTCAGACTCATTTGAACTCAACTACATTTCATGGGATCAGCATTACATATACATGCAATGACATATTTGGCATTTGCTGTAGCACAACTACAGTCATTTGTTTCTTTTGCATTTGCAGTACTTGGTTTGCACGACCGCTTTTGACTTTGGTTTCTTTGTCATCATATGCGGGACTAGCCTGCCTTCTTGAAGAGTTTGTCCAAACAATATAGGGTCAGAAAGCACTGAATTTGACTCATGAGCCCTTTTACTGACTGCTGTCTGGTGCAGAGTGAGCAGCATGTGAAGTCAGATTTATGTGATAACAGTGACTCCTAATGAGCACCGATCACAAAGAGCAACAGAAAAACCACCTGACACAAGCAGGGCGACAGATCCCAGGGCAACCATCGCAAATGGTGAAGGTCACTTACTTCAGACCAAAAAAAAAAACATATCTATTTTTTGTCTGAGACTAGTTTCAAACCCAGGTTGTTGACTCCAGGGGTGGTAGCATACACTGCTATGCTACACAGCCAGCTCGGCAGAACTAGGCCAAACAACATCCCATATCTTGCAATGGTGAGTGTAGCTCCCTGCTATACTCACTCTACAGGATATAGTGCTATTTCTCACCAGTCACTATCCTTACAAGCGTTATTATTGAGTCACTCATATTGAGTAGCTCAATAACAGTCGCTCATATAGGGTGCTACCTGTAAAATCTAAAGGTATCCTCTGTTCCCCTTACAGAAATAATTATATGAAATGTTTTTATGCTGCTCACATAAAACTACTCATGTGATATGCATGCTGCAAGCATGATTTAAATGTTAAACTGGAACCGATGGCATGCATGTGGCATGCGTGCAGCAAGCAAGTGTGGAAAGCATGCTTTGTGTGTCAAATTGCAATAGACTGCATGCATGTAGCATGTTTACAAAAAGCAAGTGGTCTCTGATAACTTCACACATAGAAGTTAAGTGACTTGCTCAGGATCACACCATACACAAATTGGGGTTGATGAGATTCAAACCCAGGTCTTTAGGTCTTCAGGTCTCTTGGTTTGCAGTTAAGTGCCTTTAGCCATTAAGCTATACTGCCTGCACACATATGGCTCACTTGTACTTCAATACAAATCTGCATGCATCTGCATGCATGTGGCATTCTTATAGCCACTGTTATACTTTTGAGTTTTCTTGTCCCCCATCTCAGCTGCACGGCCGAACTGTAGCACACATACCAATGGGAACATATGTGGTTCTTCCCCCCCCCAATACACACACTTGCCCACAAAACTACTTAATTACTTTTGTCTGGTCTGTACTCCTACTATTTTCTCACAATAGTTTTGAATGCTTCCACGCAAACAGACTTTAATGGGCAAACACAAAAGTAGCAATAACTTGACACCCCCCACCCACATGGCCAGCACCTCCCATGCACACACACACACACACACACTGTAGCCGGTGTGGCCATGCTGCTACAGACAACCCAATAAGTATAGATATAAGCTGAGAGTCTCGTACCTGAGTACTAGGGAGCCTGAGGCAGGAGCCTTTAAAGGATGATGTCCATGAGTCAGAGTGCTGGGAAGTACTCCCTTGAAATGAATAGAGTTATTTTTTATTGCTATTTTATACATTAAGATGGTGAGTTGGAGAATAATGAATTCCCCTGTTCTACTAACAAGGTCCTTGTTAGTCAAGTGGTGGTGGTGTTTATTAACCTCCAACTCTCCATCAGTAATGTATAAAATAGTTATGAAAAAATAGTCCCATTCATTTCAATGGTGCACACCCCTGCAGTCTCCCTTGTCCTATGTCATAATGTGCCTGAGACTGGGGATGTGGAGATCAGCTTCATGGGGGGGGCATAAGCCTAACTACAGTGGGGCTCCAATAGTCTGTGCATACCATAACGCTCAACTGTCCCTGAATGCAAGGGACAGCCCTCATTTTACCCCTGAAAATTGCTCTGCTCATCATCCTTCCCTCATGGAAAACATGATGCTTATACAGAGGATGTACTGTAAATTTAGACTTTATGGCAAGGGCACCATTTCAGATTTCAGCAGGAGGGAGCCAACAACCAGTGGAGGCCAAGTGCTAGTTAGCCCCTAGGTGGCAAGTTTTAGAATATCAGGAACATCTCTAAAAGGTAAAACTTATTTGTTGTGACTCAAAAGTGATATGCAAATCAGGAAAAATTAAAATGTATAAGATTCATCTGTCTATATCCCAGAGCAATGCATCAGATTTGGGCTTAAACCCACTTAGTTGCTAACCAATGTTTTTCCTGGCTGAAGTTCTGAACCCCCCAGCAAAAAAAAAGTCCTGATTTCTCTATGTGACTCCATTCCATTCAATACCCATCCCATAAGGGTCGTGAAGCTGCCCAAAGGCACAGAAACATGAAAAACACATCAATATTTCAGTGTTTCCTCCTTACTGTTTCCCCAATCCCCCTGTAAAAAAATTATTTACTTTTACTTACCCGACCATCCAGCCAGAACCTACAGCCTGGCCCAATGTGCCACCAGCCCAGTTTTCAGTCAGCTCCTCCTCCATCCTTCTGCCAGAAGCTGAATGCTAGAACCAACCATACCACATCCCCGACATGGTCATCAACCAAGTCACCTCACCAAATGAACCCACCCAATCTGTGTCGCTTGCTACTTACTTGGCTGCTGCCATGGCTGCTGCTGCATTGTACTTATCAAGGTCTATGAAGGCCACCCACACCACTGCCATCGCTGCTGCTAGACCTAGCTTGCTGCCTCCAGGGGCCTGTGCTGTTTTTTTTTTTTTTTTTGTGAGGCAAGCCTCGTAGAGTAAGTAGGTAGCCTAGTGAGTTAGCTTCTGGCTCACCCTCTGCCATTTCAGCCACTAGGGTACACAGAGATTCACTAAGAGTAGACCAACAAAAATATCCTGCCACAACACTGCTATTGAGAGTTCAGTGCTCACTGACTCCTGCATGCTGTAGTGTGCAGCCTGTCTACTCTGTCATGAGAAAGACAGTGTCACATGTCTCATGTGCTTTTGCCTGGCTGGAGCTCCTCCATGTCACATGTGATGGTGCCACCTCTAATAGGTGGAGAGAGTGGACAACACAATACAGACACAGTTGAGTCAGGAGTGCACCTGCAGTAGGAGCACACACAGGCCAAGGGGGCACTTAATGTGAAAAGGATTAAATCCAAATATAATGCCATTATAGCCACACCATAAGAACAACCTAGGCAAAAATGTGGGGGTGGGGCAAATGCCACCCTCTGCCTACCTAAATGGCACCCCTGCTTTATGGTAGAAATTAACTCTCAGGTGCTAATATCAGTATAAGTAAATACAATGGTTTCCATTGTGTTCTGAGGTACTGTATCTCCATGTTTCAGGATGTGTCCTGATCATTGCGAGGGTTAGTATCCCTCATTGTCCCTCATTTTGAGTGTCCATGTCCCTCATTTCAGGGCCAAAATGTGATGTATGGTGCATGCTTCCAAGACCCTACTTGGCACACAAAGAGTGCTGAGCATGGCCATAGTGTATATGTCCCACACAGAATAACAAAGGGAAACTAAGCGAGCCAAACCAGTCATGGAGAAACACACTTGTAACACTAAATATTCATAGGGGGATTTGCATGGGCCAAAACAAAAACTTGATTTGCTTTTTAGACCTGGTTTGCTTAGGTTCATTTTGTGTATGCGAACTGCATGCAAACATTGCACCATTAAGCAAGTGGCATGCATTCTGCATGTACACAGCTCTTATATTTCTGTAAGGGTTGGTGGCAGAGTCCATAGGCTACCCTTTGTTGTCACGTACAGGTGAGCTTAGACTGCATCCAGGCAACCACTGAACTCATCTCTGTAATATAATTTCATGAAGAACCCATGTGCTGCTGAAATGACCTCATCAGTGACATCTAGACTTACTCCAGGTTTGCCATAATTTGCTAATGCATGAAGGGCAACTTTTAGAGCACACTTCTTCCCTCTTCTGAAGAGATAGCTGACAATATCACAGCCACTTAATATATAAGCACTTAGAACAACTGATGTGGGCTGTGATGCATCCATGTTGCACATAGTGCTCAGAGAAACTGCTACTGAATGGCATGGCAGGTACACACCCATCCTCTGAACCCATAGCTCTTCTAGACAAGCCGTCTGAGTGCTATAGTAGATGCGCATTATGATCACATCAGTGTCTGTGGCTGACACTGATGCTCTTCAATATCCAAGTGTGTTTACACAAGATGTGATGGGGAGATTATTCTTGTATCTGCTTCTTCATGTTTTGTACATGACAATTCAGGAATTACTACCACATCATCTTTTGAGAGAAGAACGGAATGACCTGGGTCCTTAAACAATCCACCAAGAATCAATCTACATCCCTCTGGTAGCCGAGTGTTGTGCTTTACCGAAGCACCTCCCAAGAAATCAAGGAGTTTGGCCTTGTTTTGGAGTTGGCAATGAAGTTTTTCCAATAGGGGATAGGCAGGGATTTCAGAGGTTCATATTCTCTTCTCTTTGCCCGATTACGTTTTTCAAGTTTTTCTCACTCCTCACTTTTCATGCTTACTGATGTACTAACATCATACCAATCTCCTTCAGTTTTGATGCAGTTGAAGCTCTCTGATTTATTCGAAATAGTGTATCTATATACTTCTCCTGCAAGTCACCAAATGTACGACTGTCATGGCTTTTGTATTGTTGAACAAATGCCATTGCATCCATAACTAGTACAGTAGGTTCTTCTGAAGATTGCAAGTTACCATCTTCTGGCCACAGTTCACCAAGGTAACTTTTTAGGGCAGCCAGGCAATCAGCTTTGTTTCCTTTGCACATGGCATAGCTTTGGGAAAGGTCAACATGTGGCTCAAAAAGAGCCAAGGGACATTTTGTTCATTCGTCATGGAAGGCTTCTACCTTTTTGTCATCATTCAGATCTCGGATAAAGTACAAGTTTCTGACCACATTGCTCTCCTCTTCATGGACCTCTTTCACTTTTTGAATGTGTGAGGGTGTTTTGGCTTTACTTACAAATGTCTGAAGCTTTACAGTTTTAACTTTTCACTACCACTCTGTTGTACTGCGGTTAAGGCTGCAATGCCCTTTTCCTTGGCTTCAATAAAGTCATTTGATGTGGCCTTTTGATCAGTAGAAATGTTCAGAAGATCACTGGTATCACAGGTGAATGGATTGATCATTCTTCCAGTGACCACAATCATCATTGCTTTAATTGCTGTACTGTTCTTCTGTGCTGTATACTCAGAGTCTCTGTCATGTACTAGGCCCTAAACAGAAAAGTCCATTACATTAAATGAAGTCAGTACATGTTTTAATGTTATTTACAGTTATGAGACCCCCCTTACACACAAACACCAATTTAAAGAATCAAGTACTATTCAGAGTTTACATCAATGGTGTTTCTTTCTCTGATGAACATGAATCATCCCCCTCCTATCCCCTAACTGTTTGATGGAGAACTCCCTGCTCCTTACCTGACAACAGATAAAATTGATGTTTTGGTGACTGGTGACAGTTCAGGCCTGTGTGTGTGTGTCTTTGTTTGATTGTCAGTTGAGCTCTGAAGAATGTTGAATTCATGTATTCCATGTTATCATTCTGTGTGTGTGTGTGGGGGGGGGGACATTCTACTACTAGAGTAATGCAGAGCTTCAAATTCTTGTATTCGATGTTAAACAATCACGGGATGGTGAACTGGATGCCATTATGCTGCACAATGGTGTGTATTCAGAGAATTCAAGACATACTGTAAATTAAAGATAAATATATTACTGTCACTGGTATATAATAAGATTACAGCAGCACAGCTAGCCAGCAATCAAACACATACCAGACCAGTAAAAAAATCAAGCAGTATAGTCTCATTGAAAGACTATCTGATGGCAGTAAGTTGCGTCCTCTTCTGCTTCCTACCATTCCCCTTCAGGGCCGCAGCTCCCCCAAGTGCCTCCAGTACCTCTCTGTCACACCTCTGTATGTCATCCCACTTGTGTTTAATTTGTTCCACTGAGCGGGACACGACACCATCTCCCTCTTTATCAAGGGTCACCTTTATGGTAGCCCACAGTTTCTCCCTCTGTTTTATAGGGAGCCTCTCTGGCTCATAGAGTTCTTTCACATGCCCTGTTAACCCTTGACTAGCACTACCACCTCCTTATGTGTGAAGGCTGGTGCAAGTTTTATAGTGGTGCTGCCATCACTTGTCGAGGGGTTAGGCTGCTCTTGCTGGCCTTGATCCTGCTGACCACTCTGTTCCACTTCCCCTTCCTCCACATTCTGCTGGTCACCTTCCTCCTCCTCCAGGCTCCTACTGCTTCACCCCAATCCAGCTTCTGCAGTTGCAGACATGTGTGTAGCTAGTCTCAACACTTATCTCACTGTCACTGTCTGACTTTTCCTCACTTAATTTCTCCCTTCCCCACAACCACGGAACAGGAAATGGTGAAATGTACAATTTCCAGTTCCGCCTTTATAACTGTGAATTTTTTATTACACAGTTTAAGGATAATGCATAGATGTGGAAGAAGTCCTCTTACCTGCGGTGTTTTAGTTATGAAATGTGGAAATCATTTTCAAGACTTTTTATTTTCTGCAAATAATGTGGACATTTTTGTGTTCATACAGGTGTTGTTATTTACAGTTTTTGAGTCACATACTTTTTTACAGCACCCAACTTGTCCATAAGTGACTCCTGGTATGTTACTGCTATTGTTCCTGTGGGAGGGGGAAGATATGTTTTCATAATTTGTCAAAATAGATAGTTGGGGGGGGGGCATGTGGGCAAACAGGCTGGGTGTTACCAAAGTTGTAAACACATTGGTTGCACATTAGGTAGTGAGTGCTGGAAGTCTAGATAGTAAGAGGATGTGCAGAATAGTTTGGCTGCACATGTGTGCCACATCCACTGTTGTTACTAATGTCATGTTTTACTTGTGATTCATCCCCTATATGTATGTCTTTTTCACTTTTCCTGTCTGCCTCTGGAATGGTTACTGGTGAGTCTTCTGCTTCTGCTGTCCCGAATGTACCCTGCCAGGCTTCAGCCATGCCAGTGGCTGTATTGTCAATGACAAGTGCACAGGTAAGTCAAGTGCTTCACACAAACATTGATCCCAGAGAAAAATGCATTCGTATTGGCATTTCCAGAATGTTTATACGATGGTAGTGGTGTGGTACTTAAAGATTACGACTGCGTTCAAAACAGGTCGGTGGGCATGCGGGGGGGCTGTAGTGGTGGATTACCTGCAGCAGGCTCAGATCACTTGCCCTAATTTACATTAGGGAAAGTGACAATATCTTCTGAGTCGGTGGTCCAGTCTAACTGCTGCTGTTGTGCCTCAACAAAAAACTCACAATCATGCTTCTGTGGTGTGTTTGTGCAACTGTTGTGTGGTTTCCCTTTCAGGCCTGCCTCAGGATTCCCTAAGACTTTCTGACTGCTACTGCTGATCATGCTGCTGCAGCAGGGATACTTCCTTACCTGCCCCGTGCTGTGGCTTCATGGTGTGGCCATGCCAACTTCCCAGGTAAGTATGTAATATTTATTTTCACTTTTAGTGAAAGTTTGCAATTGATTTATTTGTTCTATTTAGTGTTGATTCTGATCGTCTTTGAGACAGGCATTTTGAATTCTGTTTCTGGGGGGATGACAGTATAGTAGTAGTGGTAATACTGTAGTAGCTGCTGTAGGCACAGCTGATCAGTTGTGCTGAAGCTGAAGGTATATTAGGTCAAGATAAAGTAGATCCTTGGTTATTTTTCATGACTAACAGATGTTGTTCATCAGCTAAATAATGTTAATCCATGCTTGTATTGTGTTTCTGTGACTGTCAGTGTGCTTCCCTTTCAGGTCTGCCTCACTACGTCTTTCTGAATGCTGCTGCGCTGCTGCTGCTTCTATTGCTGCCATGATCCTCCCTTACTCTGCCAGGCCTGTGGCTTCCTGATGTGTTCATCACCCAACTGCCTAGGTAAGTACTTAATTTTATTAAAAAACAAATATTTGTATGATAATGAAATAGGTGTAGGCGCCTATGGTCTTTGAGACAGATGGTTGGTGGGGAGAATGGTGGGGGGTGGACAGTGGTAGCAGTAACGGTTGAGTAGCTGCTTAAGGTCTGATGCATGTGAGTCATGAAAAGTGAGACTATGTTCTGAGTGGGTTTTCAGGTCAACAAGGTGTTTTTAACATATTAAACTGATTGTAATCCTTTCCCTTGTGTCTCTGTAACTCAGGGTGTGATTGCTTCTTCAGGTTTGCCACTGTAAAGCTTTATGGATGCAGATGCAGCTACAGCTGACCTGAATGTACCCCGACAGCAAGGCCTACGGCATCATGGTTTCTCGATCACAAGTGCCCAGATAAGTATCTTTGGTTCTCGCTTTACTTTGACCTTCTTTTTCCTCAAACAGGTCAAAATATATTGGAGTTGGATACATTTATTTATAGTTAGAGAAATGAGGCTGGTATGGCGTGGGGTGAGCAAGTGGGGCCCAGGCACTAAGAAAGTGGTAGAAGTAAATACTTTGTTGCACATTAGGTAGTGATAGGTGGGTGACTAGGTACAGGGTAGTGACTTGATATGATGCTCAGAATTTATGGTATAGCTATATGGCACAAAGATCCTGTTCCCCACTGTTTTAGCAAATGCCATGTTTCTTAGGTGTTTCTGAAACTATCTCCACAGTTTTTCTCTTCTTACTAGGTCTGAATCTTTAAGGCTTGCTCCATGGAATCTGCTGATGATGATGCTCCTGCTGCCTGGAATCTACCCTGCCAGCCCTGTGATTGTATGAGGGAACAGAGCAGGAATCAAATGGCAACACCAGTGGTCAATCCAGTTATATGAACCCCATTGTGTTTCTCAGTCAGCCTCAAGCAAGGAACATTTACTGTTTTTGGCAAGGAATATAAATGATTTTTTAAATCTTTTTACTGACTCCCCTCCCCAGTGCTTTGTATTGCCTTATAACTCCCTGTTAGTAATATCATGGACAGTGTTGCGAGGTATAATAACACCTTGTGCCTTCAATTATATTTATCAGAAAATTAAAGAGCCTTGCAGCTGGAGTCAGTCAGCAATGCCTGTGTCTGAACCTGCTGTGTTACAAAAAAAATTGGTGATGATGAAGCAGAGGATTATTACATCCAGATGTATACTGATAATTCACAGTGACATCAGCAGCCAGCAGTTCTATACTTACATAACTGCATTACTTTCAAGTGTCCAAGGTTGTGCCACTGTTCTGTCCCCCAGACATAAAATAAGAGAAACCTAAAAAATTAAAGTGGACATTATTCTTGTCCAGAAATGATAAGTGTTTACCAGTTTCCCAGTTTGACGCTGTGCTTCCCCCAACATAAAATAAGAAAAGAAAAATGAAGGTGGACCTTGGTCTTGTCCTCAACTGTTGAGTGTTTACCAGTTTCCCATATTTTGCTGATTATCATGGTCATGTGCTATCATGGCCCTGCTCCCCATCCCCCACCTACATGCCCAGAAAGAAGTAACTGAACCTTGATTGACTCGTGACAAAAAGTGTTATGTCAAAACAGATAAACATTTATATTGTTCCCCAAAAAATGGAAAACAAAACAATCAGCAATGAAGACAATTAACAGTATGAAAGAACAAAAAGTTTTTAATCAGTGGAATACAACAACAACAACAACAAAACAACACCAACAGGGTCAGGAGCCAGCTTAGGTTTCTGGAGGTGTGGCAAGGGAAATACAACAACAGCAGGGTCAGGAGCAAGCTCTGATTGCTGGAGGTGTAACCAGAGGAATACAACAACAATGGGGTCAGGAGCAAGCTCAGGTTACTGGAGGTATAACCAGGGGAATACAACAACAACATGGTCAGGAACAAGCTCAGGTTGCTGGAGGTGTAACCAGAGGAATACAACAACAATGGGGTCAGGAACAAGCTCAGGTTGCTGGAGGTGTAACCAGGGGAATACAGCAACAGCAGGGTCAGGAGCAAGCTCAGGTTACTGGAGGTGTAACCAGGGGAATACAACAACAACAGGGTCAGGAGCAAGCTCAGGTTGCTGGAGGTGTAACCAGGGGAATACAACAACAGCAGGGTCAGGAGCAAGCTCAGGTTGCTGGAGGTGTAACCAGAGGAATACAACAACAATGGGGTCAAGAGCAAGCTCAGGTTACTGGAGGTGTAACCAGGGGAATACAACAACAACAGGGTCAGGAGCAAGCTCACGTTACTGAAGGTGTAACCAGGGGAATACAACAACAACAGGGTCAGGAGCAAGCTCAGGTTGCTGGAGGTATAACCAGGGGAATACAACAACAGCAGGGTCAGGAGCAATCTTGGGATACTGGAGGTGTAACAAGGGGAATACAACAACAACAGGGTCAGGAGCAAGCTTGGGTTGCTGGAGGTGTAACCAGGGGAAGACAACAACAACATGGTCAGGAGCAAGCTCAGGTTGCTGGAGGTGTGGTGAGGGGAATACAACAACAACAGGGTAAGGAGCAAGTTTAACGTTACAGGAGGTGTAACCAGGGGAATACAACAACCTTCACCAGAACAGCAACCTCCTTGTAACTAAATGGGTGTGCCATATTTCTTTTGGTGACTTGCTCTGTATTGCCCTGGCCCTGCTGTAGTTGGACTGGTTGCCCACCCTGGTCCCCACTTTGGACTTCCTGATCCTGCTCCTGCTGCTGTTGTTCCTTCTGGGCCTGGCTGGTGCTGCCAAAAGTTAAATCCTCCCCACTAGTGCCACTTGTTGCCATCTTACACATACACAAAGTTAAATCACTTTCCCCTCACTCTGTCTCCCTACATTCCACTGCACTCTCTATCTCTCTAGTCTTTTCTAAGCCTGTAAAAGTGAAATTTCTGATTTCCACAGGCCAACATGCAGATTTAAAAAAAGAATATGCTTAGAAATTCAGCAATTCACATTGATTGCTATTTAACAGATGCAGAATTTTTTTCTGTGGGACTGTATAAAACAGAAATACGAAACATGCGGAAGAAGTGCCCACACCTGTGAAATTCTGGGAAACAATTATGCATAAAATGCAAATTATTCCGAATCTCTAAGGAAACTGAACACTTTGGACTTAGAAACTTTTTTCCCACAAGTAAATAAAAAAAGCAGCATCAAATACAACAAAACTCGCTTTTCAGGTGGAAATTCCTTGGATGTTGGGAAAATGTTTTCTGAACTTCTGCGGAAGCGAGATTTTGCCTTCCACAAAAATTCTGCTGGTGGAATTTTATTTTCACACACCTCTATCCTGTTCTGAAACTTTGCTGCATTTTTGTTCAACAGTTTTTTTGTTGGTGTATGCATTGAGACAGCGTGCATGCATTACTGGAGTCTTTGTTAGGAATTCATCTTTACATAACACGTCCTTTTCCAGTTGGAAAGTGACATCATCATCAGGGTTCTGAATTGCATTCAAGAAGGCGGAATATCCAAGTTCTGTCAGTCTTTGTCAAGAGCCGCATTTTGCATCTTGCTGACAAATGAGGCAGCGGGAGTAATTTGTACTTGGTCGCGACCTTTTAGTGCCGACTAGGAATGCTAGCTCAACGGTTGATCAGTCATAAATCTGAAATACAAAAATACACATTCTAAATGCTTGTCACAAAGCATCAAATTGATTACATTAAGAGCATTCCGAAAATACTAACATTACTAAGGTAGTACAACTCTTATATAGTATTTCAAAGCATACCAGAATTAAACTTGAAATGCATATGTGATCAAAACTAACAAATGTGGGGTAGGATAGTGACCATGTCCATTTCCGGGAATGGGTACATACAGTGGAATATTTCAGTCATATATCATGATATTTGAGTCAGGTTTCTTTTAAATGAAAGCAGAAATATGGTAGAAGATAGAGATATGGCATAATGTAATATAAATGCAATGATTACTTTGTCAGAGGAAATGCCATGAAATCTATTCAAAAATTTAGCCGAAAACTCGGCAATTGTGGAAATATTTTCCTACAATAATTGCATATACTGGTCCGTACTGTAAAGACACAATGACAATGAGACTTGTTTTGTATGAATAGCACCAATGTGCATAACTGCCACAAAGTTTAGACTGATCTGAGCAATATTGAAGTTTCCAGATCATATTAGGTAAAATTTCCACTTTTCCAGATTTTTCTCATATTTATCATTCATGTCGTACTTATTTCTGTGTATTTCCCAATTTGAACAAGAGTTATGACAGAGCAGACCTCATTATTATGGTGAGGGGGGCTCTTCTTTTCAAAAATGGTGGCCTGCAAAGTATAGCAAGAGGTGTCAGGTCTAACGAATGTTTGAGGGCTTTTGTGGCTCTGGATCCCTTACTACTAGTCAGTACTGGCTAATGTAATTCATGCTAACCAACACTTTACTGAAGGCATACTTTAATGTTAGACTTGCCCTTGCTCCTAAAATATGTTTGTATTATGAGAAATAACGAAAACTTATTTGTTTCAGTTTTTGCCTGGGTGGTGAGTGACTGCTCGGTTGTTGGTGGGGGTGGATTTTATACCAGAAATGCACTATGAGACTTTAGGGGTCGCTCTAATAAAAACACTTGTTATAGGTGCAAGGGACTGATTTTTTTTTTTCATTTAAAAGAGCTGTGAGACCTTCTCTTCAGGTAATACTTTTTCCAGGTGTGTTTGTTTATAGAGGCCAGCCATCTTCAGCACCACTCTTTCTTTGGTTTGGGGAGTGACAAAAACACACTTGGAAAGATGTATTGTTAGGAGACTTTATTCTTATCTTGAGAATTGCTAGATTGTGAATATTGTGTGTATGGATGAGGGAGATTTTTGTGTTTTTTAAGCACTGGAAGTCTTTCTGGTGATGTTTCCAGGTGTGTTTGTTCACTGAGGGGCAGCCATGTTGAGTACCACATGCTTTCTTTGGTTATGGGGGATGAGGACACACACACCTGGAAAGATGCATCATCAGGAGGCCTTTATTTAGTTCTGAGAATTGCTAGATTGCGAATATTGTATGTTGTGGTGTGAATTTTTTATACTTTCTTTTAAGCACTGTGAGACTTTCTCTCCAAGCAATGCTTTTTCCAGGTGTTTGTGCACTGTGGGACAGTCATCTTGTGCACCATGCTTTCTTTGATTAGAGGGCCACAGACACACCTAGAAAGATGCATCACCAGGAGGCGTAATTAAATTTGAGAAGCTCTAGATTGTGAATTTTGTGTGGTGGAGAATTTTTTATTTATTTTTTTTTACCAAAAAGGCTCTGTGACAGTTTAGCACCAGGTGATGATTTTTTCCAGGTGTGTTTGTTCATGGATGGTCGTCGATGTTGAGCTCCGTGCTTTCTTTCTTTGGGTGCGGAGGATAAACACACCTGGAAAGATGCATCACCAGCAAGTCTTATTACTATGCTGAATTGTGATATCTTGGGTTAATTTTATTTTTAAGCAAGACATTGAAGGATTATTCCAGGTGATACATTTTTGAGGTATGTCTATTTACTAATGGGCAGCCATTCTGCTCACTGTGCATTCTTTGTTTTGTTTGGGGTGGGGGTGGGGGTGGACAAACACACCTGGAAAGATGCATCACCTGGGCCTTGGCTTTGAATTTGCTTCACTTTTAATTTCTGGGTGGGCAACAGGATTCCTTTCATGTGTTTTTGTTTAAAACAAGGTTATTCCAGGTGATGCATTTTGAATTTACCAGTTGTGTTTGTTTACCAAGGGGCAACGATTGTGCACACCCTGCTTTCTTTCTTTCTTTTTTTTTTTGGTGGTAGTGGACAAACATAACTGGAAAGATGTATTACCTGGGCCTTGGCTTTAAAATTTGCTTCACTTTTAATTTTGTTTAATCTAATTTAATGTAATCCATTTTGTTAGTGTTTTAATCTTTCGAAGTTGCTTGGTGGTGATTATTCTTTAAAGGGATACTGTCAGCTTACTGTTATTTTTTTTATTTTGAGCCTAGTGTTTTCATTCAGCTCATCTTGAGCTTTTAACATTCACTGAGCATTTTGGTATTTGTGTGTGGGTTCATGTGAAACACCAAAATTGACTTCTATTGTTAGCAATTAGTAATGTTATAAATATGTGGCATTTTTGCATGGTACACATGCCCCTGAGGAAGCCCATCTGAGAGTGAATGCACTTGGGGTTTTTACCTATGTGGTTAATAAAAGTTTTCTATTAGTATGCCTCGATGTGTGCATCCATTGTTTACAAGTTTTACATACTGTAGCACACAGCCAGACAATGATTGCACAGTGATTTTGATCGTGAAGAAACACCACTGTAGACCAGCTTTCAGAGAGCTTTGTTTGTATGTGGCCAGTCTGTGTGTCATGCGTGTAGTCCCTTACCTGTGGTGTAGCTAACAGGATGACCAGGATTGGACTCAGGATTCTCTCCTCTGCTGATATGGCTACCAAATGGAGCTTAAAAAATAAAAACAGTGGCTTTTATAACCACACTTTACCCCGCCCACTGAGAAACATTTCCCAACATCCCACATCACTCTTGCTATTTTCCCTACAGTCACTGCTGTATGCACAAGCATCTGGGCTCCTGGACACAGGACCGGCATGGAACAGGGAATTTAAAATCTCTAAAAGGAGGTGCACTAAACCATCTGAAAAACAAAGGCAGCATTATATTTAGGGAAAGGAGCAAAACAGTACAGTTCTTAGTAATGGAGGCTTTTTTCTACGTTTTTGGGGGCTTGTAAGAAGTGTACTTTGCAAAGAATTGACAGGTTGTGTGCACCAGAAAAAAACTTTGAGAAAGGCAAAAATACAAAACAAGTTCAAAATCATGCTGCTTTTGTAGTGTGGCAGAATGCAACACCAGACATGTTTTTTTAAAAGAACTTTATTGAACTGCCAACCCTAAAAGACAGCATACAGGACTCTGGAACATAGTGTGGTGCTTTATGTTACACAAAACTGGTAGAAAAATGTGGAGTTTGGGATCTAGAATCACACAAAGAAATTGATTCACTTTGGCTTCTTAATTTATGTTATTATCTGAACTTGTGACCACCTTTTAAATTAACTATTTCTAAGAGTGGTGAATATTTTTACTTTCAAATTATAGAGTAAATATAAAGCATGTAAAAGCACCCACATGGGTGTGAAATGGTGTCAGGGAGTTTTGGTTCCACTGTTTTTGGGGGGTTTGTATGCCTGCTTTTACCATCTTTGTACTCACTTAAGTTAAATAAATTTGGACCTTTTTATATGAACATATAATGTGTTTTTTGATGTTGGGAAGTAAGTGCAAGGTCTCCCCCTTCTTTTCTGCCTTAATGTGAAGCACTTTGTTCCCTTATACTGTGCAATGATCCAACTCTGAGAGGTATACCATTCCTTCAGTCTGCTCATGTGTAATTCCCTTTACAGGAGGGGTGCAAAGGTTTCCAAGGTGACTGGCAAGACTTACCGGGCTGCACACAACACTCCAGTCATGTAATATGTCATTTAATAAACACATGGTAGTGTCTATTTCTCCAAGACTGGTGGT
Source organism: Neoceratodus forsteri (assembly GCA_016271365.2). NCBI lineage: Eukaryota > Metazoa > Chordata > Ceratodontiformes > Ceratodontidae > Neoceratodus > Neoceratodus forsteri. The sequence continues at coordinate 77,757,901 of JADMNL010000029.1, read as the reverse complement.
GTGTGTGTGTATGTGTGTGTGTGTGTGTGTGTGTGTGTGTGTTCTTCCAGGAAAAGGGAGTTATGGGGACTAACAAGACAATTACATGATCTGCCAAGTTCAGTCATTCTGCCACCAAGCACCCTTATTGAATTGGCTGTCTCCTCTTACCCCAAAATATTGTGAAAGCATGTGCTGTCCCTAAAATCTTTAGTCACAATTGGATGGTTTTCTGAGTGTTTAAGACTCACCATTCTAAATCATACATGAAATATGCATAATTACATAGCACAATACACAGTGCAGAACAGTTACAAACTCCAGGAGCCACATTAAAAAAATGCCATTTCGGGGGGCACTGTGGAGCCCGAGCAACATGCAGCAGTTTTCAAGAGCTCCTTGTGAGCTTGATTTCAAACAGCCCTAGTCTACCTTTTGGAGGCTCTAAATCTGAATTCTGACCAGACCAGTGGAAAGAGCATCTTCGAAATACCCAAAATGGATAACCCTAAGAAGGAGAAACAGACTGGTGGTAGTGGCAAAAACAAGGAAGTGCCAGGGCCTTGTGGTTGGAGAAGCCCTCACAGCTCGAGGAAGCAATGGTTTCTGGAGAGACGATTGCTATGTTGGGCCATAAATTACAGCTGTTAACACAATCAAGACTGCTCTTAATTTAAAAGTAGACTAATTTAAATGCAGAGTGGTGCTTCTGGAGAATGCCATTGATGGTCTGAAAGGGGATATGAAGGACATTAAAAAACAAGTGGATGCCTCAACAGGCGCTACAGCGCTGATGGCGAAAGAAAATCAGCACCTACGGGCGAGACTTGAGACACTTGAGAACCAGTCAAGAGCCACTAATACTGTATATGGTTCATTGGATTACCCAAAAGATGTGAGGGAGACAATTCTTTAATATTCATCAGAGAATGGCTCACTGAAAAATTGCTGCCTGAAGGGGCCGAGGAAATGTGGAAGATTCAGAAAATCTATAGGATCACCCCACGTGGCTAGACTGCGACCTTAGAGGAGCCCCGTACTTTAATGTTGATTTCTTTGGGAATTGGAGAACGTGACAAAATCTTAAAATATGCTAGGTGAGTTGCCCCGCTGTTTCAGGACAACATGCAGATGCACTTCTTCCACGACATCAGTTATGTTTCGACGGAGTTTGTTGGCTTCTTCAGGAGCTAGAGGTGCCTCACACCATGCTTTTCCGGTCTGCCTTCGGGTCACTTTTCAGAGTAGGATATATATTTTTACAGACCCCATTGAAGCCGGTAAATGGGCCAACTGTAAAGCAGCGGAGCAGCATACTCAAAAGGATGGCTCAGATGAAGAAGAGACACTAACTCCTACTTGATTGTCCTGAGTGACTTTGGGACTAACTTTACTATACATGGATCCCTTAACCTTACTGGTATCCTTTATGTATTGGTTACATGTTGGTTATTTGGGTTTGTTTTACAGTGAGGTGGGACAAGGTTCTTAGTTTGAGCAACTCAGAGGTACTTAAGTGTAATACCCACTGCATTTTCATAATTGGTCTGTTCATATAGGAAGGATCAACAATAGTTTTGTAATTTCTCTGTAAATGGGGCTCTGAGAGGGGGAAGTGGGCTGTTTGCCTTATTAGCACATATTGAAATGTTCTGTGCTGCATATACCTTGATGTGATATTTTATTTAGCATTAGACATGGCATCGTTTTATCCCTCATGGGGGATTAATTGTTTATTTGGATTGGATTTGCAGGACAATCCTTTCTCATTTGTTATAGCCATATGGCTCATGGACTTCCTTAAGCAGCAAACATTGGGACTTAATTCAGCAATTTTAGTATAGTTTCCCCTCAGTGTTGTATCACTATATGGCACACGCATATTACTCCTATAGCTAAGAGAAAAGTTTCTCAATGATGGAATAATCTTTTTGGACTGTTTGCTGTATGTACCATGATCTAATGTCATGTTTATGATAAAAAATAAAAATAAAGTATAAAAAAGGGGCATTTCAAAAGAGTACTAAAATAAGGACTGTATGTAGTAACCAGAACTGACATGAAATATTTGAAGCAGTGCAAAACAAATACAGTATTTAAAAAATATCCCTGACCTTAAAGACTTAGCATTTGTTGGTTGGCAAACATTTCATCGTATAGCTGTTTTTTTAGCAAAAATGTATTTCTGACATCCTTAGATTCACCCCAATTTATTTTTAAATTTCTCAGATATTTTCAAAATAGCTTTTATAGCTAATATTTTTTTTTAATCAGTGACTCACATCATTAGAGATGGATGCCACTCACAATTTGTTCAACATTTCTTCTACTGAGGTTACCTACTGAATGCACATGTCAGATTCATAATGGTCACACCTGGTCAACAAAATTCAAGATTCATAATGTGGACATACAAGGATGCTGTTACTACATGTTAGAGGTGATAAGCAGCACAGCACTTTACCAAAATATTACTTCTTTTTATGGTGGGCATGGCGTGGAAGAGGGAACTTTTGAAAACTTCAAAATCCTGTAATTTTGTTCAGGAATGAAAGACAGCAAAAACAAAAAATGAGTATCCTGATATTTTTGTCAAACAAAACATTAGTACTGAAAGAAAAACTTATGCTGACTAACAAATACTGTAGCTTTAAGGTCATATGATCTTAGTGCCATTGCTAGAAACATGGTTATCAGTGTAAATGTACTGCAGACATGGTAGTCAGTGAGAAAAGTGGAACACTGCAGTGAGGTCAAATGTTAGGTAAGTACATAGATTTCAGTATGACATATTATGAATCAAATGTTGCACTCGTGGTGGTTGGCACATAACACTGTAATAAATGAATGTATCACTAGTATAAAAATCTTTCTATACAATATTTATTTAGTAAGTTTTTATTAACCAGGTAGGATGGACTAGGCAAGCATTTGCCTGTTTTTAGGTACGACCTGGAAGAGTACAGCCAGTAAACAATATAATGCATGACAATGACAACTTTGGAAAAATGTTACAACAAGGTAACGCACAAGGTATAAACATGTGTACAATCTACATGATACAATGACAAGAAAGAATGATGGCCTCTGATTGGTCAGTCTGGGACTGGGCCCATGATTTTATCCCAACGTAACATCATGGATCTAGTCCCAGTACACACATGACCAAATTATATGACAAGAAAAGCACTGCACATTGCATAGCCAGCTTGCCTACAGCTGTCACAAAGGCACTCACACAAGAAACCACAACAGTAACAATGTAAATGGCTCCCTCCCATGCCACAGAAACCCAAAAATTTAAAACCCCAAAATGCCACATGTTCCCCCAAATACCAAAACTTGTGCTTCCTTGTTAAAAAAAAGCCAAGTGAAAGCCATCTTTGTGATCAGATTCACAGCAGTCTCCACTCCACTGACAGTCTCCATCCCATGAACATTATGACTTCATTTTCTTTTTGTTTAAAAAAAACACATAAAGCCATCTCATTGGCTTTGAAAGCAACCACCCCAAACCTTGTGTCTCTTAACACCCCCCCTGCTGCCAAACCTAAAGTTGTCATCATGAACGGCTTCACGGCAGTCCCTGATGCTGCTCTGTCACTGTCCATTGCCACAGTAAATGAGCACGCAAGTAAGACTGCGCTTCATTTCCTTACCTAATCACCATTTTCTGCCTTCTGTAGAGAATGTAGGATAGAGCATAGATTTCTGTCACAGTCCCCAACACAAAAAGTGTGCCATTCTTTTTTCTTGCCACCCTGCAAAAACACTGAATGCGTGGCCCAAGCAATGTGTGTGAAACTGGAAATGGCACCGCCCTGACTTCTAGCTCTCCGCTTTGTCTTAACCTCCCTGTATCTGTTTTTTTTTTTCTTTATTTGTATTGTACCTTCCACAAAGATATGTGGCCATATAAACAACAGTTTATGTACTAAAAGTAATCAGACTCACAGTACACCACAACAGCTCCACCTATTGGACAACACAATAATCCACACTATTTTATTACTAATTATACAACGGCAAAAAAGAATCCTGGACTCTGACTGGTCACTGTGTGCCTGAGACAGTAGTGATATCTCAGTATAATATCACTGTATTAATTTCCCACATTATTCTTTCCTCTTCTCTTAAGAAACAAAGATATACTGCCTCACTAAAAATCTACTAAAAACAGTTTTTAATTGTTTTTTTTTATTTTGTATAACAACTAGCCACTGTATAATAGCAATAAGGCACTCCAAGGTGCATGTTATTGTGTAATAATGTCACTTCTGGGGTAGTGGAAGCACTCAGCTTTGCCTTGTGCTTCAACCCACCCCAGGAGTGACGTTATTACATGATAACACACACCTTTTTCATGAATTATTGCTTAACTATTCCTACCCATTCAAAAGGTTACAAAAAAATGTACTTTTAATAAAGTTTTCATATTTTTTCTTACTTTTTGTTAAACAAGCCATTGTATAATAGGAATAATGCACTCCAGGCTGTGTGCCATGCTGGGATAACACTGCGCCTGGGGCATTGGACACACTCGGCCTGCAGCCTCGTGGCCAACCACCCCAGGCATGGCATTATCCCAGCACGACATACACCGTGTCATGCATTATTCCTTTAATAGTATATGAACAAAATGAGAAGTGCAGGAGAATTACAGAGATAGGAAAATAATCATGGTAGACCAGAAGCAGACTAGGAGGATCATACCTTAAGTACATGTACCACCCTAAGGAAAGTGAATTCAGACTCCCAGAATCATTGATGGCTAGTGTGACTCACTTATTATATGTATAAATATGTTTTTATGGAGAATTGAATACAGAGGGTGAGGGGTCACTTTTGCCCCATGCCTTTGGCCTCACGACATTGCACATGAAGCATGCATCCAGTATATCTCATGATTACACACCCTTCTTTATGTTATAAATTACAGTTTATCTATGCCGAATCGACAACACTGTTGTCGACATTCAGCATAGTGGGATCCTTGATGGCGACATGCAAAATTTCACTTGTCAGATATTGGTATGATTTCTGTCATGGGGCTATGCTCCCCAAAACCCCCATGCAGGGGGGCTGCACCCCCACACCCCCTTCTTAAAATAACTAACTCCAAGTTGGAATTGTCTGGGGAGGGGGGAGTCAGCGAAATGGCAAAATTTAGCCCTCGGTCCCTCACAGGAACAATCTCAAAATCTGTCAAGATTGTAGCTGTGAGGGATTTCACAGTCAGGGTTTCACTCTTCTTTCAGTACACCACAAACTGCCTCCTCACCAACAGTACATGCATAAGAGCATTTTTTCTTGGTAACAATACAAATATAATATCCGCACATTATGTTTAAGGTTGTGACATACAAGACAATATTTCTCTGCCAACTAAAGTGTTGTAAGCTGTAGGAGCTGCAGTTTAAGAAATAGGAACCACTTAATAGGTTGATACCTTTTATTGGACCACCATATTCCTTGTACAATTATGGTATCGCACAAAAGCTTTCAAAGCCACAAAGATCCCTTATCAGGTACAATAGAGTTTAACAAATAGAATGATTGTCAGAGGTTCTGGATACACAGTTGGTCAGATAGATTGGTTGATTTAGCATTCAGACATTTTCTAATAGCATGGGTTCCATTCCCAGTCAAGCCACATTATGTATTTATTGTTACAAAATTAAAAAGAAACATATTTATGGATATCAGTGGATTTATGGGTGATGATATTAGAGACCCTATAAACATCTGCCCAGTGCAACACAATGGCGAGTAAAGCAAACAAAATGTTGAGTTGAACAGGTAGGTGAATAAACAGGAGAAGGCGATTCTACCACTGTGAAGGTCACTAGTGCAGCCACACCTGGAATAATGCCCGAGGTACTGGAGTCCACACCTGAGGAAGGACGGCAACAAGGTAGAGGTAGTATAGTGCAGGGCAACTAAGATGGTCCAAGGACATGGGAATAAAACATACAAGGAGAGTCTGGAGTACTGTGTCTAGTTCTGGAGACCCCATCTCCGCAAGGACATAAACAGGATAGAGGCAGTCCAGAGGAGGGCAACTAAAATGGTGCAGGGTCTGCAAGAGAAGCCGTATGAGGAGAGACTAAAAGATCTTAATATGTATACCCTTGAGGAAAGAAGGGAGAGGAGGGACATGATAGAAACTTTTAAGTACCTCAGTGGAATCAACAAAGTCCAAGAGGGTAGCATTTTTCAGAAAAAGAGACTTGCAAGAACAAGGGGACACACTTTAAAGATAGAAGGAGGGCGGTTCAGGGGCAATGTGAGGAAGTATTATTTCAGAGAGGGTAGTGGATGCATGGAACAGCCTTCCTGAGGAGGTTGTGGGGTCTAAAACTGTGGGAGAATTCAAGAATGCATGGGACAGACATAAGGCAATTCTTGTGGGGGGTAGGAAGAAATAGGCTGTTGGTTAACTAGGATCTGCGGCCTATCCTGTAGGTAGGGAAATGGGCAGACTAGATGGGCCTAGCGGTCCTTATCTGCCATCAAAATCTATGTTTCTATGTTTCTATGCTTCTATGAGAGGCTACAGAACTTAAACATGCACTCCATGAGAAAAGGGGTGGCATGACTGAGACATACAAATTCCTGTAAGGGATAAATAGAGTAGACACCAAGGAACTATTCTCCTTGAGTTGAAACACAGGGTTGAGAGGGAATTCACTGAAGCTGGCAATGAAAAGATTCATAAAGGGTGCTTGCAAGCTTTTCTTCATGGAAGGGCAATGGATAAGTGGAATAAGCTACAGTACCTGAAGAAGTGGTACAGACCAAATCGATCAGCATCTTCAAGCTGGGATGTGACAGGCTGTGGGTTTATCTCAAAAAGGGTGGGCAGTAAGTAAGTGGTGGATTGCCACAAGGACAAGGAAGACTAATTAGGTAGGGTATGTAGACTGAATGGGCCAAGAGCCTTTTTTCTGTTGTCAGTAAGGCTCACTGCAGTAATTCAGTCAGAGATTCGCTACCCCATAGCATGAGCCTGCATTCTCCAGACACACACACACTGATCACTTACTGTGAAGTCACTAAAGAAAAACTCAGATATAATGAAATCTGATGAAATGCCCAGCAGATGTTGTATCATTTCCATCAGGACACTATTTTATATCTGGATGTAAGGAAGTTAATTTTTGTGAAAAAAAAACAAAACATCATCTTCTGGCACAGTGCTTTGCCATAACCATCTGCATTACTAAATCAATACTTTTACAATGCAGCAAGCAATATGGCTCCAGAAATGGATTGGATTTGGAAAGGTCAAGCTGCTGTTTGTCACATATGTGATGCACTCATGTAATCTGGATAATGGCTGGATAATGGCTTCTGATATTCATTCTCTGATCAGTGACCATTAACTTGATAATCATGGATCAGTCAAGTGATTATCCAGATAATCCTACAGGTCAAATGTACCCTGAAAATAATCCGACAATAAATTATCCAATGGCACTTTTCATATGAGCAAGTCTCGTACAACTATAGTCTACCTCCAGTACATGAAGAAGCATGGAATCCAGAGACAACCCTAGAAGAAAGTGACAGACAGTTTTTCTGGAGTGGAATCCTGCTGCAGAATTTAAACTTTAGTTGAGGTGCTTAGCTGAGCATGGACATTAATAGGGTTTTCCTTTTCTTGTCCAGACGCTCCAGTGTACAACTGCACATTCCTTCATGACCAGTTCCCAGGCATTGCAAAGCTACATTTTAGATGGTGTCACCACCACTTTCTGTGCGAAGACAGCAACATCAGACAGCAACATATATTACAGAGGTGTGTGGAATGATAAATTCCACCTTTGGAATTTCAATTCAGCTTCCAAAATATCCTGTGGAATTTTTAAAATTTCCACTACTATGTAAACTGAAATATTTGTATGTAAACCGTGGAATTTTTTTTTTCTACTAACTTTAAGGTCAACTGTAGCTTTTTTTCTGCAGTGCATTTCTCATGTGTAGAAAATAACTGACATTAATGTAAACTGCAGATTTTTTACCACCACAGTTTTTTTCTCACATACAGTATAGTATATAATGCCTTTACATTCAAAATGAAGCAGCAGCAAACAACAAAAGCAAAATCCATAGACCTTAAAGAAATCAAAATAACTGGATATTTCACTGAGCTGTATACTGAAAATGATGCAGTAGTATAAGATAAATGTTCTTTCTTAGCAAATATGGTTATGGTTGCTTGGCAAGATAAAGAGACAGATGTAATGGAACTGATAGAGAAGGAGCCCCGGACCCAAATGTGTCTGTTATCTGTTATACATTAAGTAGTATGACTTACCTCCACAGGCTCCTGGCATTTCGGTGCTATGGGACGTGCCATGCTCCCTAGGTTATGAGCTTTAAGGTTGTTTAAATATCCCTTTACTAATGCTAAATTCCAGAGGTGAAAGAGCATTTGCTGTCACAGACTTTGTCCTATGGCACATGCTTCCAAAGGAGATTTTCCTGACCAAATACTGTATGGTAAGCCATAAAATACTCAATGTAAATTTTTAGACCTACATTATGGACTGATAATGCTATAGAGTGATTACATGTAGGTGGTGCTACACTAAGAAGCAAAATAGGGTTGCATGCAGCTGATAGTTGTCAAAAAAAAAGTACAGACAGTCCACTCCATCAATGGTTCACATTTATTTATTTATTTGATGGTTTAGATAGCACCTTTGAACACAAGTGTTCTTTTCCAAAGGCTCCAAGTCAATAAAGGATTACATTACATTACATTTCAATAACAAGAACAGTACTAGCTCAAGTAGAACCTGGTCTCAGGTACAGACATGGAACAGTCGGACATTGGAAGTGGAATCTGAGATGCCTGCCATTAGCATTCAAAAAGGTAATGAGTCAAGTAATAACAGTGTTGTAAGATAATGGAACAAATAAGATATGGCCTACTACAGACTAGATGGGCCAGTGGGTTCCTTTTCTACCATCAGATTTCCGTAATTCTGTGAGTAGCAGGCAATAGTAGGTAAACAAGCAAAACATTGAGTAATTTGTCAAATAAAACAGCAGCAGGTAGCTTTCCTTGGTAGCTCTTTTTTAGGGAGGTTTTAAATTGAGAGCCATATGGTTCTGAACCTCAGGATTGTTGCATGAAGGTCTTGCTCTGGACATGCAAGAACCTCCATGCATCCACAGGTCAGTTTCTAGAACCCCTTCCCCCCAATCTCATGCTGCTCATGTGGCTATGTGGCATGATACAGGAGATGAGTCATAACTTTCTTCACACAGACCCCCAAACCTGAACTTGAAGTAGCAGACTCAAGAGACATGGCTCCAATCTATAGCTTGATCTTGCATCATGGAACTAGGGGCTAGGAAAGGGGACAAGCATTATGGTAAAAAAAAAAATGCTAACCCCACATTTTCCTCCTTTATGGCTTTGCAGCCCTAACATAATATATATATTTTGCAATAACTGTTCTTACTGTTTGAAAAAGTAGAGCCATAGCTTGCTCTGTGCTAGGCTCTTCAGGCCCTACATGACACAACTAATGAACCCTAACTTTCTTAATGTTGTTCCATGTATGAGTATAATTGTAGAACATAATGCAACTGTTAGTTTCTTTATGGTCATGTTGTTCACTGATTTTCATGTTTCACAGCTTTAAACATTTTGTTTTTGTAGGGCTTACAGTAGTTCATTTTTGTGACAATTTAAAGAATTCCGCAAGTTTCTCTCACACTGAACAAAAATAATGTTTTTTTTTCTATTTTTTTGGGTCATGTTTGTGACTATTTTTATCTCATTGTTTTTTGGTTTTTTTTTTTGTCATGTTACCAAGCACATGGTGTAACTCTTATACATGTACAAATTTATTAAAGTCCATCTCAATGGTGTTACTGGGCAATCATGAAATGTCTTTTTTCTTATTTAAATACTGTCATTATTTTTTATAAAAGTCAGCACATACTTCTCATTTAGACTGTCTCCAGAAAAACAGCACACCAGTCGACCTTTAGTGTTAAACATTTTTATGTTATTTAGCTTTTTAAATTTTTGTTCATGTCCAAATTTAACTTGGAGAGTTCTAGCAGCTACTTTTTTAAGTGCTCCACTCATGTTTCAGAGTTTTAAATGTTAAAATCTTATAGCTTAAAAAGAACAAATATTTATTTCAAAAACCATGAACCATGTTCCATGAACAATGAACCTGCTCCTCCTTTTACCCACCCCATAATCCTACAACCCTACAACCTGACAACCTGACATGGTCAACTCTGGCTAATTCATGATTGTCTGTAATAACGTACTGTACATATCTACTTTGTTTTATTAGGATTTCTGAATTGCACGGTATGTCTGATTGTTGTATTACTTTGACAAGGAACCTTTGTAAATGAGTATCTAGCTCAATGGTATTGTAATCCAAGAATTATATCAATAAAAAAAAAATATTCCTTTGTTTTTTTATTTGAACCTAAGGGTATTGCCACTAGTCCGCCTCCGCTTTTATGATTTGCATCTTGCATTATCAGTACATTGTCTGTTGTATGTAACATACATAACATACTCTGCACATAACCTGTGTCTTCACTGTGATGACACACATTGCACCTGCCTCATTATTTGCACATTGTATGTAGTTATGATATAACCGAGTGTCTTTACTGCAATGACACAAAATGCACCTGCCTCACTTCATGCGCCTTGTTTTAAATTTGTGTTGCAACATATTATGCACTATTATTTATAGAACCCTTGTGGGTGAATGTATTCTAGTATTTTATATTATGTACCACTGCTGTTTTAATAACCCTTTTGGGTGAATATATTCTTTCCTATGACCTTTCTTCCTTACCTCTCACCCCAGGTCGCAACTGAAAATGAGTATTACGGGCTCTGCTTGTTTATGTAGTAAAATATGTTTTAAATAAATAAATGCATATGTAAATAAATCTGTAAGTTTCTTCATCTAAATCTTTGTAGATGTTTCACTATTCATGGCCAAAAGAGTAGTAATTTGGGATCTTTTACATAATATCAGTAGATAATAACTTTAACCACAAAACCAATTTTTGCTGAATTTATCAAACAATTTGCTAGTAGGACTGAACTGTGCACACTCTGTTTCACATTTCTCCTAGGGGCTAAGACTGCCAAGGCACAAGCTGTCAAAAAAACAAAACATTTTTGACACAATCACTAAGTCAGTCTCAACATGAAGGCACTTCCATGCCTGTATCATTACTTGGTTTATCAGATAGGTTTTCAACTAGCAGAGCTGACTTCCCTGTCTCTTGTTCTCACATATGGAATCATTTGATTTGTTCTGTGTGTCTAGCCATAGATCAGCTAAAAGGTCTGAATACCAGTAGTTTCACAACATATAAGCACCACAAGTCTTCACAAAAAAATTGAAGAAGCTACAGCTGATGTTGCCAGTAAATGTAGGAACAACAAACTAAAGGCTCTTCAGGAATGCTTGTGACTGTCCTAGTGGCACCTAAGATGGCTCTTGCCCCACAAACACTCCTCAAAGATGTTTCTTCACTTGCCTACATTGTCCACCCCTCAATCTTCACTCCAAGCCACCTATATCGTCCACCCCACAACCTTACCTCCCCAGCACACCACCACAGTCCCTCCCACCTATTTACCTGTCCTCGCAGACCACACCTCATACCTTCTAGACCCATCCTCTCCCTCCCTTCCTTCCCCTTAACTTCTTGCAATCACCCATCATTTTTGGCCCTCTCCCCACGTCTGTTGTCACCTACTCTCAGACTTTCTCCAATTTTCCTTACTGTTTCCACTTTCCACCCCCCACTTTTCTGTTCTGACAGTCTTTCTATTAGACTGCAAACCTTTCCCCTCACCTCTACCCCTCTCCTCCTCACAAACCACATCTCATACCCCCTCCTCTCCCTCCTCCCCAACTTCTTGTAGTCACCCATCACCATTGCCCCACCCCTTTCTGTTGCCACCTACCCTCATGCTTTCTCCAACCTTCCTCACTGTTTCACATCCCACACCCACTTTCTTTTTTGACAAAGTTTTCTACAAGACTGCTAACCTTTCCCCTCACCTCTACGCCTCTCCTCCCACCTGCCCCTGGTTCTTTCTTCAATCCATCTACTCTCCTCACTGCAATGGATCAATGTCACCTTAACTATCTCCCTATGTTAATTGTTATTGCTGCACCTCAGTGAACTGTTCATTTGTTTATTATCATGTGCTGTATATTATGTATTTTCAACTATTTGTTTTTATTCTCTGATGTGAAACCTTTATAAAAGAGCTTCTGCTCAAAGGTTGTTTCTGAATAGTTAATAAATAAAAAGGCTGTAAATTACAACTCCACTTTAGTTGATGAAAGCACAGATAGATCTAGATCATTGGCATCTGATGCACAAATAAAGGGCAGGGGCAGACTCAGTTTTTCCAGATGGTTGATGTCACAGATCATAATGAAGTCAGTCTGAAAGATGCTGTTACTCATACCTTGCTCAAAAGAGGGTTAATGATTATAATGATAGGGTTTTCTGGTGATTGTGCCTCATTCTTTCTTGGCACAAGGTCAGGCATTGCCTTGTGCTTTCTGCAAAATCCTCATTTTAGTTTAGTGACATTCTGAAGAAGGAGGAGGTGGTTCTTCTGAAACATCAGCAGCAATGTGGTGCACATGACTGGGAATATACATGTTACCAGCTGGATCTTTACACCCGAATCTCAGGAGCATTTGTGAATTTAACCTATGCTGGAATGTTTTTTTACTAGATCTTATTGATTCTACTCAAGTGGATTAGACAATTGAGCCATGGATATGGACATCAGTTTAAAAAGGACAACCAGTTGAAAAAGTTTGGTATGGTTTCTGGTATGGTTTTTCACTTTGCACTATGTTTGGAAAGTCTGGTAAGAATGTTTTCCAGTAAATAATATTGCCAGGAAAACAATTTTCATCTCTCCTGATTTATGCCTGCGTTGTACTGATAACCTTTGTTTACTCAGCTAATAACTGAATACATGAGTTGACTGATTGCATTGCCCCTATGTTGCAACTGTGTACAGTACTTCTCAAGCTTCACTTTCCATACCATGCCCATCTCATTCTGAATGGATGATAAATAAGATTAATAAATACTTCAAGTACGCAAATGTCAACCCTTCTTGAAATGCAGGATATACTTGGTCTAGCAGTGTGGATTAAGTAGTACCACAAGATGGTTAAGCTTTTCTGTAGCACTGGAGGCATTAGTGATCTCATTGGAAGCTGTTGCTCCTTATCTCCAAGAGAAGCTTTACAATAATACTGTGGAGTTAGCAGTGTTAAAAGTTACTCAGAACTTTTACATCTTACTGCTAATATAATGCACCTAGCATCTTTACTGTGTCTAAAACTACAAAACAACCCTGCAATTAGAATTTTTTCCTGTAATGAAAGATGCTAACAGAATTGTCAACGCACAGCTACAGTAATCCTTAGAAAGCTCATAGAGCATTGGGACTACTTTGCAAAAATGTATTATTTAGACACAATTCAGCTTACACTTTATGTTTGTTCTGTGATTTACACCCTTGTCTCTTCATTACTAAGACCATTTGCATGAAAACAGGATCTCATCCTTATCTCCTCATGATGCTTACCTATATCTGGCATCAAAATTCTGTTTGTGATGCCAGCATTCTGTTTGTGATGCCATAATCTGTTGCTGTAAAGATAACCATGCTGTCATAAACTGAGACATATTATATCAGGTACAGTGGGCAGCGATCATGTTTTTATGAGACTGTACTAAGTCATAATGGAAAAAAGGGAAAGAATTACAGAACATGTATGAACTATAAACTGAATTGTGTCTAAACTTTTCATTTTTCAAGCTTTTCCAAATAATGTCAGAGGCTCTTTAAGGTTTCCATTAATGGTCACATGCAGTCTCTGTATCTACAGTCAAATACAGTACCAACAAAATTTGTTACCAAGGAATTCCACTACAAATCATTAACTTTGTCAGATTCAGAAATGCAGCATGAAGAATTTTAAAACACTAAGAGTAAAAGCTGATGATGATGTTATTGGTCACCTAAAGCAGGAGTTTCCAGACAAAAGAAATCTCTCATGCTAAGTATTTCTATATTTTCTCCAGCTAATTAGAGGTGGGCAAAGTCAGTAATTTTTACTTTGCAAAGAACTGTGCAAAGTTTTACAAAGACTATGCATAAGCTGGCCCATTGGCGCAGTGGTAGCACTGCCACATGCGATGCTGATGACCTGAGTTTGGCAATGAGACCAGGTCATTGGAGGGTCATCCAGGGGGAGAAGGACTGAGCACCCAATGGGCTGATCTCCTTCTCTGAGTGGGGTAGGCAGCACTCCTCACCGCAATACTGCCACCACCTTGGTGACCATGGGTGATGATGGTGCATCAGAGAAGGCAGGAAACATGGATGTCAGCCGAGGACCAGAGCTGAGGTGTGTTTCCACATGCCTCCAGCTCATTGGTCCTCCTTGTGTGCAGATGTCTGGGGGTAGGCAAAACAAGGAAAAATGTGCCCTGCTCCTGGTACAGGGGACAAGCTTCCAGTACCATGCCTACAAGAGAGGTTCCAAGGGCAGACCCCACCAGTGTATGCTCCCATGATGTTTGGGGGGAGGTAAGGGGAAGGCCTCCCTCACCCTGCCTGGTGGGTTATCTGGGGCTCTAGAGGTAAACAGGAGTGAGTAGCACCTTAGGAGCAGACACCTCGGGCCTCTCAAAGTAGGTGTAGCTGTGCGGTGCATGGGGCTCTGAGAGAGGGACTAGGGAGCAGAGTGAATAAGGGGACAAAAAGAAAAGCGAAAGTAAAAAATAGACTATGCATAGTATCACTTCACACTAGCGACAGAGTGGCTAGGCATAGTATGCACCTGTCTTCACCTGGTGAAGTGGGCAGGCACAGATTACACATAGCGGCACATGGCCAGTGAAGTACCAGTGGATTTAGTGCCATTTTATCCTTTCCTCCTAATTAAAAATGACCCCCATGTAGACCATTTGTCCCTCCCTTTTGATGCACCTTAGTATTACTACTGCCCCCACACCCTTGCAAAACCCACCTCCCTTTTCCCAGTGCCAGTGAGATTTACTTTAAAATAACTATTCCTTTCACCTTGGCTAAATTCTTGTCTTCCACCATGTACCCATGCAACCCAGTCAAGTACATGATTACCCCCACCCCACCACCCTTAGGAACTGTTCCCCATCCCTAGCTCAACTGGGGCGAAGGAGAAGGGTTATTTGAATGAAAACATTGCTGGAACTTGTTGGGTAGAAGCGAGGTGGGTTCTGTGAGGATGTGGGTACCTATTAGTACTAAGTTGTGCTGGAAGCAGAGTGAGACAATAGATCTATGTTGGGGTGCTTTTTTATTGAATTAATTAAAAAAAAAAACACCATGCAAAACCACGGTGAAGTGAAATCACCAAGTTATGCATGGAGTAAAGTTCCCATCTTGGCATTAACTTTGCATAGTACATAGTACATAGTTTAATTTCATTGCATCTCTATATATTTTGTATTTACTTATTTTTTGTGTTTTGAACTAATAGAAACTGGTAACATTCACTGAAATATAATTTATCTTAATTTCATACATATTCAGAAACATATTGCACAAATAAATCAAATGTAGACTAATACAACATAACCTTGATTTAAATCTATTCTATTTATGTTATTCATGTTAAGGTTTAAACTAAATAGAGAAAAATGGTAAAGAATGTTAAACATACTCATCCATTATCTCATTATATTTAAGTCTATATAATCAGTTTGGAGAAGAGATTCAATTTACAAAGTTAAATTTAAGAAAACAACATTTAATTAAAAGTCAAATCTTGCAGGATGTAGTTCAGTATAATACTTAAGCAATAAGGTATGACAGGGTGTACGTTATTGTGCGATATAGCACACCTCAGGAAGTGAAGCCAGAGGTGAGGCAGAGGGCTTTATGTACCCGAGAGGTGCCGTTATTCCTCAATTATGCACACCCTGGAATACCTTATTGTGATCATAAAATGATTCCGCTGATGTTTTTTTTTTAATTTTAGAACCAAGTAATGAGGTTCAGAAAGTTCAGCATTTCTGACCTGTGCTGTTGTGTTGGGATAGCAACATGGTCATGTGACAGGATTCCACAAATCGCAGTATAGTATTTCTCTTACCCTTTTTATAATTAAGCAACAACACACGACAGGGCATGCTTTATCATAGAATATCGACACACCTTGGGTGCATTGTGAGGCAACCTAAATCCATCCCTTAACCCCTGTAATAGGTCTGTCCTCAAGTACAACAGGTTGTGTGCATATGCCATATGACATGAGTACCATCATGCCATGGTGGAACTCGTATGACATAGGCTGTCAAAGTAGTTGATATAAGACTTCATTTTATTTCAGGAGAAGCTTGATAATCATTTTAAAATATTGTAGCGGTGCTGCAGTGAATCAAACCTTTTGGGGGAGCCCTCAGAAAACAAAATCTCCAAGCAAAGTTCAATGATTCAAAAAGTTACTTTACTTCAGCATCAAATAAGGGTTCAAGTAGCTTCTTTTGGCAAAGCAAATGTAAAACAAAAATCTGCTTACTTGATTCAGCTCTCTAGTTCACAGCAGTCATGCTCTCTCTCTCTCTCTCTCTCTCTAAAAATCTTCAGACTTTCCTCCCTGCTTTTTTTGGTTTTCTCTTTAGACCCGTAGGTGAGGTTAATTTTTGCCTTGCACCCCTATTGAATTCCAAGCCTCCATAAAGCCAGTGCATACGGCCTTTAAATGGACAGGTCAGAAATCAGCAGGGCTGGGGCTCTGTTTTTCTGCTCATATCTTAGTGAAAGGGGTTCTTGGGTGAATGTTCTGTGGGTTCCTTCACATACTGTAACCCTCAGAGCTTGCCCATGGCATACTTGGCACTGGCAACCATTACGCTGCTGTCTCAGGTAAAAAGGCAGCAGTATTATGCAAGGATCATGTCCTGTGATGCACCTGGAATGAAAATGGCTGCAGAGCCAGGTTCTGTACCACTGGCTGACTCTGGAATTAGTGTCCTGCATTGGATGCAACCATTTGAGGGTTGCATGGCCAGTGACCAAGGTGGAATGTCTACCCAAAAAATAGTAGTGCAGGGCTACTATTGCCCTTTTCACTGCCAGAGATACTTTTCTCTAACATGGCATACCATTGTTCTCTGGGAAACAATTTTCTGGATAACTAGAGGATGGGGTGAATCCCATTGTCAAATTGTTGTGACAAGACACCCCAACCCTACTTATGAGGCATCCATGTACAAAATGAATGGATGGTTAAATTCAGGATTTCATATTATGGGTGCCTTACACAACACACTTTTGATAATTTGGAAGACCTGACTCCTTCAGAAACATTAAAACTTACTTGAGGTAGCCTTTTTAGTCAGACTAGTACACGAGGGAGCAAGTGTCAAAAATTCTGGATTGAACAGGCAATAATACCCCACAAAGTCAAGGAAGGACTTAACTTACTTTTCTGTAGTCAGTACAGGGCAATCAGCCAAGGCTTTTACCTTGTCAACAGTTGGGCATACATGTCCATTCCCAAACATGTATCCCAGATATTTAGTTTCCTTGCACCCTAGGGCACATTTCACAGCTTTAGCTGTGAGACCTGCCCCCAGAATAATTGAAGTATTCAAAGCTAAGTATGATAGCATTGTCCAGGTATACTGCAGCACATAATGGGATGAAGGGTTTGATCCATTATTCTCTCAAATGTGGCTGGCACAATGCAACTCAAAGGGGAGCACAGCAAAATGATACAGACCAAATGGGATGACAAAGGCCATTTTCTTTTGGGAGTCCAGAGTTAGCAGGATTTGCCAGTACTATTTGGTCAAGTTTAGGGTGCTAATGTAGTGGGCTTTATCCAGTCAGTGGAGAAGTTCATCCATCCATCCTAGGAATAGGGTATGCATCAAACTTGAAGATCGCATTGACTTTCTGGAAGTGAATACAAAACTGAATGGACCATCTGGTTTTAGAACCATTACAATAGGGCTAGACCAGTCACTCTGAGAATCTTCAGTGATTCCACATTCCAACATAGAGTGGATCTCCTCCTGTACTATCTCTCAGACTTTTTCTGGGGGCCTATGTCACTATAGGCAGATCTGGACACCTGGGCCTCTGCCTGTGTGGTGTTGGATCACATAGGTTTGTCCTTGTCTTGGAAAGAGAGCATCTCTAAAATTTCCTACCAGATGCTAGGCTTCATTCTAGGTCAGGTTGAGCCATTCAACCAATGGGATAAGGCTTGCTTCTTTTAAAAGTGTAGGGCCTAGGCTGAGGATTCTGTCTTCATTGCCCTCATCTGTCACCTCACTAGGGGCCCTTTAGGTTCCTCTGGGTCAACTAGAAAAGCCTGCTTGTCTTTTCAGAGTTTCAACAAATTAACATGATCATTTTTTTCCCTTCTTTTGGTCCAGTTATAATACCTCATAATCAACTGCCCCCACTTTCCTCAGGACCACATACGGTCCTTGCCATTTAGCCAGGAGTTTACTCTCAGAGGTAGTGTAGGGAGAAAAAGAAGTAGTAGTAAAAATCTTATTTTTATACAGGAGTACAAAAGATGTTACAAATTCACACCGTTAGGATCGAAATCCCATTAGCAAGGCGGTTCTTGGTCATAAAATCACTTTATACAACCAATGCAAAAACTACAAAACAACCACTCATATTCCAGGGCTATCAACAATAACATACCAGAACAAATACTATGTCACCAGGTTTGAACTCCCCATAGCCTAGCCCCTTTGTGTTAGTGTTCTACCTGTGTCTGCTGTGCTTTAAATAAATTTTCTCTTGCAAATCTGCCAATCATGTCCAATCTTTCTCTCATTTGCATTATATATTGGAGCTCTGGCTGCCCCCCGTCTCACCCACCACTGTGACCTTTATAGCAAGCTAAACTGGTTCTCCCCATCAAATCACATAGACTTTGTCCTAGGGTGCTTCATGGGAAAGGCCCTTGGAACTGGTACCCCCCGGGGCTAGCGAAATTCCTTGTCCCGGCTGCCTCCTCAACCTATTCCCTCAGGTCTCAGGGGCCTGCTATCCTTAAGATACCTTCTACCCAGACTCTAATGGGAGGTAGGGATTTTACTGCATGTGCTCCCAGACTGTGGAATGCTTTCCCTGCCCAGGTCCGCTCCTCCCACTCACAGGTGTGCCTTCGTTCCACCCTATGGAACCACCTCAAACCCGCTTCAGCCTGTGGTTGCCCCAAACCACCGTGATCTAGCACGACACTCCTTTGGTAAAAGACTCAGCTTCCAAGGCTGTTAAGTTGTAAATAGTGTTGTATCTGCTGCATCTCAACTGTACCTATTGTACTGCTCTTAGTTGCTACATATGTTCCTCTGCTGTGTACATACTGAACAAAACTATGCCTTACTAGGCTTGTAAGCTGTATTAATCTGTATTTATGTTGTCCTCACATGACTTGTAAGCTGTCTGTAATCTGTACCATGTCGTCTTATGTACCTAAATCTGTAATTCTTGTACTCTCCCGGGTCGTACCTCAAAATAGGCAATTGTCTTGTCTAGTGTACTTACCTGGTCAACAAAAGCTAAATAAATAACTCCTATGCAAAGCTAAATAAATAAATAAATAACTCTTATGCCTTACACTTCAAGGGGATGGCTTCCTCTCCAGTCCTCCCCCCAGTGGAGGCCTGGTGAATGCCTTTCAGCAGTCGTTGTTCTCCTCCTCCTCCTGCCTTGGGGTATGGGCCTCCTTTGTGGGGAAACTCTTTGAGTGGCAGAAATCAGCTCATGACACCCCCTTGGCATTCCCATTAGAGGGACAGAGTAAGAGTCCTTCCTCTAAAATTGTCCTCTTGAATTGTGTCTCTAAACTGTAGTAGGTGAACTGTCATTAATTTTATACCAAGTTTGGAGGGAAGGTCACCAAGGCCTTGGATCCCCAGAGTTGTCCTACTCATAAGGGTATGTTTCCTCTCCTCTGTGCTGAAGGTCATAAAAATTAGATAGTCTCTGCAAGATGTGGTCTATAATGTAGTAGATTTATATTAGTATAATGTTTCCCTAGTAAGCTTCTGCTGTGAGTTGAGGCTGGATGGCAGCCCTCTTTCCATCTTGCCATTCCCTCTCTCGAATGGAAATCATGCCTCTGTCAGCTATCAGTTATCAATTACCATCAGTTATTGTTCAGTTCAGTCTCTGTCTGTTATCAGTCATCACTAGTTGCTGTCAATATGTCCTAACTCAGGGTCTGTGTTTCCCACCTGCTGCACAGTTCTTTTGGGCTCCTTCCTATGGTAACGTTAGCCGTAAGAAATGATGTTCCTGTGGCACAGCTAAGAGTGGAACCTTTCTCGGGAGGGTTCATTTGCCTTCATGGTACCTTGACAGGGTGATAGTTCCCCATGGGACAAAGAGTGTGAACAGCCAAAGTATCAGAAAATGACAGTCAACAATACATACATTGATTGATTCATTCATTCAGATACCTTCAGACTCTCAGCAAGGTTGTACAAGCATAACACCTCACTAAGTTGTGTATGTCCATTGAATTCAAAGGCTACGCCTGCAGTTCAATGGGAAGGAGCAATCAGCCTCGCACCCTGGCTGTGCTATTTAATTCAGCTTCCTCCAGCCTTAGTCACAAGCACAGTTTCTTTGCCCTGTCACCCTCTCCTCCTCCTCCTCCTCCAGCAAAGCACCTCTATCCTTGGGACTCCTTCCTATGGTACCTTTACCCTAAAGGAACTACATTCCTGCAGCAGCTCTAGGAGTAGAACCCTCCTCAAATGTGTTTGTTTGCCTTCACGGTACCCCAACAGGTTGGTAATTCCCTATGGAACAGAAAGTGTGAAAGCTTAAAGTATCCATATATGACAGTCAGCAACACATTTGTTTTATTACCTTCAGACTATGAACAACTTTGCACAAGCATAACTCTTCAGTAAGTTGTGTGTGCCCATTGAACCATGATGGGGCTATAGGTTATGTGTGGGTATCCCCATGTACACAGCCAATTTTTATGAGTTTCTCCTAGTAGTCTAAACTAGATACTTATTCCTTAACCAATGGCTGCCCTCAAGCTGAATTCATCAAAACCATAACTGTTGGGCACCTGAATTTCACTGGGGTGGTGTATGGATGTTTGAAATGGGGCCCACTGTTGTGGTGTGTAGTTAAACATTCTGCAAAGTTGCAGTCCACACTGGATATGCACTGCTTTACCATAATGAAAACATATACTGGTACTCTCGGTTGTGCACCTGTGCTACCTCACTATTTGGGTGACTGGGGACTGTAGTCTAAGGAATGAGAGGATTACTTATTGATTGATTGATTTAATTTTGGTAACCAGGTAGGCTCACTTTAACCATTACAGACCCTTTTTCAGGGGCGACCTGGAAAAACAATATATCATGCTGTTATAACTGTTTGACATTGAGGTTTAACCAATATTTCACCACTTGACCACTTACCCATACTAGTTCAGTTATTCCCGTCTCCCCATTGTCCTTTTACCCCTCTTCTACAGGGATTTTCCCCTCGGGCTCATCACCCATGGTTCACCATGGGTCCTGGTCTTCTTAGTGGCATCTGGCCTTTCCACTTTCAAATAATGCTCTGTGATCTTCACAGCAGCAGCCAAGATGGTTTGTTCATAGAAACATAGAAGTTGATGGCAGATAAGGACCGCAAGGCCCATCCAATCTGCCCATTTCTTTTTCTACCTTATGAATGTGCCATCAGCATTTGCTCTGCAATGGCCTATCTATTCATACTCATCTGTATTGCTCCTGTATGCCTATCCCATGCCTGTTTGAAGCCCTGCACTGTATTCATATCCACCACTTTCTGAGGTAGGCCATTCCATGCATCCATCATGCTTTCTGTGAAAAAGAACTTCCTCGCATTACCCCTTAATCAGCCTCCCTCTAATCCCATGCTGTGTCCTCTTGTCCTGCTATTTTTTTTATGTTGAAACATGCTAGACTCTTTCACCTTGTTAATGCCCTTAAGGTGTTTGAATGTTTCAATCATATCACCTCTCTCCCTCCTTTGCTCTAGGGTACACATGTTGAGCTCCATTAATCTGTTCTCATATGTTTTTTGTTGCAGTCCCTGCACCATTTTGGTTGCCCTTCTCTGGACTGCCTCAATTTGGTTAATGTCCTTGTGAAGGTGTGGCCTCCAGTACTGCATGCAGTACTCCAGATTGGGCCTAACCAGTGTCTTGTAAAGAGGGATTATTACCTCCCTCTTACAACTTGTGATACCCCTACTAATACACCCCAAAATCCCCCTAGCCTTACCTACTGCTTTAGTGGTCTGCTTGGATGATTTCAGGTCATCTGTGATGATGATGCCCAAGTCTCTTTCTTCTCTTGTGACTGCCAGAAACTCACCTCCCAGCCTATAGGTGGTTTCAGGGTTTCTCTTCCCTATGTGCATGATCTTGCACTGCTTTGCATTAAACCCCAGTTGCCACTCTTCTGACCATTTTGCCAGTTTATCCAAATCTCTTCTCATTCTGTCCACCCCATCTGGATCATCTACTCTGTTGCAGATTGTGGTGTCATCTGCAAACAGACAAACATTACCCTCCAGTCCATCTGCCATGTCACTGATGAAGATATTGAAGAGGACTGGCCCCAGGACTGATAGCTGAGGTACCCCACTAGTGACTTGCATCTCTTCTGACTGTATACTGTTTACCACCACTCTCTGTTTTCAGCCTGTCAATCAGTTTGCCACCCAGATGACCAAATTCTAACTAACCCCGAGCCTACCCAGCTTATTAATCAAACTTCTATGTGGAACGATATCAAAAGCTTTGCTGAAGTCAAGGTAGGTGACATCAACTGCTCCCCCTTTGTCCACCACTCTGATTACCCAGTCAAAGAAATCTATGAGATTAGTTTGACAGGACTTTCCTATTGTAAACCCATGCTGTCTTGGAACCTGTGCTCCTATGGATTCCAGGTGTTGCACTATCCTTTCCTTAAGGAGTCCTCCATAATCTTGCCCACTACTGAGGTAAGACTGACTTGTCTGTAGTTCCCTGCCTCCTCCCTGCTACCACTTTTGTGGAGCAGGATCACATGAGCCCTTTTCCAGTCTTCTGGGACCTCTCTTGTGCACACAGACTCACTAAACAGTTCTGATAATAGCTCTGCTAGTTCCACCATTAGATCCTTTAGTACCCTGGGATGTATGCCATCAGGTCTCATTGCCTTGTCCACCCTGAGCTTATTGAGCTCTTGTAGGACCCCTTCTTTTGTGAAGGGACTAGTGCACACCTCCCTCCCCCCTTTGTCGATGGTTCTGAGCTGTGGGCCCTGCCCTACCTTCTCTTCAGTAAATGCTGAGCAGAAGTATCTATTTAGGATAGATGCTTTTACATGGTCCTCCTCCTCACACGCCCTCTTATCCTCTTTGATCTTAGCAATACCCCCTCCGGACTTTTTCTTTTCACTAATGTAGCTATAGAAAGTCTTGTCACCTTCTTTTACTGTTTGTGTTAGTGTTTCCTCAGTTTGGGCCTTTGCCTGCCTTATTGCCTTCCCTGCTTCCCTTAGTGAAGTTTGGTATGCCTCCCTATCTTCATCCTGCTACATTCCCTTATATTTCCTGAAGGGCAGCCTTTTGGTTCCGACCTTTTCTGCTGCTGTTTTTGAGAATGAAAGTGGTTTATTTCTTCTTTTGCACTTCCTGTTCTCTCTTATACAATGAGATGTTGCTTCATGTATTGCATCCTAAATGCCTGCCCACTTTGCCTGTACCCCCTCACCTATATTTCTTTTTGCCAGAGCTAGCTTAACTCTGTTGGCCATCTTATCAAAGTCAGCTCCTCTGAAGTCCCATATTTTTGCCTTGAAATGGGATGATGTAGTTCTAGTGGACAAACTGAACTTATCCCTGATGACTTATCCAGTCATGTTTATTTTATTTATTTTTTATTTTTATTTATTAAATTTGGTAATGGGGTAGGCCCACTGAGCCCCGAGGGTACCTTTTTCTCAATTTGGCAACATATTCAGGTACTGCCCCAACACAGTTAACTCCAAAATCTCATCTTTAGAGTGTACCTCTGGTTTTAGCCACCAGGTAGCCAAGCGTTTCAATTTTTGAACCACCACTCTGGTAGGGATCTAGTTTTAAAACAAAATGTGCAAAGGTTCTATCAATAGCTTTCTTCAGTTATCCCAATCCAGTCAAGGATAGCCACCATTACTTGGTCATAGTCTCTGATAGGGCATCATCTAGCCTCTGATAAGAAGCTTGTGTGTCAGTCAGATGTGGTGCATTGCAATCGGCCCAACTTTCTTGTGGCCAAGCAGTGATATTGGCAACTCTCTCAAAAGTCATAAGGTAGGCTTCAGGGTCATCCTCAGGACCCATTTTTGTTGGCATGGGGTGAGGTCCTACATCGACTGTATTCTATATGACCTGGAGCTGGGGCACAACTTCTTTCCGTGTTTGCAGAGCCTGCTTCATAAACTTCTGCTGTTGCTGGTCTCTCTATACCTGCTGTTCCACCTGCTGTTGTTCTCTCTAGGCCTGCTGCTGGTCTCTCTCTCTGGGTTTGCAATTGTGCTTGCTAGGCCATCCACTCACTTTCAATCTGGGCATTTTGCACTAGTCGTTGGTCTCTCTGAGCCTGCTATTGTGCTTGCTGAGTCATCCAGTCCCTTTGCATCTGATCTTGTTGCGTTTGCTGTTCTGCTAGCCATTTCAGTACTTTGAGTCCATCTTACCCTATTTAGACATGGGGAAGTTTGATCTCACCACTTAAGCCAAGTATATGTAAAAGTATAGCATCAAGCCATGACATTTGAGGCAACCCTCAGAAAATCAAAACTCCAGGCAAAATTCAATGAAACAAAAAAACTGCTTTATTTAAGCACCAAACAAGGGTTCAAGTAGCTTTCTTTGGCAGAGCAAATACAGAACAAAAGAACATGTTCACCATGATTTGACCGTCTAGTTCACAGCAACCATGCTCTCTCTCTCTCGCTCACTCTAATCCCACCCCCAAAACTCTATTCCCTGCTTTTTCTGGTTTTCTCTTTAGTCCCTTAGTCCCCATAGGTAAGGCACACTTGGTCCCTACCCCTGAAGGGATTTCCAAACCTCGGTACAGCCAGTGAATAGTAGAGCTGTGCAGAATATAAATTCCACCTGTGGAATGCCCGTGGAATGACCATTCCGATTCCACAGAAAGCCACTTAATTTTCACAAAAATTCTGCAGAATTTCTCAAAATTGTAAATTTCAGTTACTTTGCTATAGTTTTAAACTTATGTGTGTCCAAATAACACCAAATTGGAATGTAAACAGTACCCCATGGCTTACAAGAGTGTACCATATTTCACAGTTGTAGATTGAAAGTGGCGGAGTTATGGGTGGCCAAACATTTAATCAGAATTTAATTTTCAGTTATTTTGAGATCATTTTTACATTTTGTATCCAAATTTCTCCACAGTATCAGGGTTTAGAGAAACATCTTGAACATGTATGCGTACCATGTTTCAAGTCTCAAGCTTTAATGGGAGCTGAAGTACAGGTGGCCAAATATTTTACCAAAATTTGGATTTCTGTAATTTTAGTATAATTTTGATAGTATTAATTGAAATGTTACAATAATTGACAGGTATACAGGTTATCACTACATTTGTATACGTATATAGTTTAAGATTTCTAGCTTTAAATGGAACTGAGTTATAGCCTGCCAAACATGTTGCCAAAATTTTACTTTCGGTTAATTCCCTCTCACTTTAAAACTACATATCCAAATGTAACCAGAGTTAAAACATTTAAACTACTATACCATGTGGTTATTTCTGATAAAGTTCTGAGTCAATCTGGCTATGCCAAAAGAGAAGGGGGGGATAGTCACTCAGAGAGGAACAGCAGGACTGCAAAAAGATCAGCCCAGCTTATCAAATTAAGTAGTGATGTGCATTGTTAATGCTAAATTCCACAAAAAAATTATGGATGCTTCGTCTACAGTATATGCTATCATAAATATGTGAGAAAAGGTTACTAATCATTTTTTTCTTCTGCAAAAATAAAACTGTTGAATCAATTTATCCAGTTGTGTTAGACACCAGGATACACTGACTATGGATATGAATGTCAAATGTTAACTCTATGCATGCAAGAGCAGAGAACTTACAAACATCCACATTTTTGATAGTTTTCACAAAGTTTAGCAAATATTTCCACAATAAAGTTCTGAACCCCTGTAACTTATAATATTTTATCTAATTCTCTCCATATTTAGAACATTCTATAAGCATTACAAAAATGTTATCCAAACTAATTTACACATGTCTAGCTCCAAAGGTGCCTGAGTTATATGCAGATGAAATTCCTTCATGAAATTTCCTGAAAAAAATGATTCTGAGCACATATAATTTTGAGATATGCATTCCCAACGGTGACACCAACACAGTGACCTACCTCACTGTCAGCAAAATCAACACTTTGCCAACAGGTCGCTGTGTTGGTACACCTAAGACAGTGGCACACTGGCTCCTGATCCTGCACCCCCTCCCCAAATCAACTCAAACACAGAGTTGATTATAATAAGTACAGGGGTGCTGGAGGCAGAGCCCGCTGCATGGGGTGTTCAGGGGGTAAAGTCTCCCGATAGAAAAAAAGGACTGGGAGACTTTAAGGATTTATGTCTACTGCAACTTGAGGGTGACATAAATCCCATCACTGTGATGCCGGCCAACGAAAGTGTTGTTGAACTGGCATCATAGAACCTAATTTTGAGATGATGCATCGTATTGTTATGAAATCTGGCACATTGCTAGAACATGTATCATATAGAAATCATACCACATTTAATATCCTTGATCCAATAGATGGTTAAGTTACATGCAGATAAAAATGTTCATGAAATTTTACACAAACAATAAAATGACAACGTGAGCACCTATAATTTTGAAATTGTCTGAATGTCAAGATATTTGGCATGTTAGTGGCCATTTATGCAAAGAGTACATGTTTCACATTTCAGAGTTCTAGAATGAATGACAGCTGAGTTATAACCGAATTACTCCATTTTAAACATTTCTCAAAATTCCTTGAAATTCTGTGAAAGTTCATGGAATTTGCTGAAATTTCATCAAAATTCTACATATTTGGAATTTTACCATTATGCACTGCTCTAGTGAATATAGCTTTTAAAGGGCCAGACCAGAAATCAATAGGGCTGGGTCTTTATTCTTCTTCTAGTATCTGAGTGAAAAAATGGTGCCATAAAATAATTTTTGCAGAGGGGAATATGAATCTGGTTGTCACTATAAATTTTATGCATAACAAGGATAAGAGCTACAGTTTAAGAGTTAATAACCCAAATGTCCAAAACATCAGCATATACAACAGGTTTGGAGATGCTATGTTACATTCCTCTATTTCTGGAACTTGGAATAAATTGCCAAATGAATTAAAGAGTATCTCAGCCTACAGTGCTTTTCAAAAAGCTCTGACACAGTATCTGCACCAAACCTGTACCTGTTTTTGATAGTTAAGTATTTATTGCTGTAACTAATTTTATGTTTTATGTCTCTATGTTTTTCCTGTTTTACATGTTTTGTACAGGATACTGTTGGAAATAGGGTTTATCCTAACAATTTACTACCTGTATAAAAGTAAACTTTTATTCATTCATTCAAATGGTCTTAGGTGAAGGGTCTATAAACTCCTTCATAAACATCAAAACTACAAATAGAAACATAGAATTTGTCAGCAGAAAAGGATCCCTTGATATATCCAGTCTGCCCAGATGTTCCCTGCCTAATCTGCCTCCACAGGCCCTATCTGGTCTCCAGCAACCCTCCGGCCCCGCCTCTTCTTTTGAGTATACCACATGTCTTTCCCATGCATAC
Organism: Neoceratodus forsteri; assembly: GCA_016271365.2. NCBI lineage: Eukaryota > Metazoa > Chordata > Ceratodontiformes > Ceratodontidae > Neoceratodus > Neoceratodus forsteri. Next base: position 77,729,975 of record JADMNL010000029.1, on the reverse strand, counting down.
TTGAAGCCCCCACTGTTTTAGCCTCCAACACTTCTGCTGGCAGTCTGATCCATATGTCTACCACCCTTTCAATGAAGAAATACTTCCTTGCATACCATCCCTTCTAATTCTTCTGCAATGTCCCCTATGAAGACATTGAAGAGGACCGGCAATAACACCAATCCCTGTGACACCCTGCAAGTCACTCTCCCATCTTTAGAGTAAATGCTGTTAACCACCACTCCACTCTGTCTCCTATCTGTTAACTAGTTTCTAACCCAGTTTACTACTTTGGATCCCACTCCAATCTGCCATAAATTGAGCAGTCGGTCATACACCAGTTCCACTTTTGAGAATACTTTAGCTGTGGGAGAAGTTATAGTTCCACAAGTGGCAACCCACTTGTGCTGAGTTTTTCTGCAGCTGCAGGATTTTCACAGGCTTTGAGAATCTGGCCCAAAGTCTTACTGGTTTCATTGGACAAACAAAGCAATTATAAAAGTAGAATTTATTTTGCTATCATGTTAAAAACACAATTATTATGGTACACAATGTCTAGTCCCCATACCCAAGGGCACCATCATTTTTGGTGGGCAAGCAGCCGGGGCAGAACCCAGAAACCCATCCAACTCGAGTGGTGTTATGCAATGTCAGATCAGTTAAGAACAAGACTGCAATTATTGCAGATTTTATTGTGACTACTGATTTGGCTTGCATCACCAAGACCTGGCTGGATGAAAATGCTGTCACCCTATTGGAAGCTGCAATTCCAGCTGGGTGTTTGGTGATTCACCAATTGAGATTTGACCACGGTGGGGGTAGCGGTCTGTTTTAGGACTGAGTTGGTTCCTTATGAGTGTATCAGCTGAGGAGGCCGAATCTTTTGAGTGTACCATGGTGGCAGGTCTGGGTTGCAGGATAGTCCACCAGGGAATGAAAAGCAATTCCTGCAGGAAGTAGCAGATTTCGTCATTGACATGGTGCTGGTGTCACCCAGATTAATGGTTCTGGGTGACTTTAATGCCTGGGTCGATGACGAACTCTCACAATTTGGACAGCACTTCCTCCAGTTGATGACATCACTGGGCCTTACACAAATTGTTACCTCTGCCACCAACCAGCATGGTTACTCTCTTGACCTGGTTTTCCTCATGGGGATGGAGGCCTCCAACGTGGAGGTGGAACTCTTCAGATGGTCTGATCACTACATTGTGAGGTTCAACTTTTGCACTCCCCTTCGTAGGCCTGTCCCTGTGGAGATGGTCAGTTACCACCCTTTATGGGAGGTGAGCTCTGAAGGCCTTGTGGTGGTGGTGATTGACCTCTCAGAGTTTCCTGTGGTTAGCACGAGTCCTGAGGCCTTGGTGTTGGCCTATAATAATGCCATTTCCATTGCTCTGGACCTGATTGCTTTTTGTCCGTGTTCCTCCACTCCCTCTTCACCCTTGGACCCCATGGTTTGATGGGCCTTTGAGGGGGTTGTGGTGACTAGGACATAGGTTAGAGCTATGTTGGCAGAAATCTGGCCTGGAGGTCGACCACCTTAGATTGGTAGAGCACTATCAGACCTACCAATCAGCAATCTCCTGTAAGAAGGCAGAATTCCTGTTCAGGGAGATTGCTGTCACTCAGAACCAACCAGTTCAGCTCTTCTGGACTGTGGACAGGTTGTGCAACCCAACCTGTCTACAGTCACGAAGACCTTTTTCGCAAGAGGAGTGCAATGAGCTTGCTCGATTCTTTGAGAATAAGGTGGCTGATATCAGGTCAGAGATCCTCACGACTCACTCTATGGGGATGCCGTTGATCAGTGCTTGATCACCTCACCTCATGTTTCCTGCAGTTTCTTTGACCTGCCAGAGTTTGGGGATGTCATGCGTATTGTCCAGAGTATGTGGCCTACATGCTGTAGTTTTGATCCGGGTCCAACCTCCCTGATTATGGAATGTTTTGACATCATTGGCCTGATCCTGTTTCAGATAGTCTGGTGCTCCCTTGATTTGGGTGAGTTTCCAAGCTCCCTGAAGGAGGCAGTGGTAACACCTCTCCTGAAGAAAGCTTCTTTGGACCCTGACTTTCTGGCTAACTACAGACCAATCTCTAACTCCCCTTTTATAGGGAAGGTTATTGAGAAAGTAGTGGCTATACAACTGGAGAACCACTTGATGATCCATAACATCTATGAACCTCTCCAGTCCAGCTTTTTGGAAGAGGCATAGTACCAAGACTGTGCTGGTTTGGGTGCTCAATGATCTCCCGATGGTGAGAGATCAGAGAAGCCGTACTATTCTGGTGCTCCTTGATCTCTCCTCAGCTTTTGACACTGTGAACCATGGGGTATTGCTTGGGTGTCTGAGGTCCATCTGTGGCCTGACATATACGGTTCTCAGGTGGTTTACATCTTTTCTCACTGGCAGATCTCAGAGATTGATGTCTGTTTTTTTTCCTCTGGCCCATTCTGTCTGTCTTGTGGGGTACCTCAGGGCTTACTGCTTTCCCCCATGTTGTTTGCAGTGTATATGCTGCCCCTCAGAGACACTGTAAGATGGTATGGGCTGAGGTTTCACTGCTATGCTGATGATACCCAGCTCTACCTGTCTTTTGCACTCGACCATGATAGTGCTCTCTCAGTATTTAACAACTGCCTTGTAGAAATCCAGGACTGGATTAATTTGAGCTGGCTAAAGTTGAACGTGGAAAAGACGTGGCTGATGGTGGTGGAGTCAGGGACCTGGGAGTGGTGCTTGATGATGGGCTGACCTTACTATCTCAGGTGTCACAAGTCGTCAAGTCTTCCTTTTACCATCTTAGGAACATCGTCAGGATCAAGCACCTCGTTTCATCTGGAGACCTGCCTACACTTGTCCATGCCTTTGTGACCTCGCTCCTTGATTACTGCAACTCCCTATACTTAAGACTTCCTGGGGCTGATATCCGCCACTTGCAGCTAGTGCAGAATGCAGCAGCCCATTTGTTGATGGGGGTTTCTTGAAGATCTTATATTACCCATATTCTGCACAGTATGCACTGGCTGATGATTCAGTGGAGGTTGGTTTACTGACCTACAAAGCCCTACACAGACTTGGCCCTGACTACTTGAAAGAGCTTCTGATTCCCTATCACCCCAAGCAACAGCTCTGTTCAGCTGGTGAGGGGTTGCTAGAGATCCTGAGGGTGTTTCTGAAGTCATCTGGGGCATGTGCATTCATGTACATTGCCCCTACCTTCTGGAATTCTCTACCCCATCGACTGAGGGAGTGCACAACAGTGGGAGACTTTAAGCAAGCATTGAAAACTTACTTATGGTGCCAGGCCTTTGACGGCACTTAGTAAATGAACCCTGTTGAACTTTGTCCCTTTTTATACTGTACTTATTGTTGTATTATCCTCTTTTAATTCTTATGTGAAGTGCCTTGATAGTTGAAAGTCAGTTTTGCAAAATAAAATTATTATTATTTAAATAAAAGATGGCCAATTAATATTGTGCTGATCCCTATGCAAGGGGTTAATGCACACACAATGTTTGAAGAAGTATACCAACTGATGGGAGAAGTCTCTGTGGTGGCAGAGCATGCCACCAACCCTGCTTAGGCTGGAATGCACTGCCATGGGCAATACTGCTCCCACCTGGCTGCCCAACTGTCAGCATCCTGGTTGGTTCCCGAATATGATGTCTGGCAGGCCAGTGAAGTATGCTGCCATTGTGAAGCCCAAACTAAAGCCTTTTTGTACCCTACTTCATATAGTAAGGGACCATCATGCAAACAAAATAGTATATCTCCTAATGCCGTCCTGCCAGGTGTATGATAGAAATGTAAAATTAATAAGTAAATGAATATTTGCATACTTTTTTACCACTTCAAGGTGACTATTCCACTAGTGGCCATTAGTGGGCTTAGATGCTAGTCAGATATAGTCACTATTAACTATTTATAGTGCTGCTAAAACGTAACAATTATGGCACCATTTAATTTTTCTTCAAAGTAGGTACAGAAGTATAAGTATTAGATTCACCCACTTTGCTGATGATTGCCATGTTTTGTGAATGGCATTGCATGCCCTTTGCAAGGTGACCCTACCCCCCCTTTATGCATCAGCACACTTTGATGTGTGCTGGCACAAAAGGGGTATGTAACCCTGTTTGAGCATAGCTTGAGGGGTCCACAGTGAACAGTTGCTCATTGTGGTGCAACAGTGTACTGTTAGTCTCTTGTGACTGAAACTCTGGGCTCTAATAATTTGGAGAAAACTGACAGCATACACAAAATTAAAAATGAAACATAAAAGCTGGTAATTGCCATACTAAAACATGCATTCTGGCTTAACAAACATACTATTTTCAATGAATGAGTCTGTAGTTCTTTGCCATTAAAATTCTGCTAATACAGTTTAACAGTGCATTGCAACTAGAAAACTTGATAAAGTAAATAGCATTTTGTTGAAAGAAAAAAATAACAAAGAAAGACCCAATACATTCCTTCAGAGTGCTTTATAGCTAGTGGCCATTAGTCTTGGAGGACAAAAATATAATTAGGTTTTCAAATATTTCCTGTCTCCAACCTCCTTCAAAGTTATGTGCAGCTCCTAAGAGGTTACAATAAAAAATGAGCATTGCTGAAGGGTATAAAAGTGAATAACGTTCTGCAATAATGTCCATTTGTTAAGTTAAAGATTGTCCATTTATTTGCACACAGAACATGCATAGAGAATCAATAAAGTGTAATGCTACATTAACAATGGGATAACAGCTCAAAGGCTTGGAAGTGCCCATTGTAATCAGAGGGGAGTTCTGTTACAGAAAAAGCAGATGGCCATTGCTGCCTTTACTTTATACCATTAGTATAGCAGGGGATTTTAAGTTTATGTGATTAATGAAAGGAGTTTGGTTGAATAGATAACACTTTTAATTACACAAAATAAGCATTATATGTGTTCCAATTAGAATTTTTTTCAATAAATATAATCTAAATCCAATGTCCAAGTTTGTATTTGAAAGCTGTAAATACTTCTTTCTAGACAGTATAAGTGACAATTAATAACGTGTCTTTCCAGTATAACGTAAAAACAAATCCCTTGAAAGTATTACATACTTCTAGAGGATTTGTTTGGGAAGGGTGCCTCAAATTTAATTCTATCATTTAAGTGTATGTAACTGTTACAGTAAGAAGATCATTGAAAAAGGCATGGAAGTACTCTATCATGGATTGATAGCCCAGGGCAAACAATGCTGTCATCTAAGAACATTCAAAGGTCCTGATTTGATGCTTATACTGTAAACCATGAAACAATTTATTTTGTTAAGCAAAGAGTAGAACAATTATGATATTTTAATGAAGACAATTGAGAATCATAGCTTTGCAGAAGTAGATTAAATTGTCCAATGAAGAAAAACATTATAGGAATACTGGCAGAGTGATATTCATCACCAGGACCAAAGAGACTCATCCTGTTGTTATGTGCTGGAATGGAGAGGTACATACAGTATCAGTAAACACCACCAGTGGCTAAACTAACGCTCACTTCTTTGTATTTAGGAAGAAGCTCCATCAGTGTTAGAGCTGTGCTATAGATTTGTATAATCCCTAAACTACTTTAAAATTTGAATGTGGAGAGATGACAGGTTTGTTAACAAACTCATATTTAAAGGGAAAATGAAGTTAACATTTATAGAAAAATATGTTGTGTAGAGTGTTTTGAATTGGAGATGTAGTCCAAGTATGTCTTTCACGTTGTTTGCTGTAAGTTTTTTTTTTCATTTGCCTGATAGTTGTATGGACCCTGGGTATATCACGGTTTATAGGTTTTTTATGGCAGTTTTGTTTCCCAGGTGACAATGATTCATCCAGTACCATTCATTCAACAAAAGCAATATTTTAATTTTTTGTCAGGTTTACAGCTGTAGAGCTCTGATTTTAAGTAATTCTCTTGTTCATGGAGCTCTAATGAAGGCTAAAGTTACAGATGACAAATACGTGAAGGATGATTGAGAGGGTTTTTGTGGAAAGAAGTAGCTCTAGAATATTCACTAATTATAGCACTAATAACCTGGGGTGATTTGTGTTCTTTTTTATGGTTGTGTGCTGTTTAATAAAATGAAGAGCTTTAAAAACAAAGCATCCACTCCTGCTGGCTAGACCTAGACACATACTTAGAAAGTTTGGATCATAAAGAGTTTTTGGTTTTCTCATATAGGGGACAGTCCCCCCCCCATTCCACCTGGACAAACTGAAACACACAACAAGCAATGGAGAGAAAATGGCCACAGATATGTATTTATTACTCAACCAATCATGAGTATAGTCGGCTAGATGTGCGCTGCTAGATGTGCGGCTAGAGCAGGTGGTCTTGGTTGGTATATTCTGAAGCCAAACACTGGCCTTCTCTTCACTTGGGGGAAGCAACCCAATACAGCAAACCCTCACAAGGGGCACTGGTCTCCAGGGCATGAGAAGTGGCTCTTGACTGGCTGCCATGGCGTCCCCCTCCAATTTAGGGATGCCCCAAGCCACAGACCCTCACCCAGAGAGGCTGCTGCCTGGCTGCCACTATCACCACAAAATGGTGCACCCTGCTGGATGGTCCAGCACTCTCATCAACCTCTGGGTGATATGATACATGAGGTCATAACCCCCCATTACCCCCTCTGCATCAACCAACTGATACCAATGAATTTAGTGCCTTCCAAGACCACCATGACTGCCAGTTCATGACTGTGACATCTTCACTTCTAATTCACCCTAGCCTGATCTCACTGGAGAAGGTGAAAAATGCAGAAAACCCTGTGGTAAAAAATGGGAAAAGTCCTTCTCGACCCCTAAGGCGATCCTCCCCAATGGGACAGCAAGTCCCTACCTACCTGCCTGCTATTTCCCCCTGCTTTTACAAGGGTGGGTTGAGGTCGGGTGTCTTCCATGGTGAGAGGAGCAATGAGGGAATGCACCTCTGGTACCAGCCTTACATAGGGTGCTGCTCCTCCTCCCTCCTTGGCCTCTGCCCACCACCTCCCCTGGGAGCATCTGCCTCCTAGCCTACTCACCCTGCCCCTATTGGGTGGTACCTTACCTGTTGTTCCCCCCCATGCCTGCACAGGTGTCACTCGGGGGACTTGCCAAAGACAAATGCTCACCCCCTGCTAGCCATTGTGGGCTCTTTTATTGTCTTATAAGGCACAGTTCACCCTCGTTCCACCTGAGCAAACTGAAACACACACTAAGCAATGGAGAGAATATGGCCACAGCCATGTATTTATTACTCAACCAATCATCAGTACAGTTGGCTAGAGCAGGTGGTCTTGGTTGGTATATTCTAAAGCCAAACACCGGCCTTCCCCCTCACCTGAGGGAAGCTGCCCAATACTACAAGCCCCTGCGAGGGACTCTGGCCTTTGGAGCATGAGGTGTGGCTCTTGAGTGGCTGCCGTTTTGTCCCTCCTGTTCAGGAACACCCCAAACTTGAGACCCTCACCTGGAGAGGCTGCCACCTGCTTGCCACTATTTTGACAAAATTCTACATCCCAGCCAGATGGCCCAGCACTCCCATCAGCCTCCGATTGATCTGTCTGCACGAGACCATAACCCCACATTACCCCCTCTGCATCAACTAACCAAATACCACCATGCCACCACAGGGTGAGCTTCCTCCCTGCTCACCCACCTATAAGCACGTCAGACCAAGATTGTCTCTACTTCCTGTCATATATCTTCTAAAAACCTATCTTACCCTGTACTAGATAAATGCACCCCATCTTTTGCATACAGGCCTGGTTCCTGAATTCTGATCCCATCATGACTCACTGCAGTGCCCCCGATGCTTCCAATAAATGACCTCATGGCCACATTCTGCAGCTGTCACACTTTTTTTCAAATCCCTGGGATAGCACGCATGGTGCCACGGCCTTCTTTGAATTACATCAGACCACATGATATGCTCTTCAAATAACTTAAGTCCACTTTTCCTTTTCATAGCAGGTCAATGGAAGATATGGCCTCCATGTTGTTACCACCCAAATGAACAACTAAGATCAAGGGAGCCCTCAGTCAAGCTTCTGCCAACACCATTGGGAGTAGCCCTTGCCAGCACATGCCCCTGTGGCCCAACCAATGCACCTTAAAGGCCCACTGATAGAGGAACAAATTTTCTCCACCCCGGCTCAGCCTTGCATGTCTGGCCGCCAGTGCACAAAATAATGCCCACACACCCAAATCATCATCCTCTGAAACTGAGGACCTGCCAAGACAAAAGAAAAGGGTTAAAGCATCTGCAGCCTCATATATCCCTTGAATGCCTATGAGCACCATCTGCCCAGTGCTTGAATCTGTTCATCTGTGAGCCCTTCTGCCCAGGCACGGGATGCAGCCCCAATCTGAAAAGAATGGGTGCTGAACCATTTTGAGTTCTTTCCCAATCTTTCCAGGATATTTACAGATCTTTATAAGTCACCCTCACGTTATGCTGTCTGTCTCACACCTGTGAAGGTGAATGAAAACACCCACTTTTGAGAGGGCCATGTTCTCATCCATCAATGCTACAGGCAGACACTTTGCTAAACTGCACTATTTCAGATACACAGAAGGCTCCACAAAGCACCACCATGAAGGCTGTTCTGAATAGACAGACTTCCAATTCCAAGAAGCAAACTCCAGCAGCACCCCCACACCGAGTTCAAATGCTCTGGACTAATTGGCCACCTGCCATTAGGTCTCTTCAAGGCCTCTTTGACCCAACCTTCCAGCATCTTGTACAAGGGAAAAACCACAATGTGATCAGCGTGTCCCATAAACTTGGATAACCAGCAAAACCTGCCAGGTGTTGCCTGACTACAGCCCATGACTCCCTCCCTGCCTCATATGGAGGACATAGGTGCACAAGTGGTATACTGGGATGGGCCAAATGTTGCCCCAGCCTTGCCCATGGTGTACACTTAAAACAATTATCCACCCCTTTAATAAACTGCCCTTGTGCTAGGAGTCAATGACCCCCTGATTAATTCCCAGGCTTAGGTGTTACCAAATCCCAGTTATGCTGGAACTTCTTTGGGGTACCTCTCCACCACTGGTACAAGCTGCTGAAATCTCTGCCACTACAAAGAGAAAAAGCATCAGCAATTACATTGTCCACACCTAGCATGTGCAGTGCCATCATTTTAATATCTCACAATAAACATTTCAACACAAAATCCCTCATCAGATTCCCCATAGGTCTGAGTTGTCAATTTATGGTATGCCCCATCCCTGTCTTGTCTGACATAAAGCTAATGGCTGTATCCCTAGACTGCTCCCCCTATATCACCCATGCTACCACTCCAGAGGCCCATGATGAGGGCCAGTGGCCTGCATACCACTAGCCCTGAAATTATGTCCCGAGAGACAAACACAATTGGTGAAATAAACTGCACATCCATGCAGCCCTTCTGAGTGCTCAATCTGAACACCTATGCGGGAGTTAGACAGATGCAGAATAGGAATGGCAGTGAAGTATTGAACTTACACTAACCCCACCTCCACCCTGCAGAGGTGGACAGGCATTTGGGTGTGCCTTTGGGTCATCGCCCATAATGCTCATGGCATTTCACCTCACCCTATCCTGCAGACACTGACAAGTGCTGAGGTGTGCCTTGGGGTGTTCAATTTTATAGTCACCCCATTTCATAAGGACATATGCTGAAATGGGTGCAGTACAGGACAATGGGGTGAACTCTGGGGCCAAAGACTCCAAGGCACACCTCAATGCTTGTCACTGGCTTCAGGGTGGGAGGTGGGGGTGGAATGTCATGAGCATTATGGCCGGCAATCCAAAGGTACACCCCGATGCCTGTCAGTCTGTACAGGGTGGGATGTTATGGTTAGAAACCCTAACGCCCCGGTGTTTGTTGGTATTTGCACTACAAATTTTCAACATGGCCTTTTTGTGCCCCCCACCTCATGAAAACATTTTGGACCTCTGCTCATGAACAGTGGCACTGTGGTTTTGTTAATCTGCCCTGAACGTTGATTTCCCACAGCGACTGCACCATTCTGCGCCAGATATGTGAAAACACAGATTGGACAGGATGTGGAAAATGACAGCTGTGCCATTCATAGGGAGGTGTAAAGAGATGGCATTGCTGAAAATCTGGAGTGAAAACATAAAAAATGCTCGAACTTACAAGTGTACATGGAAATTATTTTTTTTTTTTTTATTTATTGGATACAATTGAAATTACAATCCTTTGAGTCACAGACTCTTTTGCAAAGGCTCCACATCGGTTACAGAGGGTGGAGGGTAAACAAATACAGAGAACGCACAATAAACAAGCAGAAATTCACAAAACAGTACTGCAAGTGCAGTCCAGGCTTAATCTTAGTTAACTGGTGATAGTAGTAGGCAGCAATTCTAGATAACCCTTGTCTGAGTCGTGCATGATGCTGATTCTTGGGATCTATCGAGACCCTGTGTCAAGTTTATTGGGGGGGTATGAAAACACCAGAGGAGGGCAGAGAGTTAGCCACAGTCACATTTTACTGACGCAAGGAGTTGGGCTCTGAGTGCTGTTTTGAATAGGGAGAGGCTAAGGGTCTGAGAGATGGGGAGGTAGAGTGTTTAGCCAAAGAGGGGCATGGTAGCGGAAGGATCTTTGCCCAAGGGATGTTCTACAATGGGGGACCAGAAATGAGGAAGATACTGCGAGTCTTGTATTACTCCTGGGGGGGGGGCTATGCTGACTATGTGAGCCAGCTGGAGATGGATCTTTTTTGCCAGAATGCAGGAGTGGTACTTAAGCCTTCCTTGGAAGCTTAGCCAACCAGCCAAAGCGTAGAGCTCACAGGTATGAGTTTATCTGTCACACCTGGTGACTAGGCGGCAAGCTTTATTCAAAGCAGTGTTGATGCTGCAAAGGGCGGTGGGTTCCGCAGAGCCATATATCACTATCCTGTAGTCTACTAGGGAGAGGATAGAGGAGGTGACCACAAGATGCATGGCCTGTGTGGGTAATCAGTGTTTAAGTCTGTGGAGGATACCCACTCTAGGTTGACAGCAGAGGAGAGAAGTTGTATGTGATTATGGTAGGAGAGGGAGGTGTCTAATGAAATTCCCAGGTATTTAAAACATGAAACATGTTCAAGTGGGGTGCCTTGTTTGTTTTTGATTAGGAGAGCTGACTGGCTGTGTGGGCTTTGTCGGTGGGCAAAGATCATGGACTTTGTTTTTTGATAGTTGATGATCAGGCAATGTTCAGTGAACCAGGTTTCTAGCTCCCTGAAGAAACCCTGTAGAGCTCGTTGGAGGGTGCTCAGCTGTGGGTGTTTCAAAAACGGTACCGCATCATCAGTGTAGAGTAGCAGGTGACTGCTACATGACTTGGGGAGAGAGTTTAAAAAGAGAGTGAATAGTAGAGGGCCGAGAATAGACCCCTGAGGGACACCTGAGCAAACTGTTTTACAGGAGGAGATGGTGGTGTTTATCCTGTCTTGCTGTGACCGGCCTGACAGATAATCTTTGAACCAGGCAGTAGCCTCAGGGACCACATTTAGTTGTGGAAGGACACAAAGCAGTAGCTCATGACTGACCGTGTCAAATGCCTTGGTCAGATCCACATAGATCGCCCCTGCTACAGAGCCTTGGTCAAGGGCCTCATGGATGAATGAGGTGAGCTCAGTAAGAGCTGTGACGGTACCGTGGCCGGACTGGAAACCATGCTGTTCCTGGCAGAGAAGGTTGTGTTTAGTTAGGTGTTCTGATAGTTTGTCCGAAACTATTTTCTCCAGTGCCTTGGAGAGAGGAGGAAGTAATGAAATTGGTCTATAGTTGGTTGTGTTAGTGGGGTCACCGCTCTTCAGAATGGGTGTGATTATGGCTCTCTTTCAGGCTGAGGGGAACTGACCTAGGCATAAAGAGAGGTTGAGAATTTTAGTGAGATGGGGTAGTGTGACATCCAGGGTCAGCCTAATGAGTTTAAGATCTAGGGAATCATTGCTGTGCCGGGTATTGGCAATAGCTTTAGAAATGTAGTGTTTTGCCTCGAGGCAGGAAATGACTCTCAGCCGAAAGGGTATCGTATTGTTGTTACTCGAGGTATAAGTGGGAGGGTGGGGGGTGTGTGAAGTAGTTTGGGGAGTATATGAGAGGTCCGAGAAGGCAGAGTTGAGGGCTTCGGCGATAGAGAAAGGATCCTGGGTGATCTCCCCATTTATTGTGAGCTGGATGGGTGTGGGGGAGCGGGATTTACCACTGAGTTCCTTTATATTGTTCCAAAATTTTTTACCGTCTCCCCAAGAGGAGGTGAGGGTATGTTGGTAGTAAGCAGCTTTCGCCTGTCGTAGGGCCCAGGTATATTTGTTGCGGGCCTCCCGGTATAGTTGTCTATCCTGGGCACGTTGAGAGTCAAGGGCCTTATGCCATAGGTTGTCCCTATGTTGGAGCTGGTTAAGTAGTGAGGTGGTGATCCAGGGTGTGTTTCTGGTTTTCACTACTCGCTTGGAGAGGGGAGCGAAAATGTCGCAGGCCATGTTGAAGGTGGTTATAAAGTGGGAGAGAGAGCCAGATCTACAGACTGGGTGGTGTAGATGGGGAGCCAATTGCTGGTAGATAGTCGCCTCTGCCAGGTGATTTTGGGGGGAGCAGGGGGTAATTTCCCTGACCACCAGCAGGTCACCGGGGAGTGGTCACTGATAGAGTCAGGGAGCACAGTGGCATTGGAGATGTTCCGTGGCCTGTTGGTGAAGATGAGGTCTAAAAGGGTGGAGGTCCCTGTTCTATTGTCCCTTCTGGTGGGAGAGATGATGAGTTGGTTAAGATCGTAAGCCAGAGCAGTGTCTTTGAAGCTGGATGAGGCAGGGATAGCCAATTGACCTTAAAGTCTCCCATAATGATAACTTCACTACTGTTGGGTATGTGGGAGATACTGTGGAGGATAGAGTCAAATGTGAGTTTTTGGTTGCTCGGGGGGATATAGGCCGCAGTGATGTGGAGAATTTTAGTACCCAGACTAAGTTTAACTGTGAGTGTCTGGGTGCCATATTGTGGTATCGGGGTTTGTACTTCAGTGGTATGAAGACAGGATTTAACATAGATTGCACACCCACCACCTCTGTTGCTGGTCCTGTTAGCCCAGAAGATGGAATAATTACTGAGAGAGAAAATCTCATTTGGTATTCTTTCAGAGAGCCAAGTCTCAGATAGAGCTAGGATGTCCGGTGCATGCTGGCCAATCCAGCCTTGGAGGGGTGTGTGTTTTTTTTGGTAGGCTACATATATTAAGAGTAGCTAGCAGAAGGCTCCCACTTGGTCTGTTAGATGAGGCCACTGTGCAGGGCGGACCAGGGTTGGGGTGGATATTGCCAGATAATAAGAGAAGTAGTATGGCATACCACAGGAGTGCTAACCTGCAGAGTTTGGACAAGTGATGTTGGGTGTGGTAGGGTGTAGGACTTTTAGCATTGGTGGTGGGAACAGGGAGAGTGGGAATGATGCTTGCTAAAAGGGTGGGAAGAGTGTGGGGGCTGTTTTGGGGCTTACAAGGGTGGTGGGGTTGGGGTCTGGATGGGAGAGCTGAGGTACAGTGAGTATCATGTGTGGTGTGCGTGTTAAGTGAGTGCGAGTGTAAAAGCCAGCATGATCACTAAGGCTTTGTGGAGAGGTTGGAGGACATGGTTTCAAGTCATTGTAGATAAGGAATTGATGTGTAGAAAGTTGTTGAAAATAGTTTAGGTTGCCTCTGGGGGTTGCTGAGCCTGCTGTATGATCCTGGAAGTCAGGTGGCTGTTATTAGCAGGGATAGCATTTTATATGTAGGGAATATGAGGTACATAGTAGCGGCCACTAGTGTTGAATTTGTATAACCTGCAGCTGGAAAAGTGGGCTGATAGGTTATTTCAGACAGTCACCTGACTAAACCTAGCTATAAATTTGAGAGCCGGACCAAGGGTGGTGGTGGGGGCGGTGGGGAGCTGAACACGCAGCTTAGCCTTTAGCAGCACAAAAGAATAGTTTTTGGTGGCTTTTAAAATGCAGCTTGCAACGGTCAGTCAAAAAAGGCGCCAGAAGCAGGATCTCAACAGCAGTCCTGGGAAATGGTCGCGATTGCAGCCAGGAGAGTGGGAAGAGAGGTAATTACCTTGTGGCAGCTTCTGGGTATCACCGGCAGGGAGGGCTTCAGGGACTGGCCCTCACGACCTCCGGGCTCCTAGGGGGAGGGGGTGCGATCCTGTGGGAGAGGGAAAGAGAGGCGAGGTTAAATAGGCAGGTAAATGGGAGAAGGGATTAGCGTTGGGGGCGGGCAGGCACTGGAGTGGGAAAATGCACAGCAAATGGGCTTAGGGCTGTGCTGTGAGTCAGGAGTCGAAATTTAACACTTCTTACAATTTAAATCAGGCTACACAGTGCTACAACGTCTGGTCTGAACACAATTCAACCTTACAGATATACTTTTCCTAAACTTCCCCAGTTCAGCATGTGCAGGGTACAATTAAACTCTTTAGCAGCAGAAACTCCGAGTTTTTGGTGGTTTTTACTTGTGCAGCTAGCCCAAATTAAATAAAAAATTCCAATTAACACAGTACAGCTTGTGCAGGGAAGAACTAATTCTGTCATAGCTTGGTACCAGAAACTCTGGGTTTTCGATGGCTTTCCCAAGGGGGGCTTGTACATTAAATCACACACTTCAGTTAAAAGTTACAGTTCTGCCTGAGCAGGGTAAATTTGGTTCTGTCCCAGCCTTTAGCAGCAGAAAAGAATCGCTTTCAGTGGCTTTTAAAGTGCAGCTTGCAACGGTCAGTCAAAAAAGGCACCAGAAGCAGGATCCCAACAGCAGTCCTAGTGGGAAACAGTTGTGATTGCAGCCAGGAGAGTGGGAAGAGAGGTAATTACCTTGTGGCAGCTCGTAACACAGTCATTTAGTGGAATTATTTCACCAAATTTTCAGCACAGACATTCTGTGACCTCTGCTCATGAACACTGTCACTATAATTTTCTTAATCTGTCCCAAACATTGATTTCCCACAGCAACCATGCCAATGTGTGCGAGATGTGTGGAAACACATTTCAGGCAGGATTTGAAAAATGACAACTGTACTGATCATAAGGAGGTGTGCAAAATTGACAATGATGAACATTTTGAGTGAAAATATTACAAATTCTCAAAGGTACGGGTGTCTGTGGAAACTGAGCAATGCACGCTCCTAACATAGTCATTTTATGGAATTGTTTTCACCAGATTTGCAATATAGGCTTCTTGGGAGCCCACCTCTTGAACAGTGACACTGTTGTTTCATTAATCACTCCCAAAAAGTGATTCCATGCAGAGACTGTGAAATCACCTTTCAGGACCGAATAACCAGATGACAGTCACTGAATTTATGAGATGGGGTGCCAAGAACCCCATGTTGAAGATTTGGTACCAGAATTCATGAAAATGGCTTAGATATCCACATAAGTTGAAAAAAAAATTTGTGCCATTATACAACTTACCGGCAATTCTTCAGTTCGCGGTCAACTTTGAAGAATACAGATATGTTCCCAGTCCACTGAAGATTGTCACACTGGGCTTCAGAGGTAAGTATGGGGGTGAGAGGGGGATGTGGGAAGGTGGGGTGCACAGAGAGTGGCTGAGGGCTGGGGGATGGGGCACCGGACTCATTGAGGGACTTTTTTTCTTTTTACAGAGAAAAAAAAATAATGCTGGAAGATTTTCTTTTTTTACAAGTGGTTTGGTACACTGGAGTGGGCTCCCAGCATGCCACCTGGGTGTTTGTTGGGGGGGCCTCTAGCCAATGGGAATTGGGCACCTAATGAACACAAAGTGTTTTGAGGGGCGCATGAGCCGAGGAGGATTGGGCACCCCCAGGTACACAGCTTATGGGGGGATATTATGCGCTGAGCAGGATTAGCCCCCATTGGCAAATTAACTTGAAGGGTATACTAACAGGGGATTGGGCACCCCTTTAGATTTCATGGGATTGTGAGAGGGACAGTGATAGCCACCATATTAATTTTAAACAACTGTGGGGACATTATGCCAACAGGGATTCGACTACCCTGTCAGCAAATGAACTGGGGAGGGGGCATGCTGACAGGGGGATTGGGCACCCTGTCAGCATTTCTGGGGACTGAGAGCAGGCCATGACAGCCACTGCTTGATGTCAATATGCAAACTGAGTACACATTACAACCACTGATTGTAGAGGTAGTTTTCTTTCAACTGCAAGCCACTGCATCTGAACTGCTGTCACAGACAGCTCGGCCATTCATTGGGGTGGTGTGGTCATGCCTGCAAAATGGATCAGGGCATTGACAGAGCAGGCGGCACACCTCCAAAAAGCCATATTATGCCACTATGTTTGTTGTGCATGCGCACAAGCAAACACAAAAACTGGTAATAAACTATTAAATATTTCAGGAATTGTCAACTTGGGTGGAGAACTGGCTAAGCAGATGAAGACAAAGGGTTGCAGTTGCTATTCATTATTCAACCCAGGAGCACTAGGGAGGTTAAGTGAGTAGCTTAGGATCACACAGTATGCAAGTGGATGTTGTGGGAATCAAACACAGGCCATCTGGATGTACCCAGCTCATTCACTGCTCATGACTGTAACCTCCACGCTATACTGCCTGTCCCCCCAAAAAAAATGTTAAGGCATTGTTCCATACATAATATATCTGATCGCAGTTAAAGGTGGCCCTCCTTATTGATATTCTAAGATATCAACATCAGCTCCCAAATGTGCACCAACCACTTGGACAAGCTTGAATACCAACTAGCCTGGAGGCTGACTTCCACCACCTCAAATTACACACTAGCGTAAACTCATTGGCACCACTTGGCAGTTGGCATCTCGGGCTGAAAGGTATCATGATTAATTTCTTGACTTAAAGATGCTTGTGACATTCCTGAACAAGTCAATGCTGTGTGGCCAGCAGATCTCTAGTACAGTGTTATCTAACTCTGCAGTGCTCTGCCCGCCGTTGCAATGTAGGGTGAGGGAACCATGTTGTGGTGGTCCACGACTTCTGCCCTGTGACTGCTTTTATGAGGGTGAGAGTTGAGTTGGTTCAGACCTGAGGTGGATGAGAAAGAGCAAACCTCTCAGGTGCAGCGCTTTTTATGGGCTATGCTCCTCCACCTGGCCCTGGATTTTGGTGTACTGAGCAAAATAATTTTTTTTTATTTTTATTTATTTTTTTAGCCTGCAGTCCCCCCTCCAGCTAAACCATTTATTTAACCAATAAATCAAGTTAATTAAATTACATCCTCCAATCAAATGTTTATATGTTTCAAACCAGAATCTGGTACTATAGATCTGTTTACTTCTCAGGGCAGGTATCCTATCTGAAACTTGACAAGGGTTCCTACCTTAGAGAAGTGGAAAAGAGACCACATGATGAGGCACTGACCCTCACCTCCAACAATTATCTATAAAAGTCCACCCAGTGGAGGGAGTGGACCATTGGCTGAGCTCAAGGCAGTCAGGATCACTGTGTTAAAGACTCCCTTCTGTTATTTACAAGTGGGACCAACTCTGCACAGCTTAAACTGCATTTTGCCTCTGAACTATGATACCACTCAATGAATGTTCCCAAGTCCTCGCCAGAGCTCTTTGCCCAGGCCTTCAAGTGTGAGTGTCCCACTAGACAGAAACATGCAAGTCATGAAGATAATCTGTGAACTCTTCTTATCACTGATGTAGTAGCAAGATCCTTAACAATGGACTTGTCTTTTCACAGTCGTGAAAGCAGGAGCTCCAGATACCCTTTTAATGAAAGTAATGTTTTAACTAGCGCAACTGCCACCTATGGCAGCAGGCTGCATACTGCCACTTTTTAATTAGTTGTTCAAGTTGTTGCTTAACTTGAAAACTTGCAGCTGTTTGCTGTGCTTACAAATATTACTGCTGATACCTAGAAAACTAAAACTGCTTCCATGATATGAATGCAGAGGTTCCAGAAACTATGCCTGCACTTTGAAAATCCTTTGTTATTAAAAAATTAACTTGTTTCAAAATGTGCTTGAAAGGGGTCATGTTTTGCTAAGAGCAGCTGCAGCTACTAACCATAGCCCAGTTACAAACCACTCTGAAAGAACCCCCTACCCTACTGGCTCTGAAACCTTTCTGTCATGTTAACTGCAAATTCCATGTTTCTTAATGGTGATGCCCTTTCCTAGTGACATCCATGAACATTGGTATGAGATACCCACAAGAGTTGATCATAAGTAGTAATGCAATAGAATGTGAAATTAAAGTGCTTTATAATTTAAAGCAAAATTCCATTGATCCTGTTAAAGGTTTATTTCAAGAGAGTACCTGTGTGGATATGTTTATGCTACCCTATCCTCAACCTCCCTTCCTCCCCCCAACCCAGCCCCTATGCTTCTGACCTATTCCCAACCTTAAACACATAAATCTCCCTTCCATGCCATGGCCACATATGTGCCCCAACATGAAATGGCAGCCCATACTGTATGTGCTACAGTATGAAATTAGATATCACCAAGGATTCAGCTCCATACCTTTTAGCCATTGTAAAGTAAGGGTATTTGCAATGTACATTATCTTTGTAAATTCTTTGTCAGTGAAATTCAGTTTTTTTTTCAGTATCCCATTGAAGTAAAAGAGTAGTATTAAATTCTTTGAAAGCTTTACAAAGCAATGATCTGGAGATCCCATTAGTACTTGGGCTGAATTAGCTGTTGTGGTTTCTTTGAACAAACAGCCCCAAATTGTTATTTTTCTGCCTTCCATTGATTTACATCTTTAAACCCAACACTCTTCCCCATATGTGTTTATAATTTAGTTCTGTTGGGAACATAAATACCATTCAAACTTTTTGCATGCTCTTACAGGTTTGAAGAAAGTTTTGGAAAAAGCCCTGGTTGTTCTGCCCCAACAAACATTTTAGTGCTGCCTTCAGACAAACAGGCAGCCCCAGTCGGGGAGGGGAACATGAGGCATAGCCACTACATTTTAATGGACAATAGCCTGCAAGTGAAGCAGCACCCACAAGCCAGTGCTGATTTTTTTTGTTACATTCAGTAAAATTCTCACAGTAGTCATGAATACCATTTTAAAACTTTGAGCTTGCCCTCTGCCTAATAGCACGCTAAAGTGGAGCATTCATCCAATGATTTCTTTTTTTAATACAGTTACAAATCCCATATTTTAAAATGTCTCTATCTCTCTCTCTCTCACTCTCTCTCTCTCTCTCTCTCTCTCTCTCTCTCTCTCCACACCAAGAAAAACTATCTTTAGGCAGTTATGGAACTAATATTTATGCTTAGTCACCTAATGCTTCCTGCATGCACAAAATTTTGCCAGTTTACAATACCTACATTTCCAATAGATCTACAACCAAAAGGCCTGCTTGCATTTTTTTTAAACCAGTAAACTTTATTAAACAATGTTCATAATACATAGTACAACAAAAACAGAAAAATAATCTAAACTAACACAGACAGTTATAGAGCATATTGCTGCCTATCTCATCAACATTCAGGGACATGGCTTGATGTCATTAAAGCTATTACCATTACATGAGTGGAAGTAGAGTTAATTACCATTATAGGTAGTAATATTTATATATGAGGTGACACTCAGTTGTGTGGTGTGGGGGAGGGTAGGCTGGTGGACAGATTTTGGTTATGTAATTAGTAAGAGGGCCTCAAGCATCCCTCATCTCCTCTGGTAGAGCTCAGGGGTGTAACACATATGATTGATCATCTTTTCCATACGTAGGGCTTCTAGCATCAGGTTGTGCCACTCTTAGAAGGGGGGATCACTTTGTCCATCCAGTGCCTAAGGATTACTTTTTTAACCAATGCCAATATCAGGGAGATGTGATATTTCCTGATCCCTAGGTGGGTGTCCATATTTAGTCCCAGCAAGCAGGTTTGTGGAGTGAAGGCATTGTACAGACACAGTAAGGGGTCCAGGTGGGACTCAACCTCCTCCCATAAGTGCCTAGCTAGGGGGCAGTCCCACAGGATATGTTTAAGAGTATCTTCATCACTTTTGCAGTGTGTGTAGCAGTCAGAGTCAAGTTTACACATTTTAAAGAGTTTGGCTGGGGTGTAATAGAGGTTATAGTTAATCTTATACTGCATGAGCCTGAGTCTGTTGAATTTGAGGTATTTGTTGGTGAATGCTCATATCACTGTCTTGGTGGTGGGGTTATCAAGTTCCAGGAAGATGGATTGCCAGTATCTGCAAGAGGCATTATTTGGGGGTGTAGAGAGGGAATGTAATTACTTGTATAGGCGGGAGGTGGCATGTCTCCAGTTGGCCAGAGGTTCCAGCTCATCCCACTTATTGTACTTCCCAAAGTACCAGGGTTTAGGATCTGATGCAGCTGTCAGCATGTGTTGTATCTGGAGAAAAGAGAAGATTGGTATATGCACCTGATTCACTTTATTTTAGGAGGTTGTGGTAGGAGATGATCACATTACTGTCCAATAAAGTATCTAAGTTTCTGAGTTTGGAATGCCCAGAAAGTTGGGAGAGATGGTCTTCCCTTGAATTTTGAAGTTTGTTTTCTGACCATGGACTGTCTGGGATCCATGTGAGGGCGGGTGCCCAGTAACCCATGAAAATGTCTACATATTTGGGTCAAAGTGCCTATTGGGGAGGTCTGGATGTGGGCAGGAAGAGACTTGTAGGGGATGCTTGTGAGGGCCCACATATTGATGTTTGTTACTTGGCAGAGATCGAGGTCCATGCTTTTCCATAGGGAAGGCAGTTTGTGTTCTCCAACTGGGTGGGGTGAGACCTCCACCATAGAAAGTGAGCTGCATGTGAAGCAAAGTAGTGGAGCCTAATGTTAGGAAGTTGGAGTCCATCCTCTTCTTTTGCAGGGGAAAGCTTATGGTAGGCCCTGCATGGTGACTTACCATTTCACAGAAAGGTGGAAAGTGTAAGATCTTAGTTGGGTGAACCAGGCTGCCATGAGTGAGTATCTGGTCATGGTGATAGGACAGAGTAATCTAGAGAGGATGTTCATTTTGACAATGTTTATGAGGGCACAGATAGTTGGTGGGAGAGTGGACCATTGTGATAGGTCCTGTTTGATTTGGGTGTGAGTTGAGTCCGGGTTTAGGGTGAGCATCAATTTTTTGGTTTGAGAGAGGGAGATGCCCAGGTATTTTAGAGATTTTGGGCAGCATGTGCCCCCACCCCATTGCATGGCTTGGGCCTTATATGTATGGCAGTTAAGGAGCATGATACATGTTTTGGCTAGTTTCATTTTGTATCCCGAGATCAGCTCAAACTCCTTCAATAGGGTGAGTGTGGGAGGTATCAATCTGGTTGGGTCTTCTAGGTGGAGCAGCACATCATCTGCATACATGGGGTTTTGTACAGGCTGTGACTGACCTGAATACCCCTAATGCTATCCTCTGCTAGGATCCATCTGGCTAGTGGTTCTATAAATAAATTGAACAGATAGGGAGAAAGAGGGCAGCCTTGTCTGGTGCCTAGGTGTAGTCTGAAGGAAGAGGAGAGGATTCTGTTGCAGACAATTCTAGCTGAGGAGTGAGAGTAGAGCAGCTTTACCCAATCGATGAATGCATGTGGTAGCCCGAACTCACTGAGGGTTTCAAATAGAAAGGGCCAAGAGTACCTGTCAAAAGCCATTTCAGGATCTAGGGATATTAGAACCACTGGCTCACGGAAGGTCTTGGAAGCTGCCAATATATGCACCTGCTTCCGGAGGTGACCTGGGGCTAGTCTGCCTTTCATGAAGCCCTGGTGGGGACCTATCAGCCTTCCCAGGACCAGCTCCAGCCTAGCAGCTAGGATTTTGGCTAGGATTATCAGGTCAATGTTGAGCAGAGAGATGGGTAGGTAGCTGTTCATCAGTGTGGGATCTTTATCTGATTTGGGCAGAAGGGTGATTAGGGCTTCTTGAAGGAGTGGGTCCAGGTCAGTTGCACCTTTGGCCTCATTAAAGAGATGCATCAATGGGTTTTGATAGATTTTTTGCCTATGTTTTGTAGAAATTGGGGGAGAAGCCATCAGATAAGAGCAAGGGAAGTGATAGCCTGCCTCACCTCCTGCTCCAAAACCTGGACACCCAGTCTGTCACTAAATGCTGGGGGTGCTTTTGGCAGGTTAGCCCTGTGAAGGGATTCCTTGATGTCATCTTTGGGCACTGGTTCCCCTTTGTCATTGAGTGTGGCGTAGATGTCACCAAATTCAGATGCAGTCTCTCAGGGGTGGGAGAGCAATCGGACAGTTTTGGACCTTATGGATGGGATAGTTATGCACATCTCCTGTTGTTTAAGCCTGAGTAAGAGTAGTTTCCCGGCCTTTTCCCCTTGGTCCACATAATTGGTCTTGGCCTTAAAAATGGTGAACTCAGCTTCTTCCTTGAGCAACTCATCGTGTTTGGCTCTAGCCACATTCACTTGCAGGTACAGGAGCTTGGGCCGTAGGCTTTTTTTTCCAGTTACTTTATGGTGCGCAAGAGGTGGGTACTGTCAGCTTCTTCCCTTTTCTTCCATGTAGTAGCAAGACGAATAAGTTCTCCTCTGATTGTGCATCTCAAGGCACCCCAGAGGAGTTTGTTAGTAGGGACTGAGAAGGGTGTTGGTTTCAAAGAAACATGTGATGCAGTTCTCAAGTCTCTCCAAGCAGGTAGAGTCCTTCAGTAGACTGTTGTTGAGTGTCTGCATTCTTTCTTGGGCATGTTGTTCCAGGGACAGAAAGACCATGGTTACTGGGGCATAGTCTGAGATGACCCTCAGTAGGATCTCACATGTGGTAGTGACTTTAAGGATTGCCTGGTTTACCAGAAGGAGATCAATCCTAGAGAAAAAGTTGTGGGCCACTGACCAGAAGGTGTAGTCTTTTGCCACTGGGTGGAGAACCTGACAAATTTCCACAAGGCGTAAGGAAGCCTGGAGCACCTAGAGTGCAAGTTACCGTGGGGAATCCCATCTGCTTAGTGTGTGATTCATCCTGGACATTGTCCTGGACTAAGTTTTTGTTTGTTTGTTTGTTTGTTTATTGTTCTAGGAATTACTACCTTTGAGCCAGAGGCTCTTTTACAAAGGTTCCACGTCAATTAGTTGCAGTACAAAAAAGGTTACATAGATAACACAACAATTTGTGCTGTGTCAAGAACGAGAAGACACACAAATACATATCAATCATTTGTGCAAAAGGACATGAGATATCAATAATCACATTATTATTACAAGAAAGAGGTCACGCTGGATTAGGAGAACCAATTAGGGAAAAAGTCCAGAACAGAGAGGGTAAGTGAAAGGTGTGGGGAGCAGACAATAGCAGGAGAAAAGGTTTCCCAAACATGTCTTTGTCTAATAACAGAACCGGGGTGGGTAGTGAGAAAATAGGTGGTTTAATCAGGGCAGTCACAGGAGCTGGAGGTGGCAAGGTGAGAGAACAGCCTTGATTTGAAGATACCAAGAGAGGTGGAGGCAGTAATAGGAGTGCTGAGGGCATTTAGCCAGCTGGGAGCATGATAGGCAAATGATCTTTGTCCCTGAGAGGTCCAGCATCGGGGGACTTGGAGAGGCTGGTGTTCTGATCTTCTGGTAAAATGGGTGCTAGCGCTCTGGCATAACAGGGTTTGGATACAAGGTGGAGTGAGGCCCAGAGTGGATTTTTTCTCCATCAGGCAGGTAAGGTACTTTATCCGGTTTGAGAGTTGCAACCAACCTGAGTCAGCATAGAGTTCATATGTGTGGGTATCGCGATGTGCTCCAGTGAGCAGACAACAGGCCTTATTTAGGATGTTGAAATGCTACTAAGTGCTGTAGTAGTGGCAGATCCGTATATAACTAGGCCATAGTCAACGACTGAGATGACAGAGGATTGGATGGCAACCTCAGTGCAAATGGTAAGGTGCTGTCGGTTCCATACAGAATCCCACCGCTGATTAATAGTTTTTGCTGTACTATCAATGTGTGTTGCAAGGGTTAGACCTTGATCAAAGTTGATTCCAAGATATTTGAAAATTGGCACTTGTTCAAGGGTATTTCCCAGGTATGTATTTATGGTGAGTGGGACTTGCCATTTCTTGTTTTGCGGGTTAGAGAAGAGCATGGATTTACTTTTTTTGTGGTTTAGAACCAGTTTATGTTCAAGGAACCACATCTCAACTTTGGAAAAAGTATTGCTGAAGGTTGAGGCGTAAGAGGTTAGGATCTTTATGAGTGGCAAGAATCACGGCATCGTCGGCATAGAGGATTATTTGTTCAGGGCAGGATTTGGGGAGGGAGTTTAAGAAAAGGCTGAAAAGGAGGGGGCCCAGGACGGACCCCTGGGGAACTCCTGAGCGATCCGGTTTTGAGTTTGAGAGAATTCCTGATACTTTTACAGATTGAGAGCGCTGAGCAAGGTAATTTTTTACCCAGTCACAAGGACCCTGCAAGAGCCCTAGGGATAGTAGTTGTTTGATGAGTAGGCCATGGTGTACTGTATCAAATGCCTTGATTAAGTCAATGTAGACTGCTCCAGTTAGGTTTCCTTTGTCCATGGCATTGTGGATTGCTCCTGAGAATTCAAGTAGGGCAGTCGATGTGCTGTCCCCTTTTCTAAATCCATGCTGCTGAGTGCATAGGATGTTGTGCTTTTCTAGGTAGTCTGAAAGTTGGTCCGCCACCATGCGTTCAAGGGCCTTAGAGAGAGGTGGTAGTATTGATATTGGTCGATAGTTACCAGGCAGTGACTTATCTCCACTTTTGTGCACCAGAGTGACAACTGCAGCCTTCCATTGCCTAAGGAATTGGCTGTAGCAGAGGGAGAGATTGAAAATTTTTGTGAGGGGGAGCAGCACTTCCTCCAGAGTGAGGGACAGAAGTTTAAAGTCAATAGTGTCACTGCTTGCTCGGGACTTAGAAATGGCCTTCTTTACATATTTATAGACATCATGTGCCTTTACTAGTTTGAAGTGGAAGTGTGGTTTAGTTGGAGGCGCAGTAGTAGAAGTAGAAATTTGAGGGTCAGCATCAGTGAAGAAATCAGATGAGAGGACACCACTAAGGTCCGTGAAGGTATCATTTAGGCTGTTTGCAATGATCTCTGGGTCTAATGTAGTGGTTCCATCCACATTCATTATTGTAGGAGAGGATTTGGACTGCTGACCCATGATATTCTTTATGTTGTCCCAGAAGAATTTCCCTTCACCCCAGGAGTTGGAGAGGGCATTCTTGAAGTAGGAGCTCTTCATCAAGCGGATCTGTTTAGTACAGTGATTGCGAGCCTGTTTATACTTTTGAATGTCCGACAGAGTGCCAGTAGCTCTTGCAGTGGTGCCATGCAAGTACCAATCCCTGGCTGCTATAGTGGGAAGATTTGGTAGGGCAGATATGATGTTGAACAGGTTTGTGAAAAACTGTGTCTCATCAGAGTTTGGGCCATACACCACTGCTAAGATGACCTCTAGTTAATTCAGTTTGCCTCTGACCGCCACATATCTGCCCCCTGGATTGAGGTACTGCTGTTGTAGTTGTAAAGGTATGTCTCTGTACATAAGGATTGCCACCCATGCTATTTTCTTGCCTGCTTCTGAAACAAAGACCTGACCCACACAGGCCCTCCTCTGTAGCAGGGCCTGATGTGTGGGTGTGTGTTTTTCCTGCAGGAATGAGATTTTGTTTTTTAGGGTGGCAAGGTGCCTCCGGATTTTGTGTCTCTTTTCTTTTATTTGTGCCCCTTAAACATTCCAAGAGGCACAGGTGCAGGGGTCTGCCCTCATCCAGGGATCAGTTTGGTTGGGTGCAAACCTTGTGTGCTAGTAAGGTGTGACTTAAGTCCCAGGTGTGTGGTTGGTTGCCCCTTTATAGCCATGGCTGACGTGGCAGCAAACAGAATGTGTTGTGCTTATCTGGTGATTGGTATAGCAGAACAGTAACAGCTGTTTAAAGATCAAACACAATAAACATTATCAAATATACACCTACAACTAATCTAAAAGTTGCAAACAATGCTCCTCTAACTAACAGAAAGACTTGAAAGTGGCATGATGGGGACTCACTGACACCCGTGGCCCAGTAGTGTGAATATTGAGGTGTGCACTGGTCAGGATGAGGCCCTAACACATTAGGTCCATGATGAGCAATCAGGAAAGTGGCATGCCCCTGCTCTAGAGATGTGCCAAAAAACACTTTTGCCAGTGGAATTTCTGCAAAAGACAGAATTTCACTTCCACAAAAGTGCAGAAATTAAATTAGCAACTTTCACAGAAATTCTAACTTAGAAAGGTGAGATAAATATATAAATTGTGGATTATTCTATTAAACTGTGGAGAAAAAAGTCTGCAGAGCTGATAACTAAACTGCGGAATAATTGCATGTATTGTGGAATAATTCATTAAACTGCAGAAAAAAATACCTCAGAACTGCTATTCCGCAGTTTGTGTGTATTATTCCGTAGTTCAGTCAAAACATTTCACAGAACAGGGCGAAAATCTGCCAAACACATTGGGAAGATTCCGATCTCGCCAATGGCAGAAGTTCTGCAAAAGCAGAATTCGCAACTTTTGTCCGCTTCTACCCAAACCTGACCAGAATTGTTAGTACCACATCACGCAATGAGCAAATTAATCCCTCAGCAGCAGAACTGACCTTCCATCACAAACATGGTCGCTACCTTTACTTACTAAAACCCTTCCACTAGGCCTTAAAAAAAAAAAAAACTACCTTTAACGATCATGTGCAAAGCTCCTGTATTAGTTAATTTAGCATCCTTCTTAATAGGCCAGAGTCCTATGTATACAATGTATAATACATTTCCTGCCTTGTGCTGCTAGTAATTTTTAGTTTTCTCTTCAGTTTTCATGCATGCTCCCTAAACTTCTAGAGAGTCAAGCTGAATCAATGCCAGACTGGAAGAGCATGGATGACATCAGTAGTGTGATTACATCATTTTGTGTGTCCATCTGTCAATTCGGCTGTGAGTGGCTCAGTCATTGATGCCTGACAGTTCCCATTCATTGTGTGTGCTCAGGTGTGGCTTTACAGTTGTTTGTTCTTGCTAAATAAAAACAAGCATTTGTCAATGTTGAATGTTTGCTTGCTGGGATTGGCATTGGTAGTGCAGGAGTTAGAGAGATTCATAAGAGGAATGGCAGTGAAGCATTGAAGTAACAGCAACCCCAACCCCCACCCTGCAGAGACTGACAGGCATTGGGTGTGTGTCTTTGGGTCATTGGCCATAACACTTGTGCCATTCCACCTCACCCCACCCTGCAGACACTGACAGGTGTTGCAGTGTGCCTTGAGGTCTTTGGCCCTTACGCTCACCCCATTCCATAAGGAAATAAGCTGAAATAGGTGCAGTATAGGAGAATGGGATGAACGTTAGGGCTGAAGACCCCAAGCCACACCTTGATGCCTGTCAGTGGCTGCAGATGAGGGTGGAGTTGGGGTGAAATGGGGTGAGCATTATGGCCGACAACTCCAATCACACCCCTGACACCTGTAGGTCTGTTACACAGGGTGGGCGTTACAGTTGGAAAACCTAATGCCCCGGGCATTTGTTGGTATTTTTGCTCCATATTTTCAACATGGGCTTTTGGGACCCCACCTCATGAACAGTGGCAGTATCATTTCGTTACTCAATCCCAAAAGGTGATTTTGCATAGCGAGTGTGCCATTCAGCATCTCAGGTGCGGAAACACATTTTGGGCAGGATGTGAAAAATGACAGCTATACTGTTCATGAGGAGGTGTGAAGAAATGGCAATGTTGAAAATCTGGAGTGAAAATATGAAAAAATGGCAAACTTACGAGTGTGCATAGAAACTGCGCAACACAAGCTTGTAACATAGTCATTTTTGGGACTCTTTTCACCAGATTTTCAACATGGCCTTTTTGGGACCTCCCCTCGTGAACAGTGCCACTGTGATTTTGTTAATCTGTCCCAAAAGTTGATTTTGCACAGCGACCATGCCATTCTGCATCACAAGTGCAAAAACACATTTCAGGAAGGATGCAAAAAATGACAGCTGTACTGTTCATAAGGGGGTGTAAAAAAATGCCAATGTTTAAAGTTTGGAGTGAAAATATTAAAAATTTATGAAGTTATAAGTGTGCATAGAAACTGAACAACGGACGGTCATAACACAGTCATTTTTTGGAGTTTTTCACCAAATTTGCATCAAGGGCTTTTTGGGACCCCACCTCATGAGCAATGGCACTGTCGTTTTGTTAATTGGTCCCAAAAGGTGATTCAGCTCAGCGACCGTGAAATCATCTTTCAAGACTGAGAAATGAAATGGCAGTGCCAGTGTTCATGAGGTGGGGTCCCAAGAACCCCATGTTGAAAATTTGGGGCCAAAACTCCAAATATTGGTTGATAAATCATCCTAAGATCTACCTTGAGCCCTGTAAATAGCACTTGAAACAGGAAGAGAGCCTGTAGTTCATGGGCAAACAGTAACGAACTACAGACTAGCAGAGATTAAATATTTTTAACCCAACAACACCTAAAAATATATTTCTGACCTTAGTTAGACCGTGATTCACCTTTTGGGAGGAATTATTTTAAAATTTGTGTTTTTTTGAAAGACGAGCACTCTGGGCTACTTCCAGGTTTCACAGTTAAAAGTAGCCTCTCCGGCGAGCGGAGCGCGTATCGTGCACGGAGACGCACGCAGAGACAGCGCATCGCGTGTCTGCTGTGTCCGCTGGGTACACTGGGTTAACTGGGGGGAAATTGTGACTGTAAAGTTTTATACCAAGTTGGGCTGGTGAGTAAGATTCAGCAAGTACTAATAAAATGGCACAAACAAGGAGTAAGAAATTGAAGGGTAAAAAAACTTGTAGGGAGTGTCTTATGTATGTAGAGGAGGTTACAAACTCAGAATTTACTTGTGACAAATGCATCAAAAATTCTGCATTAATTAAGGAGATACTAGTACTTGAAGCAAGACTTCAAACTTATAAGGATATATCCAGATTGGAAGAATACATAAATGAAGCTGTATGTGACATAAGTAAAAGGCAATCCCTGGTGATGGATAAAACAGGACTTCATGATTGCACGGATGATAAATTAGAAACTAGTCAAACAACTATTCATGATAGGAATGTACTATTTCAGCCTCACCCTGCTATAGAAATAGAGAATAGGTTTGATTGTCTTGACATAGAGGCATCTGATGACCCAGTTATGAGTTGTATAGGAAAGGGTGGATTAAATATAATAGTAAGTGAAATAAATGAACAAAGTGAGATTATCAATTTTGAGGGCAATAAGCAAGTTAAAACTACTGGCCCTGATAAAAATAAAATCAAAAAACAAAATAATGAACCCTTGGTAAGGGACATACTCATAATTGGGGATTCAATTGTAAAAGGTATAGATACATATGTATGTTCTAATAGAAATGAACATACCACAGTCAGCTCCTTGCCTGGTGCAAAGGTACAGAATACAGCTAGTTTGATGGATGTTTTTTTTGAAAATACAGATACCCCTTTGGTTCTATTACATGTGGAGGCCAACGATGTGGGAAAAACACATTGGAACTGCATGCAAAGACATTTTAAGTCTATTGTTGACATAGTAAAAAGAAAAGGAAGTGAAATTATCATTTCAGGGAGTATTCCCATGCAGGGTAATCAAATGTTTAAAAACAACCAAATAAAAATAATTAATAGTAACATCAGAAATGTTTGTTTACAAGAAGAAGTTGGTTACATGGATAATGAAAAGACATTTAATAGAACAACTCTTTTTAGAAATGACGGTATCCATTTAAATTATGCTGGGCTTAGGGCAATGGGGAAAAAAATTCAAGAGGTTACCAACTTCCATTTAAACTGGTTCGGGGGGGGAATGGTAAATATTGATAAACATAATCAAATTCCTTCCCTTCCTTTAAATAGTGTAGGCTGGAATGCTATTCTGATTAATGCCCATAGTCTACAGAATAAATATGATGAACTAAGAATAATTTTGCACAAAAACAATGTCCATATTGCTCTTATAACAGAAACATGGTGGGATGGTAAGGATGATTGAGGAAAAGAAATTGAGGGGTATAAACTTTATTCCCATTGTAGGAAGTATAGGAAAGGAGGGGGTTTGGCTATATATATACATAAAGACATTGTCTCGGAAGAAATTAAATTAAATGACATAGGACAAATAGAATTTTTATGGGTTTACCTATTACCTAAAAATAGACCCAAAATCATGTTGGGCCTTCTTTATAGGTCCCCATCTATGTCCCGTGAAGACGATAAGGTTTTATTGGGTGTCCTTAGTAATTTGGACTACTCAAAAAGAATTTTGCTAACCGGCGATTTCAATCTACCTAACATCGATTGGACCAAAGGTACTGGCTCTTCCCCCCTGGAAAGACAGTATATAGATGTTATGGATCAAGGGGGATTAGAGCAATTGGTCCCTGAGAGTACCAGAGGTAATAACATCCTTGATTTAATATTTACGAATATGGGGGAAACAGTTTATTCAGTGAATGTAAGTACCCCTTTAGGAAACAGCGATCACAACACTGTATTATTTAATATCAAGGAAATGCATTTCAGTAAACCTTTGGGAATCACTACTAAATTAAATTTTGGGAAAGCTGATTACCATAAAATGAAAATGGAATTGGGTAAATGGGACTGAGACTGGAATTTGCCAACAAACCTGTACAGTATGCATGGGATTCCCTTAGAACTAAAATAGACAATTTAACAACAGATTTTGTCCCCACTATTATTAAATACCATACGAATAAAACTATTAAACCTGTTTGGTTCACTACAACAATTAAAAAATTAATAAATAAAAAAAACAGGCTTTATAAGAAGTTGAAAGTCTTAAAGTCTGATAAACTAATTGTTGAATACAAAGAAACCCGGAAAAAAGTCAAACTAGCTATAAAAAAAGCAAAAGCCTTATATGAAATTAATCTTGCAAATAGAGTTCATGATAACAAAAAAGCATTCTTTTCCTACATCAACAACCAGAGGAAGACCCCCAACAGTATAGGTCCCTTTCTCACCGTAGAGGGATACCCAGCGACCAATCAGCAAATAGCTAATATCCAGAATAATTATTTTTGTTCTGTATATAAACATAAAGATACAGATGCCCACTGTACAAGTAGACCCTTTGAACCTGGGACAATAATTTTGAACCCAGAAAATGTTTATAAAGAAATAATTGGTTTAAATATTAAGTCCCCTGGCCCTGATGGTATGCAACCCAGAATATTGAGGGAATTAGCAGATATGTTGGTACATCCTATAACGTATATTTTTCAACTATCGATAAATTCTGGTTCTGTCCCCCGGGATTGGAAATTGGCAAATATAGTACCTATCTTAAAAAAAGGACCAAGTACAGTTCCAGGTAACTTTAGGCCCATTAGTTTAACCTCGATATTAGGGAAACTCTTGGAGCAAATAATTAAAGATATACTTATGGAACACATGGAGCAACTAGATATAACAGATCCACTCCAACATGGTTTTGTACGGAACAGATCCTGTCAGACAAATTTATTATCCTTCTATGAAAAAGTGAGTAGAGAGATGGATGTCAGGAACCCTGTGGATGTGATATTCCTGGCTTTCGCCAAGGCTTTTGACAAACTACCCCATAAAGAACTACTATCAGCATTGGACAACATAAAACTGCCCAGTAATATCTGCAAATGGGTCTCAGATTGGTTGTGGGATAGAGAGCAGAGGGTGATCACAAATGGGGAATATTCACATTGGGCCCCGGTTTCAAGTGGCGTACCTCAGGGTTCAGTTCTGGGGCCCAATTTGTTTAACTTGTACATTGCTTCACTACAAATCAACAACAAAAACGTATGGATGTACAAGTTTGCTGATGACCGTAGATTGGGTGTGGTTTCAAAAAATGATGAACAAATAGATGCATTACAACAAGCGTTAGATCTAATAAATAAATGGACTAACCTTAATAAACTTGAATTAAACCTATCCAAGTGCAAGGTTATGCACTTGGGTAAGAAAAATAGGGGAGCAATTTACCAATTGGATAATATAAATTTGGGAGTTCTTATGGAGGAAAAGGACCTGGGTGTTACAATTACGAACGATTTAAAATTCAGGGTACATTGTAGAAAACAACCGAAAAAAGCAACCCAGTTCCTTAACTATATATTAAAATATATCGCAAGTAGAAAGAGAGAAGTTTTGGTTCCCTTGTATGTTGCACTGGTTAGACCACACCTGGAATATTGTGCAAGGGTTTGGGCCCCATATAATAGGGAAGATATACTTTCCATTGAGTGAGTACAAAAAAGATTAACTAAACAAATAAAGGGACTGAGAAGTAAAGAATATCGTGAAAGATTAGTGAGTTTGAACCTTTATTCACTGTATTACCGTAGATTGAGGGGAGATCTATGCTTTCTATACAAAAATATTGAGGATGAAGATATGTTAAAATACTTGGGCATTACGTATAATCATGGAAGAATCAGCAAAAGGAAACATACAAAACAACTATATCAACAAGCTTGGGTGCACAACTTTAGGAAAAATTGGTTTAGCCTAAGAGTGGTTGGGGCTTGGAATAATTTACCAACAGAGATCACAATTAGTTCCACCATGAATGAATTTAAAGGGGGAGTTGATGAATTTTTTGGAAATAGCAAATTTTCTTTTAATTCATAAAAATGGAAGGCAAGCCTAATAGGATAGTTATACCTATCCCTGGCTTGAAATTTACCTATGAAACCTACCCATGAAGTTGAAACCCCCCCCCTTGAGTGCCATTATAGGGTTTGCAGTCAACTCTTCCATTACCGGTTGGTCTTTGAAGAGTGCAGACGTGTTCCCAGTCCACAGAAGATCACTGCTCCTGACCTCCAGAGATAAGTATGGGTTAGAGGGTGTGGAGAGGTGGGGAAGTAGAGGGAGGGTGGGGTTGGGGAGGCTCGCAGGAATGACTAGGACTGTTTTTTTTCAGGTTTAAAAATATGTTGAGACTGTTTTCTTTTTACAGGTGAAATATTAACAAACTAGATTTTAACACACTGGGGTGGGCTCCCAGTGTGTCAGAGTACTGGGGTGGAATCAATGCTGACCTGGAATTAGACACCCCAAGGTCAGCTGAGAACATAAGGGCATGGGGAAGGCAGCGCATCTAACACCGGGAGTGGGCATCCCAGTGTCGGAAACATCAAAGAAGTATTTTGCACACTGGGTTGTGCCCAGTGTGCCACATTAATGGGGAGGATACATGCTGATATGGGGATTGAGCACCCCAATGTCAGCAGAGAGATGGAGAATGGGTGGGCGTAGTGGGGATGCATCAGTGGGAGGGAGCTAACATTTAAATTTGTTGTCCTGCTGTGTGCCTGGTTGGGAGGGAGGGAGGGGACTGCACTGCAAGAAGAAACTGCCCCTGATTGCAATGGCAGATTTCTTTCAAGTGCAGCTATTGCTCTGAAACTGCCATCATTGGCAGCTTCAGCATTAATTGGTGGTGGAGGGACATGCCCATTTAAACATCCACTGCACCGGCCACAACACTGCCACACCTCTGCAATGCTGTGCTACCTCAACATGTTTTTTATGCACTGCATGCATAAGCAAACATAAAAAGTACTAACTGAAGATTAAACTTATATCCTGTTTTGTCTTTAATCTGTTGGTTTTCCATTTTTTGGATCTGCATTCTTAGAGTTACTTTTTATATTGGTGAACCATGTAAGTTTAGACAATGGTGTGTAAAAACTGTGCTAATTGTATGTTCTGTATTTCCCAGTAAAGTAATTTCTCTTTATTAATCAGGCCTTTAATGGTGTGTGTATTTGTCAATGCATTTGTGAGCTGCTCAGTTATTTGGGTATGCCCCCCCCCGATGATGACACCAACACAGTGACCTACCAACCCGTCAACAAAATCGACAGGCTGCTGACAGGTCACTGTGTTGGTGCACCCAGCACAGAGGCACACTGTCCCCTGGTCCTGCTCCTCCACCCCGAATCAACTTAGACTGGAGTTGATAATCCTAAAGACTTGGGGGGGTAGAGCCCCCTGCATGGGGGATTTGAGGGGGTGAAGCCCCCCGATGAAATAAGTGGACCGGGAGACAAATGAGAATTATGTCACCTGCATCTTGTGATCAACATAATTCCTGTCGATGAGATGTCAGTGGACATAAATCTTGTCAAACCGGCATCGTAGAATGAGTTATTTGTGCCAGTCAGTTCCTGTTCATGCAGTGTGTATGAGGAGTCTCCTTACAGTCATTGTTTATAAGTAAAATAATACTAACAGAAGACTAATCTGTGTTCTGTTTTGTGTATAATTAATGTTTTCCCTTTTTTTTGCTCTTTATTATGATAGTGAGCTTTTATGTTAGTGAAGCTTGTCATATTCAACAGTGGTGTTGTGTTTGTCATGCAGTACTGTAGTAATTGGCAGGCTCTCTATTTTACACCAAAATTAGTTTCTATATTAATTTACTGGTGGTCCGAACAGATTTCTTCAGTATAAGGTCTGTTTCATTCATTAAAGCTGTCAATGGAACAAAATCAGGCCTTTTTTGTCCTGTATTGTAATGTAATGTAATGTATTAGAAGCAGCAGCTTCTCTATCTCATTGTATTTTTGTCATTCTGTTCATACACAGTGATAGTGATACTGTATAATCTATTTTGAACTACAGATATAAGAGCTGATCAATAAGATTTCATTGAATTTTAACACTGCTTACTCTAATCTTTCTTTGTAATGTTATTATTCAGCAGCTTTTCTATTGTTCATGCCTTTTCTGATGTGCAATGTTGTAGAGCACCCTTATAAAATAGTTCTGCACTCCATACCTCAGAAATTGTGGCAATTATTTTGGCTAACATTGAAAACTACACATTTTCATCAAATAATCCTTGCATTTATTGTGTTGTGCTTGTTGTGTACTGTGTAATCCATTCTGAAATAGTTAAACACTGCTGCACTATACTGTAGGTTGTACCAATGGAAAGGGTTACAAAAAGAGTCTCTACAAGTTCCCAAAAGATAAAACTTGATGCAAGCAGTGGGCACTGGCTGTAAAACAGCCTGTCTGGGAACCTGTGGACCACAATGTTATATGTGCTGACCACTTTGCAGATGATCAGTTTGCAATTTCACAAACTCTGCTTGATGCTGTTGGCTTCACTCCTGGATAGCGTTCATTAAAAACCAATACATGTCCATCCATTTCCTTATTTAAGCCCCAACTGGTCATGCACAGCACTTCCATTATTGAGAAACACAGAGCACTAAACTTTAATTAAATACTGAAATATAAAGTACTTAGCCCAGGTGAATATATATGACATCTATTCTTATAGATCAATTGGTTGAGGAAGGTACTGTATGTGATAGACGTTTTTAATAGTTATACTGCGTTTGTAGTTAAATCTTTTTATTGAAAAGAAGACATTAAAAAAATTGAACAAACTTTACAAACATGAACATGGAAATGACCTCATACACAGATAAAACTCATACACCCTGATACATACAGTAATACCAACATATGGAAGATTAACATGTACACTAACATAAAAGAAACACGATAAAGCTAAAACTCTTGTCATATAATGCTAAAACCATGGATCTGAACATGTACAACAATGCTGAGCACATAGAAAAAAATCAAAAATTATTAAAAAAGCATGTGTAGGATGAGACCAAGTTATCAACATTTGTACAGCTCACCCATGGTAGGATCTCTGCACAGGAACCATGAAGGTATCTACTATACATACAGCATGCGATGGAGGTTACCCTGTGAAACAAGAAAGGAACTACAAGAAAAACATAGTAAACCAAAACACAGGACCATTCTACCTAAAGCACAACTACTACAGCAGTATAACTTGTATTATAAACATCCGGTAAAATAGGATATATTTCTTAGAGTTGTAAACCACTGCCTAAGTCTGGGTCATCCACTACATATCCATAACAGGAGTGACCTGGGGGGAGAAGTTGTGACAATACCCAGATCTAAGAAAGGAGTTCCAGCACTCATAGTAGTGAGTCATAGTTTTAGCAGCAAAATTAGAGAGCCTTTCAAATGTAGCTACCTGGCCATCAACCTGAAGCCACTCTGGAGTAATGGGAACCACTGCGGTTCTCCAATTGCAAACTATTAATCGTTTGGCCACTACTATAATTTGGCCACTACTCCTACTGCCGTGAACCATTGGGCTGCTGGAGACTATTTGAGGGTATTGTCTATGCAGCAGCCCAGCAACAAAAGGGGAGTTTATACCTGCACACTGGAGTCTACCAGCTCAGTACAGATCTCCATAATCTTTTGCCAGAATGGGCATAAATGGGGCAGTCCTATAGGATATGATAGAGATGTGCAGCTAGAAGCGCACATCTCCAGTATTTATCATGACTCAGAGACCCAGCTGCTTAAAGACCTGAGGGGTCCTATACCATCTCAGGATAGTTTTATTAAGGATTAGTTGGCTTCTGCCATCCCTGCAAGCATTATGTACTCAGAACCAACAGTGAGCCCATTCTGAGTCAGTTATAGTAATCCCCATTTCTGCTTGCCACTGTGTCCTTGCTTTTGCCTTATAGTCTGGTTGTGCATCCACGAGAGCCTGATATATGCAGATGGCCCTCCCTTATTGCTGTTTCTGCCACCTAATAAGAGGGGCAGAAGATGCCTTCCAAGGAGGCACCCTTTGGTGCATATATAATTGTTGAAATGCATCTCTAATTTGCAGGTGCCTCCAAAAATCATTATTACACAGCTGGGACCATGTTACTAAGGAAATTAATGAGTCAGTGGTCTTTTTACCAGGAATATATAAGTCCTGAGTGAGCCTTATGTCCTGAGCTTCCCAGAACTGCCATCTGAATAGTCATCACCCTGCTTGTAACATGGAGGTGTCTCACAGGGGAGCCTGGTCCAAAGAGATAGGATCAGCAAATAACTATTTGTAGACTTTGGTCCAGTATTTGGTGAAGATGTGAACTGAAGGGGGTGGAGATGGCATGTCCCTATGGGAGGCATATAAAGCAATAGATGAATTGTTATTCCCCAACAGTGCAGATGTTATAAGGAGCCATAGAGGGCCACGGGTTGAGGGAGAGAGAACCAGTTAACTGTTTGAGCAGAGACATAAGCCATATGATATCTGTGAAAGCACGGTAGGCCCCACCCTCCTTTGTTCCAATGACTATGCAGTTTAGTTCTGCTGAATCTGGGAGACTTAGCTTTCCCTTAGGAAATGACTGGTTAAGGCATATATCTCATTAAACCATATGGCAGGAATGTCAATAGGGAGGTAGGATATGAGATGAAGGAATCCTGGGACAATGATTAGTTTTACTGCATCAGTTTTACCTGCTAAGGATAAATGAAGGGTTTTCCAATGATCCAGTTCAGATCTGGTGAAAGTAATTAGGGGATCTAAGTTGGTATACCATTGTAATAGAGACTGAAAAATGGCAAGCCAACACTACAGCAATAGTGTTGTGCAAAACTGAGAAATTTTGTTCTGCAAAATATTTTGTGAAATTCATGCATTTCATGTAATATTTTGCACGGCAAAATTGCTGATTTCATGGTAATTTCACTGTCAAAATTTTATTTCACAACATCTCTATACAGTGATGGAACACTGCACCACTGCAAAGGGTGACTGTGAAAAGACAGTGATTGTGGAAAACACCGACCTGTGGATTTTCCCCCTCCCTGAGTTCTGTCCTCCACAAAGTTTGTTATAGTTAGTAAGATGGTGTGGGGGGGTGAAGCCCTCTGCAAGAGGGGGTTGCTGGGGGGAAAGCCCCCCACAGAAAGTCACTCTGCCACTGACAGGGTTTTCCGCGATCAATGTCTTTTCATAATTGCTGTTTGTGGTGGTGCTATGTTTAGTTGCTGTAGTGTTGTATCGCTGTTTTTCAATCACTGTAACCACATGGAACTGTTGAAGTTTAAGGAGGACAGCTTGGATAGATTATGATGCAGTCTGATGCCCAGATAAGTTATGCCCTCGGGCACACATTTTAGACCAGTGTGGACAAAGATAGTGGCTGTGAAGGCACAGCTTAGGGGCAATATCTCAGTTGTTGACTGATTTACTTAAGCCCGGATATACTAGTAAAAGTGTGGAGGAGGGAGAGGACATGGGACGTATATTGAGCAGCATCTGATAGCGTGAAGAATAGGTCATCAGCATACATGAAAGTTTTATACACTCTACTGCCTGCCTTTATGCCCTGTATATTGTGACTTTCCCATACAGCTATAGCCATTGGCTCAATGGCCATCACAAATATTAGGGAGGAGAAAGGGCAACCTTTCCTGGTGCCCTTTTGCAAGGGGAAAGGAGGAGACTTACTAGCATTCATCAGCACTGATGCCATTAGAGAGGCATATAGCTGGCTGACCCAGTTCCTGAATATAGGTCCGATCCCCATTTGGGCCAGGCCCAGAGTCCCTTGCAGGAAGTTCCATTTGATGGACTCAAATGCTTTCTCAAAGTCTACTGTGAGAGCAGAAGTGGGAGATGTGACTGTTTGGAAGTGGTGAACAAGTGAGATAAAGGACCAAAGGTGACCAGAACTAAGGTGGCCTTTGATGAAACCTTCCTGAGATGGGTGGATCAATCCTGGTAACACAACCTCTAGTCTGGTGGTCAAAATTGTCACCAAAATTTGGTATTTGAATTTATAAGAGAAATAGGGCAGTAACCAGCTGGTAACAGGGGATCCTTTTCCCTTTTTGGGAAGGACTGTGATTACTACCTCCCTCATTGAGGGTAGCATAATGCCTTGGTTGCAGGCTACTTGAAACACTTGTTGTAGGTAAGGAGTAATGTGCAGGCCAAGGAATTGGTACATGTCTATCGGGAACCCATCAGCCCCAGGAGCTTCATGTGGATTCAGTGATCAGATCGCTGATAAGATCTCCTCCTGTGTGATCGGTGCTTCAAGCAAAAGAGATTGTTCTGGGGTAATCCAGGAAATATGCAATGCATCTAGAAAGAACTGAATGTCCTCCATTTTGGGAGGGTTAGGAGAGGCATAGAGAGATTCATAAAGTTGTTTCATAATGCTGTTAATTCCTGTTGAGATGTTGTGTAGTCAACCTGTGGGATCTCAAAGCCCACTTATGACTTCAGCCACTTGTCTATACTTAAATCTATAAGTAAGGCGCTTCCTCACCACTTTCCCAAAAATGAGTGAAGTAGCCTCCTGACAGCCAGTTCCGCTTTCCTTTGTAAGAGGGACTCCACATGAGAGTGTGCATTAATAAGATGGGCAATTAATGCAGTAGGGGGGTTGGTAGATGAGGCCTCATATTGTTGATCCAGCACCTTCACTTTCTTCTATAATTGGTTCTGCTCTGCTTCTCTGATTTCCACCTACGTATAGTGTATGTAATAATGCTGGCCCTGAGGGAAGCCTTAAAGGTTTCCCGTAATGTAGTATCAGCTTCATCCCCGGTATCATTAGATTCCCAATAAAACCGTGTTTCTTGGCGAAGCCAGGATACCAAGTCAGGGTCTCCCTGGAGGAAGGGGTCAAGCCTACATGGCCTGTATTTTTCCTGTGGGGGGGCCCATAGAAATCTAAGCTCTAGAGGAGCATGATCTAAAAGAATGATTAGATGGATGGAGGCAACCGTGACCTGCGAGTCAAGAGAGGAGAATATTAGCAAAAGATCTAGCCTGCCCAATGAGCCATGACTGACTTAGAAGCAGGTGCAGTCTCACACCATGAGTAGCTCCCTCCAGGCATCAGTCAATTCATGAGAAAACATTAAGTCCTCTACAGCCTTGACAGCTCTGTTGTGGGGTTCCATTTTCCCTGCAGTCCTGTCAAGTGTCACTTGTAATGTCAAGTTGAACTCCCTGCCAAGTAAGATAGGCATTTGCAATATATTCATGTCTAATAGGATTTGACTCAGTGAATGAAAATAGGCCAGGTCATCTTGGTTAGGGCATAAATATTAACAAGTAATAGGAGACCCCATGGAGTGTCTACCACTCAACACTCCCTTATCCCTTCTTTATCAGCCCTAGTAATTGAAAAGTTCCACTCTAGGGCTTTGTGGATAGATATAGACACCCCTCTTTTCTTAGAAATGGACACACTATATACAGCAGAACCCACCCACTCTCTATGCAGATTATCTGCCTCCTGTGCATTAAGCTTGATTTCTTGCAGAAATGCTATGTGGTGCTTAAACCATTTAAGATGTGACCAGACCTTTTTGCTCTTGACTGGTGAATTCAACCTCCATACATGCCAAATAATCCAAGTTATCTCAATTCTGAAGCTGCTATTGAATATTTTGTACAGTGCTATCTGAAGACAACCCCCCCCCCAGTTTAGCAGCATTCCCATATCAGAAATATTGTAAGTGCAGAGTACCATTGTTCATACCTAGTAGTAAAAAACAGGCAACAATCGATACACAACAAACATCCCCACCCATCCCTACTATACTATTGAGTCAGCCTGTTGCATAAAATGCTAGAACAAACAGCTCCAAGACACGCAAAACCCCAGCAGAGCATAGCAGAAACATTAACATTTGAACCTATCCAGTCCTGTAAAGCAAGGAAAAGTGTGGTTCCAGTTCAAGATGAAGCCCTGGCCATAAATGGCATACATCAGGAAGATAACATTTCACCTAAGTAAAGGCCTAAGGGGAGTAGTGGCACAACCCAGCAATTTCCAGGAGATCCTACATTAGACATTGAATGTCTGGAAGAAGGGGGGGGGAGAGACAGTCTTATACAGAAGTACTTGGCCACCATCATCGATGAAGCTACGTTGCTGTTCACCACATCCATACTGTCCCACTGTCTCAGAGGGCCCCCTGCTCAACCCTATCATAGAAAACAAAAAGGAAACTATCAATGTCTCTTGAAGGGAGTATTGGGTATTGCATGCAAGCATGCTGAATATAGTTGTTATAGCAGAGAAAATGACTCAGGAAGAGAGAGAGTCAAGGGATATATTTGCACATATCCCTATAGCCACCATCATGCTAGTAGTAGTGGTGAAAGAAAGACTGCCCCTTCCCCAGATGCAATCATTTAAAACTGCTCAAGCAAGCATGCAGAGCAGTAAGCTAGGATGACTTGTTAAGGGCAGGTTGAGGGAGGGTATCAGCCATGGTCCACATTTGTGTGGTCTGGATCGCTAAGCCATACTTACTCACCCCGAAGAGGGGTCCATTATGGGAGCAGGTTGGGAGACATAATACACTAAAATACAAAATAAGAAGATGCAAAGACAATCTATAATTATTGCACCATAACCTAAGCTTTTTGGGGTTATAATGCACTCCACCCTCACTCACATCAAACCCAATATTATGATAAGGGACCAATGTAAACACATAGTCACTTGGTAGCAAACTCACAGTTCATTCCGTCCCAACCAGGAGTCATAATCGTAGCTAGGGTCACATCACACAGCATAAGCAGTATGGATTAGAATGGACTAGCAGATGGGCCCCACCCCATAATACACCAGAGTACAAAAAAAAGGAGAACAGAACATTGAATCACGTCAGAGCCCAGGTTAGATTAAAAGGTTTATAGTCTATTCCATACGATGCACATGCTATGCGTCTGAACCACTTGGTACCACTTTAAGAGGGTGAGACACACTTAATTACCCAGATGTCCTGATTGGGCCCAGAACAGTCAGTTCATGAGGCCCTCACCGGTTGCCTAGGAGAAGGGTGGGTGTATCCAGCAACATATATAGAGGTACTGCTCTGAAATCCGAGGGGAATAGTTAGAGTCCACAGCAATGAACTGGAGATCCTTCATGAAGACAGAATCCACAGGATGGCTTGAGCAGCCTAGCCCACGTGTTAAGTAGCAACTGGTTCCTCTGCACTAGTAGTACCACTGGAGGGGAGCTTAACCTGGGAGGCTGTCTTGATCCAAGACTTAATGAAAGGTTCAGACAGAGGGTTACTGTCAGAGGCAGTAGTAGGCAGACTGAATAGATCTTGGTTGTTGTCTGGAAGTAGTTGGGACAATGGCACAAAGCGATTATCCTCCATGTAAACCCGAGAGGACTACTCCTTCTTTTTTCCACCACCAGATTTCCTCCTGTTTCTCAATCGCTGTTTTAAAGCTGGGAGCCACGGGTCCTCATCAGCTAGGTGTGGAGGCAGAGGATGACCCTGATGGCTGTGGATGGAGGGTCAGTCACCAGAAGTAGCCATGATATACATCTCATGTTCAGAATTAATGCAAGCTCTTTGCTGTGCAGTCTGGCAGTATTTATTCCAGTCAAGTTGGGATGCTCGTTTGCTCAAAAAATCTTCCACTGCTTCAGGTATATCGAATGATCAAGACACCCCATTGTTATAGATTCATAGGGTCACCAGATAACATAAGGGATATTACATGTCCAGGTCTACGCACACTCTACGTGCCATTGTGTAGGCCCTCATCTTCTCTGATAGGGCCTGGGAGAAATCAGCAAACACTTGGATTTTATGTCATTGCCAAAACAGCTCACATTTCTCCCTGGCCACTTGCATGATATCCTCCCTGACAGTAAACTGGAGAAATCGGACCAGGATAGGATCAGGATGGCCTACCAGCAGAGGTTTTGGTGTAAGACACCGGTGGGCCCAATTGATTTCAAGGGGGCTGGGCCACTATTGGCCTATGATATCCAGGAGCACAGTTTGCAAAAATGTAATGGTATTTTGGCAATCACAACCCACCTGGAAGCTGACAAACTGAATGTTGTTCCATAGGCTTCTGTTTTCCAGATCTTCTATGCAGTCCCACAGCAGTCGGAGGGTCCTGTCATGCTCCCTAAGGTAGTTCATCAGTCAGTCTGTGCGACCCTCAGTTTGGGCAATATGTTGCTCGGATACATTCGGTCACTGAGAGAGATCAGTAATGTCAGCATTAGTGCGCTGTGAAGCAGCTCCAGTCTTTCCATCTGCAACATGATAGCTTCAAACATTCCATTGATTTCTTTCAGGTTGGAGTTCACTAGAGTTGGTGAGGACAGTGCCATGGTGAGGAGAATGCCCACACTCCATAGAGATGATGAGGGAACGATCAACTGCTCAGAAAGTGAGACAATACCAGACTGAAGTCAGACACGACACTAAACAAATTGATGCCAAGGTTAGTGTTTAGCAGGATGGGGTGTAAATACTAGCCAGTACAGCCAGGAATGACTCAAATTTTGAAGTATTGTACCAATAGTTTCACAGTTCTAAGGAATTAGGCTACCATCGTAATGGCTGCAAAGCCACATCCCCAATTGTTATACCAGGTTAATAGTCATTTCTATAGTTATACACTACATTCCTAACAGTTGTTTTGGTAATGCATGATCATTAAAGACAAAAGACTGCTTACCTTTAAAGTTCTGCAAGATGTTTTGTTTTTCTGTTTGTTTGTGTTTTTTCCAGTAACTTCATTACATAAATGCTTGGGATGTTTTGAATAACCAGACTGGAGGCGCACAAAGGAAGAGTGGGCCAACAGAGAATGTTTTTGATTGATGTTTGCATCTGCCTATGGGATGAGCCCATAACCTATCTGCAAGGACTTCCAGAATGATGAACATGTATATTTACACAAGCTGCTTTATAAGGTAAGAAAACATCAATTTTCTCATGTGTGCACACATGGTGCAAGCCCCAGCAGGCAACACTTGCTGAGTTACTTCTAAGGCTGCTAGGTGCTTTATATTTTTTTTTACCCCAGATCCCTTTACAAGGAAACATTGCAAGCCTAGGTGATTATCTTCACAAGAAGAAAACTCAAGCAGTATTTATTTATTTTATTTTAT
Organism: Neoceratodus forsteri; assembly: GCA_016271365.2. NCBI lineage: Eukaryota > Metazoa > Chordata > Ceratodontiformes > Ceratodontidae > Neoceratodus > Neoceratodus forsteri. The sequence continues at coordinate 77,686,257 of JADMNL010000029.1, read as the reverse complement.
TTATTTCAATCTAGGATTACAATACCTTTGAGCCAAGGCTCTTTTACAAAGGTTCCACGTCAGCGTGTGCAACAGTCATCATTTTTAGTTACAAACATAACGTCACTGACTTACAGACATGTAATAACCAGTACAAAGACTTGAGCTATGAGCAAGACAAGGGAGGGAGTCGATGGGGAGAAGTGAGGGTAGGAGATCAAGGGGTAGGAGGTGCAGGGGTAAGGGGGAGTATGGGAGGTGGGTGGGGGAAGGGGAGGAGTGGAGATATGGGGAGGTGGGAGAGGGTGGGAGACAGTGCAGCCGGGGTATAGTGTTTTGACTCATCACAGCCCAAGATGGTTGGCACAGCAAAAGTCAATTGGTTGTAGGTATATCCAGTTCACCGCAACAAAACAGTCATATTTTTGCAGAGAGATACAAGTGTAAGTGTACATTTTCCAGTAGATGTAAACATCCAAGCATTTCTCATTTAGTTATAATTAGACCTGACCATTTGGCATAGGTAATTTTGGAGAAAATCATTCTAATTTCATGACAGAACTCATAAAAATCATAGGAAAGTTAATGAAAAATCACATATATACCTCTATGATGATATATATATATATTTACTCTATGTAAGCACATTGGTAAAGATAAAAACTGCTTTTCAGATGAGATGTTAAACTGAGGTCCCATCTGCCTATTCTGGTGGTTGTTCAGTTGGAAGTTAAGGATCATATAGCACATCTTGAAAAGAGCAGGACAATTATATAGTATACAGCCCATGCCATTTTAAGTAATCTACCATTGCTCAAAGAAGGGACTGGTGTTGACTAGAAAGCGTATCTATTGTAACAAGCAAGCTAGCCCAATTCTAGGTACCTGTATCACTTACCTGAAGTACATTTTTATTAATTTTCATGTGTACAGAGGAAATCACTTTGCACATTTTTGTCAGCTGCTTTTAAAAGGCTCTTCACTAATTTACACATATGCAAGTGTTTGAAAGCTTTGCACCTCTGTTACTGTCCTTTACCTCTGTTCTGTAGTAGATGATGTGCCCCATTCCATTCTACCAACATTACATTCCTGCTCTCACTTCTAAACAATCAAAGGGCAGTGGTTTGAGGCTCTGAGCTGCAAATCTGGAGACTTGGGTCTGAATTCCACAGCCCTCACTTGCATACTGTGTGACCCTGAGCAAGTCACTTAACTTCCCTGTGCTCCCAGGTTGCACCTGTAAAATAATCATTCAGCTTAGAGTGTCTCACCTGGTTAAATAATTGGAAAAAAAGGAGCCAAGCTACAATAAAATCAAAAGTACTACACCAAAGTAACTGTTCATTACATGAAATCTTAAATCCCTTAAATATACTTTTAATACAGAATTATTGTTTATAAACTTAACACAAATATTTTCTGAGAAACAAAATGTGAATTTTGATGGCAAGGCAGGTGGTGGTGTTTCATGCATGTTTTTTTTTTCTAAACTCTGTTGAGCACCATGCTCTGCAAATATACATTACTTACAAATCAGGGTCTTAGGTCTTTTTTCAAGTTTATTTTTGATGAAGAGACAACCAAAGGCATTTTGTAATGGTTGTATAATGCTCCTTTCCTCTGGGGAAAAGTGTTTTGCCATATGCAGTGCTTTAGGCTCCACAGATGTCTCCCAGAATGGATGACATGAGGTACTTTAACCTCTGTCTAAGTCGATGTTAGTTCAGCCAGCTGAATCACTATGAAAGACCTGATGGCCCAACTGTAAGATGAAACTCTTCCAGGCTACCTCCTGGAGTACTAAATGAGTTTTGTGTTAGGACTACTAGTTTAATGCCATTTGCATGTCAAACTAAAAAGCAAAATTCTGACTGTGTAATCTGCAGACTCTTAAGAGACTCCCTTCTCTGACCTACTTGCAGTGAAGAAACATATTGTATACTAAGGTTGTTCAATGAACATAACAAGTGTGCATGTTTTGAAGTATTCTCACGAAGGCAGCTTTTCAGTCTTTGCTTTAAAGATATGTATTTTAAATAGTGCTGGGCAAAATTTAAATTCAACCAACAAAATTTCCATAAATCATGAAATAGGATTTCATGCAAAATATGGAGAACAATTCAGCAAAATTCCCTCTTAAATTCTAGAATTTGGGCATGCATTGTGGATAAATTTGGTAAACTGCGGGATTTATTTCCACAGAACTTATTGCTCTTTTCTGTTCTGTTAGAATTCTGGTATAACTATGACTATGACTGGGCAGAGAAGACGTTGTTATATATATATTTTTTTTTTTTAGTTAGGAGAGACACACTAAGTTGAAGCTTGTTTACAGGTGTGACCTGGGAGCACAAGGAATTTAAGTGACTTGCTCAGGGTCACACAGTATTCAAGTGGTGGCTGTGGGATTCAAACCCTGCTCTCAAGGTTTGCAGCTCAGAGCCTTAAACCACTGTGCTATACTGCCTCCTAATTGGGAAACGAAACATATATAACTGTGAGGTAAAGCTGCTGTAACTGAGACACTGGTGTAACTGGGAGTGGACACTGGTATAACTCTTTAAAAGACAAAAAAACCTCTGTGCATAAACACTGAGGCAAGGGTTACCCTAAAGGGCATTTGGCTGGGAAGCCAAGTTTCAAGAAAATACAAAATCACACATGCCCCCACAATGCAAAGCACCATGGGCTGCATATGCAAATCACCACAGAATGTTATGCTGGTCCAACTTTAAGCAGAATTGCATGGTGCCGAAGGCTTCTCACACAGTTTGCAAAGGGTGCTAACAGAAGACATAGACACGTGTTTCATCCTACCAGGACTCATCAGTATGCCTCATCTGTTTGACACCCCAGTGGAATAGACCAGCTACCCTAGGCAGTGTGCCTGGGATATATTGTGGTGAACCCATTAAAATAAAAACTATTTAAAGACAAAAACCTCTGTGCATAAACACTGAGGCAAGGGTTACCCAAAGGGCATTTGGCTGGGAAGCCAAGTTTCAAGAAAATACAAAATCACACATGCCCCCACAATGCAAAGCACCATGGGCTGCATATGCAAATCACCACAGAATGTTATGCTGGTCCAACTTTAAGCAGAATTGCATGGTGCCGAAAGGCCTCTCACACAGTTTGCAAAGGGTGCTAACAGAAGACATAGACACGTGTTTCGTCCTACCAGGACTCATCAGTATGCCTCATCTGTTTGACACCCCAGTGGAATAGACCAGCATAACTCTGATGAGACACTGGCATAACTGCTGTGGTGAGACACATGTGCAATTGGGGGAGAGTGGGAGGTAGAGCCATAACTCAGGTGAGTAGAATCAGGAGGCAATGATACAACTATGAGAAAACACAGAAGCAATTTGAGAGATGCTGCCAAAACTCAGTTGAGACATTGCTGTAACTGCGGAGACACTGAGGAAACTTGGAGGATGCACTATTTAAACTGGACAGAGACTGGGGCACTGATGTAACTGGGAGGAGAGACCCACTGGTAAAGCTAGGAGCAAACAATGGTAACACTGGGAGGAGACCCTGGTATAACTGTGATGAGACTGCTGCAACTGAGAGGAGACACTGCTAAAACTGGGATGAGCCACTACTGTAACTGGGAGTTACTTATGTCATTGAAAGGAGACACTGGCATAATGGTGATGAGACACATATAACTGTGAGTAGTCACCACCAAAACCTGGGGAGATTTCCTGCAGCCCCTGTAGGTCACTCATGAAACACTTGCATGGTCACACAAATTCTACTCCATTGTCACATAAAATGTGCAAGACCTGTAGCAGACTTTATCAGTGGTCAGTGCTAGAAGTTACTGCAGTGTCTTCCTGGGATGCAACTGTATTCCTCATACTATGATATTTATTAATGATATTAAAACATATGCTTGAAATATGGAATGCACTTTGGCAGCTTGATGGAGTTCACACTGGGTGGGAAGAGTTTGGGTTCAGACCTTGTAAATAATAGATTTAGGGTAGAAGATAGGGGCTGCAAAAGAACCAAGAGAACCACAATATTAATTAGCAGTTTCAAGTGCCCACTTTAAATAGTTTCAGAAATTTAAGTGAAAGTTGTTAATTAACCATTGTAACTGTGTTTACAAGAAAAATCAGTAATTTAGAAACCATGGAGTAAGAAAACAAAACTACTACCATGTAGGACCCATTTTCCCTTTGTCTTAGCTTGGAACACAGTGTTCAGTACAAAGTGCATACTGCAAAGTTCTTGACCAATCACAATCTAGGATAATATGAAGGCGAGTGACCTAGAATGCCACAGCTGTCTCTTGTAAAACTCTTATGAGGAAACAAGAACACGTGACAAAGTGTAAGCCAGTGAAAATGGCTAAATGTTTTGCACCAGCACAACAAAGGGTGAAAATAATAAAAACGACCAAATATGGAGACGGTCAATTTGGGATCATGTTAACTATTTACACATACAAAATGAAAAGACAAGGCAAAGTCTATTTATGAAACACCAAATTCCTTGGGCTCAGGGTGTTGTACAGTGTACAAAATAAATCATAAGGCATAAAACTTAAAATTAAATGAAAAAACATATTAACAGAATTCCATTTAAAAATTAAACATTGCATGCCCAAGTAAATAAATACGTTTTGGACAGAGGCCTTAAAGACCTCCATTTTGTGGGAAGAACACACTTTCTTAATTAATATGTTCCAGAATAGGGAAGCTGCCACACCAAATGCTCTATCCCCAGACTATTGTAGGCAGGAATTGGGTACCACAAGTAAGCCCACATCAGAGGAGTGAAGGTTGCAAGTGGGGTGCTAAGTGGCCAGGAAATATTTCAGGTATTCAGGACCCAGACCATGTATAGTGCTGAATGTCATCAAGCAAACCTTGTAGGTGATGTTCAACTACACAGGCAGCCAGTGCAGAGCACATAGGACTGGAGTGATATGGTTACTTCAAGAAGTTCCTGTTATCAGCCAGGCAACAGCATTCTGGATCAGTTGCAGGCATTGTAGCCTTAAATATAGAGCACTGAAATAGTGTAGACTAGAGGTGACAAAGGCATTGACTATCATCACCAGATCATCTGGCACCAAATGGGGTCTGATCAAGGTGTTGTTATATGGATGGTAAAAAGCTATTTCAGACTACAGATGACAACTGCTGTATCAGTGTCAGCCTGCAATCAAAAATACCCCTCAAACTCTGTACTGCATCCACATCTATGCTAGGCCACCCAGAGATAGTAAAGCTCCTAATCACTCAGTCATTGTTCACCCTAACAGAACTAGCTTGACAATCATAACCTCTGTCTACCAGAGGTCAGACACAACCAGTTGGATGCCATCCATTTGTTGATCTCCTGGAAGTTCTGCCCTAACACAGAGACTACTTGTTCCCCATTAGGAATACAAGACAGGTAGAGTGTCATCTGCATAACAGGGAAACAAAACACCATACCACCTAATGACCTCAACCAGTGGCAACATATACACAGCAAACAACATGGGGGCAAGGACTGAGCCTTGAGGAACACGGCAATACCGCACATGGCAGAATGTCATGGGACATAATCGTGTTGCGCGATTTTCTGTTATCTTTTTTTCTATTGGGGGCTATGCCCCCCTCACCCCCGGTTACAGGGGGCTGTACCCCCTGGACCCCCCACTAAGGATTCTAACTCCAGAGGGGCCAACATGGAATGTGCACAGGTCCGGGGTTTCAGCATAATGCTGTGCATTATTAAGCATACGACATTATGACCTGGTACGGAGGAAATACCACAGGAGAGAGCAGCTGCTCCAAAGGTGAAGTTTCCTAGAGCAACCTATTGCATTTTCAAGGTAAGGTAAGATGTAAATGAACACAAAACAGTGACCAAGAGACCTGCATAATTCCTCAGGTGATCAAATAGCAGCCCATGATCGACCGTGTCAAATGCCAATGAGTGAGCCAAAAGAACCATGATGGAGCATAGTTCTTGAGATCCCTTGCCATAAGGAGACACTTATAGATTTAATTATAAGTCTAGTAATTTTTATTCTGATAAGTTGACCCACCAACTAATTTTCCTCAGAACCAGTAGTACATTATTAATAGGATCCTACGTTAAGGAATTCTGGACTTTAGTTGCTAGAGGTTGCAATTCTTATTCTAGTTCTCATGAGCTATATATCCAGCCAATGCAATGGGAAAATCATTTCACTCACATTTGTTATGATGCCCAGAAAGAAAAAAGGACTGATGTGATGCTAATTTTGTATCAGTTTTTGAACTTGTTATAAACCAATTCCAGTATATATTTTGAAGTTTGAAGTTTTCCAAGCATCAGTACAGACAAAGCTTAGTAAGCCCCCAGACCAGACATATGAACATATGAAAGAGACAGCAGAAGAAGGCCATTTGGTCTATTGAGTCTGCTTGTCATTGCAGTATCCCTAGCTTAAGCCATTGACCCTGCCCTCTCAGTCTTCTCGTCCTCCTTCTAATGTACATTTTCATGGAGGTGCAAAGTAAAGTTATGGGCTTATAACATGAGGGGTTCAGTCTATCCCCTTTTTTGAATAATGATATTATTAATCCTTCATTCCAGTAAGGTGCCACTTCAAGGTTATTATTAATATATGTAAAAAAGGGCACCAACATTTTTGCCCACCATTTGGGGCTAACTTTAAATATTTCCACTGGAACCATGTCAGTGCCAGGTAATTTGTTGTTTCTTTGCTGTTTAATAGCCCAGATCATGTCAGATGGGTTTTGATTTTAAATAAATTACCATAAACAAAAGGGGTCACCTCTTACAATTAGTGCATAACAGCTTCTCCTCTAATAAATGGGCATATTTCTTTTCAGAAAGAGTTGTCAAACCTTGGATTTTTTTACAAACTTCAGTGGCCATTAGTGGCTGTAAAGTAACATTTAAAAAAAGACTTGATAAATATCTACTTTTAAATAGCTTGTTGGGTTATGGGTAACTGACAGGAGTTCTTATGGACTTTTGCCTTCTGCTCCTTAATTTTCCTTAGTGATCACCTCTGCCTCTGTTACCTTAGGCCAAAAATCTATCCTACCCTCCATCTCAGTCGTATTTATATTTTTTGAGCTTTGACCATGCAATGCACTATAGTATGCGACCCATGTTTTCGACAGAATTATGCATTCTGTAATGAATTCCCTATTATTTGTACCAAATGCTATGAAATTCTAGAATGACTTACTATCTCTAGTTATTTTTGCATATTTAAGCAATAATGCATGACAGGGTGTGGTATATCATGGGATATCATCACGCATTGAGTGGTTGAGCACGAGGCCACAGGCCAAGTGCATCCAATGACCCAAGAAGTGATGATATCCCATGATATACCACACCCTGGAGTGCATTATTGCTATTATGAACTGCGTTAAAAGTTTTTCCCAGTAAAAAATAAATAAATAAATGTTAAAAAATGTTGAAGTCTCTCGAAAATGCATGTTTTGGGATGTTGGAGGAGTATCTTTTAACAAAATAGTTCCTCGAGGGTTCTTGGCAGCAGATGGTGCTGTTGTAAATGATCTACATAATCTGTCTCAGGCTGCCAGCACTACTGTGTTTGACAAAGTCCCACTGCTGACTTCCTGTTGATTTTTGGTAGTTGGCACTTTTTGGCGCTGTGAATGTTTTTTTTTTTTTTTTAAACAAATTCAATGTGGTTGCCGGTGCTTCAGTGTCGTCAGTGGTTTTTTTTGGGGGGGGGTTGACTTGAGTGGCAGGACTGATGTGTGGCATGAGGAGGCAGGATGACAACTCGGTGTGTGAGAGGAGTGACTGTGATGGAAGCCTGCAGTGTGCATCCTCTTATCGGCAGCACAAGTGAGAGACTATGAAACACCAGGAGGGAGGTAATGAAGCAGGTAATGAATCTGTTGGCTGCCTCAGTGTAAAATGTGTTATGTTTTTTTTTGCATCTGCCATCTCACTGCCTGACTTGCTCCTGACTGTGGGAGCTGGGGGTGTTGCAGTAAGAGGAGTTCCTTCCGAGTGAAGAGGCTGGTGGTCAGAGGCTTTTTGAAGCCATGATGATGCAGACTCATATAATCATGGCTTCAAAAACCTGTCAGCCAATCAGCTTCTTCCATTTTCAGCAGCAAGTTCATAATTCAGGTTAGACCATGACTTATTTTTATATTGAACCTTTTTATGTTTTAACAAAGTTGTTACATTCCCTTTTAAGGTTCATATAGGCCTGTCTCAAACATATATTATATTTACTTTTAGTGAGTTTGCCAGACTTTATCACTGTTTTCCTTAACTGTTCACATTCCCCATCATACCATCAGTTATTTTTAAGCCCCCCGGTAGTGCTGCATTTTATATTTCTTTTCCAAGGATCTTAGAATTAAATTAAATATTTGTTCAAGGTAATCAAATACATTGCACCTATTGCTGTCCTCAATAATGTTCTTACCATGTTCTATTAAATTAGCACACTCTGTTATAATATTGTTCTCACTTATCAGTACTATGATTTTATATTTACAAAACAGATTCCATTTTGCTTTTTTCTTGTTCAATACATCCATATGGGCATTTGCTTAAACCGATATCTCTCTAGGGTGTAAATCTTGCCTCTCAGTAAAGCAGTCCAGAGTAACAGATACGGAGAAGTGGTCACTATCCCACTCCTCCATTACTACAAATCCCTTTACTAATGGGAAGGATACAACGTCTACTAGAAGAATGTCAATCACTAAGCCCCCATTTTAAATGGGAAATGTAAGATTACCATAATATTCTTCCAGCATCCTTCCATTTAAAAATCGCATCCAATTTGCTGCAGCAAAATTTAGCAGCAGTTTTCCCCTTTTGTTTAATTTTTTGTCCATTGCATTTCTAATTGGTATAGCCAGGGCATCATGTTTCATCCACCTGGATGAATATATTTCCAGGGCATTCACTGTTCTTGCATTGACAGTGCCCATTACACAGATAGGAATAGAACAGAATCTATCATACAATATGTCCAGCATCACTGACAACTCCTCAAATATCTCCTTTTCTGCCACATTTGATAATTTTGGAGCAGCATACATGTTTATACAGATATATATTGGCTTTTCTTGATCCCCCACACACTGCATAAAAATATGGATATCCAAGTCCAGTTTATGGACTTCCCTAAATGCATTTGTTGCCATCAATGTTACCATACCACCACTGACACACCCATATTTAGTTAGTCTTTTTGTCAGGACATAGTGCACACAGCAGCCGTCCTCTACATTAGAATCTACTTTCTCTAGCCATGTTTCCTGTAACATTACAACATAATATTTTCTAATACTTTCCTACCACTTAGTGTCTTCTACTTTCCTTCCCAGTCCTGCTATATTCCAATTTAGCATTTTGATATTTTCTCAAGTCCCTTTCTGAGGCTAGGCACTGACATAAAGTCTGGTTCATAATGAGCTATTGAGATCTATCAGAGGTAAGTTACTGTCTCTTTCACTTTCAGTATCCAATGTTTCCTCCCTCTCTCCATGTACTGGAGATGACATAGCCAGTGCTAAGATACAGCTTTTTTCTAGTACTACACTTGTACTTATTCTTGATTCCTGGCATTTGTGTCCTCTAACAAAGACCTCACTTTCTTCTTCCTGCTCACTACCAAAGGAGTGTGCAGTTTCTGCTGCCTGTAAGTATTCTGTTATTCTTTGTTGTGTGAGCTCTCTTTAGAAAATGGCAAGAATATTTTCTGTCTCCTGATTGGCTAAAAGCACCTCAAACCTAGGCATCTATTTTTCAATAGATGCCCAGCTAAAAATAAGTGCCAGTCCAAGTGCCACTTCACCGCATACCATTGCCCAGTGGTGCCCAGCCTGCTTTGTAATTGGCTGAAATCACCTGGGAAAATTTGAAATGACCACCATGTTTTTCTCTCGCTTAGCGAGAGTTACTGGTCCTCCCCCAACACTCCTTAGTTCAGTGGCAGCTGCCTGTTAATAGAAAAAAAGACACACTCCAGTTATTTTGCAGTTGGGAAGAGTGAGAAACTAGTTATTTCACACAGCCATGTGTATTTACAATGGCACCACTCTCCCGACTGTGATCTTGCACTCCGTTCTCCAAATGCAAGCGGGAGCACAAAGAAAACGAAGCCATCAGTCTGATCGGCTTCATAGTGGGAAGTCTGCATTTCCAAAGAAAAGAAACACACCCCTTTTTTTTATTTTGTGGCTGGGGGGGGAGACAATTGATCATTTCATTCAACAACGCTCACTTTCAATGGCAGCTCTCATGCCCCCTTCTCCTGATGGTGGTCTGCTGTGATTCTTAGCGAGTGGCCCCCACGCTGCCACTCACTCAGTTTTAACTCCCCACAAGAATCCATTAAACATTTTCCCTGGCAAAAGTACCTCTGTTATGCCTCTGCTCTGCTCAGCTCCACAGTTTGTGATGTGACTGCAGTCCTCTTTGCCGCACTGCTGAGCCACTTGCTTCCTTCTCATACTCCCACCAAACTACCATGTTGCCAAAGAAAGTGGAAAACCAGCGTCTTCATCTTTTTTTTTTTCTAAAAAGAATGCAAAGTTGCCAAGGCTCTTCTCTCCTACATTGCCTCACTAGAAACACTGCCTTTCATTATCTGCAAAATCGATCTCCGGCATTGGCATTCTACAGCACATGGTGGGGGTTGGGGCTGGGATGAACTGATGTCAGTAAAAGGAAAAAAATAAGTACAAGCATATTTTTCTACCCCTTGTAATATATTAGCACTAGCAATTTGAGTACTAAGCATTACTTGGAGTGTGAGAAACACGCCTTTTTGTCCCTGGTTTGAACGTGTTACTAGTTAGCGTCGGGTACTAAGCGCTACACTGAAAGTGCCTGGCTCATCAAAACTCCACGGTGGTTCCCTGACTGAGAAAAATAATAATTTCACAGCCAGAACTTCGTAAAATAAATAAGAACTGACTTGCAGCAGCTGCCATCCTATGTTGAGCTCCACTTCTTCCTGTTTTTCACAAACGGGTCACACAAGTCGCGTGCTGAACAGCAGCATCTTCCGAAAAAATAAAAAACTTGCAGAAAATGAACAGTAGTGCTCTTTTGTTAAAAGCACCAAAAAATGCCAAGTTTAACAAAACATGCCAAGAGTAGTGTGTGAGTGTGTGTGTGTGGGGGGAGGTAAGTAGAAGGGAATGGCTGTGTGTGTGGGGGGAGGGAGATAGAACAGCACAAAAAGGCAGGTACTATTTTACCTTATGAAAGTTTTCTTTTTCTAATCTTTCTATTTAGAAACTCATTTCCTCTAATCTTTTTATTTAATTAAAATTTACAGACAAGCCCATTTTCTAAGCGCAATAATACCCTCCAGGGTGGGCGGTATGGGCAATACCGGACCTTCCAGAGGCTATAAGGCCCTCCGCCTGCGGCGTTGGGCCTCATTACGCCCCTGGGCAGTCCGGTATAGCCCAATACCGCCCACCCTGTTGGCTATTATTGCTTACTTTATGCCCTCTATACACTATCTTATCGCTTTTCTCTTTTTGTGTTATCACCTCACTTTTCCTACTGTGCACTCCATAAGTCATTTCCAGTGTTGCATCTAAATTGAGACCCACTTCTTAAATCCTTCTATATTGTTTTCACAAAATGAGGCATATCTCAGGATCTGTCAGAGTAATGCACACCCATCATTTTTCCCTACCATTTTGATATCTGTGAACTGTTTTGATGTCTGTCCAGCAGATGACATTGCCTATGATCCCTTTACAGGTATTTTATGTCAATAATTGAAGTGTGAATGGAGATTCATCCTTTACTTGGGAAGGCCCTTTAAAAACCCATTCACACCAGAATTAAACAGAACTCAAAGCAAAGTGAACCATAAAACTTGCTCTTGGGTGTGAGGGTTGGTATTAATTTTTCTCTTCTAATTATCGTCCCTTTTAACACTTTTATTTTCCCGTTTCATTTTTTCTCTCTCTCTCTTTCTGCTGTACGTTTATCAGGCAAGCCTGCTATTTTTGGTCCACCTGCTGATAGTACTTCATATCCTTATTCTGGTCAAGTTTTACTCTCTTCCTGCCTATTTCACTGTTCTTATTTTAATGGATTTTGTCTAGCACTGCCTCAGATGCATTATTCATATCCATCCCCCTATCCATATCCATATCTATCTCCATATCCATCCCCCTATCCATATCCATATCCATCTCCATATCCATCCCCCTATCCATATCCATATCCATCTCCATATCCATCCCCCTATCCATATCCATATCCATCTCCATATCCATCCCCATCCATATCCATATCCATCTCCATATCCATCCCCTATCCATATCCATATCCATCTCCATATCCATCCCCCTATCCATATCCATATCCATCTCCATATCCATCCCCCATCCATATCCATATCCATCTCCATATCCATCCCCCTATCCATATCCATATCCATCTCCATTCCCACATTCCTTTCCAAGTCTCCCTTACTGTTACAATTCTGGCAATACGGGCAACATTTAGCTCCACCTTGAATTTGTATCTTGGTTGTAACGTTATTTTGTCTTTCATCTGCATGTAATTTGATTCCTCTTACTATTTTTTCTATCTCTTTACTTTCTTTCTTAGTTTTTTTTTTTTGTAATTTGATACATTTCCTCTTTTTTTCTTCTCCCAAGCATCAGCAGATGTGGGAATATCTTTTTTGATGCCACTTCAATCTGTTCTCCTTTGTCCTGCTGCTTTACAAGCTCTACCTTCTGTCTGACTTTTAAGTTTACCAAGTAATTCATTTGTTTTACTTATTTTCCTCTTAATTTCCGACAGACTTATCATAATAGGATTTCGGTTGATAAAGGATTCAACTGCTGCTGGAAGCTGTGACGTTTCACTATTTACAGTACTTGCTGGACCCGTTCTTGTTTTACTGTAAGTTTTGGTGTTATTCATGTCAGCCACTGAGTGCCACAATTGTAGTAAATCGGGTGGGGGGGGCATGGTTGTCTAGGCTAAAATGTTGAATATAGGGAGATATGAAATTCTCAAAATCATTTAGAAAGGATTTGTACAATCTGCCACTGTATCTCTAATCTGCTCATATCTGGTGCCTTCTGCCCTTTCCACCCCTAAAGGTACTTGCGCATCATTAGTGACTGATTTTCCCCTCTCTGGAGTTGTTACTATCTGTGCTGTTTACAGAGTTTCAGGGACGTAGGCCTTACTAGTCTCCTCTCCATTATCTCCTCCTCCTTTTTTTTTTTTACTCTTGTAAGGAATCAAATAGTATTTTCTTGAATTTACCTAGTCATTCACAATTATTTATTTTCATCTTTTCTTTTTACCTTAACATAAAAACATAGAAGCTGTCAACAGAAAAGGACCTCCTGGCCCACCTAGTCTGCCCTAAGGTCCCTACCTACTGTGTTACCATAAACACTAACTGATCTCTGACCTTCCATCCCAGCCCTGTTACTAAGGTTCCCCTGTGTCTATCCCATGCATGTTTGAAACCTGTTACTACAGTATTTCAGTACCCACCACATCTGCTTGGAGTCTGTTCCAGATGTCCACGACCCTTTCCGTAAAGAAGTATTTTCTCACATCCCCTCTAAGTCTCCCCCCTTGCAGTTTCATAACATGCCTTCTTGTCCTTGAGCATCTCTTTCTGTGCAAAATGCCACCTTCCTGTACCTTATTGATACCTTTGAAGTATTTGAATGTTTCTATCATGTCTCCCCTTTCCCTCCATTCCTCTAAAGAGTACATATTTAACTCTGAGTCTTTCCTTGTAGGGCTTCTGATGCTTTTTGGTTGCCTTTCTCTTTACTGCCTCCACCCAATCTATGTCTTTCCTGAGATGGGGCCTCCAGAACTGTACACAGTACTCCAGGTGGGGCCTCACCATTGATCTATACAGGGGTAACACTACTTCCCTCTTTCTGCTGGAGATACCCCCCATGCACCCCAGCATTCTACTAGCCTTTCCCACTGCCTTATTACACTGCTTTGCTACCTTCAGGTCATCAGATATGATGACCCTCAGATCCCTTTTCTGTTTTGTGGTTGTTAACACTCCCCCACCGTAAATGATACTTTGCCCTGAGGTTTCTATACCTCATGTGCATAATTTTGAATTTTTTGGCATTGAAGCCCAGTTGCCAAACCCTTGATGAATCTTTCAGCTTTTTCAGATCTTCCCTCATTTCCCCGGTGTGTTCACTCTGGAGAAAATTTTTGTGTCATCCATGAACAAGCATACCTTTCCTTCCAGCCCCACTGCAATGTCACTAATAAAGACATTGAAGAGAACTGGTTCCAGTACTGACCCCTTAGGCACCTCACTGGTTACCTTACCTTCTTCTGAGTGAACTCCATTCACCACCACCCTATGAGTTATGTTGCTTAGCCAACTTTGTACCCATTTTACCATCTTTGGACCCACTCCCATATCTTTGGACCCACTCCCAGGCTGCCCAGCTTACTTACCAGTCTTCTGTGTAGAATGGTGTTGAAAGCCTTACTGAAATCCAGGTAGGCCACATCCACTGCTCTTCCCTGATCCATCTCCCTGGTAACCCAGTTGAAGAACTCTATCAGGTTTGTTTGACAAGATCTAACCCCTGTGGACACATGCTTCCTCAGATCATGCAATCCACTGGTTTCAAGGTATTCCCCAATCCTTTTGTTTAGTAGGATTTCCATAACCTTGCCCACCACCAAAGTCAGGCTTATAGGTATGTTGTTTTCAGCCTCCTCCTTATTCCCATTTTGGTGTAGAAGGACCACATCTGCCCTCCTCCATTCCCCTGGAACTTCTCCCATATCCAGTGATAGACTGAATAGGGCCATCAGAGACTTCAGATAGTTCATCCTTTAGTTCCTTCAGTATCCTGGGGTGAACCCTGTCCAGCCCCATTGCCTAGTCTACTCTAAGTTTAGCTTGTTCCCTGAGGACACTCTTCTCTGTAAAAGGGCTAGTGTCCACCTCCTTTACCCTAATGCCCTTTTCCTCTATCTGTGGCCCATCACCTACCCCTTCTTTTGTGAATACTGAGCGAAAGTACTCATTCAATATGTCTGCTTTCTTCTGGTCCTCTTCCACTTGCCCCCTTCCCCTTTTAGATTTACTATCCCTGCCTTGCTTTTCTTCTTTTTGCTTAAGTGCCTACAGAATGTTTTATCCCCTTTTCAACTGACTTGGCAATGTTTTCCTCCATTCGTGCTTTTTCTCTCCTAACTGCCTTCTCTGCCTCCCTTTATTTTTCCTGATAACATTCCCTGTCTTCTTCCTTCTATGTTGACTTGTAACTTTTGAATGCCTCCTTATTTTCCTTTACTATCTCTGCTACTTCCTAGGAGAACCATAGTGGTCTCTTTTTCTCTTGCTCTTTTTAACCTGCCTGACACAGAGGTTAGTTGCCTTCTCAATTGCCTTCCTTATTTTTGCCCATTTTTCCTCTACCCTATCCATTTTCCCTATTCCTGCTAGGGCTTCCTTGAGGCACTCTCCACATTTTTTAATTTTCTGCAGTACCAGGTTCTCCTCTGAAGAGTCAATGAGTAATATAATTTGTAGCTCAACCTGTACTTCCTTTTTAGGACCCACATGTGATTGGTCTTTAATCAGGCCTATCCCAGTCATAATAAAATAATTAGTAATGGATTTATTTTTCCCTTGCACCCTCTTAGTCTTACCAACCTTATTACCCTTTTTTGTGTTTGATAGGTTGGCCTGTAACTTAGTAGAGATTATTTTAGTTGACATATTGTGTCAATGTTAAAGTCCACTTACAGAAAATATACAACTGACCCCAATATTAATAAGAATAATGTGATTTTAGCCACACAGATAAAAATAGTAGCTATGTCTTCTTGTTTATAGAAAAAATAATATAAATAATAAATGGTAAATAGAATGTTTCAGCATAAAATACATAAGATGTTCAATGGTGACAAGAGTGCCACTTAAATTTATCATTATACTAATCCTCCATGCCCCTCATATCGCTATAGTCACAGTAATAAAAACCTACAACTATAAACACCAGCTTTTAATTTCCCTTAGGATAGAACAAACATGGAGCATGCCTACTAAGGTGCTTTTGCACCCTTATTCAAATATTAAATATCACCTTAGACATAAAAAAATACACTAATATAGAAATAAATAAAAAGGTAGACAAGACTCTAGAAAATTCAGTGTACAACTAGAATATAAAAAGGTGCAATATTGTATATCACTTTAGTAACCTTATTCAAATTAGACAATATTTGTCCATTTATGTGGAGCTTTACAGTGTTCAAGGGAACCTTCTTCCTTTCTGTGTACCCTTTATTCAATTGAATGATTGTCACTGTAACTGTAGTGCTGTCTGTAGCTGTTTATAGCTGTTTGAATCTTTTTTGTACTATTTGATTTTTTGCAAAATAGAGGTCCATTAATAGATGTTCTATTGATTACAAGTAAGAAAAGCTTAATTATGAAGTTGGATGAAATAGAAGCCATGGGTGGCTTTCCTTGAGAAACAAAGTATTGTATTATAGATATACATATATTTTTTAATTGTTCCAGAAGATAATTGCTTGATGGCAATAAGTAATACATACTAGAATGTGATCGATTAAAGATGGCTTGTTACGAACTGACTGAGCTGCACAAAATGATGTGTACATCTTCCAAGCAATAGAATATGTAGCTGAGTATTAGGAGATAGTGAAGACCACATGAGGCTTCAGCTTGTTGATGGAAAAGGTCAGGATCTGATGAGATTTTCAGACCTAGGAACATGAAGCATTTTATGGTAAAGTTACAGAAGTGATAGCCAAGTCAGCTTCCACATGAAGCATGATGGAATGAGATGAGGATCTGCCTTGATTAATAATATTGACAGCAGCTTAATTATCTCAGAAGATTGAGACAGTTTGGAGCATCAAGTGATGGCCCCATGCTAAGGCCACAGCTATGATCAGGTAGACCTTGAACAAGGAATACTTTAGAACTACAAAGAAGAGGTGATATTTTGTAACTATTCCAAATACTGAAAAAAACAGAAATTACCACACAACATAACATTTACCCCTAGGGAAAGGTCAACTAACCTAAGATCTCATAACAAACAACTGTTAATTCTGAAGGTAAAACCAAAAAAAGGGGACAACTATTTCACAATCAGAGCCGTTAGATAATGGAACACTTCGGCACAAAGTCTAGTAGATATACAATCCTTTGAGATATTAAAGAGAGAACTTGATAAAAACATAGGGTTCCTTCTTGCATGATTTCCCAGGTTCAGGTCATATACAGTAGTTATCACAGAGTAATAGTGAGATAAAGTGCTGTGTCTGCCAGAAACAGCCTTGAAGCTTCAGTTTCTTGTCAATTCCAATTTTTAAAGAGGTAATTCAGAAGCCACCCTGGTTCAATAGAAAGAGACTTCATTCCTTAGCTGGACTAGTGTATTCTTCCTTTTCAGGTCCAGTGTGTCTTCAGAACAGAGTCCAGAGGAAGAGTTTCCTGGAGTTCCATAGTGATCCAGATATTATATGTCCAGTGTGTATTCAGTCCAGAGTTCAGTGGGAGAGATTTCTTGAGTTCCACAGTGGTCCAGACATCCTACACCTAGTGTGTTTCAATGCAAAGTCTGGAGGAACTGTTCCCTGGCATTCCAAAGTGATCCAGATGTCCCATATTCAGTGAATCTTTCATTCAGAGTCAAGAGCGATTGTTTCCTTAGATCCACAGTGATCTGTATATCCCACACCGAGTGACTTTCAATGCAAAGTCTAGAGGAACTGTTCCATAGAGCTCCAAAGTTATCCAGATATCCCATGTTCAGTGAGTGAGTCTTTAGTTAAGAGTCAAGAGTGATAGTTTCCTCTAGATCTACAGTGATCCAGACATCCCACTCCTAATGTGTTTCAGTACAAAATCTGGAGAATCCATTCCCTGGAGTTTCAAAGTGATCCAGATGTCCCATGATTAGTGAGTCTTTAGTTCAGAGTCAAGAGTGATCATTTCCTGTAGTTCTACATTGATGCAGACATCCCAGACCTAATGTGTTTCAATCCAAAGTCTGGGGAACTGTTTGCTGGAGTTAAAAAGTGATTCAGATGTCCCACATGCAGTGTGTCTTGTCCTTTTAAGCAGAAGTACTAGTTATCCAACAAATAATATCATCCTACCTTTTTAGCAGTGATGTATTCTAGATAGCTCAGATTCTTCATTGGGGTATTTTAAATTCAGTCAGCTATTTTTAAGACTGTGTTTAATCACTTCTTTTGCAATTTGAGTGGCTCTACAATAAAGATGGCAGCCCCAAGAAACTTTCAAAAATCTTATCCCAAGAGAGCACACACTAAATGTACTCACTGTATTTGTAATGAAAATATGTCAGGGTGTTGCCAGCACATGTTTCTGATAGCCAGCAACACAGCACCATCCTAGCTTACTTAAATCCCTGGCTGCTGACATGGCAAAAGACCAATACATTTTTAAAAACTTCAAAATCCTTTATCTTCCTTCAGGAATGAAATAAAGCAGAAAGAAAATGAGATATATTGATGTTTTGGTTTGTCCAACCTGTCCACCAAGTTATTTAAATTATTGTTAACTAGTACTGCTGCTTTAAGTGAATTTTCCTGTAAGAAAGAGTGGCTCAGAGTCCTGGGATCCAGTCATTAATACTGAGGCAGAATCCTGCTAAACATAGGATGCTTTGTGATCCTGTTTTATTGCCTCAACAGCCTGGGCTGAACTGAAGACTTATATCAGCAGCTCAACTTATTTTCCTTGTATGACTACAAAGTGCATCCAGTAGACCACATCTCATTCATTTGCAGCTTTGATGAACTCACTCAGGTTTTGACATTGACAGATGGCATGCACTAACTCTAATTAACTGGCAGTTATTTAACAGTAAAGTAATAAATCTTAGCTTTTTTTTATTCTGTTGGTAAGCGCATAAGGCCCACTAGTCACAAGTGCCTGTTCTCAGGGGCAACCTGGGATCTCTGCAGGGGTTAAGCGACTTGCTCAGTCATACAGAATGCAAGTGGAGGTTGTGGGAATCAAACATGGGACTCAAACACATGTCTCCTGGATGTACCAAGTTCATTCATAGCACGTTACTCTAACCTCTAGGCCATACTACCAGCCATGTTAAGCACAGTCATAGAATTATTAAAGAGTACAATGATAAGCCTTAGTGTTCTAAGCAAAGTTGTAGAGCTATTTTGCAGTCAAGTGGTAAGTCTTAGAGTGCTAAGCAAAGTCATAGAGTTATCTGAGAGAAAAGTGATAAGTCTTAGAGTGCAAAGAAACATCATAGAGGAATTTAAGAATAACATGGTCATTTTAATATGGTAGAGTTAAAACCACTAATCAGCTAGTGTAGAATATAATAAAAAGCTATTTAACTTAAAGTTTGCTGTGTTACATTAACAGTGGACTGCAAAGTTTGGTGTGTTTATCCTCATTCTTTTTCAAACTTAGCAGTTGCATTCAATCTTGTAAATCTGGTAAACGTTTCACTGTCTGTCCTTTCTATATGTTGAAGGTAAGAGGCACATCTTGCTTAGTTTTCGATGAAAGACACTTTTCAGAATAATTTAAATGCCAGTGTGCACATGCAATATATGGAAATTAATGCGGGGTGTAAAAAGGCATCAGCATTCCTGTATTTGCTGCTCTGACATTCTACTGAGGCTGGTAATCTATATCTGTGGAGACATTTCAAGGAAATTAACAGTCAACCTTATAGTGAAAACGCTGCCATATTACAGTCACAGTCTTTTATTTGAATGCTAATTTAACTCATATGCTGCACAAACAGTTGGTATAATTCTTCATTATGCTGCTACATACATTGTCAGATCACTTTATGTACAATGTTTAAATTTCTATTATTTGGGCACCCAGAGTGATCATATTCTTAGATTTACATATTTTTTAAAATTAGCCTTAAGCACTTTGTGGGTTTTATCCTTTTGAAACATTTTAGTCTATTAAAACAAAGGGTTGTCTTGCATAGACTGAACATATTGTTATGGCAGTACTTTGTTGAAATGAAAGTCTGAAGGTTTAAAGCACATGGAAGTACACATTTGCAGTAGTTCTATGCCTTACCTAACCTGTAACCTCACCTTTCTCTTAATGTCAAATGGGCTGTTAGGCAGAAGTAGAGAAACAGGTAGTTTGGATGCGCAGGTAAGGTGGCAACCAGCTCACTATTCTTGTGTGAAACAGAACTTCCAGTGCCCAATCATTTTCTACTAAATTTCTGTACTCTTCTTTCAGTTTTAATTTAACAAAATGTTGAATATGATCTTGGAAGTTATTAGGGTTACAGAGTGGAAGGTTGTGGTGACAAAGGAAGCGGAATGGAGTGACCTGGTAAAATAAAGGCCATCAAGATTAAACTACAATACTATAGGGGATATGATAGAGACATACAAGTATCTTACAGGGAGGAACAGGTTGCAGGAATGCACTATTTTTAAGCGAAAAAGATGTTCCAGGACTAGAGGGCATGGGATGAAGTTGGAGGAAGGACGATTCAGAGGAAACGTGAGGAAGAATTTCTTCACAGAACGGGTGGTGGACAAGTGGAACACCCTGCCAGAGGAAGTGGTGGGGGCTGAAACAATCAAGGGATTTAAGAATGCATGGGATAGACATAAAGGAATTCTGGAGGTCAGGGGTAAGGGGCAACAGACTTCCTGGAAAACATAAACTGAACTTACAAACTTAAATGGGCAGACTGGGTGGGCCATAGGCCCTTATCTGCCGACACTGTCTATGTATCTATGTATGTATGTACCTTTTTATAATAGCTCATACTTCTCTATTCTAGCTCTTATGTTTTTCTACTCATTTCTTACAATTGACTCACTCTATTGCTGTTGTGTATATGCATGTTCTATGTGGTTATGTTTATTAACTATTGTGATGGACTGACTTATCATTTGATAAATGCACTATAGAAGTAACAATATGCTTATTTATGCCAAAATCGAGGGATGCTCACCCTGGCTGCACATACACCACAAAGTACCCCAGTGCTTTGGATTATTATCCGCACATGTTAGGCAGCAAAAAGTAGAATTACAACCTACTTTGAGTTTTTAAAGAAATACTGATTTTTATTTTTTCTCTCTCTTCTTGACCTGTTTAAGTATTTAATTGTTGACTTTGTTAATATTTAGCTTTAATCTTGTTTAATCAACATTGTTGTATTAAACCTAAATATAGTGTCCGGTTCTGAAGGGGCTAGAGGAATATCATTCTGTTGTTTTTTTTTTTTTTAATAAAACAAGATTTTATTTAGGGTCTAGGATGTCACATTATAGGATTGTATCCTGGAATGTTAATGGTGTGGGGTCCCCAGTTAAAAGGAAAAAAGTTCTTAATTCTTTAAACAGGAACAAAACTGATATTGCTCTTATTCAAGAGTCTCACTAGACTCAGGAAGAGGCACTTAAATTGCAAAGAACCTGGGTGGGTATTGTTGAGAGTGCATGTTTCTCCTCAAAGAAATGTGGAACTTCCATATTAATCAGAAAAGGAATAAATTTCAGTAAACATAAGCATTTTTCTGATCCCGAGGGGCAATATCAACTTCTTACAGGTTCATTGGATGGGCAAAATATAGCAATTTGTAATGTATATGCCCCTAACTCTGGGCAATGTGAGTTTTCATTTCTCTAACTATATCTCTTTGTGTATTCACTGATTATGAAATTATTATTGGTGGGGCTTTTAATGAGCTAATAGATCCTGTTCTAGACAGATCCTCCACTGCAGAATACAGCTGTCCACTAAGCCAAGGGATTCCTTTAGAAAACGATCAACTGATTTAGGACTCTCAGATTCATGGAGAATTGTCAATCCAACTACCAGAGATTATTCCTTCTATTCAAACAGACACTTGAAGTATAGTAGAATAGATTATATCTTAATACCTAATTCTAAAATAACAGATATTCTAGAGGCAAAAATAGATAATATAATAATATCTGATCATGCCATGATAAGTCTTGATTTGGTACTCAGGGATACTAGAGAAAAATCACATAGATGGAGGCTCAATGCTAGCCTCCTAAAGGACAAGGAATTCTTGACTTGGGTTATGAAACAAACATCTGAGTATTTTGAAATAAGCAACAATGTTGAGACATCATATTTATCCATTTGGGAAGTAAATAAAGCATATATTGGGGTAAAATCATTATTTATTCAGCAAACAAAAAAGGGAAAGAACTAGAATTCTTGTAGAAAAAGAAAAGGAGTTGACAAGCATTTATTTTTTATCCAAAAATTCTCTGACACCAAAGGGGCAGATCTTATGAAAAATGTCAGTACTTAGAGGGGAAATTAATACAATGCTTTCACAGAAAGCAGAATATGCACTTTTTAGAACAAAGCAAAAATACTTGGAAGCTGGGGGGAAGCAGGAAGACTCCTTGCCCTAAGGCTGAGATGACTTCAACAATAAACCGTTATAACAGGCATTCAAAATACATATGGGAGGACACTTACTAAAAATAAAGAAATAAATAATGAATTCTATGAATACTTTCAAAATATTTATTCAGATAAAGGAAACTATCCACATGATGATCTGGATACATTTTTTACAAATATTAAACTTCCAACTCTGTCACAGCAGGAGAAGGAAGCTCTGGGTAAAAGCATCTTCCCTGAAGAAATATGTCTAGCTATACAATACCTGTCTACAGGCAAAACACCTGTTCCTGATGGATTTGCTGAGGAGTATTATAAAAAAACGAGTACCCTCAACACTGCCTCATTTGCATTTAACCCTACTGGAAGTGTGGGAAAATAAATCACTTCCACCTTCTATGAGGCAGGCCTTTATAACTTTGATACCCAAAAAACAAGGGCAATTTGAACTACTCCAACTACAGACCAATTTCTTTAATGAACACCGATTATAAGATACTTGCCAAAGTTTTAGCCAAACGTATACAGAATGTTATAACTAAACTAGTAGGTCAAGAACAGGTGGGATTTGTTAAGGAAAAAATCAGGGGCTGATGGTATTCATAGGTTACTTAATTTATTTTGGTCAGCAAATAAGGATAAAATCCCTTATGCCATTTTATCGCTTGATATATTTAAAGCATTTGATTCAGTTAATTGGACCTTTATGTCTAGGGCCTTAAGGGAATTTGGTTGTGGATCATTTTTTTCTGAGTGGGTAGCTATGCTCTATGACAAACCCGAGACACAAGTGCTGACTAATGGTATGTTATCTCCTTAAATTGTATTATCTTGTGGGACTAGGCAAGGGTGTCCGTTATCCCCCTACCATTTTATTTTAGCATTTGAACACCTAATACAGACAATTAATAACCATAATGGGATCAAAAGCATAACATTTTGGGGGGGGAAAGAACATAAAACCTTTGCCTTTGCAATGACCTCCTGCTTTCACTTGGAAACCCAATACATTCATATCAGTGTTTGTAGGCACCTCTTACAGCTTTTGAAAACATCTCAGGACTTAAATTAAATTGGGAGAAAACACAGGTGCTACATAATGGCTTGACACCCAAAACAAAGAGTCATTTGGAAAACACTGTTGATAAAAATGGGTTCAAATCATACTTAGGACTGCAGATCCCCACCAACTTAAAATAACTTAAAAATCTTAACTATTACCCCCTTATAAAAGATATAGAACTACATTTATCTAGGTGGAGGGAACTTAATTTAACACTGTAGGGGAAAATAAACACAATAAAAATGAATATTGCTCCCACACTTTTTTATCTATTCCAAAATTTACTGATTTTGGTGGGGAGAGCAATCTTTAAATGGCTTGATAATATTATAAGGATTTTTTTATGGCAAGGGAAACCACCCAGACTGAGTATTTCTAAATTAGGAGCACCATATGCTGCTGGAGGTTTTGCTTTGCCTTGGTGGGAAAGGTATCAGTTAGCCTTCATTTTTAAACATGCTTTAAAACATTTTGAAAATCCACATGTGAATAAAAGTGGAGAACCTCAGCCTTTATTGCTAACTATGGAAAGAAGCACTCTGACACCAAACTCTCTCTTTGATTTTTTTATTTATACCACAAAAACATAGTTTTTCAGACAATCCCTGTATCCTTGGTTCTGTGCTAATGATTAGGCAAATTAGTGTTAGTGAATTAGGAAATAGTATAATAAATCCCAAAGGGATCCCCTTAGATTTAATGCCATTATGGGATAATACTAAATTACTCAGAGGGAAAAGAGGTTACTCATATGTAGAGTGGTCCAGATGTGGCAATAACAGACTAGCTCATTTAGTAGACACAAAGATCAGAATGTTATACTCATTTCAAGGACTTATGGAAAAATTTAAAATCCAGAGATATCAATTTCATTATTATTTGCAGTTAAGAAAAACCCTTTATAGATATAATATACTGAATAAGGACTTCTATCTGCTAATATCTGAAGATTGGGATCAATTGATATGCACTTCTTTACTAAAAAAGGGGGCAGGAATCATATATAAAATACTGATTGTAGTTTAACCTCTCCATTAAGGCCAAAAGGAAATAGGAAGAAGAACTGGGTCTCAATATTTCTGATAAGGAATGTGATGTGGCATGGGAAATAGCCAACAAGAATGGCAAGGAACTTCAAGGTAGGTTAATTCAATTTAAAATTCTGCATGAATATTACTGCAGTCCAGACATATTGCGTGCTATGGGATACTTGAGTAGCTCTGACTATTGGAGATGTCAACATCCTGATGCAGGGCTTGTTCATATGATATGGGACTGTCCAGTACTTGTAGACATATGGAAAGACATCCAGTCCATTTGTATCAAGGTAACAAAGCAAACCATTCCTTTATCTCCACTAATTTTTATTTTAGGAATAATCCCAGAATCCTTGGACTTTAGATAGATTTCAAGAAACTTGGGGTTTTTATGCGGCCCTTAGTATTAAGTGTTTAATACTGCAGAAATGGTCTAGTACCCTTTCCCCTTCTATTAGTGAATGGTATAGTCAGAAGGTATACTTGTATAACAATGAAAGAATATGCTACTCTCTTGTGGACAGATTAGACATTTTTTATAAAATGTAGTCACCTTTCTGGAACCTGAGTTAGAAGACTATATGTCTGATATTTGCAGAAAGCTAGTTAAAATATTCAAACCCTTTTTATAGTATTTGATGGCTATTACTGGGATGTTTGATGGTTTCTGGATATCCTCATTGACACTTAATTGGTAATGAAATTACTTACCTTTTTGAACTTTTTAAGTAAATTATATGATCGGATGTAGTTTTTATCTCCAATAAGAATTTGTTTATCCTATGTTATTACTCTGAATGTTCATATTTGTAGAATGTTTTATAAACTTGTTTAAAATCAATAAAAAATAGTATGGAGAAAAAAAAAGTCTCCACAGCATTGTACATATACACCTAGGGATCCAGGTGTGATTTCCACTACTGACAGTAACTCACTATTTGTCCTTGAGCTAATCACTTAAAGACCAATGATAATGATTAAATATGTACCATTGTAAATCATTTCCTTTTTAGGTTTGTTTAACTAATACCGTCTTTACTATGTCACCCAAGGAAAAAAAATAACATTGGGTTTGTTGTGTTATATTAACTATGGCCTGCAAAGTTTGGTGTGCTTATCCAGATCTTGTGTTGCCTTTGGTCAGTCATCAAATATTCATGTCTTCATCTGAGGTTTGACCCCTGCCTCTCTTTCCAATGAACCTGACAGTGGCAAACCACAACATCTCATGAATCATTTTAACACCTGAACAACTCACTTTCTTCTGTGCACTATACTATTCCCTGCATTAGTTTACTGTATGATGGCGGGGGACAATGTGAACAACATGCAATCCTATATATACAGTACTAATGAAGTGATTCAGATTCACTGCAGATACTGAAAGTAGTACACATCAGTTCCGCTTTCACATGTTTCTCCTGAATGCATTACATCTTGCATAGCTTCACTGTGCAACTGTCAAAAGTAATCTTTAACTTGTGGATATGCCAGTAGGTGGCACTGTTAAGGTGAAAGTTGTTTTACATGGAGCTGCAGGGTTGCTTTTTAGATTGTGCATACTAGTTTCTTAATCTCCAACTCACTATATTACAAAGCCATGCTGTTTATTTCAGAATTCAGAAAAGAAGGTTTGACACTGGTAGAGCAGGAATCAACAGACTACTGTGTGACATGTAGGAAAGAGCTGGTTTAATTTAACATAGAAACATAGACTTTGACGGCTGATAAGGACCACTAGGCCCACCCTGTCTGCCCATTTCGCCACCTATCAGATAAGCTGCAGATTCTAGTTTTACCATCTGCCTACATTTTCCTACCTCCCACAAGAATTGCTTTAAGTCTGTCCCATTCATTCTTAATTTGCTGCACCAGAGAGAGGAAGTGTGCAGGCAGATTTCTGAAACAGATCACAGGAGTTGGCAGGCCTTTCTTTTTTGTAGAGGGCAAACATGGAGAGTAGTGAAGCTGAAGAGATACAAGATGTGAGCTGAAGCTGCTAGACTGGGAAGGATGGTCTTTGTCATGTTGAAAGGCAATGTGCATGCAACAGGAAATGAAGTTTAAATAGGTATGTGGGATGAAGCAAGATTTGTGATGAAATCACTTATGCAGCTTGTTAAATATTCATGTGGGAGAGGGGGTGAGGGAGAAGTTATTTAATATTTAGGTATGATTTAATAGTGACAACAGTGGACAACTGGCCAGGAGTTGGGTCAGTTGTTTTGTTGGGGTTGATTTCAAGAAGTTGGGGATGGGATATTGCTGAGGCTGTCTGAAAGATTTTCAGAGTAGTGCCAAGACAGCTATCTTACCTGTGTTGATTCCAGGTAAGTGAAAGACCTGTCAGCAGGGCCTACTTACACACAGTGGCTAGGTGCTGGGTTATGGCCATAGATGAAAGTAGATTTCAGTCAATCAGATCCTAGAATGTTATTTCCCTTTTGCATAATACATACCAAACCATGTACAAAAAAGCTGAGATGTCATTAAGGAATTCTGAAAACATTATAAATCATTAGAGGGAAATTTTAGTGATTTACGATGTAATCAGATTCCTGAGTTGGAATCACATGCACTGTTATGCAGAGAATACTGGATGACAACTATGGTCAATCAGTGTCTTCTGCCACAGTAGAGTTCTGATTCCCTCTGACCTCAAGAGTGAAGCTTGAGAGGTTCATGGGACTCGTAACTCTGAGGTGACACAACACACTGGTTGTGCATAAAGTTGTATATCCTGTACTTCTTATAGTGTATAGTAAAGAAACTGCAAACTGCAATGCCATTAAGTCACTGAACTCTCTATCCTCCCATCATGGTTACCTCACTCACTGTCCATTGTGTGAAATGTGCATGAGGTGGTTCTTTCCCTTTTAAAACAAAGCTGACTCATGCAGTCTCTAGAGGTTTCAGAATGCTGTTGTATCACAGACAGGTACAATCATGTTCCATGACCTTTGAACTGTGGAGCAATAGCATTTTGATGTGATGGAATTCCATACAAGCATTTCTCAATGCTGAATGTTTGCTTGCTGGCATTAGCATTGAAAGTGCAGGAGTTAGACAGATGCAGAATAGGAATGGCAGTGAAGTATTGAACTGACGCCAACCCGACCCCACCCTGCAGAGATGGACAGGCATTGGGGTGTGCCTTTGGGTTGTCTCCCATAATGCTCCTGCCATTTCACCTCACCCTACTCTGCAGACACCGACAAGTGTGGAAGTGTGCCTTGGGGTGTTTGGGCTTTACACTCACCCCATTCCTAAGAAAATACACTGAAATGGGTGTAGTATAAGAGAATGTGGTGAACTTTGAGGCCGAAGAGTCTAAGGCACACCTCCATGCCTGTCACTGATTGCAGGGTGGGGGTGGAGGTGGAATGGCATGAGCATTACTGTCGACAATCCCAAGTCACACCCCTGATGCCTATCAGTCTCTACAAGGTATGGCATTATGGTTGGATACCCTAATGCCCTGGGCATTTCTTGGTATTTTCACTCCAAGTTTTCAACATGGGCTTTTTATGACCACAGTGCATGAACAGAGACACTATCAGTTTATGAGCTGAAAGGCAATTTTGCATGGCAACTGCGCAAATTTGGTGCCAGAGGTGTGAAAACACCTTTGAAAAAGGATGTGAAAAATGACAGCTGTACTCTTCATGAGGAGGTGTAAAAAATGGTAATGCTGAAAATCTGGAGTGAAAATATAACAAAAAATTGGTAAAGTTACGAGCGTGCTTAGAAACTGCACAATGCACACCTGTAATTAAATTATTAAGGGGATTTTGTACACCAGATTTTCAACATAGGCATTTTGGGACCTGTGCTCATGAACAGTGACACTGTGATTTTTTTAATCTATCCCAAACATTGATTTCCCACAGCAACCATGTTATTCTGCGCTGGAAGCGTGAAAACACATTTTGGCCAGGATGTGAAAAATGACAGCTGTACTGTTCAGAAAGAGGTGTGGAAAAATGGCAATGTTGAAAATCTAGAGTGAAAATATTACAAATTCATGAAGTTACGAGGGTGCATGGAAACTGCGCAATGCAAGCTCGTAACAGAGTCATGTTAGGGAATTTTGTCACCAAATGTTCAACATAGGCATGTTAGGACCTTTGCTTATGAACAGTGTCACTGTGATTTTCTTAATCTGTCCCAAACACTGATTTCCCGTGGTGACTGTGCTATTCTCTGCCGGAAGTGTGAAAACACATTTTGGCCAGGATGTCAAAAATGACAGCTGTACTGTTCACAAGGAGGTGTGAAAAAATGCCAATGTTGAAAATCTGGAGTGAAAATATTACAAGTTTGTGAAGTTACAAGTGTGAGTGGAAACTGCACAATGCACGCTCATAACACTATCATTGTTTGGAATTTATTCAGCAAATTTGCAACATAGGCTTTTTGAGAGCCCACCTCATGAACAGTGACACTGTTGTTTCGTTAATCAGTCCCAAAAGGTGATTCTGCACAATGACCGCAAAATCACTTTTCAGGACCAAATAACACTGCGACAGTGACTTAATTCATGAGGAGGGGTCCCAAGAACCCCATGTTGAAAATTTGGTGCCAAAAGTCAAACAAATGGCCAAGATATCTACATAAGTTGAAAAAAAACTGTTTGTGCCATTATACAGCTTACCGGCATTTCTTCAGTTTGTGGTTGGCTTTGAAGAGTGCAGACGTAGTCCCAGTCCACAGAAGATCGTTGTGCCAGGCTTCGGAGGTAAGTATGGGGTGAGGGGGGTGTGAGGAGGAGGGGTACGCAGAGGAGGGCTTGGATTGGGGTGGGGGCAAGAGACTCAATGAGGGACAGTTTTCTTTTTTTACAGTTTTTTTTTTGTTGTTTTAAGAAAGATAATGTGGGACTTTTGGCACACTGGGATAGGCTCCCAGAGTGCCACCTGGAAGTTTACTTGGGGGGAGTGGAGCTGATGGGGATTGGTCACTTCTGTCAGCCATACAGTGTGCAGGGGAGCACATGAGCATGCTAGGGTGGGCTCCCAGTGTGCTACCTGGGTGCCTGTTGGGGGGCTGGAGGCATAGCTGATTGGGATTGGGCACCCCCATTGGCCAAACAGTGTGCTTGGGGGGAGAGTGCATCAGCCGAGGGGGATTGGGCACCTCTCAGCACACAACAAATGGGAGGAGGGGTGCATCATGCTGATGGGGATTGGGCTACCCCGTTGGAAAATGAACTTGGGAGAAGGCATGCCAACAGGAGGATTGGGCAGCCCCGTCAGCTTCACCAGGGACTGTGAGAGGCTGTGGTTCTCCATCGGCTTCCTGGGGACTGTGAGAGGCTGATGAAGATGCTGTCACCTTGTTTATTGAAAGGGAACACTAGACAATTCAGCTATAATTAGCTGTTGCAGTCAGAGACCATCCCTCAAACACAACTGATTGTTCAGTGGCGAGGTGCTCCCTGATTGCAGTGGTCAATTTCTTTGAGCATTGTGGCACGCTCATTAACTGCTGTCATTGACAGCATGCTCCTCTATTGGCACAGCAGAGACCAGCCCCAAAACGGACTACTGCCATTGCCACAATGCTGCCATGTCTCCACAACCCGCTAGTGAAGGAAGCTGGCACAATGTGTTTCTTGCACCTGCACACAAGCAAACACAATAAAACAACGGTCTACTATACACTGTATCTGACTTTGCATGCACTGTTATTTTGAAAGTATTTGTTGTCCAGTTTACTGTGATACACCCCTACATCTAAAATTAAGAATTCATAACAACCCACCCAAATTACCCACCCACTGCCCTGAATAAGCTAGATAAGTTATTGATTTTTTTAAAACAAATTTGATGCTGAGTGATGACTCTTTACCAATTCATTGTTTCTGCATGACTAAGCATTGCCACATTATGCTGCAGCTCAAATGGTTGTAAACGATGAAATGATAAGGACTCATCAATCAGCACTGAAAATGTTTAAAAAGTGATAAAAAATGAAATAGTTTTGTCTGTACTATTTGGGGCAGTAAGTGAATGGGATACTGAGCAGCTTTCTGTTGGATGTTTTTGTTTAAATTTACAAAAAAAAATCAGATTTGTTCGTGTTTAGGGGAACTGAGATATTGGTGTTGGAACACATAAATTATCTGGGAAGTAGATGGGTTCTTTTTGTTGAGCAGCTGGGTGTGATGTGTTTTTGTTTTAACTGTACGGAAAACAAGCATTTTTCAATGCCAAATGTTCACTGTTGACATTGCTGTTGTACATGCCTCCCATATTGTTGTGTATATTCTTCTGCCTTGCATTTTAATGCACCACTATCAACATAAATTTCTTATGTTCTTCCAATACTGGTTCACTTCTTTAGAAAAACAAGCATTTGTCAATGCTGAATGTTTGCTTGCTGGCATTGGCATTGGCAGTGCAGGAGTTAGAGAGATACATAATAGTAATGGCAGTGAAGTACTGAAGTAACGCCAACCCCCACCCCCACCCTGCAGAGACTGACAGGCATTGGGGGTGTGCCTTTGTATCATCATCCATAACACTCATGCCATTCCACCTTACCCCACCCTGCAGACACCGACAGGTGTCATAGTGTACCTTGAGGTCTTCAGTGCTTATGCTCACCACATTCCATAAGGAAATAAACTGAGATGGGTGCAGTATAGGAGAATGGGGTGAATGTTAGGGCTAAAGACCCCAAGGCACACCTCGATGCCTGTCAGTGGTTGTCCGGTGGGGGTGGAGGTGGGATGGGGTGAGTATTATGGCTGACGACCCCAAGTCACACCACCAATACCTATCAGTCGGTACAGGGTGGGCTTTACAGTTGGAAACCCTAATGTCCTGGGTATTTGTTGGCATTTTGGCTTCAAATTTTCAACATGGGCTTTTTGGGATTCCGCCTCATGAACAGTGGCAGTATAATTTCGTTA
Source organism: Neoceratodus forsteri (assembly GCA_016271365.2). Taxonomy (NCBI): domain Eukaryota; kingdom Metazoa; phylum Chordata; order Ceratodontiformes; family Ceratodontidae; genus Neoceratodus; species Neoceratodus forsteri. The sequence continues at coordinate 77,654,809 of JADMNL010000029.1, read as the reverse complement.
CTCAACCCCAAAAGGTAATTTTGCACAGCGAGTGTACCATTCGGCACCTCAGGTGCAAAATCACATTTTGGGCAGGATGTGAAAAATGACAGCTGTACTTTTCATGAGGAGGTGTGAAGAAATGGTAATATTGAAAATCTGGAGTGAAAATATGAAAAAGTGGCGAAGTTACAAGTGTGCATATAAACTGTGCAATGCATGCTCATAACACAGTCATTTTTGGGAGTGTTTTCACCAGATTTTCAACATGGCCTTTTTGGGACCTCCCCTCATGAACAGTGGCACAGGGATTTTGTTGGTCTGTCCCAAAACTTGATTTTGCACAGTGACTGTGCCATTCTGCACCACAGGTACAAAAACACATTTCAGGAAGGATGCAAATAATGACAGCTGTACTGTTCATAAGGGGGTGTGAAAAAATGGCAATGTTGGAAATTTGGAGTGAAAATATTACAAACTGATGAAGTTAAGAGCATGAGTAGAAACTGCACAATGGACACACTTATAACAGTCATTTTTTGGAGTTTTTGTTACCAAATTTGCAACAAGGGCTTTTTGGAACCCCACCTCATGAATAGTGACACTGTCATTTTGTTAATTAGTCCTAAAAGGTAATGCCTTGCAATGACCACAAAATCACATTTTGAGACACAGAAATGAAATGACATTGGCAGTGTTCATGAGGTGGGGTCCCAAGAACCCCATGCTGAAAATGTGGGACCAAAACTCCAAAAATTGGCTGAGATACCAACCTAAGTTAACCCTCCCCCCATTGACTGGCATTATAGGCTTACCATAATTTCTTCAGTTCCCGGTTGGTTTTTGAAGAGTGCAGACATGTTCCCAGTCCACAGGAGATCACTGGTCCTGACCTCTGAAGGTAAGTATGGGCGAGGGTGGGTGCGGGGAGGTGGGATGTGCAGAGGGAGGGTGCAGGTTGGGGGAGAGGGGCCAGCGGGAATGATGAGGGACCGTTTCCTTTTTTTCAGGTTTAAAAAAAAAGGCCTCATTGGACTGTTTTCTTTTTTACAAGGGAAATATTAATAAAATGGATTTTGGCACACTGGGGTGGGTTCCCAGTGTGTCATAGTACTGGGGGCAGACCAATGCCGACCTGGGGATAGGGCACCCCAAGGTCGGGTGAGAACATAGGGGCATGCGGGGGCAGTGCATCTGATACCAGGAGTGGGCATCCCGGTGTCAGAAGCATCAAATATGTACTTTTTTAGCACACTGGGGTGGGATCCCAGTGTGCCACATTAATGGGGGAGGGGAGATGCATGCTGACACGGGAAATGAGCACCCAAATATTAGCTGGGGGGATCCACTAGCATGATCGTGCTTAAGTTGAAATGCCTTCAGATGTTGTAGACTCCCAGCCAGTACGGAGCTTAGGCTGTGGCCTACTCCGCACAGGTGGGAGAAAAGGAGTCAGAGGGAAGTGGAGGAGCAAGGGAGGAAAGCACCTCCTCCCACCTTCCAGAATCGCTGCTCCGGCGGCACTATTGTAAATTTATTTATGTCCTGCAGTGCTTAAGGTGTCAGCCAGGGGTGCAAGGGACTGGAGAGGTAAGGGACTGGTGGGGTGGTGGTGGGGGGCATAGACGTCAGCCAGGCTCATCGGGATGCAAACAGCTGTTTGCTGGGCGGTGACCTGCAGATGAAAGGAAAAAGCCACCATATGACTGGTGCGGCTTTTTCTTTTCAAGTGTAGGCCACTTCAGGGAAAACAGCATCACAATCTGCCTGGCTGATGATTGGTGTGATACTGTTATGCCCCTTGCAGAGCACTCTCCAATGGACAGACAGTGTCACACCCTTCAAAAGTCATTCATCACAAGAAGTTCAACGCGCATGCTCAAACTTAAAAATGGTAGATTTCTATAGATAATGTAACCCTTGATTTGGATTGTAATATGATCAGTATGGCACAAGAAAGATAGCACACTATCATTCTAACATCACAACACTGGCACAGCAACATCTGAGAGTAGTCAGAATGCCATATAAAACACACACAGTACAGTAATGGAATAGATACAGTACACCAAGCAGCCTCTTCACATTTATCAGTGTAGCTGTGCTTTGAACACTTACAGTATAATGATGCAATCAAGAAGAACATGGGCATCTGAACTGGTTTCATAGGTCAGAGAAAGAGTGAGATAATGAGGGAGAGAGAGACAGACAGAGAGAGAATGGAGTTTGCCTGTTAAAAGGTTGTCCTGATGGCACCTCAGAATGCCCCCCTTCCCCCCTTTGGGTTGTACAAGAAAGATAAGGAGGGAGAAGAAAAGGGAGAGGAGGAAAAGGGGAGGGATGAGGAAGAGATGGGCAGTGTTAAGGGTGGTGCCAGAAAATGGTGAGTTACTGGGTGACACCCCAGATGGAGAGGGGTGGAACAAGGGAGGCAAGGCAGGGGATAGGACAGAGGCAAGAGGGAAGGGACAGAAGCAACCCCCTTTTAAGGGACTGCACAGGTAGTTTAGGCCTCTTTTTGTGGCTACTTTAGTTTTTTACAGAAAGCAGCACATCGGATTGGCGAGTGAACGTAGGACTCTCAATAGTCAAAATAACTTGGTTAGCAAATCAGAAAAAGGTGCTGTCTTTGAGTGCTTTCGCACGACCATCGAATGGGTTTTTCCTTTCCATGTTACTCAAAACAGGCACAGTTTTAGTGTGAGCACAGTTTTCAAACACAACGCTGAAACCAGAATCGTGGTGACTTACAAAAGAGACCAGGTAAGCAACGAGAGGCTATACACGTGTTATGGCCACACATTGTTGTGTGACACAGACAGTAACAAGTTGTTTTCATTTGGGGCGAGTAGGCCCGATGATGAAGCCAAAAAAAAAAAAAAGAAGAAGAAATGGTCTGGGTTTGACACCACAGAAGTACAGGTCTGTTTGAAGCTTGGCTGAGTTAGGCTGGGTCAGTAAGATCAAGGGGAGGGGGGGGCAGCCTCACCTCTGCAAAGAAAAGATCAAGTAAGTGGAAAGAACAAGGCGAAGGGCCAAGAGAGTCAGCACTCACAGTCGGGGAAGGAAAGAAAAGTTTTTATGTTGCATTTCAAGGGGAGTTCAGGCAAGAAGCTTGGCTTGGAGATTTGGGCCTTGGTGAATACACGAAGGATGGCATCTGACATCACCGCCACGTGGGTGGGATATACAGGCCAGATCCAGATCTTGCAAGCACTGGAGCAGCTCGATGAGAATGGACAGGCAAAAGGACGGGGTGTTTGGTTAATTTTGGAGCAATTTGGAGGTTTGTAGTGGTTAAGTGATGATAACTATGATCTGCAGCTTATCCATTAGGTAGGGAAATGGACAGACTGGGTGGGCCAAGCAGTCCTTATCTGCCGTCAAATTCTATGTTTCTATGCTTACGTAGGAAGGAGTTGGGACAGAAACAAAGGGAGAGTGAATGCTGGTGCACTGGTGCACAGCAGATGAGCATTTAGTGGAATTTTGAGAAGGCCGACAGGCCCAGGCACAGACCACACGGCGGATGGCATCTGACATCATTGCCACGTGGTGGGGGAAACAGGCCACATCCAGGAATTTTGCCTGCATGACACTACATAGGTGGGGTTCATTGAGAAAGGAAGGACACTGGCATGGTACAGCATGCCATAGGGTGGTATGTTTTTGGTTTTATGCCAAGTTGTTTACTTGTTTAAAAAAAATCGTGAATATGTTTTCATATGAAGGACAAGGTGTGCAGGTTGCTTGCGATGTTCTACCAAGTGCTTGAGTGGCTGTATGCACGTTCCTCGCAGTGGAACATTTTTCTTATCAGTAATGGAGGGGTTTGCTCTGGTAGTAGAAGGGATAGGAGGTTAGTCGCAGATAGCCCTCAATCAGAAGTGAAGGCATCAGAGGAGGGAGAGGACCGGGAGAACATTAGGTTCAGGTCACCTGGAGGAAGCTGCAATAAAGGCATAGTCAGGAGCTTTGGGGCATTAATTCCTCTTGTTGTGGCACTGTTAGGGCATAAAAGCAATGAGGGGATATAACAGTGCCCAGGCATGGGTAGGTACAACTATTTCCTTCTTGAGTTGGTAATACGGTACTAAAAAGGTTTTGGCAAGTGCTGGGCATGAAGGGCAAAGATTCTGTGGCGTGAGCAGGATGGGGGGAGAGATCATTTGAGAGGGATTAGGCAAGCATAAGGGAAAGGACTGGTATGACCAATGCGCTCTACAGCAAGGGAGTGTATTGACATCCTGATGCAGAGCAGGAGCGACAAAGGTTGTTTAAAAAAAAAAAGGAGGAGGAATGGGGAAAGACAATGTTATGCAGAGAAGGTCACAACACTGCCAACAATAATGTTTTCCTTCTTTCTCAGTTCTCTCGAATTTCTCTAGGGAAGATGGGGACATGGCACCAAGGAAGGGCAAGCCCACCAGAGAGGACATCTACAGTGCCATACTGGAACTGGCAGACAGAGCAAGCAAAGTATGGGAGTTAATGGAAGGGATGGAGCCAGGGAAGTCAGGGGAGAAGAGGAAGGCAGATAATCAGCTCTTTAGGAGCAGGGAGTTTGGGCCAACTAGGAAAAAGCCTTGTCAGATATCAAAGGAAGGAAAAGTACACTAGGAAGCACAGAACGACCCACAGAGGAGATGGGGTGGGAAAAGGGACATGGGAAATTGGTTCCCATGCGGATCAGGGAACATGTTCCCATGGCCACAAAAGAAAAGATATGGAAAGGGGAGTATGTGGACATTTTTGCTTTGGTTAGTAGGGAAATGGTGACAAAATATGATGAGAAAGAGAGCATAGGGAAGAGTGAGATGGCTGCAGCAGTGGTATTGCTGGGAAGGAAGGAGAAGGATAAGTTTATGAAGGGGAAGATGTGGGATTCTTGGTTTGTGAGTTTTGCCACATACTCAGCGATAGTTATGGAGAAAAAAAACAGAACTAGGGATACTCCTTATCACTTATTCATTGATCATTTGGACAGCAAAATCAAGGGGGGCGGTGTTTGGGTGGCTCTATTATGACAAATTTTTTAGGCAAAGGATGGCAACATATGGAGATGTTAGATGGGACATGAAGCAGCTGGATCTGTGGACAGATTATGTCATGGATCAGGCCATGCCAGAAGGACAAGGTAGTAGAAAAACAACCCTAGTACAAAATGTTGCTAGGGTTATAATAGGGCATACTGTTCCTGGCTGCAGTGCAGATTCTGGCATGCATGCTCAAAATGTGGTGGGGGCCACCCAGCTTCCAGGTGTCGTATGACGTGGAACCAAAAAGGGCAGACCGGGGGAACTGAAGTTGTAGCCAACCAGCCCTTTCAGGGAAGGGGTCAGGGGTATAGGAGCAGACATGGGGCAGGGGGCCCAGAGGGAGAGGTTTCAGTGGCAGAGGGGGACAGAGCTAATGACTGCATCACCAAGGATGACAAGGGGCCAGAATGGACAAAAGGGGCAGGGGTTGTGGCCCAGGAGTACAGGATGATGGGGGGAACCAACTGGTGCAGGGCACCAGTAAGTGTCTTTCCCTGGGCAAGAACCCCCATCAACATAAAAGCACTAGAGAACCACCTGAGGGATTACCTGGATGGGGTGGCAGCAGAGTGACTCATAAATGGTTTTAGGACAGGTTTTAGTTTGAAATTTCAAGGCCCAAGAGAAAGTAAGGAAGCTAAGAACTTGGGCTCGGTAAAAGGTAAGGAGCAGATTTTAAGGTCAAAAATTCTAAAGGAAAAAAGGGCAAGGAGGGTAGAGGGACCTTTCCAGGACCCGTCATTACCAGGTTTGCAAGTATCACCTTTAGGATTGGTTCTAAAGAAGTAACCGGGGACCTACAGGGTTCTTCATCATTTGTCATACCCTGAGGGAGTCTCAGCCAATGACTATACTGATGAAAAGGACAGCAAGGTTTCCTACACTACCTTAGAGGAAGCGGTACAGATTATCCAAGCCACCCCAGGGGCATGGCTGGCTAAGACAGACATTGAAGAGGCATTTAGGCTGCTGCCAGTTTGTTCAGAAGACTGGGACCTGTTGGGCTTCAAGATGGATGGGCTATACTAATTTGACAAAGCCATGTCTACAGGGTGTTCCATAGCCTGTGCCACTTTTGAGTTATTCAACTTGGGTATACAGTGGGTGTACCAGAAGAAAACAGGCTACAGAACAATCATACATTACCTTGATGATTTCTTACTCATAGGAAATGGTAAGCAGGAAGCAGAACACATGTTGACTTGTTTTCAGGACCTGTGCAGGGAGCTGGGATTTCCGCTGACACCCAACAAAATGGAAGGTCCCAGAAGAACCATAGAATTTTTGGGGATAGAGATTGACATGCAGACACAGATGTTCCATCTACCGGACACTAAGGTAAAGAGACTGAGGGAACTAGAAGGGGTATACTTGGACAGAAGAAGGGTTCATCTTAAACAGGTACAACAGTTAATGGGGCACCTCAATTTTGCCTGTAAGGCCATTGGCCCAGGACAGGCTTTTATCAGACACCTGGCCAGGGCAACCAGGGATGCAGTCAGACCACACCACTGGATTGACATCATGAAGGGAGTAAAAGATGACTTGCAGGTATGGAGAACATTCATGCAATACTTTAATGGACAGTCATTTTGGCAGGAGGACTGGGTGTATAACACAGACCTTGAATTATACATAGATACAGCAGGTGGGTTGGGCATTGGGGGGTTATATTCTAGGCAAATGGTTCACGGAAACATGGCCAGATGAATTGATTAGTTGGGGTTTGAAGAATGACATCACACTGTTAGAGATCACACTGATCTGGGTCAGCACAGTGTTATGGGGCGAAGAACTTAGGAACCAGAAGGTGACCTTTTGGTGCAATAACAGAGCAGTGGTGGATGTGCTTATCAACAGAGGGGCATCTTCGGTTTCAGTGCTGAGAATATTGAGACAATTAGTCTTACAGGGGTTACGACTGAATATGTCATTTAGGGCTAGGCACATTGAAGGGGCATGGAATTCCTTGGCTGACAGCCTTTTCAGTCTGCAGCCAGACAGGTATTGGACCCTGGCCATGAAGGCAGAGGGACAAAAAACACCAATTCTACTGAGCATTTAGGACATTGGCTGGATCGAGCCAAATTACTGTTTTGCTACTCCTGGGCACCCAGGACCCTGAAGGCTTATGAAGGGTCCTTGCGGACATTCCAAGCATTCAGAAAATTGCATTGCATGTAGGGGCCCATCATGGATGAACAGTTGGGAAAGTTCATAGTTTGTCAGTGAAAAAAGGGATAGCTCACGCCACGATGGGGGTACATTTGGTGGCCATCAGTATAGTGTGCCACTTAAAAGGATGACGAGACCCAACCAAGGACATGCTTGTAAAGCGAACGGTGCAAGGCTGGGGCCAACTGAAGCAGAAGATGAAAAGTGACCAGTGTCCAGTCAGTTATTGGGGAGGTTGGTAGGGGTTTTGTCCAGTATATGCAGAACATCGGATGAGGCAGTGCTATTTCATGCCATATACTTGGTAATGTTTTACGGGGCATTGAGGGTGAGTGAAGTGGTAGGTAATGTAAAGGGTGAGGACAACTAGGGCCTAGACTGGGAGGATATGAATTGGGAAACAAGACAGATTCAGATATTGATCAAGAGATCGAAAATAGATCAAGAGGGAAAAAGGTGTTGGGTGACTCTTAGAACACTCAACAAATCAGGAATCTATCCTGTACAGGCATTGTGGCCATATGCCACAACGAGACATAAGAAGGAAGGGCAACTATTCACAAATGGGAACAGAAAAAGGGTCACAAGATACCAGATTACAGCAGTCCTAAAAAAGTGCATGGAATTTGTGGGTGAAGACCCATTCGGGTACTCGTCTCACTCTTTTAGAATTGGGGCAGCATCTCAGATTGCAGCGGATGGAGGGTCCATGAGACAGGTCTGAGAAATAGGAAGCTGCAGGTCCAATTATTTCAAGAGATATATACAGCTTATCAAGGAATAGATGATTAACCACATTCTTCTTACTTTACAGGTTTAAGAGATGATAGACATGCATAAATAGTTTAAGAAAAAGGGGGATGGGGGCAGGAGCAGAGAGAAGAAAACGGAGAGGTGGATACCAACTAATGTATAATTTTGTCTCCTTAATAGGACAGACAGTGGACCAAGATTTGGATATGTGGGCACTCCTATATTTACTGGGCAGAGAGGAGGGCCGAGAAAAAAGCAGGGGGAAAGCAGATGTATCAGGATGTCAGACAGTGTAGGCTATCCTGGAGAGGAATTCAGAGGATGAAATGGGCACAGCTACTACCCACCCTGCAGGAAATGAGGGAGAGATGCCCTGAACCAGACATAATTATCATACATCGCGGGAGAAATTACATTGGATGCAGGCCCTGGCTGGACATTTTCTTACAAATAAAACATGACTTGGAAAAAATTAAGCACTGGTGGCACTGGGTGACCTTGGTGTGGTCCGATATGATACCAAGAAGGGTCTGGTGGAATGAACACAATCATGTAGCTACAAAGAGGGCTAGGAGAAAAATGAACAGGAGGATAGGCATGCTGTTCCGTCATATGGGGGTTGGGTCATATTGAGAAGAGTGGAAGGATGGGTAGGGACTAAGGGTGGTGGGATAGTGGGAGAGGGGAAGAAACTTAACAAGAAAGACAACAACATTAAAGCAAAAAAGTGGTAATGGTCTACACCTTACCTCTGTGAAGACAGAAGAATAGGCACCCAGATTTACACCTGGGAGGCAAGAAGAAGGAAGGGCAAAAAAGGATGATGTAAAATTAAGAAGGAAATTGAAATAAAAGGAGTAAAAGATGAAGATAAATTGGGAACAGTGTCAATGCTTGAATGATTGTTATAACGACACAATGAATTTGGAAATGTATCTGAATGGTTGTAAATAAATTAATTGCTGATCTGAGCATCACCAATACGTGGCTGTCTGTCTTTTATTGGGATAGGAAATCCAGGACAAATAGGGTTGTCATTAAAAGGCAACTTGAATTGTCATAAGGCCCTGATGGGAATGAGTAGGAAAAGGGAGATGGGGGAGAAGGGGGGGAGGGGAAAGGAGAGGGGGTGGAGCATAGGGAGGTCACCTAGATGTCATACAATTCAGGTGCCAGGGCAGGATTCTAATTGGTAAGGGAGCAGGAACAGGCTTTGGTCCTGTTTGGGGTCCTGAAGGGGTTTATAATGCTGTACTGGCCACAGGACTACTTTTTTTGCTGAAATTTTATCATTCCAGCACCTCGTTGGCATCAGGTTGGAGTTTGGAACACCTTTGCGGTAAGGTAGAGGCCTTTGGGCCTGAGGGGGGCCTGCTGGCAACAAGGAGGCCTAGACAATCCCCCTTTATGGCACGGTTCTGGTTGTATGTGGCCTTTAAGGCATTTTTCAGTATGGTATCCATGATGTAGTTTAGATCATTTGCCTTCAGTTCATTATACTGGGTTACCAAGGAATATTGTTCTTAAGTTAAAAAAAAAGGAAGTTTGTGAAGTATCAGAGTTTAGGTTCAGCACCTGTGGCTCAATTGATTAGATTCTTTTATCTGGTGGAAGGACTTTGGGGATAGATTTCCCACAACTTGCTGAATTTTCTACTTTATTTGGGAGTATCATGCATAGCGAGTTTTCTGTGCAGGTGGAACTGTTTCAGTGACTCAGGAGGCACTGGTCAGTGTGTACAACATGGCTTCTCCAGGTCGGGTTGGTTTGGTTGGTGTGGCTGCAGGTGACTCCCCCACTGGTGGTGGCCCAGATGAATGCGGCTGGTGGTGGTGGGTTCAGCTGAGGGCCCGCCACCTCCACCACCAAGGGGGTCTCTCCCGAGGAGGGGTGGTGAGTAAGCAGCAAGGTGGTGGAAAATGGCACTAAATAGCAAGCAGTGAATTCGCTGATAACAGCAGGTGGAGAACACTGGGAGGGCCACTCAGGCAGCGAAGACCCAGCGGGGGATTTGGAGGCAGCCATGTGGTCTGGTGTTTCAGCTGTGGCAACGAAGGGCTATGGCCTAGAATTGTGAGATGGCATGGGGGGAGTAGGAGGAGGCCAAAACCTGGTGGGGAATTAGGAGGAGGATGGAGGCAAGCAGTGGCAGGCCAGGACAGCGACCCATTGTTGGAGAGGGAAGTGCACTGAGTGTTGGGGGAGAGAGACGCCTATGAGGCTTTCAGCCAGTGGGATGGGGCAACAGAGGTGGGGCCTGATAGTTTGGGGCAGGCTTGTGGTGTGGACAGGAGTGGGATGGGATGCCCACGAGGTTGGGCTGGGTTTAATAAGGGACACAATCTTGGTTGCACAATGGAAGGCTATAACAGGTGAAGAGGCCCAAGGCAAGCATACCAGCAGCCAAGAAGAGCTCTAGAGCCACAGCTGAGGTGGGCGTGCTCAGGGCACACACAGTGGGCCTAGGGAGTAGAGGCCTTGGGGTGGGGACAGCATGGTAAGCCTAGGGGATCAGAAGCACTGGCAGGGACAGAAGAGCCCAGTAATGTGGGCAGATAGTGAAATGGCACAGCCCATGCACAGTGAGGGGAGTGTGAGGGGCCCAGCCTTGGCATGTGAAGGGGCAAGGAGGCCTCATGTGGGGGCACCACATAGATTAGTGGACAAGATTGCCACATGGCCAGCGAAAGCAGCGGTAGCACTGGCTGCATGAAAAAAAAAAGTAGGGGGAATCCCAGGAATAAAGGGGGTTATAAAAAAAAAAGATACCAGAAGCAAAGCAGGTTACCGAACCGCAAGAGGCGGGACAAGGGAAGGGATACAGGGAGGCGAGTGATATGGGTGGGGCAACTAGGGGAGGGGTGGGCCAAAGTGGCACAAGGGGGTATGCTCAGTGTGCCTTGGTGGCTGAGTGAAGGCCCAGGCAAGGCGGGCATGTGGCCCTGGAGCCTGGGGTGAGGATGCTCATGGCAGGTGGTTGGGGGCTAGTCTTTGGGGGTTGAGAAGCTGTCAGGAGCAAAAGAGAGGGCACAAGGCCAGATAGGGTACCAAAGTATTCACCTGCTGTCACTTGTCATAATTCATCAGCAGGGAGATGGCACCGAAGAGAGTCCTGGTTTCCAGTGCTACAGTGAGAGAGGAAGCATCCAAATTGATGGAAAAAAATGACCAAACTTATAGAGATGGCCTGGCAGTGGGAGGAAGAGGAGGAGATGACCAGGAAGAGGAAGGACCGGGATGATCAGGTGGGCAGGGAAGGGAAGAGTCCACATGGAGCAGTGCCTGGCCCCTCACCTACCCCATCCAACTGGAACCAACATCTGGACCAAGCCATACTCGGGGTAAGGGCGAAGTGAACTTGCAGAACAAGAGGAATTTAAAGGAGTACCTGGAAGGTGTACTGGGTGACATGGGGGAGAAGGGGCTACAGGAAGTGGAGAAGGCACTTCAAATGATAAAGATGAGGATGAGGAGGGAGCGCTGCCCACAAAAGGGGTGAAAACAGGGAGAAAGTTGTATGATGGACCACCAGGGTTCACGCTGGGGGACCATGTTCCCGCTTCCATTAAAAAGAAGATTTGGAAGGGGGAATATGAGGACATATTTGAGCTGGTAGATGAGGATACAGTGAAGAAGTACAAGCAGAAAGAGTCAGTAGAAAAGTCAGAGATGGCAGTGGTGCTAGCGGTAGTGGGGCATAAGGAGGACGAGAAGGAAGCTAAATACAAAGGGAAAAACAGATGCGTGGCAAGTGGGATTTTTAATATACAGCGTGTTAGTGTTGAAAAAGCAGCTGGAGTTGGCAATATCCCTCCTGACATACACAGCCACCATTAGGGACACGTACAAGGCAAAATTGGGTTATGGGTGGCTAAAATATGACAAGGCCTTCAGGAAGCAGATGGTGGCAAAAGAGGACCTCAGGTGGAACTGTACCCACTTGGAGCTATGGGTGCAAACACTGGGGGGGGGGGATAACAAAAGGATTGTCCCTGTGCTGGCAGCAAAAACCTGTTGGGGTTTCAACAGGGCATCCTGCACATGGGCTAACTGTAAGTCCCGGCATTTGTGCTCACTGTGCTCAGGCACACACCTAGTAATGAGCTTCCGGGGAGTGGGGGGACTGAGGGGCCAAGTTAGGGGGCCAAATCCAGGATCAGTCCTTTCATGGAGGGATGAGGTGCAGTGGGAGGGGGCAGGCAGGCCACAGTAATGGGGGATACAATTCCAACTATGATTGGAACTGAGGTTACTGGGGGGAGGGGTGTTGGGGTTTCTCTCTGGTGAACATCCCAATAGTCCTGAGTGTGGTGCAGGCCTGGACTAAGTGGTACCCGAACCAGGTTAAGGCAAATTTTCTGTGCCAGGGATTTAGACATGGGTTCAAGCTGGGTTTTAAGGGAGTAAGGGGGTGATGAGAGCAAAGAATTTGGGATCAGTAAAGGGGAAAGAAGAGATAGTTTGCAAGAAGATACAGAAGGAGGCACAGACTGGGAGGGTAGAGGGACCTTTTGGAGAGCTCCCCCTGCTCCAACTTCCAGGATCTCCACTGGGGGTGGTACCAAAGAAACAGGAGGGGAATTTCAACTCATCCACCATCTTCCTTATCCAGAAGTGGCCTCTGTGAACGTGGGGATCCCCGATGAGTGAAGGTTAGTGTCCTACATGTCCTTGGACCAGGCAGTGTTGATGATTAGAGGGGTTGGGGGGGCATGGCTGACAAAGAAGGACACTGAGTCCGCATTCTGGCTATTGACAGTGAGGCCTGAAGACTGGAATCTGTTGGGTTTTCAGTTTGAATGGGGGAGCTATACTTTGACAAAGCTATGCCAACATAGCATGTTCAACATTTGAGATGTTCAGTTCATGCGTGCAGTGGGTATTTGGATAGAGATATGGGCACAGATGGGTGGCCCACTACCTGGATGATTTTCTAATCATTGAGGAGGACAGGATAGTGGCAGAGAGGATGTTAGCTGTTTTTAAGGAGATGTGTGGAACCATAGGCATACCACTAGCAGCAGGCAAGACCGAGGGCCCAGCACACTAGCTGGAATTCTTGGGAATAGAGGTGGATATGGTGCAGGAATGTTTCCACCTTCCAGGGGACAAGGTGGCATGGCTTAAGGGCCTGCTGGAACAGGTTAGTGGGAGAAGAAGGGTGCCACTGGTATTGGTGCAGCAGCTGCTGGGGCACCTTAATTTTGCCTGCAAGGACATAAGCCCAGGCAGGACATTTATTCAAAGGTTGGCAAGAGTAATGGGGAAGGCTAAGATGCCACACCATTGGGTGGACATCACGAAGGGGGTGCATGAGGATTTAGGAGTATGGACTGAATTTGTGGGAAGGTATAACGGGGTCACCTTTGGCAGGAGGACTGGGCCTGTAATATGGAGTTAGAGCTATATACAGATGCTGCGGAGGCACTGGGGATTGGGGGCATATTTCAGAGGGGATTGGATCTCGAAAGCCTGGCCAAGCACATGGGGGGAAGCAGGTTTACTCAAGGATACCACATTCCTGGAGATATTTCCCATCTTTGTGGCACTTAAACTATAGAGTGATAGGATGCAGAGAAGCGGATACTGTTTTGGTGCAACAATAAAGGGTGGTGGAGGTGATAAACAGACAAGGGGGGAAGACAGACACAGTGGACAGAGTTATGCGGCAACTGGTTTTGTTGGGGCTGCAGCTTAACTTGTCATTTAAAGCTCAACACATTGAAGGCATCAAAAACGACATTGCTGATAGCCTGTCCCACTTACAGTTAAGCAGGTTCAGGGATGTGGCCCCAAGAGCAGCAGTACACAGGACAAGGGTACCGGACCACCTGTGGGAGATTGGCAGTGGAGAGCAAAAAAGCTGTACCAGAGCTCAAGGTCAGCCAGCACCTTGAAAGCATACAAGGGAGCGTGGAGGGCTTTTCAGGAATTCCAGGCCAGGGAGAGGATGGAGACTGGGGAGCCAATCTCAGAAGACCAAGTACAGCAGTACATGGTCCAGCAATGGGAAGAGGGGATGGCCCACACCACACTGGGGGTCCAGTTAGTAGGGATAGAGTGGGTCAGCAAGGACAGGGGGTGGCCACACCCTACCACTGGCAGGGCCATGCGGCAGATGCTCCTGGGGTGGCAGAGAGGCCACGTGGGGAGAGGAGTGAAAGGAGGAGGCCCATAGGAGGGATTTTGCTGAATAGGGCGCTAGATGCCCTGCAGCACGTCTTCACATCAGCCAAAGAGGCAGGTTTGTCCCAGGCAGTGTTTGCAGTCATGGCTGGTGAAGGGGGCCTTCAGGATCAATGAGGTAGTGTCTCCAAGGAAGTCTGATTGAAAAGGGGGGGTTACAAGCCAGGGAAGTCAGTTTTGGGCTGGAGAAGGTAGAAGTACAGTTAGTCAAGTCAAAAACTGACCAAATGAGGAGGGGTGTGGTGGTGGTTTTACAGCGGCAGGCACTGCGGGAGGTGTGCGCAGTCAGGGAGTTAGAAACGTATAGGAGGACACGAGGGGAGGATGGGGGAGCCTGGTTCAGACACGGGGATGTGAGCCTGGTGATAGGCTCCCAAGTGAAGGGGTACTGAAGAAGGCATTAAGGTTTATTGCGGAGGACCTGGGGGGCTTTGCGCCCCACTCTTTCTGAATTGGGGTGGCATCAGAGGTTGAAGGGAGGGGGGTTTGGAAGAGGAGGTGAAGCAGGTGGGACAGTGGAAGTCCGATTGCTACAAGAAATATGTAAGGCGCTGATGATAATGATTATTACTCATTTTGTTTCCCTTACCTGGCAGGAGGAATGCAGGGACACATCTGGATTGTGGGGCACTCCTTTATTTATTGGTCTGTGGGGTTCATGGCAACTAGGAGTGGGGGGATGCAGCCGAGGTCAGATGTGGAACACACAAAGGTGCACTGGAAAGGGATTCTCGGCATGAGATGGGCCCAGTTGATGCCACTCTTGGAAAAGCTCAGGGTCCGGTGGTCCAGGCCAGATATGCTAATCATACATGCAGGGGAAAATGACTTGTGGAGATACCATGGGGCCAATGCAAGCTATAGCATCTGACCTGGACAGGATGAAGGGATGGTGGCCAGGCATAGTAACCGGCTGGTCTGGGATCACCTCCTGGAGAGTAAGGAGACAAGTCAGAGAAGATATGTCAGTAGAGAAGGGGAGGAAATGACTCAACAAAAAGGTAGCTCGCCTGGTGATTGAAATGGGGGGGGTTACATATCCAGCACAGAGATATTTCTTTTGATGCTCTGGAAGTTTATAGGTCAGACGGGGTCCATCTATCGGAATTTGACATGTGTTTATTTTTGAGACCCTTTATAAACCTGGTGGGGGAAGTGGAGAAGAGAGGTCCTAGGTATTAACCCGCAAGGGGGGAGTCCCATCTTCCAATGGCAAGCTGAAGATGGGTCAGTGGATAGAGAGGAATGGGGGGTAGACAGAAGGGGGATGGTAGCATTGGCTGGGGGCAAGTGGCACCCAGGTGTGGATGTGGGGGGGAGCGGTAGACTAGGGGATGGATCTAAGTGTCTGGACCTAGGAGGGAGGGGGTCACTGGTAAGTTTGGTACCTGGTACTGGGATGGTGTTGGGGGCCAGATTTTGGTATCTGAACCCTGAAAGAAAGAAAGAAAGAAAGAAGAAGAAAAAGAAAAAGAAGAAGAAGAGTCAAGGATTATAAAGAGTGGACTGTAGAAGAATGTATTTGTGATTGAATAGAGAGGAAAGGTATAAATGAGAGGTAAATAATAATTGGTGTTCAATAAACTGTTGTTCAATAAATTGTTGCCAGTGAGTGTCTAACATAACATGTGTGGAGAGTTTCATTGCCAGAAAGGATCTGGTGACAAATAGGGTTGCCATTAAAAGGCAACTTGAATTGTCATAAGGCCCTGATGAGAATGAGGAGGAAAAGGGAATTGGGGGGAGGGGGAAGGGAAGGGGCAGAGCTTGGTGAGGTTATCCGGGTGTCTTACAATGCAGATGCCAGGGCAGGATTCTAATTGGTAAGGGAGCGGGACCAGGCTGGGGTCCTGAAGGGGTTTATAATGCTGTGCTGGCCACGGGACTACCTCTTTCGCTGAAATTTTATCCCACAAAGGAGTGGAGATGGGGAGGCACAAGAGGAGGGGGGGCAGAAAGTTGGGCGCCACACCTGCGCGGCTTGGACTACAAGAAGGGGTGGGCTCAGACAGTGGGAAGGAGATTGTGGAAGGGCAGTGATGGTGGGGTGGTATGGCCAGCGGGTGGGCACCATGTGTCCCTGTGGTGATGAGAGAGAGAGCGGAAGGAAGGTAAGAGAGGTGGAGGGAAAGGGGGCAAGAGATGGAATGATGGGGTAGGAAGAAGGGGGGAGAGGGCAGGGTAGTACTGGCTAGGAACAAGTGACACCCAGGCATAGATGTAAACGGGAAGGGGGAGGGGTAGACTAGGGGTCGGATCTAAGTGTCTGGACCTAGGAGGGAGGAGGTCACTAGTACGTTTGGTACTTGGTACTGGGATGGTGTGGAGGGCTGTATTTTGGTGTCTGGACCCTGAAGGAAGGAAGAAAAAGAACAAGAGGGCCAACAGGAAGAGTCAAGGATTATAAAGAGTGAACTGTATAAGAATGTATTTGTGATTGAACAGGGTTGAAAGGTATAAATGAGATGCAAATAATAATTGGTGTTCAATAATCTGCTGCCAATGAGCATTCAACATAACATGTGAGGACAGTGTCATTGCCAGAAGGGATCTGGAGGGAGAGGGAGAGAGGGATGGAGGGAGAGGGAGGGAGAGAGAGAGAGAGAGAGAGAGAGAGAGAGAGAGAGAGAGAGAGACAGGTTATAAAAAGTGTTGAATTAAGAGTTGTGCAATGCCTTCAAAGGTCTTTTGGGATAGGCTAGAGAGTCCATCAGTTCAAACAAGTGAAATTGCAAAACACTGGCTAGAAATAGAGCATTGTTATTGGCTGATGGCATTCCAAAAGGGTTATGCTAAGGAATGGTAACCTTTGTGTTCAATAAAACAAAAATAATTTAAGCTATAAAAGCATTTAATTTAAAAAATAAACACGTTTAAACAATATAGCAATTAGGCACTCATGGAATTTGGTTACCTTTATTAATTCTATCCCTAGTGGCATATGGTACTCAGCTAAACTGTGTGCCTCATTATCCTTCTAGGATTAGCCTAATAGTTACCTGTCCCCTGATGTGTTAATGTTTAAATTAAGGACTGTAGGGCATCTTTTGCACTTTCAATAGTACCTTCCGGTAGTACACCCAGGCTTTTTTAAAGTAAATATTAATGCATCAGAAGAGGATGCTTACATCATCTTGTATTCTGTTTCAATTCTTTTCTCTTACCAGCTCTTCTTTTTCAGTGGTGATCAATGCCAACAGCTGTGAGCTGAGAATGTCGAGTTTTCTGTGTTTTTTGTTTGGCAGACAAGGACAACAAAATGAATATGATGTGATGTGATGTCAAAGTACTGGAAACATTTACACACAGGATTGTTCAGCTGTTCTGAGGATCTGGATGTCTCACCCTGAGTTTTATTTAGCTAGAATCTATAAATGCTTAATTAAAGTGGCATTAAAAGAAAAACATGGATGCCCAGTAGTTTAACAGACTGCTTATTGGGAATGGGGTGGGGTGGGGTCTTGTGAGATACGAACATACGAACATATGAAATTTGCCAGCAGATAAAGGCCCAGAGGTCTATCAAGTCTGCTCAAATGTGCAGCTAGCACCCCTTATTCTGCAGCTGCCCCTCCCTTCCACCCTTCCCCTTCATTAACCCTCCCCCTTATCCTGTCCCATCCTCATTTGAAGCAGTCCACTGTTCTACTGCATACCACTTCAGCAGGTAACGCATTCCACCCAGCCACCACCCTCTCTGTAAAAAAGTGTCTCCTTGTCCCCCTCCTGAACCTTCCTCGCTCCAGTCTCATATCATGGCCCATGGTGGCCCTCCCCTCCCTCACTTTGAACAGCCCCTCTGTACCCATCTTGTTTATTCCTTTCATGTATTTAAAGGTTTCAATCATGTCACCCCTGTCTCTCCTCTCCTCCAGTGAGTACATGTTCAACACCTTCAACCTCCTCTCATGTGATAAGTCCCCCAGCCCCTTGATTATCTTTGTTGCTCTGCGCTGCACCCCCTCCAGTAACTTAATGTCCCTCTTCAGATATGGACGCCAGTACTGCACACAGTACTCCAGGTGTGGTCTAACTAATGACCTATACAGTGGCAGAATCACCTCCTCCCTCCTCGAGGATATACCCCTTGCAATACAACCCAGCATTTTGTTGGCCTTTGCAGCTGCCTTCCTATATATTATATATATTATAGTATATTACAGGTGGATATTTCTTTTGATATATAATTGTTCTTGATCTCTTGATGACATAACAAAGACAATAGGTCAAGACAGTGAAGACAACAGTGTAGTCCAAAATCACAAAATCAAAATGGCACTGTCAATAACAGCGCCTAACCAAAACAGCAACCGCAACAATAACACCAATGGTAGCAGTTCACAAACACACTGCCTACTATCATGGCTAACAAAAAAAAAAACAGTAATTTGAATTTTTGCAGACGTCTTCACCCCATGCACGCCCTGTTATGGGGGGTTCACCCCCAACCCCCAATTTATAAAATACCTCTAGGGTGAGGAAACTTGGGGATGCAGAGAAACCTCAGGGAGGTGGATTGTTGAGAAAGGAAAGGGATAACCTAAGTCAGGTGGGAGGGAGGGAGGCAAAACCAAAAAAAGAAATGTTCCGTGACCAGGAATTGAACCCCAGAAAACCAACACTCCACCTGCCTGTGGCCCTACCGTCTGTGCCATAGCAGCTTCTTGGTGGCACACCTCCCAGCACAGGCTTCATCCCTTTCTCCCCTTCTCCCCAACAGCAGTACAGCTACAGGGATAGTGCTTACCTTATCTGCACTATACTATCCCTGTAGCTGTATTACCTTTTGCTTCTTGACAGCGCGGTTTTCACTGCGCTATTCTGATTTCTCTATTTTCACACATAACGAGTGGTGATGGACTATAACTTATACAGATTATTTATTCTCTAGTTCAGTGGTTCATTTCATCAATAAAACAGAATTTTTATTTTAACAAGTAACATTTTTGTTGAAATTGAAAATCTTTCTTTCTTTCATTCTTTCTTTCTTTCTTTCATCACACTCTTTCATCTGTCTTTCTTTTGCACCCTCTTTGCATGCTTTCTCTCTCTATATATATCTATAAATAATAGATAACCCACTATTAGGTGTGCAGTCGTGCTCTGATATATGCATGCCTTGGTGTGCGTCAACCACCCAAGGCGTGTGTATATCAGAGCGTGACCGCATACCGTAGAGTGGGTTATCTATCTTATAAAATGGCAAAATTGTTTTTAAGGGGGATAAAAGTGCAGGTGTGTGGTCACGCTCTGATATACGATGGTCATGTGATGTGATCCAACGAATCAGCAGACATAATTGTTCCTACCCATTTTATAAATGTATATATATATATATATATATATATATATATATATATATATACACACACACACGTATATATATATATATATATATATATATATATATATATATATACAGTATATACATAAACTGTGCAAAGGATGAATGGACAGTAAAATTGCAAACACTTCTTCTAGGAGACTCTTTCATGTAAGTTTTACTTATCATGATCTACAAATTTGTAATACATTCCAGCATTTTAACATTTAGCTAACATGAGAGAGTCCATTTTTATGGTTCACAAAGAGATGTGGATTGGAGAAATGAAACAGGAAAAGTCCTGCCCTATAATAAAAGATTAAAGTGTTGTCCATGATTTGCACTGTGGCTCACATGTTATCACCTACTTAAAATTCATCTGTCATCCTCACTGGTTTACTGGCTCCAATGTGATACTGAATCCTCAGATACTCACCAAATAAAAGTAATTGAAATTTACTATTGCTTTTTAGCATTCAAAGCACCTGCAGGCTGAAGCACTGAAACAATGAAAGCAGTGAGAAGTCAGTTTCCTCTAATAGGTTATTGACGCTGTATGTTTAAATGATGAAATATTGTTGTAGTATTCCCAGATAAAATAGCTGTAGCACTGGTACAAAGGTCACTAATTTCCATAGACTAAATTAGCTTTCCGTATTCCATCTATCCTCAGTGCTCCTGGAATGTCATGATGAAGGAAGTAGAAAGGGTGGGCACCAGGGGGTTTGTTTGCTGCTTTATTGAACATACAAATTCCTTCAGGGCTTGGAACAGAAATGTACTGTAACTCTACCATCCATATTTCAGTCTAGTATGAAACATGATGAAATACAGTACATAACTAAACAGCATCTCCTCACTTAAGCATGTACTTTCATAAACATAATGTTTCAGCTATTAAAATTACCAAGAACATAGGTTTTTTTTTCAGATTTCCTTTTCTAGGTTTATTACACATCTGAGTAACCTAAGAAGTATGTCAGAAATAATTTACTTTACCCAACTGACTGCACGTTGTCTTTGCTATGGCATCATAATGATTACATTGACTACATACAATTGTCAGAAGCTCAGCAATTGTGAGGTCAGCTGGATAGAGTTAGATGCTGTTTGAAAGTCCCAGTGAAATAAATGCTCCATTATCTAAAATATTTAGTAGACTAAATTAAAGGAGAAAGCAAAATAAATACATAAATAAATAAATACCATTAATGTTAAACATACAGCACAAACTGCATTTAAGGAAGTAAGGAACAGGAAGTTGTTATTCCTCTGTGCAGACAGTTGGCGAGACCCCATCTGGAGTACTGTGTGCAGTACTGGAGACTCCATCTCTGCAAAGACATAGACAAGGTGGAGGCTGTCCAGAGGAGGGCAACCAAAATTGTACAGGGTCTGTGCCAGAAGATATACGAAGAGAGACTAAAGGAGCTTAATATGTATACCCTCGAGGAAAGGAGGGAGAGGGGGGACATGATAGAAAATTTGAAGTACCTCAAGGGAATCAACAAAGTCCACAACAGTAGCATCTTTCAGAAAAAGAGATACTGCACAAGAACAAGAGGGCACAATTTGAAGATGGGGAGATGGCTCAGAGGTAATGTGAGGAAGTATTTTTCAAAGAGAGGGTTGTGGATGCATGGAATAGACTTTCTGAGGAGGATATGGAGTCAAAAACTGTGGGGGAATTCAAGAATACGTCGGACAGACATAAGGCAATTCTAGTGGGGGTTAGGAAGAAGTAAGCTGTTGGTTATCTAGGATATGCAGCTTATCCATTAGGTAGGGAAATGGGCAGACTAGGTGGGCCAAGCAGTCCTTATCTGTCATCCAGTTCTATGTTTCTGTGTTGTATTTGGTAATGAACTGTGATTTGAGCTACTAATGCACTGACCTGAAGGAATAGCAGTGGGTTTGAAATTAATTTCCCACGTCCCATTCTGCAGGCAGTTTGTTATACAAACTGATTTAGCAATGCATTCACATTGAAAGTGAACATTCTTAGAAACCTGTCTGAAACAAATTGTCCCTTCAGGAAGTGAATGAGTTGGCAAACCATTTCAGAGTTACTGAAGTGCAATTCTGTTCTGTAATCAGTATAAATATCATAGTTTTTAATTATTTAACAGCTACGTGCACTTTAATAAATCTCTTAGTTAATTGTCCAGCAGTTTTCTTTCAAGAAAGCCTTACAGCTTCAACAGTCTGCGGCAAGCTTCCAACAGAAAAGTTGTACATGGCTCAACAGTAGAACTTTTGTGGCCAGCAAGATATATGGGCATAAGGTGTGAGTGCAGTCTTTCCTGTCACTGTCATAAATTAACAAGAGACCAGCTATAGATGTGGCAATAAAGATGATTAAAGGTTTATGTAATACTCATGTCTGGGTTGTGGTCACACTACTGCTGCTGTATATTTTCACAATGCTATATTTCAGGCATTACAGTACTGTAACAGAACCATAAACCTTGGAAAACAAAGCTCTGCATGAGCTGGATGGACTGCTAATGAACCAATTCTAATGTGATGCAAATGTAGTAGGGAATCTTTTTTTATACAATTGCAATGCTCAACTAGGTGCTGTACCCTATTTAAAAACACTAATGAAAAAACTGGGGATGTTATTTAAATACATGCTTATAATAAAGATTATGCTTATGAGGTATAGAGTAATTTAAAAAGGTTGTCTGTGGTTCAGGAGTTTGCAATTCAGATGAAACATTAAAACGTATAAAATGCAGCATTATAAACTGACTAAAAATCATAGCTTCCTCCTTGTAAGTGAAATGGATACATCACATACGATAACAGCACTATAGCTGAACTCATGTGGGAGAATAGTCAGCATCTGCTTTTAAAGTATGATGTACTGCTTATGGTTAATCTGAAGAAATAGAGGATTAATTTATGTAAAAAAGAGCAAATGTCAAATCCAAACCATTGATGCTGATAGGATTAACAAACATTCATAGATTTCTGTTATGCAATGTTCTCCATTTAAACTTATCTACCTGTATCTGGCACCTAGCAGAGAAATGGTAAGGTTTGTGTAAATGTCCCTATAGTCTGCCCTTAAAATTGCGAAGTCATATTCTATAACAAAATGTATTCTGCATGTTCATTAACAGCTAAAATCTTCATCGTACCAATTTAAATAAAGCGTGACCACACATGCAGTACTATTCAAAGGATTTGGGGTATATAAGCAGTGGACGCTATGAAGATGTATACTACTCAAGCAGCATCCTGTAATTTAAAAAAAAATCCTACTTAAAGAACCCTCAGCATCAGTCGATTAGTAGAGACCTGCTAAAGAGGCAATGGAGTCATGAGGTAATCATGTGATGCCAGCCAGGGAGACACATCCCTCAAAGTAAAGCTCACTGGATTCCAAAAGCTATGCAAAATTTCCATTTTATTCCTTTGACAAAATATTCTTAGTGAAGGAAATCATTCCTGCAAAATTGCTTTTTTCACTGTATTTTTCAAAGAAAGTAATTGCTTTTTTCAAAGTTTGTGTTTTATATTTTCCATGAACAATGAACAAATACCATGAAGAGGCCTTTTTCCTGTGAGTAATGGTATTTGTGCAATGTGGTTTTCTGTGAAATTACACCACATTTTTATGTTGCTTGCACGCATGTGCAAGAAACATAGTGCCATCATCGGAGATTTCGGAGGTGTGCCACCTCCTCCTCCAATTCAGGCAGTGTGCTGGCAGGCGCGGCCCCTGTAAGCCAATGCATTTTGGAGCTGTCTATGACACGCTCCAAAATGCAGTGGCATACAGTTGAAAGGGGGAGCTACGCTTGAGTGAGCAGCGATAAGAAGCTGCTCACGCGCAGCCCTCTACTCCACAGGCGGTGCGCCTACATGATTGTATAGCCGACGGGGTGCCCAACTCGCCGGGCTGAGCTGGGCGCTGCCTCCCCCAGTAGTTGGTGCCATGCTGGGAGCCCACCCCAGAGTGGCAATCAGTCCTTTGCCGGCGGGGGTGCCCAATCCCCGTTGGCTGAGCTGCCAACATCCTTGTGCCATGCTGAGAGCCCACCCCAGCGTGGCAAGCCGATCCCACAATGTCTTTTTTTACCTGTAAGACAAAAATGGTCCCGTGGTGCGTCTCCCGACCCCCATCCACAACCCGCACCACCCACTGCGCACCCAGCCTCCCACACCCCTCCTCACCCCATACTTACCCCGGACTCCGCACGATGATCTTCGTGGACTCGGAACACGTCTGCACTCTTCAAAGCCGACTGCGAACTGAGGAAATGCCGGTAAGCTGTATAATGGGCTAGATAGTGGGGTTTCAACTTTATTGCATATCTCAGCCATTTTTGGGAATTTTTGCACCAAATTTTCAACATGGGGTTTTTGGGACCCCTTCTCATGAATGATGTCACTGTCATGGCGTTATTCGAGCCCGAAGGGTGATTTCACGCAGTGACTGCGCAGTGACTGCGAAATCACCCTTGGCCTGAATACCACCATGACAGTGACATCATTCATGAGAAGGGGTCCCAAAACCCCCATGTTGAAAATTTGGTGCCAAAATTCCAAAAAATGACTGTTTTACAAGCGTGCATTGCGCAGTTCCTACGTAGGCTCGTAAGTTCGTGAAATTTCAATATTTTCATTCCAGATTTTCAACATTGCCATTTTACCACACCTTCTTATGAGTAGTACAGCTGTCATTTTTCACATCTCACCCAAATGTGTTTCCTACTATAGGCGCAGAATGGCGCAGTCGGTGTCATAACCTCAGTGTATGGGACACATTAAGAAAATCACAGTGTCACTGTTCATGAGCAGAGATCTTAAAATGGCAATGTTGAAAATTTGGTGAAAGAATTCCTAAAAATGACTGTTTTATGAGTGTCGTTGCACAGTTCCCACCTTGCCTTTCGTGGGTTTGCGAATTTTCAATATTTCCACTCCAGATTTTCAACATTGCCATTTTACCACACCTCCTTATGAGCAGTACAGCTGTCATTTTTCACATCCTGCCCAAAACGTGTTTCCGCCCATGTAGCGCACAATGGCGCAGTCGGTGTGCAAACTCAATGTATGGGACAGATTAACAAAATCACAGTGACACTGTTCATGACCAGAGGTCTTAAAATGGCTATGTTGAAAATTTGGTGAAAAAAATCCTAAAAATGACTGTTTTACGAGTGTGCATTGCGCAGTTCCTACGCACGGTCGTAGGTTCGCAAATTTTCAATATTTACACTCCAATGACTTCCAAATACCTAAACAGCACATAGAAGCAAGCAACATCCGGCATTGACAAATGCTTGTTATTGTCAGTCAAGGGTTCTCTCTCTTACCAGTCTCATGTCTCCTTCTTGAATACTCATGGTCAACACCCAGCCCCACTGGAAACTAACTTTTGCTGATTCATAAGCCCCCCTGTAGTTGTGCACCCATGGTGAGAGCTCTGCAAAAGGGCTAATCCCTTCCCCCGCCCAGGGTAGTTATTCTCCTGTGGTGCAGGCAACAACTTTAAAAGGAGACTGGATGGTCACACCCCTTTTCTCTGTCCACTTCTTATTCCTCTGCCAGCATGATTCAGACACAGTCCCTGACTGCCGCCTTACCCACGCACAACATGCCTCTGTGGTGAAACACGCTTCATTGCCTAATGCAGGGGTTTCTGTGTTGCCAGCAGCTGACACCCACTTTCCAAAACAGAAGCACGCTGCTGTTGGCCATTGCCTCAGCCCCAGCCCCCCATGTTTGAAACCAGAGTCCACACCAAAACCCAGGTTGTCTGCATGGGGTGGCCACAGATTTTTCCTTCATTTTTGAGGGATTATATGGATTTAGTAACAAGTAATGCTGTGAGACTTACTTGTGAAGAAACTTCCACAGAGCTCCACAGCAGCTTATTTAATGTTTTCTGTCACTTTCAGTAAATTCACCTTACCTGATCAAGTGCTGCAATATTTAGGGATGGGAGGGTTGGCTGTGATTCAGAAACACAGAAACATAGAACTTTTTTTCATATTGTTGTTTACCCCTTTGGAGACCATGCATCTGTCCCCACATCCCCATGGCTGGCACCCACCTCCTTGGACCTACATGGAGTGAGTCCCCACAACTTCCCCCTGTGACGGGGTTGAAGGGGAAGGGCCATGCTACCCCCTGAGTCCACAATCCAGAGTTGCTCCAGGCATCTGGTTGGCAGCAGGAGCCCAGGGAGATGCACAGAATAGTGATCCACCTTTGGGTACCTTTTCCGTTTTCTCCCTGGCACCCCCCCAAACCAGGGCAGCACTTCAGGATGTGCGCATGGAGGTGTGCATGCCCTGCAAAACCACAGCTCCTCCTGTTGAGCTGCTCATTTTCTTGCACTACTATCTGGCCTCCAACTGGTGACAGTCAAAGTCCCACCCCTCTCTGGGAGATGAGAGCAATCCCTGCCCGACTCAAACCTCTCCCACCCCGCTGACCCCCAGCAGCTCGTGTTCATTCCTGAGCATGGGTCGCCAGTGTTGCAGGAGGTAAGGCATTCAAATGCCTCAGCCCTCCATTCCACTAGGCTGACCTAGAAACACAGAATTAGTTGGCTAATAAGGACCATCTGACCCACCTTGTCTGCCCCTTTTTTACCTGCCTATTCTTTCACCATAAATCCTACCTGGTCTTGGGCCACCCCACCTCCCATGTTTTGATATGAGTTTCCCTTTATACTTATCTCATGCAAGTTTGAAGTGTACCACTGTTTTTACCCCCACCAGCCCTGCTGAAAGACTGTTCCAGGCATCCACCACCCTCTCAGTGAAGAAATGCTTTCTCACATCCCCGTAAACTTTCCTCTCTAGGTTCACTGCATGTCCTTAATTCTTGTACACCTTCTTTCCTGAAGCATGCTCCCTTCCTAAGCCTTATTCACCCCTGTGAGGTATTTATTGGTCTCTATCATCATGTCCCTCCCTCCTCAGTTTTGAACTAGACCTGGTTCTGATTCTAACTCTGATCTTTTCCACAAAAGTTCTGATTCACTCTGGTTTACCCTGGCTCACCAAACAGATACATTGTCTTGATTGGTCCAGTATTGAGTAAAAGGATGATCTGGATCAGGTCAAATGACATAAACGAGTTACCCTTTACTGCTCTTCATAAGCTCTTTTTTATGTAATTTAATATTTAAAATAATTATTTTGTGTTTTTTATTTAAATTGATCTCTCATTTTTAATAGAAATGAAGCTCCAAAACTACTTACATTATTATGATAATGGGTCACATGAAAATCAAAATCTGGTTAGTAGACTGAATGGGGTGAAATCAGAATTGAATCACAAATGACTCTTTTATCTCTTTTAAGGAGTCTTTAAACCAGATGAAAAAATTGTAAGCAAATATGTGCAAAGTTAATTTCCTGACATAATTGCATAATGATGATGATAACATTGTTGATTTGTTCCGCAAGATGTTTATTGAGACTGTTTTGTTCCAGCTCACAGTTGAAATCCTCATAATTAAAATCCCAGACTGGGGACATTAAAACCTTTGAAGATTATATGTTTCTTCAGTCACAGTGTAGGAATGTCAAAAGTAGAGTCAGCAGCTCAGAGAACAGAACTGAGAACACTTAGATCACGAGACCATACTTATGCCTGTTAATTTCCTACCTAACATTCCCTTTGTATGTCTGAACTGTATTTGGTACCTTACTCTAGAAAGGTTGTCTCTTGTTTTCCTTTTTTAACTCACCTACCTGTGCCTTACTTATTCTGGGTTTCTACTACTTTATACCCATATAATGCTTCAAACAGGAATTTATGGAACATTTGCTCAAAGGTTTTCACTTGATCAAGGAATAAGATAATTCTTTGCAGATCATTTAAGTTCCCCGGTGAAACTGTTCCCTGTAACTTAAACAGGTTTTGATCATGTGCCTTCAAGGAACACAGTATGTGTGTTCCGACAATATTAGTTGTTCAGCTACTCACCCTGATCTTAAACACAGAATGTTGTTCAAAATGTTCTAACCTAGATTAATTAAACAAATCGGTCACCAGCTTTTTAAATTCAGTTGGTCCCCTTTTCTTATATGGTAGAATTAGGATAGAGTGAGGTAAATACTGTGAGATCTGTAATGTCCCCAATATTTCACTAAAAACCTCAACTAATTCCCTGGGTGACCAAGGAAACCTCACCCTTGTTCCAAGAGAACTCAATAACAGACACTAAAGAGGGAATAGCGACTCCAGGATGTCAAAACAGAGCTAAAACAAGCTGAAATGTTATATAAAGCACAGACTAATCCCAACCCATGCTCCCCATAGGCCACAAAGTCCTATGCCTAAGAATGCAGATTAACTTCCTGCTATTCAGGAAAGCAGAGGTCGCCATTATGTGACTGAGTCATACATGTTAGGAAGGGGGTAACAAATGGGAGAAGAGTTTAGCTTATCAGCTGTGGAAAAAGCTGTCATAAAGGCATATTGCTGGACTTAAGGATTCCTGATGACAGGTGCAAAACAAGCCGCAAGCTATAAAGAATATTATGAAAAACTTTTATGCCACCCTGTATTCATCGTCTTGCCCCTGCACCCCTGATCTTGGATTTTAGGAGGGTGGACTTCTGGAAGATTGCTAAGTGCTAAGTAGCCACCTGGCAGGCATCAGAGCAGATATGGAGGTGCACCAAAAGTGGTTAATTATTAAGGAAGGAATACTGGTTGCCACAACGGAATGCATTAGGCTCAGGGGGAAGAACACAAGAGCCAAAGTGCCCAGCTGGTTCAGTTCTGGGTTTGCCCAGGCAGTAAGGGAAAAGAGGTTAGCCTACAGAAAATTCAGGAAGACCAAGAGAGACATGGATAGGGAAAATTACCTATGGTTGGCCTGTGAGGCAAGTAAGGAAATCCAGCGAGCTAAGGCACTGAAGGAGCTGCAGATTGCTGAAGGAATTAAGAAGGGTGAGAAGGCCTTCTTTCACTATGTAAGTGAGAAAAGGGACAAGAAGGACAGGATTGTTAGGTTTAAGAAAGGGGAGGAGTGAGTGGAGGATAATGGTGGAAAAGCAGAGATACTTAATGGATACTTCTCTTCTGTCTTCACCAGGGAGACCAGTGCCTTTAAGAGGGAGAAGAGCAGTGGGGGGAAGGAAACACAGATGTAGTGATAGAGGACGATAGAGTGTGGGAGAGACTGCTAGCATTGAAGGCTGACAAATCACCAGCCCTGCACAGAGTACATCCAAGGGTACTAAGGGAACTGGCTGAGGAACTGGCAGGGCCACTAGCAGGCCTATTTTATAGTTCACTAGAGTCAGGTGTGGTACCACAAGACTGAAGAACAGCACATGTGGTGCCCCTCCACAAAAGCAGTCCCAAGGATGACCCAGGGAATTACAGACCAGACAGTCTGACCTCAAGCATGTGCAAGCTTATGGAGACCACACTTAAGGAAAGATTGGTAGAATATCTAGAGGGGCATGGTCTCCAGGATGCAAGGCAGCATGGGTTCATGGGGAGTGATCATGTCAAATGAATCTAATTGACTTCTTTGACTGGGTCACTAAGAAAGTAGACAGGGGCCAAGCAATAGATATCCTCTATCTGGATTTCAACAAGACCTTTGACTCTGGCCCATACAAAAGGTTTATCAGGAAGTTGGTGGATCTTGGGGTTAGAATAAGATGTCCAGATGGGTGGAAAACTAGCTCAGGGACAGAACACAAAGGGAGGTTGTGGGGGGGAGAGTTTTCTGGCAGCAGGTAGGTCACCAGTGAGGTTTGGCAGGGCTTAGTGCTAGGACTGGTGCTGTTCAATGTCTTCATCAATGACATTGGGGATGGCATTAGGAAAAATATGCCTATTCGCAGATGACACCAAGCTCTGCGGAAGAGTGGACGCAGCTGAAGGAATACAGGACCTACAGGATGATCTGGAAAAGCTGAGGAGGTGGTCCAGGATCTGGCAGCTTGGCTTCAATGCCAAGAAATGCAAAGTTATGCATATTGGAGCCAAGACTCCAAGGATGGTGTACTACCTGGGTGGAGTCCAGGTGTGTGCATCAGAGGAGAAGGATCTGGGAGTGATTATCACTAGTGACCTGAAACACTCCAGGCAGTGTAAGTAAGCAGCAGCAAGGGCAAACAGGATGCTGGGATGCATAGCTAAGGGGATCAGTAGTAGGAGAGAGGAAGATATATTACCCTTGTACAGGTCACTGATGAGGCCACATCTAGAGTATGGAGTTCAGTAATGATGTCCACATCTCAAAAAGGACATTAACCTTCTGGAGAAGGTCCATGATCATGGGTCAGCAGGGTAAGGCATAAAAGGAGAGGTTGATGATACTGAACATGTGCTCCCTGGGGGAAAGGAGAGAAAGAGGGGGGGGGGGACATGAGTGGGACCTTCAAGTACTTGAAAGGGATAAATAAGGTGTATAAGGAGGATCTCTTTAAGCTGTGTGACAACCATAACATGAGGGGGCACAGTCTTAAGCTGAAGGGTGAGAGGTTTAGTAGGGAGATCAGGAAGCCCTTTTTCACAGAGATGGTAGTGGACACTTGGAATGCGCTGCCAGAAGAGGTGGTCTCATTGAAGACAATGGGCAGTTTCAAGAGAACCTGGGATAGACACAAGGGAAGGTAAGGATCATGGGTAGGGAGACTGGGAGGAGTGCGGAGGGAGGACAGGGACAGTAGCTCAAGCTGTGGACTCTGCCATACAAGCAGACTAGATAGACCAAATGGCCTTCTTCTGCTGGCTTCTTCGTATGTTCATATGTAATACTCTTCCAGAGTCCAAATCAATCAATACTGAGACCTTGACTTCAAAGGACTTCAATAAGATCCCCACCTCAGAGCAAGCCAAGTGTTCTAGGGAACAAAAGGAAAGGCAGCATGGTCAAGTATGCTGGGTTTGCAGAATATCTCCAATCGATCTCACCTACTGTCTTGAAGAAAATATAAAATTAGATAACATAAAGAATTTGGCCAGTCTCCTTCTATAGTTCCTAATACTATTTATGCTCAATGCAACAATATTTAAAGCATCAACAACCATCAGAAACAAAAAGAGGAGAACTGACAACATCACCATTCAGTTAAGTCTTTTTTCTTCCTTCTTCTCTTCCTAAATTGAGTTGTTTAAGAAAGAGAACTATCTGAGATGAAGTCATGGAACAAGTTTCTGAGTCTCCCTCGTCCTCTTTTGTATCGACTTCTTCCTGTAGTACATCAAAATGGTTTTCTGTGAGTAATATATCGGTCTTGAGCATTTTTGTCTTAGGTTGTTGGAGGTGGAGCTTGTAATGACTCCTTTCCACTGTCACAAAATCCTGCATTGCTAAGGCAGTAGGAGGCATGACTATGTCTGTTTCCATAGAGGTGATCTTCTGACTCTCTCTGGCTGAAGTCTGTTTCCATCAGTTTCATCTCCTGTTCCTCACGAGTTGCATCTGTGGTCACATTATCAGTTTTTTTTGCTCCTTTTCATGGGTTGTTGCCTATGACCAGAGTCACCTGCTGAGGTTAGGGTCCTCACTGAATGGTCTAGGTGGATGGATTTCAGATGGGGGGTAGCTAGAGGCTCTATAGATGCTGTACTGGGTAGTATGTTCTGGAAGTTCTCCTTGTTGGTCCTGGAGTTGCCAAAGTTCTGCCTGGGTAGGAGGTTGCAGGTCTGTCCAGTTCTTGTCTACCTCCTTGTCTCCTGGCCTGGATCACAATATCCATTCCTTCTGTCCATAAATGTCCACTTTATTGTGACCCAGCCATGGGCATTGTCTATGTAAATGGCCCTCTTCCCCACATAGTTTGCATCATAATAGGTTTGGTCAATACAGGCTGAAATGTCAATATTCCAGACACAGGCCGCATTTCAATTTATCACAGGTGTTAATCAAATGTGATAGTGCACCAGTTTGGGACTGACCACAATAAAAGCAGAATCCTCCATCTCTGCTAATGAAGAAACTGCTCAGTACGTGTTGGGTACCAGAATCTAAAGGACACAAATGAACTTTGATCTTCCATCCACCAGTCCAGATGTTTTCTGTATCCTGTATGCGGGTGGGGCCGTCTAGTATGTCACACCTCTGTTTGATCCAAAACAGAATATCTGAGATATTGACCCCTTCATTTTTGATCAAGATGGTTACTATTTTGACTGCTGGTTTGGTGAGGAGTATGAGAGTAAATGGCATCCTTAAAGGAGTATGACAAAGTTGCTGATACTTTGTCCAGAATCTAGATCCAGAATTAGCAATGACCTTCATGTGAATTGCATACAACATTCACTCTCAGGGGACCTTATAGTAAAAGGCCATATTATCCCCTCCCCCCTCAGCCATTGCTCATGGGCAGTCTTGGACATGATAACTCTGCTGCCCACCTTAAGGTTAGCCCCTTTACTCAACCACAGCAGTGTCTGTTCTGCATGTCAGCAGTGAAAATTTGTATGTGAGTCTACCTAGCAGGACCAAATATTATACTCTGCTAACTGCCATGCAGTTCACCCAGCAGTACCCACCCACCCACCCACACCTGTGGATAACACCTTATTATCTTTGCACACTAACCCCAAAGTCAGCCTTGCTAGAACTGGTCCACTGTATCATAGTGGTGACAAAGTCTGAGCAATCAAGGTGCTACCTTGCATGGAAAGTGCAGCCAGAGTATTCAAATGTCATTATGTCTTCACCTAATTGACCAGTGGGAATGCAGCCATTGAAAATGAGCTTATAACTGAGCTGCACTGTATAGGGTCTATTGATGGCTATCCAAGGTCCTCACCATGCCATGAATGTCTTTGGTGGAGCTAGTGGAACAAAATTCCCCTTCTTAGTTTATAGTTTGTTATTATGGAAAACAATCACAGTGCCGCTTTTTGCTCTTTCAAATGTCAAAGCAGTAACTCCATCAATCAAGTTGATAGGAGTATGAGCCAGTCTATCAAGTAGCGAAAACAGTACTTACAGTTTTTGGAGTTGTTCTTGTGCTGTTGTGCCACCAGAGGTTGTAGAGGCAGGGGTTCAAAATCTGAAAAATGGTGAAAGAGTCAGCATCAGGGGACCCCTGCAGAAGAATCTGTTCTGTTGTTGGGTTTGTTCTAATGGCTTCTCAGCACTGTGGGCTGCCTCATGCTGCAGTGCTGGGTCCTGGCTTCTTTGCCATGTTCCACATTCCTTGTTGGTGTGGATACCAGGTGATGATCTCCCTCTTGTGCTTCCCTACAGCTTGCCTTACTTGTTCCTCCAGGAGTCATTCCATGGAATCAGGGGGTCAAA
The DNA here is from genome assembly GCA_016271365.2 of Neoceratodus forsteri. NCBI lineage: Eukaryota > Metazoa > Chordata > Ceratodontiformes > Ceratodontidae > Neoceratodus > Neoceratodus forsteri. The sequence continues at coordinate 77,622,099 of JADMNL010000029.1, read as the reverse complement.
GCATCTCATCAAGGACACAAGTGAAGTGAGGGTAAATCAGGTCTCCACTACTGTCCTGAAGCATTTAGGTTGATTTTGTAAGTATACCTTGTGTGATAACCAGACAGCTTTTGCTAGTTTTAAATATTTTATCAAAGGTTAGTACCTTCCATAGTAATGTCAGCCAGGGGACAGTAAACAAAGGTGAATAAACTGGCCTGTTTGGGAAATTCTCAATAGCCCAGCAGGGTTTCTTAAGTAGTGTGGACTTTCATTGTATTGGCAAAGAAGAAGAAGAAGAAGAATTAGCATTTATATAGTGCTTTTAAGTAAGCAATAAGACATGACAGGGTGTGCATTGAGTAGATATTACCACACGCCCAGGGGCTTAGTGAGGCACGAGGCTATAGGCCAAGTGCCTTCAGCCCCTGGAAGTGTGGTAATATCTGTTCAATGCACACCCTGTTGTGTCTGATTGCACTTTTAAAATGGGCTCCTTAGTTAGAAAAATCATTTTTACATGCAGAAAAAAAGATTTTATTTTATTAATTAATGATAAAATAGTCCTTCTGCCTACTGCAAAATGATGTCATCCTTTATGGGCTGGACAAAGTTTGTCCTTTACTGGCATTGGTTTAGTTCTGTTGCCAGGGTGATGCAGGAACACTGTACTGTTGTGGGTTTTTTTTGTTTGTTTTTTTGTGAAAGGGAAGGAGTTCTGGTTTCCAGTGTGGGACAGTAGAGAGAGAGAGAGAGAGAGTTTCTGCTGTGGGACATAGCTTTTTCTGGGAAACACAGTCAGTCTAAGAACAGCTCCCCACACTGCCAGCAAATGAAAGGCAATCTATTTTCCTTAACTGCTCAATTTTATGCTTTTTTAAGGGTTAGTAAATCTCTAGATGCACTACATGTTTCAATGTTCACAATCTCATGGGTAGTTCCACATCCCTTGCAATCCTGTCTGATGTTATTTGGGCTGCAAAATAAAGGTAGAAAATAATTTTGTTTGGAACTGCAGATGTGGCAGTGAGCAGGTACACCACCACACGCACACACAAGGCCCTGTCCCATCTTTTCTTCTCTGCCCAGTATCCACACAAGGTCCCTCCCATCTTAACTTCCCTCTCTGCCCCCCCACCCCCACAAGGTTGGCCCCGTCTTTACTTCCCCCTCACCCAAACAGGGTATTATTATTAAAAAAGATGACTAGAAAAACATCTAAGTTTGGGCAAAGTCTTCTGTTTTTTTGTTTGAATTATGGGACCGACAGCACACTGGCCACAGTGGGAACAGAAGTGACATCGGGAGCGTAGTTTTATTTCCTCACAGGAGTATTCACATTAAACATAACATTTCTGCAATGAAATAAAGATGCCCATTTTATAATGTATTTTTTTTTGACAGATTTTTTTTTAATTTTTTATACAGAAGCGGGACTGCAGAAACTACCGGTCACTCCCATTCCCATGATGTAGTGCAGTTGCCAAGCAACCGGAAGTATTTGTTAATTGCCAGTGTTGATACTGGTGTGTTTTCTACAGTAAGTTTCCTACAGTACGGATAAATTGTGATTGAAAAAATACACACAGACTGATTTTAAATGTGAAAACGTGGAGGCAGGAACGCAATTTGTATGACATCCAGGTACGGGACACAATGGGACTGCTACCATGACTGTCAAAGAAAGGGAGCACTTCTATTCATGTAACATAATGACAGCACTTACTATATTAATTTTTTTTTAAGGCTGTCACATTTGTCCATGGCTTCTTGTTTACATAAGTGAATGATTTTTGCCAGTCATATAGTTCAGTTGGTAACAGTAATGAGCCGTGTTAGTGAGAGGAAAAAATGGTGGCAATTTAAAAAGCAACATTCTAACCGCACATTGATATCACTGACTCTTCACAGTCCTGCATTTCTGATATTGCTTTTACCTGTGCATCAAATGGAATTGATGTACAGGTAACAACCAATCAGAAAGCAGGATTTTCTCTCCCCATTTTATAATACACGTCATATCCCTCCAGATGCACTTTACAAGTAATGCTAGACTGGTGTTACACGAGATCCCTGCACCCTCATTGGTACCCTCAGAGGTACACCATAGACAGCCAGTGTTTAGGCATATGTTATGTTAACATATAGGGCTAAGGACATCTACCGTATAAGAGTAGATGTCAGGATATGTACGCATATTATTGTAATACACTTTGCTTGCTAATAGATATATATTCTTCTATGTATTTTCTGTGTATTTCTTACTTATAAGATGTCAGGACACCTGTGTCCTTGGAGTAATTATGATATATAAGTTGGCATTGCCACCTTTTGGTGACTTGTACTACTACACTGAGTTATGTAAGACTCTGTATAAGAACTCTTTTGTTTCACAAACTGATGACTACTACAAAATTGTATAATGTTACCTTGGACCATGGAGCCTCCTCCAATTTAGCTAATAGGGCTCATCTCTGTAACTAGAAATGTTTCTATCTTATAGTAACCATAGTAATTATCGTAGGTATATAATGTGATACACTAAGTCCTGTACCTCAGAGATCCCAAGAGACACAAAGAAACCTTGAGGTATAGGGAATGCTTAGCACTGGCTCCCGGTTCGTATTGGTAAGAACTGCTTAGGGCAACTGTGATTTTATCCTTTTTGGTAGTAATAAACAAGTTTATTACTCTAATGCAGTGTGTCTGTGATTACTTGCATTCCCAATATTGCCAAGAACCCGAAAGCAAGGTTTAGACCTCCTGACAGTTGGCAACCGTGTGCAGGCAATATTTGGTGTTTGTAAGCCTTCACTAGTTGCTACCACTTTTCCCTTTCCATTGGGGACAGTAGGTGTACATTTCTGTATCACCTCTCCCATTTTTAAACCAGTTTGTAGTCACTTACAAAGTCTGGCTGCTTTTCTCGGATGTGGTCGATGCCGACTCAACTCACTCCACAGCAGCTTTGAATTGTAAGTGTACAAATTCTACAGTAGCCCAACTGTGTATAACGTGCTACTGCTGTGGATTGATACATAGCATGGCATCTTTTTCACAGTTTGATTTTTCGTTCCCTCCCACACAATGGCCACTGTATCAAATATCTAAGCAGAACTGAGACTCGATGTCTCGAACTTCCTTGCCTCCCATGGAGGATGGGCTGACTTCGCATGGGACACAAGTCAATCTGACAACCCTATACTGGGGATTTCAACCCAGTACACAGAGACGAGACAATCAATCAATAAATGACATGCCAAAGGGCTGATGGTCGTGACTCTCTACGCTGCTCTCGAAGCCTCCGATGACAGCTTTTGAACCCTTGATCTGCAAATTTCACTCTTAAGCAAAAGATGGGTCTGCAGGAAATGGAATGTATTAGACTGCAGCAGAATTTGGAGTCTGAACTTCAAACTCTGTAGAATGAAAAGGATTCACTTTTGCATCATTCAGCTCAAGCTGGAGAACAGGAACTTTGTATGTTGAAGCAGGAGTGTGAAAGTTTGAGACAAGATAAGGGACAGGCATTGCATATGAATGACTTGTTAAGTACAGCAAATGCACAGTTGAGTGAGGAGATGGGAAAGCTACAGGATGAGATAAACCAGGTATGTAATGACTTAGAAGTGGCTACTAGGGACAATCACAAATTGAGCGCCACTTACAGAGTGTTGCAAAAGCAAATGCAGGATGAGGTTGATATGGATGTTGCAACTGTGAGTCATGCTGAATGTAAAACTAAGATGGCAAAACTGCGCCATCAGTGGGAGGTTCTGGCTGGACATGTTAAGGATAAGGAAGGCGTAGGCCCTGCCTTACACACGTCATCTGAGGGGGGAGGTATCGGATGATGATATCTCTCAGTACAATGCCCAGTCACACCCCTACTATGGCCCAGAAATCCCATCCAGCCATTCACAACATGGCGGGTCCCCACCCCACCCACACCATGCCATATGTTATCGACGTCATGACGCCCATCATGGGAGACACCAACATGTCGGCCCCCATGATGGGGGAGAGCAGGCCCAGGCCTGGTCCTGACACCACCACCGATAGCCATTATTAATGTGGAAGACAGGCAGGAGATAGAAACAATGATTGAGAATGCAATAGGCAATGTACCCCTTCCTGAGAGAAGTAAACAGGCCAGTAAAACCTAAATCAGACAGCTTCTACAGGAGGCTGGCACTCAGGATGGTATTGTCCATACTGTGGCTGAGGCAGAAGCTCGGGCTGCCCTAGACAGCACCTGAGATAATCTACCTCCACCTGATTGGCCCAGTAATTCCCTACAAATGGCCTACTCTGTTCAGCAAATAGCTGACAGTATCGGTCAAATGAACCCATCTGACAACCTCAACTGCCACTTGGAAAAGGTGCGTTCCAAATGCGAGATGCTTAACCTCGCTGCAGAATATCGGGTCCAGATACTACGCCAGACCATCGATCCCAGTTTGTGGGTCAAACTCCCTGATGCCATCTGCCAGAACGGCAACACCACCTTTGATGAGGTTGCAGCCAAGGTCATTTCTGCACACAGCCCAGGTGTAGTAGGAGTGATTCTTGCATAACCTGTAAAACAGAATGCAAAGGAAAGTCCAGCGACTTACCTCCAGAGACTCTGGATGGCCTACTGAGCAGGAAAGCACCTGCCACAAGAAGCTGCAGATGTAGCTCTTATTGAATATAAGACCCTGTTCCTTAGGAACATGATTCCTGCAGTACGAGAGAGGGTAGAGCCAACCACTTACCCCAACACGGACAGGTTTGCCGACATCCTTCAGAAAACCAAGAGAGTTTACCAACTTTATATCTGTGATCTGGGCTCTGGTTCCAAGAAAGTAGCCGCCGTGGAGCCTATTCAAGAGGCCATGACACACTACATGGTGGAAGGGCAGGCTCAACATCAACAGCCCCTCCCCGCAGTCAACCAACACCCCCAACAGGCCCAACAACAACCACAACAGCAACAAGAGCAATGGGATGGGAACCGGAACTATCATAAGAATAAAAAACATAAGAATAAGGGCAAACAACAACAGCAAAGAACGGGCCCTTCATATAGGGAGATAGCCGAAGAGAATCAGAAATTCCGAGAGATCCTGGGGCAAGTGCACTCTGTGGCGGATGCTGTTTCCAATCACTCCCTTGCGGCTGTACAACTGGTGACCCAAACTCCAATGGGCCATGGTGACACCAGAAGTATAGGCCTTCAGGCCCATACTGGCCTGAACCTGGAAGCTCCTCCCTATATAGCATCAGTGCAGCATGGTGAAGTGGTTCAAAGGAGCCAGGCCCAACCTCTTCATGCCCCCAGCAGTACAAATTGACAATTACAGGCCCCAGTCCAGATTGTAAACAAACTAGCCTTGGATATAAATGGAAGGCCATGCACCGAGGCCGAGGTTGGGGGCCACCTACTTGTAGTCTTACTAGATACAGGTGCAGCTGTGTCTGTATTACATGAGGACCACCCGGACACATCCCCTTGGTCCACTGGAGAGAGGACCAACATGTCAGAAGTGGACAGTACTAGGTTACCTGCATAACGGTCTCTACCCTTGCCGGTAGAGTTAGGCCACTTAAAGGCCTCACACACCTTCCAACTGATGGTAATGCATGATCACCCTAGTATCATAGGAATTGACTTCCTTGCACCACACGGCTGTGTGGTAGACTTAGCTGACATGCTATTGATACAAATTCAGGGTCAATACCACACTATTTTGATCCCTGATTCACATGTTGTGGCAACAATATCTTCTAACAACAAAGAGTATGACGTCATAGATTTGTTAAAAAAATATGAGCTTTTCCCAAAGTTTCTCCCCATTTTGCAATGACATCTGGAAGCATCTGCAATCAACAAACATGACTGTGGCAGAATGCACACTGTCATTGAAGTGCCAGGACCAGCACATGAGAGGCAAAGGCAATATCTTTTCCCAACTGAGGCTTTGCCTTCTCTCAGAGAAACAATCAAGTCACTTCTCAAGCAAGGGGTAATCAGAACATGTGTTTCTACTGCTAATTCCCCAGTATGGCCCATGAAAAAACCCACAGGCTCCTGGAGACTTACTATTGACTACAGGAAATTGAACCAGGTCACCCCCAATTGTTCACCAACTGTAGCATCCGCACCTGATGTGCTACGACTTTTGACCCCTGACCTAAAATGGTTCAGTGCCCTGGATATTTCCAATAGTTTTCAGTCATTACCACTGGCCCCTAAGAGTCAATATAAGTTTGCCTTCACCTTTGAAGGAAGACAGTATACATGGACTTGCTTACCACAGGGATTCCATACCAGCCCATCCCTGTTCCATCTTCCTCAAGCAACTGGTCATGGAACCAACTCAGCAGAAGGCAATACTGGACCTTGTGCTCACAAACAGGGACAGTGTGATGGGGGTAACAGTGGGGGAGCACCTGGGAAACAGTGACCACCAGTCATTGTGGTTTGAAATCACAGAAAGAGCAGAACCAAACCACACAAAAACACGTATCCTGGATTTTAGGGGGGCAGACTTTGGGAAAATGGGGAGATACTTGAAAGAGGCATTAAGGGAATGGGACAGGAATCAGGGGTTGAGGAACAGTGGGCAGTATTTAAAATGGGGATTACAAGAACAACAGAATTATGCATTAAGCAGGTTAGCAGAGGAAAAGGAAGAGGAGACCATTATGGTTTTCCAAAGAGGTAGCAAAGAAAGTGAAAGCCAAAAGATTGCATTCAGGCAATACAAAAGACACAGGCAGAAGGGGATGAGAGAAGTACCAGGAGAAGCAAAGGGAGGCAGGGAGGTCAGTAAGGAAGCCAAAGCTCAGACAGAACACATTGCAAATTCAGTGGGTAGAGGGACAAAACCTTTTACAGGTACATAAGTGAAAAAAGAAAGACAAAGGGAGGGATAGTGAGACTGAAAGGGGAGGATGGGGGCCACGTGGAGGATGACAACAGTAAAGCTGACATATTGAACAGGTATTTCTGCTCAGTCTTTACTGAGGAAGAGGAGGGTAATGGGTCTGAAGGGAGTACAAGGGTGAGAATGGTGCAGAAATGGACACAAGTCCCTTTACACGAAAGGGTCCTGAAGGAACTGGAAGTAATAAGAGTTGATAAAGCAATGGGGCCAGATGGGGTGCACCCAGGGTCCTTAAAGAACTAAGAGAGGTGGTGGCTGAACCTCTGGCTATCTTGTTTAGCCGATCACTGGAAACAGGGAGGTACCCAAAGACTGGAGGACAGCAGATGTAGTCCCCTTATACAAAGTGGGAAGAAAGAGGAAGCAGGGAACCACAGACCAGTCAGCCTCACCTTGGTAGTGGGAAGATCATGGAAGCACTACTGAAGGAGAGGTGGTGGAACATCTAGTTGTCAATGGACTACAGGACCCAAGGCAGCATGGTTTCACCAGGGAGGTCATGTCAGACCAACCTCGTTGAATTTTTGACTGGGTGACTAGGGAGGTGGATCAGGGGAGGGCAGTGGACATGGCCTATCTGGACTTCAGCAAGGCCTTTGACACTGTGCCACATAGAGACTATTACACAAACTGGGGAATATGGGTGTGGGCAGGACAGTAGTGTGGTGGGTAGGTAATTGGCTGGGTGGCAGGACACAGAGGGTGGTGGTAAATGGCTGTCACTCCACAGAGGAAGAGTGACCAGTGGGGTACCACAGGGATCAGGTGCTGGGACCGGTCCTATTCAACATCTTCATCAGTGACATTGCATGGGACCTAGAAGGCAGAATTTCACTGTTCACTGATGACACAAAGCTCTGTAACAGAGTAGACACACCAAGGGTGTAGACAGAATGAGAAGCGACCTGCAGAAACTTGAAGAATGGTCAGGGGTTTGGCAGTTGAAATTCAATGCAAAGAAGTGCAAGATAATGCATATGGGGCACAAAACCCTGGCACAATATATCAGTTGGGGGTGAGGATATAGCATGACCAAGCAGGAAAGGGATCTTGGGGTTGTCATCTCTGATGACCTCAAGGTGGAAACAGTGTGACAAGGCAGCAGGTAAAGCAAATAGGATGCTGGGATGTATAGGCAGGGGCATCACCAGCAGGAAAAGGGAGGTCATAATTCCACATACAAGACACTAGTGAGGCCCCACCTGGAGTACAGTGTACAGTTCTGGAGACCATACCTACGTAAGGACATAGACAGGGTAGAGAAGGTTCAGAGGAGGCAACAAAGATGGTGCATGGATTGTATCACAAGTCCTATGAAGACAGGTTGAAGGAACTGAACATGTACTCCTGGAGGAGAGAAGAGAGACAGGGATATGATAGAGACATACAAGTATCTTACAGGGAGGAACAGGGTGCAGGAAAACACTATTTTTAAGCGAAAAAGATGTTCCAGGACTAGAGGGCATGGGATGAAGTTGGAGGAGAAACGATTCAGAGAAACATGAGAAGAATTTCTTCACAGAACGGTGGTGGACAAGTGGAACACCCTGCCAGAGGAAGTGGTGGGGGCTGAAACAATCACGGGATTTAAGAATGCATGGGATAGACATAAAGGAATTCTGGAGGTCAGGGGTAAGGGGCAACAGACTTCTAGGAAAACAAACTGAACTTACAAGCTCAAATGGGCAGACTGGGTGGGCCATAGGCCCTTATCTGCTGACACTGTCTATATATCTATGTATCTTCACATGATGGATGCCCTTAAGGGTTTCTCTACTCCCCAGTGTCTCTTTCAGTATGTGGATGACCTGTTGCTGGCAACTGCCACACAGGAACAACACTTGGATCTCTTGGACGAACTATTGACTCTCATTCAGAGAGCAGGCCTAAAATGCAATCCAGCAAAAGCACAACTATGTCAGAAAGAAGTACTCTTTCTGGGCCTAAAAATAACTGACCAAGGTCAAAGCCCAACCTTGAAGAAGATACAAGGATTGCAAGACTTGCCAATGCCCACCGGCGTGGCAACTCTTTGGCGGTTTCTAGGTATGGTGAACTATTCTAGAGATTTTATCTGTGAGTTTGCTCAGAAAGCTGCTCCTCTGTATGAGCTATTGAAAAAGGACATTCCGTGGACTTGGGGCCCTATACATACCCAGGCTGTGACGTCACTGAAGCAGGCCTTGGCCTCCGCCCTAGCTCTGGTCAACCCCAATCCATCACTACCGTTCTATCTGATGTGTGCCACCTCTGGCATTGCCATGTCAGCAGTGCTGGCTCAGAAGGTTCACGGCACCCTTAGACCTATTGCATATGCATCACAGCTCTTGACCCCAGTGGAACAGAAGTACAGCCTTTGTGAAAGGAACCTTCTGGCCACCTATTGGGCTGTCAAGCACTTTCTGTATATCAATAGGTACTCTCCACTGATTATTAACACCAACCACACCCCAACTACCTTTCTGCTCTCAGATAGAGTCAAGGATGGGTCAGTCTCTAATACCAGGCTGATACACTGGTCACTTCTTCTCCAGGATTAGACATACAGGTGCACCCAACTAAAATTCCATCTATGCTGGCTCATGAACTCCTTTTCCAAGGAGAACCCCATGACTGTACACTGCAGTCAGCTGATCTTCCAGATCCAGGTCCTTTCCTCCCTGCTACGCCACAAATACTTGACAACACCTCTTTGTATCGTATCTTTACTAGTGGTTCAGCATCTTACTATCAGGGAGAACAAATTGCAGGGATGGGCATTCTAGTGACTTACCCCATGGGAACACTCTTAACATTTCTAAGCATTGCAGTGTAGCATCATCACAGTATGCAGAGATGGCAGCGGTGGCCTGTGCCCTCGAGTTCATCCAGCATGGGACCAAGGATACCATCAGTTTTACATTAGGTTTGTTGTTCTTTTACAGAATTTCTTCCTTTCTGGCAGAAGAACTCCTTCCTCTTCTCTGATGGCAGACCAGTGAAGTACAAGGAATTGGTAATATACATACATTCAATGGCACAAAAATTTGCACACAAACTCAATGTACACAAAGTTAAAGCTCACTCTCTCCATGATCCCTATCATGCCTTCAATGATACAGCAGACACCCTTGCCAAGGAAGGGGCCCAAGGGGGGGACACATAAATGATGGACCATCCAGAGGCCAATGTGGCCGTACATATTGCAGCACTCAGAAAAAAACCTGAACCCTTTTCCCCCTTGGACCTCTCAGCAGCCCAACAAACTGATACTGAACTCAAAGAGGTGTTCAGATTCCTTGACAAGAGTACCAAAGAGAAACTTCCCACACATAACCCCTATCAGAGGCATGAAGGTAAGTTACACTTGTCACCAGACAACAAGCTCATCTGGTACCAGCCAGATGATCCCACTACCAAGTTGTGGGTGGTCCCCAGACACCGTAGGTCTGAATTTTTGCACCAAGTGCATGATATACCCACTTATAAGATGTCAGGACACCTGTGCCCTTGGAGTAATTATGATATATAAGTTGGCATTGCCACCTTTTGGTGATTTGTACTACTACACTGAGTTATGTAAGACTCTGTATAAGAACTATTTTTGTTTCACAGACTGATGACTACTACAAAATTGTATAATGTTAACTTGGACTGTGGAGCCTCCTCTATTTTAGCCAACAGGGCTCATCTCTGTAACTAGAAATGTTTCTATCATACAGTAACCATAGTAATTATCATACATATATAATGTGATACACTAAGTCTTGTACCTCAGAGATCCCAAGAGACACAAAGAAACCTCGAGGTATAGGGAATGCTAAGCACTGGCTCCCAGTTCGTTTTGTTAAGAACTGCTTAGGGCAACTGTGATTTTATCCTTTTTGGTAGTAATAAATTCTAATGCAACGTGTCTGTGATTACTTGCATTCCCAATATTGTCAAGAACTTGAAAGTGAGATTTAGATCTCCTGACACTGGTAATGAAGTGACTGAACATATAATGGTAGCCATTTTGCACATCAACACCCACACAGGCTTGAACAATTGCATGTACCAGTTTTATGGGAAAGGGAATGTTGGTCAGGACAATGGGGAAGTCCCCCACTCTTGGGAAAAGTGCCTTGGGTTATTTTTCTTCCACCTGAACACTCATCAAAGACAACACCAGAGATGGGTAGAAGGGAGCTCAGTTTAATGTTAGCATTAACATCTCATCCAAAGGATGTCACACCCTGACTGTACAGCACCCCCCAATACCTCCTCTCTTCCTTTTTCCTCCCCATTCTCATTCCCCTTATCAGCCCTCAACTTTTGCCCTGTTCCCTGCTCCTGCCTCTTTCTCTCTCAACCTTCCAACCCTGCCATCTAACAAGGGATGCCTTATCCTGCTCTAACAATACTGATCTCCCCTATTGTGTATATGCAACCTCATTTGCTATGTCTTACGTGTTATTATTTACTATGTATTGCATTAATTTTATTCTTGTCTTCCCTGTGCTCAGTACCTTCCTGCAATGTTATTATGTTTGTGCCCTGACTTGGAGCCTTTGTTAATGAGTTTCTGACTCAAAGGTTTGTAATTCTGATACATTCTAAATAAATAAATAAATATTGCACTCATGAGCCAAAGTTTAGGTATGACCCCAATCCTGATGTTGGACAGAACCTGTGGCTACCAACTGAGCCATGCCTGCAGAAAGAGGATAAGTTTGTTAGTACACAAAGGACTCAGACCCACAATGTCTCAACAGCTTCTGGACACATACATTTGGATGCTAAATAAATGTGACAGGAAGCTGGATCCTTGAGACAGAGAATGGATAATATCGCAAGGTAGGTGCCCACCAAATTCCAGGCCTGAAGTAGTTTCAGCCAATTGGATGAACCTAGGAAGAGGGAAGTGACATGACAGCCTCACTTGGCCAAGGCACCAGGAAGTGAGAGAGGGAAAGGGCATACATGATTCAACCAAGATATTCTCTTTCTATTTTTGTGTGGTTTCTATGTGTCCATGTAGACAGTCAGACTCTGTGCTTGCAGAGAGAGGCTGTGGCAACAAGGCTAGTGGATAGTGAGGTAAGAAGACTGTGTAACATATAAGAAAGATAGAAGCTTTTACATGTACAAGTGTGCAACCTATCTTTTATAATCCTGTATGTGTATTGTTGTTTTACTATGTGTAAATAGTGTTATGCCTGATTATTTTCATAACCAGCATTTATTAATAAATTAGTTATTTTTCTAAAGACTGGGGTAACTGGTTGTTTGTGACTGCATCTCTGAGGGAAGGGTACCTGGATAAAAAAGGTGCACAGTAAATGATCCCTGACACAGTAGAGTGTATAGTGCTCAGAGCAGAGACCCTTTCTGTGGGGAGTCTAAAGGGTAGAAGGTGGCAGAAAAGGGCCATCAGAGCACTGGGGACTGAGCTCTTGCTAAAGAGAGGCTCTTGACAGCAGTGATGCTGATCTAGACAGTCTCAGTGGCAAAGGCTTGAGAGATAGAGGAAAGAGCTCACTGGGAACTGTGGGGTGCCCTGACTGTCAAATATGGTAGCAGTTGTGAGGATAAAAAAGTGAGACTTACTTGTAGAAATCACAGCTTGGCTATCCAGTACCTAAGGGGCAGTCAAAAAATTTAGCAGTATTAGCAGATATACAACAGTAAGCACTACAACTCAACCTTCTCTCACTTCTAACTTTTTTATTTTATTTTCTATCCAAGTTTACAAGTTTAAAGAGAGAAATGCCAAGGAAGTATGATGCGGTGACATTGCCTCCGTTCCAGCAGCTGTGTGAGGAGAGAATCATACTACATGAAGGCTTGAACAGAGCTAAACTGATTCAGGTTTTCAAAGCAGCTGATCAAGGATCCCTGGGTGACTCTAGTGGCTCCAGTGAAAACTCTGAGGCAGCCCTGCAAGCTGAGTTGGAATTAGCTCACATTTCAGAAAGGTAGAAGGACAGGGAGCTAGAACTTGACAGGTTAAAAACTGAAGCAGCTAAGCTAGCAGAACAAGAAAAACAGCACAGAGCAGATGCAGAGGAGAATCAAAAGCAGTGAGAAGCCAAGGCCTCCCAAGCAAAAGAAAGGTAGGAGGAACACAGACATAAGCTCAAGATGAGAAACCATGAACTCTGGATGGCAACACTTAAGCAGAGGCAGACATCTAGAGAGGGGTGAGTATTTTCTTCCACCCACAGAATTTTGGCAAAGGGCTAAAGTTGCTTCCTTGAAATTTTGCAGAATTTCCGTGACAATTTCACAAAACTTTTCCAAAATTGTGATTTCTGTAATTTCCATCTAATTTTTAATATATTGGTCTAAATTGCACTACATTTGGAATGTAGTATGTCCCAGGCCAGTGCCCATACATATGTGTTTCTAAGATTCAGATCTCTATCTTTCAAAATGACTGAGTTATACGTCTTCACACATTCAAAAATTTTAAAAGTACAGTTAAGCAAAAACACTTATGAAACTTGCAACAAGTTTGGTATGGTAATGTTACCTATGCCCATACACATGTGTGGCAAGTTTCATATCTCTAGCTTTAAAGGTGACTAAGGTATAAGCCTCCAAACTTTCAGAAATGTTAAAATTACATTTTGCATTTACGTAAACTGCTGAATTTTAAGCCCCTGTGAGTTTAAAGCTGGAGAACACTACTGTTGCTCAGTTTATTGACACTAAATAATACTCTTTAAGGTAACCACCGTGGTTCAACATCAGAATGCCATGCGGACAACCTGGGTTTTGGAGCAAGCGACTGGAAGTCGTGTCATGAGGTAGGTCATAGCTAAACCTTACTATCTCTATTTTGCAGTTTCTATGAATCTTCCAAGAAGATGCTGGGGTGGGGGTGGGGTGGGTGTCCACTTTACCACCTATGACTGGGGTATTATTGCCTAATGGGTGATCTGGGATTGGGATAGGAGGGCCACTAGACCACCGGGTATAATTAAATTATAACATAATAGTGCCATCAGGTATTGGGGAGGAAGGACCACCAGACCATCAGGTATACTGTAGTTAAATTATAACACAATAGTGACAGGGATCAGGGATGGAGGACCACTGGACCCCCAGGTACAGTATAATTAAATTATAACAAAATAGTGACATCAGGGATTGGGGGGATCACTAGTCTACCAGTCAGGGGACCATTTTATTTTGTTAATATATGGGCGCATTGGGGATTGGGATTGGGAGCACCACTTGCCTTGCCACAAGGAGCCTATGGCAAACCCTTCCATGTGCCATGTGTTTGCTGCATGGGAGAGGTTGCCACAAGTGTGGGGACTTAGGTGCTGGGACCCCTTCTGTAACAGAATCTGGTGCAGGGTCCCTGGTGCACCAGGGTTTGGCACAAACTGCTGTTTGCTGCAGCTTGCACCATTCTAAGCCCATTTTGAGAATATTGCCCATGATGTCCACTACCTGGCCCTTTTCCCCCATTTTGGTCACCCAGTAAAAGAAATCAATCAAATTTGTTTGGAATGATTGACTACAAACCTGTGCTGCCTCTCATCCTGGAGCCCCTTATCTTCCAGAAAGCATACCAGTCTTTTCTTTAGTCTGGACTCCATAAGTGTTTCCACAATCAAGGTCAGACTGACTGGACAGTGGTTGCCTGGGTCATCCCTTAGTCCACTTTGTGGAACAGCACTACATGCACTATTCTTCAGTCTAAGGGTACCTCCCCAACACCAGTGAGCTGTGAAACTTGTCCATCTGGGGACCAGCTAGCATATCTGCCAATTCCCTCACCACCCTCAGATATATGCCATTCATGCCTGGGGAGTTGTCCACTTTCAGGGCACTCAAACCCTTCTTTACCCTGTCCACACCAATATTCCTGTCAGTGTCACCTCCAACCCTATTTCCCACCCCATTCATCCCTTGAGGCAGTGGACCATCCTTCTCACTTTATGAAGACTTTGCAAAAATATTTATTAAGTACTTCTAGTAGGAGAACATTTTATTTTTACAGGTAAAAGTTGGTACAAACACCATTAGGGCTAGGGAACACCTATTTACAAGGTGGTACTGTTTAAGCATACATCTACAGTTACACAGTAGTAATTAAATAATTGGCATGCATTAGAAACAACATACTCAAGCAAATACAAGAGCTTAAAAGACATTACACTTTCAACTTTGATGACTCATATACTACAAAAACAAGGTGTACTCAATTCCTGTTTCATTGCAGTATTAAAGGACAACTAAACAGGCATATTTCGGTGGTTGCTAAGTTAAAGAAAAACAAAATTATGGTGAGGTAGAACTGGGGGTGATTATTTTAAAAACTAATGCTCCCAACCTTTGTTATGTTAGCTATAACCCACTCCAGGGTGTGGGGTTATAGGCATTTAATCCACACCTGGGGTGTATTGTGAGGCATGAGGCCACAGGCTGTGTCCTCACAGCACCCCAGGCATGGAGTAAATGCCTATAACCCCACACCCTAGCGTGGGTTATTGTACTTATAATATGGGTTGCATGAAGGACACAAATAATGATCAGAAAGGGTGATTTTAAGGCTGGAAAATACTTTTTTATTGTGTATCCTTCCATCGGAAAAAAATAGTTCCACATGTAGACTGAGGATAAACATTTCATGGTTCAGTTAGACCTTACTGTAAAGCACAAAATCACTGTAGACACAGTAATACTAAAGCTGATGTAAACTAAGTGAAACACTACATGTGGAAAATACAAGTGTGCACTAGCAAGCTTGCTATGGACTGCACAATTCTATGGAACTTTGTTCTATTTTTAATCAATAACTCTGTATAACACTTTTCTTAACATAGTAACTTGTTTCCTGGAGTATGTGAGTAGAGTGTTGTTTATTTATATTGTAATGACCTACATATTTTAATACTTGTTTTTATTCAAAACACAGGAGTGCAAAGTAACACAGCTCCTTTCCTAAAGTTATCAATAAAAACATGCTACAATATCTGTTTTACTTGCTTTTTATCATGTATGAGAATACATTACTTCCATGAGTTGCAAGCACTGCATTATGGGTATGTAAGTAGCCTTGCCAGTAGAGAGTTTCTGACTTTGTAATGCAAGGATTCAATTGGATTCTTTTCAACTAGCAGTAGGAAAAATACAAGTTAAGTAAACAAAAAAAAACAACATTGTAGACACATTACTGCTAGTGATCACATGTAAATATGAATAGAATTACTTGCTGAGAATCTTTCCATTTCTACTCATGGTATTACAGTTATCAGCAACATTTTCTGTGTCACCACTATACTGCATCTGTGGATAGGGATATGATTTTTGGGGGGATAATCACATCACTTGTTTTGAGGGAAGATGTGCAGGTTACCCAAGTGTGGCTTAAAAAGGGAATTTAATCCACAGTCATCTGATGGTGTTTGACCAATTGGCAGCTCTCCTTCATGCAACCCACATTAAAAAAAGGTTTAATACATTTTCATCACCTTTTAAAAATTGTAAACAAAAATCTCCAAGTTTCAAAGTTGGCACCATGATCTAGTTACAAGATGATGCTGATGTAAGATGTGATTACATCACTGAATCAAGACTGCTATGACAGACTAATAAAAGCCCTATGCACCAGCCCATTTCAGCTTGTACTGTACAAATTCTAAAGACCACCAACATGCTGATCAGCACCTAACACAATGCATCAGAGACTAATACATGTATTAGGTGCCAATGGAAGAGAGCCAAACCAGTATTTGGATATTAAGGAGGTGCAGTCAGCCTGGTGATGAGAAGGCAGGGGAAAGATGGATAGGGATGAATACAGCAAACATTGGTGTGTGTGAAGGGGTGGCTGCATTTGCTGCAAAGTGGCAGAAGGAGTTAAAAAGGGCATCCAAGGGAAGTGGATGGATCAGTGCCATAGACCACATCTGTGTAGTTGAAGACAGAAAGCACCATTTTGGTAACAAGCTCACTGCAAACATACAGAGGTAAACAGTTCTTGTTGCAGTATAAGGCACCAAGCTTGGGATGGAGCTTAGAAAGGATGACATCAATGTGATATGAGAAGTCAAGCTTGCTCTCTAACCACACCCCTAGGTACTTGAAGGACTGAACCTCTTCAAGAGGGGTGCCTTCCAGGGTGGTGAAGACAAGGGGAGGGGCAGTGAGTCTGGCTAGTTTCTGAATGGTTACAAAGGTCATGGATTCAGTCTTCTTAGTGTTGACTCTAAGTTGGTTTGACTGGAACCAGCACAGAACATTGCTGAAATCCCATTGAAGTAGGTCTTCCACAGCAGCAGTGGATGGGACAGAGATAAACATGACTGTATCATCTGCATACATGTTGATATGAAAGTTAGAACAGGTAGTAGGGAGATCATTGAGGAAGAGAGAGAAAAGGATGGGACCCAAGATGGAACCCTGTGGGACCCCAGCATGGATAGAACGGGGAGACGATAGGGTGCCACCATCCTGCACAGACTGTTGTTGGCCCATTGTGTAGGAATAGAACCAGGCAATGGCAGGGGCTGAGAGGCCAGTAGAACCCAACTTGTTCAGGAGGACTGGATGGGACTCTGAGTCAAAGGCTTTGGCCAGATCAATGAATATAGCAGCTGTGATGAGCCCTTGATCCATCACGGAGGCGATGCTCCTAATATTTTTTATTTGAATGCACAAGCCCACTCTTAGACTGATGTGCACATCTGTATTAATAGACATCTAAGGTAGAAATGGGTGAAGTCTGAAAAATCCACTCCGTGAATTAATTCACAAATTTTGTGCAATTGGTGAAGTGGAATTCACAAAATTTACAGAATTCACGGAGCGTGAATTGCACGAATTTCACCATGAAGCATGAAGTTTCACCTGCAAATTTTGTGCTTCTCAGTGGATTCATGCAATGCACAGAAATATTCACAGTGAAATTCACAAAATTACGGTGTTAAAGTGAAGTTCGGCTGGTCAGGAGGCTTTCAAAGGGCTCTGTAGTGTGAATTTTTACCTGCTTTGTGGGAATGTCACCAGCAGATTTTACTTTGCCACATCACTAATCTAATGTCTTAATACTGTGCTCTTCTTATGGCATCACAATCATTACTGTGACCGGTTATTATGTAGCTATAGAGGGATATGAATTCAAGTGGGGAGTATGAAACAAGGGCAGAAAAACTGTAAAGGATTAAGACCCTCAAAAGAACAACAGAACCCTCAGGCACAGAGTCTTTCAGCACTCAATAATACATAGAGAACAAACTGTCTCAAGTCCATAAAATGTTTTTAATTTAATTTGGCCAAAAGTTTTAGTATATCGAGTGCAACAAAGATAAACTTACACATGCAGCAGATAAGATCACACAACCAACTTGTTCTTCCTGGCTCAAATGCATATTCCATAAAGTGTTTATTAAGTGTCCCATCCAAAAGGTTTTGGAAAAAACATTAACACACTGCAGACGGTATATATTTGCTTCCACAAGCTCTCTGGTCTAGATGCAACTACTCAGGGCTCAGTATCACAATTCACCTTTCCTTCACTGCAGTCAGTGTCTACATGCTGTTCACTGGCTCCCAAGTTTTTTATTTATATTTTTTTATTTATTTGTTTTTGGATTATAGTACCTTTGAGCCTGAAGCTCTTTTACAGAGGTTCCACGTCAAAAGAAAAATACAATAAAATATAACATTATACAATATAGAACAACAATTATCACCAGAGTGTTACAATAACAAAGGAACAATGTTCTGACAGGCACTAAAGAGTAGACAATAAAAATACATTTTAGAATTAAGTATGAAATAAGTGAACATAGAGCAGTCAACTATAGCCTTGTTGTTTGAAAGCGAGGGGGAGAAAAGGAAATGGGGAAGGGGAATGTCAGGAGGGAAAAGGAAAAAAGGACAGGTGGTGGGAGGGGTCCCATGGGAGAAGACTGGTCTAGGGAGGCATGGGCAATGGAGGTGGAGAAATGAGAGTAGTGGAGGTATGGGGATGGTGGACAGGTTACAGGTCTATGTTTACAAGGGGGTGGGATGATGGACAGGATACAGATCTATGTTACAGGTAGTAGGGAGATAGGTGGTGGGGCTGCAGTAGCATAGAGGGAGCTGTAGGGGCACAGAAAAATAGAGGGTAGCCTTAGGCTATAGAGGCAACAGGGTGAGATTTCCCCATGTCTGGAAAATCACATCTGCTAAGTGAAGTAAGATGTAGGCAGAGTTCATATTTGAAAGGGCCCAATTTGGGTACTGACAAGATAGCGGCAGCTAATCAGAGCAGGCATCATCACTTGCTAATATTTCAGAGTAATGTCACTCCTTCCTCAGAGTTGCCCTCTAGATGTTAATCCTGGCAATTTATAACCAGAAATCTCTATAGCAACGTGGGAGGACATGTTGACTGCAACTGAGCCATGTGGTAAAGGAACTCCTCTCCAGGCCACAGACCACTAACCAAATGAGCAAATGGGTGAAGATGAATAACCACAGTTAAGAAAAGTGCTAAAGTGCTGAGGTGCAACTGTGCACTAGGAATATTTTAAAAAGACCCTGTTTTCATGCAAAATTTCTCAGTAATGACAGGAAGGGGAATCTAAGAATGATATGTAATATTAGCTAAATACTAACTAAATAGTACACTTAAAAAAATACTGAGATGCATGCAGCTTTTACAGCTCAGATTATATCTAAAGATTTCTACAAGAACTACAAAGACATGGATTCTTACCTGTGAGTATACAGAGTAATCATTCATCCTTAAATACTGCATTTTATATTTGCTTGTTTCCTGACTAGTGTAAGCACAGGACTGTTTTTTTGCACTAGTTTTACAAAAATATATACATGTTTGTCAGAATAGTGCAGCAAAAAAATTATGTGTTTACACTACTCAAGAAACAAAGTATAATCATTCTGTAATATGCTATATTAAAACTTGCAAAGTTCTTGGCTAGTGTTAAAACTTATATTGTGCTCTTGCACAAATGTGTGTACTTCCAATGAACTTGAATTTGTTCATGCAAGAAAAATAACAACTTGTGCATCTGATAAAATATTTGCACAGTTATGCAAAGAATACACAGTAATTTTGACACTAAGTGCATTTTCTTATATTATTCTTACAAATCCTGCAAGATTGGTCATAAACGTTATATTTTTTTTTCATTAAGGGTGTCTTTGCCTGCAATTGCCCCCCTCCCCCACCGAGTCCAGATACCACTCATTTGGTTCTACCCAACATTGCTGTTTTTTTTTCCTTGTATTTGTGGCATTGTTCTGCTTTATATACTCTGTAACATGTGCACAATGTTGTTATTTATTGCTGGACTGCATTCTCATGACCTAGCGATCATCACCCTGTACTGAAACTGTTGCATTTATTGTCCTGCATTTACCCATTAACCAGGTCAATAAACTGTATTGTAACATTCTAATGTATCTTGAATGATATGTGCTTTTTACTATTATCTGTGATGTGCCATCTTAATGGCCTGGGTCACGCCTGAAAACAGTCCTTGGGATCAGTCCAGTACACCATACCCGGTTAACAAATGCATAAATAACATACAGAAATAAATGTGACACTCTGTCATATGCTTTCTCTTCACTAAAGCTAAGAGAAATTATTTATTTATTTGCTTTTGTTTACCGGGTAAGCACGCTAGACAACCAAGTGCCTATTTTCAGGCGCGACCAGGGAAAGTTACAATGGTACATAAATATAAACATCTGACATATACAGGGTTAACATACATTAGGATCAAGAACACATGTAACATAAGAATAAGGTACATAGATTACAATAGGATCAAGCACATTGATAAAGTCAGCAATGAGGTACATAGATTACAATATGAGGCAGCAAGCGGCAAAGTACAGGAATGGGCGACAGGAGCCTCCCTGCAACCCAAAAGAATACCAAGGTACATAACATCAGGATCGGTCAGATCAGGGTACAAAGAGCATCAGGTAGATTAACAGGGTACAACATCAAGATCTGTCAATTCAGGGTGCATAGAGCATCAGTCTCATAGTCTATATCATAAGGCAGATAAAGTGGGACAGGCATGGTCATCAGTAGCATCCAAGCAAGACCGGCCACACCGTCCAGAGGGGGAAGGGGGATGCAGGACAGATAGAACAGAAGTGCAAGGGGGGGACCAGTCATTGTATGTCAGATGACACGGAAAGACAGAGAGAAGTCCTGATTTGCCTTTTCAAAGTTTTCCCTAATGATAATTAAATTATCAAAACGGACTGGTGTGAAATGGCACACATCTGCACTTATGAAATTTAAAGAGTTGTCACATTCGAATGGCTGCATGTAACATGTTAGTATAAATGAACACATTTTGAGCAGTGATAAAAAGGCTAATTCTGTAAGCTCCCAATTCCTTAACTTAGATTATCATCTTTTTATGTAAAAAAAAAATCATAATTGTTTGTAGATTGAAGTTGGTAACACCCCTGTTAGCATTATGTGCTCATATAAGGCAGCCATATTTGGGCTTAACGCTACCATAACATACGTCCAGAATTCTTTAGTTAGGCCATCAGCCCCTGGAGCTGTATTTCTGTTGAGCTATTGTATGGCCTGTAGTACTTCTGTGGCTACTGGCGCTATTAATCTAGTCTTCATACTGTCCAGTAATTCTAG
The DNA here is from genome assembly GCA_016271365.2 of Neoceratodus forsteri. Classification (NCBI taxonomy): domain Eukaryota; kingdom Metazoa; phylum Chordata; order Ceratodontiformes; family Ceratodontidae; genus Neoceratodus; species Neoceratodus forsteri. The sequence continues at coordinate 77,600,574 of JADMNL010000029.1, read as the reverse complement.
TACAAGTATGTCTTTAAAAAAGATAGATCTTCGGCCCAGTGGTGCTGAGGGTTGAGGCACTGAACACCACACCTTGTGCCATGCCGACAACCTGAGTTCGGGAGAGAACTCAGGAGTTGGGGGTCGGCAGGGGAGGGAGACGGATTGAGCACCCGCTGGGCTGCTCTCCTCTCTGGGTGAGAGGGCATGGGTAGTCAGGTGTGCTGGCAACCCCCGATGGAGAGTGGAGGGCACCACGAGCTGCTGGGCTGTACGTAAGGAGCGAGACTGACAAAGGCAAGGTTGCCGTGCGCCGCGGCATCAGATGTGCACCTCGCACAAGCGGGGGGGGGTCTCGGGCTTACAAGAAATACCTGTCCAGCCCTGGATAGGTGATGGCCCTGCCAGAGCCACTGCCACATGCCCAACGCTGGTCCCCCGCCAATGCCCCCTCGGTCTCCACGGGTTGCAGTCCCCTAACCCAGGGAACCAAAATGAACTTGAAGATGGCCAGGGAACACAGTGGGCAGTAGAGCAAGTCAGTTAGTGCAGTGGCCCGAGAGAGATCTAGACTGAAAGGCTACAAACAGAAGAGTAAAAAAAAAAAAGATGGTTTTCTACTTACTGTATACAAAGTAACAAATAAAGATGGAACAATGTAGTGTACTGTATGCTTGATACCTTCTAGGTCACTATTTAATGTTCTGGTAGATGGTGATAAGAGGCTTTAAAGATGTGCTTAGATCTAGATTTGCAAAGCTTTCGAACATATCAAATTTTTACCTATGTCCTTTTTAAAAAAAATTCTATTTCTGCTCCTTCCAGGTGGCTGGGGGAGCTACCCCACCCTGCCCCAGGAAACCTCCTGCTGGCATCCCCACCAGGCCCTCCACGGCCAGTGATGACTACAGCTTGCCCCCTGTGGCAGCACTCTCCCAGGGGAGAGAGACTGAGATCCACAATTCACCAGCCTTCAACTGGCCTGGGGCATCATTTGGGGAGGTACCTGAGTATCACAATGCATGCTGAGAAGAGATTTCTGTGTTTTCCCCATTTCCTGGAGGCACAGATGTGCAGTGAGATCCAGGGCAGGCTGAGTGTGCTTCCACACCCAGCATGCAGACATCCTCTGTCATCTCCAACCCCATTCCATGGTGGCCCAATCTTGATGCACACCCAGCCTCCACTGGGTGTTGCTGAAGACTGGTGCCACATCTCTCCCAATCCTTCGGAAGAGGAAAGCAGTCTATCATAAGCTCAATCTTCCTTCCCTCCCCAGCCAAACCCTGGAGACTCAAGCTCATTCCTGAGCTTGGGTCGCCAGCATGGTGAGAGATATTGTGCACACAGCACCTCAGTCTTCTACATCACTGGGCTGACTTCTTACCTACTTGTATGTCCTTGTGTGTCAAATTCTAATTCTAGTTTTAATGAAGACACTGTATCATATCGGTGCTTAAATGACACTGCTTTTAAAAATGTTATCTGGCCAGATAGTTAACACATGCAAGTATGCATTTTTGAAATCAGTTTATGTAACTGTGTTCTGAGTCCTAAGTAATACATATACTTATTTTTTTTTGTACGTGATGCTTGATTTATAAAGATTTGCTTGGAGTTCTTGTTTTGAGGCTTCCTTCCCACCATTTAAATACTGAATTGTACGTTTCTTGAATCAAACATGTTGCCCTAAATAATTCTTCCTATTTGGTACATACAATATGTCATTATCTTGTAGGAGCTGATAATTCAGCCTCCACAAGGAGGTAGCTTTTCTCTGCATCTCTGCACCTGGAATACAACAAGAGATAGCTACAGAAGAGGGACTGAGGTTTCAGCTGTGCCACTATATGCACAATGAATTTTAATGCTTAGAGACACAACTAGTAAATCTATCTCGGTGGCTAACACCCCTCTTGTGTATGTTTTACCTCTCAAATGATAAATCATTCTGACTTCATCTTGCAATTGTGCAGTCTTGATTAAATCATTAAAGAGCAGCTGACACCTTCAAGAGAATTTGAACAAAACATAATATTTAGATAAAGTTCAGCTTGTATTTCACATTAGTTCTTTATAGCTCCTCCCCATTATTTATTGCTGAGGTCATTTGCATGAAAACAGGCTTTTTGCTTCTGAAGTGTTCATCTATTTCTGTTGCTGTCTCCCTGTCTGAGGTCACAATGCACTGCTTGTGACATCACAGTTACTCTCATGGCAACAGATTGTGATGTCACAACAGGGCATTATGACTTGAAGTGGGGAGTATGCTATAGAAGCAGATTAACTTTAAAATAACTGCAAGGGATAAAATCATGTATTCATGCACATTTTCTCAGTAATAAATAATGGGGAGGAGAAATCTAGACTATATGTGGAATACAAGCAGAGTCTTACTTAATTGTTATGTTTTCCAAAGTTTTTTTTGAGGTGTCAGTAACTCTTTAAGATAATTTGTATCACTGAAGTCATGAAGAGTATGAGATCTTTTGAAAAAAAAATCAAATACAAAAAGAAGACAAACATTCAGAAATACACTATTTAAAGAACAAAACAAATTACAGTCTGATCAAAAAGAAAGAAAAAAACAAAAACTGGGGAAACATAACAGGGTTCACCCATGCCTCAGCAAGAACAAAGTTGGCGGTGTAAACTACAGCGTCAGCAATTCGACTACACCAGCCACCATGATCTGACAAACTGCTGTGTGGCAGTAGGAGCACCCTCCATGGCGCACTCCCCATATATCTTATAACAAACTCTGGGTTGCACCTCGGAGGACAGTAAGGGCAACAGTGGAATGGCAACATTGCCTGATGGCAAAAAATGAAAGCTGCAGCAGAAGTGGACAACATGATTCTGTTGGCAACATTGAGAAGGCAGTAATCAGTCAGCACATTAATGGGCTATCACATAACATAATCTACCAGATGAGGACTACTGTATAGTAATCACAAACTAAAAAGATGAAAATAAATTGTGTTTTAACCTGATTATATGAAACAACTTATAAAACAAGGATAACCCGCTCAGGTAGAAAATATACTCCACAAGGAGTGTCAAAGACTTTTCAGCAGTTGACCACATTCTTTGTTGTATATATTTTGAATAGACATAGTGATCATACTGTACATCCTAAATCTAAGACAGTGTTGAGATGATGTTGCAGAATAAATTGATATCTTACTTGCCATATAAAAAATGTAATAATAGAGAATCAGATACTTTGATGATATTTACACCAGTCCTCTCACTTGAGGCAAAAAACAAGTTCCTCTAACTGAATGGAATAAAGCAAGGGTTCCTGTCATGTAAAAGCAGTTTGCTTCCAAAATTCCTGAATTGAAGGATGTTCTGAAAATAACTGATCTTGCATTTTCAAGACAGACTCACACCCTTGGTGTGGACAGACTCTTTCATTAAACCCTTTACTTTCTGTATTGTTCCTTACACCTAGTTTCACATGAAAACACAGCTATAGAATGCCCCATGATCTTGGGGGACTCATTTGGCTGCTAAAATACGCAAAGAGGTCTGTATACAATGGATTTAATCCTATGACTAGTGAAAGAGAATATGAAAAAGCTCTATTTATTATGATCTGATACAGGGTTTTCCTAGTCATAGTGCTTATCCTGGAGAAGGTAAGCCCACACTGCCTGATTTTTGTCACCAAAGTTTTAACATATTCTGGATGACTAGATGAATCCAAAGTTCTGGCCACCTATATTTTCCATTTCCATTGGATAAGAAATGGGTTCAGCCAGTCCAAAAACCACAATCCCCAACTACCCAGTGATTTTCTTAAGAGCCTTCTCATATTAGTGTGAATAAAAGTTCTCTAAAAAAGTAATGGGATGCACCATGCCTAACCCACCCTCCTTGATCGGTAAGTATTTAATATTCCACCTAACAGGGTTATGTCTGCTGCCACAAATCATTTGAAAGAAAATGTTTTAAATGCTTGTTTATAATAAAAAGGAGGTAGAAACATACAGCTTAGAGTTCAAAAAATTGGAATAATGGGATTTAACAGTGTGGACCCTCATTTTTTGTTTGTTTGTGTTTTTTTGACAGGTGCCATGACTTCCACCTATTGACTGTCCTTTCACCTTCCTCCACCTTTTTAGTCCCAGTTTCATTTTTCATCATTGGGACTCCCAAAATGAATGCCCAGAATTCTAACTTGACCTAAATTAGATTTACATCAGCTTTTTAAGAGGGTGTAGGTACTGTTTCATTGTCCAAGCATTGATATAAACATTTATTGGTCAAGCTTGGCAGCTTGGCAGAAGACACCATGAGAAAGGACTGCTGTGTGACTGAACTTCTCTGCTGGGACTAAAGTAGAAGAACTTTTGTATTTGGACCTTTAATTTAGGGTAAAAAACTAACATACAAAACAAAAAAAAAAGTGTGTGTTTGAGTTAACTGAACTGAATGGGTAACTGAAAAGTCATCTAGGTGTAAATCTCAGGTGACTGAAAGGACTTAACTGTTGTGAGGTTTAAATTACTTGTAGGAAGATCTGGTAAGTAGGGGGAGTGGCTTAGCTAGAAGGAAGCTACATTTAAAGACTGTAGAAAGATTCTGCTAATAGGTTGGCAGAAGACACCAGGAGAAAGGACTGCTGTGTGACTGAACTTCTCACTGGGACTATATTGCCCTCCTTCCTCCCTCCACCCCCCCACCCAAAGCTAGTTCTATTTTTATAGGCACAGGATTTGACTGACAAAGGAACTTCCTGTTTAGGGGCAGGAAGTGAGTGATCACAGAACCACCAAGGACCCACCATCCTAGAAGGGCAAGAGTAGCTCTCTGGCCCCTCTAGCTGCTGGAGGTCTGCCTCTGAACAAGTAAGTGTCTACTGAGAAATATAGGATATTCTTGTCTCAGAACAGGACAATCAGGAGCTTAAAGGGCACACAGGCAGAAAGTAAGAGAGAGAGAGAAAACCAGAGGAAAGAGTAAGGATTGCAAACAGTAAGGGCCAGAAATAAGACATGATTGGAGTGGTGCAGTGCAGTGGCTGTGGAGCAGCAGTCTTCCGGGAGATGTTCTGGAGGATGCGGTATTGTCCCATCTGCAGGCACCTCTCTGGGCTGAGGAGGAGGTTGCTCATCTCCAGGCTGAGTTGGCCAGGATTTGTGGGACCTCCTCTTCCATCCAGGGACCACCAGTGCCACTGCCATTGCCTCAGAGGTTGCCAAGAAAGAGGAGCGGTTGGACCACAGTGGGCTCAGGGAGGGTGAGGGTGGTGGAACAGAGGCACATCCCTCTAGTTGTACCTCTCCACAGTTCCTATGCCATTCTGGCAAAGTGTGGTTCCTCTGTGGAGGCACCTACAGTGGAGACCAAGGAGGATGCTGGTACCTCCCAAAGGAGACCCACAGGAGGGTGGCAGGGACCCTGCAGGGAAGAAAACAACTCCTGGTGGGGGACTCCATTGTTAGGAAGGTAGAACTGGGCAAGGAAGGGAGAGGGAGGTAAGGTGCCTGCCTGTGCCATGGCTTGAGGGACAGGGAGCAATCCTCAGGATTGCCAGAGCAGCTGCACAGGGAGGGAGCTGGATGTCATTGTCCACTTAGGGACAAATGACCTGGCTAAGAAAGGATTAGAGAAGTACAGGAAGAGTTTGTGGAATTGGGGAGGGCCTTAGTCAAGTAGCATGCACGGTAACCTTCTCAGAGGTGCTACCCATCTATGGCATAGGAGAGGCTAGGGTGTTCCATACCATGGGATTCAATCAGTGGTTGAAAAACTGGTGTGGAGCTCAGGGATTTGGCTTCATTGGGGTCTGGGGGTCCACCTGGAGTGATGTAAGCCTATACTGGGCTGTATCTGTCTGGGAGGGGTACCAGAATCCTAGGTGATAGGTTTAAATGCTTCATTTTCAAGCTTTTAAACTAGCCAAGGGGGGAGGCACTGGAAAGGAGCAGGAAAATCCTAGCCCCCCCAAACAATCACGGTAGTAAGTGTGGCAAACACCAACTTGGAGGTGTCGATAGGGAGAAGGGTAGGGGTAAATGGAGAAAGTGACAAAGGCAAGAAGGACAGGGATGGGGCAAAAGGGGGTAAGGCCATCAGGAAATGGAGGGTAATGAGTACCAATGCCCGTAGTCTGGGCAACAAGCTCCCTGAGCTGGTGGCCTTAATGGAAGAGGGATGCCTGGATATCGTAGCAGTCACAGAAACATGGTACACAGAGAACCATAACTGGGATGTTAACATACCAGGGTACATAACCTACAGGAGAGACAGGCAGGGGAAAAGAGGGGGAGGAGTAGCTCTCTATGTAAAGGAAGGGATAAAAGCAACTGAACAAAAGAGTAAACAGGGAGAGAGGAGGCACTGTGGGTCACCTTGGAGACTGGAAGGGCACCACAATCTGCACAGGGTTGTGTACAGACCCCCATGTCAGAGGAAGGAATGGACAAGGATATGATGGAAGGCATTCTTAGAATGGCAGAGAAAGGGAGATACTGTTGATGGGAGACCTGAATATGCCAGATGTTAACTGGAGCACATTTGCTGCAGCCACATCCAAGAGCAGGGCCATTCTTGATGCCCTACAGGTGGCAGGCATTAGACAGCTAGTTTCGAACCCACTTGTGAGGGAGCAATCTTAGACCTCGTACTTCAAACGGGGCAGTGAGAGGATCTCAGATCTAGAAGTGGGTTGCCATCTGGGGACAAGTGACCATCAAACAGTGTGGTTCACTGCTAAACTCAGCTACAAGAGTCAAGCCATACAAAGTGAGGGTACTGGACTTTAGGGAGGGCTGACTTTGGCAAGATGGGAGAGTGCCTCAGAAAAGCACTAGCAAACAGGCTAGAAGGAGGTGTGGAGCAACAATGGGGAACTATCAAAACTGCCATCACAGAGGCAACAAGCCTTTGTGTGAAGCAAATAAACAAATCAAAACGAAAGAAAAAGCCACTATGGTTCTCAAGAGAGGTGGCTGTGAAAGCCAGGAAGAAAACGATAGCAATCCAGAAGTATAAGGAAACACAGAAGGAGCAGGACAGATAGCTGTACCAGTTAAGGCAGAAAGAAGCAGGGAGGGAAGTCAGAATAGCAAAGGCCCCAACTGAGGAAAAGATAGCCTACTCAGTTAAGAAGGGGGATAAAACCTTTTATAGGTACATCAGCGAGCGTAGAAAGACAAAGGGAGGGATAGTGAGGCTGAATAGAATGAACGGTGGGTGGGCAGAGGGGGACAGTGAAAAAGCAGGAATACTGAACGAATATTTCTGCTCAGTATTCTCAAAAGAGGAGGGGGAAGTGCCTAATCCAATTAACAGAAGCACTCTTGATAGGGGGGTCGATCCCAGTCCTTTCACAGAAGAAAGGGTTCTGCAAGAACTCCTAAAACTGAAGGTGGACAAAGCAATGGGTCCTGATGGAATTCACCCCAGAATTCTAAAAGAATTAAGGAAGGAACTAGTGAAACCACTGGCTACTCTTTTTAATAAATCATGGGAGGATGGTGTGGTACCCGAGGACTGGAGGAAGGCGGATGTGATTCTCCTTCACAAAAGTTGGACCAAGACAGAGGCAGGAAACTACAGACCTGTCAGTCTGACCTCTGTGGTAGGGAAAGTGATGGAGTCACTTCTGAAGGAAAGAATAGTTGAGTACCTAGAGGTCAGTGGAGCACAGGATCCAAGGCAGCATGGGTTCACAGCGGGAAGGTCATGTCAGACGAATCTAATAGATTTCTTTGACTGGGTGACCTAAGGAGTAGACCAGGGAGGGGCTGTGGACATGGCCTACCTAGACTTTAGCAAGGCATTTGACACAGTCCCACACAAAAGATTATTAGTCAAATTAACCAGCCTGGGAGTGGGTCCCAGGGTGGCAGTCTGGGTAAAACATTGGCTGGACAACAGGACACAGAAGGTAATTGTAAATGGAGTCCACTCTGAAGAAAGGGTGGTTACTAGTGGGGTACCGCAGGGTTCAGTATTGGGTCCAGTCCTTTTTAATGTCTTCATCAGTGGCATTGCAGAGGACTGGAAGGAAAAGTATGCCTTTTGCAGATGACACAAAGATCTGCAACAGGGTTGATACACAAGGAGGCGTGGAAAGGATGAAAAGGGACTTGGCAAGGTTGGAGGAATGGTCAGAGCGTATGGCAGCTAGGATTCAATGCAAAAAGTGCAAAATAATGCACCTGGGAAACAAGAATCCAGGGAAGAATACACAATGGGTGGGGAGGTAGTAACAACAACAAAACAGGAAAGGGACCTGGGGTAATCATATCAGATGACCTTAAGGTTAGCAAGCAATGTGAGAAGGCAGTAGGGAGGGCTGGGGGTATACTGGGATGTATAGGGAGAGGCATCAGCAGCAGAAAACAGGAAGTTGTTATCCCTCTGTACAGACAGTTGGTGAGACCCCATCTGGAATACTGTGTCCAGTTCTGGAGACCCCATCTCCGCAAGGACATAGACAGGATAGAGGCAGTCCAGAGGAGGGCAACTAAAATGGTGCAGGGTCTGCAAGAGAAGCCGTATGAGGAGAGACTAAAGGAGCTTAATATGTATACCCTTGAGGAAAGAAGGGAGGGGGACATGATAGAAACTTTCAAGTACCTCAAGGAATCAACAAAGTCCAAGAGGGTAGCATCTTTCAGAAAAGAGACTTGCAAGAACAGGGGACACAATTTAAAGATAGAAGGAGGGTGGTTCTAGGGCAATGTGAGGAAGTATTATTTCACAGAGAGGGTAGTGGCTGCATGGAACAGCCTTCCTGAGGAAGTTGTGGGGTCTAAAACTGTGGGAGAATTCAAGAATGCATGGGACAGACATAAGGCAATTCTTGTGGGGGGCAGGAAGATATAGGCTGTTGGTTAATTAGGATCTGCAGCCTATCCTGTAGGTAGGGAAATGGGCAGACTAGATGGGCCTAGTGGTCCTTATCTGCCATCAAAGTCTATGTTTCTAAGATGCACATGAATATTTTTGTAAGATAGAAAAGGCCTCATGAGAAGATGGCACATCACTCACCAAAGGACATAGGTCATCTGTATAAGCAAGAACCCTGGGAGTCATGCTACGCTCTGGGGTCATGATTCCTCTAATATGAGAAGATTGGTTCAATTTCCTTAAAAGAGCATGATTACAAGTATATACAACAAAAGGCTAAGGGAGCCCCTTTGCATCACATTTCACAAAATTTGGGATTCTATCCCCATCCATGCATTGGTATTTGGATAAACCACAGCTCCAGAATACCATATCAATATCCAGTTGATGAAAGTTTCTGGCAAACCATGTTTTACCATTACTGTAAAGAGATAAGAATGTCACAGTCTGTCATACCTTTCTCCTGGTCTAAGGATAATGACAATCCCATTGAATTATCTATGTTCTTATGTTCAAAAATCTCTCTTAGTAGTAGCAACTGGTCTTGGATTTTCCTGTCTCACATGGCACAGTTTGAGAAGAGTTAACAAAAGTGTCCAAAATCATACTCAATCAGTTACTCAAAATTTCCATTAATATTTTGAAGTCTACATTTATTAAACTAATTTGCTGCAAATTGTGTAAATCTTGCCTTTCACTTTCCTTGAATAAAAAAACATCATGACTGCTTCCTTCATACTGGATGGAAGCTTCTGTTGTGACAAAACAACTATTTTACACTTCTGCCAAATCTTAGCAAATGTATTCATTAACGGTTTTATGGGACTCAACAATAAGGCCATCACCACCCAGTGCTGTGTTGGAATTTAAGGAGTTAATGGCAGTCTGTACTTATTACATTAAGATAGCTTTGTTAAACTGGATTCCTGACTTCAGTTGACTGAGGACACTGCAAACCAAACCACACCAGAAAGAAGGATGCTCAGGATTTTGGATGATGGGAGAAAAATTTTAATTTTGCACAACACTACCTAGTGGTTAGCAGACCCCCCAAGCTCCCACCCATGCAGGTAGTTCCCCGCCACCCAGCTCCTCCCAATCCAACTCTGAACAGGCAACCAGAACAGCCCTTCAGTCTCCACCATGTCCGGATGCCATCTGAGCTGTCAATGAGCATGTACTGTATGCAGTATGTGCTCATTAGCATCAGGTGTCATTCGACCATAGTGGAGGTGTGAAACGTTCACGGTCTCCAACTCAGGGTTGGGGTTGGGGGGGAGGGGCTAGGCACTACCTGCTGGGGTGGGAGGGTGGGGGTCCTCTGCACAACAGTGAATGCTATCCATTTCTTGTATTAGTGATCGGGATGGGGGGGATGTTGGTCACCAGGGAATACTAAATAAAGATTGGGCATTGGATTGAGTGGGGAGAATGACCACTAGACATAAAGGAATATTATATACAGTTCAGGCATGAGGGCAGGTGGGGGGTGGGACCACTGGACACCACGGACACATTTATTTTAACATTGGTCTCACAATCAGCAGTGGGGGGTGATCGCTAGACGCCAGAGCAAAATCATCTTTTTCACTTGGGTGGGTAATTGGGTGAGGGAAAGGATCACTGGAAACCAGGGAAATTATTCCTATACATCAGGCAGGTGATCAGGTGGGGGGAAGGAACCACTGGAGAACAGGCAAAAGTCTGTTTTATGCACAGGACTGTGATCAGCTGGTGAGCCCATTGGGCATGCAAGGCCACTCCATCTGCCTCACTCCCTCACAAGACACACTCAAAAAACAATTGAAACTCCTCCCTCCCCCAATTGCAACTGCCTCATCTACATCCCTCCATGACTCCCTCCCCCTCCCCCTCCTCCTCTTATGCCTCCCTGCACCTTACCTACACCCCTCCATCTTCACATCTAACTACTACCCCCCTTGCTCTCCTCCTTCTCTCCTTTTTTCCCAGCCCTGTGCACACCTTAAACCCACCTACACCCCTCCTTGTGTCCCTCCACCCTTACACTTCCCTAACCCTTACCTCCACCTTACCCTCTTCACAATGTATTCCTGCCTCATTCAATTGTTCTACTCTCCCTTTCCCTGTTCACAACCCCCCAAAAAACTTTCCCCCTCACTCTGTACTTTATGGAACTTACCGTATCCCCTAATTCTTGCCTTGTAGAACTGGCCTAGCCATGAATTTCCACCTATCAAATGTCATTTAACACTGTCTATTGCACTTTCATATACAAATTGTTCTTTACTTTTTGTAAACTTTGTAAATTGTACATCTCTAACTGTATGCAATGCACTTTGTGACTTATGATGTTGAAACATGTTTCTTCCATTGTGTACACGTCTGTATTTCAAATTTGCCAACTGTAACTCCCATTGCCCTCTCCCCCAGGTCGCACCTGGAGATGAGGCTTGGCTCAGTCTGCCTCTCCCGGTTATCAAATTTTAAATAAATAAATAAATTGGTGATCACAGGTAAGTGACCACTAGCACCAATGAGACTGTTATTTTACTCAGGCTGATGATCAGTGACCATGCAGGGGGACCACTAGCATGCCAAGAAAATACATGTTTTGTACCTATTGGGTCTGCGATCAGCTGGGGGGGCCGTCACAGTACCTCCACCAACCACTAGGGTTGTGCAGTATAAGGCAAGGTATCAGTCAGTAGTATTTGCTCTGTGCAAGGGGACCAAGCAAGAGGACCTTCCACTGAGCAAAGGCTTTGTGAATGGAACAGCACCAATATTCATGTTCCCTCTCCCTCATTTGCAGTGCAGCCCCTCCACACTTTGCCTGGTGCAAGTCCATTCTGAGCTTGCAAACCAAGCTTTTGTGAATACCAACTTGGTGCAACACCTGGTTTGCTTGCACAAAACCGGGTTTTCACCTAGACAAAGTTTTGTGAATCTAGCCCCTGATCTGCACAGTCCAGAACATGGACAAGAAATATGACTGATAAACAACTCAAGTTTCTACCCTAGAAACCTAGATAATGTGGAACAATCAATACAGACTGCAGAGTGGTCTGCCCAGAAAGTGGCAGTTGCTACTGGAAAATAATTTATCATTAGAAGACAGAGGATGTAAAATCTCACAAATCAGGCCTGTGAGAGAAACATCATAGTAATTAGGTTCCCTGAAGCTGCAGAAGTAAAGGAGCCCTTAGATTATGCTAACATGCTTCTACCTCAGATCCTTGGTTTATTCTATGTGGACTCAGCCTTCTTGATTGAAAAAACCTTCCGAATTACCCTGAGAAGAACTCCAGGGGACCCCTCTGCCCTCCACACCTTGTTGTTAATGTGCATGGAGGTCAAATACCTGATCAGCCCCTTTCTATGGCAAGGAGGTGCAGAAACTGAAATATGGGGATGATAATATTTCACTCTTCTGTCTTTCAGCACACAATCCCACTATAAGCATTTGATCGAGTTAGAGGTACCTTTAAAACTTTAAAAATTCAGCAACAGTTACTTATGCCAGCTAAACTGAGGGTATAGTGGAATGGTCTGACCTATACTTTTAGTGATCTAGTGGACTCAGCTAAATTGGCAGCCACCACAAAGGCACTGATGGAAGGAGTGGAAGCAGCATGGGAGGATGGCTCCAGAGAAGAGTGAGCTGCTCTTATCTTTATATGGAACACAACTGGGACATACTGCTGACCGCTATATATTAAACTGTTTAATTGTCCAAATGTTATAAGATGTTACTAAAGGCTTTCCTTACGGCAGATGCCTGAATGACTTGTTATAGTATGTGTTAGCATCTAGCAGACTGTGGTTAATAACTGCATGCATATTTATTCTTTCAGTGGGAACTTGATGTAATTGATTATCATGGGCTGTGTTAACTTCTGCTTTTACCTTTTACCTCTAATTCTCCTATTTAAAATTATGTGTACTAAACAGACCTTACAGCTCCCTTAATTGTATTTCATATTATCCCAGGGGATCTTGAATGATCTTTTTTCCATGAAATTATTGCTGATATTGTTTGCTTGTGCTAAGAAAGCTCTTACAAAACATTGGCATATGGATAGCATTCCTGACTTGCAATCTTGGTATTCAGTGATTAATTTTATTTATGACCTAGAGAAGGCTGTGTATACATATCTGGATAAACAATCTGTGTTCACACGGTATTGGCAACTGTGGATCCATTACCAACTCCAAAAAAATCCCACTTTTGTTCCATAATTTAGATACTGATAATATGGTTTTATAACATAGATTGCTGGGTGGGGACCCCATAGGATCCATATTTAGAGGGCCCTATCTATTTTTAGTTTGGTGTTATTCCAGTCCCAATTACACTGTCAGGTTAGGAATGCTTTATTGCTGCCACAGGACATTTTAAATTGGCATGATAGTTATGTTTTAACTTATTATCAAGGCCACTGATTTATGATGATTAAAAAAATGAAATTCCATTTTCAAGCCTTCAGATTCCAGAATTGCACCAGTGATTGTTACTCTAATTTCCAGATTTTACCGGGATTCTGCTATCATTCTTTTAGTATGTGGATAAATAATTAGAATAAAAGAAGGCTTAATATACATAGCATTAAATAAAATAAATTGAAACTATTACAGAAAGGAATTATAAGAAAATACAAGTTTTTTGTAGATTTACTGATCTGATATAAAATGCTAGATTCCATGAAATCCTTGTTTTTACCGGTGTTCAGGCAGCTCTAATTCTAGAATTTTACCAGGTTTTCTGGTAAAAAATGAAAATCAGTGGCCTTGCTTATTATGTTCTTTAAAAAAAAAAATTGGGGGGGTTATGTGGTGGTCAGATGCATATTTTTTTTTACTGCTTGTATTATAATTCCTTGGTATTTATAATGCCTCATGAATAGACATTAACTTTATTTGCCTTGCCTTGTTTATAGTACTTGTTAACTATTCTTCTTGTTATTTGGAATTGTTTTCTGAATTGTACTTGTACTTTTTACAAACACCTAATAAAGTTTAATTATAAAAAAATGTAATTATGTGTGCTAGCTTAGGGAAGATTTCCCTTGATAGTATAGTAGGGGAATATGTGATATTCTTGTTTAACATGTGCACCACTCCTGCACAACATGGTGATTTACACCAGTTGCTCTTCTCACAAACTTTGGAACCTGGGCAGTGGTACCTCTCATACACATGGAGCATTTCTTTTCAGTCATGAACTTTACCTCCTGTCAGGCAACAAAACATGGACAAACTAGATGGCACCATTTGAATTGCCTTGGACTATACTATCAGTGTCAATACAAGGCAGATATTATTTATTATGCTCCTAGTTGTGATCTTTTTTTCATATTTCTTGTAAGTGTAATACTGGCACAGTTCTACTGTCTATGTTAGTTAACTGCAACTTTCCAAATAAAGCAGTTTGTATTCATATTTGTACACTTAATATGATTAAGCTGATACCTGGTTTCTGATAGGTGATCGGTTAATTTATTTTGCTGACTACATTATGTACCTGCATGGGGTGAAGGAGCCCACATGGAAAACAGGAACTGTGCTAATAGTATCTATGTAACTCATCCCATGTATTGCTCTGAGCTGTATGTCTTCCCTTGAGGTAGTTGTGGTTATATAAATCTTATCTATGTACCTCTCCCTATGCAGTATCAACCTGGAAAAGGTCATTCTCATCCTTGTTAAGAGAAACATATGTACTACCTGCATTATTACTAATCTTCTATTTATGTCTCTAAAGTTGCTATGAAAGGTTGTCAGACTTCCTATCTCCTGCACTGACTAAAACTGCAAAACCAAAAGTGAGGCAGACTCACTGCATACCATCTGACCTGCTGAATCTCCTTTATCTGGCCTTGAGACACTTTTTTTACCAGTAGCCACATTTTGATAAAACTTCACCCAAATGTACCTTCACAGTAAAGTTACAGGTGAAGTTGCCAGGCAAAGTTGTCAAAGGTGAATTTTCTACTAAGGAGCAAAAATAGAAATGTGGTAGCCATGTTAGTCCAGTCAACAATGCAGAGGAAAAAAAAAACAAATATGTTGCGGGTGATACCTTTTATTGGACTAACAAAATTACTTCTGACGCAAGCTTTCGAGAGATAAAACTCCTTTCTTCAGGTTTTTCTCTAAGGAGCAAAAATTCACAAATTGATTTACCAAGCAAAGTTAGCAAATTCACCATTAACTTCATAGGAGAATAAAATATCAAAGCATCTCTACACAAATTGGATGGAAAAATCAGTTTTGTGACCAACATCTGGCACAGAAACTGCCTTCATGTCAAGAACAGGACACAACATTAGGTTACACAGTTGTAAAAATGTATTGGACATACTGTATATGTAGATATAAAGTACTGCAACTTTTCATGTGGGTTAGAACCTGGTTAGTGTACAGGAGCCAGAGAGGTGGTGGTAAATGGGGCCCAATCAGGGGAGAAGGGGTAATAAGTGGGGTACCACAGGGATCAGTCCTTGGGCCAGTACTTTTTAATGTCTACATTAGCAACATAGCAGAAGGACTAGAGGGTAATGTCTGCCTGTTTGCAGATTACACCAAAATCTGCAACAGGGTAGATACTCCAGAGGGGGTGGAGAAAATGAGGAGTGACCTAAAGAAACTGGAAAACTGGTCCAAGGTGTGGCAACTGAGGTTCAGTTCTAAGAAGTGCACAATAATGCACCTGGGATGTAGGAACCATGGGAAGAGCTACAAGACGGGGGGAAGGATTTGCTGAAAATCATCAGGGAGGAAAGGGATCTTGTGTTTATCATTTCTGATTACCTAAAGGTGTCAAAACAGAGTATAAAGGTAGCAGCAAAGGCCAGTGGTATGCTAGTGTGCATAGGCAGAGCCATCACTAGCAGAAGGAGGGAGGTGGTGATTCCACTGCATAAAACATTAGTGAGGCTTCACCGGAAATACTGTGTACTATTCTGGAGGTCACATCTTCATAAGGACATTGACAGGGTGGAGGCAGTCCAGAGAAGAGTGACAAAAATGGTACACAGTTTGCACCAGAAAACATATAAGAAGAGGTTGAGAGACCTCAATATACACTGTCTGGAAGAGAGGGGAGAGAGTGGGGGGACATGATAGAAACCTTCAAGTACCTTAAGGGCATAAACAAGGTGCAGGGGGGTAGCATCTTTCAACACTGGAGTAGAACAAGAATGAAGGGGCATGATATGAGAATTGAGGAGGGCAGGTTAAGTGGAAATATGAGGAGGTTTTACTTCACAGAAAGGGTGGTGGATACATGGAACAATCTGCCACAGGAAGTGGTGGACACTAACACAGTGAGGGGCTTCAAGCAGGCATGGGACAGACATAAAGGGACCATCAGGGAGGGAAAGGAAGAAAAGAGCTGCTAACTAAGTAGGGTCAAAGGCCACAAACAAGGATAGGCTTACAAGCAGACTAGATGGGCCTGCTGAGCCTTATCTGCCAACACTTTCTATATTTCTATGTCTGGTTTTAGAAAGGGTAGTGATTATGGTTAGCCTAATTTGTAATGTCAGAAAATTTGCTTACTTGATTTAAACTTTCACATAACTCAATAACAGAAGAAAGATTCTTTGTACCTCAGACAGTGGCAGTTTCGGGAGTGGGCCTGGTGGGTCACATGTCACATTAAAATCCTTTTGTGCTCAAGATGTGCCACATGGTCACGTCAGTGTCAATGGTTTAATAGGTACTGTAGCACCATCCGATTAGAAGTTTGTTGGTTCTAGCCCCACACCAGGTAATTGGGATGGTGTCCATAACTGAGGCCACTGGATTTCGTTTTTTACCAGAAAACCTGGTAAAATTCCAGACTGTGGGATGCCTGAACACTTGTAAAAACTAAGATTTCATGGAATTTGGCATTTTATATCAGATCAGTAAATCTACAAAACTTGTATTTTTCTTATACTTGCTTCCTGTACTATTTTTCAATTTGCTTTATTTAATGTTCTGTATATTAAGCCTTCTTTTATTCTGATTATTTATACACATACTAAAAGAATGACAGCAGAATCCTGGTAAAATCTGGAAATTAGAGTAACAATCAAAGGTGCAATTTCCAGAATTTGAAGTCTTGAAAATGGAATTTCATTGTTTTAATCACTGTAAATAAGTAGCCTTCCCATAACTGATACTAAACTGACACTGTTGTGCAGCATGAGGGGGGGTACTGCACTGTAGAGATGCCATCCTTCAGATAAGATGTTAAACTGAAGTCCCTTCTGCTCATCTCTGGTCACTGTCCAGGTGGAAGTTAAAGATTCCATGGCACATTTTTGAAGAAGAAGAAGAAGAAGGAAGATTCTGCAGTATCATGGCCACCCCCTCCCCCCCCCCAGTTAAACAGGTCTATGCGACTCCCCCAGAAAGCAGCTGGAAACAAGCCATCATAGCTTAGTATGCCTTTCCTTGTCAACATATTACAAATAAATAAAGTTAATAAAAATAGAATAGCTGTCATTACCAATAAAGTCCAGACTGAAATCTACATATATACTCGGTCACAATGCTTTAGTTCACTTCCTGTACCCCAGTCATCCTTAAATACTGGATCTGCAAGTGTTGCTAGTGTGGTGCCTTGAAACAGAAACAATTTTATAGTTATGAACCACAAAGATCCTAACTTATCACACTACAGCTGAAAAACACAACTCACAGAAGCAATGGATAGTATTTTTTAGAGCATTTAACATAGTCTGTTAATGTATAATTTTGTGCAGGGCCCCTTCAGCATCCTGTATATCAGTTCAGTATATTGCTGTAGGATAGTTTATAGAGCTGTGTGGAATGGGACAATTCTGAATTTGCAGAATTTTGACAAAAGTTCATGAAATTCTGCAAAATCTCACCAAATTGTGTCAACAATGTGCCAAATATCAAGAATTTCAGATGGATAGTTATCAAATTATAGGTGCTCAAAATCTGCCATTTTATTTTTTGTGTGAAATTTCATGAATACTTTTATTTACATATATCTTGGCCATCTATTGAGTCAGAAATCTTAAATTTAGCATGATTCCTTGATGATAGGTGTTCTAACTCTGTGCCAGGTTTCATAACAATATAATATATCGTCTCAAAGTTATATGTGCTCAACATCTGTCACTTTATTTTTTGAGGGACATTTTGTGAAAGAAATTCATCTGCATATAACTGAGGCACATTTGGAACTAGATGTATGTAAATTAACATGAATAACCTTTTTGTAATGCTTATAGGATTATCTAAATATGGAAAGAACTGGATTAAGATTTTTAAGTTACAGGGGTTCAAAACTTTACTATGTAAATAATTACAAAATTTTGTGAAAACTCTCAAAAATGGGGATGTTTGTAACTTCTCTGCTCTTGCAGGCACAGACTTAACATTTGACATGCAAACCCATAGTCATTGTATCCTGGTGTCTAACTTAACTGGATAAACTGGTTTAGCAGTTTTAATTTGCAGTAGAAAAAAAACATTGGTAACATTTTCTTACATATTTATGGTTGCATATAGATGAAGCATCCAGAATTCTTCTTGTGAAATTTAACATTAACAATGCACGTGTGAATACTTCATTTGATAAGCGGGGCAGAGCTTTTTGCAGTCCTGCTGTTCCTCTCTGGGTGACTATCCCCAGCCCCCCTCCTTCTCTTTTGGCATAACCAGATTGACTCAGTAGAACTACTGATCCCATTGATATCCTCCTTGTTCATTACAGTGACAAACTCCCTTAAAACATGAGTCATCTATTCCTTTTCCTATTGACCTACCCTCTTGAAATAACCAGAACTCTTTCTTCCTGCTACCCCAGACATTGTTTTCACCCACTACATCTTCTTGAGTACTTCTAAGTCACAGGCTTGTGTGTACATCAGGCTCCCTGGATCATAAATTTACTGGATGCGATCCTTTGTGATGTCGAGCCAAGATTTCTGCAATGCCCTCTACCTGGGACTAGTGGAGGTAGAATATTACAACTGTGCTGTGCTCTCTGCACTGGCTGCCAATTAGGGAGTGGATCTCCTTCAAGGTCAGTTTGCTGACCTACAAGACCCTACATGGACAGGGGCTGGGTTACCTGTAAAATCTCCTGTATCCCTACCTACCCACCCGCTCTCTGAGCTTCATTGATGAGGGTCTTTTAGGAATTCCCAGGACATATTTAAAGACATCTGGGGCTAATGCTTTTGTGTCAGCTGCTCTCATCCTGTGGCACTCCCTCCCTCATCATATATGAGAGAGTCAGACTAAGAACATTTTCAAGAGGGAGCTAAAGACCTTTTTATTTAACCAAGCTTTTATATCATGACTAGTTAATATGTTTTATATCAATTATTATTTATGTATATGTAAGTTTTATGCTGTTTGATTGGAATTATATCTTTCTTTTAAAATATGTTACTTTGTACAGTGCATTGAGTCACAATTTGAAAAAGGCACTTAATTAAATAAAACTGATTGATTGATTGATTAAATATCCTGCATTCAGGTTGGAATTGTTGACACTCTGTGCTTTCTTACTCCAACCGGGGGTCTACCACTGTTCTGCTACCCAACTCAGCAGTCCATTTCTTGGTGAAACTGTGCATCTAACTACTGAACCTGGTGACCCCCTGCTCTACCTGTCTCTCATACTCCTATCCTTTAATTAGAATCCCCCAGATAAGGCTGAGTGAAATCAGCAAATTTCAATGCTATGGAATTTTTCATGAAATTCTAAAATTTTCACAAAGACTCATGGGATTTGACTTTAAGTACAGATGTTATTTTGCAATGTCTGGCAGCAAGCAATTAACAAAATTGGAACACACAGGGCTGGATTCACAAAAAACTCTGATGGTGCAAAACCTTCCATAAGTCCCCAAAAGTTGCCTGGCTGTGGACAAAAAGGGGAAATTGCTCTTAGTGCTATACACAAAGGGTGGGATTCACAAAGCTTTCTGAAGGTGCAAAACCTTCCCTAAGTCTCCAAAACTGTTGTAGCTATGGAAACAAAAGGGGAATTTGCACTGAGTGCAATTCACAAAAACCTCTGCAGCTGCAGAGAAAAACACTATGGACTGTGGAAAAAAGTGCAGCTGCGGAAGTCCCTGAGGAAAAAAAGGTGATGGCACAGCCCCTCAAAGGCTATTCACAGCCAGTTTTTTTCTCCGCAGTTGTGGAAAAAATGTTACACACATTGGAGTGAGATGTAACTCTCCCTCAGCAAACTGCAGTAGTACCCCAACAATTGAAATCAATTAGGGTGGAGGTGAGGAATAGGTAATATCATCCCAGTGGGTATAGCAGTGGCTGATGTTACAGGAACAACAGCACACATTGCCATGAGATTGCAACATGCAATAACTACCAGACCCAGGGTGGCCTATGACAGAGCCCCACAGGCAGTAGAGCCTGACCAGCCTGCAGTGAATACTGCCCCTGCAAGCAACAGAAACACCCCAGGAAGGGAGTACCAGCAGTGACAGTCGGCCACTGCGGTGCCATGGTATTGCTGGTATCTGAGGTGCTGCAGTGGTCCCAGTTTAGGGATTGGTTGCTGGTTTCTGTGTGGGTGCTTTCAGCTTCATTCTATGTCAGCAATGTTAAAGTTAGCTTCTCCAGCTAATTAGGGTTACTGTTGCTGTGTCTCCTAAGCCATTTCCACAGCTGCAGATCTGCAGTTGTGGATTTTCAGCACTTGCTCAATTTCCACAATTGCTGAATTTCTGCAGCTGCAGAGATTTTAGGGAATTCTGTACCTGCACAAAATTTCTTTAAGAATATCACACAACTGCATTGCTGCATTGCTGCAGGCCTTTTTCCCACAGCTGTGGGATTTTTGGCTTAGTTTATGAATCCTACCCAAAACGTCTGCAGCTGTGGAAACAAATATACTGAAGACTGTGGAAAAAGTGCTGCTATGGAAGTTCCTGAGGGAAAAAAGCCATTGAAACGTATGACATATCCCCTTAGAAACTATTTACAGACAGTGTTTTTCTGCAGTTGTGGAAAAAATGTTGCACACATGCTGCACCATAAAGAGTGAGGCATAACTCTCCCTGAGCAAAGTGCAGTGTACCAAGAATTAAGATACAATTATAGTGGAGATTCAGGCACAAGTAATAGGAAACCAGTGGGTATATAGTAGTGTCAGTTGTTATAACAAAAATAGTACACATTTTCATTGAAAGGCAACAAACCACAACCATTAGACCTAGTGCAGCCAATAAAGGAGCCCCACAGGCAGTAGAGGCAGAGCAGGTAATAGCCTGCAGTGAGTGCTACTGAGGCAGGCAACATAAACACCCCAGGGAGAGACACAACCATCAGTTCCACAATCAGTTACAGACAGCCACTCTGGTGTATGGTCCTGCTGGTACCAGTGGTGCTGCAGTTGTCCCAGTTGAGAGGCTGGCTTTTGGTCTTTCTGGTCTGGATTCACAAAGCTTTCTGAAGGTGCAAAACCTTCCCTAAGTCCCCAAAACTGTTGTAGCTATGGAAACAAAGGGGAATTTGCACTGAGTGCTATTCACAAAACCCTCCACAACTGCAGAAAAAAACACTATGGATTGTGAAAAAAATGCAGCTGCGGAAGTCCCTGAGGGAAAAATGGTGTGAGATAAGTAAGGCGCATCCCCTGAAAGGCCATTCACAACCATTTATTTTCTGCAGTTGCAGAAAAAATGGTACACACAGTGAAATGAGGTGTAACTCTCCCTCAGCAAACTGCAGTAGTGCCCCAATAATTGGAATCAATTAAGGTGGAGGTGAGGCACAGGTAATAGCATCCCAGATAGTATAGCAGTGGCTGATGTTACAGCAACAAAAGCACACGTTACCATGATATGGCAACAGGCAACAACCACCAGACCCAGTGCAGCCCTAGACGAGCCCCACAGGTAGTAAAGCCTGGCCAGCCTGCAGCAAATGCTACCCCTGCATGCAACAGGAACACCCCAGGGAAGGAGGACCAGCAGTGACAATCAGCCACTGTGGTGCCATGGTACTGCTGGTACCTGTGGCACTGCAGTGGTCCTAGTTGAAGGACTGGTTGCTGGTATCTTTGTGGGTGCTATCAGCTTCATTCTATGGTAGCAATGTTAAAGTCTGCTGCTCCAGCTAATTAAATTCACTATTGCTGTGCCACCTAAGCTATTTCTGCAGCTGCGGATCCGCAGTTGTGGATTTTCAGCACTTGCTCAATTTCAGCAGCTGCTGAAGTTCCACAGCTGCGGGATTTTATGGAATTCCGCACTTGCTCAAAATTTCTTTATGAATATCATGCAACTGCATTTCTGCAGTGCTGCAGGCCTTTTTCCCGCAGCTGCAGGATTTTTGTCTTTGTTTGTGAATCCTGCCCTCTGTGTGTACTTTCTGCTGTATCTATGGCAAGATTATCGAAGTCTGCTGCTCTAGTTTATATGTATCACCTGTTGTTGTGACTGCTAAGCCTTTTCCTCAGCTGCTGGTCTGCATCTGTGAATGTTCAGCAGCTGCAGAAAAAAAGCTGAGGATTTTCAGCACTTGCAGAATTTTGCAACTTACCTGTTTTGCAATTTTGAGCAGCTGGGGAAATTTTCTTTGTGAATATGCCTCAACTAAATTTCAGCAGTGCTGCAAAGCTTTTTTCCACAGCTGCAGGAATTTTTGGCTCTTTTTGTGAATCTTATCCAAAGTTTCCTTGTAAGGTCTAGGAACCTGCAAATGTAATGGTATTGCATTCTATACTTTCAAAGTTTCAAGGGTTTATACATTTGTAGTTTACATTCTTGCAAACCTTTATTTTTAAATGGTGTGAATGTTTGACTACTTTTAATTTAATCCCATTTAAAGCTACAAATATGAACTTTTTCAGAAATGACCATGTGGTATAGTATGTAGTTTAAATGTTTCAACTCTGATTAAATTTGGATATGTTGCTTTAAGATTAGCGGGAAATAACTGAAAGTTTCATTTTGGCAGCATGTTTGGCAGGCTATAACTCAGTTCCATTTGAAGCTAGAAATCTGAAACTATGTGCACATACAAATGTATTGTTAACCGTATGTCTGTCAAATTTTATAACATTTCAATGAATACTATCAAAATTACACTAAAATTACAGAAATCTAAATTTTGGCAAAATGTGTAGCTACTTATAGCTCAGCCCCATTGAAGGTTGGGATTTAAAACATGGTGCATACACCCATGTGGGATGTTTCTCTAAATCCTGACATTGTGGAGAAATTTGGATAAAAAATTTTAAAACTGAAAATTAAATTTTGATTAAATGTTGGACCACCCATAACTCTGCCCCTTGGCAACCTACAACTCCGATATTTGGTACACTATTGTAAGTTATCAGGTGGTACAGTCTACATTTTAAATTTGATGTTTTTTAGACATGAAATTTTAAACTTATAGCAAGATAACTGAAATTTGAAATTTAGCACAATTTCACAGGATTTTCATGAAAATGCAGTGAAATTCCATGGAATAGGAATGGTCATTCCAATGGCATTCTGTGGGAAGAATTTTGCATTCTGCCCAGCTCTAAAACTGTAATTAATCAAACTGAAGTTCTAATGATAGAAAGCAAAATTAAACCAAAGTAGAAGAATTATGATTCATTTTGTGTATGTTAAAAATATTATACTATGTCTTCTTCAATGACCTTCCCACGGTCTGCACTGCTTCTTCCATCCATATGTATGTAGATGGCACCCTCCTGTATACCTCTGGTCCCTCCCCTTCTTATGTGGCATCCAGACTACAGAATGACTTTGACAAGGTTCAGCTCTGGTTACGCACAAATCAATTGTTCCTGAATGCTAGGAAGACAGTTTCTATGTCATTTGGTGCATGGCAGAGACTCTCTCAGCTCCACTCCTATCCCTGTTTCACATCCTAGATGGGACTCCACTGTAAGACACTGTATCCTTTAGATACCTTGTGGTCTGGCTAGACCAGCATCTTGACTTTTCTGGTCATGTGGATGCCATACTCGAAAAACTGTGCCCCAAGTTAGGTGCCTAGTACAGAAATTGAAAATGCATTCCACTGCCTACCCAGCATGCCCTGGTCCAGAAAAAGATCCTACCAGTTTTTGACTGTGGTGATGAAGTCTACAGCGCTGCTCCCAAGATTTCCCATGACAAACTGGACACTCTTTTCCATTCCTTTTGTCAGTTTCCCCTCAACTGTCCTCCTCACAACTACTCTGACATCAATCAATCGCTCTACTTCACCTCTCTTGATGACAGACACCATTCCCACTGTAAGAATTTACTATCTAAATTCTGGTTTGGCTCTCTCCCCTCCTACTTCTCCTCCTCTCTATCTCTCCCACCCCCCACTCCCTTCAGAGTAATGACACTCAGACCTTGGCTATCCCTCCTTGATTCACCACTGCTGGTCAAGCTGCATTTTTTCACCATTTCCCAAAACTGTGGAATTCCCTTCCCCCCTCTATTTGCCATGCCACCTCTCCACTTACCTTCTCCTCCCTCCTATGTAACTTCTTCTCCTCCACTTGTAGTTGCCCCTTATTCCCCACCCTACCCCCAATTCCCACTACCCCTCTTTTGTCCTATGTACTCTACTCTCAGTGGAATCAGACTCCCTCATCAAGTTTGCACTTAAAACATGTGTATATGATTTAAATGTGTAAAGATTTAATTAAAATACTGTAATGATGTGCTACTCTGTTGATCTCTACCTGTTTGTCTGCATTGGTTGATTTTACTGTACTGCTTTGTTTGCTTGTTACCACCCCCAGACACACCTAGAAACGAACAATTACTACTCAGTGTGCTTTTCCTGGTAAAACCTTTCAAGTAAATAAATCTACTTAAGCTGTATAATACATATACACTATCATACAGATTTAATACAGAATATATATTCTTATAAAAAAATAAAGGGAAGCTGAATAGAGAGTCAATAGCATTAGCACTACAGGTCCCCAGAGACAGACACTGCAAAGAATCTGGAGGATTGAATTGAAAACACCTATTTGGGAGTTGTCCATTCAAAGATTAATTGGATGATTCATCATTTAAGTGGTTTAGAAAAGGAACTCTCACTGCCTGAAATATGTTCAATTTGTCATGTACACTTCAGATCATTCTCTTCAAGCTTGCTTTAAAGGTGCTCATCTGGGTGAAAAATAACCAACCTCAGTATAGATCATGTACTTCTTTCAGTGTCACTCATTACTAATCAGTCTTGGTAGTAGATACAACACAGGATTCAAAAATGCGGGGCTGGATTCACAAAGCTTTCAGAAGGTGCAAAACCTTCCCTAAGTCCCCAAAACTGCTGTAGCTATGGAAAAAAAGGAGTGATTGCTCTAAGTGCTATTCACAAAACCCTCTGCAGCTGTGGAAAAAGCCACTACAGACTGTGGAAAAAAGTGCAGCTGTGGAAGTCCCTGAGGAAAAAAAGATGTGAGATAAGTAAGGCTCAGCCCCTGAAAGACTATTCGCGGCCATTTTTTCTCCGCACTTGGGGAAAAAATGTTACACACAGTGGAATGAGGTGTAATTCTCCCTCAACAAACTGCAATTGTGCCCCAACATTTGGAATCAATTAAGGTGGTGAGGCACAGGTAATAGCATCCCAGATAGTACAGCAGTGGCTGATGTTACAGCACCAAAAGCACACATTGCCAAGATATAGCAACAGGCAACAACCACCAGACCCAGTGCAGCCCATGACAGAGCCCCAGAGGCAGTAGAGCCTGACCAGCCTGCAGCAAATGCTACCTCTGCAGGCAACAGGAACACTTCAGTGAGGGACGACCAGCAGTGACAGTTGGCCACTGTGGTGCCACGGTATTGCTAGTACCTGTGGTGCTGCAGTGGTCCCAGTTGAGGGACTAGTTGCTGGTCTCTTTGTGAGTGCTATCAGCCTCATACTATGGCAGCAATGTTAATGTCTGCTGCTTCAGCTACTTGGTTGTACTATTGCTGTGCCTCCTCAGATATGTCCACAGCTGTGGATCCACAGCTGCAGATTTACAGCATTTGTGCAACTCCTGCAGCTGCAGGATTTCTTTAAGAATATTGCACAACTGCATTTCTGCAGTGCTGCAGGCCTTTTTCAGGCAGCTGCAGGATTTTTGGGATGTCTTTGAAAATCCTGTCCACTATTCTCTGGTATATAATGTTGGTTTTTAAGGCTGTTCCAACATCAGTCTCATTAAGCTTTATAAATGCAGTGCAATCTCTGCTTCAGGTAGTGCTGTATATATTATAGTTTTACAAAACTAGAAAATGGTATGAATCACCATGCATAGAAACTAATTACTATCATGCCACGTATAAAAATGTAGATTATGAACTTGTCCAAGCAGGAATGTATAAAGAAAGACTGAGATGCACTGATTTCAGAAAGCATGATGTTTTGTCCATACAGACTATAGTCACAAGGAATTGGTAGATTTAATATTGAATTCAATAAAATATATCTAAATACAAATGAAGTAAACAGTAGGGCAGTGTTAGTTTTAGTTGAAGATCACTCAGCAATGTTACATGTACTGTGGGTGTATGCCTTTTAGAGATATAGTTATTGCATTATATAGAAAAAAAGATTCTGTAACATACCATAATGTTGGATTTTGGCACTGCTGCCTGTACTGTTTTCTCAAAACAATATCCTGTGGGAAACATCACAATATAATTTAAGTCACAACAGTTTTCCTTCTACCCAAAACAAGAAAGCAGAACCCTTTTGTGAGAACAATTTCACTCCATGACTTTAGTTTTTTTTCTCATTAGTTAAAATAATAATAACATGGAAGGGTAGAAATAATGTGAGACTAATACTGTAGCTAAAATGACATCAGAATTTGGGGAACTGAAATAACAGCAAAAGAACACCAGCAAAATATAACTTAATGGCATATCTACACTGGACAATATGTCTGAATAATAGTATGTTGTAATTAAACACAGTTCTTTGTCAGTTAATGTCACCAAACAATAAATAAATAAACAAACAACCTAACATATATTTTGGATTGCTGATGATAATTACAATGTACTGATATAAGAAACTCTGTATTGATTCCTGTTAATGCATTTGTTAACAAGCAGTAAGTGATATTTAAGGAAAGAAGGGAAACCATTGGTCCATTCTCCACCAGCTCAGTGATAAGTACCCATCAATCTTAACTTCAAAGATACTCTGAAGTAGCAAATGATATCACCTACTCGTGAAGACTGTTCCAGATATGTACAGCTCTTTGCATGAAGTTGTTCATCCTGATATTTTCTTGGAATTTTTCTCCAGTCAGTGAAACTGCATGACCAATTGCTATTTCTACCTAGGATATTATAAAGAGCTGTACTGATCAGATGATATTATCTATAATATTATTATTTACAACATATATAATGGCTTGCGCAAACATATACTGGTTTGGAAGGTATAGTATAATAATATATTGGTTGCAGTAAACATGAATTATCTATAGAATACTATTTTGGTTAGATTTTAAATACTTTACTTTAAGATTAATAGTGACAGATAGCTATACAGGCAGAGAGACAGACAGTCCTACAGACTGAGATAGGGTTTGCTTATTAATATACACTATGGGCAACATTGGGATCGGGGTAGGAGGGATACTATAATACAGGGTTGAGGACCTGCTTAATAATGTACACTATGGGCATCATTGGGATCAGGGAGGGAGGGAGGGAGGGACATTATACTACAAGGTCATGTGCATTACTGTTATTTCCTGGTATGGGCAACATCGGGATAGGGGCAACACATTGCCTCAAATAGGCAACACTTCAAGGGGAGAACATTCTAAGTACCCTAGACTAGCTCTGGTTGGTCTAAGGGAACTTAGAATTTCTTCCTCTGGGAGATTTCTGAGAATCCCACAATTGGGGATTTGGCAGCATCCATCAGTCACATGTCCCCTAGCAGAAAAGTTGTTTTAGGTAGGTACCCTTCTGTAGTTTGTAAGTCCAAGAGGTTCCTATTCATGGCTGGTGATACAGATCATAGCAGTAGATATAAAGGAATTTCAGCAAACCGGACACACTTCTTTTTTCATAAAAACTTTGTATATTTAGGTTTTTCTTTGAATACTACAATCTCTTAGTATGCCCAATGTTTCACCCAAATTTGGGCTTCTTCAGGGACTAGGATATGTATATACATATATATATATATATATATATATATATATATATATATATATATGTGTGTATAGCAGATAGATAAATTCTTTGCAAAAACTGCATTAATGCAACAGTTAGGGTTGTTCCACAGCGTCAAAAGCAAGGACATTTGGTGTTAGGGTTGAAAACCCTAACTTCACAAGCCCCCCCACCCCATTACCACCCTCTCCACACACACACACACACACACACACATACACACACACACACACATATGCAAGCCGGGGAAGGACCAAGGCAACACAACCAATCACACACACACCCAGCAGGAGGTGTATACCTGTGTTACCATAGGAAGTGGAGAAATCCAACTTCAGGTATCATACATTATTTCTAAAGTTGTCCCACGAGGTTAGTTCATGTAAAGGTGAACCAAGCTGCAAGTAGCATAAACTGTGTGCCTCGCTTTGTTTTCAACATATGTATGGCGAAAGGCATGATGGGCACTGCAATGTTAGTCTATGGGACATTGCTGAACTGTGTAGCACTGTAACTTTGTCATCCCTAACTATATTAGCACCAAAGTAGGAAAAGGGACATCTGTGGGACCAGAGCTTGCCACCTTGAAAATTTCAGGCCAAAGGACCCAACCGTTTGCTTGCAGGAGGATGGCAAATATGTGCAGTCATCAGGAGCATACTTTTGCAAAATACTTTTGCAGACAGGAAAGTGTCGCAAATGAAAAGCACAAGTGTCGCATTTGCAAAAGTATGTAAAATAGTGTTGCAAAATAGTGTCACAAACATGAAAGTGCCGCAAACGGAACACACGACACTGTCGCATTTGTGAAAGTATGTGAAATAGTGCCGAAAAATACTGTCGCAAACACGAAAGTGTCACAAACGAAAGACACAAAAGTGTCGATTTGCAAAAGCATGTAAAATAGTGTTGCACCATACTGTTGCAAACATGAAAGTGTCACAAATGCATAGCACAACACATTTGCGAAAGTGATTTTTGAAAATATTTCAGGAAATGTGCAAAATCTTGATTTTGGTCTTGTGAACCCCAAACTGCCATATGTGTAGTCTGTGTTATGTGTTGGTGGCAGTGTGTGGCCCAACATGCCCAGTTGTCCCTAGTGATATTTGCTTTGTGGTGCATGGAACATCCAGGATCAGAGTTAGCAGTCATGACCTTGTGCCACAGTCTGCATCAGTTGATGTGAGGAGGATGGGAGCATGGGCATGTGATTTGTGGTTTAGATAGCTGTATATTATTTCAGTTATCTGCTGCTGGTTGTGTGTGATTGGTTGTGTTGCCTTAGTCCTTCCCCTGCTTACATGTATGTGAATGTGTAGTGGTGGGGGTTGGGGGGAATGCGGAGTTAGGGTTTTCAACCATAACCCCAAATTTCCTTGCTTTTGTCACTGTGAAACAACCCTAACTGTTGCAATAATGCAGTTTTTTTGCAAAGAATTTCCTTACTTTTGGAAAAAGCAAAGGTAACTACATTGTCACACAAGTTGGTGGAAGCATGGGGCCTGAAAGGAGCGCATAGTTCTCCATATCATCACAATATAAGTAGTGAATCGCATGTATTGGTGGGCGGGCACAGCGCTCACACCATATTGCCCAGCACTGCATAGCAATATACATGTGCATACCTTTTGAGCTGCCCTATGCCTTATAATGGGATCTTCCTGCACACCCCAAAATGTGCTCAGCATAGTTTTCACAATGCACATAAATACTTTTCCATTAACTATAATGAGCATGCGCCACAGTTCAGTAACCATAACTGCCAGCGATACATAAAGTGTCACAGTTGAAGATCTATGATAAATCTTTCTACATTCCAGATTTCAGGCATATTGGACATACAGTTAAAAAGTTATTGAAGTGGAATGAACCAAATTTCCATTTGTTGGAGTGGCATAATTCCACATCTGTTTATGTTTTACACACCAAACCACTGCAAGACATGTCCAGGGCACTAGGGCTACCTACCCTATACATTGCAAGCCAATAGCAGCATGCCTGATCCAATGAGAAAAACGTCAACTACTTCAGTCAATATCTCCACAATGAATTAAATTTGCAGCACCTAAACAGCATAATTCACAGCTTTAGGACATCCCTTCAACGCCCTCTGAATTTCAAGTAAAAAGACTGAATCATTTAAGAGATATTCAATTTTAACATTTGTGCACCTTTAAGAATTCTTCCACCACAAAATGGTGGAAGCCGTAACCAAAAATGCTCTAAAATGGTGGACCTGGCAGACGAAAAATATTTAACTGCAAGGGGGCAACTTCAAATGGCAATAACTCTGGAACAGAACAATCTTTGTTCACCAAACAAAATGTGGCATATTCCTTGAAGACAGGGTTGTCTATGACTCAAGTTTCAGTCCAATCAACCACACAATGGCTGCACAGTGCCATGAGCAACACATTGCACAAAATTAGCAAGAACTGATTTTTTGTCACTTCACTGCACAAAAACTGTATGTCTGACTGAAATTAAAATTTGTAAATGAAGACATGTGCCATACCAGAACATGTATACCAAATGCTATGTGAATCTGATCAACAGTTATACAGCGGCTTGACTGGAAAACTGCACAGGAGTACCGAAAAGAACATTTTTGCCAATTTGCTATGCAAGAACCATATATCTGATGGAACCAAAACTTGGAAAAAGAAGACATGTACCATGGCACGCCATATGTCCAAAATTTTGTGAACATCTATTCAATGCTTGCACAGTGCCACAAGCAAACAACTGCGCAGCCACGGTTCAGCAACCGTAACTGCCAGTGACCCAAAAATTGTCACAGTCAAAGATCTATGATAAATCTTTCTACATTCCAAAATCTAGGCAAATGAGATATGATTCATAATTTATTGAAGCAGAATGCACCAAATTTTCATTCATCGGAGTACCATAATTCTGCACCTGTTTGAGTTTTACACACCAAACCACTGCAAGGCATGCCCAGGGCATGAGAGCTATCTACCTTATAAATTGCAAGCCAATAGCAGCATGCCTAATCCAATGGTGAAAACATCAACTACGTCAGTCAATATCTCCGCAATGAATTAATTTTGCAGCACCTAAACGTGAAAGGAAATGGTAATGGTAATGGTAACATAACTGCAGATGCTAACAGTAATGGTAACGGTGACACAAATGTAAATGAAAACGCAAATGGTAACGCAAGTGCAAATGCAAATAGTAACGCAAACAGTGATTGAAATGCAAATGTAAACACGAACGGTAATGCAAACGCAGGCAGAGATGGTAACGGTAATGATAACAGTGACACAAACAGAAAAAGTAACAGAAATCGTAACAGCAATTCAAGCACAAATGTAAACGCAAACAGTAACGGCAACTGTAACGTTAACATTGATGGAAATGCAAAGCGTAGCGGTAACAGTAACAGTGATGCAAACATAAATGCTAATGTAAATGGTAACTTAAATGCAAATGAAAACGGTAACTGTAACACTAACATTAATGAAAACGCAAAGCGAAGAGGTAATGGTAATGGTAGCAGTGACACAAACGTAAGTGCAAATGCAAATGGTAGCACAAACGCAAGTGCAAATGCAAATGGTAACAGTAACAGTGATGCAAATGAAAACATTGATTCAAACGGTATCAGAAATGCAAGCATAAATGTTAACACAAACAGTAATGCTAACCATAAAGCTAA
Organism: Neoceratodus forsteri; assembly: GCA_016271365.2. Lineage (NCBI taxonomy): Eukaryota > Metazoa > Chordata > Ceratodontiformes > Ceratodontidae > Neoceratodus > Neoceratodus forsteri. Next base: position 77,568,897 of record JADMNL010000029.1, on the reverse strand, counting down.
CGTTGACGGAAATGCAAAACAAAGCGGTACCGCTAACGGTGCCACAAACATAACACAAATGGTAATGCAAAAGCAAGTGCAAATGCAAATGGTAATGGTAACGTTGATGCAAACAAAAATGGTAGCAGAAACAAAAACAGAAACGTAAATGCAAATGGTAATGCTAATCATGACACTAACATTGATGGAAACGCAAAGCGAAGCAGTAATGTTAGTGCTAACGGTGATGGAAATGGAAATGGTAATGCAAATGATAATGGAAATGCAAGCGTTACCGCAAATGATAACAGTAAGGGAAATGCAAATGCAAACGATAACCAAAAGGCAAGCGGTAATGGTAACGCAAACAAATGCAAAAGGAAAGAGTAACACAAATGACAACACAAGCGCAAACACAGACGCAAACAGTAATGCACAAGGTCATGCAAACAGAAACCCTAACGCAAACAGTTATGGAAACGCAAGTGGAAATGTAAACATAAACGCTAAGGTTAACAGTAATGCAAATGCACACGGTTTGTGTCTCACAACAGTGCATTCAGAAGCACAGTGAATAGAAAGAATATGGGCATAATACTGGCCCTCAGACGTGAAAATGACCACTTGGAATACTAAATTGCTTATATCTCAGGAACTGTACGATGTAGAAAAAAAATAAAAATGTCATATTATTCATGACTTTCCAGGCTAGTTTTGTACTTAACCCCCAGTTAGGGACTATGCATTTTTGCGATTAAAAGTCTGTATCTCGCACTGTTTTCAAGATACGGGACCTGAAAGGCACAGCGGATGCCATAATGTTATCCAATGGGAAATGTCATCAATTTTGGAGTGCCATAACTTTGCAGCCCAGTAATATTTTGGCACCAAACTAGCAAAAGGCACATCTGTTGGATGTTGGCTTCCCATCCTGTAAATTTCAACCCAAAAGACCAAACCGTTGTTTTGCAGCAGGGTGGCAAAGATTTCCTGTTGTTTTAGGCATAGTTTCACAAAGTGCTTTCGTAAATCACAGCACTTTCACAAAAAAAAGTCATGAAAGTGTTGTATTTGCAAAAGCACTTTGCAACACTACTTTTTACAAAAATTAAAAAAAACATATTTCTGGGGTGTTTTACCTCCACAAAAAAGACATGGCTAGCATCCTCAGGACTTGACTAGGTGAACACAACAAGAATTGTGTCCCTAGAGGGTCCCACATTTAAACGCCAAGCATTTTTCTGACCACCAACTGAGAAAAAAATGGCTGAATCATGAAAGTAAAAGGGTCCTTTGGTAACTTGGTAACTTGGTAATTTTAGACAAAGTAGGCCAAGGCCCATTTAATTGTCTCCCCACTCCTAGTGGGTTTATTTTATAATGTAATGTTTACCATTTAGAAGTAAATAAGCATCCAACTCATTTTTAAAAGAGTTAAAGGTAGTAGCCTCTGCCACTTGTTTAGGGAGACTATTCCATATAAGGGAGACTCTGGAAACAAAAAAATTTAAATGTCTACTTGTTTTGGAAAGATTTACAAAAACCTGATTATCATGAGATCTTGAATTAAAGGTTTTCTGAGTCCTAACAATATTACATTGCTCCATTAATGTTGCATTATCCAAGATATGATACCAAAACAATAAATCACCTCTAATTCGCCTAAGTTCCAAGGGATACAAGTTTTGCATCAGTAATCTGTCTTCATATGCCTTATTTTGTAAGCCTTTTATGGAGTTGGTTAAACGCCTTTGGACTCTTTCAGCTTTATGAATATTTTTCTTTAGATATGGGTTCCATATAGGAGAGCCATAATCCAGTATAGGGAGTACATAAGCTTTATAGAGTTTTAGTAAACACTCCTTATTCCTCGAAATGAAACCTTTTTTTATTGAGTAAATGATGCCATTACATTTGCCTATCATTTTGGATATATACATGTTAAAAGAGAATTTGGGATCAATCCAAACACCTAGATCTTTTTCTAACTTGCTGCTTTTTAGTTTCTTATTATTTAAGTAATATGAAAACCTAGGGTTGTTTTTTCCAAAATGGATCACTGAACACTTCTGCTCATTAAATTTCATATAATTTATATTGCCTCATTTTTCCACTAAACTCAGGCTATTTTTTAGTTCTTCAAAATCCCCAATAGTTTTTACCACCCCACCTATTTTGGTATCGTCAGCAAATTTAGTTAAGTGGGATTTAACCCCAACACTCATATCACTAATGTATAACCCAAACAACAATGGTCCCAATACGGAGCCCTGGGGCACCCCACTAGCCACTCCACCCACCTCTGACAACACACCATTTATACGCACTCTCTGTATTCTATCTGACAACCAGTTTTCAATCCAATTTATTATAGTTTTATTTATACCAAGTTTAATCATTTTATTTATTAACTTATGATGGGGTATGGTATCAAAAGCCTTACCTAAATCCAGATAAATAACATCCACAGGTTTACCTCTGTCTAGATTTGCACTAATGAAGTTATAAAAGGCCAATAAGTTTGTATTACAAGAAAGTCCTTTTTTAAAAACGTGCTGTGTAATATCTTCTAAATTCAGTCTTAGCATATCTTTTTCAATACTGATTTTAATCAGTCTCTCTAAAACTTTGCAGCAAACTGGCATCAAACTAATGGGCCTATAATTAGATAAACATGCTTTATCACCCTTTTTATGGATAGGCACAACTATAGCTTTTTTCCAATCAAGGAGAATATCACCAGTAATGATAGATTTATTAAATATTAATGTCAGGGGCTCTGCTAAGACATCCACCAGATTTTTCCAGACAATAGAGTCAATATCATCAGATCCTGAGGAGGAAGATGATTTTATCTTGGACAATTCGGATTTCACAGATTCTTGGCAAATATGGATAGGATCAGAGTTGCTTATACATTTATTATTTATTGATTTAGCATTTGGTACACGATATGTAGTAACAAAATGCTCATTGAACCTATCAGCTATTTCCATATTATTTTTTATAGTATTTCCATTAATTCTTATAGAGGAAATAGTTTTACTTTGTTGTTTATTATTATTAATATAACCAAAAAAAGCTTTTATATTTTTGTTCACAGCTAATTTATTTTCAAACTTTATTTTGCCTTTCCTTATTACAGATTTAAGCAGACGTTGCTGTTTTTTTATATTTGATAAAGTTTATATCCATAGGACGATTTTTATATTTTTTAAAAGTTTTTTTTTTTCTTCCTGATTTGTTTTTTTATGTCTTTGGTGAACCAGTGAGGTATAAATCCCTTACTATTATATGTTTTACGGGTAGGAACCAATTTTGTTATAAGTAATTTTAATTTGTTTTTTAAATCCTCCCACATGGAGTGTACTCCTAGTTTACAAAAGGCTTCCCCCCAAACTAGTTTTCCAAAAATATTTTTCATATTATTCCAATCAGTTTTTTTATAATCAAAAGCTAGGGTGCATTTACTAATTTGGAAATTATCAACATGTAAAGTACATTCAACTATGTTGTGATCACTATTTCCTAAATGTGGCAAGATGTCAATATTACAGATCCTACTGATAGAGTTTGTAATAGCAAGATCCAATATATTTTGAGCCCTAGTTGGGGCTTCAACCAGTTGGTAATATCCTTGAGTGGTTATAGTGTCAACTAATGCTTTTTCAAATACAGTGCTTCCTTTGAGAGTTTCCCAAGAAATGCCTGGTGTGTTAAAGTCCCCTAAAATCAAAAAATCACCTAAACTGGCTATTTTAATAATCTCATCCAAGAGATTATTATTTAAAAAGGTATTACTATTTGGGGGTCTATAACAAATCCCTAAATTTATTTTTGTAGAATGGGAAAAAGTTAAACTTAACCACAATGCTTCAGGCACATTATCCAAGTGCTTGTCTACTATAATTTCTTGGCTAGATATTTTCTCAGTCACATAACAGCATACACCGCCACCCTTTTTATTTTCACGATTTATATTATAGAGTTGGAAACCTTGTATATTGTTTGACCAGTTATTTTTTTCATCCCACCAGGTCTCAGTTACACAAATAATATCCACCTTATGTTCTTTCACTCGGATTTTAAGTTCACTTAATTTGTTGTTATTTAGGCTTCTAGCATTAATAAGCCAAATTTTTAATTTATTTACATTAATTTTCTTTAAATCTGGGGCATGTTTTGAATTGAAAACATAGTGGTGCTTTATATTTGAACCCTCTTCCCATTTCCCATTTGGGACAGTAAAAACTGCATTTGTGACACTTTCACATAGTTTAACTTTTCCCCTAGACTATAATGAGATTCAGTGTTTTTGAATAACTTTTTAACTGTTTAATATTTTTTCACGAAATTTTTGAAAGGCACATCGAGGACCCTGGCTGCATGTTCCCTGAAGTTTTTGGACCAATTCCACAAACCATACAGGCTGCAGGTATGAGCAAAGAAACATGCAAAACCCCATAATTGATGTGTTTTTTGGGGCTCTGTAGCTCCACAACTGTACATCTGACCATAACACAACTTGGCAGGTCCAGAGAGCTGTGGCACCAGACCACAGATTCTAAATATCAGGTAAATCTGTCATATGGTGGCAAAGTTATTAAGGTGCAAAATTTCTAATTTAACCTTAAATGGGGTACTCAACCCTAACTATAGTGGCACTACTGTGATACTATTAGATATCATATATATATATATATATATATATATATATATATATATATATATAATTGGAAAGGCTTCACCTGGAGTTCAGTGGCCAAGCAGCCAGCCACTCCCACTTCCTGAGCTGTATAAGCAGTTCCTCTCAGGCTTGTTGTGAAGCATTTTTTTCTTTGCCCCACCATCCTCCCCTCCTCCTCCAGTGGCAGCACTCTCTCCTTAGGGGGATTCCTAAGGTACCTTTAGCCACGTGAATCGTCCCGTGGCACCTCTTGGGGTGGAACCCTCTCTAAGGATTCCTTGCCTTCGTACCCCTACAGGATGGTAATTCCTCTGGAATAGAGAGTGCAACCAGCCAAAACCAAACTAACACAGTTGCACAAGCATAACACTGTACTGGCTGCGTAGGTTAGTGAATATTATTTTAATAACTAGCATAACATGCTGTGGTGCTTTGCATATGCAGCCCATGATGCTTTGCATTGTGTGGGCATGTGTGATTTTGTATAATATTTTAATATACCCTTCTACAGTAATAGCTGTAATACATCATTCAAACTACAGGACTGATATCTCCATAACTGGCCACTTCTTAAACTTCAGTGTGGTCTGTTTCTAGTATTCAATAAAAAAAAGATTGTATTTTTCTAATAGGGACTATACTCAGAATATGCAAAATATGCCAATGCTCCAAGTTTTTAAAGTAAAGACATTTATAATATTATATGCTAAAGACATATAATTTATGCTTATACCTAAATGATATTTGATATCTTACCTTGGGTTCTCATTCATGTAATGTTCATTGTTGCTTCTGAATTAAACATTTTTTTCATATTCAGATCTGTAGATATAATATTAATCTAAGTTTGTTGGTGGAAAGCTCTCCTTTTGATAACTTATTTTTTATTTTTTATGATTAAAATAATTTTTTACCAAGTCCTAATGTTCCTATCTATTGCTATGACCAATCGTTATTCATATCCTCTGGTTCTGCGAACATTATGCCACTATAACAGGTTCCCTTGACATTCATCTCTTTTGTATTTAATCATGTATTTTATACTTCTTGTTCATCATGTTGTTTTACTTTAACAGTGAATAAATATTCCCATATGGTTAAATCTTTCTTGCAACAGTCTGACATTTACATACATTTCACGGTCTAATATGCTTCACAGTTTCTTAATAAATGTTCTAACAAAACAACAGGCTTTGCATTGCTTATATGCATACCCAATTTATTTAATTACTTTTTGTGCTTTACTTGGTCCCCATGTGGTGTAAAACAGCCATTTACATTGCATGTTTGAATATTATGCCTTTCCTGTCAAACTTATTTTTTAAAATCTGTTTGTATTCATGACAGGCAGCCACTTCTGACCCCCTAATGTTTGCAGGCTTATTGGGGCTGTTCTGACGGTCACCGCAATCCGTATCACTGCAGCATGGTGGAACCTATCATGGGTACAGTAGTATACAAACATACAAATGTGCCAGCAGAAACAGACCACCTGGTCTATCTAAGTCTGCTCAAGTGTGCAGCCAGCACCCCTAGTTTGCAGCTGTCCCACCCTCCTCCCAATTGTCATCCCACTGCCACCCTCCCCACCTCCCCCACCCTCACTCTCCCCCTGTTCCCTGTCCCATGCTCTTTTGAAACTGTTCACAAATTTACATGATACCACCCATTTTGGTAGGGCATTCAATTTTGCTACCACCCTCTCTGTGAAATAGTGTCTCCTCATTTCCTTCCTAAATCTTCCCCCTTCTATTCTTAGCACATGCCCCCTGGTGACCCTCCCCCTCCTTAACTTAAAGACCCCATGTGCCCCATCCTTATTGATTCCCCTCAGATACTTGAATGTCTCTACTATGTCCCCCCGTCCCTTCTATCCTCCAGGGTGTACATATTCAGGTCTCTCAGCCTGCTGTCATAGTCTGTTCCTTCCATTCCACATATCATCTGTGTTGCCTCCTCTGCACCACCTCCAGTAGCCTGATATCATGTTTTAGGTATGGCCTCCAAAACTGCACACAATACTCTAAGTGCGGCCTTACCAGTGACCTGTAGAGGGGCAAGATCACCTCTCTTCACCTGGATGAAAAACCCCTTGCTATGCACCCCAGCATTTTGTTCACTTTTGCAGCCACTCTCCTGCACTGGGCAGTGTTGTCCATGGTTCCTGCTATCATTACCCTAAGGTCCTTCTTCTCCTCAGTGATCCCCAGCTTAACCCCTCCCAGCCAGTATTCTCTCCTTGGGTTCTTCACCCCAAAGTGCATAACCTTACACTTCTTTGCATTGAATCCCAGCTGCCACCTCTCTGACCACTCCTCTAGCTTGTTTAGGTCCCCCTGCAGCTGCTTCCATCCCTCCTCTCCATTCACCAACTGCTCCAATTTTGGTGTCATTAGCGAACAGACTTATCTTGCTCACCACCCCATGTGCAATGTCTGATATGAAGAGCCCAAACAATATTGGCCCCAACACAGAGTCCTGTGACACCCCACTCATCACTGGCCTTGGAATTGAGAGCTCCCCTCTCACCACTACCCATTGCAGCCTCCCACTCAGCCAGCTTATAATCCAGTTCATAATTTTTGCCCCTACCACTACACCAGTTAGCTTCCCCCCAAGCCACCCATGAGACACAGAATTGAAGGCCTTGCTGAAGTCCAAGTAAAAAGAACATCCACTGCATGACCCTTATCCAGCTCACCTGTCACCCAGTCATAATATTGTATCAGGTTGGTTTGACAAGACTTCCCTGAAGCAAACCCATGCTGCCTCACATCCTGGAGGCCATCATCCTCCAGGTATGACACCAGTCTTTCATTTAGTATTGTCTCCATGAGTTTGCACACTATGGAGGTGAGACTTACCGGGTGATAATAACCCAGTTCATCCCTTGGTCCGCTCTTGTGTAATGGTACTACATGTGCCATCCTCCAGTCCAGTGGCACACATCCTGACTCCAGTGAGGTGCTGTACAGATCCACCAGTGGCTCCACCAACACCTCTACCATCTTCCTCAGCACCCTGGGGTGGATAGCATCTGGCCCTAGTGCCTTGTCTACCTTCAGTGCCCTCAGTCCCTCTAGGACTCTATTTGCCTCAATTCTTCCATCTGTTGCCTCCTCTCCCCCTGTCCCCCCCTCCCAGCCCATGGTGGTAGCGGCACCCCCTTTTCTTCCATGAACACTGAGCAAAAGTAATCATTCAGTGCTTCTGCCTGCTCCGCACCCTTTTCTGTCCACTCCCCACCCCTTTTTATCCTCACTATTGTCACCTTGCACTTCCTTTTCTCCCTGATGTATCTCAAAAAGTCCCCCCATTAATTCCCTGCACTAATCTCAGCTCTCTCTGGGCCTTGGCTTCTCTCACTTTTCTGGTCACCTCCCTGGACTGTCTTGCATACTCCTCCCTGTCCACTTCCTTCCCTGTCCCCCTCTACCTCTGGTGCACCTCTCGTTTTGTTCTCACCACCTCCATTACCTCACTGTTCAACCAGCATGGTTTTCTTGCTCTGCTCCTCTTACTCTATATCTTGGTGCAGGCTTCTGTTGCCTCTGTAATCCCCCTTTTAATAATATCCCATTTCTGCTCTGCATCCATGTCCTGCCTTATGCCCTCTAGTTTCCCTTTCAGTACTTCATGCATCCTTCTAAAGTCTGCCCCTGTGAAGTTTACTACCTCAGTAACTGATTTCTCTGGCTCTCTGCATATCTTGATATTAAACCACACCATTTGGTGATCACTGTTGGCTAGTGGGTCCTCCACCTTTATTTCCCTTACTGCCTCCCCATTCAACAACACCAGATCTAAAGTGTTCTTTAGCCTAGTAGGTACACTAACCAACTGTGTCAGGAGACCCTCCTGGATTGCATCCAGGAGCACTTGCTCCCTAGCACTGGAGGTGACTGGAATCCTTCAGTCAACTCCCAGCAAGTTGAAATCCCCCATGATGACCACCATCCCTTTTCTACATACCTTTCTGATTTGTTCTTCTAATTCCCTGTCAAGCTCCTCAGACTGGGATGGCGGCCTGTATACCAACCCCAAATCTCAGTTTCCTACCCCTTGAGTCTAGGTGCTGCAGCCAGATTGCCTCTATTCTCCTTTCTTCCCCCTCTTCCCTTGTGCACTTGATCTCGTCCCTCACATAGATTGCCACCCCACCACCCCTTCCTTCCTTACATTCCTTCCTGTATACTTTGTATCCTGGGATTGCCAGATCCCAGTTCCAGTGCTCAGTTGACCACATTGCTGTGACAGCTGCAATATCCACCCTCCACACTGCTAAGAGTGCCTGTAGCTCAGCAGATTTGTTGCCTTAGCTTCTTGCATTCAGTGAGACCACCCTCCATCATGCCCCTTCCCTTCATTGGCCTCCATTTCCTTCTTTCTACTCCCTCCTTTTTCGGCCTCCCCGAGTCCTTCCCTGCTAGCGTGGTGGTAGGCTGTGACTCCACTCTATCAGATCCTTGCCTTCCTGCTGTCCACTTGCTGCCCCCCCATCTAATTTAAATCCACCTTTGTCACAATATACCTCCCCAGTCTTTGCTTTAATACCTCCTTCCCTTCCCCACTCAGATGCAGCCTATCCCTTGCAAACAGATTATTATCCCAAGTACTGCCAGAGCCACCCACAACCCCATATCCCTTAGTTTGACACCATTCTACCAACCATGTGTTCAACTCCCTAATCTTCTCCTTTCTCACTCTGTGAATGTCAAGATAAAAATGATAAAGACCTATGATGTGGTTAAAGCTGTGCTGCTTTTTGTATTCTGAGCTGCATTTGGCATAAAGCCTAGTACTGCCACATTTTTGTGTCATGTATTGTTTTGAAACACTGCTGTATTTCAGCTGCTTTATCATGAACAACAAACACCTCACTTGAAATGTATACTGCATTGGTTTAAGAAGGTCTTACTGCCTTCCTCTGCTTGTGTCATACAGTGTGATCTTGTAAAATAGTGTATATTTGCTGCTGCAAGTGATCTACCTTCACTTGTAACCCAGTGTTGTGCATCTCTGTACATTAGTTTTTGTTTTTTCTCTTTACATGCAGAGAAGAAAGAGCTTACCCATTATGGTAACAATATGAAAATTAAAGAAATACCAAGAAGGACAATTCTAGCTGTACTGCACCTTTATTACTGAAACAGTGATTTACAGCAATGGTTCCACCATTTTAATAGTAGTTTAAAAAAAGGGGGGTTGTATGCCAGTTTTCAAGACAGAATACCAAATGTTGGGGAAATGCTATTCCATGTGGCGCACTACTTTTTAAAACAGATTTTTAGCCCTGCTCATGCTACTGTGGATAAATAAAGCACCACATTTTGGTAATAGTTAAGACAGTGAAATCCTGAACATTATCATGTAATACATTAAATGTCAATGTCCTGAAAAGTATGACAGTCCACCCATATAGACATAGAAACATAGAATCTGATGGCAAACAAGGACTGCTCGGCCCACCTATTCTGTCCATTTCCATCCCTATTGCATAAACTTCAGATCCTATATGATCTGTAGCTTACCTTCCCCTTCCTACTACTGGGGTTGCCTTCTGTCTGTCCCAAGCATTCTTGAATTCACTTATTGGTTTTGCCTGCATGATATCCTCAGGGAGGCTGTTCATGCATCCACCACCCTTTCTGTGTAAAAGTACTTCCTCACATTGCCCCTGAGTCTTACCCCCCAGCCTCATGTTGTTACCCCATGTTCTTGCACATCTCCTTTTTTGAAAGGTGCTGCCCTCCTGAACTATATTAATCCTCTTGAGGTACTTGAAAGTTTCTATTATATCCCCCGCCCTCCCTCCTTTCCTCCAGTGTATACATGTTGAGGACCCTCAGTCTCTCCTCATGTGGTTTCTGGTGCATCCCCTGCACCATTTTTGTTGCCTTCCTCTGGACTGCTTCTAGCCTGTCTATGTTCTTCCAGAGATGTGATCTCCAGAACTGCACACAGTACCCCAGATGAGGTCTCACCAACTGTCTGTACAGTGGCATCACCACCTCCTGTTTTCTACTGGTGATACCGCTTCCTATGCACCCCAGCATCCACTTTCTTTCCTCACTTCCTTCTCACATTGTTTGGCTACCTTTAGGTCATCTATTATAACCACCCCAGGTCCCTTTCCAGTTTCATTGTTGCTAGTACCCCCCTCCCACCCATCATGTATTCTCCCTGGGTTTCTATTACCTAAGTGCATGATTTTGCACCTCTTTATGTTGAATTGGATCTGCTACAGTCTTGACCACTCCTCCAACTTGCCTAAGTCTCTTCTCATTTTCTCCACCACCACCCCTGAGTGTCAACCCTATTACAGATCTTAGTGTCATCTGCAAAGAGACATACCTTTCCTTCCAGTCCCTCTGCAATGTCACTTATAAAGACATTAAAGAGGATTGGCTCCAACACTGATCCCTGTGGCACCCTGCTGGTCACCCCCTCTCCTCTGATTGAACTCCCTTTACCACCACCCTCTGTGTCCTATTGCTAATCCAATTTCTGATCCAGTTTACCACTGTGGGACCCACTCCCAGACTGTCCAACTTTTTTACTAACCTCTTGTGCAGGACTTTGTCAAATGGCTTACTAAAGACTAGGAAGGTCATATCCACTGCCCCTTCTTGATCTACTACCCTTGTCACCCAGTCAAATAAATCTATCAGATTTGTTTGACAGGACCTTCCTGCTGTGAATCCGTGTTGCCTTGGGTCTTGTGCCCCACTGGCCACTAGACATTCTATAATCCTTTCCTTCAACACTGATTTCATCATCTTCCCTACCACTGAGGTCAAACTGACCGGCCTATAGTTTTCCGCTTCTACCTTGCTCACACTTTTGTGAAAGGGTATCACGTTGCCCTCCTCCAGTCCTTTGGCACCACTCCCTCCTCCAGTTATTTGTTGCACAGGGCTGTCAATGGTGGCACCAACACCTCTCTGAGTTCCTTTAGTATTCTGGGATGCATCCCATCTGGTCCCATTGTCTTGTCCACCTTCAGCTTCAAAAGCTTGCAACCAGACACTGGTTGAAAAGTTTCAGCAACACATCTGTTGCAAATACTGTCATTGAAAAGTGAAATATCTGGGCAATTAGTACATGTCAGTTTTTCTCTGCCATGCAACACCATCTAGAAGTGAAATCAGTGAAGAGAGTCAATGAATTGCCTAGAAATGAAAATGAAGCATCCATTGATGACCAGAACCCAATTCTGTTATTTATGTGTCAAGCAAACATAGATGTTCAGTTTGTTGCTGACAATTCCATGGTGCTGGTATGGTATATCACAACACATCACACATTAACAAAAATGAACAAACATGCTTCCAGGAGCTATGGGAGGATCTTTCCAACAGCAGCAGATCTATCATTTCACTGTTGTGGACCCTAATGTTGAAAACTATTTCACACTGAATGTGGAGCCTATGAAGCACATGACCATTTGATAGAACATGTCTCTATGGAAAATTAGAAGCAATATAATGCTTAAACATCAACAACTAACAGAAAATGGCCCAGTGGCATTGAGGGCAGAGGTGCTGCAAAGCGTCTTAGCTCCTGCCATGCTGGTGACTTGGGTTCGGGAATAGACTCAGGTTGTTGGGGGTTGACTGGGGAGGCAGAGGATCTAGCATTCAAGGGACTGCTCTGCTCTCCCAGGGAGGGAAGGCTTATCATTATGGCTTTGGCTGCCCCCATGTGTAGGCTTGAGGGTAGAGCAAGTCAGAGAGACAAATTAAGGGAGGGCACTGCAGGGCACATAGGACAGGCACACCTCAACGCATGAGTCTTACACTCCTCAGAAGGGGTGGGACAGAAAAATCAGGAAAAGTACATTAGAGGGCTACATGAATCCCCGGTCAGCTGTCTCCATGCCTGCCCTGCCCTGCCGCTCAGCGAAAGTGACCTGTTACGCATTGGATTTTTTTTATTAATATATATTATTTTTAAGAGGGACAAAGCATGTACACATACAGTATCGAGTGCAATGTATACACCATAATGTAAGGAGCTAATCAATGCAGTTAAAAATACAATACATTATTCATATCAATTAACACTGTTCCATATCTGTTATAAGTTACAGCAACAGCCGAAAGAGATAAAGATGCAAAAGAGTGTAAAGTTCAGTAGGAGAGGGAGGGAGGAGGGGGTATTGACCATTTATCCTTTTCAAACTATGCTACTCAGTTGCGCACTATTTCAAGTTTTGTTTGGAATGGCTTCCATATCCTATAATATTTTTTAATTGATTTGAAAGAAGTGTAATGTATACGTTCTAATGTATGTATATATGGCAACCATGGTGTTAAGCCAACTTTTATACTCCGGGGGTCTGAATCTTTCCATTTTAAAAGTATCTGCTTATACGCCTGAACTAAAAATATGTTTACCAATTTTTGGTTATCTAATGTTAATTGGTTGTACTGGGGGGGGTCCTATACATAGCAAAATCCAAAGCGGATGTTTGTGCAAAGGGAATTTAATCACATCAGCTAGGAATTCCAAAATCTTTTCCCACCATATTTGAAGTTTAGGACATAGAATAAACATATGAATAAGAGATTCCTCATTATTTTTACAATGTGGACATCTCCCAGACGAATCTGGATTTAGCTTATTTAATAGTTCTGGGTTATAATATGTCCGGTGTAAAATGTTAAATAGTAAATGTTGCACCCAAATGGATTTTATGCCCTATAAACTCAAATTTATAGTTTGCTTCCAAAATGTGGGTGATATTTGCACACCCAATTTTTCTTCCCACTTATGTTTTAAATTCAAGATGTATGATGTGTGAGGAAATATGATATTATATATTCGAGAAACTGGCTTTTCATGGGATGGTACTTTAAAGAATTTTTCTAAAGCGTTTAATGTGTTTGACCCTTATTAAGGTTTTTATTTATGAAATTAATAATCTGCAGATATGCATAGAATTGAGAATTTGATAGATTATATAGTTTTTTAAGAATATCAAAATCTAGCAGTTGTCCCTTATCGAAAAAGTGTCCTATTTGCCTAAGATCTTTATTGCACCATTCTTTAAAAATATGGTTTTGTATAGATGATATAAATTGGGTATTCATATAAATGTGGGACTCTATGGCTATGATATTTTTTATATATACTTGATCCTAATACATGTTTCCAAATATATTTGGTTTTTTGAGTTGTAGATAACAGTAGGATTTTTAATTTTACTGTGTTGGTGTATAATATATATTTTACATTATTGAACGGGCTTTTGCTGTTTCCATAATAAATGAGGCATCGTGTTTTTTGTCCTTCACCCAGTCTAATATTATGCATAAATTGGCCACATAGTAATATATTTTAAAGTTTGGAAGGGCCAATACTGCATCAGTATGTGGAATTTTTCCATTTTTAGTCTTGGCCTTTTTCCCTTCCATAAAAATGTTTTTATTGCTGTCTCTAGGGCATTGATAAACTTATCCCAAAATTATAGCTGCCAATGCTTGAAAAATAAATAAAAATTGTGGTAGAATAGCCATTTTTATCACATTGGATCAGCCCATAACAGTATAAGATAGGTTTTCCTAATGAATTAAGAGTTCCTTAACTTCTTCCAGCATGCGATTATAATTCTGAGCTTGTAGTTTTTGAAGCATGTTATCGATTTTGACTCCCAAATATGTCAGTTCAGTTGTTGCTTTAATTTGATATTGCCCAGGGGGTACAAATGGGTTGGAATGTGCATAAGTTTCTAATAGTTTGAGGAGGCAGTATGGCACAGTGGTTTAAGGCTCTGAGCTGCAAATCTGGAGACCTGGGATTGAATCCCACAGCCCCCACTTGCATACTGTGTGACTCTGAGCAAGTCACTAAACTTCCTTGTGCTCCCAGGTTGCACCTGCAAACAAGCTTTCAGTTTAGTGTGTTTCACCGGGTAAAATAATTGGTAAAAAAATAGCTCAGTTTTAGTACAATTTACTATAAAACTGGAAAATTCCCCAAATTTAGTCATAATCTCTAGGATACATTGAGAACTATGATTAAGATATTAAACTGAAATAAGGGTATCATCCGCATATAAGTTAATACGGAACTCTTTTCCATCTACTAAGGGGCTTTGTATTTTGGAAGACGTTCTTATAGCTATAGCCAAAGGTTCAATAGCTAAAGTGAAGATTAGTGGTGAGAGAGCAGCCTTGACAGGTGCCTCTCCAAAGCATTATTAAAGGAGAAATGTTTGAGTTGGTTTTAATACTGGCCACCAAGCCTGAGTATAGCATGCTAATCCATTTTTGAAATCTTTGTCCAAATCCATATTTCCCCATAATATATTTAATATATGGCCATTCTACCCAATCAAATGCCTTCTCTGCATCAATTGTAAGAATAGCTAAATCTGTGTGCATATTATAATCAATTAGGTTTATTAGCCATCTAATATTAGTAACTAAATTACGTCCTTTAATAAACCCATTTTGATCGGGATGAATAATACCTGGTAGCACACCCTCGAGCCTGGTGGCCAGTGCCTTTGCCAATATTTTAGAATCTGAATTAATGAGTGAAATAGGTTGATATGATGCCGGGTTATTAGGATCTTTCTCTTTTTTTAAAAAATAATAATACACAGGCTTCCCTAAATGTTGGTGGTAGGGTTTGTGATACTGAATATTCCAATAATTGCTTTAAACATGGGGACAATTTGGGGACAAAAATTTTATAGAAGTTGATAGATAAACCATCTGGGCCAGGAGAGAGTTTAGTTATAGCTGTAAGTATTTCTTCTAACTAAATATTTTGCTCCAAGAGCTCTGCCTTTTCAGGTGTGATCTTTGGCACTTGAATCTTAGAAAAAAATTCTTCCTGAGATAGTTGAGAATTATTAACTTCTGAAGTATACAGTTGTTGATACAAATTATAAAAAAACTTTATTAATCTCTTCTGGTGATAAAACCAGTTGCCCTTGTTCATTTCAAATTCCAGTTTTAATAATTTGTTGTGTCTTTTTAAGTTGCCAAGCCATAGTTTTATCTATTCTTTCTCCTGTAGCACAATATTTGCTTTTAGTATACATCACCTGCTTTTCTGCCATCTCAACTACATTCCCATTATATTCTTCTTTATATGAAATAAGGACTTCAAATATCTGATTGTCCTCTGTCTACATATGGGTGGCATCCAGATCACTAGTCTTTTTCTCCTAAGTTTGTAACTTATCTTTCTTTTGTTTATTTTCCTAATTTTTTTTTAAACTTTATGTTTATTGCTTTTAGCAAAGGCAATTACATATAGTACAATTGTCTGTAAGGCGTCAAGTAATATAAAAATTTTACAGATACATCCAATGTACATCAGAATTGGAAACCTATACAGATTTGCATCAGGCAGTGGGGGGAAAGAAAAAGTAGGCATATACAGATTAGAAAGAGAACTAAATAGCTATAGCAATCTAAGGCTTTTGGGGCACAAGTCCAAAATGTGTCACATTAAAATATTATAAACTCAGCAACCAGTGTTGATACGTCCCCAAATCCAAAATGATTACCTTAACATAGTGAGTGCCTACTAAAACTCCCCTCAATATTCAATCTATAACAAGGACTCAAAGAATCAGACTGAACAGTCTAAATATCTAGTCCCACATCTTTAATTTTGTTTTTTAAACTAATTGAGCAGGATTCACAAAGAAAGCCACAAATCCCACAGCTGTGGGAAAAAGGCCTGCAGCACTGCAGAAATGCAGTTGCATGATATTCATAAAGAAATTTTGAGCAGGTGTGGAATTCCATAAAATCCCCACAGCTGTATAAATTCAGCAGCTGCGGTAATTGAGCAAGTGCTGAAAGTCCTCAACCGCAGATCTGCAGCTGCAGAAATAGATTAGGAGGCACAGCAACAGTGAACCTAATCAGCTGGAGCAGCAGCAGACTTTAACATTGCTGCCATAGCATGAAGCTGAAAGCACCTACAAAGAGACCAGCAACCAGTCCCTCAACTGGGACCACTGTAGCACTACAGGTACCAGCAATGCAATGGCACCACAGTGGCTGACTGCCACTGCTGGTCCTCCCTTCTTGGGGTGTTCCTGTTGCCTGCAGGGGTAGCATTCGCTGCAGGCTGGTCAGGATCTACTGCCTGTGGGGCTCCATCATGGGCTGCACTGGGTCTGGTGGTTGTTGCTTGTTGCCATATCATGGCAATGTGTGCTGTTGTTGCTGCTGTAACATCAGCCGCTGCTATACTCACTGGGATGCTATTACCTGTGCCTCACCACCTTAATTGATTCCAATTGCTGGGCCACTACTGCAGTTTGCTGAAGGAGAGTTACACCTCATTCCACTGTGTGTAACATTTTTTCCACAACTGTGGAAAAAAACTGGTTGTGAATAGCCTTTCTTATCTCACACTTTTTTTCCTCAGGGACTTCCACAGCTACACTTTTTTCTACATTCCGTAGTGTTTTTTTCCGCAGCTGTGGAGGGTTATGTGAATAGCACTCAGTGCAAATTCCCCTTTGTTTCCATAGCTACAGCAGTTTTGGAGACTTAGGGAAGGTTCTGCACCTTCAGAAAGCTTTGTGAATCCAGCCCATAGTCTCTGCACAAGAAAATGTCACTGAAATGAGACCAAACAGCCCCAAAACAGTCCGTCTTCACTCATTTGACTAGAAGTGAAAAAATATTAAATTGTACTTAAGTTCAAACAGAGTGCAACAGTCCTCATCAGGTCTCTTCTTCTGACTCTTTCAGTCATTGCCACTCTGAAGCCTGGAACTCCCGAGGTATGGCCTTCACCCTTCTCCCAGCCTCAGCCGAGTCACTGAATTGGAATGTGTTTCCACCATAATGGATCCGGAGCCTGGCAGGCATCAGGAGAGAGTGGAAAACACCCAGGCCTCTAAGCCGGGCCCAAACTGCATCAGATTTTTTCTGTCTAGTGCAGGTTGCAAACAACAAGTCAGAAAACAGGTGGATCATTTCCCCTTCAAAAGACAGCCCATCTGCTGATCTTGCAGCCTGTAAAATCATGTCCCAGATCGTCGAGTTAGCCATGATCAAGAGGATCACTCTAGGTGAATCCCCATGTGGACTGGCTGATCAAGGTGTAATTCTGAAGGTTTTCCAAAGATAATTGGCTAGCATATCTGCTGGTAAGTTCAGCACCTCGGGGAGCCAGGATTTGAGAAAAATAATCAGCTCTGCCCCTTCTGTCCCCTCTAGAAGCCCTATAATTCAAATATGGGAGGCTTGATTGGAGTTCTCTAATGTCTTCAGTCTGAAGCATAACTGGGCAGTCTCTTGAACAAGCTTAGAGGTCATGGCTAAAGCCTATGTTGCTGATTTCTCTGCCGTCATTACGGTATTAATAGCCGACTCAATTTTAGCATCCTGCTCTACAAAATGTTGGAATATCGACTCCACTTTTAAGTCAATGGCTTGCATGGCTGATTGGAGCACTTTCCAAGGGGCTTAGCTCCCATAGTCATCGAGGTGGTTGCGGCCTGGTCTGGTGCTACCGGTGGGTTTTTGGTTCCACTTCCAGTCACTTTCTGAGTTCATCCCATGTTTAAAGTTTGGTATCTATGGACTCAGGATACTTACGTCAATTCAAATCTGCAGCTTTTATTCACTTTTATCTCACTTGTTCAGTAGTTTTTGCAAGTTTAATCCATAGGATGTGAAGAGCTGTTTTTAGGCATGTCTTGCCAGATAGCTGCTCAACAGCATCCCCCCCCCCATTTTTCTTAATTTTATAAAAAATAACAATACCTTTTATATATGCCTTAAAAGCCTCCCATAGACTTGTTGGATTAGCGTCTGTCATCTGGTTGTGATCAAAATAATTATCTATTTCCAGATAAATATGCTCAATACATTTTGGATCTTTGAATAATATTGGATCTATCTTAAACTGATAATTAGTTGAGGTGTCTGGAATTTGCATCTCTAATGAAATAGGTGCATGTTCCAAGATTGTAATGGCATGATATTGAATACTAGTTACTAAAGTCTCTATCTGTGGTGAAATAAAAAAAATCTATACGTGAATAACTTTGATGCGGAATAGAAAAAAAAGAATATTACCTAGTATTGGGATTTTTTTATTTGCCAGATTTCCATTAAATTAAAATCTTCATAAACTGAATAGTTTTAAGTGCAGCAGACATAATTTTCTCTGGTCTTATTCCAGGTGTATCTAAAGTTGGATCAATTACTAAATTGAAGTCCCGGCTATAATATATGGTGCTGGGAAATCAGCTAATTCTAAAAAAAGATGTGTAAAACATTTTGGAGAGTTCTTATTTGGGCCATAAACATTGCATAGTGTATAAGTTTGTTCTTGTATGAGCTCCAGTATAATTATATATTGTCCCTGAGGGTCAGAAAGGGATTTCACAATTTTAAGAGCTAGGGATTTCTTAATAAAAATTGAGACTCCCCATGAAGTACTGGAGTATGGAGCATTGACCCCAGCCCCCCATCTTTTAGCATGGAACAGAAATTATTTTTGATCTAAATGATATTTCTGAATCATAAGGCAATTAGCTCCCTTATGGTCAGCATAGTTGAAACTTTTCCTAGCTTTCAAATGATCTTGCATACCCCGTACATTCCATGTAAGTATTTTTAAGCTTTGCATATTATTGTGTGTTTAAAGGCATATTTTAACCATCTGTAATTATATTGGTCCATCTCTCTCCATCCTTCTTCATCATTAATTAATAGGTTTAACTTATGCCATAACCTGTTGATGTATATTCACAAATCATCGACCTTATCTATTAGAAAATTATTCACCATACAATAAAATACAAATGTTTAATCCCACCCATTCCTCCTTCCCACACTTCCAAACTTTACATGATCTTTGTTCCTTCTTATGTAAATATTCTTGATATCCATATATAATAATATCCATATTTTCTTGTAAAAAAAGATGTCTATAACAACATACATATGTCCCTCCCAAAATCTGATTATTGTTACAGATTTTTCTTTCAGTTTTCTTAATTACCATACACATCACAATACTAAATATACCCTTTAAATTTAGTATGCCCATCCCTTCTCCCTCCTCCCCCATTGCAGTTTCTAGATCTGCTAATGCTGCACAAGGACTGGTGAAGAAGACCCCTCGCTCCAGGCCCTAAAGAGGAGAGAGGAAAAAAAAGGAGGGGAAGGGGGGGTCATGAAGGCGGAAGGGAACCAAAACAAACAATGATGAAATGAGTAACCATTTCATAGTATTGTCATATATATTAATACACCCATTTATGCTACTTAAGCCAACCAATCATTCCTCCATCTCTTATTTTTTAAACTATTCTTTAATCTCCCCAAATCTCCAACCTTTAGTTACTTACTATTTTCTTCCCCATATCCCCACATTTTTCTTACCTTCTCGCTTCTTCTGTCTCCTCTCTCCTCACCCCCACCATGTCCCCCCCACTGCAGCCCTGACAATAACATCTGTTGCAAAGACATATTAAGTCAGATTTCTGATCTTAAACTTCATTCTCTTTAATCCAGATTTCATCCTGACAATCAGATTACTCAAGTTTGAGTCCCTAGAAAAAGCTCAGCATCCTTAGGATTTGAAAACATATGAACTTTGCCATGCATGTGGAATCTGATTCAAGCTGGATAGAGGAAGTTAAAATGCACTTCACGTTGTTACAGTATATCCTTTACTTTATCAAAAGATCTTCTTCTTTGTAGCATAGCATATGAAAGTCAGGATAAGTGGAAAATTATAGCTTTTCAAATGTCAACTCTCTATTTAGTCTTGCATGTCGGAGAATTAACTCCCGGTCTTGATAATAATAAGGTTTAATGTATACTGTTTGAGAGTTCTGATACTTATTTAAGAAGATCTGTTGTTTAGGGCCCCAGTGTGCTCCATCCAAAATTATCCATTCTTCGGGATATTTTCTACAGGTAGCCACTGTAACTAATTTTTCAAAAAAAGGGAGAGGGTCTCCCTGACCCTTCAGTCCATTAGGTATCCCAATTAATTTAACATTAGTGCATCTTGAACTATTCTCTAAGTCTGCTACTTTGTTCTTTAACTCAGTAAGATATTTCTCAAATTGTTGTTGTCGAGTGATTGTAGGACTGAGTTTATCTTCTATAACACTAATCCATTCTTCAGCTTCATTTGTGCGTAGTGTTAGAGAGCTTAACTGTGTTTGTATAGTGGCTAACATGCCTGACAGATCTGAGATAGCAGATGTGATGGTGGCAAGGCCTGATTTAATTTCATTTTTAACCTTTGCTCGGAATTGTTTAAAGATTTCTTTGATATCCGAATCATCATCAAAACCATCTGAGGCACTGCTTTCTTGACAATGTGCATTTTTATCCTCCAGCTGATTGATTCTGGGAGCAGATTGGACTATAGTTCCACTGCATGTATTGTCCATCTCCACACATTGCTGTGTTTGTAAATTACCATCAGTTAGTGATGTTGTAGTACCAAAGTTATCAGCATTACCTTGAGAGATGGTTAATGAAGAGGCAAAATCAATCTGTTCCTGCATGCGGCTTTGTGTAGCATCAGTAAATTTGGGCTTTTCCATGCTTTCCAAATCATCAGCAGTGGTATAGCCCTTTCTTCAGTTTCCAGAGTCACGGTACTAGGCAGAGGGACTGGATGCAGAGACCAGGGAAGAGGAGAGAGAGGTCTACCCAAAAAGATATTATTCAGTGAGAAAAAGGTATTTACTTTTTGTTGCTGTAGACGAGTTCTGCTGGTCATGCCCATTTTGGCTCATTCTGTAGTAGTCGCTTCAAGGTTAACAGATAGTTTGTCATGCTTTTCCTTTTTGCGTCGTTGCTCTGGAAGAGTTTGTAGTTTCTCCTTTGTCTCTGTTCTTATCCCAGACATATTTCAACATTCTTATAGAGCCCACAACCAACACCTTTATTGAAGCCAAACAAATTAGAAAAGTGGGTGAGAAAAGACAAAATTAATACCCCAATGTTCTGCAGCAAAAAAAAACATTCAGGCCATGAGTGTGGAGTGTCACCCATCCCTACACTGCCGCCATTGCAGAACGCTCATGCATGCTTCCCCCTATGCATTGGATTTGTGTATACTGGAGGGGAGGACAGCCCTTCCTCCTCTGCCAGCCACAAGAGAGGAACTTATGGGGACACCATAGACCAGGGGCCCTCACTGGGAGAGGTGGAGAGCCAGTCTGGAGGACTGGAGATTGGGCTGAAGCAGCTGCCCTCTGGACATAAGAAGGATTAAATCTTAAATGACAAAAACTACTAACTGAACAGATGCCATATGTTAAAATCTCATGACCAGGTTGAAGATTTTGCCACACACAAGCCATCTTCAAAAAACATTTTGAAAAACAATTTGATACATATTAACCACAGTGATACAATTAGATGGAGAATGTAAGTCACCCAAATGGTATGATTATAAACCTTGAGTCAAGTTTAATCCAGCAAAGGATATCTACCAAGTTACAGGCATGCAAGAAAGTCTGTTGAAAAGAAGCAAGCCTCTCCGAATCACTCAAAATTGTATACAATGGATTAAGGTGCTCTACTTCTCTCTGACAGTCTGGATTCTTTGTAATAGAGTCCTATCATCACCATTTTCTCTTCATCAAGGCACCAGGCATGGGTGTCCCCTTTATCCCTATCTTTTCAACTTTTTTCTAGAGCTTCTTATCCACAAAATAAACTCTTCCCTGCAGATTAATGGCACTTCAATAGGACATGAACTCTATAAGCTATCAGTGTATGCTGATGATATTTTATTGCATGTTTCTTCCCCTGCCACATCCCTGCCTGCTACCCTACAGATAATCTTTCAATTTGGTGCTATTTCTAATTATAAATTAAACCTTGCCAAAACTGAAGTTATTCCCCTTAATTGTAATACTTTAAATGCAGATGTGGAGCATCTTGGTCTTGTATGGAAGAAAGATAAGCTAAAATATCTGGGGATTTTCCTCAGCACCTCACCTCATAGGATGAAACAATTTAATCTTGACTGCATAGTGACCTGTATCAAAGCAGATCTGGACCGATGATCTTTGCTTCCTATTTTCTTGTGGGGTCTCTTGAATATCATAAAAATGAATGTTTTACCATGGTTATTATACCCCTTACAGATGTACGATTTGGCCTTACCACACTCATTGTTTACTCAGGTACACAGAATCATTACCTCCTTTTTTGTGGTGAAGTAAAATGTCCCATCGGGATTACTTCAAGTTAATGTGTAGTAAACAGGATGGAGGCCTGTAGGTTCCTAATTTCTTTATATACTATTTGGCGGTACATCTCACTGGATTTTCTCATTGGCTGTGATCTTCAGAGGGAGACCACTTGGAGTCATATGTTCCATCCTGGTTGAATATTGAATGTTCCCTGTGTCTACATAATGGCTTAGATATCCAGTCATTTCTCTACCTTTCCAAGAAGAAACCCCCTCAATTGTTACGGGATACCCCACTGAAGGCCTCCCTCTGAGTCCACTCTCAGTTATGTACTCTAGTTAAAATCTCCCCATATAAATATATGTCCAACCTTTGTTTGGCAATCCTAACTTTCACATAGCAGGACAGAAACTCTCTAGAAAGTTTTGGCCAGATATGGGAGTGGACACAGTTGGAGACCTTACTCACAATCAGAAAATGCTAACCTTTCAGGAAGCCCGTACCTTATATCAATGGCCTCCTTCTTCTTGTTTTCATTACTTTCAGTTGTCTCATATGCTTTTACAATGTTTTGGCAATTGCCCATGGTCTAACCCTCTAGATGATTTTGTTTTCCCCTCTTTCACAATGCCCCTACTTCCTATCATATTTCATATTGCTATCGATCCTTACAGGAGCATCTGGCTGCCAATGAGGAGTTCAGGTTCTATTATTGGGACCAAGCTCCTATGATCCCTAATCCCACAAGAAACTGGTTTTCTTATGTGGAAACATCTGTGTAAATATATAAAGTGGGACAGGTACTGATTGGTGCAATTTCAGATTATTCACAACCTCTATTATACTCCAGTCAAATTGCACAAAATGGGTAGACTGGCCACTGATCTTTGTTACAGATGTGGTAAGGAACCCAACACATTATTTCAGATCTTGTGGTTTTATGACAAAGCTGACCCTTTCTGGGACTCAATTCAAATGCACCTGGACCCCTTACTGGGGTTATCTGATGCCTTCCTTCCTGAGATATGTATTTAAGGTGAATATACAGATGCCACCTTCATTTCTTGAGTGATATAGCGAGATATTATTTACCCTGCAGGCTGAGCATATCATAGCTAGCATGTCTGGTATGCTACACAGATATCAATGTATCTGGGAACCACTATATAGTTTATTAACACTCTGAGAGTACGATGTAGTGTCCCTAGGACTGTTTTCATAGTAGATAGCACCTGTAGACCTGAGGGGCCTTTTTTTCTTTCTTTCTTTTTGGGTACTTTTTCTTCAGGGTACTAATTTGTTGCTCTCCAGTGGTGTGTGGGTGGGATTTTGGGGGTTCTTTTGGGGGTTGTGGGTTTTTGTTTGTTTGCTTTTTACTGTAAAAGATATGCTTATTATTACTTTTTTCTACATTGTAAAGTCAAGATTTGTTATATTTCTGGTTTGTTTATCTTCTTCAGTATTCAATAAAGTTTATTCAATCTGATAAAAAGAAGCAAGCCTCAATTGATTGACCACTGCAAACTGACTCTGAAATCTTCAGAGAAAAAAGTATTACTATGTTGCTCTGCTTCTCCTATTCAAACCATAGAGGCATGAAGTCTCATTGAAAGGTGAATCTGACATATAAGGAGCAATTCAGTTTGAACCACAAGACCTTCAAAACTGACAGATCAGATGTGTTGGTACAATGATTAGAATTAGAGAAAGAATAGCTAGAAAAAGGGAGAAAAACAACTGGAAGAAGGCACTCCAGTGAATTCTTGGGACAACTGTGACCGAGATGGAGAAGGCACACAGGAAGCTCCTCTTACTATGAATGATCCCACTGTACAGATGTCAGAGGTTACAACCATGAAACGGCCATGCCAACCTGTTGTTGACACGTCTGTCATTAAAAAGCAGTTCAATAAACAGCAGCAAGCTGTGTGTACTGCTGTAATGTATGACACTCACCACTGTATTCAGCATGGTAACAAATGCTTGTAACTTGTATTCGTGCAGCTGTAACAACCACAAACCACTATGTACGTTTGTCAATCATTCAGCTGGCACAGGAAAAAATGTTCTTTTATTTATTTTAGTCTTTGGTAACCAGGTAAGGCCCACTAGGCACAAGTGCCTGTTTTCAGAGGTGACCTGGGAGCACTGGGCGGTAAAGTGACTTACTCAGAGTCACACAGTATGCAGGTGGAGGTTGTGAGAATCAAACTCAGGTCTGGTCTGCTGGATGTATCAAGCTTGTTCACACCTCGTTCTTCTAACCTCTAGGCTATACTGCCAGCCCAATTCTTGCCAATTCTTATTGAAGTAATTGGTGCTAATATAAGTAAACATACTGGAGTAGCAATGTCTACAGTTGTGACTGCTCTGATTAGACTAGTTCTATGTCATAAAGAGTGAATGCAAAATGATGATCGCTATTATGGTGAGTGTATATCACTGAAATGCAATTTGGTGATATACACATGCCAGTGACTAAACATCCGGTAATAGACTACTGTCTATGTAGGGGGGCTGTGCTTTGCCTCCTACACCCCCTACTAAATGAGTCCTACCTCCAGAGGGGTGCATGTCAAGAAGGGGTCAACACTCCATGGAATTAAAAAAACACAGCAGACACAGCCAGCAGCAAAGTGCCCCCCAAGTCCCCAGTCCTGAGCCCAGTACCTGCTGTGCCAGAGCTAGCCTCCCTCATCACCACACCACACCACATGGCTGGCTCAGCTGCAGCAGGCAAGCTACATGACAATAATCCTCTTACCTATCCCTCCCCTTCTCCTTGCTGTCCTCCCTTTTCAGTTCCCCTCCCTACCCTCGAGGTACAAGTGCGTTGCTACCCTTATGGGTTGCCCATGATAATAGTGCCGAATATGAGTCACTATTTTGATGGTTGCCCATATTCAATCACTATTATCACAGAATACCAATTAGAATTGTGGCATAAAACATAGGTGGAGTGACTCTACACCATATTTTTATCCTGCTTGTTGAGCATGGAAAAATGGTGAATACCACAGGTTGTCTTTTGTAGCTGCAGGTAACATATGTTGCATGTTTGACAAAAAGGAGCTCTTGATTATTGATAAGATCAGTGTGGTCCCCAGTGTAATGTCTGCTGGGGAGCTTGCTGACACAAACTCCTGTCCTTTGGGGTTTTCTTTATTCTCTACTTCAGCCTGTGGGGGGCAGCTTCTGCCTCCCCAATTCCTTCTCCACCCCTCCTGGCTAGTTTAAATGTTCATGAAGTATCATTTAAATTGTCGATTGAGGAATACAGTTCCCCTCCTGGATGGATACAGACCATCACCCCTGTATAGGTCCTTATCCTCCCAGGTGAGTCCTCAGTCCCCAATGTAGCTGAACCCCTCCTATCTGAACCATTCCTTCAGTCATGAGTTGAAGTTTCTGGTGCAGAGATACTGTACCTCTCCTCCCCCTGTCGTAGTCCAGCAGTACCTCAGCAAAAGTCACTGAGCACACTACCTGTTGAAGACACCTTCTTAAACTCCTCCTGCACTGTCCCAGCCCTGTCCCTAGCCAGGTCATTAGTTGTCAGGTGAATGCAGAGATCCAGCTCTCTCTCCTCTCCTGCTGCTCTAGTGATGCTCTGGATCCGTGTCCCATCCCTCCAGGCCATGGTGCCCTGCAGGCACCTAGCCTGACTCTTCCCAACCTTTCTTATTCACAAGTTTATTCTACTACAATCAAGTCCCCCAACAGAAGTTGCTTCTTCCTCATCTGGAGTCCTCTACCACACTCATTGCAGTCTCCACTATGGAGGGCCCAAACATCCTTCCTAAACACTACTGTGGGTACCTCCTCCACCCCACCCCACCAGAGCAG
This sequence comes from Neoceratodus forsteri, assembly GCA_016271365.2. Taxonomy (NCBI): domain Eukaryota; kingdom Metazoa; phylum Chordata; order Ceratodontiformes; family Ceratodontidae; genus Neoceratodus; species Neoceratodus forsteri. The sequence goes on along the minus strand of JADMNL010000029.1, from coordinate 77,542,219 downwards.
CACAGTGTTACTGGCTGAGGACTGGGTCTGTGTCCCATCGCCCTGACTCTCCAAGATTTCTCCATAGTAACAGCCATTCCTCCTCCCTGGCATCCTCTGAGAGAATTGTGGCAGACTTGGTAGTCCCTGTGTGGGAGATGAGGTCCCCCAAATCCTAGCCAACTCAGCCTAGGGTCCAGCAACCTCCTCCCGCAACCCAGACAGGGGTGTGCAAATAGGGCAGCACTGTAGTCTCCAGATTATCTCTCTGAAAACTGCCACCCCACAGCCAGCACCACTCCAAACATTCTCAATTTCATTTCTCCCTGGGATCAATTTTCAAAGAGCAGGACTGGCACAAGGGAGCTTGCCTCAAGACAAAATAACACAAGAGGCTCCTTGCAGTACACCTTGTACCAGTCCCAATGTTCTAATGGACCATGTGCCACTGAGGGTACCACCTGCACCAATCAAGCTTGTGCCATCCTTGCGGAGGTCACATCAGTGCACCATGGTGTAAGGACATTTGTGCAGAGGCAGGACTGCAATATCCCCTACATTGGGATACTATGAGCCCCCCCAAGGGGCACAGGGACCGAGCAGCTAGACAAGCCAAGAGATGGTCTAAGCAGCTGTGTACCACTGCTGCAGACCTTACTGGCTGGGGTAACCCTGTGCCCACCTGAAGAAGGCACCCAGACAGCCCTCAACACCTCCCAAACCACAGCTGGAGCTGCTGGTGGTTCATGGCAGGTGAGAACCCCACCCTGTGCTGGTGCTGGTTCATTTGCACCCCACAGCCCAACACTTGCCCTGCCATCCCCCATCAGGGGTAGTTGTCACCCCTTCCCCCCAGCTGGACCCATCCTACCCCTTTGCAAGCCTGGGCTTTCTATAGATGACCCACTAGCCATGAGGGTGACCAGCTGGCAGGTGGCCATCCCTGGTCACAGATGCCTCAAGCCAGTGTGGTAGCTTGTAGCAGTTCCCTTCCGTGCACTGTTTGGTTGATGCATAAGTCAGCATGTGGCAAACTTGGGGACTTTGGTGCCGGGATCCCTGTTCTTAGAATATACAGTACAGGGTCCCTGGCACACTTGAGTTTGCTGCAAATGGTGGCACACTGCACACTGTGCTGTCCTCTGAAAATCAAGCCTCCTGTTTTGGCTGTAAATACTTTTGTACCCTTATCCTAATAGGATGTTTCTAGTTTTCCTCTTGTGTTTGTGTTAGAGAGAAAAGGAAGTGCAAAAGAAGAAGGAAACCACTTTGGTTCTCAAAAACAGTAGCAGAAAAGGTCAGAGCCAAAAGGCTGGCCTTCAGGAAACATAAGGGAACACAGCAGAATGAAGATAGAAAGGCATAAGAAACTTCCCTAAGGGAAGCAGGGAAGGCAGTAAGGCAGGCAAAGGCCCAAACTGAGGAAACACTAGCACAAACAGTAAAAGAAGGTGACAAGACTTTCTATAGATACATTAGTGAAAGGAGAAAGTCCAGAGGGGGTATTGCTAAGATCAAAGGGGATAAGGGGACATGTGAGGAGGAGGACCATGTAAAAGCATCTATCCTAAATAGATACCTCTGCTCAGTATTTACTGAAGAGAAGGTAGGGCAGGGCCCACAGCTCAGCACCATGGACACAGGAGGGAGGGAGGTGTGCACTAGTTCCTTCACAAAAGAAAGGGTCCTACAAGAGCTTGATAAGCTCAGGGTGGACAAGCCAATGAGACCTGAGGCCATACATCCCAGGGTACTAAAGGAGCTAAGGGTGGAACTAGCAGAGCCATTATCAGAACTATTTAGTGAGTCTCTGAGCACAGAAGAGGTCCCAGAAGACTGGAGAAGGGTTCATGTGATCCTGCTCCACAAGAGTGGTAACAGGGAGGAGTCAGGGAACTACAGACCAGTCAGTCTTACCTCAGTAGTGGGCAAGATTATGGAGGCACTCCTTAAGGAAAGGATAGTGCAACACCTGGAATCCATAGGAGCACATGATCTAAGACAGCATGGATTTACAAAAGGAAAGTCCTGTCAAACTAATCTCAGATTTCTTTGACTGGGTAACCAGAGTGGTGGACCAAGGGGGAGCAGTTGATGTCGACTACCTTGACTTCAGCAAAGCTTTTGATACTGTTCCACATAGAAGATTGATTAATAAGCTGGGTAGGCTCAGGGTAGGTCAGACATTGGTCAGCTGGGTGGCAAACTTGTTGACAGGCAGAAAACAGAGTGGTGGTAAATGGTATACAGTCAGAAGAGATGCAAGTCACAAGTGGGGGTACCTCAGGGATCAGTCCTGGGGCCAGTCCTCTTCAATATCTTCATCAGTGACAATGCAGATGGATTGGAGGGTAAGGTTTGTCTGTTTGCAGATGACACTAAGATCTGCAACAGAGTAGATGATCCAGATGGGGTGAGCAGAATGAAAAGAGATCTGGATAAACTAGCAAAATGGTCAGAAGAGTGGCAACTGGGGTTTAACGCAAAGAAGTGCAAGATCATGCACATAGAGAAGAGAAATCCTGAAGCCACCTGTAGGCTGGGAGGGGAGTTGCTGGCAGTCACAAGAGAAGAAAGAGACTTGGGCATCATCATCACAGATGACCTGAAATCATCCAAGCAGACCACTAAAGCAGTAGGTAAGGTTAGGAGGATGTTGGGGTGTATTAGTAGGGGTATCACAAGTTATAAGAGGAAGGTAATAATCCCTCTTTACAAGACACTGGTTAGGTCCCATCTGGAGTACTGCATGCAGTACTGGAGGCCACACTTTCATGAGGACATTAACCAAATTGAGGCAGTCCAGAGAAGGGCAACCAAAATGGTGCAGGGACTGCTTCAGAAAACATATGAAGACAGATTAACAGAGATCAATATGTATACCCTAGAGCAAAGGAGGGAGAGAGGTGATATGATCAAAACATTCAAACACCTTAAGGGCATTAACAAGGTGAAAGAGTCTAACATGTTTCAATATAAGAAAAATATCAGGACAAGAGGACACAGCCTGGGATTAGAGGGAGGCTGATTAAGGGGTAATGTGAGGAAGTTCTTTTTCACAGAAAGGGTGGTGGATGCATGGAACAGCCTACCTCAGGAAGTGGTGGATATGCACACAGTACAGGGCTTCAAACAGGCATGGGATAGGCATAAGGGAGCAATACAGATGAGTATAACTAGATAGGCCATTGACAGAGCAAAGGTCGATGGCACATTCATAAAGTAGAAAAAGAAATGGGCAGACTGAATGGGCCTTGCAGTCCTTATCTGCCATCAACTTTTATGTTTCTATGTTTCTATTTGTGTTTGTGTTTCCCCTTGTCTTGCTTAAATCTCTTTATACTCCTGCCCTAGATAGGGTTTTGCTCCTATTCCAAGTTTTGGCCTACCATTTACCTTCCACCCTTCTCAGCAGTGACTGGAAGTGAATAGGTGCCCTACCTTAGTTGATTACCAGAGTTCCCTGCTTCCTTCTGTGGATGCCTGCTGATGGCTAAGATGCCAGTTGCTTGTTCTACTCTTTCACTGTTCCACTCACTCACTGGGACATGAACGTGCTGGACACATTAGAGTGGAAGTGCTTTTATAGTGGTCATATAAGAGTGTCACTAAATGTCTGTCAGCTCCACCCCAAATTACACACCTGATTCACAGGACTTCCTTGTGTTTATTTATTAGAAGTTTCAGATGAGACCTTTGATCTAGGGGTGTGCGAAAAAAAAACTTTCACTGGTGGAATTGAAGTGAAAGTCAGACTTTGCTTCCACGAAAGTTCAGAAATCCATTTCTGAACTTTCGTGGAATTTCCACCTCCCCTGCATGGCTGCCCAATATGTAATTTAAGTTATTCCCTGGTGGCTAGTGGTCCCTCTTCCCACCACCCAATATTTAAAAAAATGTCCCTGTAATCCCTGGTAGCTAGCGGTCCCTCCCGCCACATGATCGCCTGCCCATGTTTAAAAAAAGAGAAGCCCATATAATTCCTGGTGACTAGAGGTACCTCCCAACACCTGATCACCTGCCCCATGTTTAAAAAAAAACAAATAATCTCTTGTGGCTTGCAGTCCCTCCCGTCACCAGGATCACTCGCCCCATATTAAAAGGAAAAAAAAATGGTAATCCCTGGTGGCTAGTGGTCCCTCCTACCACCCAATTACCCACCCGACCAGTCCAGAGCAATGTATCTTTAGCCCTTCCATTGCTATACCAAAAGTAATGTGCATGCTTTTTTACTTTATTTCGAGCATCAGCTGTAGAGGAGCTTTTTACCATTTTTTAATGTAAAAAATATTCTATTTTGTACTGTTTTGAATTAATTGTTCAATTAAATCTCATGGCCACTTAATGCCATTGTGCACAAAGTAATCTATCTCCTCACAGTTTCTACTTGAATCATTCACCAATTGGTGTTTTTTATCAATATTGGTGTTAGATTTAATTACCCACATTGTATCACAATTTATATTGGCAGACAGGTTCCAGCCAATTTAGTTAATAATGAATTAAACAATTTTGTAGAAATGTTGTACTGTTTGCCTCTAGCTGCACCCCTGAAGAAGACTTGTATAGAGTTGGACTGCTGCAGTCTCAGAGTGCTCTAAGAAGCCTGCATTGCCAAGTAACCCCATCCCGATCCCCCGCCATATACCATAGTAAAAAAACAAAATAAATTGGTTGTCTTGTGAACCTCCATTGAGTACATCCCTATCCCCAGTCCCTGAATTAAAATCTGTATCCCTGGTGGTCTAGAGTACCCTCTGCCCCCCAACCCTGGAGGCAAAGTCCCTCCACCCAGCTCCCCCCATCCCAAACCCGAGCACACACTCATTCATTGATAGCTCAGTGGGCTGCAGGCCATGGAGGAGAGAGGAGGGCTGTGCTGGTGGCCCACTCCCACGTTTGGGATGTGGGGGTGGGACTTTGCCTCCAGGGGTGGAGGGGTTCACTACACCACCAGGGATGCAGATTTTAATTCAGAGATTGGGGAAAGGGAGGGAGGGTCACTAGACCGCCAATGAAAAATGCTGTTTTTTATATCTACTGTATACGCCAGTGGATCAGGAAGGGGGTTACTTGAAAGGGCTAAGAGCATGTTGCCCTGGACTTTCTGGGCTGACAATCAGGCGGGGGGGAGAGACCACTAGCTACCAAGAATTACATGGGCTTTTTTTTTTTAAAAAACATGGGGCGAGTGATCGGGTGGTGGAAGGAACTGTTAGCTACTTGGGATTACATGGACTTTTTTTTTAAATGGGTCGGGTGAGCAGGTGGAAGGAGGGAGGGACTTCTAGCCACCAGGGATTTTTATTTTTAATTTGGGCAAGGCTTACGAGAAAAGTGCAGCTCTGAACACCACAGTTTACTTTTTTCACTTTTTTCCACTTCTAGTTGAGCGGAAATATGAGCAAAATTGTACCCAGAAACCTTCGGAAGTTTTCCGTTCTGCAGCAGATGAAAGTGTGGATGCTTTTGCAAAAGTTGCTAAATTTCAAGGAAGTTCTGCTACCATGGAAAAAACTACTTTTGCCCACCCCTACTTTTAGCACAAGTGCTCTTTACAAAAGTTCCACATCAGAATAACCAATATTACAGCAAATGTTACAATAGAGACAGGGCAAATAAGCACACTCCCTAGGGAAAGCTTGTCTAAACAATCACAATACCTCAAAGTTGTATAAATGCAGTACTGACTGAACAAGAACAGATTCCCATATCAGGTTGCTAAAGAGACAGTAGAACACAAACATGATGATTACAGCTAGTTCAATGACAAATTGCAATTGAACTGAACTGCTAGTGCAGCACACAGGGATTTTATGAACTGGACAAACCTGGGGAGCTTCAGTATGGATTCCAGCAGTTCATTTGGCAAGTCTGCAGGCCTAAAATCAAAGGAACACTTACCCATCTGAGTTCTGCAGAAAGGTAGTTCAAGGGCATTTTTGGACATGCTCCTCGTGCTATAACAGTTAGACACTTGGTGGAAACAGTTTTCTAGTGCAGAGGTGTTAGGCCCATCATAGAGCCCCAAACTTGTCCTTTGAAGGTAATGAAATATTTTCAGAGAAATTAAGGCAAATAGATCTAGAGATCAGGGTCATCATAATGGGGGATTTTATCTTCCCTAACATTAACTGGAGAAGTTATACTACCACAAATGCTACAGTAAATAAATTCTTGGACTTCCTAGTCACTAACAATCTATAACTGCCAGTAAAGAAGTATACCAGGGGGGATAGTATATTAGATTTAGTTAAAACCAGCATGGGGGATGATATATCAGAATGTGGAGTGAGGGAACCCCTCAATGACAGCGACCATAACATGGCCCAGTTTTCCCTCATCACTAGCTGGGACCCAATACTTGGCAATACAAGAGTGGGAAACTACTGTATAATAATGCTAAATATCAAGAGATCAAACAAACCTAAATATGTGGGATTGGAAGAAAGATTATACAGGTCTGTATTTACAATCTAAGTGGGATCTCCTATACTCCAAGCTACTTTACTCCATTTAATCCTTTGTGCTGGTAAAACCTAAGTACAACAATAAAAGGAAGATACCAGCTTGGTATAACAGAAATATTAAGAAACTCAATAATAGGAAAAAAAAGGCATATGATAGATTTTTACAAGTTTGTCCTGTATAAGCAAGTGGTTACATAAGAAAAAAGTACAAATCTTAACAAAGTTTCATAAAAACATTAACTAACATAGCAATATACCATCAAACACTTTTTAGCAATTACATACAAAGAAGCCATAGAGTTATCACATTTAGCTGACACATACAGTAACTAGGGTTGTATTTCTAGTGGAAGTGTCAATATACAAGACAAAAGGAAGCTTAAAGCAGCACTTTTGATGTAATAATTCCAACAAACATACACTTAGGGCTGAAAACATCAATACAATTAATCAATCAATCAAACTTTATTTAACCAGGCAAAATCATCCTTGAGCAAGCTCATTTGCAAGATGGTCCTGGACAAGTAGGACATACACAACCACAGCAAAAATGACCAGATAAGCAGTGTAATCACAATGAGCAAATAAAAGACATTTACAGAGAAACAAATAAGATCAGGGCTGGGGAATACATATGGTGAATGCTATCTAGGTTGATAATTGACTGTATATATAAAGGATTCCCTCAAAACATGGGATTATTCAGGCAAAGGTCACAACGTTACAATAAAACGAGGGATATCAGGTAGGGTAAGTGAGGGAACAACAACCGAAGGGTTATGGGTGGGGGAAAAACAAAGGAAAAGGTTGGTAGTTAAACAAACAGGTGGGAGCTGGCAGAATACTCCCAAGGTGGAAAGAAGAAGAGAAGTGCTAGGGGAATACATGTAAGTGCCAAGAGTTTGGGGAGCCACAGGAGATGGAGGAGGTGGTTATTTGCGGCATCAAATCAAACACATCAAACAATCCACAGATTTAGACTACATCCTTTTCATGACAATTTATCTTAAGACCTAAAACAGTGACAGTTTACTTTCCACATTTGGTCTAGACCTTTTCTAAACTGTGCCAGATTACTTGCATTTCTGGTCTCTAAATTTAATCCATTCCATATCTTTGGAAGATAATACCTCCTTTGCATCTTACTATACCTGTTCTTAACTTTGGGAATCCTTAGGCCCTTGTTTTGGATAACTCTCAAAGGGTATTTGTTTGTTGACTTAAGTACATAGTGGGTTTCATTTTTATTTACTGCTCCAAATTCCACATACGCTTTTTGGCCCAATCGCTTCCTTCTCCGAATTTCAAAAGGGTCCCAATTTAGCTTTTGTAAAAGACTGCAATGATGGGTGTTGAAATGACATTTTTAAACAAATCTAGCTATCTTTAAATATACTTTATTTAACTTGTCCAAGACAGTTTTTGTAGCATATTGGTAGGTCAAGCTCCCATACTCTAGTACCGGCAGCAGCAATTGCTGTGCTACCTTATTTAGGTCTTCTTTTGGCAAAAATGAAATCTTCCTGCGTATTATCCCCAGTCGGACATTCACCTTTTTTACAGTGTTGGCCACATGCCCCTCAAAGGTTAGTTTGTCATCCAGAAATACCTCCAGGTATTTATATTGTTCCACTTCATCCAGTTTGAAACCATCCAATGTGATAATATACAATCCTTGGTTAGATGTCTTAGCTGTACTTTTTGTTTGGAACAACATGACCTGGGTCGTTTTTTTTCACTCAGAACCAGCATATGCCACATACAGAAGAATTTCAAGTACTCATACGATGAAGGCATATAAAAAAAGATAATGCTAAAAGATATAAAAAGGCAATAAAGGAATCAAAAAAGGAACATAAGCTAAAATTTGCCACAAATATGAGAGAAAACTAAAAAACTTTTCTACAGTTATATAAACAGTGCTAAAAAAGGTAAGCTTAAAATAGGTCCAATTAATACAGGGGATGCAGTTATCAGTGAGGGAGAGGCGAAAGCTGAAGTATTTAACAAATACTTTACTAGTATATATCAGCCAAGTGTCATATGTAATGATGTGCCACACACGGGTTTTCAAAAACAACAAACTTATGAGTGTACGTTGAAATTAACTTTGATAAACTTCAATATGTTTACCCCAGATTTTCAGCATAGACATTGTTTCACGCCACCTCATGAACATGACAAGTGTAAATTTTTCAAATCCTGGCCAAAATGGGTTTTCACTCTTGTGGTGCAAAATGATATTTTCACCACTGTTTTGTTAATGATACCTGTCATGGTCAGAAGGAGTGGTCATAAAAAGACTGTGTGGAAAATTTGGGGTCAAAATGTGAAAAAACAACTAAGTTATAAGGAAATGTTGGGTTGTTCCAAAGTTTGCTCATAACTTTATTTTTGCAGATTTTGACCCCTCATGTTCAGCATATTCCTTGTGTTATCCCACCTCCTGAACATGGCAGGGTCATTTGTCAATCTCCTCCAAAACTTGTTTTCACAGTTGCACTGCAAAATCACCTTTCGAATGGGATTTAAAAAAGTCCACCTGTATTCATCATAACATCAGGTCATAAAAAGATTGTTGTAAATGTGGGGTGAAAATGTGGAAGCACACTAAAAATTACAAATTGCCTCTCAGCTGCACTATTCTGGGTAAACAGAATCTAAAAAAGTTTAAAAGCAGGGCACCGCTGGCCAGCCCATTGGCACAGGGGCAGGTTGCCTACCTGTGATGCCGGCATCCCAGGTTCAGGAATGGACCTGGGACATCGGAGGGCTGGCTGGGGAGGAAAAGGATTGAGCATCTGCCAACTGTGTTCCTTCTCCAGTTGGGAGGGGGGTAGAGTGTTGAGTGTAACATGGACACCTAGCGGAGGCTGGGTATACTGAGCACGTCAATGCCAATTTGCTTAGGGGGCAGGGCAGACGCTGGTTATCATTGCACGTCCACGCCCTCATACATCGGCAAAAAATTCTGCTGGCTGCCCTTGATGAAGCCCACCCTCGGCTTCAATTAGGTCTCAGGCCAGCTCCCTGACCTATCCCATCAGTTGCGGCACTATAGGGCAGGTGCTTTAACCCCGCCCTGGTGGAGTAGGCCAGGGGGTATCAGAACTTGGCCAATATGAGAGTGGAAGCAGCGGGTCCATGATCAGGCTGAGGTACAAGGTGGCCAGTGGCAAGAAAAAAGCATAATAAATAAAAGAAAAAAAGCAGGGCACCACTGAAAATGAGATACTGCATCTCATACTGTCTATCCTGGGTACATAAACAGCAAACATTGTGTACAGGCAAGACCCGGTGCTACAGCAATGCAAACAGTGAACATTCAGCATTGACAAATGCTTGTTTTTACTATAGTCTGTTTTATCCTCCGAAGACTCAGTCCCACCTGCCCAGTTCTGGTTTCCAGCAGTGACACTCCTGTGGATTTCTCACCCTATATGCCCACATGCTTGAAGACCAGTGCTGCCAAGTTTGAAAGCAATGCTGCTCCTTGTATCCCTCCCTCCCACACACTTTCTTGAAGTCTGGTGATGCCAGTTTCTACTGTAATACTGCTCATGTTGCCTCCTCACGCTTGCCCAATTCAGTACCAGTGGTGTCATTTTTACCAATGCTGCTTGGCTTCCATATCACATTCTCTCCCAACTTGAAGGGAATAAATGCAAGGCTAGTGGGCAGCTGGATCACTTTATATTAGACAAAGGTCCATAAAGCCTTCCACTTTTTGTTTCTGCAATAATTATTAATACCTTTATTACTACCTTTTCATTCTACAGTTCTGCAATAAGCAAACTGAACCACAATTTTTTTATTTTTATTTTTTATGAACTAGACTTCCTTGAAGTTTCCTCAATGTTTGTTGAAGGCCATATGGTAATAAGCTTCATGGCTCAGTGACAGGGGATTGGAAAGAGGTGTGCCAGTGACTGCTGAAACCCTGGTGGGAGGGATGCACTGTATAATGGGGCTGACAGCAAACTCACACTAATGCCATTTTAATCTTGCTCACAATCATTTTAGCATTTTAGTTGGGGGTTTTCAATGGTGGTGGCCATCTTTACAACACCTAACATGCTTTTGTTGTGGCAGAGACTTGTTTCTGCAGCAGGACTTTGGTGGTGGTTGCTGCAACCACATAACCGTAGAAAACACGAGGCCAAGTTATAAATGTATCCTTCCCAATTTTGGAGGCTACTAGTATGATCCTCAATTCCCCTTTAAGGGGAGTGTTCAGAAAGAGAAATAGTCCAGGGAGCATAATAGGGCCTTAGACACATGAAAAAAGTGATACAAGCTGTGAATTAGTCAGTTGGCTCTCCTTGTGGCAGCTTACCAGACAGCTACTCCAGAGGAAAGATCCATGAATCAGAAACTGGAGAAGCAGCAAAAGTTGCTCCATGTAGGCAGTTCCTTATGGGACTTGAACCCCAAGCCTGTGAATAACATGATGATGCAGGTCCCCCCCCCCCAGCAGTTGGGAGTGTCTCCATTTTCAGGGACATAAGGCTAAGAGCTTACACTGTACAGATGTTGTAGTGAAAGCCAGTTCATGCTGCAAGGGGTGAGCTATCACAGCTCACTGAAGTGAGAAGTTGCTTCCCTAATATGAAGTCGCTAGTTCCATGTCCTGAGCAGGAAGATTTCCAGGCCTTGGCCAAGAGCTGCCAGTCAATTTTGTAAGCAGTAGAGTCTGCATAATCAGGTTTCCTGTTGCAGGTTGAGAACAAGTGTGTTCAGATACCTAAAGCTGGGGCTGGCAGTATAGCAAAGAGGTTAAAGTAACGAACTGTGAATGATCTTGGTACATCCAGCTGACCTGGGTTTGATTTCCACAACCTTCACTTGCTTACTGTTTGGCTCTAAGAAAGTCACTTAACCTCCTCAGCACTCCTGGGTCACCCCTGAAAATAGGCGCTTGTGCCTAGTTGGCATACCCCAGTTATCAAAAGAATAAAAAAGAGTTCAGGGATCTAGAGGTATGGCCTTCTTGTAATGCAGGTAGTATGGTGGAACTCAAAAACCTAAAGCCCAGGGATGTGGAGGAATGTCCTTTATCTGAAGCAGGCACAGTAGTGTGGGGGAACTCAGACACCTGAAGCCCAGGGTTGTAGATATGTCCTTCTTCTGAAGCAGAAAGTATGGAGGTGATTATGATGTCTGAATCCTATTGCTATGGGCATTGCATGTTCAACATTTGTTTAAGAAACCCTCAGAAGCAAGCCAGTCAGCACAGTGGTTGTATTTCCGCTTGCTATGATGGCGACCCCGGTTTGGGAACAGACGCTGGAAGGCTGGCCAGGGAGAGAAGGCTCGAGCGTCTGATGACTGCTCACCTTCTCTGGGGTAACCCAGTGCTTGCTGACTCCTGGCAGAGGCCGGGGATACGGCAATGCACTGGGTCCTGCTGATTAAAGGGGTGTGATGAACATCGGCGTATGCCTTGACGTTAGTGGCACACTACATCCCTGGGGAGAAAATGGGAAAAGAGCTCTGTGGTTGACTGGATGATGATCACTGACTCCCACTGCCATGGGTACCCTTGACAGTCCAAAGACCACCTCAGCAGTACCTGGGCCAAGAAAGAGTGCTCTGGCCTGTCCCCCACTGGCACCTTCTCCCTCAGAAGAGGGGGACCCATCCAGTGAAGGATTACGCCGGGTTACCTAGGGGGGCTGCAACGCAGTCAGGGTAGGATGGCAGTGAGGGGCATATACTAGGAGGCCCAAAGGAGAGGCTGGCTATGAGCTGGGGGAAAAAAAAAAAAGAAACCTTCAGGACTGGTTGTTTAAAAGTGTGCTCCCTCCAAGCCTGTCCTGGAGTCATTCGAACTGTTAAGATTAGGAAAACAGGCCTACCACTGAAGAGGAACAGTCACCCTGGGACCCAGGCTATGCAAGGCAATCAGGTTTTATAGTTAGTTGGGTAACATGTCATTTGATAAGCAAATCTACATGCAAGATTTGGCAGAACAGGTGAAGTAAGGGTGATCAACTCATAGTCACTAACTAGATTTCTTGACTTTTTACACTCTTTTTGCAAGCCTGTTAGCATAATGTACTGTAGTTAATGCAATAAATTAGATATAAGGATGGATTTAGGCTATATTACAGAATTAGAAATAGGTTTCGCAGATGTGGTTTACATGTAATTTGAACCTGATAAATTTTGGGGGACCAGTATTCCCCCACTACATGTAACATTACTTACACATGCAGTACATTAATTGTGCATATATATTGAAGTATGTAATGTTTGTTTTTTCATATAGCATAGATATATATTATTATTAATATTATCATATAATCTCAGCTAGTGATATATATCCCGTTGAGATCTCGCTTGATGAGGTTAGCTGCAGCTTATTCATTATTTGCATGTTTCTGAGGAATATCTAAAGTATGTTCTCAGTTCTGAAAAATTTTGTTTAAAATAATTAATCTAGGGCTCTATTCACAAAGCCTATGTACTGCATATACATGGTGGGTAGGCTTTGCTATGTTCCTTCACTGCACAATGCAGGTAGCGTCTGACCTGTGCATATTCTCGACAGGGATTCACACAGCATCAGCACCCACAACCTGCTCTGGGTGCCTGGCTATGCACACAGCCAGGCAGGTAGGGTCTCTGGGGGGTGGGGCATACATGAAATGCAGGAACATGGATATGTGTGTTCATGCAAATAGTGGAGGGGGCATCATCTATGCTGGCAAGGGCCTTCCATAGCAACAAATGCATCCCTCCTACTGGCCACACAGGGCAGTGAACATCATGCCATTCCTCCCACATCGCTACCCTCAGCCCTCAGAGCATACTTGGAGGGCCAGAGTTACTGCAGAGCACATGCATGGAATGACCCATCACTTTAAAAGATATGGTTGACCCTGGGAGGACTGGACTGGCTATATCCCACAGTGACCCACACTGTTCATGGCAGGTGATCTAGTCCAACAGCTGGCAGGCCATCCAATTGAATGGCTGCCCATGGTAGCTGAGCCATCCTGCCATGTCCCCTATGTGGGCAGGTGGGGTAACACCAGGAACGTGTGACTATGCTTCATGCACAGCACACTAGGTGCACTGCACAGCCAGTGTGAGGCACCATGACCCTGTTATGTTCATTTGGAGTGTACCTACACCATAATCATAAATAGGACCCCTAACTTGTATCTTGGATTACTTTAATTACTTCAGTATCATAAATTTGCTACAGCTGTCAACTCATGTTTTTTATAATCATGCAAAATACAGGAATTTCCAGGAGATCAACAAATCGTTTGTGGAATCTGAAAGACAAACTGCATAATGCTTACCAATGAAAGCAAATCTCAAATGTGTTTCAGGAACCTTTGGACTTTCAAACTAAATCAAATGGTTAAGCTCCCCTCCATATCAAGACAAAGAAAACAAGTATTTATGTTTCTGTCAGAAAATGAACAAAGGAATGCAACTACAAATGTGACATAAAATAAAAAATACTGTTAAAATTAATTGTATCAACAATATTATGTATGCGTCTTTTTTATATATACTGTATATATATATATATATATGTAATTTATACCACACAAATGGTAAAGAATTGGGTGAATATATCCTGTTACATGGGGTAAATATTTAATTTCAGTTAGAATACATGTTGTTTCTACTTTGAATCTGGAAATACAACACAGAGAACAAGGGGCCAAATAAAGAGTTTGTTCTGGAAAGAAAGGAAGTTTTAAGACAAAACAAAGTGATACGCTAATAAAAACAATCAAAAGTAATGTGGTACAGTATGGCAGATTGGAATCTCTCATCAGCAGGAGGGAGGGAGATGACATGATTTAAGGGAAGGACCTTTTGTGGTCCTCCCATCCCCAATTCGATTCAATTTCTAGGTATATTACTCTCCCAAAAATGATCCTTTCTTGAAGCTAGCATGCACTCTTCACATCAGAAAATAAAAGTATTTAAGGAAGAAATGGTAATGCACTTGTAGTTTTTGTTTTTCTTTTTCAATCAGTATTTTATCCTCATGCCAGGGTCTGCCCGATTGCTCCCACCTAGCCCCATCACCGACCTTCCCATGACTTACTGGTTATTCACCACTTTCACACAACCCCATTTTGTGGTGGGTGGCAAGCTGTGTTGCTCATGCAAGAGCCTGCGGGGGGATGACAGCATGTAGAAGACCCGGGTTTTCCTCTATTTTCATCACTGAGCTGGCGCATCGGGACGTGTGTGCCAGCACATCACATACTAGCTCTGCCCTTACTACATGGACTCCCACTGTGCTATTTATGCCAGGTGGCAGTCCCTGCAATGGGAACTGGTGTCCCCTGCCAAGGAAGGAGAGCTACCATTGGGAACATGATCCTCCCTCACCCTGGCAGCCCACAAAGTGACCCTGAGAAATGTGAGTAATAAATCACTTTCGGACTTACATATGTGTCAGTGACTTTTATTAGCCATACCTGTTATGGTAGCACGTTATGTTAGCAAACCAAAATGAGCGACTGCAGAATGAGCAACTCAGTTTGGTCAACTACCGGAGTTGTGAGGGGGGAAGGTTAGCAATTGTGGGTAATCATGAGTAAGGAAAAAGCAAAATAGCGAGGGTGAAGCATGGGGGGGCTAAGTAGGTGTGCTTTTATGCTGGATGAATACAGCAGTGAATCCTGCTGCTGATGCTGTTGAGCTGTCTGTCTGACATGGTGGATAGCATCACTGACTGCTGTGTTGATGGTCCCAGGTTCGGGACTGGCTGCAGATGTGTTCCTTTTTGTGTTGTGTTGCCTATGATATTTTTTTTTTACTTGTTCCTCGTATGCGATAGTGCCCTGCATACTGTTCCCCCCCATGTAGTTCCAGTTTCCCTCAGTGTCCCACCTCCCCCCCATAATTGATTATTTTAGTTTGGGGGGGTTTGGGGGGCAAAGCCCTCTGGATTAAATATTACTTTTACTGTGCGGCTGTTGTTCATTGGTTTTGTAGTCACTGGGGTCGTTGTGTTGGCTATTTTGTATTTGACGAATTGCACTCACTGTTGTGTGAGTGGCAGAAATATTTTCGCTGATATGACATAGGACCACCTGTTATACACAAAGGTGTGTGGTGCTGGATGTGGGTGTTTTTTTCTGGTATATAAATGGTAGAAGCTCATTTGGCCTGAATCTCAATCACAAGGGACCATCACAAACTAGTTGTACTGCTGAGTTTGCGTTGGTGCACAGAAGGTGCAGGGCCACAATGCAAATTGCATGCAGTGCCATACAAAAAGTGCATTGCTTGCAACCCACACTGACTGGTAACACTTTTGTGATAATCCCTGCCTGCAGAATTATTACAGACAGGCAGTTGGGACCTTTTCAAAAGTGTAACCAGAACTGTAGGAGATGGGAGGGAGTTGAGAACGGTGAGTGACAGGAGCATCAAGGGGCATTTTCTGCTTTGTAATTATCAGTGATAAAATAGGTATCATCATAGTGCTGGTAGCCCACCGGACAACCAGCTCAAATGATATGAGGTGAAATTAGTGAAATCCACTGAGGACCATAAGAGACCCAAAGGTATGGGGTGGTGGGGGGGACACCATTTCTTGCTGGTTCACCATACACTTGTATGTTCACTGTACTGTGTCATGTGTATGCATACCTATGAAGGTGATCAGTGGTATTACTGTGTGCAAACCATGTTTATTTGTTTCTTTTTGTGACTGGAATCCTTTTTATTTGTTTCTTTTTGTGACTGGAATCCTGACCATCTTTGTCTTCTCAGGTTGACTGGATTTCTGTTTGGACACTCACTGTCAATTTGTTTAAATATGGATGTTAGAGTCAGACTCAGAATTAGACAAGGGTGCAGATATAGCTAGGGACTCATGGAATGAGTCACTGGCACCATTTAGGCATGAACAGATATCATGGGACTTTACTGTTGGTAATGGACTTGTGTTTATGTGTCCTCTTCTGAGCTGAGAACACCAAATGTTAAGAGCAAGTGTACCTGCATTTCTAAATATGAACTGAGTGACATTGTAGGCTGTTAGAATAAATGTTCAGTTCACTTGTTTTCTCTTCAACTATGTCTGACTAGCATTCAGTGTTGACAGGAGCTGGACCGGAAGTAATTTGATTCCTCAATGCAACTTGTATGGCTGTAGAACACTGGGGGGGTAGGAGTCAGTCATGGTAGAAGTTTTGCAACAAAAAGTTCCCCACCAGTTTAGCACTGACCCTCATACATCCATTGAAGGCATCTGAAAAATAACTCTGGCCTGGTCACTCTTTCCTATCTGGTGAATCCTCCCCTGTGGGCCTGGATTATACACCGGATATGATTAAATTCATAAAAGCAGTCCTTTCTATTCATAGTAGCATCCCTGTATCCACAAAACCATGTGGCGTCTCTAATAGATTATCCATAATGAAGAGGAGAGGGTGACCTGGATTATATGGCTGCTGGAACTATTTTATGTAGCCAGAACCCATGACATGTAGGACCTTGAAAAACGTCAAGCAAAAGACTCATACTTCGCTTCATGAGGCATACCATTAGCACATAACAACACAGACAATGCCATGCTTTATTGCCAAAATAATTTATTGGAGTAATTTATATCTGCTAGCTTGCTACAATTAAAAATAAACCCCACAGCACATGCACTCCTACCCATCTATTAGCATTTTGGTGTGATGGGGTGGGGGGGTCCCTACTGTGTTTTCAAACTTTAACTAACTTTTAGGTGCCAGCATGGCTCAGCTGGCAGCACATCCTCCTTTGTGTCAAAAGGTCATGGGTTCTAGTCTTTTTTAATTTTTTTTATCTTTATTTTATTGAAGACTTGGATTATTACCTTTGAGCTGCAAGCTCATTTACAAAGGTTCCATGTCAAATTGGGTAACAATACAGGCAAAATAGTTTTACAACAGAAAATGCTAACAGAAATAATTATACAATGGTAGACAATCAATACAGTCAGTCAGTATTTACTTAAGCAGATGTGATAACATACGTTTAGGTGACAGAATAAGAAGAGAAGACATGCTGCAGCCAGGAATTGTAGGTTGAGATGGGGAGGGGGGAGAGAAGATGCAGCAATCTCTGGATCTGGATTACATTGTAAGGAAAGGAAGATTGCAGTAGGTAGGTGAAGTGGCATGGAGATAGGAGGAGAATCAGCAGGTGGAAGTAGCTAGGGAGAGCTGGGAATAGGAGTCTGGCGTGGGGGAGGAACTGGGACGGGTAGATCAATTTGAGAGGCAAAATGCAGATGAGGAAGTGAGTGGGAGAAGGGGTACTGGAGAGGGGGATGGAGGGGCAGGAGACTAAAGTAGCAGGGGGTATAAGAACTACAGTGCAGGTTGGGGAGCATGAAGTGCTAATACGGCAAACAAACAAGTACTGTAACAGGGAGAGCCATTCATGGGAAGCAGGTGCATTTCATTTGATTAGTTAGATGAGCTCGTAGCTCAGTTTTAAATGGGCCAAGTTGATTGACAGATAGCAGATCAGCTGGGAGAGAGTTAAGCCAGAGGGGAGCCCAATATCTGAAGGATCTTTGTCCTTGAGTGGTCTGCCAGAAGGGGACCTTGTAAGAGATGTTGTTAGAAGTGTTAGTCAATCTTCTTGATTCGGTCAGGCAGAGCATTGTGTTGATACAGGGAGGTGGAAGGCTTAGGACTGCTTTTTTGACTAGTAGACAGACATGATAGTGAACCCTGTTATCAAGATTTAGCTAGCCAGATTGTGAGTTAAGGCTACATGTATGAGTGAGGTGAGGAGCTCCTAGGAATAACCTGCAGACTTTGTTTAGTGTTATTGCAATCCGATTGAGGGTGGTGTCGGGGGCCGTGCCATATATAGCTAGGCCATAGTCAATGACTGAGAAGACTGAGCTAGTTATAGCAAGTTGAAGGGCTGCATTAGGGAGGTAGTGCCAGTATTTATATAGCTGCCCCAGTTTTACGGGTGGGCAAAAGTGTAAATTCCACTTCACAGAACTTCCAGTACCCTGGAAATTTAGTGAAATTATGAACTTTTGCCATTGGCGAAAGTAGGATTTTCCACAGATTTTCACCAAGTTCTGCAGACTTTTTTGTGAACTGTGGAAAAATGCATATAAACTGAGAATTTAGTCTTTCCACAGTTTAACGAACTGTCAGTTAATGAGCGTCTGCTTGTACAACCATGCGGTTATTCACTGACAATTCATTGGGCCACTGGTAGTGGAGGAGAGAGGAGTCCTGCGCTGGTGGCCTGCACAGGGGCAGAGTGGGAAGGGGAGTTGAGTGGTGGCAGATGAACTGTCAGGGTGGTGTTTGTGGGGGTCTAATAGACACCAAGGAATTAAGATTATTTTTTACAATGGATCTGGGATGGGGAGGTCCACTAGACACCAAGGAATACTGGGAGTAGAGGGGAATGAGTTGGTGGGCTGCTGGCTGTTTATTTGTGAACTAAGGAATCCAAGATAGGGATGGGGTCTGTTAGACATCAGGGAAATAAAATGTTTTGGAAGCCATGATCAGTGGGGGGGGGGCCACTAGAAACCATGAGGGCCAAAGGAAGGCATTGGAGGTATTACTGGGACCCCTGATCAGTGGGGGTGGATTCATGAATTAAACTGCAGTTAAAAAAAGCCTCAGAAATGACCACTGACAGTTATCCTTTCTGCGGATTTTTTTCCGCAGTTTAATAAATTATCCCACAGTTTTTTATATTTTTTCCACAGTTTTAAGGTGGAATTTCCGCAAAAGTTCCAAAAATGATTCGCGAACTTTCGTGGAAGTGGAATTTGCACTTTCGCCAAAATTCCACCAGCGGAAATTAATTTTCGCACAGCCCTACCCAGTTTACGATTAACAGTCTTGGCGACAAGGTCCATATGAGTGGAGAGGGAGAGTGAACTATCAAGCGTGACGCCAAGATATTTAAAATAGTGGACCATTTTGATGGATTCGTTTTCTTTGTTTCGTATATTGACCGTGGATGACTTGTGTCGATTATGTGTTGAGACAAAGAGCATGGTCTTTGTTTTTTTTATAGTTTAAAAGCAGCTTTGAATTACTGAACCAGTCTTCAACATTTGTAAAGTCCTGCTGGAGCCATTGCTCCAGGGTGACGGGGTCTGGGTGACCAGTATAGATGACTGCGTCATCTGCATAAAGGAGGATTTTTTTGCAGACAGGCTTGGGGAAGCTGGTTGAGGAAAGGGCTGAAGAGTAGTGGGCCTAATATGGATCCCTGGTGCACTCCAGTAATCACTTGATGGGATTCTGAGAGAGTGTTATGTACTTTTACCCACTGTATACATCCTGAGAGGTAGCACTTGAACCAGCACAGCGAGTCGGGGGTAGGCCCGTGGCCCCTAATTGGGACAGGAGGAGGCAATCTTTGACAGTATCGAAGGCCTTGTTGAGGTCTATAAATGTAGCCCCCACCAAGTGCTCCCAATCAAAGGCATCATGTATGTACCCTGTGAACTCAACCAGTGCTGTTGTGGTGCTGTGGAGTTTTCTAAGGCCATGTTGCTGTTGGCATTGCAGTTGACAATTGTCAAGGTAGTCTGCGAGCTGATCATATACAATCCTCTCAAGGGCTTTGGAGATGGGGGAGAATAGAGATTGGTCTGTAATTTGTGAGACATATCCTAATTCCACTTTTGTAAACCGGGGTTGCTACTGCGGCTTTCCACAGCTTGGGGAATTTACCAGAGATGAGGGAGAGGTTGAGTCGTTTTGTTAGAAGTGTCAACAGCTCATCAAGGGTAAGGGAGATTAGTTTCAGGTCACGGCCATCCCCACTATTCCTGGTCTTCCCTAGAACTTTCAAGAGGTACTTTCTAGCCTCCATCTTGGAAATTACTCTGAGGTGTATGGTGACTCTGGGATAGTGCTTATACCATAAATGCTGGCACCCAATTGCAGTACTAGGGGAGTTTATGCTATATTTTGGGTGACATGTGAAACCAAAGTTCCTTCTACCTATCTCTGGTGGGTGTTCAGGTGGAATTAAAATAACCCAGGCACTTTTTGCAAGAGTCAGAGATTTTCCCTGGTGTCCAGGTCAACTTCCCGTTCCCATGGAAAAAAATGATTCATGTAATTTTTCAAGGCTGTGTGTGGGTGTTGACATGCAAAATGACTGCCACTACCCATTTACAGTCTATTCACTACCAGTCTGTCTTCACTTATAAAGGAATTTGTGATACAATATGTATGAAAAGTACTCCATAAATTCTTCTTCTTCTTGAATACTATATATTGTTTGAGGAAGTTTGCAAAACCTTATTGAGAATGGTTTCAGCATGTACTTGCCTCCTTGACATTTACAGCATAAATCTTGTAGTGTTGCTGGCTGAGTACTCAGGAACTTGTTTCTAAAGCAACTAGAATTACGCTGTGGAAAAGCTTTCAGAAGTTTTACTTTTCCCAGTGCAATGTTTCACAGATCAATGAAAATATGGGAACTGAGTTGCCAATTATTATTTTCCATGCCAAGAGAACAGCACTGTGAATAAACACATACCTAGAATACATGCAGAACTCTAAGGACACCAGTTTGTGCTTTACCCAAATCCCCTAGTATCAAAGCAAATTTCTAGTTTATATTGCTGATAAAAAATGAATGTTATTTATATCCCTGCTTTGTGAACAGAACATCACTCATAACTTTGAAGTATGTTAGTCAGTAAAACTGACTAGAAGTGAGTAGGTGAGAAACTCACAGCGAACTATATTGATCTGTAACATTTTTTATGCACCCTAATAATGAAAGTGATCCTCTGATGCATGGAAAATATAATACACCAAGAAAAACAGGTATTTTGAGGTTTATGCCTTTTTTCCTTCATGGAGACAATATTAAAACTAGAAAATTACATTGTTCTTGTACTCTGACCTTTTCTCAACCCTTCAAGATTACTCAAACAGTGTTCACAATATTTACTCCAAAGTGGGAAACTTTAGTACCAGCTCATTCTTTAAAAGAAATAAAACTTTATTTTGTCTTTTGTTCAGAAAATGAAACTACTGGCTCTTTGAGAAAGTTTTATTCACATGTAAAGTAATAGATTTCAGTTTTATGATATTGGCACATTTAATCAAGGTGTTCCAGCTTGAGGCAGAATTATTCTTTAGTCTTGCCTAAGCTTTGCCCTTAGAACTGATATTTGTACCAAAACTAATATTGTTCCATGTGTCTTTAAAAAATGTTAGCAATCTGAAGTTTAAATAAAAAAAAGCACATTTCATATTTTATCTTAGCTTCACCCCTCTCTCAGTGCATTAATGTGCTTTCCTCTCCTTAGTCTACCTGTTTATTTGCTGTTACAGTAGATAATTGTGCCTATAAATGAGGTCAGACCTGTTCAGCAAGACTGTTGGGCTTTCTGCTGGACTGCAATAATTAGTTTTCCTTGCCAAGTAGTAGGGTGGTGGACTCAATTCACAACATAGAGTGTATTTATTATTTATTGATGTGTTCACCATGTGGGTGAACTGGTTCCAAGGGTTGTTTTCAGGCATGGCCAAAGCCATCAAGATAACAAGCATGCAGTTACAGTGGGGCTGAATAGAGTGGAATAGTACAAACCCAAGCAAGCAAGCTACAGGACATTATAAATACAGCAATAAAATACTGCTTCTATGCAAAAGTGAGATTTTCACACAGGTGATAATGAGCAAATTTGCAAACAATAAATACTATATTTGACAAAGCAGCCAGGGGGTATGAAACCGTCTGCAGTGGGCTCACTCCTTGCCAAACTTGCGGTCTGTGATTTAGCATGTATTATCAGGAATAATTTTGGTAATAAAACATCCTCTCTACAATACTTCAGTCTACAGAGTTTTTTGCTGGTGGAGTGCTGAGTCATTATCTGTACAAATGCTATACAAACCTAGCCTGCCCTACTGTGGAAATGAGTAGAAATGGGACATGACGTAAAATGAGATGTCTCTCCCACCAAAATCATGATACAGATTGTTCATTCACCCCCCCCCCGGCCCAAAGCATCCAAATTATTCTCTTTATTCACAGTTTCTGAACCTTGGCTGGTGTCCACCTTCCAATGCTCTGACAACTTCCGAGCTCTGTCTCTTTCCTTACATACATCCTGCTCATAGGAATCCAGTGGTGGTTCGGTACTAAAGAGTACCAAGTCCATCATCTGGATGTCTCCATGTATTCCTCCCATCTTTTCCTCTCTCAGATCAACTTTAACCCTTCTTCCTTCCTGCGGCACCACACACAGATGTTTATGGGCCTCACATGCAATCAGCAATGGCTCAGATGACATCTATGAAGAAGCTAGCTGGCGCACCATCAGGGGTTGCTGTGGCACCCAGTTATGGCGACAACTCTTGCCAGACTTTGACTTGCTGGAATAGGCAGCATTCTTCCCAGCTGCCAGACTACAGGGACCAGTTAGTCTGTTTAGAGTCATCAGTGATGTGCATCACTCTGCCCTACTTTGCCCCTCTCCAGTCATGCTCTCCTCATTATCATTCATTCATTCATTCACAGAGCACTGGGAATGTGAAGTGGTGCTTGGCATGCAGGAGCAGTTAGGTGCCTCTGTCAATCAGGTATTGTGCATCTGCTTTCCTAGTTATGGTTCAGGAGTTAAGAGGGTGGCCACAATAAATATATTTATTTTGGACAAATGGAATGCCCTGCCAGAAGAGACGATGGGGCTGAAACAATTACAGGATTTAAAAATACATGAGACAGGCATCTGGGTATCCTGGTAGTCAGGGGAAGTTGACAACCCACTTCTAGGGAAGCTTGTAGAAACAAAGTTACTTGTGCAAATGGGCAGACTAGGTGGACCATAGGCCCTTATCTACTATCAACATCTATGTATGTATGTATGTACGTCTCTATGTATGTATTTAAAGTCTGCAAACTGGTGGGGGTCAGGATAAGAAGGGAATGTTGACAGGGCAGGGAGGGGGGGGAAGTGCCAGGGGCTAGCAAATGTATTTTAAATCATGGCTTGGGTGGACAGGGGAAAGGAGTGGAGTATGGGAGATGACTGGTTTTGGTGGGAGGGGGTGACCACGGATCTACTAGGCCTGACCACCATGGGAGGAAATAGAATTTGTTTTTACATTTTAATTTTGTTTTATTGTTTTATGAATACTCAAATACAGAACAATAAATAGTCAAGTATCTGGATACTGAGTACAAATACTCAGTACAAAATTTGTGAAAAAAGTTATTTGCACATCCCTAACTGAAATCACTCAGAAAACACTCTGCTCACAGATAATCTGCTGGCCAGTATGGGTAGAGAGACCATTTTAATTCCATTCGACTTGATGTACATACAGTATCTCACAAATGTGGTACTGTGTACCATATTATCATAATGGAGTAGTTCAAAACGTATTGTACAGTACGATCGTGTTTTTGTCTTTTACATGTTAACTAGACTGACATCATATCGTCTGTGTTGACCAGTCTTTGACTGTATGGGTGCATTGTCCACTACCTCTCATATTATATCCATTAAGGGTTTGCCCAGGGGACCATGCCAACTTCTGTGATCTTCATGAACACTAAGTTAACCATATTTCTCTCCGGCATTTCAGTCCTATGCTCAGCCATGCTGGTAAGGCTAAAAAGCTTCTGCAGCAGAAGCGTTTGCCTTCTGCAGTGACAAGTTATTTACTACTGGAACAGATTTTTGGCCAGCCATTGGGAAATAATCCATATAAAGTCATTGATGAGATCACCTAATGAATATGATTACAGGCTTCAGGAAAAAGAGGAAAACAGAGCCTGGAATTGTGGAAAACTAGTACACTATATTGTGGGGGATAATCTCTGAGGAACTCCACAGTCATTACATCATAGGTTGTGTTCACTTTATAGGTTGCATGATGGACATCTGACTTCTAAAGAAGTCCAACCCCTTTCCTGTGGGATCCTGCCCATTTTGGTCAGTTTTAAATGTGCATCTGAACAGGTTGCAGCACATCTCATCAGACCCTGAATTCAAGTTCTATTTATTACAGGAACAGTGAAGTATCAAGGTAAGAACTGGATGGCTTGTGATTATTACAGTATATACTAACACTACCTGTATTTCACAGGAATATAGCTAGGGATTACTCTAACTTGTATATGCATACAGTTATTTAGCAGAACTATAGATCATCAGTTTTACAATTAGCTTTCATGTCTTAGTAAAGCTAAAAATAGTGATCTAGTTACTGTGAGCACTTGATGGAACAACTATCTTCTGAGACCTGTGAACCCTCCTAGTGACCTCAGGCTCTCTCACTCTAACTACCATGATTACAGTGGGCAAACAATTGGTGGTAACATCAGTTTTTACAAACTAGCCCACAGGGGTACACTGGCATTCCTGTTAGTGATCCAAGAGCCAACTCCAACAGTATGAGTTGCCACAAGAGACCACTCCTAAGTTGGGCACAAGATGCTGAACTCTGTCTCCATATCTTGCTGAAACTGTAAGACAGCCTAAGAGGCACACTAGGATCCCTGTTAACAATCCCAGAGCTAACCCCAGCAGTAGAATGTCCCTATAGGCAACATCCCTAATGCAGGCAGACCTTAGGCACTATAGCAGTAACCTTCATAAAAAAATGATGAGCTCTAAGGGCACTCTGGGATTCCTACTAGCGATCCCAGAGCCAACCTTACACAACAACAAAAAACTCCCCTTACTAGCATGATCTTGGTGCAAGTATTAGTTTCCAAAGGTCCTTAGCATTCCGGTGGTTTCTTCTTCAAGGAGCACCATACCAGCTCCAATTCCATGGCATCTTTGTGATCATTTAAAAATGGTTCTGTATACATTAGATGGAGTCTGGAGCCACCCTTCTTTTGTGTATTCAAATTCGCTCGGCCAGACTCCAAACACCACTACATTCCATGCACATGTCCTGTTGATCCCCTCTACATGTGCATGCCCAGAATGGCAGTTGCAATCTTGTGCACAGCAAGACAGCACTTCTGCACATGCACTGCTCCTGATACTTTCCTGCATGTGCTGAGGACTAGTATGGGATAAAAAGATGGCAGGGAGTACAATATAACTCCAAACTAATATAAAACTTTTTTGGAATAAAGTACAAGGATACGATTGACACACCAACTCCCAGATAAAAATCCCTTAAAAGAAAATTACACAGCAATAAGCATCTATTAAAGGGGTAATGCACTATTCCAGTACCAGGCATCTCTTAAAGGTGCAATACACCCTTCCAGCAGAAATAGCTACAAGCAGTCCTTAAAAGGGCTATATACCTTTGCCTAGGAAATGTAGGAGAGGCAAACAAACTGTCTGACCTTGGAACAATAATTAATAATACTACTAATAATAGTAATAATAACAGATGTATACTAATAAGTTTTAAAATAAAGTGCCCTAACAGCAATTTTTGTTGTTCCCTTTGTGTCCCCTCTCTCACAGAACACCATGACCAAGAATAAAAGCTGCCAGCACTGCCATGTGCCTATACCACCAGGACAAGGCCAATTTTGTGCCTCATGCAGGCAGGAATACCTTCAGTTAAATGATGTGGAGGATCCAGTGGAGGGCACCAGTGAAATTCAAAACATACCACCTCAGCGACAAGGCTCAACTAATGACAAAACAGTAACTCCAAATCCTGATGCCACTACCCTGCTCATACAAAATCAGTAGGTGATGCAGACACAGCAACAACTACTGGCAGCAATTCTGGAAAAACTCTCTAAACTGACAGGCTCTCACTTACCCTGTTCACCCATATCTGTAAATGTGCCCTCAATGCTCATACCAATCCCGGCTGTCCCGGCACCACCTCTGACTCTGACCCCCATGGCACCACCTCCAGTACCCAATGGGCCTAGACCACAAACACCACCACCACCAGACTCTGGAAATGACTCAGAGGGTGAAGGTGAGATGGAAATCAGCCCACAATCCCTAACTGCAAAGTGGTGTTTCCCTGAATGAATTCTGGCACTGGTGTGTAATATTATGGCCACTGTGGGCTTTGATACCCCATCACCCCCACCACAATCAAAACTTCTGCCATCACTGCTACTATTAGAAAAGAAACCTGACATATCCTCTGTCTGTGAGTCAATAGATGAGCTTGTCATTAAGAAATGAAACTCATTGGACCCAGCCTGAATTCCAGATTCCAGATGCCTCCTGGTCTGTGGATGTAGAAACACCAGGTAGGTCTCCCACAATGGCAGTTCAGGCACCAGCTCTGCCTTCAAGCTTTCTCTAAGGCAGAAATGAGACACTGTGAAAAGGTCTGGAACAACTTCTGCTGTTTCCTCCATGACCCAGCACTCTGATTGGGCAAGACTCTTTGTCATTCACATCACAATAAAATGAAAAAAAAAATTCTCCGAAGCAGCAATTGGCATGGTCAGATATTTTCAGCTATGTTGCAATATTTCTAAAGAAATTCTCTCCTGTAGCTTGTGACAGGGTAGAATAGGATCCTGCCCCATTTGTTTCGGAGAAAGTATGTAAAGGCAAGGATCTGTATTCTTTCCTTTTCTCTCTCCTCTGTCTGGTTACGCAACCTAATTTTCTGTGAGAGTTCAGACTTGATCAACCTGAACAGTCTTGCAATTCTTTGCCTCTCTCTGTCTCCATTTTCTCTTGCTGTCTGTTTTCCTCCCTTGCATATCTAGATCTGGTAATATAAGAATATGTGCAAATCAATATACGGAAATGAAACTGATAATGGGATCACTTTTGTTTAGAAAATATGGTGTTACTGTTGAAATGTATATATATTTATGATTTGAGATAACTGTAGAAAAGTAGAGGTTACTTGAGTACAAATGTCTCAGCCTTTTGCAGCTTCTGCAGGGACTTCAGGAACCTCATTGTTCTAGCAGATCCTGCCTGAAATTGATGAGAACAGAATGTTTTGCTAGAACAGGATGCTTGCTAAGGATGGGGGTTGAAAAGCCTTATAAAATAGCTAAGCTGCAATTGCAGAGAGAGTTTTCTTTGTTTTGGAAGAACAAGAGAGCTTTTTACAAGAAATATGTATTTTTTGCTTCTGTACATAGTTATTCTGAACAGGTTTATGTTGTTTATGTTACTGCAACTACAAATAAACAGTCTTATGGAATTTTACAACTGCTCCTGGGTTTTCCCTCTGCTTCCTGACCTGTGCCTCGACAACGTAGCTCTTCAGTGGTGCTGCAGGCAAGGCATTTTTCCAGGGATATCATACAAAATTTAGGAAATATCTAACCATGTCAGTATCTGAAACAGCACTTTATTTTAAATGACGATGCTAAGGTATTCAGAGATCAACACCCTTTTCTACATTGTAATTTAAGCAGTGAGGAGCCACTGAAGAGGAATGGTGTAAATGGCACCTAAGAAACAACATGTTTCTTCCTTTCTTCATGCCCCCGGTACCTGACAGCAGCCCTAGGTACCACAGAACAACAGGATCAACAAGCTAGGACCCCATCAAACCAGATAAGCCCCTACACATTGGGGGGAGGGGGTATTTACACAGTGCACAGATAAAATGCTGATACATCCAAAATACTGCTTATTGCTTCTAAATATGAATTTGTTACCCAGTGCTGTCAGCTATTCATATTTTATTTTAATGGTGCAAATTGTGCTTCCTCTCCTAGTATTCAGAATTTTTTCCTTTTACAATTGCTGATTCTCATCAAGTGTTCAATCTTTTTCTGAAGCATGACACATACCATATATATATATGTATATATATTTCATAGGGTCATTCTATAATCTGTCTTGCTGTCTTACTTTTGCCTGTGGTGAGGGTTACTATTGTACATGCCCTCATCACTTCCAGGATCAATTATTGTAATTCCTTAATGGTGAGCTTGCCTGATTGCTTTCCTAATTGACTCCTGGTGGTGATGAATGCTGCTGAGCGAGTCACCATTCCTACAAAGCCCTCTGATAAAATTACCTCCATTCTTTAATCCCTGAACAGTGGATTTAATTAAAAATGTTACATCTAACTTATAAAGCAATCTAGGACTTTGCCAAACATACCTTTCAAACTTACTCTCTCCCTACATACACCCTCTCACTTTATGCTTCTCAAACTCTTGACTCCCTACTGTCCAAATCTTAGGCAACAAAGCAAGAAATGTAACTCGCTGGCCTCTAAGCATTGAAATCCATTACTTTTTTAATCAGAATGGCAGTTTCAGTCACTTATTAAGACTTGACTGATGATCTTTCTGTATATTGCATTTTAATGTATTTTGCTGTGGGTTGTCTCAGAATAAACAATGTTTTATAAATGTTAAAGTGTAGGTCCATAACAGCATGCAAGTACCTTTTCAGAATATCAGGAAAGTATTCGTGCTCAGCAGTCACAGGTTTTTGATATCTTTAATTCAGAAAAAAGAATACACTCCCATTAAAACAAAACAAATAAAACTTTTTGGCCTACCAAGGTGGCTTGAGCTACTTTCATACCCACCTCTTCCTCTACATCATGTGATCTCCCACCCTGCATCCCTCTATTTTCTCACAAAGAAGTTGGTTTAAAAAAAAAATTTGCCAAGTGCTATTAGTACCGGGCCAGGAGCCAATACCATCCTTTGATACCACATCCTCACCAGAGTGGCCTCTCAGGTCTCAAATGACCATTTATAACATGCAGGCTGCCTCTTAAGCTCCACTTGAAAAATTAGGTGGCCAACATTGAACAAAATCAGTCTAGCCCAGTTGACTGCCCTTTCTATCCTGCAGTGAACTTTTCTATATTTTTAGCTACAGTCATCTGAATGTAGCAGCCTATACCTAGGAGGAAGGAGGGAGTAGAGGTCTGGGTCACTGATGATGTCAGCCAAACTGACTGCTCAGCCTTCTTAGTGTCATCATTTATGTGAACCACTCCCCCCCCCCCCACCACTCCCCTTCAGGTACACTGCTACAGCCAGACTGTTGCTAACAATATGACAAAATGCACTATGGATTAAGGAGAGAGGAATGACTCATCTACGGAAGCCAGAGCTAGATGACTTTTGACCTGTTGAATAATGTACTGGGGTTCCAGAGGGTGTACCACTAGTTTTAATTGTCCATTTTGTTTAGGGGGAGCATCCTAGGGAGGGGGGGATTGTAACAAAACATGATGCCAGTTCTGGTTACAGTGACAAGAACTTGACAACATTAAAAAAAAAAACATTCTGTTTGGGAAGGTGGTGGAATCTGGTATATGATTTGATGTGATAGAGATGGTGGCACATAACTTGCCCTGGCCACCAGGGGATGCCCAATCACAATGGACATGGGGTAGATAGAGGATGCAGCACACATTGCTGTGTTCTAAAGACATTGTGTACCCCATTAAGGGAGAGGGGAAAAGAGGGTAAGGTGGGGTTTAATTTCAAAGGGTACAGAGGGAGGGGGACTTTTTTTGGGGGAGGGGAGATTGTTCTTATTCTGTTTCCAATTTTCTCAGTCTAACCTGACACCTCAGAACTGGAACAAATTACCCGCACAGCCCAAGAGGGGGGATAAGGGAGTGTGCCTATCTGGATTGCAATGACAGTGTAACATAAAGACTTCTGGATTGTTCTATACTAGAACATGGAAAAGAGGCTGGGGTCGTGATAATGACTGGTACATTTTATCAAGACAAATCCTACATAACAGGATGCAATCTCTCCCCACTGTGGGGTGTTACAGTTAGGGATGGGCAAAGCCAGGGTGGATCTGGATTTGGTTTGTCCAATTCCAGGCTGAGTCTGGATTTGGATTTGCAAAGGATTTCGATTTGCCAGATTTGACCTATATGTATAATTGAAGGAACAAAGGGTTTATCAAGAGAAAAGCACCAGAACATGTCAATGAAGTGGCAGTAGTATTAAAAGGGGGTTCACTGCCTGAGATGCACTGCATCCTGCTGTTTAAAAAGTGTTAGTTTCTGACCAACCTGCATGGAAAACAATCACATGGTAAAGTGCAGAATAAAACTGCATATTTGGAACCCACCTACCCAATCAAAGTCTGCATAAAGTTAAGGTCAATCAGAGCCCCTACCCAGAGAAGGCACTAGTCTGGCAGCATTGGCAGCTGCTCAAGAATGGAGGTAATCACAGCAAGATGACGATAAACCCTTGGATTAATGCACTACACTATCTGGCATTGAAATATTTTGTTTGTATTGAAAAATGGACTGACTAGCCTGGATGGTTTTTGACAAGCCACTACCCAGGAATGCTCTAGCCTGGCAGCAGTGGCAGGTGCTCAAGAATGGAGATAATTCATAGTTACAGGATGACACTGTATCATGTAATTGAGGGGCAGTGCATGGCACTACCAGGCTGGAGTCCCCCACACACACACACACACACACACACACACTTACAAGTTGACTTTGCTTCATTTTTGTTCCCAACCCATGTGAACAAAGAATAACAACAAGGTGTAGGTAGGAACTCTATGAGGAGGCAAGTTATATACAGTATATCATAGGCAGAAACATCCCAGAGTAACTATAGCATTCTGTAAATGTGGAGCTGGAGTTGATGATGATTTAAAACATGTCACTCTTATCTGTGCACTGTGCCACAGTAAAAGATGTTATTGGTTGGGACCAATTTTGGCCAACCTTTATCTTCTGTTGGATCAGGTAATATGTGCTTTGTACAACTGTCCTGATTTGGCAATTCTGTATCACCGTACACATTTTTTGCTGTGTTTGAAGTTATAAACTTCAATTACATTATTCTACAGTGGTCTTTGGTGTGATTTATGAAATTGTATTAGGCATATCATACATTTGAGGAGTACAAGAGGACAACTCCTTTTTCTGTCTTAATTGGCTTCATTGTTCTAAATGTATAGATTTTTTAAAAATGTAGAGATTACAGGCTACAATACTCTGATGGGGTGTAGGTAGCCAGACCCGCACCTAGACGACTCCTGTTTACTCCTGCTAGTTGTCACAATTATTAAAAGCCTAGTCCTCTCAGACTCCTCTTGTCTACAAATGCTTGTCTCTATAATCTGTATCATTGAGGCAAACAATTTGGTTTGATATCATCTGGAAAATTTTATGAACTTTTCCCTTGTTTAGAATTGTAACAGAAAGTGTACCTATATTCGTGTTTTATTGATATTTAATGTTTGCACTGTTTATAGGGACTCACAGTGTTTGCACTGTTTGTAATAACCTGATGTCGATCAATTAAGTAGAAACGTGAAACTTATTGTTGTTCTTTCTTTCATGTTTTATCTTTCCTTCTCTTATTCTGTTAGAGTCACTCTGTTCTTTCTATTTATTTATTCTTTTAAGCAAGCTGGAAAACAAAGTAGCAGGAGAGCTAAAGAGACAGGCCTATACCAACCCACTCCAAACCACCCACCCAGCCCTCCCTTTCTTTTTTCTGGGATTTTCTTTTTAATTTTTCTCTTAATTTTTCCTCTGAGTCCCCTGGAAAAAGCCTACCACCACATGCACCAGCCCCCGAGTAGTACACATTCACACAATCCTCCCCAGCACACACAGACTTTGTTCTTTCTTTCCTGTTCTCCATCTCTTACTCTGTTAGAGTAATCTGAGTCACCCTGTTCAACACAGCAGCAGGAAAGCTAAGGAACAGGCCTGTACCAGCTCATCCAAACCACCTACTCAGCTCCTCCCTTTCTTTTTTTCTGGTTTTTTTTTTAATTTCTAATTTTTAGGTTTTGGTCTGACTCCTCCAGGTCCCCCCTGGAGAATACACCCACCCAGTAGTACACAAACACATTCACAATGAAGGCATGACAGCCCCCCCCCCCCAATACACATGCAGTCACAGAGTGGACTTTGCTTTCTTGCTGTTTCGAAAATTTTCTTTCACCTTTTTTATTTAAGCTGCAAAACAGCAGGGCAGCAGAAGAGCTAAAGGCCTTCCCTGTACCAGCCCATCCCACAGCCACCCACCTAGTTCATCCTGTGTTTTTTTTTATATATTTGCTCTGGAGAAAGTTTTTTTTATTTATTTTAGTCTTTTGTAACCGGGTAAGGCCCACTAGGCACAAGTGCCTGTTTTCATGGGTGACCTGGGAGCACTGGATGGTTAAGTGACTTGCTCAGAGTCACACAGTACACAAGTAGAGGTTGTGAGAATCAAACCAAGGTCTGGTCTGTTGGATATACCAAGTTTGTTCACAGCACATTACTCTAACATCTAGGCTATACTGCCAGCCCAGGTTAGGAACTTTACTGTGACCTGAAGAGTCCTTGAAGTGCCATGTGCACCAGCAGCTCATCACTCACCCAGTTCTCCCAAACCCCCTTTTGTTTCATTTATTTTTTAATGAAAATTCCTCCCAATGTGGAGTCCTCCTGGCTCCAGTAATCCTCCATCTGTGTCCCCCTCCATTTCAGTCTGCCCAAAATCACAGCAGTCACTGAGTCCATCTGCAGGAAGCCCCTCCTCAAATGAACTGCTCACATTCCCGTCTCTGCTGGCATTAAACTGCTAATGGCACCGAGCTAATGTGTGCAAGCCTATATATCCTGGTTTTGTGTATGTGCATACTGGGGTATTCTCCAGACTTGTACACTGACACACAGATGTACTTAGCTCCTCCTGAGCCTCCCAGGCATGTCACATGAGACATGAAACAGATCACTTAAGACATTAAACCGCGGTCCCATCTGCCTGTACTGGTGGTTGTCCAGGTGGACATTAAAGATTGCATGGCACATCTCGAAAAGAGTAGGAGAATTTCCACGGTGTCCTGGTCAAATTTCCCCCATTCATTAAAAATACCAGCAATAGCTTAATCTGGTTCAAGAAATTGGCTGCCATCTGTATCCCCCTCCACCCCCCCCCCCGGGGCACCCCTGAAAAAGGGACTCCTAGTCTCAGTGGGTCTACCCGGTCAACAAAATTCAATAAATAAATGAATAAAACATGACAGGCTTGCAGGCAGGGAGGATGGGGAGGACAAAACACATTGTGACAGCTGAGCTGAGCCATCAGTGTTTAGTTCAGGTCTCACATAAACTGAGCCACCGCAGCTTGGCGGAGCTCAGTTTTGAGAGCAGTGATTTGGCTCATTCCTAATTCTAACCCTACCGTGATCAGTATGTCATGCCAGACTGTGGGTAGGTGGGCATTATTTGGATGTCTACATTGTAAAATGTTGGACTGTCAGTTTTAAATAAAGAGACAACAAGCTGAATTTTTTGGAGCCAAGTGTCCAATGATTTTGAGTTTGAGGTGGTGAATGCCCAAATGAGTTTTGTTTGGTTCTGTGTTTGCCAAGGAGCACCACCAGTCCAGTGAGTACCTTTTTAGTGTTTTACACTGGGGACATGTAGATACTAAGAGAGTTGGTGATGACGGGCCTCAATGGGGTCACTGCCTGAGGCACAGAAAAAAAAAACTATATATAAAGAAAGCTAAAGGCATAGGATGTGGTATGACATTTAGACAAAATGAATTACACTGCAGTATAGTTAATATACTCATTCTTTTTAATTGATTTAAAATGTTTTACCAGGAAAAAGCATGCAAAACTTTGAAACGGATCATTTCCAGGTAAATCCTGTGGAGAGGGGTACAGGGGAGATGGAACAAGTATACATAATAGATAGCTGTACATTAATCTATATATAATGGAAATGAAAATAATATGATTGAAAATAAAAATAAGATCACGTCACACAGAAACAGTTTTGAAATGCAACCAAAACAAAGGGGATTCCAGGGTGTTCACTGCCCCTTCCTGGGACGACAAATAACTACGTAGTTTGGAGGGGCAATCTTCACAAGACAACTTCCAGCATATAGAAAGCAAAGAAATGAAGCCTCCACTTCTAGTACAGTTCTGATCATTCAATTTTTTTATCCTCCAGTTGGTAGACTGTGAGGGAGTGATGCTTTAGCCCTCTCTTTTAAGTATGCTGCAGCTAAAATGTGAAAGGAAGGGTGGAATAATGATATGACAGAAAGTGAAAACCAGCATCCTCCCCTTTTGAAGCAATTTTTTACAAAAATCACCAGTTTCTTTCTTCTTCCTTCTAACTATTTTTTCTCTAAAACTGTTTGCCTTACCTTTGTTTTCTCCGTTAATCTCTTCTAGGGTGGAATGTACGAGATGTTGTTGGTTTTAGGGAACACCCAGAGACGAGACGTAACTGGCGATGGAATCCATAATTTATGGTCTCTTTCAACTAACTGCAAAAGAACTGAGAGGAAGAAACTGCTAGCAAAGCATGGTGTGCCTGAGAAAATGCAAAGAATGAATGCCAAAGTGAAGCCTGTGCATGGAGTATGGGCTTAGCAAGGTGGTATACTGGGGTAAGTTTCTGCTGACATTAACTTTAATCTAATCTGTGATATAGTGGCACAATTTAAGACTCTCCATAGGAAATGCAACACACAGGCATGATTTAACCCTGCCATTAAATTGCTGCCGTGGGTAAGGGGAAAAGCATGGCCCAATACAAAGAGTTTGGACGCTCAAAATACCTTCAAAGATACAAGAATCTACGTAACACTGTTAAGGCCCACATTAAAACAACTGAGGCCAACTTCCACAAATCCCAGCAAATAAACCTTCTACACCACCCTAAGCGACTCTGGGGAAGCATCAATGAAATGCTTGGAAACTCAAAGAAAATGCTGCCCTACTCCATTATAACTAATAACTCCAAGGTTGCTGGCAATGAAAACATTGCTAATGCATTCAATAAAAAGTTTTGAGACCTTTCGTCATGCATTCCTGACCCTCCTATCCACATAACCATACTCACTGAGCCTCCCAACTCCCCACCCAGACCCGAATTCTATTTTAATAAAACTGTCCTAGAAGAAAGTATTCAGCTACCTTACTAAGTCAAAAATATCCACCTGGCTTGACCCCAATAGCACTGACAAGAAACTCCTCAATTTTGTCATGCAGGAGGTCACCTGTCCCTTGCAGATTAACTTTAGCCTGTCCCTATCCACTGGCAAAATACCTGAGCTGTGGAACAAATCTCATGTTACCCCGGTTCATGGGGGGGGGGTGCTGACAACCTTCCCTCTAACTATCGCCCTTTGTCCATCTTGTCCCTGCTGTCAAAAATCCTGGAGAAAGCAAAAGACAATTGACACAACTGCACCATGAATACCCCTGCCATAAACCTCAGGCCTTAGACCCAACAGCTGCCATCTCACAGGGACATACTCAAACACACAGTAGTTTGACTCCGCCCACACATGCCACAGAGTTGCAGGGCTGAACCCATGTTGGCCAATGTCCCCCCAGTGACAGTACCATGGTCGATGTTCCCTGCAAGCATGCCCAGAGGGGTCTCAGCATGCAGTGTAGCTGTTGAGAACTCTCCGTACCACACAGTTTACTGTATCCTCAATGCAGGCCATGTATACCCAGGACCCTGCTGTACGATCTTCCATCCCATCACCTGATGCACCTACACCATGGTGCCATACAGAACTGTGTACCTATCCCCCACCCCACCCCTGCCTATATCCCCTGAATGTGTTGCCCATATACAGATCCACTCAATGGGCCTGTCCAACACTGTACGCACATAATAAAGCAAATAACATGGTAGACTGCAGAACAAAGTGATATTTATCAGTACTCAGAAGGCACTGGCAGGGCCATAACAACAGCATCAAACATAACACATATGTATAAACATATTGCACAATACAGGAGGTGACCCTAAAAGTCTGCCTAGCGGTATTACACAACACAATCTCCAGAATGTGGCTGGAGGTCCCCATGTAAATATCAGCCCACATTAAACTGTCCCAACATGTCCTCCTGTGATTTAGGCATCTCCAGTGCTGTAGACCATCCCCCAATGGTGTGCAAGGCTCCCCCCACAGCCAGTTAGAAATAATAACTGGGGTCCCGCTTGGCGCAGGGTTGCTGAACGAGTCAACGGTGTCCACAGAGTACTCCTTTTTGTCACCCTTAATGTTCATGAACAATATAGTTTCTTATTATTGTCAGCCCCTCATAGATGGTGTCCATGAAGGATCCGGCATGCACCCAAGCCTCCAAGAGATGCTGCATTGCACTGCCCTTCCCCAATCCATGTCTGGCATGGATTTATTCCAGGACTCCTTTGCATACCCAGTTCTCCCTGTTCCTTTTGCGTTCATCCCAGACCACCTCCAAGAAGTAGGTATAGTCTCGTGGGGGGTACAACACCTTCACTCAACAGCAATGGACCTCTCTCTGCCTGGGATTACTTGGGTATTATAAGTATATGGCCCTGTGGTGCCTGTACTGGCTGCAACCACTGTCCCTTGGTGTACTGGGTGCGGGGTTAATTTCAATGTCCGCATTCCCATTGGTAGTAGCTGGTGCTTGAGGTGGTTCTGTGGTGCCACATCTTCCTCCCCTTGATGCACCATGTTTCCTGACCCATGGTCACCTAGACAGCCCTGTGGGAGGTGGAACCACCATGACAGTCCCACTGACCATGGGGCAAGCTATCACCGTCACTGCTTGCAGGATCACCTGTGAGTTCAAGTGGACATCACACTGCTGAAATCCTGATGGGGCAGGCTCTTTTGCTGTGCAACTCTGTGGCAGTATATACTGCTCCAGCTTCACCTCTCCAGTCACCAGTTCTACAGGTCCTGATATCTTCTGGCATTTCTTCTGTGCCCCAAGGTGTCATCATTCCAGATGGAGGCAGCAGTAGTGGAGATGGTCCCTGTTTTGCAAGGAGCCACCTGCTCCATTCGCTGCCCACCCATGACTCATGTTTCCCTATAGGACTTACCCTGGATACAGATGTTATTATCAGTGTTGCCCCAGAGGGTTCGTGGCACCCCTTTCATAGGCTTCTTTTCAAAACTTCAAGCCCCTGGGGCTGCACTTATCACAGTGGGTATACACTAGTGTGACCTGGTCAGTCCTTGTCTCCCTCCAAGTCAGCCATTCCAGTGTTTCTAGGGGTATGATCACTTTACGTGGGTCTCCACTCCCAGTCATTATGACACCTTGTGAACAAGACACACAGATTGGTTCCTGTCTCATCATATACCATACAAAAAGTGAACCGTAAATCACGGGGAAATTGGGTGGTGCAGGTAAAGGGCAGCTAGCCCAAAATAGCAGCAAGAATCCAAAATACTGCAATCAAAGATGACAGCAACCATGAACTTACAAATCAAAAAAATGAATGCTTTATTGCAAATCAAATACAGGCTTCTGAAAGACATGCCTTCTAGCCACTGC
This sequence comes from Neoceratodus forsteri, assembly GCA_016271365.2. NCBI lineage: Eukaryota > Metazoa > Chordata > Ceratodontiformes > Ceratodontidae > Neoceratodus > Neoceratodus forsteri. Next base: position 77,504,581 of record JADMNL010000029.1, on the reverse strand, counting down.
TAGCCTCAGTGCTTCGGGTGTGAACCCTTCACCAGGGGATATGGTTGGCACAGGAGAGTTGATGTCATTTTATGCCCTGACATCTACTTAACAAACATGACTTCATCATCCAATCAATTTAAGCATATAAGATATATTGCATATGTCAACAGATACAAATAACATAGAAAAAAAATTATTAAAAAAATAATAGATGATATGGCATGCAGCAAGACTACTCCAACTGCTTCTCCACTAAAGCCAAGGACAATAACATTCCATTTTATTAATCTTTATTTTTAACTACAGTAACTAACAATATATACATGGAGTAGTTGCTTATATCATAGATAGAATAGTGAAAGCAGGCAGTTTGCAATCTGGCATCCTGTGTGCAACCAACAATGGCCATTTTCACTGGGGGCAGAAGAAGACAGAGCAGATGTTGTCATCTGTAAGAGAACAGACAAGAAGTTGATTAAATTAAATACAATATTATAGCTGTCTCGTAAAATATCCACAATTACATCCTTTAAATCTGAAGTCATTATACAGACATAGCAAGGTTCTCAATATTTTGAAAAGGAAAAAAATTAAATACACACCAAATATCAGGACTTAAAAAGAAAATAAAAGATCCCACATTTCTGAGTGACTGTTTGGACACATTCAATTATACCTAGAGTGGTGGGAGCCCAACAAATATTTGTGATTTCATAAGATGTCCATTTTGAAAAAAATCATGCAGTCTGAAGCAAATTTAATAAAAGCAATATGGTATCATCTCTGGTACAATTACATTTATGTCATCATGTCATAGTTAATCCAATAGATAGGGTTTTAAATCCCATTGGTCATTGAGACCATAAGGCTTAACACTATTGAGCATGAATATCCAATAGCTCTTCTGTTTAAACAGCATATTACTTCTGTTGCCACTTTTTTTAGGTGCTGTATCATGTTCTATCCGTAAGAATCTTACATTTTCAGCTGAAGAGCCATGGGTCAGAAGGAAATGTATATCCACTGGGGTACCCTGTCTACCATTAACTATTGATCTGATGTGCTCCCGCACTCTCTGTTTAAGTGGTCTTGTGGTGCATCCAACATATACATGGTTGCAGGGGCACCACAGTGCATACACTGTGAAAGGTGTATCACATGCAAAAAACTGTAACATGATGTCCTTGGATTTTGGATCTGTAGTATGATTATCTCGATTGCCTGGGAAAGCATGTTTACAAATATTACATCATGAACACTTGTAAAAGCCACCAGTTCACTTTGGTAGCCACGTTGTAGTAGCTGTGCTGTCTGTTACCTGTTGTAACCTATTGTGTACAAACCTGTCTTTTATGTTAGATGCTCTGCTGAAGGAGACTATGGGTTTGATTCCCACTGCACTATTCACATAACTTGTCAGAACTGGCTAAGAAGAAAGTTCTGGAATTAAACAGGACCCAGTTGTTAAGAAAAAAAAAATTAAGAAAAAGAGAATTCAGGCAGGGAGGTAAATTCAATAACATCTTTAACTGAATGCAAGGGTCTGGCAAGCCAAATAGGGAATATTATACATAAAAATGCCCTTATATATGTTGGACGCACCACAAGACCACCTAAACAGAGAGTGCCCACACTGGAAAGGTGCAATATTACTGCATGGACAATCTATGCCCACAGAATCCCTACATTGGTAGGCCATGGAATGCTGGCATGGACATCACATCACCAGCCTGACACCCATGTCTATGGCCCTGCACATTACGCAGCACTGGTGCCATATTGGTGACTCTACATGCACATATGAATGTGTATGTGCTTTGGGGTGCCCCACTTCCCTGATGGTGTGTATCACCATATATGGTGGGGTCAAGGGTCATTTCTGCCTCCAGTGATCCCTCCCATGCCCTACTCCACGAGCTCTAGTGCACCATACTTTCCATGTATAGGAATGTTGGTAAATACCGTGTGATTTGCATGCCTTCATGGATGCACAGCAGCTTATCCTCCACTATGCTTAAAGAACTGCTGATGTCTTTGGGAAAACTTTGGAAAACATAGTATTTACACATGTCAGCTTGTATTTCATATGCCTTGTATAGATTTAACCTCTCCATTATTTATTACTGAAGAAATTCCCACAAAAATAAGATCTTTATTCCTCAGAGTTCATCTGCCTCTATAGCTTATTCGTTACTTGAAACCATGATGCCCTGTTGTGACATCACAGTCTGTTACATACTAGCATACTAACATACTAACATACTAAAATGCCAGCAGAATAGGCCTAATGGTCTTTCGTGTCTGCTCGTTTGGTCAGCCCCCACCCTGGGTGCTGACCTTGCTGTCCCCCTCGCCTTCTCTGGCTTCTCCCTTCCCAGTTCCGGATATTCTTGCTGCATTGGATTTTGCTTCCTGAACCCTTCCCCTGTACCTGTCCCACCCCCTCTTGAACCCCTCCACTGTCTCTGCCTCCACCAGCCCCCTAGGTAGTGCATTCCATGGCTCTACCACCCTCTCAGTGAAGTAGCACCTCCTCCTTTCTCCCCTGAATCTTCCCCCCTCCAGCTTCCACCCATGCCCTCTAGTGGCCCCTTCCTCCTTCCTTCGAAGCACCCTGACTGTTCCTCCCCTATTTACCCTCTTCATGTACCTGAAGACCTCTATCATGTCCCCCCGGTCCCTTCTCTCTTCCAAAGTATACATATTTAGCTCTTCGAGCCTCTCCTCATAGGTCCTGTCCCCTAAGCCCCAAATCATTTTGGTTGCCCTCCTCTGGACCCTCTCCAGGAGGTTAATGTCCCTCTTTAAGTGTGGCCTCCAAAACTGCCTGCAGTACTCCAGGTGCGGCCTCACCAAGCAGTTATACAGGGGAGTATCACTTCCCTCCTTCTGGAGGTGATCCCCCTAGTGATGCATCCCAGCATCCTGTTGGCCTTGGCTGCTGCCCTCCTACAAGTCTCAGAGTTGTTCATCTTGGACATCCACCACCACCCCAGGTCCCTCTCAGCCATTGAGACTTGTAGTATTTCCCCAGGGTGTACACTTGGCCTGGGTTTCTGGCCCCCAGATGGAGTACCTTGCATTTCCCTGCATTAAACCTCAGCTTCCACTTTCTAGACCATCTTTCCAGAGCCTCCAGGTCCCCTGCAGGGCCACCTCCCTCCTCCCATCCACCACTGCCCCCAGTTTCGAGTCATCTGCAAAGAGACTCATCTCACTCCTGATTCCTGTCCTTATGTCAGATCGTGGGCGTTGAACAGAAGGGGCCCAGGACTGATCCTGTGGGACCCCACTAATGACCCTCCTTGGGAAGAGTTATCCCACCAACTTCGACCCTCTGGGTCCGGTCCTGGAGCCAATTGCCTATCCATTGGATCATCTGGTTTCACCCCATTTCTCCTAGGTTTATCCAACAGGCCCCGTGAGGAACAGAGTCAAATGCCTTGCTGAAGTCCAGAAAGAGGACATCCACTGGTCTACCCAGGTCCAAGGCACTTGTCACCCAGTCATAGAACTCTATCAGGTTTGTCTGACCACGATTTCCCAGGATGAATCCATGCTGTCTATCATCCAGGCACCCTGACTTATCCAGGGCCCCCCAGCCACTCCTTGACAATGCCCTCCATCACCTTGCCCACCACTGATGTCAGGCTGACAGGCCTGTAGTTCCCTGCCACCTCCCTTGATCCCCCCTTGTGGATAGGCACTACATGCGCCACCTTCCAGTCTTGGGGCACCCACCCTGTCCTCAGAGAGATGGTGAAAAGCTCTGCCAGGGGTTTCGCCAGGACATCTGCAAGTTCCTTCAGCACTCTAGGATGTAATTTATCCGGCCCCGGTGCTTTCTCCATCTTAAGGGAGCTGAGGGCTTCCCTCACTCTCTCTGCTGTGATTTCCACTTCCAGTACCTCTTCTCCCTGCTTAGCCTTCCCCCCACCTGCCAGTGATGCCCCCTCTCCCCAGACCTGCCGATTGGTAAGGGTCCCCCCCATCTCATTATCTCTGTCTCCTCCCATGTATGATGCAGCATCCCCATTTTCCTGGTGAAAACTGGGTGAAGTACTCATTTAGTACCTCAGCCTGCTCCTCTGGGTCTTGTGCCCATCTCTCCCTGATTTAATCCTGCTAATCTGCCCCTTCACCCTTCGTCTTTCCCAATGTATCTAAGAACCCCTTTTCCTCTCCTAATTTCCCTGGCCAGGTTCTGCTCCTTCCTTGCCTTAGCCGCCCTCACCACTCTGGTGGCCCTTCTAGCCAACAGCTCATGCTCCCTTGATCCCTTTCACTCCTTGAGCACTTGAATTTCTTATAGGCTGCTTTCTTCCCCTCCACCTCCTGGACCTCCTGGTCCACCAACAGGGTTTTTGGGCCCTACCGCATTTTCGTCTTACTCTTGCACAGGTGCTGGTAGCATCCTGCACCCCTCTCCTGATGATTTCCCACCTACTATCAGCGTCCATGTCTGACCCAATCCCATCCAAATGCTCCTTAAGGATCCTTCCCATTTCCTTAAAATCCACCCCCCTGAAGTCGGTTACTTCCGTCTTTGTGCAGCCTTCTACCCCTCCTAGGTCCAGGCAGAACCAGACCGTGGCATGGTCACTCCCCACCAATGGGTCCCTTACCTCCAGGCCCCCAATCTGGTCACTGTCTGCCAGGACCACATCCAGTACCCGTGCCTCCCTGGTCGGTTCCCTCACCTGCTGAGTTAGGAACGCGTCTTGAAAGACATCCAACAACCTCTGTTCCCTGGTCACAGAGGATGTCATAGTCTCCCAGTCTGTTCCTGGCATGTTTAAGTCCCCTAACACCACCACCTTTCCTATGCCCAGTCTGCAGTGTCTCCTAACATCTGCCACCAGACTGTCCTCCAGCTCCTCCGCCAGGGCAGGGGGTCTAAACACCACTCCTATTTTTACTCTCTTGCCCCCCCTTACCCAATCTACCAAGTTACCATGGGAATAACTGTGATGTCACAAGCAGAGTATTATGACATCAGGTTGGGAAGAAGCAATAGGAGCTGATGAACCCTCAAGAAACAAGAATCCTGTTTTTGAAGAAATGACCTCAGCAGTAAGTAATGGGGATAAGAAATGCACAGCCGATCAGAAATATAAACTGCTTTGTGTTCAACTATTATGTTTTTGAAAGTTCTTCTCGAGGCAACGGTGGCTCTTTAATTTGGGTGTAAATTGATTTGCTCATGAATACAGGCCAAGATTCTTAAGGTGCCCAAATCACTACACCACCTCATGACCACCTAAGTGACTTCTTGTAAATCTGGCAGAATATATGGTTTGGGGTTCAACACTCAGAAACATATTTATGGTTACATTTACAAGGTACACCAGAGTGGTAAATCAGCTCCTGGTCCTCCTTTTTTGAGGGGGACACTTTACTGAAGAGCTGCTGGAGTGCTGAATCACTTTCCAATCCTCCTATTTACAGGAACGAACTTTACTGAATAGGTATCATGAGGAGAATCAGCTACTAGTCCCTGTTATCAGAGTGTGACAGTGGGGGACATTAAACACTGCTGTGGAATGGCAGATCATATCACAGTCCCCTACATTAGAGGGGCTACTATACAGAAGGGCCACTGCAGTGGTAGATTAGCTTCTGGTTCTCCTCCTCAAAGGGGGTCACTTTTTCGAGCAGTAACTACAGCCAACTGAATTGGTGGGAAGGAATACCACTGATAGGAAGTCACCCACTGTTGGGATATTTACGGATCAGGTGTGCAGGAAATGGGTACAGGGAGCTTGGTTGGGCACCCACTGCTGGAGTATATTCACATCAGGCAGCTGTACTGGGAAGGTACCAGTGACAGATTTGGGCACCCAACACTGGTTTCTTAACAGATCAGCAATGAGTGGGTGCCAGAACAGGGTTGTGCACCCAGCACTGGTATATTTATGGATCAGGTGGGTGGGTGGGAAACAGGGATACCAGCGGCAAAGTTGTGCACTCACTGGCAGATTTCTTTTTAAGATGTGGGTAGTGGGAGGAGGGTACCAGCCCCTGGGCTGGACACCATTCACTACTTTGTTTTCAATTAGTACGCCATTATAATGACTCAAACGGCATGCAAATGGCAGTTTCCAGTCACGTACAGTAACTGGGTCCCCCCTCACACAACTGATATTTTTCCACTCTGCATGAATCCAGTTATGAAAAGAATGTTGCAAAAAGTTCTGCACATGTGCCAAAACGGTGATATATTTTATAAATATTTTAAAAGACACATTTTTCAGCAAAGTCACCCATCAAAGATTTAGCCTTTGGCCAAACTCTACTGAGCCTGAATATTTCAGGTTTCAGCTGAGACCCATTTTTGTGCTGTAGGTGAAAACAAAAATGTTTAATTTCCATATTTGTAGGGGTTTTCAACCATTTAGCACTTTTAAAGTATTGAGTTGACTGCTACTAAATTTACAAGATCCAGAGATCTGTCAGAGAATCCCTACATGGCAAGTTTTAAACTATTCAGTCCACAGACAGTGATATTAGTATGTTGTAAAAATCAGGGATAGAAACATAGAATTTGATGGCAGATAAGGATCACTTGGCCCACCTAGTCTACCCATTTTCCTACCTGATGGATAAGCTGCAGATCCTAGTTAACCAACAGCCTACTTCCTCCTCCCCCCCCCACCAAAACTGCCTTATGTCTGTCCCATGCATTCTTGAATTCCCCTACTGTTCTTTACTCTATTACCTCCTCAGGAAGGCTGTTCCATGCATTCACAACCCTCTCCATGAAAAAATATTTCTCACATTACCTCTGAGCCATCCCCCCCATCTTCAAATTGTGCCCCCTTGTTCTTGCACATCTCTTTTTCTGAAAGATACTACTCTCTTGGAATTTGTTGATTCCCTTGTGGTACTTGAAAGTTTCTATTACGTCCCTCCTCCTCCCTTCTTTCCTCAAGGGTATACATATTAAGCTCCTTTAGTCTCTCTTCATATGTCTTCTAGTGCAGACACTGCACCATTTTGGTTGCCCTCCTCTGGACAGCCTCCACTCCGTCTATGTCTTTGCAGACATGGGGTCTCCAGAACTGCACACAGTACTCTAGATGAGGTCTCACCAACTGTCTGTACAGAAGGATAACAACTTCCTGTTTTCTACTGTTGATGCCTCTCCCTATACATCTCAGTATCCCCCAGCCCTCCTTACTGCCTTCTCACATTGTTGCCCCACCTTTAGGTCATCTGATATGACTACCCCCAGGTCCCTTTCCATTGTTGTTGTTGTCAGTATCTCACCCCCATTGTGTACTCTTCCCTTGGGTTTTTATTTCCCAGGTGCACTACCTTGCACTTCTTTGCATTGAATCTAAGCTGCCATACATTTGACCATTCCTCCAACCTTGCCAAGTCCCTTCTCATCCTTTCCACTCCATCTTGTGTATCAACCCTGTTGCAGAACTTTGTGTTGTCTGTAAAGAGACATACTTTTCCTTCCAGTTCCTCTGCAATGTCACAAAGACATTAAAAAGGACCAGTCCCAGTACTGAACCCTGTGGTACCCCATTAGTAACCTTCCTTTCTTCACTGTGGACTCCATTTACTATTACCCTTTGTGTCCTGTTGTCCAGCCAATTTTTTACATAAAACTGCCTACTCAACCCTAATGTACAGGTGCTGACACTCCTCTACACAATACCTATATACTATATGAGTGATAGCAGAGGGATCTCAGATTACAAGTAAAATATCAGGCATATTTTGTTTTGCTGAGTACAGTAAAGTCTGGAAAATCCAGAGGCAACATGAGCCTCAGGCCAGGGCAACAAACACAAACAGAGCCTGATGTATCTGAAGAACTGTTTTTTCCTCTCTTTGGATGTTTTAGTGTGAGTTTGTGAGTGATTTTTGGAAGATATGTGCAGTTAAAAGACAGCCAACCTCTGTCTGATTGGTAGTATGTGTATTAGGTAAAATAAAATGTTGCAAATCTATTAGGATCATTGGCTCACTACCTATTGTTGACTGAAATGGGGGTGAAGAAATGTTTGTGTGGAGAGACAGCACATTGTTTGGTTTGCATTTATTGGGGCAACAGCCCTATCAACTTTTGAGTACAAGTTTAAAATTCCTGTCTACGCCCCTGGGCTGATGCCATATATGATTTATGAAATGGCATACAGTATCATTCACCAGAATCAATTAGAGTATTACAGTTTGTGTTGAGATATCTTGCCTGATACTGCAGGAACTCAGTGTAATCCAATGATAAGTGTCCTAATTTGTCAAGTCGTCAATGCAAATCTAACTCAGAGCACTTGATTGTGGCAGATGGCATAGTAGGTTTGTGTGCTAAAACCCTCTGATATGCTGCCTTAACAAAATTATAATCAAAATTATATAAACAAATCTTTCTGAATATGATTCAGCCTCATAACAAAATTACATATGGCTTCAATGCTGAACTGTCTATTATGTGAATTGTTGCTGAACAGGAGACCTAAGGGGGAAATATGTGATTGTCATGTGACTTAGAATGAGAATATTATAATATTCTTACTGTAAGCCACAACAAGAAGAAAAAACATTGATAGTTTGGTCATGATACACCCATAAGAACTGCATAGAAATAGTCTAAAATTGTTAATTTGCATAGAATCACAATGTATGTGGTCAAAAGTCATTATTACCTGACACACACTCTCTTACAATCACAACATATTTGTGCTGTCATGCAGTAATGCCTTTCTTAACAGTTGAAACGATTTCCAAATTAGAAAAAGGCACACACTTTTTGTATCTTTGAATTTAATAGGAAAACGCACTCTGAGCTGATAGTAATTTGCAGGTGCATCCTGGGAGGAGTACAAAGAGGTTAAACTACTTGCTTATGGTTACACAGTATGCATGTTGCAGTTGTGGGATTCAAATTGAGTTCTGCATGTTCTCTAGGTTCACAACTTTGTGCTTTAGCCACTATACTGTACTTCCTCCCCATACAGTAACTGCCCATTTTAAATCAAACATAAGGTATAATACATTACACTATCCTCACCATGACAGGAAAATATCTGGAAAGAAGGTTGCATTGAGATATTACCACACCTCTAGTGACTAAAGTAAAATGCATCTCCTGCTTGAAGTTTCCATGTGGGATGTAGAATTTTACAACTACATCTTACTCCATGTCTAACTTCTTAAACATCTGCCAGCCAAGAAATCTAAAGAACTATTGTAAAAGATGACAGAGTATTATAAATGAGCTTGATCATGGTATAGAGACCCTAAATATTTCAGCCAAAAATCACATCTGAAAAACTACTGAATAACTAAATATATTTGTCATCAGGAAAAAGAAATTGCATCAAACAAAATTAGTCACAGTCAGTAAATTTGTAGCAAACAAAAATAGAAAACTACATTCTCAAATTATATTCATGCATTGTGAAATGTAACAAAATGTAGGTGCCCTGTAGGCAAAATCCTGTTGTCAAAACATTTCACAGTATTTAACATGAAAAAATTAGAGAAATTACAAACAGTTTATTTTATGAACCTACAGCTTTCTTTACTCATTTGCTACATTTTTTTAAATATTGGTTTACTTAATCAAAATTCTCATTATTACAGCAAATACATTAATTTAATGTGTAATGGTTCAGGTGTTATTTTGGACAGAACATTAGTCAGACTTTCGGGGTCAGTATACTCTGTTCAAACTCAAATGATTAAAATACCGTATAATATCAACATGTGTGAAGCTAACCCATGACACTAAAAATAGCAGTAATAGTATAAATAGAAGTTATTCTTATTCCATATTTGAATGGAGAAAAACAAGCTGTTCAGACTGATTGAAGGTGGGCTCCAGTTTCAAATATTATGCTCTCATCCTTTAAGGATGCTGTGTTAGTTTGATCACAGGTAAATTGGCTGCTGACCCAGTTCCAGCATCATCAGCCATGAACAGCTCCCAATCACTCTTTCAACTGACATATAAGAAATGGGCTATTTCAGTGAGGGAGAACAGCATAATCTAAAACTAATGAATGTGTCCTTGGGCAACTGCTACATAAATTCCATGAAAGACCACCGGATCCATTCACTTTATGAAGCTCATTGCTGATAAAATATCAAAGAAATTAATGAGTTCTGTCATATAATAAATTCCCCCTGGCAACTCCAGCACAAAAACAAGTCACAGCAACTTGGAAGCTTTTTTGTTTCCTGAAACCTCCTAATTCTTATGTTGCCATGGGAGACATAGTCCAGCTGCTGCCCTTGCTAAAGAACCACCCATTTTTCAGAATTGAAAATACGGATATGTTTTGAGCATTCAAGAATAAGGTAGCTCAGGTGTAGATGCTTTTCAGAAAGGTTAATAAAAATAAATCTAGAAGGAAACAGAAATCTAGGAACTTCAAAAGAAATAAAAAAGCAGAATTTGCAGAATTCTCTTGCCAAGGAAAAATGATCTTTTTGTCATATTAAAGTTGGCTTCCATTTATCTTCCTATGCCTGCATTTTAAACAAGTCAGATAACTTGCATACAGTGGTACCTATTCACTAATGCAGATTGGGTTATGCGCAGAAGGCACATAACCCCCCCTCCCACACAGCTCCACACCCTCAGGAGTTCTGCACATCGTTGGTCGCATTCTCAAACACAGGCCAATGTGCGGCTCCTGTCCAGGGCAACAAACTCCCTGGCATACAGGTTCATGGGGGGTGGTCTGGTTCAGAACTGTGGACCCAGGCAGGCAGCCAATCAGCTGCCCATCTTGGGTCCTGTGCTGGATGCCCTGCACCCATGGGGCACCATGTTGGCAGCAGACATGAACACGCCTACAGCACAGGAGGGTGGGGGTCCCACAGATGACTGTCCCCAACCCTCCCATGTGCTCCGACATCAGGGGTGGCCTCAGTGTGGGGTGTATTGACCCTTGCCATCCCCACCATGACTAGTGGCAGCATCCTGGGGGGCACGTAACACAGCTGCCTTCAGAAGATGTAGTCATTGCCCCCCCCGTGCACTGCACCCCCACCATCATGAATGGCATGGAGTGTGGACACACTCCCCATGCTGGTCCCCAGTCCACCCCAATGTGGAGCTCTGCATTTGGCTGGGGTTTTGGCCACATAGGGGGTGGCATATTGGGGTCATGCATAGCACATGGGGGGGCACAGTGTGCATGGCCAAGGTGCCTATTCACTAATGCGAGTGCAGGTGGGCCATGCAGCAGTGTTACACAGCGTGTATTCCATCCACACCTTTCATGAATAGAGTCCAGTAAATGCCAACATCAGTCACTACAAAAGAGGGAAGAGACTTTTGTAAATAGAACAGGTAGACCCTTTTAAAATCAATGAGAAAGTATTGTTACATTGGAGGGAAATGTGGTAAAATCTATTCATTTTGGGGGTTAGATAAGAGGGGTTCTGCGTTAGTGGAAATTTCAGTATGTCTCCAAAGAATATTAACCTTGACTAGATAACAGTTTCTAAACATGAAAATTACATGTACACTTAATTATAAGAAAAGCATTCTTTCTCATATTATTGTCTCCCTAGAATATATGCAATTAAGTTTGCTACCTCTTTATTTTGCCTCCTCATATTTTTATTTGCTGAAATTATTTTTAAGACATACTGTAGATGTTTATCTGTATTCTATTGCAAAATGTTTCTTAGTTTTATAGTAAAATCTCATTCCAATATTAACATATGTGGAACCCATGGTCAGTTTAAGACTAACTTGAAGGAATTCTTACTTTCTCTGACAGGGTAGCACAAATGAACAGCCCAATGTGACAGTAGTTTCAAAGTTCAAAACAAATGTTTTTTTGTTCAGCAGAATGTTTATAAAGCTTAACATAAAATTACTTCTTTTTCAGCAACAAAAAATTAAATTGGAGAAGTAAACAAACCAGTCATCCTCTTCCCCCCTGTATTTATGAAATATTCACTTCAGTTTTGGGGTTTTTTCTCTCTCTAAATTCCTGCCGCCTGGCTGATTTTCAATCTTAAACATAGACTGCTTCATTCAGGCATCTCTATTCTGTTGCAAAATGTTTCTTAGTCTTATAGTCAAATCTCATTTCTATACCAACATATCTGAAACACATGGTCAGTTTAAGACTAACTTGAAGGAATTCTTACTTTCTGTGACAGGGTAGCACAAATGAACAGCCCAAGCATGACAGACAGCAGTTTCAAAGTTCAAAACTAATGGCTTTTTGTTCAGCAGAATGTTTTTTAAAACTTAAAAGCAAACAATTTCTTTTTCAGTAACAACAAGTTAAATTGGAGACATAAAACAAACCAGTCACCCTCTCTCCCTCTATATTTATAACAGTTTCACATCGGATTTTGGTGTTTCTCTCTCTAAGGTCCTCCCATCATAGAGTTTTTCAATCTAAAACACAGATTGCTTCATTCAGGCTGTCCCCTCTTTATAAGAGCTCAAGTTGCCAGCTCTCTCTTAGCTACCCAACAGGTTTTCAGCTTTTAAAGGATGCTTAGCAAAACTAAAAACAAGCAAGGTTTTATTTATGAAGCACCCTTTCCCTGAGGCTCAGGATGCTGTACAGAATACAGGCAGATGAGAAAATATAATAAGCACAGAACATAATAGGTTACAGCAGCAAAATCAATAAATAAAACAATATACTAAGATCCAAAGGCTTGTCTAAACAGGTACATCTTCAGACCCCATTTAAAGATTTCCATTGAGGGGGCTTCCCTCAAAGATCTGAGAAGTGAGTTCCACAGGACCAGTGCCACCACCTCAATGGCATGATTGCCAGATGTTTTCAACTAGGCCCTGGGAACTGCTGTGAGACCCTTCTCAACAGAACAGAGAGAACACAATGGGCAGTTGGAGCCAGGAGGTCTCGAAGATAGCCTGGATCCAAACTGTATACGGTCTTATAGGTGAATAAACCCACCTTGAAGGAAATCCTCCACCCTACCAGCAGCCAGTGCAGGCCATGCAGTGCAGGGGTCACATGACAGGCCCTCAGGAGGCATGTCAGCAACCTGACTGCTGCATTGTGCAACTGCTGCAGGTGGTGCAGGACCCCTCCACTGACCCCGAGATATAGAGCATTACAGTAGTCAAGTCTGGACATCACAAAAGCATGCAGTAGTGATGGCAGGTTACTACGTACAAACATACAAATTTGTCAGCAGAAACAGACCACCCAGTCTATCTAAGTCTGCTTGAGTGTGCAGCTAGCACGCCTAGTTTGCAGTTGCCCGAATCCCCTCCCATTTGCCATCCCACTGCCACCCCCCACCTCCCGCACCCTCATGCTCCCCTGTTCCCTATCCCATACCCTTTTGAAACTGTTCACAGATTTACATGATACCACCCCTTCTGGTAGGGTGTTCCATTTTGCTACCACCCTTTCTGTGAAATATTGTCTCCTCATTTCCTTCCTAAATCTTCCCCCTCTATTCTTAGTGCATGCCCCCTGATGCCCCTCCCCCTCCTTAACGTAAAGACCCCATCTGCCCCATCCTTATTGATCTCCTCCCCCAGATACTTGAATGTCTCTATCATATTCCCCCTGTCCCTTCTATCCTCCATGGTGTACATATTCAGGGCTCTCAGCCTGCTCTCATACCCTGGCCCTTCCATTCCACATATCATCTTTGTTGCCCTCCTTTGCACTACCTCCAGTAGCCTGATATCATGCTTTAGGTATGACCTCCAAAACTGCACACAATACTCTAATTGCGGCCTTACCAGCGACCTGTACAGGGGCAAGATCACCTCTCTTCGCCTAGATGAAAAAACCCTCGCTATGCACCCCAGCATTTTGTTCACTTTTGCAGCCACTCTCCTGCACTGGGCAGTGTTGTCCATGGTCCCCGTTATCATTAACCCTAGGTTCTTCTCCTCCTCAGTGATCCTCAGCTTAACCCCTCCCAGCCAGTATTCTCTCCTTGGGTTCTTCACCCCAAAGTGCATAACCTTACACTTCTTTGCATTGAGCCCCAGCTGCCACCTCTTTTACCACTCCTCTAGCTTGCTTAGGTCCCCGTTCAGCTGCTTCCATCCCTCCTCTCCATTCACCACTGCTCCAATTTTGGTGTCGTCAGTGAACAGACTTATCTTGCTCACAACCCCATGTGCAATGTCTGCTATGAAGAGCCTGAACAATACTGGCCCCAACACAGAGCCCTGTGGCACCCCACTCATCACTGGCCTAGGAGTTGAGAGCTCCCCTCTCACTACCACCCTTTGCAGCCTTCCACTCAGCCAGCTTATAATCCAGTTCATAATTTTTGCTCCTACACCGACACCAGTTAGCTTCCCCTCAAGCTGCCCATGAGGCACAGAATCAAAGGCCTTGCTGAAGTCCAAGTAAAGAACATCCACTGCATGACCCTTATCCAGCTCACCTGTCACCCAGTCACAATATTATATCAGGTAAGTTTGACAAGACTTCCCTGAAACAAACCCATGCTGCCTCACATCCTGGAGGCCATTGTCCTCCAGGTACGACACCAGTCTTTCCTTTAGTATTGTCTCCATGAGTTTGCACACTATGGAGGTGAGACTAACCAGGCAATAATTACCTAATTCATCCCTTGGCCTGCTATTGGGTAATGGTACTACATGTGCCATCCTCCAGTCCAGTGGCACACATCTTGACTCCAGTGAGGTGCTGTACAGATCTGCCAGCGGCTCCGCCAACACGTTCGCCATCTCCCTCAGCACCCTAGGGTGGATACCATCTGGATCTGGTGCCTTGTCTATCTTTGGTGCCCTCTAGAACTCTACTTGCCTCAATTCTTCCATCTGTTGCCTCCTGTCCCCACCCTCCCAGTCCATGATGGTAGCGGTCCCCCCTTTTCTTCCACGAACACTGAGCAAAAGTATTAATTCAGTGCTTCTACCTGCTCCTCCCCCTTTTCTGTCCACTCCCCACCCCTTTTTATCCTCACTATTTTCTCCTTGTACTTCATTTTCTCCCTGATGAATCTGAAAAAGTCTTTCTCCCCCCCTCCGCCCCGTTAATTCCCTGCACTAATCTCAGCTCTCTCTAGGCCTTGGCTTCTCTCACTTTTCTGGTCACCTCCCTGGACCGTCTTGCATACTCCTCCCTGTCCACTTCCTTCCCTGTCCTTCTATACCTCTGATGTGTCTCTCATTTTGCTTTGACCACCTCCACTAACTCACTGTTCAACCAGCATGGTTTTCTTGCTCTGCTCCTCTTACTCTGTATCTTGGTGCAGGCTTCTTTTGCCTCTGTAGTCCCTCTTTTAATAATATTCCATTTCTGCTCTGCATCCGTCTCCTGCCTTATGCCCTCTAGCTTCCCTTTCAGTACTTCCTGCATCTTCCCACAGTCTGCCCCCTGAAGTTTACTACCTGAGTAACTGATTTCTCTGGCTCCCCACACATCATGATATTAAACCACACCGTTTGGTGATCGCTTCCGGCTAGTGGGTCCTCCACCTTTATTTCCCTTACTGCCTCCCCATTCGACAACACCAGATCTAAAGTATTTTCTAGCCTAGTAGGAACACTAACCAACTGTGTCAGGAGACCCTCCTGGATTTCATCCAGGAGCACTTGCTCCTTGGCACTGGAGGTGACTGGAATGCTCCAGTCAACCCCCAGCAAGTTGAAATCCCCCATGATGACCACCTTCTCTTTTCTACATACCTTTCTGATTTGCCCTGCTAATTCCCTGTCATACTCCTCAGACTGGGATGGTGGCCTGTATACCACCCCAAATATCAGTTTCCTACCCCTTGAGTCTAGGAGCTGTAGCCAGATTGCCTCTGTTCTTCTTTCTTCCCCCTTGTCCCGTGTGCATTTGATCCCATCCCTCACATAGACTGCCACCCCACCGCTCCTCCCTTCCTTACCTTCCTTCCTGTATACTTTGTATCCTGGGATTGCCAGATCCCAGTCCTCAGTTGCCCAGCATTTCTGAGACAGCTGCAATATCCACCCTCCACACTGCTATGAGTGCCTGTAGCTCAGCAGATTTGTTGCCTAAGCTTCTTGCATTCAGCGAGACCACTCTCCATCCTGCCCCCTTCCCTTCATTGGCCTCCATTTCCTTCCCTCTACTCCTTCCTTTTTCGGGCACCCCGAGTCCTTCCCTGCTAGCCTGGGTGGTAGGCTGTGACTCTACTCTATCAGATCCCTGCCTACCTGCTGTCCACTTGCCACCCCCCATCTAGTTTAAATCCACCTTCATTGCAATATAGCTTCCCAGTCTTTGCTTTAATACCTCCTTCCCCTCCCCACTCAGGTGCAGCCTATCCCTTGTAAACATATTGCTATTATCCCAGGTACTGCCCCAGCCACCCACAACCCCATATCCCTTAGTTTGACGCCATTCTACCAACCATGTGTTCAACTTCTTAATCCTCTCCTTTCTCACTGTGCTTGTGCAGGGTACTGGGATCACTTCAGAGTATGCCACAGACTCCCCAGTCTCCTCACACCCTTCCCACTTCCTCAATCCTCTCCTAGGAGGTATTAGGGCTTTAATCTAGGTAATATTCCTAAAATGGTAAAAGCCAGTCTGGAAAACAGATGACACCTGTGCCTCAAATGTCAGTCTACTGTCTAGGATCATGCCCAGATTTTTCACCTTTGCGGATGCCAGGAGAGAAACTGTCCCAAGCATCAGGCCCATTTCAGCCCTCATAGCATCCACCTCCCTCTGGCAGCCCGCCTTGATCACCAGCACCTCTGTCTTACCTAGGCTGATTCTCAGCCAGTTAGAAGGCATCCAGTCCTGGATCTCAGCCAGACATTTGTTTAGCACTACCGCTGTATCACATGTCCCATGTACAAAAGGTACAGTGTGGTATCATCTGCATAGAAGTTAAACTCCACACTGTAACATCTAAAGATCTCACTCTGGGACAGCAAGTACAATGTAAACAACATGGGTGAGAGGACAGACCCTTGGATAACTCCACAGAGCAGGGTTTAGGTTGGGAGGAAAAACTTCCCATCACTACCATCTGAGTCCTGCCTGGGAGAATGGACTCAAACCAGTTGATAACAGTGCTGGTGAGTCCACATAGTCCCCTCGCGTATTTCAATAACACCACATGGACCATACAGCAAAGTGCTGATGGGAGTTGAGGAGGATGAGTATTGACCACTCTCCTCTGTCTCTAGCCCTAAGGAGATAATTTTGAGCCTTCACCAATGCAGTTTCAGTACTATGTCTGGACCTAAATCCCAACTGGAGGGGCTCAAAGATGGGACAGGCCAGGATGTGCGCCTCGAGCTACAGATCCACAATTTTCTCAATAACATCACCCAGGAAGGGCAGGTTGGAGACTGGTGTACAATTCCAAAGATGTCTGGGTTGAGAGATCATTTTTTCAAAAGGGGCTTTACCAGTGCCTCCCCTAGGCATCAGGAAATAGCCCTTCTGAAAGTGAGCACTGGACTATCTTGGCAAACAGTGGGCCAACGGACTCCACACATCCCACTAGGAGATGGATTGGGCTTGGGTCCAGTTCACAAAAAGTGGGCCACAGCTTCTAGAGTACATCATAGACCTCTTCCACCTTCGAAAGTCTAAATTTACTCCATGCAAGGGGAGTGGTCTCAGGGATGTCCAACGCACCACCTCAGGGCTGAGAAAGCCCGGTTGGGGAAATTGTAGCTCTGATGGAGGACATTCTTTCAGAGAAGAACAGAGTGAACTCCTCACACTTTGCCACCAAAACCTTTCTAATTGGCTGCAGACATGCTGGATGAAGCAGTCTATTCACAGTCCGGGAGAGTTGAGCTGGTCTGTCTGCAGCAATCTTCCTGGACAGAAAAGTTGTCTTCTTATGGAAGATTGCTCTCTGATACTCACTGTAGTGAGTTCTCAGAGCCAGCTTGTCCTCCCCTGACCATGATTTATGCAAATGAGGCTTCAATCTCTGACCTTAGGTCTTTATCTCCTTGTGCTCCCCTTCAAACAAAGGGGACCACAAACAAGAAGACCTAGGTCGTACATGGATCAGTGTGACAGAATTTAGTACGGAGGTGACAACCCTATTATAGGCCACCACTGCCTCACTTGAGCTGACCACACAGGCAGCACTCACCACTGAGAGGTCCATTACCACCATTAAGTCCTCTGGGGACTATTCACTTAAAGATGGTACCGTATCAGCCCCACAAGGGAAAGAATCATTAGGGGCCCCAAATGAAAACTGTACTTTGCAGAGATCTGATCAAAAGATTGGATCAGTTTTGAGATCAGATATCTCAAGGCCCAGTGAGAATAGTAGGTCCAAGCCATGACCGTGACTGTGGGTCACAGAAGCAACTACTTGTACAAAGCCAAGTGATGTCAGCTGGAGGAAGTCATGCCCAAATTGCAACAATTTATCATCAATCCAAACACTGAAGTCACCCAGGACCAACTATCTGAGTGACTCCAATGCTCTCTTGGTGACAAATTCCATGACTTCCTGCAGAAATTCCTTCTCATGCCCCAGAGGCCAGTACACAAGAAGGACTCTGCAGCCTGCTACTGAACCCCCATGCATGGCTATGTATTCAAGCTAAAAGCAAACATTTTGTTAGCAGAGTAGTCAGTTTGGCCAAAACAGGAAATTGCAAAGTGTATTGTTTTGTTCTCTACAATTATAGCAGCTCAGCAGAAGGTGACAAGTGTGAAACTGCAATAGAAACATAGAAACATAGAAAGGTGATGGCAGATGGAGGCCAAAGGTCCATCACATCTGCCTGTGAGTTCCCGAGATCCTAGGAGATCCCGGGAACTAGCCCATTACTTTCACCTGTGGATTTAATTCTAACATACTCTTTATCCTAACCCCATTTGAAGGCTGATATGGCCTTAGCTCCCACTACATCTGTGGGCAGCCTGTTTCATGGTTCCACTATCCTTTCTGAGAAACATTGTTTCCTAAGATCCCTTTTGAATTTCCCACCCCTCAGCTTCCATCCACGCCCCCTTATATTTGAGCTGGATGCCCTGGTGAATAGTTCAGAGTAGGGCACTGCATTAATTCACCTCATGAACTTGAAGGTTTCTATCATATCCTCCCTTTCCTGTCTCATCTCCAGTGAGTACATGTTCAACACCTCAAGACACCATTCATACGATGGCCCCTGGATCCACTGTATCATTTTGGTTGCCCTTCTCTGTATGGTTTCTAACCTGTTTCTGTTCTTTTTAAGGTGTGGGTGTCACAACTAGACACAGTATTCCAGGTGGGGTCTCACCAGGGATCTGTACGATGGCAGTGTCACCTCCCAATGCCTACTGTCAAATCCTCTCCATATACACTTCAACATTTTGTTGGCCCTGCTGGTCCAGTGGCACTGAGGGTTGAGGCACTTAATGCTACACCATGCACCATGCCGGTGACCTGGGTTTGGGAATGAACTCGGGCTGCCGGGGGGTTGGCAGGGGAGGGAAGGGATTGAGTGTCTGGAGGACTGCTTTCCCTTCCTGGGGAGGGTTCCGGGGAATGTGCCACTCCTGGGCAGACCCTGACATTGGCAGAGGCAGCACAAGGAATAGGCAGCACTGCAGATGTGGGGCAGAGCTGTGGCACATGTCAGCATATAGTGCCTTTGATGTCACTGCACATCTGAGCTCTGAGGGGCAATCACAGCAAGAAAATCCCTGCTCTGTCTAGGGAGGCAATGAGGGCTCCAGTAGTGGACACCCACATCCCCATCATTGGGCTCTTTCCCTAAAGGCTGGCCAAGCCCCCCACTGGATGGACCCTCTAATCTCAGAAAGGACTGCCAGGTAGGAGAGGTGGGGCCTCCGGGGTAATCCCAGGGTCTGGAAAGTCTGGTTGGAGAGGGGAAGAAAGCTTCAGGTAAGGGAGCAGAGGTGTCTGACTGAGACAACACCTCTGAGAGATGCACTGACCGAGTGGAGCACAAAGAAACTGTACAAAAGACAACATTTTGTTGGCCCTACTATATGCTGCATTGCATTGGCTGGCTTGTTTTTGGGTGTCAAATATGATAACTCCTAGATCCCC
The DNA here is from genome assembly GCA_016271365.2 of Neoceratodus forsteri. NCBI lineage: Eukaryota > Metazoa > Chordata > Ceratodontiformes > Ceratodontidae > Neoceratodus > Neoceratodus forsteri. Next base: position 77,484,616 of record JADMNL010000029.1, on the reverse strand, counting down.
TTTCCTCTTGTGAAGCACTAAGCTTGACCTCATTGAGCCAATAGGCTGTCCTTAGGGTTATTCTTGCCTAGATGCATCACTACACTTCTTGGCATTAAACTTCAGCTGCCAGATACTAGACCATCTTTCCAACTTTTTCAGATCTTCCTGAAGGTTCCCAACTGCTTCCTCACAGTCCACCCTACTACCTAGCTTAGTGTCATCCCCAAACAGTGCAGTTTTGCCCTGGATATCTACTCCTATGTCACTGATAAACAGATTAAACAGGATTGGTCCAGCTGGCCCAGTGGTGCTGAGGGCTGAGGCTCTGGACACCTTACCTTGCATCACACCAGTGACCCGTGTTCGGGAAAGAGCATGAGCCATTGGGGGTCATCAAAGGAGGAGAAGGATTGAATGTCCGAGGGCACCAGCTGTTGGTGCACAACTGGCCCCTAGCAGAAGCTGGGGGCTGGTGCACCAAGGCTCAAAAAGAGCAGTAGATGGAGCAGATGCTTGGAGGAGCTCGTAAGGTAGCATGCGTGCTCACTCCTTGGCATCATTGCATGCTGCATCTCGGGGTTAAAAATGGAGGAAAAACTGCAGGCACTGACAAGCAGAATGATCCAATCCTCGCAGGTGCCACCTTCACAATGGGCAGTAACCCTCAGCTCCAGATTCGAGAGAGACGGTGGAGGGGGTTCTGCTGCCCTGCCATGGGGGGCATAGCAATGGGGAAATACCAAGAGGTAAGCTGCAAGCAGTGGATGAGGCTGAGGGATCAGAGATGTAATCCACCAGTGCCAGGAGAGAAATAAGAGTAGCTCAAAAAAAAAAAAAACAGGACTGGTCCAAAGACTGAGCCCTGAGGGACCTCACTCGTCACCTCGCCCTCCTCTGACTTCTCCCCATTGACAATTACTATCTGCTTCCTGCCCCCCAGTCAGTCACCCACCACCTAATAATGCAGTTTGCTATGCCCAAATCCTCTAGCTGCTTCAGCAGGTGGTTATGTGGCATGGAATCAAAGACCTTGCTGAAGTCAAAATAGAGGCGGTCCACTGGATGGCCCCTATCTATTTACCTAGTTATCCAATCAAAAAATGTTATCAGGTTCATTTAGCATGACCTGCCCACCACAAAACCATGTTATTTGTCATCCTGAAGGCCATTCTTACTCAAGTATTCCAGTAGGTCTTGTTTAATCAGGACCTCCATTGGTTTTCCTAACACTGACGTAAGGCTAACCGTTCTGTAGTTACCAACTTCCTCCCTGCTTCCACCTTTATGTAGAGGCACCATGTCAGCCCTCTTCTTGTCCCTTGGCACAACTCCTGTCTGAAGTGAACAACTAACCAGAAGCACCAAGGGTGTCTGCTAACTCACCTGCCAGCTCTTTTAGTATTCTTGCATGTATTCCATCTGACCCAGGAGATTTGTCTTGATTTATACACTTGAGCACCTCCCTAACCCTGCCTGTGGTGATAGTTGGTATTTCCATTTGTGAGACACACCTGCCATACACTGTAATGCCACTGTTAGGCATTGGGCCACTGTGTTCCTTTGTGAACACTGAACAGAAGTATTTGTTCAAAATGGTGACTTTCTGTCTGTCTTCTTCCATGATCCTGTCCCCATCTTTTTTTGTTTACTTTCTTTTTAAGTTTCATTAAAAACACAAAGTTTATGTTCCAGATGCATTACATGAGGATTTACATTAGAAATTCACATGAGGGTGCCACCCCTCTTAATACATGCAAATAAACTTGCACAATACATCAAATTAGATACGTCATGTGGGGGAGAACCTTAATATTAATCAAGTCAGTAACTGCTTACTTAAAAATATGCGCTGGTTATGAACCCATGAGCTGCATGTTACAATAAGAATCCTTCGTACATTAATCTTAAATCCACTCCCCTTTAACCTGTAAAGGGAAAAATGAAATACATCACATGCTTTACCAGCTTTGAAATGAAACAAAAGGTACACATCCATTCTAGATTCAGAGCACCTTGCTTTAAACTGTCTACTTAGCCCTTCTAAAACTGTGAGTTCAGATTTAAAAACAGTACATTTTAAACTTTAACTTAAAAGCATTTAAACATTTTTTCTGTAGACCCTCCTAGACTTTCCTCAGCCTATATATACAGGATAACATTTACCTGACAAGAATACTATGGGAGCTAGATATTAAGGGAAAAATGAGACCAGTTTGCAAACCTGCACTTTAATATACTGTCCAGAACATTTTAAGTGTCCAGGTCATCATCTTTTGAGTCAGACTGTGAACATATATCTCTCTTTCTCTGAGTAGGGGCATGTTTCTGCACCCATTTAAGTGCTTCCAATTGATCCAAAAAGGCAAAAACTTGTCCCTCAGGGACTATTCTTAACCTGGCCAGGAACAACTGTCCATGTGGGATCCCTGCCTCCGGAAGCATGGCATGAACACCATCAAATCTTTTCCTCCACCGGCAAGTGGCATAGCTTAAATCTGAATATAAGGAGATGCAGTGTCCATCATGAAGCAAAGACGACTTCTGCCTCGCCAGTGCTAATAGAAAGTCTCAAGTGCCAACTCTGTTCACCACAAGAATGATGGCCCCTGGAGCATCCACGTTTACTGGTTGACCTCAGAATACCATGCAGTAAGCCTTTTGTATAGCCCAGGTACAGTCCAACAATGGTTGCCCCAGCTGCTGCTCCAACCATTCTCTCAAGAACAGGCCCAGATGATCCCCTTCACTAGTGTCCAGCATCCTAATTATTCTAATATTTGCAGCCCTGATTTGGTTCTCCAGATTCTCCAAATGTGATCTTAGATGTGTGTTTTCCTTTACCAGGTTGGCCGTGGCTCCAAGGGCTGTCACCGACTGCTTTTTTGACTCTGTAACTTCAACTTTGATATGGGAGACTTCCAATTTCACATTGGTGACTCTATTTGCAAGCAAGTCAAATTTGTCCTCCAGGATAGCCATTGAGGCTAAGAGTTGAGTAATTTTGTGGCCCAATGATTGAATGGTTTCCTCGCCTCCATTTGGTGCAGTGTCATGGTCTCAGCCTTGAGCTGAGCACGTGGTCAGAGGGATTGGGAGATTTCTTGATTTGCTACCCTCTGCGATAGTTTCATCTTTTTTCAGATTGCCCATATCAGCACCTGAGATCTCCTGCTAGGAGATGCGATTTTTTACTTTACTTGCCACAGCTGGTAATAATGATTTATTTGGGTCAGATTCAACTGAATTGTCAGAGCTCTAAATCTCAGCTTCCATCTTGCTCGGGCTCCACAGTGCCCCCCCATCCTTAAATCTAACTACCCTTCCCCTTTTCTTTCTCTTCTCTTGTAAATACCTGAATAACTAATTGTTCCCCTCTTTGACTCCTTTTGCTATCTGAAGGTCTGCCGCCACTTTTGCTTGTTTCACTGCTGACTTAGCCTCCTTATTCTTCTGTACATAATCTTCCCATAGATCATTTCTCTGCTTCTCTTTGAAATTGAGGAAGGCCTCTCGCTTGGCCCTAATGGATATTTTATCTTGACCAGTGAACCAATTGGCACATTTGTGTCTATTCCTTTTTGTCACAGTCTTTACACATATCTTTGTGGCCTCTAAGATGGTTTGTTTAATTGATCCCCAAATTTATTCTACTTCTTTTTTTTTAACCAGGAGAGACACACTAAGCTGAAGGCTTGTTTGCAGGTGTGACCTGGGAGCACAAGGAAGTTAAGTGACTTGCTCAGGGTCACACAGTATGCAAGCAGGGGCTATGGGATTCAAACCCAGGTCTCCAAGTTTGCAGCTCAGAGCCTTAAACCACTGTGCTATACAGCCTCCATGTATCTTAGTTTATCTCTGGCTAAATCCCTCATTTTGTTGAAATTAGCCCCTCTGAAATTTAGGACTTCTACCCTGGACAGAGATTTGATCTTCCTCAGGCATAGTTCAAACCAAACAGAGTTGTGGTCACTGTTACACTAGCCAGCGGCTCCCCAACCCTGACTGTCCCGACTGTTTCTGAGTTGGTGAGAGCCACATCCAAGATGGTGTCCTGTCTAGTTGGATCTAACTGCATGAGAAAGCAATCCTATAAGGCTTCTATCAGAGACTTACTCCTAACTGACCTAGCCATTGGGATGCCCCAGTCTACATCAGGCATGTTTAGGTCCCCTGCCACTGTTAATTTTCCTTTCAGTGATACTCTTCTAATTTCTTCCAAAAGCTCCCTGTCCTTGTTCTCCACTTGATTAGGAGGCCTATATATCACCCTGCTGTAGATCAACTTCCCTGACATTCAACTAAGCTGTACTCATAGAGATTCCACTCCTTTAATGCAGATACTGCATGCTGTGGCATCTATTCCCTCTTTAACATAAATGCTACCCCCAATATAAAGCTGTAGAAGGTCTAGAGATCTATAATATTGTACAGCAGAAAGTGTAGGAACTATTTGCAGGAACAAATGCTGCTGAGATCTGTAATTGTATTTCCTTTTCCAACAAGTGGAGTAATGTTATCAGATAATGCAGATTTTTCTACATATAGTGGCTTTGCTAGTATGTTGATTTCTGATGCTGTTGCTGGGTATTTTGATGCAGTTTCATAATTCATGTAGCATTGTATTTGTCTTTATGTTGAGTGTAACACTTTAAAAGAGCTTTGGATCTATTTGCTTTCCTTAATAAAATGAATTGAATTGAGATAACTACTTTTCCCAGAATTATGTTTCTTTATTTTCTACACTGTCACTATAATATGATCCTGTATTAGTATGGATAAATCTGACTTTCCTAACAACATGATTAGCTCAATAGCCCCTGTCTGTCACCTCTTAAGCAATGTTTCCCCCAAGGAGAATTTTATTATAGTATGTGTGCTCTTCAAACTTCTGAGATAAATGATGATGGCTTGATTCATGTAACATTCCACTAAAGGAAAACAGATTTTTCCATCTGTGACAATTCTAAACTGAAACAGTGATTGGTTTTATATTATACAAAAAAGTAGTCCTACTGACGTTGCTTTTATGGTTTATTATATCATCAGAAACTCTCAATGGAATTCAGTGTTAACATTTATTTTTAGAGCCACAAGTACTGTACAATATGATAGTTTGTTATATACTGTCAAATCTGGTTAAGTAATGCCAATGTTTTCTTCAAGTGACTAGCTGAACTCCCTAGAGGTCAGCCAAGTTTTTCCTTAACATAGCTAATAAGTCTGGAGAGCCTGAAAAAGAACAACAGTCAAGTGTGTGTGTGGGGGGGGAGGGGGATTTGCAGCTAAGAGTATCGTGTGTGCTTGCAAACTATTAACAAAGTTCCAAACTCTGCGCTTTACATGCTCTTCACTAACAATTTGAAGTGCAAAGTAAATTGTTTTTAAAAGGGATGGAGTCAGTGAATATTGTGATATGTGTTATTCGAACAACAAAAAACATTTACATAGATGTTACAGTATGCACCCTTTATGGGCCATAAGGGTCCCGGTGTGGCCCTGAAAGCTTGTGTACTGTAACATCCATTAATAATGTCTTTGTTGGTCCAATAAAAGGTATCGCAATATTCAGTTAACCCAGTTTTCCAAGGCTGTGTTTCTTCCGCATGGCTGTAAAGATATTTTCCTGAAAAAAAGTCATAAGGTCTTGAAAAAGTAAGTTCCCATTTCATCTGTCATTTAGCACCCAAAAACCCCTCCGCCACATGGGTCAGTTGGTGTCACAGATCCTCCTCTTACCTCCTGGGCCACTTGCCTAGATGACACAGAAATCCTCCCTAAATTATGAAGGTTAGTAGGCAGCTCCAGATCACATTATCGTAAAATGCAGTCAAACACAGGTTGATTGATGAGGGCAGCTGTCCTCTAAATCAAATACCATCAGACTGATGAAATGTTTGGGAGTAATGGCAGCTGACACTACTAAGTCAATTGGACTTAGAGGGGAAAAAACATGCTTAAGATGAGCAGTGGTGTACGAAGTTGGAAAACATTGGCTTTGCAAATTAATTCACAAATTCATCACCATTCACAAAGTTAATCTGCTTTGCAAAGTGCCAGTTCGCAGCATAGGGACAACTTTGCCAGTTGTGAATTTGGAAACTTTGCCAGCAAAGTGAGGCCCATATGTAAACTTAACAATGTACTATGGGATTGGAGGTCACATGGTACTGAAATGAGATGTATGCAATGTGGAGGCTGAATGCTGTGCAGTCTTTTGAAGACAGGGTAGAAGATAAGTATGTCTGTGGTTTTATAGCAAAAGAAAAAAAACTTTAAAATCCATCTGAAAACATAGCCTATTAAATCCAAATCACTCTTGGAGAACCTTGTGCTGCTAGATGTGTGTTGTCACTGTTTTTGCTGCTTATTTGGTTTAAAGTGGTGGTTTTGTTTTATCTGTAGTAATGCATTACTATTTGGGGGGAGGTGTATTCAGTTAGCAAAGCACCCCAGAAAGATCAGCAGCCTTTCTGAATGAGATGCAGGAGATCTACCATATGTTTTCCTCATTGTTAAATATTTGTGGTCTCTTGTCTGTGATTTCCCATTTCATTTCTGTAGATATGTTGGCATGTTTAAAGAGCAGCTAACACCATGTTTGGTTCTAGGTAGGCAACCCATAAAGTGTAGTTGCCTGCCCTTGGGAGCTATTTTAGCCATATTTTGGTTTTTTTATGATTTCTAAAAAAGTTATTAGCCCCTTAAAGCCTAGTTCTTAACGTCTACACTTCACGAGCCAAGTGGCTGCCGAGTGCTGCAGCCCCACCCATAAAAATAGCATAATTATGATGTGAAGAAAGGAACGGGGCTGCAGGCACTCTATGGAGAATGTAATAGGATCAGGAAGGGGAGTGGCCTAACTGTACTCTGTTTATCTTTGCTGGCAGGTATACATGTATGGGGCTATAATATATGCTATACATTAGCCATACATTACAATTGTGTGCACAGTATGAGGGGGTAAGCTCTCTTGATTTTCCAAGTTTTATTCCAGTTGAATGTGCAGATTCTGAGATCTGGATAGTGTGTTTGTTGGACGTATCAGGGTTTATTGCTGCTTTTTAGTCATTGTCTATAGCCCAGACAGTTTAGAATTTTGGTCTGCAGTTTTGGAAGGGCTTACTCCAGAATTGTACCTTTCATTGGTTTGGTGAAAAAATATTAATCTGTTCCAATGTTATAAGGCTTTGATATTTCGATTCTGAGCATGCTCAGTATGGTCTTTGGAATAGATCTTTGATAACCAAATGAGCACACTCAGAACTGAAATTTAATTAAATGAATTTAATTTAATTTAACTGAAATCAGTCTTGAACATGGTCAGCAGCTACTGTTATAACACTAAAAAATAAATCTTCATTTTACTAATTATCTCAAGATGTTTGACATATAATAGGCTGTAAATATTGAGTATGCACAATCTGTGTAACAGCGGTGATCACAATCATAATACAGTAACAAGAAATTTGCATTCCACACACACACAAACCATGTTGCACACCAGCACTCATCTCAAAAGGTAAGTTTTCAATATACAATGAACAATCTATTAAGGCTAACATTATTGCAGAAGACTATACAAAGTGAAATGAGAGTATTGCTACAAAAAATACAAAAACATGCTGCATTTTGACATTATTCATCTGAAGTAGAACATGCTTTCTGTGCTGATTATATGAATCTCAACTGCATAACTACCCTGATTGTCACTAAAATCAAAACTGATGAGCCAGCACCAATATGCTATGAATGAAAATAGAAACATTGATTGAAATAGTATGAGTATAAAATGTAACAACACTGTGACTGATTACAATTCAGACAAATCAGGAAAATAACTTACATGTATGTTTTCTTCATTACAGTGCTTACTGTACTGCTCGCAACAAGGAATAAGAGGTTGCACTAGTATGAATAACACTCAAGAGATTCATGTAAATTAAAACAAAATTGTGTTTGTGCTTTTGAAAATTATGAATGGGTCAGGATTAATAGTTTACCAAACTTCTTATTTGCTGTATTTCACAGTGGGTCAAGATGCACATCATTAACTACGTGCTCTGAAACCGAAATGAATGTTGTCAGTACACTTTGTCCATAGTTCTAAACTCATAAAAAAGGGGGTTAAAACTTGCAGTACTGTTAGTAAGAGCCACAGATATTATTCTTTTTAGCTGCAAGCACATAGGTCCCCGGAAATCAAAACAGTTCTTTAAGTGGACTGGGGTGCCCATCCCCAGTACCACTTCTCCCCCCCCAGGTGGCCGCACAGCAATTTCAACCAATATGCTATAAATGCTACATGTCATGCTTATAAGGACAGTCATAAAATGACTATCTTGAAAATGTGGGTTCAAAATTAAATTACACTAAAAAAAATAAAGATTGAATGTATGAAGAGTGAATATGTAAAGAATGAATGTGTAGAGGATGAATGTGTAGAATGAATATGACAGGCCCCATACTTCTGTAGGTGGATGGAGTCTTCTCATGGTGCAGGGTTCAAAGGACACATACGATTCCACTATCTCAGTGAAATTCTTTGCAAATAAACTTTGTTAGTACACCTGTTAGGGTAACTTAATGCCACAAAAGTAGGAAAATGTGGCATTAGGGTTTCCAACTCTAATTCCCCACTTCCACCCCAAGCAGCAAGAGGAAAAAACACTGGAGTTTTGGGTCTCCGGAGTCTTGATGAATCAGTGGTGGGGGCTTTCCTTCAGGTTATCAACCCTAATGTTCACCCTGTTCCATGAGCAAACAATGTCTCACATGATTTCCTTTCTTAACGCAGGGCACACAGGGCCCTGTATGTATAAAGCTTCAACAAATTGTGTTGGCAACATGTGGCAAGACATACTTCTCTACCTTTGAAGAGTGTATCACTGTGAGGCACTGGCCTGGAGCTGTACCTTGTGCTTTGAGCTGGAGGCTACCAGCTGGGTGGATGAACATTTGGATTGACAATCCCAAGGAAGACTCCACTATTGATTCACTAAGATTCTGGAAATCAAAACCCTAATGTTTTTTCCTTTTGTTATTTGGTGGGTGGGGATGGGGAGTTAGGGTTGGAAAAGCTAAAGCTAGATTTCCCTACTTTTGTGGCATTAAGTTACCCTAACTGGTGCATTATAAAAGTTTTTTTGAAAAATTATCTAATTACCTATCTATCTATCCTGCAAAAAACTTAATTAATGCATCAGTTAGGGTTACCACAGCAAAATTAGGGAAATGCAACATTAGGGTTTAAAACCTTAACACCCTACCCCCACCCTGCACAGACCAAGAGGCATTGGGACAGCATTGGTGTCATCAGCCCTAATGCTCACTCAATTCCATTACAAAATAAGCTGGATGGGTACAGCATAGGAGAATGGAGTGAGCATTAAGGCTGATGAACCCAGTGCAACCCCTGATGCTTCTTGGTCTGTGCAGGGTGAGGGTGGGGTGTTAGTGTTGGAAACCCTAATGCTACATTTCCCTACTTTTGTTGTGGCAACCCTAACTGATGCATTAATGAAGTTTTTTGCAAATTATTTCCTTCAGTTTTGAGATAGTACAATCATGTACATAGTACAATCAATACATCAAGGGAATCAACAAAGTACAAGATGGTAGCATCTTTCAAAAAAAAGATGTGCAAGAACAAGGGGCCACAATTTGAAGATAGAGGGAGGACGGCTCAGAGGTAATGTGAGGAAACATTTCTTCACAGAGAGGGTTGTAGATGCATGGAACAGCTTTCTGAGGAGGTCATAGAGTCAAAAACAGTGGGGGAATTCACAAATGCATGGGACAGACATAAGGCAATTCTAGTGGTGGGTAGGAGGAAGTAGGCTGTTGGTTAACTAGGATCTGCAGCTTATCCATTAGTTAGGGAAATTGGCAGACTAGGTGGGCCAAGTGGTCTTTATCTGCCATCAAATTCTATGTTTTTATGTCCTAATTTGCTTGTGGGAGCATGTGGCCCTCCAGGCCCTGCATGCTCATTCCTCCATAGATGTGCATATGTACTTAGCTGTGGAAGCATAGCCCTGCACTTCCATTTATAGTACAAGAGTGATGAAATTGTCAGCACAGCCATGTTATTACCCCACCTGATGTACCCAGTGAATAAAATATTTAAATCTCCACCAAAAAGTAATTCTGCACAACTGCGACGCTATTTCTGTGCCACAGGTGCAAAAACACATTTTGGTCAGGATTTGAAAAATAACAATTGTGACATACATTTACTGGTGTAATAACAAGTCTATGTTCAAAATTTGGAGTCAAAATATTTTAAATTTACAAAGTTATGAGCGTTTGCAGCCAAATTACAAAAAATGGTCATAACTCAGCCATTTTTAGACATTTTGACCCAAAATTTTCAACATGGCCTTTTGGGGACCCCACCTCATGAACAATATGAGTGTCATTATGCAAATCCTGCCCAAAATGTGACTTCACCAAGCAACCATGAAATCACCTTTCAGGTAGGAGCTGTGTAATGACAGTCATATTGTTCATTAGGTGTTGTCTCCAAAAGGCCATGTTGAAAATTTGAGGTCAAAATCTCAAAAAATGGCTTCGTTATGCATAAAAGTTGAAACTCCCATTGAAATACATTGAAGTGCATTTACCTTAGTTTCTCATAATGCAGTTGCCAGTTCCAGCAGCAAGACATGTTTTCAATCAGGAGAACAAATCTCGAACATGGGACATCTTCAGGTGAGTAAGGGTGTGTGGGAGTGTCAAGGGTGATGTGAGGAGGTGGTGCACAGTGGTTGGTCAGGTGGGGCAGTGCAGGTGTGATCGTTGATGGTCTTTTTTTACAGGTTAAAAAAATAAAAAAGGACATCTAGGGATGTTTTTCTTCTTTTCAACAAAATATTCATGGGAGGGTTGGGGAAGCCGCTGATCACCAATGATCAACCTAAAATGGGTATCGGTGGGTAGGGGTGTACCACTAGACAACTGGGATAAATGGTGGCCAGCAAAGGGGGGGTGGGGTAGACAAATAAAAATAAAATGAAAGTATAAATATGGGCATTCAGGGTGGGGGCTGCCACTAGACAACAAGGTTTTTTTATGAGGGGTTCAAAGGATAACCCTTTAAGAAATAATCAAACAATCCTTTTTCTCCAGCAGAAATCCTTTTCCACCAATCCTTCATTGTGGTGGCAGAAAAGGATTCCATCTAGCGAAAAAGGATTGAGAAGTTAGATTTTTTTTAAAAATCCTTTTTCACCAAATGTATTCACTTTTCGTCATCCTTTTCGGTCATGGCAAGAAAGAAATTCATCTGGTGAAAAAGGATTAGGGACTTAGAATTTTTTTCAGTCTTTTTTCACCAGACGTAGTCCTTTCTTGTCATCCTTTTTCATCATGGTGAAAAAGGAATTCATCTAGCAAAAAGGGATTGAAAAAAATATCTTAGTCCCTAATCCTTTTTTGTCAGATGAATTCCTTTCTTGCCATGATGAAAAAGATGGTGAAAAAGGAATTTAATAAGTGGCAAAAAAGAATTTAAATGTAAAAACAACAAAAAACAAAAAAAACTTCAGAGGCCATATAAAACATAAAAAAACACACAGAGCAGTTCATCAACTCCCGATGAGCAAGACACATGCTTCCATGTCTGTAAAAGACATCCCTGGGCACAGTTATAACACTTTGTTGTGTGCAAAAATAAAAAGCAAGATGGTGGCTTGCGATAAAGGAATGTTTTTTTTGATGAAAAAGGAATAGGGTCTTGCAAAAATAAATCCTTTTTCATCAGGCCAAATTCCTATTTAATTCCATTCCTCTATCCAAAAGACTGAACTGAGCAGGCTCAGAATCCGAAATGTTAAAATTTAATAACTTTGGAACAGATGAGTATTTTTCACCAAACCAAACACATGCTTGTTTGTTGAGGCAAGCCCTTTCTACCCTGAAAATTTCAGACCACAATTCCAAACCATTTGGCCTCAGCATGATGTAAAAAAAAGTGCAACAAAAAGGCGAATTTCACACTTTTTTCATTATGCACACTTTAACAATTGCCAAATTGACCAAAATGAAACTTGGCACGTCAGGAGATCTACCCCATGAGACCACAAATGCAAAATGTTTTGCAAATCCATTGAATGGTTACAAAGTTATTAAAGTGCAAAATTTGAGGTTTAACATTAAAGTGCCTGCTCAACCCTAAATATAGTGCCACTACTGTGTTGTTATAAAATAAATAAATATATATACCACGTCAATCCATGCATGTATGATTTTGTATTTCTTTGAAACTTGGCTTCCCGGCCAATGCCCTTTGGGGTAACCATTGCCTCAGTGCTTGCGTGCTGTTTTTTTTTGTCTTTTAACTTGTGTTTTGTTTTAATTGGGTTCACCACAACATAACCCAGATAGACCATCTTAGAGTAGCTGGTTGATTCCACTGGGGTGTCAAACAGACGAGGCACACTGATGAGTCCTGGTAGGATGAAACACGTGTCTGTGTTTTCTGTTGTCACCCTTTGCAAACAGTGTGAGATGCCTTTTGGTACCATGCATTTCTGCTTAAAAGTGAACCAGCATAATATTCTGTGATGATTTGCATATGCAGCACATGATGCTTTGCATTATGGTGGCATGTATGATTTTGTATTTATATATATATATATATATATATATATATATATATATACTTTGCAAAAAACATCATTAATGCACTAGTTAGGGTTCCAGTGACAAAAGTAGGGAAATGTACTGTTAGGGTTTCCAGCTGAAAAAGGATTGGGGACCCCACCCCCAGCCTGCAGGCAGCAATAGGTGTGGAGGGTGTGCCTTGGGGTTGTCAGCACTAATCCTCACCCCATTTTATGAGTAAATAAGCTGAGATGGTACAGTATATGAGAATGGGGTGAGCATTAATGTTGACAACCCCAATACATACACCCCCATGCCTGTTGCTGCCTACAGGGTGGGGGTGGTGATGTTAGGGATATAAACCCTACCAGCACATTTCCCTACTTTTGTCACTGGAACCATAATTAGTGCTTTAAATAATTTTTTTTTTCAAATAATGTCCTTACTTTTTGAGACAGTGTAATTGTATTATTTGCCTGTGGGAGCACAGGGTCCTCTGGGCCCTGCACTGCCATCCATCCATAATTTTAGAGATAATGTAATTGTATCCTTAGTTCCCAGCCCCATCAATCCATACATGCATCCTCATTTGCGTGGGGGAGTGCAAAGCACTCTGGGACCTGTGCTTACCTCCCTGCATTGATGCATATGTCTATTTTGCCATGAAAGCAATGCAGCCAAAACAGCAACCAAATTGTCAGCATAGCCTTGTTATGAGCCCACGTCATGAACTCTGGGCTGAGAATTTTTAAATCCACACTGAAACATCATTCTGTGTCACCGCAATGTCATTCCAAGCCAGAGGTTAGCAAATACATTTTTGTCCAGGATTTTAAAAATGAAAGCTATTACGTTTATGAGGGGAAGTAAAAAAAAAAATGGCTACATTGAAAATTTGGGGTGAAAATGTTGTAAATTACCGAAGTTATGAGGGAGTATAATTACATTAAAATGCATGCACATAACTTCACCATTATTACATATTTTGACCCCAGATTATCAAAATACCCTTCTTACAACAGTGTCAGTGGCTCAGTAGGTAGCACACTCGCCTCTGAAGCCAGGAGATCAGAGGGCTGTGGGTTCAGTTCCCACATCTGGCACTTGGGTTAATATCCCAGTACTGACACTGTAGTGCAGCATGAGAGGAGTGCTGCACTTCTGAGGTGCCGTCTTTTGGATGAGATGTTAAACCGAGGTCCCATCTGCCTGGATTGATGGTAGTTCAGGTGAATGTTAAATATCCCATGGCACTTATCAAAAAATAAATATACAGTATAACTCAAAAGAAAACAAATTCACAGTAATATCATAATACAATCAAATACAGAGATCTTTTATAGAAACATCAAAGGAAATAAACAAAAGCTTATAAGTATTCGTATTGTGTGGCTCAAGCAAAAAACTATTATTTAAATTTAATTATATGGGTAAATCCTTTCCACCATTTTAATACTTTACTTGAGTTATACATTTGGACATTTTTGAGATACACTTTATACATTTCTTTAGCTACCATTTGACAAAACCCCTCATACAGAACCCTTTTTTGATAAATAACCCATTGACACCTCACCTGCCATAAAAAAAAAAACGCAAACATCCAAACAATACTCCTAGAGTATTTTTGCTAAGATGGGCCATGCTTGGGGGATATATACCTATAACCAGAATATCATAATTCATACATTTCAGCCATGACAAATCCCACTTTTTGGCAGCATATACCCATAATTTCGTTACATAAGAACAGTGTAGAAAAAATGCTCCATAGTTTCTTCTTGGTTAATGCATTTTGGATAAGGACAATTCCTTTCTTCTTTTGCCTTGTATTTGGCTGTGCCTCTTATGTTTAATCTCCCATACATTATCAACCATTGTGTTTCCCACATAACGGCAGGTACCCTATCATTATTCAACTGGTCTAGTATATAAGAGTTTTGTCTTGCGGGACAATTTTGAAAACTAGGTTCAATAGGGTAAATTGAATTCATAATCACTGTGTATAGGGTTTTCACTGTATTAGAAACAATGGTTTGTTAAGTGATTTTTCACTTGTATTGTTTTTGAATTGCTGGTTTAAAATATATTGGAATATATATATGGGATTTAATTTAGGGGCTAGATTAACCCAAGCTTCAAAGTATCAACCTAGTACTAATGAAGTCCAAATATTTTCTCTACTCTCTGGTCTCAGGATTAATTGTTTTATAGATTGAGTAAAAAAAAAGGAAATTAAAAAAAGTATGGGATCGATCATACCTAATCCTCCTTTAGTGATGTTTAGATAGGTAAAACATCTCTTTACTGGATTTAATCTATTACCCCACAATAGTTGAAAAAAATTACTATAAAGTCTGATCTCATACTGTGTAGGAAGAGGGAAAAGCATAGCCACATATTGCAAACAGGGAACAATAAACTGATGATTTGTATACATTATATGTTTAGCTTTGGAGAATTTATAACTTTTCCATCCTGAAACTTTAAGTTCTATTTTAACTAATGCATTGTCCCAATTTTTTTCAGGAAGCTTTTGAGGGCCAAAACAAATACCTAATATATTTAGGGGTTCTGGAGATAATATAATATTGTTATACTGAAACGCCTGATGACATCCAGCCCTCATAATCAAACCCCTAGTTTTGAGTAGATTAATTTTAGCATTAGACACTGCTGCAAAATAATTTAAATTCTGCTAGGAAAATCTGCAGAGATTCATAATTATTGAAAAATATACATACATCATCTGCATATGCTTGACTATGAAGATGAGAATTAGGATGATCTCTACCAATTCCTATCCACTTAGGTATTACTGTCAAAGATCAAATGAGTGGTTCTAATGATAAAACATATAACAGAGGGCTTAGTGGACATCCCTGACAAACTCCTGATTTTAGTGTAAACCCTTTAGTTTTACTTCCTTTAATAAAGGGAAACACTGTAGCTGAGGTATATAAGGATTTAATAATATTGACAATCCGTTGTGGAAATCCAAAAAACTGCAAAACCTGAAATAAGTAAGTGTGATTAACCCTATCAAAAGCCTTTTCCAGGTCAGCAGATATCAGATACCCAGTTTTTCCTTCTAATGAAAGATACCCAATAACGTTTCTAATAATCATAAGGGCTGATTGTATTCTTCTGTTAGGAATGCCACAATATTGGAAAGGTGACATTATTTTTTCTACAGAAATTTTCATTCTGTTATTTAATAACAATGTGACTATTTCATAATCTGAGTTCAAAATTGTTATGGGAACCAATTTCTTATGTCCCCTTCATCTCCTGATTTATAAATGTGTATAATTAGGCCATCTGTAAACTCAGAAGGCACTTTTGTACTCATCAATAAGCAGGCTGAAAATTCTTTTTTTTAAGTTTTATATAATGCATAAGGAAGACCATCTATACCTGGAGAAACTCCTTCTTTGAGATTCTGGATTATATTTTCAACATCTGATTCTAAAAAGGGTTCCAGTAATGTTTTATCTTTTTTTTTGGGAAGGAGAAAAATTAATTGAGTCTAGATAAGTTCTGACATTTTCTATCTTTATTTATTTTATTTAGTTTTTGTTGACCGGGTAAGTGCACTAGACAAATCCTGCCTATTTTCAGGCATGACCCATGGGAGGGGGATATGGATGAGAAGAAGAGTTCAGTGTTTCATGATGAGATTCTATAATGGAATTAAGCTCTGCTTCGGATACTACTTTTTTTACCTTCTGATACTAAGAATTCCATATGAGTAGTTTCTTTTAAGGTCTTACACATTTTGAAAGGGTCTCCTATTTTTAATTTT
The DNA here is from genome assembly GCA_016271365.2 of Neoceratodus forsteri. NCBI lineage: Eukaryota > Metazoa > Chordata > Ceratodontiformes > Ceratodontidae > Neoceratodus > Neoceratodus forsteri. Next base: position 77,468,226 of record JADMNL010000029.1, on the reverse strand, counting down.
TGAGTATTATTCGAGAACAGGGCCTGTAATGTTTATGCCCTATCCTATTGTACTTGTTTCATCTTGAATTTAAGATTCTTTATTTGGTCAGAGTAGTCATACCTGGAGGTATTAGCCTTTGATATTAGAAACTGTAATTGTTGTCTGAGCTTTAAATATGTAAAAAAAAATATTGTTTTTTTGAGCGGATCCATATTTCTTAAACCACCTACTTAAGTCTGCTTTAGATTCCCTCCACCATTCTCCCATATCAGTATATAAAAATGCAACCTTTAGTCTTGCTTTTAAAAGTTGTGACACTGCAAATTTTACAAAACTATTCCCTAGTATAGAGGTATTTAGTTTCCATCGAAGTGATCGTTTTGGTACTGAAGTTAAATTACCAAATGAATAAAGTAATAATAAGTGGTCTGAAAATTCAACTGGTATTATTTGAAAATTTCCAAAAGGGATTTCAGCTGAAATACAGTAAATAGATAATCAATAGTGGTTTTATATTTTCATTTCATGTAGGTAAAACTAGGCCCAGAAAGCCTATACTGCAAACAATTAGTGAGCCCTGAGGTTTTCATTATTACCTCTAATAAATGCGAATCACAGCATATTTTTTACTGGTGAGCCCTTTTTTAATCAAACTACAGTTGAAATTCCCACCCCCAAAGGATCATTCTTGACATGATTAAATATGGCTGTATTACTTTCATGCAATTAATTCTTTCTGATTTTGTTTGAGGGTTATATAAGTTACTAAATCTGCAGTCCCAAGTATCCCATTTTCCATCCAGAATCAGTACCCTTCCTGGTATTAGATCTATCAATTTATCTGATGAAAAAAGAAAAGAATTAAACAAAATGCCCATTCCATCTGCATTATCCCTTCCAAAAGACCAATACGATGGTCACCATGGCCAATTCCTTTTAAAAGTAGAAATTTGTACTAAGGAAAACATCCATGTTTCTTGTACAAAACATACTGAGATGTTGTTCTCATGAATAAACTGAAACAGTGCTTGATGTTTAATATTATTCAGAATACTATGAGTATTCAAAGACCCCTATTTGTGTGCTACCATGATCATGAAGTGACTAAAACCACACTATTTTATTTTTTCCTTTTTTTCTTCTTTTTTCCCTTATATTCTTCTGCAGTTAAACCACCACTTTCTGGCACTGACTTCTGAGAATCAGAGTCCACTATATTCATTTCTGAATCACCCCAGTTAGTAAATAATGCTACATAAGAATTATGTGTTTCAATACTAGTAGTTGAGGGAGAGGATTTTGGTCACTGATTCTGAGAAGATATCCTTGGTGGTAAAGGAGATAGTGGAACATTTTCAATAGGTGGATTGTCAGACTTATCAGATTTCTCAGGTTCACTATAACAAATAGGAATAAGAACCTCCAGATTTATAGAACCTTCTGTCAATTCTGTTTTATTTACCACCTGATCAGTTTTTTATCCACAGTAACATCTTTTACTAGATCAATTATGGGGGGGTGGTTAGTAGTTTTCATGTTACTCATAACATCCTGCAGTTGGGTTATATCCATACTTTCAGGGCTTTTCTCCTGTTTAGAAGAGGCCTCCTGGGCCTGCTGAATCAATCGATCAGGGCTCATGCACGAAGCTTTATTCTTTGCCACCCAGGGGCATTCTCGAAAAACATGTCCAAACCCTTCACAAAGGTCACATTTAATATGATTCATGCATTGCATAGTTACATGGCCTATTTCTCCACAATTATCGCACCATGGCTGATCACAAATACTTGATAAATGAGTTCTAGAACCACATTTGTAGCAGGCTCTTGGCTGACCCCCATAAAAACAAACCCCCCATCCCTGCCTAAAAAGGAAGGAATTGGGAATATGTTCTATTCCTGTGTCCATTTGCTGTAATTTAACTTTGCACTTCCATCCTCCCATCCAAAATTGTACAGTATCTAGAATTGGTTCAGGTTCACTCAATATCTCACACTTTTGTCCCAACCAATAAGTTATGTCCTCCACATGGACTCCCTCATTCCTAAATATAACCATGACAAATTTAATCTGAGGATTTGTAAGAGGGATTACTAAAAAGGGAGTCCATAAGGGGGAGAATTTTACTTGATTATAGCATTCCCAGAAGAGGTCTAAGGCTTAGGATGTTTGGAAGCTCATATCGTAGTTATCTTCCCCTGAGATGTTGATGAATGCAAAGACATCTCTAGGACAAAGTGGAGGGAATCTTTAATTAAGCATTTTCCTACATAATACCTATTAGGGTGCTCAGTCAATCCCCCTTTATAGCGAATACGCACCGTGTTTCTCCTTGGTGCAGCTTCTCTTTTTGAATGTGTAAAAAGAACAGACATTAAAGGTTTCTGTGAACCCAGAGAGGGAAGCACACTCTGACTTTCACTAGGATCTACTTTTAAAGTAGACTGCTCTTGACCATCCTCTGAATTTATTGTATCATTTTTAAGAACAGCAGAGTTTAATAGAACCTTGGATTCCCCCGTTGTACTTTCACTTATATTAACCTCTGGGGCAATGTTAACAATGTGCTTATCCTTAGTATTTGGTTTCCAGTAGGGAGTAGAAGTTAAATTAAAGGAGGTATCCCATAATGTGTCTGTTGTCCAGGATCCTGAAGCTGTCATCTGCCAGCCCGCCTCTAGGATCATTTTATGTGGTGACCAGTTTACATTGTGAAGTGGTGAATTTGCAAGTCTCTGTTTATCTTTAGGCTCCACCCTTACATCAGGGATCTGTGACTGCAGATCTTTAGGCGGTGCAATAGAAAAAACATCAGTAGTCTGAGTTAAAGATTTATCTTGCTGAGTAAAAAAAATTCTGTCACTCCTGCTTGTTGCTCTTCTTCCTTCTGATAGATAACCGCGCTGTCAGCTGTTTAAGGCAGGTCTCGCTGTACCGGTATTTAAAACATGAAGCCGACTTGTTTTGTCAATTTTGGCTGTCCTCTAAAAGCGGTACTGTTGACACTTAGAGGGTTCGTTGATCCTTTGTTCAGAATTTTCCCTGCCATTTGAGGAATATTTTTCTGTGAAATTACATTTTTAGATAATGAAGGCTTTAGGCACTCACTGTCTTGTGTGATACTCCTGCCAGCCTTTTCATAAGTTTCCAAGTCTTTTTCAGCTGCTGAACTGAGTCAGCAGTGTTAGACACTCCTGCTGATAGTAGGCTTATTTTAGGCCTTTGACTATCTGTTTTACTGACATAATCAACTCTTTCCCCTGCCATTTGAGGACAATGTAAACTGGTCACCACATAAAGCGATCCTAGAGGGACCTGGGGGTGGTGGTGGATGTCAAGATGAACAACTCTGAGACTTGTAGGAGGGCAGCAGCCAAGGCCAACAGGATGCTGGGATGCATCGCTAGGGGGATCACCTCCAGAAGGAGGGAAGTGATACTCCCTCTGTATAACTGCTTGGTGAGGCCGCACCTTGAGTACTGCATGCAGTTTTGGAGGCCACACTTAAAGAGGGACATTAACCTCCTGGAGAGGGTCCAGAGGAGGGCAACCAAAATGATTTGGGGCTTGGGGGACAGGACATATGAGGAGAGGCTCGAAGAGCTAAATATGTACCCATTGGAAGAGAGAAGGGACTGGGGGGACATGATAGAGGTCTTCAGGTACATGAAAAGGGTAAATAGGGGAGGAACAGTCAGGGTGCTTTGAAGGAAGGAGGAGGGGCCACTAGAGGGCATGGGTGGAAGCTGGAGGGGGGAAGATTCAGGGGAGAAAGGAGGAGGTGCTACTTCACTGAGAGGGTGGTGGAGCCATGGAATGCACTGCCTAGGGGCTGGTGGAGGCAGAGACAGTGGAGGGGTTCAAGAGGGGGTGATACAGGTACAGGGGAAGGGTTCTGGAAGCAAAATCCAATGCAGCAAGAATATCCGGAATTGGGAAGGGAGAAGCCAGAGAAGGCAAGGGGGGCAGCAAGGTCAGCACCCAGGGTGGGGGCTGACCAAACGAGCAGACACGAAAGACTGTTAGGCCTATTCTGCTGGCATTTTAGTATGTTAGTATGTAATATTTTTCTGTGAAATCACATTTTTAGGCAATGAAGGCTTTAGGCACTCGCTGTCTTGTGCGATACTCCTGCCAGCCTTTTTATTAGTTTCCACATCTTTTTCAGTTGCTGCAATTGAGTCAACAGTGTTAGAGAATCCTACTGATTGTAGCCTTATTTTAGGTCTTTGACTCTCCATTTTACGGACATAATCAATTCCTGAGACATCACTTTTATCAGGTACTAGGTTTGCCTCATGAGAGATTTTTGCATTCTGAAAGCTTATTTCATTTAAAGTTACAAGGAGTACAGGTACAGCAATTACAGCATCTTCTCTTTTAACAACAGATTGAGTCTGGAAAATAAAATGCTCACTGTGACAATCATCCTCTGAAAGTCCCATTGCTTCATGATAAATCTCTTCTTGTTCTGTTTCAACTTCTCCATCTTGAAGGGCCTCCTCTTGTGATGCAGTGAAAGGTGAGGCCTTCCCTTCCACCAAACACACAACCTCCTTCTCCACCATCTTGGTCCCACAGGAAAATGGGTCCCCCCTGCTCACAGGAAGCAGTGTAGGGGAATTTCCCCAGTGTCCTGGCCAAATTTTCCTCATTTCACTAAAAATACCACCAACAACTTAATCTGGTTCAAGGTCCGTTGGCATTCATCTGTATCCCTATTCCCCGGGTTCATGCCTGAAAATAGGCAGGATATGTCTAGTGCACTTACCCTGTCAACAAAAACTAAATAAAAAAAATAAATGACCCCACCTCAAGAACAAAGGCATTGAAGCATTTCAAATAATGCCAGAAAGGTGATTTAACAAGTGACTGCAAAATAACCTTTGGGATGGGAGTTGCATAATGTCAGTGATAATGTGCTTGAGGAGGGGTCCCCAAAAAGCCATGTTGAAATTTTGGTGTGAAAATGTCAACAAATGGCTGAATTATGCACCAGAGTTGCAAACCTCTTTGAAATACACTGAACCACATTTACCTTAGTTTCTCATATTATAGTCGCTGGTTCCAGCAGTAAGACGTGTCTTGGATCACAGAGTGGATCTCAAATCTGAGACCTGTTCAGGTAAGTGAGGGTGTGTGGGGGCATACTGGGGAGAGTGGGATGGTGGGTGCTGAGTGGGAAGTAGGGGGGCTGATTGGTGAGGGATTGTTTTCTGTTTTGCAGGGTTAAAAAATAAAATAAAACACTGAGGGACCATTTTATTTATTTCAGCCAGAGGCTCCGGTGGGGTTGGAGGTGCCACTAGATACCAGGGACATTTAATGGAAACACTGGGACAGTGACCAGGGAATGGGGAAGGGGAGGGGAGGGACCACTGGACTTCCGGGGGAATCATTTATTTAACAAAGGGATGGTGACCAAAGAATGGGGAAGGGGTAAGGACCACTGGACTACCAGGGAATCATTTATCTAATAGGGGGATGGCAATCAGAGAATTGGGGAGGGACCATTGGACTACCAGGAAATCATTTATTTAATACAGGGACAGCAACTGGAGCATGTGGAAGGGGGAAGGAACCACTGGACTACAAGGGAATCATTTATTTATTACAGGGATGGCAATCGAAGAAAGAGGAGGGATCACTGGATTTCCAGGGAATGTATAATTTAATACAGGGATGGTGATCTGTGAAGAAGGGGTAAAGCAATACCTGTGTTCTGCTAATCTAGGGTCATCTTTGTGAATTTTGCAGTTGAAACATTTTTAAACCTATTTATTATTCTTTTTTCGAAATTTGTGAAAAAGGAATTTCTTTTTTCACAAATTGCAAACTAGGACCCTTTTTTGTTCTTCCTTTTTCAGCGTGGCTCAGTTGATAGCACATCTGCCTCTGGACCAGAAGGTTGTGGGTTCTCGTCCCACACTGGGATTGGACCTGCGCCTAAAAATCACTGGCATCCGAGTGTAGTATTGGGGGGTGTTGTACTACTGGGGTGTGCCGTCCTTTGGATGAGAAACTAAACCAAGGTCCCTTCTGCTCATCCTGGTGTTGTCCTGGTGGGTGTCCAGGTGGAAGTAAAAGAACCCAGGGCACTCTTTGCAAAAAGCAGGGAGCATTCCCAGTGTCCTGGCCAACATTCCCCTTCCCATAAACCAGTTCATGCAATTATCCAGGCTGTGTGTGGGTGATGATGCATGATATGGCCACCACCACACATTCAGTCACTTCACTACCAGTCTAGCATTGCTTGTGAAGTGCTTTGGGATACTGTGTATGAAAAGTGCTATATAAATGCTGATTCTCCTTCTTTTTCACAATTTGCAAAAAATTATTCCAGAGCATGAAAAAAGACAGGGAAGAGGCTTCAACATGTTGAAAAAAAACACATTCACAAGTATTTTTTCCAAAAACTAAAACCAGTATTAGCTGAAATGGGTCCTGATTAGCTGCACACATGGGTTGGATATGTCACAAATCCTTGTTTATGTTTTTTAAATTTCTTTGCCTTGCTTAGAAAAAAATATAATGGTGGCAGCATGGAAAAATGTTCCCATTTGTGACCAAGGATTACCCATTTGAGACAAAGGAATACCCATTTGCGACAAAAAATCCTTTTTTGAATGGGACATCTAACTTTTCTTGTGGAAAAATTGGGAAACTTTCACATTTAGTAACTTTTGAATGGATTAATATATTGTTTCACCAAATCTTCAAAAAGCACATCTGTGACTCAAAATCTTTTTATTCTAATAATATCTGACCAAAATCCCAAGCTGTTTTTGCACAGTGGCATGACAAAGAATTTTTCAAAACATGGTTATTTTCACATTGTTTGACACTCTGTGTCTCTGCACTCACACATACAACTGGAATAAAACTTAACACATCAAGAGATTTTCCATCTCTGATGGCACACGCAAAATGTCATGTAAATCAGTTGAACAGTTGCAAAATTATTCAAGTGCAAAATTTCAAGTTTAACATAGTAGCAAAGGTTGAACCCTACTAATGGGGGGCAACCACGCCCCTATAATATCTAGATAGATAGCTAGATATAGAGATAGAGATAGAGAGAGATCTATAGATCTAGAGAGAGAGAGAGAGAGAGAGACAGAAAGAAAGAGAGAATAATTTTAATGGGATTTAAGAATGCATGGGATAGACATAAAGGAATTCTGGAGGTCAGGGTTAAGAGGCAACAGAGTTCTAGGAAAACATAAACTGAAGTTACAAACTCAAATGGGCAGACTAGGTGGGCCATAGGCCCTTATCTGCCAAAACTGTCTATGTATCTATGTATAATTTATGGACCACGGTGCTTCAAGAGGATGCCATGACAACCATTAAAATGTGAGAACTCATGAGCCAAGCACAAGAGGTCTTTGGTTGTCACAACTGTAGAGACAATACAAAAGACATCCATCATAAGGGTCCAGTCCTTCAACAGCCATGGATACACATGTACATATCAACACATACATCGCACTTCTGTCTGCAGAAGTGTAGACCCCTTTGGGGCGTTCAGTTCTGCAGCCATATATACAAATCCACTATATCCAAGTTACAAGAGTACTTCTGTCTGTAAGCAAGGTTGTTTCCAGATGACACAAATGCAGTAGCACTCATGTGCTACCTTCAAAAATATGCATACAGCATGTTTCACTTTAAAAAAAGATGCTCCATCACTGTTGTTTACAAATGTAACAGTGTGCAGTGTTCCTTTTGTAGTGTGCATGCAAACCTGCAGAGGCCTGTGCTTCTGCAGACAAAAGTAGTGTTGTAATTTGGATAGAGAAACATAGAAACATAGAATCTGATGGCAGATAAGGACCGCTTGGCACACCTAGTCTGCCCATTTCCCTACCTAACAGATAAGCTGCAGATCCTAGTTAACCAACAGCCTACTTCCTCCTACCCCCAATAGAATTGCCTTATGTCTGTGCCATGCATTCTTGAATTCCCCCACTGTTTTGACTCTATCGTTTCCTCAGGAAGGCTGTTCCATGCATCTACAACCCTCTCTGTGAAGAAATACTTCCTCACATTACCTCTGAGCCATCCTCCCTCTATCTTCAAATTGTGCCCCCTTGTTCTTGCACATCTCTTTTTTTGAAAGATGCTACCCTTTTGGACTTTGTTGATTCCCTTGAGGTATTTGAAAGTTTCTATCATATCCCCCCCTCCTTTCCTCAAGGCAATACATCTTAAGTTCCTTTATTCTTTCTTTATATGTCTTCTGGTGCAGACTCTGCACCATTTTGGTTGCCTTCCTCTGGACAGCCTCCACCCTGTCTATGTCTTTGCGGAGATGGGGTCTCCAGAGCTGTACACAGTACTCCAGATGTGGTCTTACTAACTGTCTGTACAGAGGGCCAACAACATCTTGTTTTCTACTGGTGATGCCTCTCCCTATGCATCCCAGTATCCCCCCAGCCCTCCTTACTGCCTTCTGACATTGCTGGCCCACCTTTAGGTCATTTGATATGAATACCCTCAGGTCCCTTTCCATTTTTGTTGTTGTCAGTATGTCACCCCCCCCCATTGTGTACTCTTGCCCAGAGTGTTTGTTTCCTAGGTGCATTACTTTGCACTTCTTTGCATTGAATCTAAGCTGCCATACATTTTACCATTCCCCCAACCTTTCCAAGTCCCTTTTCATCCTTTCCACCCCACCTTGCATATCAACCCTGTTGCAGATCTTTGTGACATCTGCAAAGAGATATACCTTCCCTTCCAGCCCCTCCACAATGTCACTTATAAAGACATTATAAAGGATCGGCCCCAGTACTGAACCCTGTGGTACCCCACTAGTAACCCTCCTTTCTTCACTGTGGACTCTTACCCACTGTGTCCTGTTGTCCAGCCAGTGTTGTACCCAGGCTACCACCCTGGGTCCCACTCCCAGGCTGGCTAATTTGTTTATTAATCTTTTGTGAGGCACTGTGACAAATGCCTTGCTAAAGTTTAGGTAGGCTATGTCCACAGCCCCTCCCTGGTCTACTGCTTTGGTCACCCAGTCAAAGAAATCTGTTAGATTTGTCTGACATGACCTTCCTGCTGTGAGTCCATGCTGCCTTGGGTCCTGTGCTCCACTGGTTTCTAGGTACTCAACAATTCTTTCCTTCAGAAGTGATTCCATAATTTTGCCTACCACTGAGGTCAAACTGACAGGTCTGCAGTTTCCTGCCACTGTCTTGCTCCCACTTTTGTGAAGGGGAATCACATCCACCCTCCTCCAGTCCTCAGGTACCACATCATCCTCTCATGAGTTGGACCAGGGGCCAACTGGTTGGACTAAACTGTCGCGGGGCTGCGGTTATGGTGGACTGTGCAGGGCTGGAGTCCGGTATGAGTATCCCAGGTGAAGAGGACTGAAACAGGCAGTAGAGATTTGAGGAGGAACATTCTTGGAATAGGACAAGCAGAAAAGAAGGAGGTGGGACAGTCAGTGCTGCCAGAGTCCCTGGACGAACGAGGGACTGAGTTTTGTGCAGTAGAAAGGTAGGCTGCAGTATTGGGAGTCATGAAGAGTTTGACTAATATAGACCCGTGACTGAATTTATCAGGGTGTCTGAAGGTGGTATCTGGAGGGTCGGACATCGGAGGGCAATTGACTAGAGGCAGTGAGAACTGGCAGGGCTGGCACTGAAGGGTGACTGCTGATGTGGGGGAGTCTCTGAAGTGCCCTGAGGTTTGGTTGGGTCTGAAAGCTTGGGAAAAACTACAGCTGCAGTCTAAGAAGACTAACTGGATTTGGTGTTTCTACCACCTCCCCTGATATGCAGAGAACTCAGTGAGTAGGACTATAACTTTACGGTGTTCTGGAATTGTTTCTTCACTAGACTGAGAGCTAAGAGGGTGACAGCTTCTTGAGTTCTTAAATCACTTAGACTGTGGAGGCGAGAGCTCCCCAGTATATACTACAAAATCCTTGGCATTTTATTTGGTGATTTTTTTTGGACCTTTAAAAACTTTCTGGGACTCAAATGTAGTAATTCTCGGTTCTCATCTGTAAAATTTCTGGAGACACTGAAATCAGTAATTACTTAATTGTGTGTTGTGTGAAAATTGTTTTGGTGAAAGGTGTGAGAAATAAGTGTGGTTGTGTAATATAAAAGTTGTATTTTTCCTCAATTTGAGTTTTTATTGTTGTTAAATTTTATTTTGTTTTATATTATTTGCAAGGCCACTGATTTACGGTGATTAAAATAATGAAATTCCGTTTTCAAGACTTCAGATTCCAGAATTACACTGGTGATTGTTACTCTAATTTCCGGATTTTACCGGGATTCTGCTATCATTCTTTTAGTATGTGCATAAGTAATCAGAATTAAAGAAGGCTTAATATACAGAGCATTAAATAGAGCAAATTGAAAATAGTACAGGAAGGAATTAAAAGAAAAACACAAGTTTTGTAGATCTACTGATCTGATATAAAATGCCAGATTCCATTAAATTTTTATTTTTACCGGTCTTCAGGCAGCCCTAATTCCGGAATTTTACCGATTTTCTGGTAAAAACCGAAAAACAGTGGCCTTGATTATTTGTGGAAATTAGTTTGGGCCATGAGAGGGCCCAGTAACAATCTATATTTTCACCCTCTTTTAGATGAGTGTGAGAGACTAAATCTAGGGGTGGATTACCAAACTATTTTTCCTTTTAATTTTTTTGGTTTGTTTAGTTTATTTGTTTTTGTTATTTTTCTTTTGCTAATGAGTTGTATTAATTTTCCTCTTTCAAGACTTGTGAGAGATTTCTCTGGAGGGTGATCCTTTTGGGTTTTATTATTTTTGGGGTATAATCAGGGCCCTGAGTTTTCCGCGATTCCGTGGGTGTGGCAAACCGTGGAAATATCTGTGGAATTTGCCATCACCCACGGAATTCGCAGCCACCCACGGAACAAACAGGCCCCCCTCCGAAATGTTAGTATGCCACGCTGGGAGCCCACCTCAGTGTGGCAAATGCTTCATTTGCCGATGGGGGTTCCCAATCCCCCATCAGTTTCACTGCCCCCAAATGTTTCTGTGTCATGCTGGGAGTCCCACCCAGCATGGCAAAAACTTCTCTTTGCAACGGGTGCCAAATCCCCATCAGCTTCTTTGACCCCCGTTGCCTGGTGCCATGCTGGGAGCTCACCCCAGCGTGGCAAATGCTTCATTTGCCGACGGGAGTGCCCAATCCCCCCTCAATTTCACTGCCTCCCCAAATGTTTCTGTGCCACGCTGGGGGCCCACCCCAGCATGGCAAAACTTCCTTTGCCAACAGGGGTGCCCAATCCCCCTTTGGCTTCATCGACCCCCCCAAGCTGCCTGGTGCCATGCTGGGAGCCTACCCCACTGTGGCAAAAGTCCCTCCTTGTGTGATAATTCAGAAGAACCCTGAAAAAAAAATTTAAATCGGTGATTCTTTGGCCCCCTCCCCCAACCCGCACTCCACCCTCTGTGTACCCACCTCCCCACACCCCCACCTCAACCCATACTTACCTCCGGAGCCCAGCACAATGATCTTCTGTGGACCAGGGACACGTCTGCATTCTTCAAAGCCGACTACGAACTGAAGAAGTGCCGGTAAGCTATATAATGTCATAAACAGATTTTTTTTCAGCTTTAGTGCATATCTCAGCCATTTCTGGGAATTTTTTCTCCAAATTTTCAACATGGGTTTTTTGGGGACCCACCTCATGAACTGTGACACTGTTATTTCATTAATCAGTCCTGAAAGGTGGTTCTGCAGTCACTGCGAAGAACCACCTTTCCGGAATGATTAACAAAATGACAGTGTCACAGTTCATGAGGCGGGCTCCTAAAAACCCCATGTTGAAAATTTGGTGAAAAAATTCCAAGAAATGGCTGAGATATGCACTAAAGTTGAAAAAAATCTGTTATTCCCCAAAATGACTGTTTTACGAGCATGCATTGCACAGTTCCTGCACACGCTTGTAACTGCGAGCATTTTTAATATTTTCACTCCAGATTTTCAGTATTTCCATTTTACCACACCTCCTTATGAATAGTACAACTGTCATTTTTCACATTTCACCCAAAATGTGTTTTCGCTCATGTAGCACACAATGGCGCTGTCGGTGTGTGAAATCAATGTTCTGGACAGATTAATAAAGTCACAGTGATACTGTTCATGAGCAGAGGTCTTAAACTGTCTATGTTGCAAATTTGGTGACAAACGCCCTTAAAATGACTGTGTTATGAGCATGCATTGTGTCAGATTTGGCAAAAAAAAAAAAAAGGAAAAAATTAAGGGTAAAAATGTGCCACAGAATTGCCGCAGAAATTGATGCTGAGTGCCGCAGAAGTTCTGTGGCAAATGAGAACCCTGCTGCAGAACTTTGCTCCGATGTGCCACAGAAAAATCAGGGCCCTGGGTATAATTTAGGTTATGTTAAATTAGTAATTTGGTAATTTTAGGTATCTAGTCGGGTTGAATCTTGTAAGCGGTTGACTTTTAGGAGTACAATATTTTGTTTTTAAATTGTTTAGTCTTGAGTGCTGGGAGGTTGTGTATTTATGAGATGCGTCTGCCTGTTACCCCCCTGTAATGTGCTACTCAGCCTCCACTCTTCACTCCATCCACCCTTTTCATACCCCCCTCTGTTTTTTTCTGTCTACCAACGCTGTCGGGCTTTAGGTTTTGCCCGTGGGGGGAGGGGTGGGGGGATTGAACAGTGGAGGCAGGAGGAGCAGGGCACTCTCATTAGGGTGATTAAGCCCAGGAGACACCCTAGGGTGAAGTTGGGCATGGAGAGTGGACCATCCTGTTCAGTCCCCATACCCAAGGGCACCATCATTAGTGATGGGCAGGTAGCCAGGGCAGCCCAGGAGTTTTGTCCGACCCGGATGATGTTGTGCAATGCCAGATCTGACAAGACTGCTGTGATTTCAGATCTTGTTGGCTCGACAGATCTGGCTTGCATCACCGAGACCTGGCTGGATGATAATGCAGGACCAATACTTGAGGCCGCAATTCCAGCCGGGTATAAGGTGATACATCACCCGAGGTTGGACCGTGGGGGAGGTTGCGGTCTGTTTTAAGACTGAATTGGCACTCACTAGTGTTCCAGTTGAGGAGACCATCTCTTTTGAATTTGCTATTGTAGCAGGTGTGGGCTATTGAATTGCTCTCATCTACCATCCACCTGGAGATGGGAAGCAATTCCTTGAGGAAGTAGCGGACTTCATTGTCGACATGGCTTTTGAGCCTCCCAGGCTGATGATCCTGGGTGACTTCAATGCATGGATCAACAATGAACTCTCACAATTTGGACAACACTTCCTCCAGTTAATGGATTCCCTGGGCCTAGCACAGGTGGTTACCACTGCTACGCATAAAGGTGGCCATTCTCTTGATTTGATCTTCCTCCTGGGGATTGAGGTTTCTGATGTGGGGGCGGAACCAGTCAGTTGGTCCAATCATTACACTGTGAGATTCAATTTTGGCACCCCACCTTGTAGGCCAACTCCTGTGGAGATGGTCAAGTGCCACCCTTTGTGGAATATTTTTTCTAATGGCCTTGCTGCATTCCTTGACCTATCACAATTTCCTGTGCATTGCAGTGATCCAGAGGTCCTGGTTGTGCCCTATAATAATGCAATCACCTCTGCCCTGGATTCTATTGCTCCAGTTCATGTGCGTCCTTCTCTCTCTTCGACCTCGGGCTTCATGGTTTGATGGGGCCTTGAGGGAGTTGCGGTGACTTGGACACAGGTTAGAATGTTGTTAGTAGAAATCTGGCCTGGATACCGAGCACCTTAGACTGCAAGAACACTATCAATTCTATCAGTCAGAAATTTCTTGTAAGAAGGCAGAGTTCCTGTCAGGGGGAAATTTCTGCTGCTCAGAACCGACCAACTCAGCTGTTCAGAACTGTGGACAGATTGTGCAACCCAACCTGTCTACAGCTCCGTAGAGTGTTTTTACAATTACAGTGTGATGAGCTTGCTCAGTTCCTGGCTGATAAGGTGGCTCACATTAGGTCAGAGATCCATTTGACACATTCTATGTGGGTTGCTTTTGGTCAGAACCTGGTCACCACCCCTTCGTTTTCCTAGAGTACCTTTGACCACCCAGAAATCATGGATGTTATGCGGATTGTCCAAGGGTTGCACCCTACCTGCTGTAGTTTAGATCCAGGCCCTACTTCCTTAATTTTGGGGTGTGGGTAGTCCATTTTCCTGGTTCTAGCAAAGATAGTCTGGTGCTCCCTTGACTTGGGTGAATATCCCTGTTCCTCAAAAGAGGCAGTGGTGACACCCTTGTTGAAGAAAGCTTCTTTGGAACCAGACTGTCTTGCCAACTACAGGCCTATCTCGAACCTCCCCTTTGTGGGGAAGGTGATTGAGAAAGTAGTGGCCGGCCCAGTTGGAGAACCACTTGACCATCCATAGCATCTATGAACCTCTCCAATCAGGTTTTCAACAGAGGCACAGTACCAAACTACACTGGTTCAGGTCCTCAATGATCTCCTGATGGTAAGAGACCAGAGAAAAAGGTCATTTTTGGTACTATTAGATCTGTCATCAGCATTTGACACCGTTGACCATGGGGTCCTACTTGAGCACCTGAGATGTATTTGTGGGCTTTCTGGAATTGTTCTCAGATGGTTCACTTCATACCTCACCAGAAGAACTCAGTGGGTGGTGTCAGGGTTTTTTGCCTCTGATCCCATCTCTCTATTTTGTGGGGTTCCTCAGGGCTCTATATTGTCCCCCATGTTGTTTGCGGTGTACATGCTTCCCCTCTGGGATATTGTGAGACAGTATTGGCTGAGGTTTCATTGTTATGTGGATGATACCCAGCTATACCTGTCCTTTGCACCCAACCAGGATGGAGCTATCTCAGTATTTAACAGCTGCCTCAATGAAATCCATGACTGGATGAGGTCCAGCTGGCTGGAGTTGAACTCTGGCAAGGTGGAGGTGTTGGTATTGGATCCAGATCACCGGATAGGGGGACCTGGGGCTGGCTCCCCATCTGGATTTTTTTGTGGGGATGTCAAGCTACAGGTCTCTGAATGGGTGCGAGACCTGGGGGTGATATTAGATGCGGGGCTGACTCTTCGGTCCCAGGTGTCAGTGGTGGTTAAGTCATCTTTTTACCATCTAAAAAACATTGCTGGGATCAAGCACCTTGTTCCATCTGGTGATCTGCCAACTTTAATCCATGCCTTTGTGACCTCGTGCCTAGACTACTGCAACTCGCTTTACTTTGAGCTTCTGGGGGTTGATATCCGCCGCTTGCAGCTGATGCAGAATTCCACAGATCGGGTGTTTATGGGTACTCCTAGGTCTTCCTATATTACACCAGTGCTGCAGGAACTGCACTGGCTGCCAGTTCAGAGGCGGATCACCTTCAAAGTCGGATTACTGACTTTTAAAGCCCTGCACGATCTGAGCCCTGATTACCTGAAAAAACTCCTGATCCCTTATCAATCTGTGAGATCACTCTGCTCAGCTGATGAGAGGTTGCTAGAGATTCCAAGGGTGATTTTTAAATCTGCTGGGGCCCGTGCTTTTATGTTTGCAGCCCCCTCCCTTTGGAATTCTCTACCCCATTGGACTATGGAGTGCAGGACTGTGGGGAGTTTTAAACAGGCTTTGAAATCCTTCCTGTGGGAAAAAGCTTATGGTTTTACTGTTCACTGATTTGTTTCTGTCTGTTTTTATGATATTGATTTCTGTATTTTATCTTATTTATCTTAGTGTATTGCGCTTTGATATTTGAAAGGTGCAAAATAAATAAAGTATTATTATTATTATTATTATAAAAAGGGTAGTCAGTGGTGTTACTAGTTCTTCCCTTAGTTCTTTTAGAATTATTGGGTGAATCCCATCAGACCCCATTGCTTTATCTACCTTCAGTTTTAAGAGTTCTTTTAGAACCCTTTCTTCTGTGAAAGGACTAATATCAACCCCCCTATCCAGAGTGCTTCTGTTGACTGGATTAGGTCTCTCCCCCTCTTTTCCAGTGTGAATACTGAGCAGAAATATTCATTCAGTATCCCTGCTTTTTCACTGTCACTCTCTGCCCAACCACCTTCTTCTTTATTCAGCCTCAGTTTCCCTGCCTTTGTCTTTCTTTGCTCCCTCATATATCTATAAAAGGTTTTATCCCCCTTCTTAACTGAGTTGACTATCTTTTCCTCAGTTTGGGCCTTTGATATTCTGACTGCCTTCCCCTCTTTCTTCTGTTTTAACTGGTACAGCTCTCTGTCCTGATCCTTCTGTGTTTCCTTATACTTCCTGAATGCTATCTTTTTATGCCTTACCTTCCTTGCCACTTCTTTTGAGTACCATAGTGTTTTTTTCTTTCATTTTGATTTGTTTGTCTGCTTCACACAAAGGCGTATTGCCTCAGTGATGGCAGTTTTGATGTTTCCCCATTGTTGCTTCACCCCACCTTCTTGCCTGTTTGCTAGTGCTTTTCTGAGGCACTCTCCCATTTTGACAAAATCAGCCCTCCTGAAGTCCAGTACCTTCACTTTTGTGTGGCTTGACTCTACAGCTAAGTTTATCATGAACCACACTGTTTGGTGGTCGCTTGTTCCCAGATGGCTACCCACTTCAAGATCAGAGATCCTCTCTCCATCCCCATTTAAGAGTAACAGGTCTAAGACTGCTCCCTCCTGAGTGGGTGTCAAAACTAGCTGTCTGAGGCATGCCTCCTGTAGGGCATCAAGAATGGCCCTGCTCTTGGATGTGGCTGCAGAAAGGTGCTCCAGTTAACATCTGGCATATTCAGGTCCCCCATCAGCAATATCTCCCCTTTCTCTGCCATCCCAATGATGCCTTCTGTCATTTCCTCGTTCATTTCCTCCCACAAGATGGGGGTTTGTATACAACCCCTGTGCAGATTGTGGAGCCATTTTCAGTCTCCAGGGTGACCCACGGTGCCTCCTTTCCTCCCTGTTTACCCTTTAGTTTTGTTGCTTTGATCCCTTCCCTTACATAGAGAGCTATTCCTCCTCATTTTCTTCCCTCCATGTCCCTCCTGTAGATTGTGTACCCTGGTATGTTGACATCCCAGTCTTGGTTCTCTGTGTACCATGTTTCTGTGACTGCCATGATATCCAGGCATCCCTTTTCCATCAAGGCCACCATTTCGGGGAGCTTTTTACCAAGACTATGGGCATTGGTACTCATTACCCTCCATTTTTTCTGCCTTTATTTCTTTCTGCCTTTATTTCTTTTTGCCCCATCCCTGTTCTTACTGCCTTTGTCTTTTTCTCCATTTACCCCTGCCCTTATTCCTATCAACTGCTCTATCTTGGTGTTTACCTCACTAACTACCCTGATTTTTTTGGGGGGATAGTATTTCCTTTCTCCTTTTCAGTGCCCCTCCCCCCCGGCTAGTTTAAATGCTCGTCAATGAAGCATTTAAACCTATCATCTAGGATCCTGGTTCCCTTCCAGGATAGATGCACACCATCATGCCTGTATAGGCCTTCATCCCTCCAGGTGGAGCCCCAGTCCCCAATGAAGCCAAATCCCTGAACTCTGCACCAGTCTTTCAACCAGTCATTGAATCCCATGGTGCAGAGTACCCTAGCCTCATCCATGCCATAGACAGGTTGCACTTCTGAGAAAGTTACTGTGTGTGCTACTTATCTAAGACTCTTCCCCAACTCCACAAAATCCTGTTACACTGCTCTGATCCCATTCTCAGCCAGGTCGTTTGTCCCTAGGTGGATAGTGACATCCCGCTCACTCCCCCTTGATATCATTGATTTGTATATGTTACTGCAGAACCACAGGCCTTGCAGGTGCCTGGACTTCTGCAGATAAGTAGTGTTGTAATTTCAGTATCACTGATTTTTATCTGCAGCTGCAGAGCTATATCTATATCTATGTCTATGTCTATGTCTATGCCTATGTTTATGTCTATGTCAATTTATTATTTTGTTATATGTATTATGTTTATTTCAGCTCAGTATGTCTTACCTGGTGAAACCTTTGAAATAAATAAATAAATGTCTATGTCTCTATCTATCTGTGTATCTATACATATATATATATATATATATATATATATATACATACATACATACATACAGATAGATAGATAGATAGATAGATAGATAGATAGATAGATAGATAGACAGACTGTAGACAGACACATAATAACTTGCAGCATTTCTGCAGAGTGCTTCAGTATGCTGCAGGGAACACTGCAATTCAAAAGCAATTAAGCCAATCTTTCATGTAATATTTTACTGCAACTATGTATGGATTTGACTATTGTAACTGCATTCTCCCCCTTTAACCCCTTCCCTGGCTCATGGCTGGAAATGGGTTCCATTTCAGTGTACTTTTGGTAGTCAACAAATTCAAATGACATGTAAATTCAGTCTTTTAGAGGCATAGATAGTAATGTTTTCCTAAAGTTAGGAGAAAGTAAAGTTAAATATCAATCAGTGTAAGGGTTATATGATAGTATAGATTTAGCCAAAAATCTTCATAAAAATTAGAACCCATGAGAAAACATTTTGTCATTACCATATCACTGCACAAATGCTGTTTTTCCTTTTTTTCTCTTCATGATTAGAAAACACCAATAAAACTCTTCTAAATTAAAAACAATGAGAATCAAAGCCTGGAAGAAACCCTTATATATTGCTATCATACTTCTGAACTTTTTGACAAAATAAGTAGTTGCTCTGCTTTATTGGAAAAAAATTATTTTTGTAATAATTTTATTTATTCGGGCTTTAGCTAAGATGATACCTATAGCGTACCAGGTTTTTATTTCCAGTGAGCTCTGTGAGATAAAAATGAACGCAATTACTGTACATGGGCTGTGAAAAGTATATACAGAAAATGATCAGTAAGTAAACTGCAATACAAGAATACTAAAATGACTACATAGCAAGTGGTCAGCAGGTGCATTTAAATTTAGAAAAGAAGACACATTTTATAAATGAGAGCTCAGCTTTTTCCCCTCACATGAGCACTGAGTCTCACCCAAATGAAAGCAGATTTTGTACCATTTTATTGATTGACTGATTAATTTATGTAAGTTTATGTTAACCAGGTCAGTACAGTACACTAGACCAAGGGTATAGTTTTAAGAGCAACCCAGACAGATGGCCCTTAATGGGCAATTCCTACAATGTCATGAAGTGCAGCAGCTGCTGGAGAAATGCCTGATTAGGACTTTTGGTTTCAAACGATGCCTCTCCATCCTTAATGGCTGCAGAGCTGTGGGCCACAATCTCACACACCACGGATGGCTTCCGCTGTGAAGGTTATGCTAATGAGGGCTACCAACTAATGGCAGAGCTGGTAGCCCTTATTAGCATAACCTTCATGGTGCAAGCCATCAGTGGTGTGTGAGATGGCCACCCGTGGCTCTGCAGCCATTAAGGATGGAGCAGGTTTTTGCAATTAAAACTGGAAAGTAGCAGGTAAAAGACAAATTTTCTGTGATGGCAAAAACCCTAATTGGGCATTTTTGCTGGAGTTGCTGTACTTTGCAGCATTGTAAGAGTTTTCTATTAATGGAAATGGAAGGGGAGGGAAGGGCAGCTACAGTATAATGGCTGCTAGCGGCACAATTGAGCAGACTTAATAGACCATATGGCCTTTATCTGCTGGCAGTTTCATGTGTTCATATGTTAGAGATAAGAGGGGCAAAATATGAAAGAGCAAGAGTGATTTTTCAAAATGATCCATCTGCAAAAATTTTCAAAACAATCATTCATCCAAACAGTTAAACCATTATGAGATTGTCTATTAGATTTTCTTACTTTTTTGAATTTTTCATCCAAAAATGAAGCCTCTACAGAAAAATGATACAAACCTCATTTGTATATTTTTTTAACTTCATATTAAAACATTTTGTTGCACTCAGATGGATATTTTGAAAGTAGCAGCAGGGAAGCTTGGACACAGTCAAGTGGGTGCAGATGAAGGTGCAGCATGCATTTGTATCAGTGTCTGACCCTTTGGAAAATCCAGTCTCAAATATTTACTTCATTATGTATTTTAAAACAACAGTTTTTTCAGCTATTATCATTAATTAGACAATGCCTATTTCTTTATATGTTTTCTCTTTCCTGGTACTTATTGAATAAATGCATATATAAATGTTTTTTTTTTTCATATAGCTTTTTCTCCCATGGGCTGGCAGGCTAATCAGCCCTGTCCCTCCTTTCCTTGCCCTTCACCAATCATCCCCTACTCAACTTCCTCCATCGTTTCCCCATTGATTGCCCCCACAGTGGGGCCAGGAAGGGGAGGGCGATCCTCCTCCCCTACCTGATTACTTTAATCCAGAACCAGAGTTTGGTGGTCAGGTGGTGATGCAGAAACAGGGGTGGGTAAGTATGGCTTCATTAAGCCAGTGGCAACTCTTTTCCATTTTCTTGCTTGTCCTCAGTCATGGTGGCACATAAGTCCATGTGTGTGGAGGCATACACACACACAATGGAACCATGGCCTCTCCCTTCTACATCAGTTGTACTTTGGTGCTGCCACCCAGCTTCCATGAGGTGGCAGTCAAGGAGTGAGATGTCATGCAGCACCACCCCAGAAGAGGAGAAGTGGCCATTGGATGCTCAATCCTCTGCCCCTGGCCATCCCCCAGTGACCCAAGCTCATTCCCAAGCCTGGATCACCAGCATAGGAAAAGACAAGGTGCACCAGGCACCTCAACCCTCTTCAGGTAAAGGTATTTTTGATTACTTTACCATCCTTTCCTAGACAATGATTTTGATTTCACAAGTGTAATAATTTTGAGATCAGTTGTTAACAATAAAATTTGGTTAAGCATATAATAGTGTATAATGGGTATGAAACTGTCTTAAATGTCAAAACAAATCTAAATAGAAAATCTAGACTGCAAGAAGGTAAAACTGTACTGTAATAAATATCTTGGTCTCAGACATTTTGCCTTATATTAGAAGATGCCTATGAGCTCAATAAGCTTTACTCCATCTAACTTAGATGTGGCAAGTGAAAGACTTCAAATATTTATTCAATACCATGCACAAGGTTGATAATGTTCTGCCCAGACATCAGAGACATACTGAACCTTGAAATTAGACTTTTCAGTACAAAACCTTGTCATTTGTTGACTTTTTCTTAGCTGAAGTTTTATAACACTGGTACAGACTTCTTTGTTGCTTATTCTTACCTGTTTATTGAAGGCCTAGCATTCCTGTCAAAAGAAAGAAAGAAAGGCTTGCCTGGAATCAAATTTTATCAAACAGAGAAAGGATAAAGACCTCAATACAAAACACATGATATCTACAATGCCACCACCAGGATCAAGTGTTCTATGTGAGATAACATAGTGTACTGCATGAACAATTGGAATAATGACCATCAGATTATACTAAGTTTCTGCAGTATCCTGCAAAATATCATAGCAAACACTGTTGTTGGAATGTTTAATCCTGGTAGATTGAACTATAGATGCATAGCAAGACAAACAAAAATGTTTGCATTATAAAGTCTTTGCAGGGACGTAATATACTCTCATACAGCACCCTATGCTCAGATGGAATCAGGGCACTGACCCGAAGAATGGAAAAAATCAGTTAAAAGTGATTTAAACTAAAAATAGGGGAGAATACTGGTGCATAGATGACAGCTGCAGAAATGCATTGAGAGGGCAACAGAGCAGTTGAACATGAGGAAAAGAAACCATGTGGTATCGTCAAGGAAGACTGGAAGGGCAACTATTCTAATTTGCAAGCAAGTCAGCAATAGGAGCGCACTCAGCCAAATGAATGGGTTTGAGGAGCATAATCCACATTGAAGGACAAGACTTAGTGGTTCTCATCAAGATTTGGCATGGGGGGAATGGCTGAAACACAAAGGAAGTCTTTATTCTGGAAGGGGCTGGTTGGCTCTCATCATAATGGAGGAAGTTGCTGTGGAGGACAAGGAGAACATCAGTGGAAAAACAGTCTAACATGGTCTATATGGGTCAAGCTACCAGGAAAAAGGGGGCACATTGTCATCCTGGGGCTGGGGGTGTGCTAAAGGCCCCCAAACAGTTCAGTGGAGCATAATGCTCAGCTGGTTGAGAACATTATGAGCATGACCATATCGGATGCAGCTGCAGTCCTGGGTAACTTCAATCCTTTGGACATAGACTTGAATCGTAAGAAGGGTAACAGCAGGGCTATGTCAACTTTCCTTTCTACTTCTAAGAAATACTTCTTAGAGCAGCATGTACAAAACAAGGTATTAAGTTTTAGGTGACCCATGACCTTCTTTTTAGTGATGGTGATTGGATAATCTCCACATAAATGTTAAGTAACTGGTAGCACCTTCTCCCTGCTGACAAGGAAAACAAGCTAGACCTCAGTTATTAGGATCCAAACTTTAGGAAGGCAGACTTTCTCAACACAAGGGACTTTTTTTTTTAGTTTTTGTTGACCGGGTAAGTGCACTAGACAAATCCTGCCTATTTTCAGGCATGACTTGGGGAAGGGGGATACAGATGAATGCCAATTGACCTTGAACCAGATTAAGCTGTTGGTGGTATTTTTAGTGAATGAGGGAAATTTGGCCAGGACACCGGGAAAATTCCCCTACTCTTTTCAATAAGTGCCATGGGATCTTTAACATCCACCTGAACTACCACCAATCCAGGCAGATGGGACCTCAGTTTAACATCTCATCCGAAAGATGGCACCTCAGAAGTGCAGCACCCCTCTCATGCTGCACTACAGTGTCAGTACTGGGATATTAACCCAAGTGCCAGATGTGGGAACTGAACCCACAGCCCTCTGATCTCCCAGCCTCAGAGGCGAGTGTGCTACCTACTGAGCCACTGACACTGACTTGGTGTCAAAGGGTCTGGAGCTCCTGATGCTGGTAATGCAGAGCACATATCATGTTCACAGAAGAAGGATTTGAAGCAGTTGCAGTGGTCTGTATTTCTGCATGAAATAAAGGGAAAAGGTTTAAAATGTCCTCTGGCTCAATGGGCATCTACAGTAAAGCAGCTTATTCTGTGCAGATGGAAGGTATGTGACTGCTATAAAGACACAGATTGCTTCCAAGCAAATGAAGAGAAGAGAACAGCACTGTGGACTTCAAAACTACTGTAGAATTAGGACAGAAAAGGAAGGACAGGACTGTAGAGAACAACACAGTTTTCTCTCAGTACATACATAGGAGGAGAATGGTGAAGAAAGAGATTGGGCCCTTAAAATTTAAGGATGAAGGATGAACCTGTGAGATTATGACTGAGATGCTTAATTAATCCTTCACTTCAGTGTTCACCTATGGATCCCTGGCAGGAGGGCCCATAACATTAGGGTTAGTCACAATGCTGCCATTTGACAGCATTCCTGCCTAGTACAGTAGATTACTGTCTAGCAACAATCAGAAGGAATATATCTTGGAGGATCTTAGCACAGGGAGCAAAAGAAAACATGGCAATAATCTTTCAAGAGTATGTCTGGAGAGGTGTAGTGCCAAGGGACAGGAAAATGGCCTCTGTGTTCCCATCTTCAAGAAAAGGGCAAGGTTAAACCTGAGCAACTAAAGGCTGGTCAGTCTAACATCAGTGCCGAGTGAGATCTTGGAGGCCATTATTAGGACAGAATAATGAATCATTTGGATCAGCAAAAGAGTCTTGCCCTGCAGGCATACATTTATAAGGGGCAGATCTAGCTAACCCATATGGAAAAGAGCTATAGTTTTTAATAGCCTAAATATATCCTAGTGTCTTTAAATATATCTCAAATACATGTCAGATATTAGTCATAGTTTTCAGATATATTTTCAGATTATATTTAAAATATTCACAGATGTGTCAGATATTAGTCACAGTTTTCAGATATATTTTCAGATATATTTAAGATATTTACAGAATGATTCAAGATGTATCATAATTTGGAAACATCTTTGATATATATGTTTGAAATACAGTTCTTTAAATTAAGTTTGCACAATCTTTTTATGCAGTTCTAATTGAACCAAATATATATATATCGATATATATATATATAGATATATATATATAGTATATTTATATGTATATATATATATATATATATATATATATATTTTCTGAATATGTTCAAGATATATATTATGATTTACCTCTGCCTATTCACTTTTTTGAGGCCCTTATTTATGGCAATTATGGTAGAAACCTTAAAATTATATGAATAAAATATGTTTAAAAATATAAAGACATATGCAAAAAATACCCAGCCTTTAAAAGAACAGTTTTGAACTTGGGTAAAGCAGTTTATGCTTTTTTGGGTTGTCAAAGGCACAGTTGGCTCTGCCTCTTGCCCAATAATATGCACATTCTTTTCATAATCTATGTTATCATTGGTCTCGTGTGGATCACCAGCAATTTATTTATTTAGCTTTTGTTGACCAGGTATGTACACTAGACAAGTTATATGCCTATTTTCAGGTATGACCCAGGAGAGTACAATGACAAATGCAGGTTCAAACAGGGTATATAACAAGAGAGGCAATGTACAGAGTAACAAAAGAGCCAGGTGAACATAGATAGTCTACAGTAAGCAATAATAGGTAACGATATATATATATATATATATATATATATATATATATACACAGAATAAAACAGGCTAAGTCATTCAATAGCAATAGCAGTAATTACAGTGTGTGAGTGACCCTTTTGTCAGTGCCACATAAACAGAGAAGTCCTGAGCAGATAAACAAACAAATCACATGCATTCCAGAGTTAAAGGGCAGTAGGCAGCATCATTAGACTCTGCAAGGAGTATCCCAGAGTTGGGTGAGACCAATTTAGAGACCTGGTTAAGGTGGCTTGGGACACCCACACACAGAGGCCAGTTTCAAGTGCTCCCACAGGGAATTCTGGAGGCTCAAGTGGGAGGGGGAGGAATGAACATGGTCAGGAAGGGAGTTCCATAGCCTCAGAGCACATGTAGCAAAGTCCCTACATCCTATTTGAGTACGAGTATAAGGAACTTTGAGCACCCCAGAACCCTGAGACCTGAGGGAGTAGGAGGAGGATTCAGCAAGCTTGAGAAGCTGCACCAGTCCTGGAGGGGTGCAGCTTCTGAACGCCTTTCCTATGAAGCAGCCAAACCCAAAGTTCATGTGATTGGCCGGGGAAAGCCAGCCCAGTTTGTCATATAACTTACAATGATGGGTGAGGTGTGGGGCTGCAAGGGCAAAGCAGCAGATGTTGTTGTAGGTTGTGTTCCACTGAGCAAGGTGGACCTTGGAGGTGCTGTTGAACAGGAGAAGGCCATAGCTAAGTGAAGGGAGCAGCACACCTCTGGCCAATGCCAAGCAAGCGGCAGACATCAGATTTTTCTTTGCCCTGTAGGCAAGACCCAGTTTACAGTTTATGGCTCTGCAAACATTTAGGATGTGACACCTCAGGTCAAATTGGGGTTCAAGTGTCACCCCAAGGAATTTTATAAAAGCTGTGGTTAGGAGGGGAGCACCGTCCACACCACTGATGCATAGAGGTGCAGGGGAGGCATTGATCTTGGCTGATGACCCAAAAAGCATGGCCTGGGTTTTTTTTTTTTTGGTTGAGGATCAGCTTGTGAGATGTTACCTAGGTCTGAATATTCTTAAAGTCCTCACTCAGCTGAAGGTTGCGAACCCCGATGTCCCAGGAAAGTGCAAGGATGACTAGATCATCAGCATAAAGGGTGGTGCTACTGTTGGAAGCAGCAGCAGGGAGGGTGTTAACAAATACAGAGAAGAGAAGGGGGCCCCAGAACTGATCCCTGGGGGACATCAGAGGTCACTGGAGTGGGGTCAGAGAGGACCTTGTTGAATTTGGTCTGTTGTAGTCTGCTCTGGAGGTAGTTTCTAAGCCAACTCAAGGCAGAAGGGGACAAGCCAAGGGACCACATCTGTGAGCAAAGGAATACATGGTCCACAAGGTCAAAGGCCTTGGATAGGTCAATGAGTTTGCCCTGATCCATGGGTGCTCTGATGCTAATTGAGACAGAGACAAGGGCCGTGGACATACCATACTCTTTTCGATAGCCGTGCTGTGCAGGGGTCAGCAAGTTATGGGCCTGAATGTACTCCGTGAGTTGTTCAGCCACAACTTTTTCCAGGAGTTTGCTAATAGCCGATAGGATGGCAACTGGATGGTAGTTGTCCAGGACTTTAGGGTTACCCTGCTTTGGAATGGGGACAATCCTTGCCACTTTCCAAATGTCAGGAATAACACCAGTGGAAAGACAGGTTGAAGATATGTGCCACTGGGAAGGCGATGCATGGGGCACCCAGCTTCAGAAGCTTGGGCTCCATGTTATCATGGCCAGCACTGGAGTGTGGGGAGAGACCAGAGAGAAGTCCCTGTGTCTCCATGACAGGCACAGTCCTGAGATAGAATAATGGGTGAGAGGAGTGTACTTCCTGAGGAATGGAGGCCGAGGGACCACTGTTATTCTCTATAGCAGGAAAAAGGGAGGTAAGCGTGGACAAGCTTGAAAAGAGGGAGTTAAAAGCATTAGCAATCATAAGTGGGTTATTACAACTTGACCCACCAATGATCATATTAGATACCCCAGAGTTGGAGTAGCTGATGACTAAGTTTTTTATGTTCCTCCAGAACCTTCGTGGGCCCCTAGTTGAGCTAAGCAGGGCAGATTTACAGTATTCACTTTTTGCCACCCTGATGGCTTTTTTGCACTCATTTTTGAGCTTCCTATACTGTTGGAAGATGGACTGATCCAACATACCTTTGAAGTGAGCCCAGAACTTGTCTCTTGCCCACATGAGGGCTAAGAGGCTCCCGTGTAGCCATTCTGTAGCAGACCCTTCTTACTCTCCACCTAATAATGTTTCATATCAGCCCATATGAGAAAGACCTACTGTATATTTTTAATATCTGAAATATATCTTTGTGTGTATATATATATATATATATATATATATATGCAAAAACTTAATTAATGCATCAGTTAGGGTTCTTCTACAGTGACAAAAGTGAGGAAATTAGCCATTAGAGTTTCCCACCCCTCACCACAGGCATCAGGGTGTGCGTTGGGGTCATTGGCCTCAACTCTCACCCCATCCCATGTGTAAACAAGCTGAGGTGGTGCAGTGTAGAAGAATGGGGTGAGAGTTGGGCCGACACCCCAACGCACCCCGATGCCTGTTGGTGGGGGCGGTGGGGTGGGGTTCAACAGTTGGGACCCTAATGGCGAATTCCTCACTTTTGTTGCTGTAGAAGAACCCTAGCTGATGCATTAAAGACATTTTTTTCATAGAATTTCCTTACTTTTTAAGAAAGAATAGAAAAGTAGAAAGTTGTTCAAGTTGGTGGGAATGCGGGGCCTTAGTGATTGATGTCTGCCCAATAAATTCCCCTTGCAAAGACACTCACTGTCCAATCTCATACCAAGAATCCCTTACCTTTGTCAGAGATGCCAGCCTGATCAGTGAAAGAGAAGAGGGACAAGCAGCAATGAAGGATGTCAGGGTAGAAGAGGCATCCATTCTGAAGTCACCATGGTCTTCCTGAACACCCTGAAAAAGTGGCAGGGATGAGAGAAGATTAGTGCCTAGACAGGGTAGGAACAGCATCATGGAAAGTGCAGAAGACAGTCTGAGTAAAATGCAGTTACCAAACTTGTACACACCAACTATCCCAATACAGAAACCATTAGTGCGATGGTGACAATACAGGTTAAGGGGAGTCGGATACCCTAAATCAAGTAAATGGAAGTACTATGGAGAGCTGCTCAGAATATGAATCAAATAATTCTATCGGGTTCCCTGGCACAGGCTTTGCTATGAAGACAAGCTGGAATACCAAATAGTAGGACACTGCAAATGAGGTAAAACACAGATAAGAGGGGCCATAATGGGGATGGGGCTACATAACTTATTTTATGTTTATTTTATTAGGAAAGTCAGAAGTACATCCTTTGAGCTAAAAGCTCCTTTACGAAGGATCCTCGTCATGCAATAAAAAGGAGGGTGAGAGAAGACAGGTGGGAATATACGCAGCTGTGAGGCATTGTCAAAATAAACAGTATTAAATACATAGAGGCCCAATTATTCAAACTGCGCCAGAGTATGGCGCAAGCCTGGGTGCAGCGCAACTTGGCTGTGCAGGGGCGTTGACTGGGTGTTATTCAACGGAGCTGTTCCATGGCACAGCAAAGTTGAATATCGCACCCTGGCCACCCACAGTGTGCATGGCACAGTGGCGCTGCACCAGCGCAAGTGTCCGGAGTGGAGCAAGGAGATGCGCTAGCTCAAGTTCCATTGCACTACGTGCAGCAACCATGGTATTCAAAAGTGCACATGTAAATGGGGTCGTAATGTATGCAAGGTGCAAATGGGGCCATTTGCATGTCATTATGGCCCCATTTGCAAGCAGGTGCGCTGATCCCTGGTGACTTGCACCTGGCGCCCTACCAGGCAGCAGCCATCGAGGACCGATACCCCCTGCACAGTGCAGCAAAGTGCCCCACAGCCCGATTGAGGGCTTCAGTAAATATAAATAGCATTCTATATCCCTGGTGGTCCAGTGGACCACTGTCAGCCGATCATGGGCATTTGTAATACAGAATAATGTCCAATATCCCTGGTGGTCCAGTGGACCACTCATAGCCTGATCACGGGCTTAAGTAAAAATAAACTAATCCAATATCCCTGGTGGTCCAGTGGACTGCTGTCAGCATGATCACGGCATTTGTAATATAGAATAATGTCCAATATCCCTGGTGGTCCAGTGGACCCCCAACCCCACCTGCCCACTGATCCCCACCACCCCACTCTCCCCCCAGGTCAGTGGTGGATGGCAGCACCCCACCCACCTGCCACCCCACCGCCCACCGACTGACACTATAGGTAGGGCTGCACACCCATTGGTCCACAGCATGAGCCAATGGGCATGCAGTCCTGTACTTCATACACATTCCAGATATGTAAATGGATCCATTCACATTTCTGAATGTGTAGAGTGGTATCTGGCTGCACGCCCATTGGCTCACGTTAGGACCAATGGGCATACAGCCCTACCCACAGTGTCAGTCGGCAGGTGGCAGGGTGGCAGGAGGGTGGGGTGCTGTCACCTGCCACTGACCGGGGAGCAGGGTGGTGGGGATCAGTGTGGTGGGTGAGGGGGAGCCGCTGAACCACCAGGGATATTGGACATAATTGTTTTATACAAATGCCCACAATCGGGCTGTGAGCAGTCCACTGGACCACCAGGAATATTGGACATTATTCTATATTACAAATGCCCGTGATGGAGCTGACAGCGGTCCACTGGACCACCTGGGATATTGGATTTGTTTATTTTTTATTTAAGCCCGCGAATGGGCTGCGGGCAGTCCACTGGACCGCCAGGGGTATTTGATTCATTTATTTTTACTTTAGCCCACGATTGGGCTGACAGCAGTCCACTGGACCACAAGGGATATTGGCTTTACTTTATTATTACAAATGCCCACAATCGGGCTGACAGTGGTCCACTGGACCACCAGGGATATTGGATGTTATTATTTTTAACAAATGCCCACAATCTGGCATGGGGGGGTGCCGCCACAGAGGTGCAGCTGGAGCTCGGGTAGCCACCCACAGGTGGCAGCTGCTGTGTTGCACCCTGTAATATGTTAGCTCACCTGTGGGTGGTCAGCCATTGTTCCTTTTTTTTTTTTGGATCAACTGTGTGCGGCACAAGTAGGGGTTGTGTATGTGTGGACTCAACACATCCCAGGCTGAATATCAGGATGTGCAGAGTATGCATGGACATGCCCACCCACTTGCGCCGCATACATTACTGTTGCACTCCGGAACATCGGGATTTGTGCCAGGCACAATTTCCATTTGAATATCGCAATCAAGCGCATCAGTGGGTTGTGCATGGCGCAACACTGTTGCACCATGCACAACCCTTTTGAATATCTGGGCCAGAGTATACAGTATCACAATAATGCCAACAGTATTACAGAGTTCACAAACATTTGGAACACCAGATTATAAAGGATCTCACCCATGATGAGGAGGAAAAGTGCAAAGTCAGAAAGGTACAGGAACTGAATAGTAGTGAGTAGGTAATGGCAGCAGCACTAGGAATGAGCTGGGTCTAATTAGTGTGTGCCACAGAAGAAGGGGGGAGACAATGACAAGATCCAGCAGGTTAGCTAGCTGTGGACAAGGTATTAGAGGGTTAAGGAAGTTAAATAGTGTGGGGGGGGTCAAAGGGGGGTGTAGTAAGACAGGAGAGACAATAGGGGAGGTAGTAGAGAACTTATAAGAATTGACCTGACTGTGAGAGAGGCTGAAATAAAACTGTTAAATGTTGAATGTGAAAATGAAATGGTGGCAGGAAGGCCTCTGAAGGATTACAACAATAACAAAAGTAAGAAGACAGTACAGACAAGAAAACCCTCTTCTAAAATTAACATACTTCTATATTTAAAAGATCTGGGCTAGGGAGGAGGGTGGGGGGGCTGTTTTTTTTTTCTTTAATAACCTGAATGCAGAATATTCAGCTAAATACCAAACACCTAATGCCTGGAGTCGACATATTTGGCCAAATATTTGAAAGAAAGTATTCACATAGCTGTAGTAAGAATCACACAAGGGGGACTGCTAACTGGCTTATGGCAGGAAGCATAGGGTGATGGTGGATGGGTACTACTCTGACTGGAGATG
Source organism: Neoceratodus forsteri (assembly GCA_016271365.2). Lineage (NCBI taxonomy): Eukaryota > Metazoa > Chordata > Ceratodontiformes > Ceratodontidae > Neoceratodus > Neoceratodus forsteri. The sequence goes on along the minus strand of JADMNL010000029.1, from coordinate 77,437,609 downwards.
AGTACTAAGTTGTGTCCTTCAGGTATTAATGCTATGGTCACTGCTCATCAGCATCACCATCAGTGATTCTGAAGCTTCACTTTCTATCAGGCTGCTTAAGTTTTTATATGACACTAAGTAAGTCAGAGTGGTGAACTACCTTGAGAAAGGGAACAAAATTTAGCAGGACCTGAACAAGTTGAGCAATTGGTCTGACTACTGAAACCTCAGATTCAATGTAGTCAAATGTAAGTTGCTATAGAGATACTGTGTGGAGCTCCTCTTGCTGCAGTCAAGGAGGACAAAGAACTGGGGGTGGGTCATTAGACATAATCAAGAGGCTTGAAGCAAGAGTTATGGACAAGAGGCTGAAGCAGGACAACCATTGGAGTGCTGCTGTAATGAAGGCTAGAGAAATGCAGGGGTGCATCAAACAATGGTCACCAGAAGAGCAAGGAAAGTAATTATGTCACTTCACAAGGCCCTTTTCAGACCATACCTGGTTTACTGAGTGAAGCCTCAACCTCTTCAGTCAAACAAAAGGACATTAAGATATTTGAGAGGGTGCAACACAACACAGGGCAACAAAATAAGTGATGTGTAGAACAAAAGTTATGAGGAGAATCTGGAGACCCCTTACATGTTCACCTTAGAGAAACTGAGTCTGAGCAGGGACATGATCTCAGTCTTTGATATACTTAAAGGTATTGAAAGATCGAACAGACAGAGATGTTTGATCTGGTGTACTGCAGCAGGAGATGGGGACACATCCTGATGCATAGGGGTGGTAAATGCAGAAACATAGAATTTGATGGCAGACAAGGACCGCTTGGCCCACCTAGTCTACCCATTTCCCTACCTAACGAATAAGCTGCAGATTCTAGTTAATCAACAGCTTACTTCTTCATACCCCCCAGTAGAATTGCTTTATGTCTGTCCCATGCATTCTTGAATTCTCCCACTGTTCTTGACTCCACAACCTCCTCAGGAATGCTGTTCCATGCATTTACCAACCCCTCCATTAAAAAACACTTTCTAACATTACCTCTGAGCCATCACCCCTCTATCTTCAAATTGTGCCCCCTTGTTCGTGCACATCTCTATTTCTGAAAGATGTTACCCTCTCAGACTTTGTTAATTCCCTTGAGGTACTTGAAAGTTTCTATCATGCCCCCCTCCCTTTCCTCTAGGGTATACATATTAAGTTGCTTTAGTCTGTCTTCATATGTCTTCTGGTGTAGACCCTGCACCATTTTGGTTGCCCTCCACTTAACAGGGGTAGCATCAGGAGATGGATTGTTTTCCCTAGAGGGTGGTTAACCTATGAAACAGCCTAGCAGAAGCAGCAGACATGAAGACAATATTGGTCTTTAAGGTAAGCCTGTACAAATTCTGCTTGCCAAGGAAATCAGCTAGTGCCCTGGGTAGTGGAGTGGGTAGGGAAGCCTATGAAGTGGTATATCTTTGCACAGCATACTTTTTTCAGACCTATTTTTGAGGTCAGCGTAGGTGGGTGTTATATGAAGCATTTGATCTTAAATTACTATATTTCTATGTAAATGTATGCCTGTGATTCCCTATGGCATGTTGCATGGAAAATATTAATTGAATAATGGGTCAGATTTAAATGAAAATAGTCATTGTATGGCTAGTGCACCTACCTGGTTAACAAAAACTAAAAAAATAAAATAAAATATTAGTGGACCCCAAAATTGTTGGCATTTTTACATTAAACCCCTCTTACCAGGAGGACAAAAAAAATGTATCACTAAATTGAACTTGGTTTGGCAAGATTAGAAGAACTTGCTAGTAGAATGACAATTTTTGATAATTTATAATCAGAGTGAGTTCAAAAATCACGATAATATAATTCTGGCATCATTCCAGTAAATATTGTTATCCTAGAAAGTACAGTGGTAGCAGTTGATTCAGCAAGTTTTCTCCCAAGATTCTCAGGAGATACCTAGAAAGAAAAAAGTTTTTACTGCTTGAGCAGCAGGAAATTTCACATTAATCTCCATTGAGAGGACTCTGCCACTACTGTACTTGTTCAAATATGTTTCAAATTAATGAATAAATCAATACTAAAGTCATGCTGCATATTTTTTTTGTACTAGCCACTAAAATACAGCTACTGGTCAAATGCAGGAGAATGACTAATATACATTTAAAAAGTATAAAATAAAGTGCAAAATGCAAAGTGCAAGTAGCAACAATTAGAAGAGGTAAAAGTAGAGGTTAACAAATAAATATTTTATCTTTTTTTTTATTTATTCTGTTGGTCAGAAAATTGTTGCAAAAAGCTGAAACAACAAGATTGCTGTCATCTCTTGCTCATCCTGAAAGATAAAAACCAGAAAAATAAATGACAACAGATAATTTCCTCATAGTTTAATCTGGCAGAAAGCACATATATTGAAAAGTTGACTATATACATAATAATGTATGATGAGAGTTGTATTACGATTTTGTTACATACCTAAGGTGGGAAATGGCCATATACTCCAAGATAAAGCTGGAGAGGTTTATGTAGCCATCACACACTGAAGGTGTGTAAAAGAATGAACTTCTACACCTCTCATCATATTTTTTTTATAATTGCTATCCTACAGTATGTAAAAATATAGTTATTTGCCACTCCTGGCATTAAGACTTAGCAAATATGTGTAGTGATCACTAAGAGGTTAGCAACTCATTAACATCACTTTGCAAGCCCAAAATAAAGAGACCACAAAATGCCATATTGGATGGCATGGTTAGTGAGTCGCTAACTCATTGGCGACTGACCTTAAAATATCCCTGTTCAACTATACAAATCAGCTGATAGCTCCTTGCATATAGGCGCACCGGCATATTGGCAGGTTTAGAGAGCTGATAAGTATAGTAGCTGTTAGTGTCACACTAATTACCACCTTCAAAAAGCCAGTTCATGAACCCTGAGCTACCTAAACCCAGTACCCCATCCCACCAAAATCCTCAACTGTCTGTGGTTATTAATCTCTGGTGTCCAGTGGTCCCTATCTCCCCCCAACACCCCTAACAGTATTTAGGGATTATCCCTGGTGTTCAGTGGTCCCTCTACCTTCTGCACACCTACAATGGTAGTTAATGAAGTATGCCTGGTGTCCAGTGGTTCCCTCACCCCCAAATCACTCCACTGGCTTTTATTCCATATGTCCCTAGTGTCCAGTGGTCCCCCCATCACTGGGTTCAAATCTCCCCACTCAACCCACATGACCTGTCCCTGGTGTGCCCCCTTAGCTACAGCTGTTCCTAAGCTGCCAGCCATGTTCAAAGTACTCCCCCAAACTGGTACACACCCTCTGCTCAACTCCACAGTCAACTAACAGTTACTGATTGTGCACTTACTGAAATCAACTGTGATTACATTAGGCACTCAGACTAGAACTGTCAGTTGGTGGCTGGCCATGGAGGTGAGTGGAGGGTCTGTGCCTGTCACCAAAGGTGAGGGGATGGTGGGAATATGGAGGGTAGGTTGGAAATAGTTTGACCTGGGGGGCACACCAGGCATAGTCAGGTGGGTAGGTTGGGGGATTTAAACCTGGGGCAGTGGGAACCACTGGGCACCAGAAAAATATGAAATAAAAGTCAGAGAGGTGTTTATGGGTGTGGGAAAAACTAGACACCAGGAACATATGGAATAAAAGTCTGAGGAGTGTTTGAGGGTGGGGGAACCACTGGACAAGAGAGACATGTGGAATAAAAGTCAGAAAGGTGTTTTTGGATGGGGGGATTGCTAAACACCAGGGAATACTGTATACCTACTGGCAGGATTGTTTCAGTATAGGAGAGGGCACTAGACTACCGGTGCAGACAAACTTGCCATGTGCTGTGGGGGTTGAAAACTCTGTTTGTTTCTGGCCTGTAATGAGGTCCTAATGAGATGCAAATAACCCCATAGAGCCTTGCTAGTGCAATGCGGTATATTGCATCTTTAGGTATAAATATGGCAGTTTTCTCAAGCGGAGCAATTGCCATTAGTGGGTCCTAACAGCCTGATTGTGATCGCAATCTATACACCACCCATTTGGCCACATAACTTCTGTGGCAAGTGGCAGGCCATAGTTTGTGTTTTCAGTCTGGTTAGTGGCTGGCTGGTACATTGGAAAATGACTTTAATACTTGTAAAGTGCCATAGCATGTTTTAATATATCACTGACTTGCTCCAGGCAGTAAGGTGCTGCTACAGCAAATATTTAGTGGGCCCTAATCTAGACCTACCGATATTCTGGCCAAGGTGTTTACACAGGCCAGCCTAAAATTGTGGTCCCACATCTTCATGCACCACTGGAATTGTAGTGACAAGACAATCAAGAGTAAGAAAGGTGTTTGTACCTATCTGAAAACACATTTTTTTTATTTCTCTGTTATGACACCAGAGGCCCATCCCTGTATTCTAACACCAGAGGAATCTTTAATGTTAGCAGACATTTTTAAGATATCTTTAACCCTCTAGCCTATCTCCAGTGTCAAACCTTAAAACTTAACGACACTGTAACTGCATTGCAACTGCAATGTAGTTGCATGCAACAAACATGGAAATGCAGTGTAATTATCTTTGTTACAGTACAAGTCACATTAAACCGTTCCACCAATGAGTTGTTCAGCATTTCTGATGGAGTTGCAGGAGTATTGCTAGATCCAGCACAAAGCCCTCTGAAAGCTGTTCCTTAATGGATCATTAGACATTCTGATGAATTCTGATCACCATTCAAAGTTGTCTCTGCTTCCTAAAATCTTTTGACCTCCCCTTAATGAATCCACAGTGTGTAGTCCTGCAGCCAGAATTGGTATTACCAAGTCCATTCCATACTTAATATCAACATATTTAGATGTAATCCTGTTATTCCAAGTCCATACTCCTGCCTATGACAGAATTGAAAATACTGTTGTACTTCAACTATTTTGTCTGATTGTACTGCAGGATCCCCCTATGCAGCTTACCTTCTGGCTTCCTGTCTTATGTCCTTGCTCTAATCTCATCCTCTCCTCTCCTATTAGTGCTCAGTTTGTTTTGGGTGTTTAGTTCTCCCTGACTAGAACCATGTAGCTTGACCTCCACTGCTGTTCAGATTGCAAAACAGTCATCTTGGACTACCTATATAATTGCTGACTCTTCAGTCCCACCATATCAGCTACCATTAGGTACCACCTTCCAAGCAATAACAATGGGAACACATCCCATTAACATTCAGGCAACCACAAATAACAGACAAGCATCAGCCCTTAAACAGCCAGGCAGTTGGCCACTCTAAGCCTCTCAAAGGCATAGTATGCTTTTGCCCACTGTGGCTTTGTGCTGCTACTAACCAAGCCCCTCTGAGGACCTGCCTCTTACATAAACTCTGATGGTTAATCAACTGTAAACTAAAAGCTGCGAGAGCTGCAAGCCTTCCTTACTGGCTACTTCATCTTTCTACCCTCCCAAGAGACACCTTTTGCATCACTTAGCCAAGATACTAGTTATTATCAGCTTCTGTGTTCAGGCTTTTCACAATTACCATTAAAGCCTATGTTCCAACTGTCCCTCATTAGTTGGCCACCTCAAAGGAACTCTAAATACCCGATACTCTGCTTGAGCCCTTCTAATGGACAAATCCAGAAAAGAAAGTATGCAAACCAGAAATGTTCCAACAAGTTCAAAACTACAATCCAAGCAACTAACTCAAACTATCCTCATTTTTTCTGACAAGAACTAGAAGCACATTAACCTGGTTCAGCCATTCGTCTCATCCATCAGCCAGTCTTCTTCATAACCCATATTCCTTTTCATGTACAGTACTCACTCAAACAAGCTCAACCACATCCAGAATGGGATCACAGCCCACATCAGGCTTAGGCAGCACTTCTTCTCATGTAACAAATCCTACATCCAAGATCTTGCATATGCATTCATATAAATCATCATTTTCTTCTTCATAATTTGCAGTGACTGGAGGGAAGGCATACCAGAGGCCTTGCATCCCAGAGATTCACCCACAGGGTTTTTGTTCCTCTCCTCCATCTCTTGGGCTGCATTCATTCTTTCATTTAGACAAGGATTCTACAGTTCTTACACCTCAGAGTCTTTTTTTTACCTCATCCAGGTAAACAATTTCATTTATCCATAGATTCACATATGGCAACTCTAACAGAGTAGAAAACTTAGGAGAATTAAGACAGAGTATATCTAAATATGCAGTACTCATACATACTGCTATTATGATCAGATGCCAAGTGAACTAAAAGTTTGTTGGGGTTCAGTGATCAGCTGATCAAACCACTCACCCAGCCACAACATAAACTTGCTGTTTTGGCCCCTCAGTACATTGGCTAGCTTTTTTCTCCTCACAACCCTCATTCTACTCAGACAGTCTCCTGAGCTTCTTATTCAGATACTCAGCTTCCTTTAGCAATACGTCAGCACCTATGGCACCTCTGACAGGGTAGAAATAACAAGAGAATTAAACCAAAGTATGCATTACATAAGCACTGTTACACATGCATGCTCCCATTGTGATCAGATACTCAGTGAAACATGGTCGTGTCCATCCTAACACTGCTAAATCATGACTCCATCCTACTATTCCCTCTGCTTTGTAAACAGAAATAAAAAAAATACCCAGTTTCCTATATCTCCTATCTCTCTCCTTTCTGTTGTGTCAGAAGGCAAATAATTTGTTTAATCCCTAGAGTGCTGAGTATCTTAATAGTCTGCTCTAGCCTTTCTACTCATCTACTCTTTTCAGGTTCTGCATCAACACATGCATTTTCTAAATTTTAACAACCACAGTTAAGAAAGCAAATAAAATATTGAGATGTGTTAGCAAATGAGGAATGAGCTTGTCAAGGGAGGTGTCCTTCCCCTCTGCCCAAGGCTTTGGTTGGATTGCGTCTGGTGCACTGCTTCCACATTTGTTTAGCACAGCATGCAGTGAGCCCTGTAAACAACAAGAGTGTCTTGTCTGAGGCCACCAAACTGAAGAGGGGTGTTGTGCACAAGAGCTATAAGGTATATGTGACATACCAAAAGTAGTTAGCTTAAAAAGTAAGAGATCAGTTTGTGGCATGACTGTGATGTTCCGCACACTAAAGGAGTGGAGAATGAAGTATACAGATTTTTGAGCTGGTGTGTGCTGATAGAAAATATGCACTCAAACTAAGGGGCAAGATAAAGAATAAGAAAGTATTACTTTGCACATGTGCTGGTTAACATATAAAATATCCTACATAGTAAAGCTGTAAAAGCTAGCACTTTTCCTGCTTTCAAATCAAGATTAGATAGATTACTGAGGGAGACTGGCATTTAGGGTTATGCAACACGAGCAGTGTTAGCATTTTAGTAGATAAATAGGGATGTGTTTCCTTGGTAAAATCTGGGATTGGTGGATAGCACGGACTCTAAGTCATTTCCATGACCACAACACCAGTGTATGTTACAACAAAATGGTTACTTTGAAAATATGTTTCTACTTCTGCCCCAATGTCCCAAACCTCACTAATTTTTTTTCAGTTAAATGTTTTATTGGTTTTCAGAACAACAAACATAATTACAGAAAGAAAGCAACACACACTTACATACAGGTATGTCTAGCTGACAGTGAGATACATTCAGTAAATCAAATAGTGGGGCCTTAGGATGTAACATGCTTGAGTAACAAGTCATGGTCCGAGAGAAGAAGGAAACATCCAGACTGGTCTGGAATGAGGTACCTACCTAGTCTTGTATGGTGGGTGAACAAATCTCATTAATTTAAGATCTAATATCCTGTAGGAGGATTGACCTGGATTGACTTGTCCCTTGATCCTTGTCATTATTCTCACAATTAAGTGTCCTGATGATATACTGTATAGTAGAAATTTAGATGTCATAGTACCTCTTAAGTTTATGAGTTGTTACTAGGCAAAATTAGTCAACATAACTGACCACAGATTTCTCAAAATGTGCTTGAAGGAAGCCTCAATGATTTATTTATTTGTTTTTGTTAACCAGGTAAGCACACTAGACAACAAGCGCCTATTTTCAGGTGCGACCCGGGAGGTTACAGTACAGAAAAACATGGTACATATTCAGGGTGGCATACAGGCCCACAACTACAAGTAGGCCAGGTAGAATACAGTACACAGTACATTGAATAGACAAAGAACAATCTGACCCACACACAGGTGGGGCCAGAGTAACAGCATATAGACAATAGTACAGAGTAAGAGCTAACAAACAAGAGTACAACTACAGGCTCAATATGAATAAGCTCACATTGTGGCAGGGGGTGAGGAGAACAATAGGTACAGGGGGCTAAATGGAGGGGGGGCTGAATCCGCTGACACCCCATGTGGCGGTCGGGAAAATGGGCAGGGGGTAGCGAGATTTTGCAGTGGACAGCACTGAGCTAGTAGGTGAGGAACCCAACCTGGAGGACCACCACGGCAGAGGCAAGCACGAGCTGCAGGGGGAGTACTGTCCAATCCAGTGGCAGGCCCCAGTGGGCAGGTCTGGAGGTAGCGAAGGGACCTTCGGGTGCCCCAAGGGAGGGTGCTAGAAGGGAAGGGGATCCCAGACAGTGGAGGGGGGGAAAGGTGCTGTCTGGAGGAGAGGTGGAGGCCAGGAACAGCTTGAGGGTGGGGAGTAGGGTGGCCATGAGAGCAAATAAGTGTGGGGGAGGAGAAGTGATTGGGGCCAAAACCTACGAGGTGGAAGAGGTGTCGGGCAGCCAGTGGTGGCAGCTACTCTTTTCCACAAGGGCAGGTGGAGGCTCCTTTGAGGAATTTCCAGAGGGACATTTTGAAGCCTGGAGTGGGAAGGGATGGCTCAAACAGGAGCAGGGAGGGAGTTCCAGAATCTGGGGGCATAGGCGGAGAAGACCCGATCCCCAGTGAGGGAACGGTCCTGGGGACCTTGAAAGCAAGAGTCGAGCTGGGCCTAAGCTGATAGGCCGGGGTGCAGTGTTGGAAGGGAAGGGCAAGTGCTGGGGGGCAAGCAGTACGGACTATGTTGTCTACCAAGCTACCAAAGACAAAGGCTCGGTGTTTATCAGGGGGAAGCCACTTCAGATGGGCATAGAGGGCACACCGATGCATAAGGCGATGGGCAGAGAGGGCAAAATGACAGACATTGTTATATGCCGTGTCCCATTTTGCTAGGGAGGCATTCAGGACTGGCGCGAAGCCAACAAGCCCATAGCAGAGCGTAGGTAGGAGGATCCCCCTGGCTATGGCGAGCCGAGCAGCCAGGGTGAGGCAGTCCTTGACCCTGTAGGCTAGGCCAAGCTTACAGTTTGATGCTTTGCAAATGTTCCAGAGATGCTCAGTGAAATCAAGCTGGGGGTCTAGGGTCACTCCTAGGTACCTAGTAGAGTTCAGGACAGGCAGGAGAAAGCCGTTCCCCCCATTTATGGTGAGGGAGAGGGGCAAGAAGTGATTTTGGCCACTGACCCGAATAACATGGCATGAGTTTTGTCAAGATTTACGGTAAGCTTGCGTCCCACAAGCCAGTTCTGGATACACCCAAGGTCAGAATTGAGTTGGGAGTTGATGGTAACAGGGTTCAGGGTGCTAGATAGTAATACCAGATCATCCGCATACAGAGCAGTAGACCCGAAGGTAGTAACTGAGGGGAGTTCATTTACATAGAGGGAGAACAGAATGGGACCAAGAACGGACCCTTGGAGTACTCTGCATCTAACTGGGGAGAGGCCCGAAAGGGCACGGTTAAAACAGGTGTATTGTTGTCTCCCCCCAAGATAGCTGGTGAACCAGTCAAGAGCTCGGAGGGAGAAGCCTTGCCCAAGTAGGGTGGAGAGAGGGAGATTATGGTCAACCCGATCAAAGGCCTTAGAGAGGTCAACAAACATGGCCCCAGTCAGTTTACCAGCATCAGTGGCGGCTCTGACCTGGGAGGTGACCACGGCAAGAGCGGTGGACATTCTATGCCCCTTCCTGAAGCCATGCTGGGCAGGGGGGAGAGAGCTGCATACTCCCGCAGGTAATGGGAGATTTGTCCAGCTACAGCTTTTTCAAGTAGCTTGCTGGTAGCTGGGAGTAAGGCAATGGGGCGGTAGTTTTTTATCTCCTTGGGGTCACCGTGCTTAAACACCGGGACAACCTTGGCCACCTTCAATATGTCAGGTATGATTCTAGAGGTGAGGGAAGAGTTAAAAATGTGGGTAATCGGCCAAGTGAGGTAGGGCACCCCTAGACTCAGAAGCTTAGGCTCTAGGTGATCATAACCCACCCCAGAGTGGTGTGAGAGCCCGGCTAGGAGAGTTTGAGTTTCTCTGGCAGAGACTTGCCTCAGGCAAAAAGGAGGCCAGGAGGAGGGGGGGTGGCCCTGAGGTTCCGTGGAGAGGGAAGGGAGGTAAGGGGGGGCCGGCAGTTCTGAGAACAGACAGTTGAATGCTGAGGCGATGGTCAGGGGGCTGTTGCAGTTGGCCCCCTCTAAGTTCATGTCAATGACCAAGTGCTTGGCGGACACACCCACCATACTTTTGATGTTTTTCCAGAAACTCCGGGGGTTGTATGCCGATTTGAGCAAAGCTGATTTACAGAACTCACTCTTGGCGGCACGTATAGCGGCCTTACAAGAGTTCCTGAGTCGTCGATATTCAAGGTGATCTTGTGAGTCACCAGAAATTTTGAAGATGATCCAGCAGTTGTCCCTCTGCTTCATGAGAGCAAGTAGTCTACCATGCAGCCACTTGGTGACAGTGCCCCTCACCCTTTTAGTGAGGGGAGCATGCTTATCCTGCAGGGGGATGAGAATCGATAGGAAGTGGTCCAATGCAATGGTCGGGTTACTGGTACTAAGTACCCTGGCCCAGTCAGTACAATGTAGGTCATTCAGGTAGTTGTTTAGGATAAGTTTGGAATAATCCCTGACCTGAATCACTCTACTGGGAATTTTTGGGGCAGTGGACCCCCATACGCAGTAGATGGGTGAGTGATCGGATATCGCATCCGGGAGAGTACCAGATTGTATGATTTTATCTGGACGGTTGCTCAGATTGATCTGTAAGTGGCAATTTGTGGCTAAGTGAGGATTGTAAAATAGAGATCTTCTTTTCAACACTACTAAATTAAGATGTACTTGTATTTCTAGATAAAATGACCAAGCTTCCATGGATTGCTGAAGATCACTCCTCATTTTTCCTTTGCCAAATTATCTTATGCTTGGGAAAGTTATGTGCCTTCTTCAAAGTCTTAGATATTTAGTAGAGTTTTTTTTGTAATCTCAGATTCCACCAGCTTGTGACTACAACTATGAAAGGTCAATATATTGTAAAGGTACAAACTTTGAACTTTGGTTATGTTCCTTTAAGAATTATGATCTTGATGTTGACAACTTAAAACATTTAATTTTCATTTTATTTATTAAGTTCTTTCCTGACAGAGACATTTCTTGATGTTGAATTTTTAATGTTTCCAAATGTCTGGAACAAATGAATCAGTCACAAACTCAATAGTGACATTTGTCATTAAAGTGATTAATTTATGATTAATGAAATAATTACCTAAACCACTTGCATTGTATTGTATTTGCACTGCACCTATACTGTATTCATTTCCAAACTGACCAGTGTTTATATGATTTTAAAATTTGTGTTTGTACTTTATAATTGTATTAGTTGTCCTTGATGTCTGTAAAAGGAATATCTATCAAACTGATTGACTAGGAATTTTGCCTAACTCTCAGTGTTTCCTTTTATTTCTTCCATTTTTCTATTGTAATAGCATAATCCTATAAATTTATAGAACTATTTTTATGATTGTAAATCATGTTGTTTCTATATCAAATGTTGATGTTGAAAGATAATCTGCAAAACTATAATGTGTTGGCTATTATGATATTTTCAAATGATTTTGCCATAGGCACAGGGGGCCAGATATTCAGACTGCACCTGGCAGTGGTGCAAGCCTGGGCACAGCACAACTGGGCTGCTCGGGACCAGGACCAGGCGATATTTAATGGCGATGCATCATGGCTCAGCACCATTGAATATGGCATGGTCGGCGCACATACTGCACATGGTGCAGTGGCACTGCGCCAGCACAAGCCACAGAGAGGGAGCACGAGGATGCACCAGCACAAGTACAGTTGCACTAGGTGCATCACCTGCGATATTCAGCTGGGTGCATGCAAATGAGGCCATAATCTATGCAACGCGTGCATTCACATATCTGGTCATGTGTAGTAGAGTATGGTCTGCAAGCCCATTGCTCCACACTGTGGCCCAATAGGTGTACAGATCATACTGTATGCTGTTATTCGATGGGCGACTGGGTGGTACGCGGGCAGGATACTGCTGCCTGCCAATGATGGGGGGGTGCTGGGTGGCCGGGGGCCTCTGTGGGTGGGTGAGGAAGGGGGGTACCACTGGACCACCAGGTTGATTTCTCATATTGCTACAGCCCGTGGTCAGGCATAGGATTAAGTTCCATTGTACTACTGTCCATGATTGGGCATACGGTGATGGAGGGGGGTCCACTAGACCATCAGGATTATGATTATTCTTACTACTGCCCATGATCGGGCATAGGATCATGTTTATTTGTACTACTGTCCACGATCAGGAATAGGAATTTGTTTATTTATACTACTGCCCGCGATTGGGCATGGGATCCTGTTTATGTTTACTATTGCCTGTGATCGGGCATGCGGGGTGGGTGGCACTGGACTACCATGGAGGAACCGGCTGCTGGTGGACGGTATACCTGCTGGACGGGGGGCCACCTACGGCTGGTGGCTGTTGTTTTGCACCTTACAATACAGTTGTCCACCTGTGGGTGGCCAGCATTTGAGCCTGTTTTTTTCGGCTCAACTTTGGGCACCAGTGTGCGGCACATGTAGGGGTTGCACCAGCATATGCGCGGCACATTTTATTTATTTATTTACTTATTTCAATCTAGGATTAGAAAATACCTTTGAGCACTGTGGAGCTCATTTACAAAGGTTCCACGTCAATAATGGGGAGGAGGAGGTTACAAAATAGAGTATAAAGCACAATAACGTACAGATACTGTAATAGCAAATAAAGCGAACAGTAGAACAGCACAATACATAGTAAACATAGGTGATTGCAATTACATAGTTGGCATTCTAGGACTTTATAGGCAAAAACGTGGGTGGGTAATCCCATTTGGAAAGCGGGAAGGGTGAGGAAGGGGATGAAGAGTAGTAGCAGGACAGAGAATAAGGGGGAGGGATGCAGCCGGGTGGCTTTGTCAAGCGTGTTGAGTGAGGCAGGAAGTGGTACAACGGGTGGGAATGGGGCAAGCACAGAAGTAGAAGGTGACAGGAGGGAGGGGATGGTGAGGTGTGGGGAGGGAGGGAAGAGGGAAGGGGAGGGAGAAAGGTGTGGAAAAGAGCCAGTCAGGGGTCATAGTGGGTGAGTTAGTGGGACGGAGTAGGAGGGTTAGGATGTGACAGGTAGGGGGGAGGGTGAGAGAGGCAATTGAGCAAGGAAGAAAGGATGCAGCTAGGGGCCTTGTTGAGGAGGCTAAGGAATGCAGGTTTACAGATGAGATTCAAGTCGCATGACTAATTAAAGCAGGTACACTCACTCTCCTTTGAGATGTGCAGTTGCAGGAGATGCTTGAACTGGGTAAGCTGAGGTATGCTAGTCCCATCCCAGGCTGAATACCAGGATGTGTTGCCTGCATCTGCGCTGCATGCGTTACCAATGCACCCCGGCACATCGGGGGTTGTGCCACGCAACATGCCCCTTTGAATATCGTACCGGGATGCACTGTGGGTTTTGCATGGGGTAACAGGAGCAATCCCTTTGACTATCCCAGCCAGAAGAGACACACTTTTGATAATAAGGTCCTAAATACTTATTTTTAGCCATTTGTGCTCATAGTGTGTCAAATATGTTATGTGTTTGTCATGCAAATAACAACAATCTAATAATTATGAAATTGTTCAGTTTCAGAATATCCAATGCTGGCCTAGATCTGGGCAGCATGGTATTTATTTAATTCTACCCTGCATGTATCTAAGCTAAAAACAAGGTATTAAATACTGTACATTTGCAAAAATGTACTGTATATACAGTAGGACTGCACAACATTTTTTGAGTATAAACATTGTATAAATATTTCTATATTGACTTGCAAATTACTTAATTGCATTGTGAAAATATTAAAAACATGTGTTTAATAGTCATACATATCCTACTGAGACAGTATGTGATTTCTCTCCAGAGGGTTCTTCTGAATTGCGTTATGATTAGTTCACACCACAACACTGTCATTCATTTCTAACAGCCATGTCAAAGCAAAGGCGCACCCATACATATGCACACCAGTAAATTCAGCCTTTTACATCTGTGACAGAAAACAATGATTTTTCATAGGTACTGAGTCTTTTTTGTAAATTTCATTTTGATATACAAAAAAGGAGAGAAGAATAAAGCAATCACAGAGTACCCTGGGTAGCAGAATAGGCAGTGAAACTCCTTTAAACTAATGCACGTTTGCACAGCATACTGTGCATATTCATTCATCTCTGCTAGTGCAATTGAGTGAGGGCAGGTATAATGGACCTAGAGTCCCTTCTTACCATTAATTACTATGTTATTGTGACCTTCAAAAAACTACTAGTATGCTAAATTCACTAAAAATAACTACTACCAGCCTGGTGGTGCTGAGGGTTAAGGCTTTGGACGCCACACCTCACTGCACGCCGGCAACCCAGGTTCGGGAGTGGACTCAGGTCATTGGTGGGTTGGCCGGGGGGAGATAGGCTGGAGCATCTCACGACAGCTCGCCTACTCTAGGGAGGGTTGATGCCACAGCCTGTACATTTGCTTGACTCTGATTGGAGGCTCAGCGTATTGCAAGCCCTTAATGGTAGGGGATGGGCGGCTGCAATGCAGCGTGATCTCGGCGCTCTGTGCCTTGACATCAAGGGTCTCATGCTGCAAGGGAAGGGCGAAAGAGGCAAAAATAGCCTGCCATTGCCGGGAAGATGGAGCTTCAGAGACGTGCTCTCAATGTGCCTTCACCTGCCCGATGGTCCTGGACCGATGAAACATAAGATAATGAGGTATAGGGGCTCTGCCCCATCCCCATTTGGGGGGTATGCTGTAGCTCCATGAGGTTGCAGGGGTCATTCAGGCAGGGTGGATGGCAGAGGGATGTCTGCCTAGGGGCTCCTGATGGGTTGGGGATGGCAGGCTAGGACGGTGGAAATAAATAAAGATTTCAAGAAAATTAAAAAAATAACTCCCAAATCAAATAAGACATAAGTATAGTTTTGTTTGCAAATGTGTAAAATTAATTTTAAATTAAAAATATGAAGTCTCTTGCAAAAGTAAGGAAATTGTATAAAGAGCACTGTTTTACTAAGATTGCAGGGTATCATTGTTGGTAAAGTACTATATATTCTTCTGTTCTATTTCCTCTATATTGTACATCATGCTTCAAAATAATGAATGGAATTATACATGTGTATGCTGCAGCTGCAGTACATATGTTTGTATATTCTGTAAGGTGCCCTGAGTCTATGGGATAGTGCACCTAACAAATAAAATACTTACTAACTTACATTTCAAGACAATACATTTGATGTTTCAACATAGTACTGAAATCAAATAATATGGATGTAGTAATCCCAACACAGTGACCTGTCAAAGGAGCCCCTTGGCAAAAGAGGAAACTTGCAAAAGGAAACCAGAAAGTGGGACCAATCTAGGATATATTCCATGAGTACTAGCACTGCAAGTCTCAGTATAGAAATAAACTTATTTTGGGGATACAGATCACCTGTTAGCAGAGGATGTTATCTTTCACATGTGTTCAAATTGCTGGAAGTGGTTATGAAGCAAAATAAATGATAGTAAAGACATTTTTAACATTCAATCCCTGCAATAAGCAGTTTAAGGCCCAGATATTCAAAAGGGTTGCGCCATGTGCAATTGGATTGCGCCTGCGCAAGTCCAAAATTGCGTCATTCTGCGATATTCATCAGGAGGCAGTTGCGCCACTGAAAACATGCTGAGCAACAGCGTGATGCAAATGAATGCATGCTGAACTGGAGGGGGAGGAACCATGCATAAACTGCACAGCCCGATATTCAGCCGGGCTGTGCAGAGTTGTGCAGGCGCAACCCTCAACCTGTGCCTGCACAACTTTGAGCCCAAAAAAAAAGGATCAAGTCGAGGGCCACCCACAGGTGAGCTGCCGCATTGCAGGACGCAACACAGCAGCTGCCACCTGTGGCTGGCCCTCAACCTACTCCCTGTGCCCCCACAGCCCGATCACAGGCAAAAGTGTAAAGTCCCCACCCCCACTTGCCCGATCGCAGGCAAAGCAGAAAAGTCCCCCCTCCTCGACTGGCCCGATAGCAGGCATAAGCTTAAATCACACCCCCACCAGCCCGATCGCGGCAGCAAAGTGTCCCCAGACATATCCCTGGTAGTCCAGTGGAGCGATGAGCCCGATACGTGGGCTGGAAAGATTTAAAACACCCCCGAATATGTCCTGGTGGTCCAGTGGACGATAAGCCCGATCGCGGGCTGGAAAGGTTAAAACACCCCCAAGAACACATCTCTGGTGATCTAGTGTCCCCCACCCCACCCACCCACGAAGCCCCACCACCCGATCCCCCCGCGGCGGTGGGGCGGCAGCATCCCACCCTGCCTGCTGCCCCACCGCCGAGGACTGATCGAGTCGAATAGACGTCTATTGGTGCAGAGCAGAGTCACCGGGCATGCAACTATAACATACAGTCCAGATTTGCATGAATGATTTCATTCACAAATCTGGACTGCCTTAGTACGGTATGGGCTGCATGCCCATTGGCTCTTATTCTGCACCAATGGGCATGCAGCCCTACTGGGCAGTCAGTCGGCGGGCGGCGGGTGGCAGGCGGGGATGCTGCCGCCGCCGCCGACCGCGGGGAGCGGGTGGTGGGACTTCGGGTGGGTGGGTGGGGGACACTAGATCACCAGGGATGTGTTCTGGGGGTGTTTTAAACCTTTCTAGCCCGCGATCGGGCTTATCAGTCCACTGGACCACCAGGGATATGTTCGGGGGGGTGTTTTAAACCTTTCCAGCCCACCATCGGGCTTATCGGTCCACTGAACCACCAGGGATATGTTCGGGGTGAGGACACTTTGCTGCCTGTGATTGGGCTGGTAGGGGGGAGATTATTTCAGCGCTTGACGCGATCGGCCAGTCGGAGGGAGGGGAGTTTATCGCTTTGCCCACGATCGGGCCAGGGGGGTGGAAGGATTTCACTCTTTTGCCCGCCGACCGGGCTGTAGGGGGCGTCGGTCCCCGACGGCTGCTGCCTGGCAGGGCGCCTGGCACAAGTCCTCGGGGATCGGCGCACTTGCATGCTAATGGCATGCAAATGGGGCCATAATCAGATGCAATTGGCCCCCCCTGCACCTTGCATGAATTATGGCCCCATTTGCATGTCACCTTTTGAATATCGGAAATTTGTGCATGGCACAATGGTACTTGCACCACCGCAAGTTGAATGCTCCACTCTGACCACTTGCGGTGGCACAAGTTCCACTGCACCATGCACAGTGGCTGTGGCTGGGGGGTGATATTCAAAGAAGTTGCTCAATAGCGCAACTCCTTTGAATATTGCTCCGGCCACACCCCTGCGCAACTATTTTGTGCAGCGCAAGGGCTTGCGCCACAAAATAGCGCAGTTTGAATATTCGGCCCTAAGTGTTTTGTCTGCATGCAATACTGAAGTCAAACAAGGGGGCATACATTTTTTCCTGGGGTCATTCAGATAAGGACACTCCAAGAGAAGTTGAGTTGTTGAATCTAAAACTGAATATCCTCTGCTACACTTTTTGTGCTAAGTGATGCTTAATTCTAGGCTGATTTATAAAATTTGAAGTTATTAGTTTAATTGACTCTTGCCATATCAAATGGAATGGCTGTATCATGTGGCCTCTCAATGGCCAAGATTTTGAAGGAAAGATTCTATGAGTCATAATACTGGAGGAAAGACAGCAGACCTAGCTGACAAAGATTGTCATCGAAAGATTTGAACCATGAGAGGTGAATTCAGTTTTCTCAAAAATTATTCAAAATGTAACAGAAATACAACCACTGGGAGCACATCCCCAGTGATATTCTGCCAACCCTTAACAGATTCTAACACCAGGAACCAACACTGGTGTTGGACAAATAATTAACTAGAAAAATGTGGTCACCTGGAGCCTATTCCTGGTGATGCACTGCTTCCCCCCAAACCAGATTCTGGCACCATGGACCCATTCCAATGTCTGATTAAAAAGCAAAAAAAAAAGAAAATCTGATTAAAATAAAGTAAACACAGGGAACTCATCATTGTTGTTATGCTGCTGCCAACCCTCTGATGCTTGCCTGAATTGGATTCTAACAATTAGAACCCATCCCAGGTAAGGCAAACAAAAACAAAAACATAAGAAAATAAAAGAAAACCAGCCATTGGGAAACTATCCTTAGTGTTTGGGGTATTGTGCCATAACCTATGACTCAGCTGCTTTATGCATGGAATGAAAATAGAAGAAAACAGCACTGACTATCAAAGGCACATAATAATTTAATTAAGCAAAAAATAGTGGCACTTACATTAAAAGATAAGTTGTGCAGGGTGCTCTGCTGAAAGTGGAGGTTCCTGCCGCTGCTAGGTCAGTCCCATTTTATTCATGCATGTTTCATCAGGGCTTAGCACAAAACTAATTGGGCCTAGCATTGCCCAGAACCTCCACTCTAGCCAGAACACTCTGCAAAATGCATCATTTAATGTAAGTACTGCAGGATTATTATTTTTTTTGCTTAATAAACTTGTTTATTTTGCCTAGTAATAATCTGACTGATTGAACGATTGTTCTTTGCCTCTAATGGTTGATGCCAGCTTTTGCTCTTCTTGTTGAGATTGACTGGGAGCCAGGCATGACAACTCAGTGGAAGTGCAAGTGCTGCATTCTTTGCACTTGGTGTATGGCCCTGTACAGGATCCAGTAAAACACCTAGGTGGCCTGGCCCCAGAACTGTGACTTAGGCTTGGTTCACAAGAATAGGTGATGGCAGAGTGAGATGGGAGTTCAGATTAAAAATTGCAACACCAGACTGAAATATTTTTGTTTGGCTATGACCCTACCTGATGCATTTACACTGTTTTGTGCAATTAGTATATTTCTGATTACAAGTTGTTTTTAGCTTGCTGACAGTTAGCTTGCTTACAGTGATAAACAGGAAACTCTAATCAGGAGATAAATATGAGGACTCACCCAGCATGTTCCATCATGATCATGACCCTGCACATGAGTGGGACAGAGCAGGAGTGGAGCATCTGCCTTAAAGACTTCTACCTATCATCTACAGACAGCCAACAGGACACTTTGAAGGAGGACACCATCCCAAGGTGTTTCTTCTAATTGGATAGTTTATCTAGAAAGGGTAAGTCCACTAAACATGTATGTATTCCTGTGACTCCTGTAAGTTGAATGCATAGATAAGCTGTGTTGTGAAGAAAGAGAAACATTAATTCATAGCCTGCCTGGATTGTTGTCTTAGAGCAACTGTGTTGAATTTGTTTGTACTGTACCAAAAGCTCCTCACCCTATCTAGGTGGCCCTTACATGGCTAGCCTGTGTTGATAGGGCTGCTTATTTGGTTTGCTTGTGTTGTGCAATAGCCTCATCCTGTCTAGGTGTCAGACTGTTAAGTTAGGCTATGCTGTTTAGTAAGTGATCTGCCCCAGAGTGATACCGAGCACACTAAGCTGAATATAGAAGTGCAAAAATCCAAATTGTTTGTTGCAAGATTCAAGTTTAGTTAAAGCTCACTGGAGCAAAAGATTCTTGGCAGATTTAGAGTAGACTCCAAAAAATTCATTTTGACTCTATCTGAATCTTCATCAGCGAGTGTGGAGATATCATTTACATTTAAATGTTTGTTGCCATATTTGTCCCTGTACAACAAGATTAACAAATTAGGTGACTTGCTACCTTTTATTGGACCAACAGAGATTACAGAAAGACCTTAAGCTTTCATCCTCAAACTGAGGTCTTCTTCAGATGAAGAAATGGCAGCTATTTAAGAATACACTTTTTGAAGCCCAGAGAAAAAAATATTTAAAACATGAGTGTGGCAGACAAGCAACTAGTTAAGAAATACAGCCAGAGATAAGAAGGCATACCTGAGACTAGTAGGTCAAATGTCACAGAATGGAATGCCATGCAGTAACTCCCCTGATGTTTCAAGTCTCACTGAAGCCAAGCTAAAGAAATATGTGTGCGTGTGTGTGTGCGCTAAAGCATTTTAATTAGAAATATGTAACACACAGCTCTGTGTGTGTGTTTGTTCCATGCATTCAGAACAGAAGCCCTGCATGTGCAAAACTAAGAAATCAACCCCCACACACACACACACACTCAGATAGACATAGTTTCTCATTGTGCTTCCTGGGTTCATAAGGTTTTTTGTTGAAAAAAGGGGGGATTGATCTCTTAGTTTTGCACATGCAGGGCAGCTGTTCTGAATGCATGGAAAACATACACACACACACACACGTTACATATTTCTAATTAATATGATTTAGCACACACACACATTTTCTTTAGCTTGAGTTCAGTGAGAGTTGAAACACCAGGGAAGTTATTGCATGGCATCTCAGTCTATGACATTTGACCTACTAGTCTCAGGGATGCCTGCTTTTCTCTGGTTTTATTTCTTAACTAATTGCTGGTCTGCCACACATGTTTTAAATGTTTTTTTTCTGTGTTTCAAAAGGTGAGTGTTCTTATATATCTGCCAATTTCTTTGAAGAAGACCTCTGTTGGTGGTCGAAATCTTAAGGTCTTTATGTAATCTCTGTTGGTGTTGGTCAAAAAAAAGTATCACATTACCTAATTTTTACATTTAAATGTGATTAGCTATGACGTCAGATGGATTCCGTTAGATCTTCAGCAACATAGCAGCTGACATTTAAACAAACACTCTATCGTGATGATTAAAACAGTGCAATAATATTCCATGCTGATATATCCATTAGTGCTCATGCAAACAGATAAATACAGGTATCTTTATAACTGTATTCAAATACATCATATCCAAGCTGAGTTCATGGTGCAACCAGCACTAAAAAGTTAAAAATAGTGCAAATAATTTTGTCTAAACACTAACCCCATAATCAAACCATTATTTTAGGAACAATAACATGAGTTAAGGTAGCTGCACTGACAAGAGATGCTACAAGTGAGAGACAGTCGAGAAACATTTCTGTTAATCAGAAAAAAAATAATAAGGTCATGTCTAATATAAGGTTAATTGTTAAACAATTAAAATACAGATGAAAAAAGTTGAGAAACAGTAATGTGCTGAGGGACAGCCCAGGTTCCAGTTGCCTCAGTGGCACAGCTGGTTAGCGCAATTGGAACAGTATTTCAGGCAACGTAGGTTCAAGTTCCAGCTGAGGCACTTACTTTTTTCACACCTCTGTTTGTAGATGAGAAAAATTGCTGGTCCATGAGGTGCTGAATGAAAATATAGTATTAGGTTTCCAAAAGATAGAAAATGCTGGGAAATTGTACCACGTGATCACCTTTCCAAACATTTTACTCCTGAATGGACTTGAAACTATGGAGATTGATGGGATAGTCAAACCCAGATAGTACTGGCAGAAAAAGATAGAACCTAGAAGGATATGAGACAAAACAGAAATGATCAATATATACTGTAAGTGTAATGCATTGCTAAATACACAAAAGCAAGTTAAATCCTGCACCTAACACTTACACACTTATCAACCAGGGATCACAAATTGCAAAACACAAAGTATCAGTATTTACAGTATGGCATTCGAAGCTTTTACTCGCAAGACAGATATTCCTTACTGGATACTATAGAAATTGCTTTACGTCCCATTGATCATCAAGACCCAATAGTTTTGTGCTCTTAAGCTTGTATATCCAATTACTTTCTTTCTGCAGTAATATTTTAGGCCTGTCACCTCCTCTCCTAGGTGGTGATACCATGTCAGTGCCAAAAAGTCTGAAGTATTGTGCATCAGACCCATGTTTTTGAAAGACGTGGTTCCCCACTGGCCTGTCAAGTTTATGATTTACAGTAGATTGTGTGTGTTCTTGGATACATGTTGTAAAGTAAATTATATCAGACTAATTTTGCTTAGCTGTAGGCTGACATTTTCCATTACTACAAATCCCAGAATTCCCAGCAGCCGATATCAGAGCAGTAGGTAGCAGTGGAAGATTCAATAGTCTGCAGTGCATGTTAGAAGTTTTATAATCAAGGATCAGGTGTTTTCCGGGTCTGATTTTCTCTGTGTGGCTACCTATGGTCCTTTTTGACTATACTTAGCCCAGGGAGAACAGTGGAACCAGCAAACAAAATATCAGAATATATATATATATATATATATATATTTACCCTGAGATGCACTGTAAGCTATTGAATCTCCCACTGCTTTCTACTGTTTGGATATTAGCTGCAGTGCAGAGGATTATGGGATTTGTAGTAGCAGAAGATGTCAGCCTAGAACTAAACAAAATTAGTCAGATACAATCAACTATACTACAGTACACAGGAAATAAAACAACATGGTTTTGCACACAGAGTACACATCAGGACCAGCCTCACACTTGAGTGTGGGGGCCCTTGATGCCTACTGTTCCCCTTTAAAACAGTTGAAAAAGATCCTAACTGCTGGCACCCTTTTGACTAAGTTCTTTATCCCTTTTGGTATTTTCACCCAAGGTTGTGATTCTAGCAGGTCGCCCATTGTAACAATAATATTTCATGAGTTCAAGTGGATCCAGGATGACATCCACCATTTGAAGCATGCATCTGATGACATGACCCTGAAGTTAGTGGCAGACCTCGAAAGCATGAGGCTTCAGGACACCATTAGATCAGCACTACATAGCAGCATTCTGTTTCACAGCTCACATGAGTGATGTTCAGCACCACTGGTGACAAAGTTTACTAAATGTCTTAAAAAGTATGGTTTGAATTTGGTGAGTACACAAAATGTGAATCCTTGCTTTTGTTGAAGAATTTGACTTTGTTAAGCAAACTTATTGTGAGGATAAGTTAATGGTGCTAACTTCTCCACTAACTACATGAAATTAAAAATGTATATTTTGTTAAACTTGCAGGATCACCTTCCCTTAGAAAAACTAAAAGTTTAACCAGTGAATCCTTGAGAATAATTAATTGGCCACAGCTTTGAAAATCAAATGAACTCATCTAGAATATTTGAAAATGATGTTACAGTACATAGAAACATAGAAGCATAGATATTGTTGGCAGATAAGGACCTTTTAGCCCACTTAGTCAACCCAGTTGTCCCCATCTACTGTGCCACCGCAGACCCTACTCAATCTCCGATCGTCTCCTTCCATTACCTTACTACCAAGGTCCCCTTGTATCTGTCACATACATGCTTGAATCTTGTCATCATTTTGGTACCCACCACCTCCACTGGAAGACTGTTTCAGGCATCCACCACCCTCTCTGTGAAGAAGTATTTCCTTACTTTTCCTCTGAGCCACCTCCCTTCCAACTTCATAGCTTGACCCCTTGTCATTGAGCCTCTTTTGCTATGAAAAATGCTACCTTCCTTTACCTTGTGAATATCTGTTGGGTATTTAAATGTTTCTGTCAGCTAACTACAAAAATTCCAACCATACAAGATTGGTGGCAGATCACTAAGCAGATATACTATATGGAATGAATAACTCATAACCTTAATGACCAAGGAGACCAATTTAATTCCAGATGGTCTAGCTGGCAGCTATATTACATGCTACAGGATGACTCCTTTGTCCCTTAGGCCGCATTGATGAATGGAATAACTCCTTCAGTGGTTGGGGCTATCTGGAGTCCTTCTAAAATTTCTTGACTGACTGTGTGCTTGCTATCCCTTTCCCACCTATCCCCCTACTACAATCCCTTCCTTCCCCATCCCCCCTCCCCACCATTCTAGAGCTGGGTTGAGATGCTGCTAGATCATGCAGTGGATGTTCTCCCCGTCCCTGTAATTCCCCCTCCTCCACTCAGAGGGCTACTCCATCGAGGCGTGGTCTTTGCCTATGAGTAAATATATAAAATTGGTAATTAACTTACAATAATTTAATGTTTAATTTGTAATCTTGCTGTTCCCTCTGCCTAATACTTAGTAACAATGATGGACTTATGATGGGGAGTGTTGAGTACTCAACACATTAATCAGTATACCTTATATAACTTATGAAAGCTAATTAAACAGGGACCTCAGCTGTAAGCTACAATTTTACTGTATTAATGTATTAATGCCCTTTAGACTTCATTCTATTTCTGATTGTAAAAAACGAATGCTGTAAACAGACTGATATGTCGACTAAGTGTGCTAAAAGCATAATAAAGATGAAATTATAAAAAAAAAATGTTTCTATCATATCCCCTTTCTCTGTTCTCTTCCAGAGAGTACATATTCAGTTCCTTGAGTCTCTCCTTGTAGGGCTTTTGATGGAGGCTCTGAATCATTTTGTTAGCCCTCTTTTGTACCACCTCCACCTTATCAATGTCCTTCCAAAGGTAGGCCTCCAGAACTGAAAACAGTACTGGAGGTGGGGGTCTTACAAGTGATGTGTACAGGGGTAATATTACCTCCTTCTTCCTACTGGTGATACCACTCCCTATGCACCCAAGCATCCTGCTAGCCTTTCCAACTCTCTTATCACACCTCTTGGCTACCTTCAGGTCATTGGAAATGATTACTGCCAGGTCCCTTTCCTGTTTGGTGGTTGTCAGTACTTCCCCTCCCAATTGTTACATAGTCTGTGGATTTCAGTGCCCCAAGTGCATGATTTTGCACTTTTTTGCATTGAAACCCAGATGCCAAACCCTTGACCATTCTTCCATCCTTTTCAAATCATCCATCATTACCCGCCCCCCCCATGTGTGTCTACTCTGTTGCGGATTTTTGTGTCATCCATGAACAGGCATACTTTCCCTTCTAGCCCTTCTGAAATGTCACTAATACCAGTTAGTTTAACCTCTATAGTGGGTATGATATTTGAAGGTATTATAAAAGAGCATATCTTAGCCCATATAACACTATACAAACTAATGGATGAAACACACAACACGGATTTACAAAAAACATGATTGTGTCAAACAAACATGTTAACCTTTTATGAAAAAGTAAATAAGGCCTTGGATATGGGGAATGCAGTGGATATTATATTTCTGGATCTTTCCAGGGCATTCAACAAAATACCCCATAAAGAATTAATTGAGGTTCTGATTAGTACAAAATTACCTGTTAAGATAGTGAATTGGGTGGAGGCATGGTTGAGTAATGGAAGACAGAGGGTTACTATAAGCGGGATGATGTCTGATTGGGAAGAGGTCACAAGCAGGGTCCCACAGGGGTCAGTGTTGGGCCCGTGTCTATTTAACATATATGTGTCCTCAATTAAGTGTAGTTTCCCAAACATTTGGATGAACAAGTTCGCAGATGACTGCAGGATTGGGAGTTTTGTAAACACAATTAGAGAGCAACAAAATGTACAAAAAACCTTGGATATGATTTTAAAATGGACCGAGCAGTTTAAATTGGAATTAAACTTAAACAAATGTGCAGTGATGCACCTGGGAAAAATAAATACTAACCTCGATTAAAATCTGGGAGGAATTGTACTTCACAAGACTGAAGAGGAAAGAGACCTAGGGGTGAGAGTAACGAGCGACTTGAAATTTAGTGCACACTGTGGTTTGACCGTCAAGAAGGCAAACCAGACATTGAACTGCATTTTTAGACACATTTGTAGCAGGGATAGTAGGGTGATTCTGTCCCTGTACAAGGCGTTGGTGAGGCCACATCTCAAAAACTGTGCGCAGGTGTGGTCCCCATATATAAAGGCTGATGTCAGAAGTTTGGAGGGGGTACAAAGAAGGGTGACAAAGAGAATTAGGGGCATGGAGAAAGAAACATATCATGAGAGATTACAGGAGCTGGGATTGTATACATTACAATATCGTAGCCTCAGGGGAGATATGTGTATGATTTATAGAGCTTTCCAAGATTAACAATTTAGTGAGAATTTTGGACTTACAGTAAGGATGGCTTATTTGTATGAACATAGGGGACATTTGTTGCAATTAGAACAGGAAAAATGGAATACCTTATAAAGGAAAAACTGGTTCAGTCAGAGGTGGGTCCATCTGTGGGACAGTTTACCTAGGGATATAGTACAAAGCAGAACTATGGACTCATTTTAACTAAGTCCGGATAAAGTCTATAAAACCAAGAGTAATTTAATATAAAGTAGGCAAGGCAAGCATTAAGGATGAAAGTCTATGTAGCTTGAAAAACCTATGAAACCTATGAAATAATAAATCAGTCGCTAATGTTCACTGGTCTGATACACTCATCTTTTCTGCTTAGTTGAAATTCAGTGCCAAAAAGTGCAAGGTTATGCACCAAGGGAATACAAGACAGAGTACTAGCTGGAGGAGTAAAAGTGAGCACTACAGCAGAAGACAGGGCCTTGAAAGTCATTATTATTATTATTATTATTATTATTATTATTATTATCAGTATTATCATCATCATAAGTGGCAACTTCAGATAATCAAGCCAGTGTAACAAGACCTAGAGTAAGGCTAATTAGGGTGTTGGGGGTGTTGGAAGGGGCACTGAGTGCAGGAAAAGGAGGTATTACTACTTCTATATTGATTACTGGTAAGGTTGCACCTGGAATACTGTGCTAATTTCTGGAGACCTCACTTAAAGAAGGTCAGGGACAGGTCAGAGACAGTGCAACAAAGAATGACCAAAAAGATTCAAGGCCAATAGCCAGCTGTTATGAGGATCATCTCAAGACACTGAAGATGAATTCACTGGAGACCAGGTGAGAAAGGGGGAATAGGATAGAAACCTTCAAGTTCCTGAAGTAAATAAGTAAGGTGAACTGTGAGAAAATATTAAATTGGAGCAAAGATTCAAGAACCCGAGGTCATGAGTTGAAACTGGCAAAGAGAAGGTTTAAGAAGGATGTGAGGAAGTTCTATGTTACGGAAAGGGTGGTGGAGCCTTGAAATAGTCTGTCAGAAGATGTTGTGGACACCGAAACCAGAAATTATTTCAAGCATGGCTGGAACAGAGTGAAGGCTTTGTTGGTAGCTCAGGTCAGTAGCAGTAGGGAGGGAAGGGGAACAGGAGAGGGAGCGGATGTGGAGTTGTAAAGCCTTGCATAATGAACAGGTTCATAGGATAGTAAAGGTACCATGAGACTTTCCTGTGAGAAAATTGTCCTGTCAGGAGCGAGACTTTCCTGTGAGAAAATTGTCCTGTCAGGAATCACCTGTTTTCTCCTGATATTTCTCTGTCAGAAAATTGTCCTGTCAGGAACGAGACTTTCCTGTGAGAAAATTGTCCTATCAGGAATCACCTGTTTTCTCCTGATATTTCTCTGTCAGAAAATTGTCCTGTCAGGAACTGCCATGTACTGTTTTCCCACTCCCAGCAGGGCTTTAACCTTTACAGCTAAAGAGCCAAGCTTTATTGATGTACCAGCTTTCTGGCATACTAGAATGGTCTACACCCTCATACTACAGATTGAATGTTCGAGTCTAGGCAAGATCCCCTTACTTTTCTTTTCTCAGAATTTAACTAGAGTGGCCATCCATGGTGGCATGGTGCCAGAATATTAAATATACAGGAAAAGGGACTTAAATGTGAGAAACAGTAAGTGCAATGAGTTGTGTGGTACAGCTGTCCTCACAGGACAGCTTCCTGACAGGAAAATCTCATGGTGCCTTTACTATCCTTGCCAGTAGGTCCTGGGAAAGATAGGGAACTCAGGGCAGTTTAGAAGGACCTGTGATCTTTTTCAGCCATCATTGCCTATATTTCTAAACTCTGTGTGTATGTGCGCATGCAGGTGTGTACTGGAACCCTGCAGCAGTGACAAAGATTCAATCAACATTGTTTCAAGCCAGGCACTGTTTCTTCTTTGAATATTTTTAAGTATAACAACACGAACTAAATGGTTAAGCTAGCAAATCTGCCAGATCCCCTCAAACCATCTAATAAATCAAGCGCAGTTCTATCAATTTCACTACCTTTGTTTCACTACAGCTAATAGTGTTAACCACACTGAAGGAAAGAATTTGCAGCCTACCCTATTTATAGTGCCTTGGGGCCATAGGTTTCTATTAACAGTAAAGGAACAAGATGGCATCTGACCTGAAACCACTCTCAAATGTCATTATTTCTACCATACTGAGGTACAATATAATGTTCATCGCAGTTAGTGAACCTCTGACATGGCAGTATTTCAATGCCACTGCAAGGTAATCTGTTGAAAATTTGAGAAAACCTAGTGAAAAAAACAAATCATTGAAATACTGAATAAACAGATGAAGATATTTAATAAGGTTATATGCTAAGAATATTTCACTATACATCTTTACTTGGAAGTAATTTTTTTTTTTTTTCAAAATAAAGAGAAATGGTAGTATTAAGGACTGTTTAACTAGCAAAAGCCTATTCATGTTTTAAGTATGCTGTGACAAACACTTAGTTTTATACTTACATACCATACATTAAGAATGAGATCTCAGGATCATTTTAAATGTATTAAATGTACTTTTTCTTCCTTGTACTGCACTAACAATACAAAATAAAAAGTTCATGAGGACAAACATATTGTATGAACATTTAAGGACACCAGACTGATCAACTATATGTTACCATAGGACTACAGAGTTGCCCCTTTTATCATTGCAGTAGTCAGGGGGTAATCAATAAATACTAACATGTCTAAAAAGACACAGCCACAGAAAACATGCCTGTTGTATCTGGTAGCAATAATCAGATGGAAGGCCTATAGATCAACGCATGGGACTTGTGTTGGAGAGTTGGACGCAAGGGCAACTTGTGGCAGGCATTGCGGCATTCACGATTATGCAAGTGAGCCAGCTGCAAACTCTGATGCAAGTCCCTGGCCCTGAATGCAGGAAGTTAGACCAGCTCCCCCCTAGTCTACATTTGCACCATTGGGGGAACCATTTTAAGGGACTTGTGTTAAAGCATTGGCACAAGCTGCCATAAGGTGTGACAAATGTTGCAACTGTGTCAACCTTTCCAAAATCAGGTTGCATTTCTTTCAAGGGGCTTGCCACAGCTGCACCCAACACTTCAGTTGACACAGGACTTGACGCAAGCCCTGCATCAACATTCTAAAATCGGGCCCTATATGTCACACAAATTCCTTGTGCTACAAAGCCGCCATATAAACAATAATCCAAACTACAGTACAGGGCAAATATCTAGTCTGCGACCTGGCCTCACCTTCAAACACTGTAAAAAATCTGCATTATACAACTGTATTGCTGGATCCCCGGCTCACAACACCATCATGACTGGGTCCCTGGTTCATCTTGCAATCCAGTTTGTTCTCTCCATTACAACCTGGACTCAGTGCTCCTCTGACATGAACCTTCTAAGCATCCCCATCATGAAGAATATCATGCATGAAAAGGGGTTCAGCTTCAGGGTCACAAAAATCTGGAACTTGTCTCCTTACTTCCATACTATCAACTCCCACCTTACCTTCAAAGCAGGCCTCAAGAAACAGATCTCTATGAACAGTACAGTATCTGTAATTTTCAGTAATGCACTGTTGCACAATCTCTTACCTTTGCACTGTAGTCAATCTTTCTCTACTGTGTGTTGCTTCTATGACTGTGTTGCTACTGTAAAAGGGACTCTGTCCACAGGAGATTATTCAGTTATCAAAAAAAAAACTCAATAAATAAATAAAAGTGAATTCTACATATTCACAGAGGCTAAAATGGTAAACCAGCCAACTTTTTCAGATAGAATCTCAGAATCTGGACATCGGGAGAGATGTAACTTTATTTACTTTGGTTAATTAACCACATATCAAAGAACCAGTGCAATTCAGCAGCACAGAAACCAATCAAAGAAAAAAAAACTCCATCCAAATTATGGATGACTTCTTTTACTGTCAGTCTAATATTGTAACTAGGCTTCTTTTTATTTCTTTACTGTTTCTGCTGCTGGTCAAGAAACCAACTCCATCAGCTCTGTTCCCCCTACTGAGCTTCTCTGAGGCATTATGCCTTCATTCAAAGCCCCCAGGTCTTGCTAGACTGTATGAGAAGAAACATCTCCAGTGCTTATTTGGGCTCCACCTGGCTGCATGAGACCCAAGAGTGGTAGAGCATCATATACCGGGCCTGGGTTTTTCTCATTTGTCTTTCAGCACTGGATGCTGATGGCAAATGGCTCCAGGTGCATGAACACCCATGACTGCTGCTGTATTAAGCCAGTCATCATCCATGCCTCCCACAGTTGCTGAGCCTTCATCCATGCCTCCCATAGTTGTTCAGCCTCTATCCATGCCTCCCACAGCTTCTCAGACTCCATTTCCAGACACCTATATAAGTGGCAGTATGAAAGTGTCAGTCACACAGCATGGCCAATCACTAACCCTCCATAGAAGTGGAAAACATCCTCAGGGATGCTTATGCTACCCCTCCGCCGGCTGGGCTGCTGATGTTGCAAGCTCATTGCAAGAAACGGGATTGCCAGCATTGCAGCCAGGATAGTGCAGATGTGCCATCATGCCCTTTTCTTTTATATCATTTTAATCAGGTGCCAAAATTCTGCCAATTAAAACTTGGAATTTCAAGTTCAAATCAATTTTCAGCTGAGTGCATCACTAGTTGTTCTGAATCAGTAACCACTTTGCAGTGTAAAAGGTGACACCATGCATTTCTGAATGGGTGTAAAGGTTAGTGTTAAGGCTTATAACAACTTGACTGATTTATGAAACTAAGGACCCCTTTTAATGTCATAGAACAAAGAAAGGGATTAAGAATGTGGAATAACTTTAAAATGGCGTCTGGCTCCTTTGCGGTCCCACTACCCTAGTTTTCAGTCGCCAACCCCTCCCCGCTTCTTATTGCATTGTTGCTCCATGTGTATTGTTCTATTTTTCTTCACTGTAATGTATTGCATTACCCAGTTCATGCTCAGAAAAGTAGCCTGTAATTGCACATATTGCAAAACTTATTTACATTATTCAATTTTTCTGAACATTGTATATTATATTTACACTGTTCTCTCCTCTTCCCGATCCCCAGGAAGTATCTGGAAATGAGCAGATATGTAGCTCAGCAAACTTTACCTGGTAAAACTTTTGAAATAATTAATTAAATAAATAAATACATAAGTGCATACATACATTTTAGCTGTATTGAGTGGTCCAGTGGACACTGTTTGCTTCTAAATAGGTGCAAAGGATGTGTTCTTTCAAGAAGAAAATTAAAATAATTGCCCCATATTCAAACATTTCCTGTAGGCACAATGCTTTGAATATCTGACCCTATGTGTGTTATGTGTTTTTTACTAAAACTAAAAAGAATATACAATGGCTTCAAAAATCCTGTGCTCTGATTGACTGACTGGCATGATTTACTCATTGTAAATCCTAGTATTACCAATGGGGAAAAGGTGCCAGTCAGCCACATTTTGAGTCCCCCTATTTTAAATCACTCTGACTCCCCAACCTTTGAACACAAGCACCACCATATTAGCTGTTCACTAAGCTGAGTCACAACTCCCGAGCAGTATAAAAATCCTGCCCAAAGCTGCCCGTAAGAAAAAGAAAAACAATCGTCCTCTCAATTTTGTTTAAAAAAAAATTTTTACGTCCTTGTCCCCCATATTATGATCACTTCACCCTCCGGTCCCAGGAAAGCCAAAGACGGGGACTGGTAAGGCAATCACAGGAGGGTTCCACAGTTTAAATCTATGGCCGTTGCCACTCTGCACCCTTAGACCTCAGACCCTATTCAGAGCTCCAGGGGGACAAGGTAGAGGATACAGAAAGGAAAAAACAGTGCCTACTTTCTTCCTCTTATATAGCAGTAGAAAATGGGGAAAGCCAAAGGAAAGCCAAAGACGGGGACTGGTAAGGCAATCACAGGAGGGTTCCACAGTTTAAATCTACGGCTGTTGCCACTCTGCACCCTTAGACCTCAGACCCTATTCAGAGTTCCAGGGGGACAAGGTAGAGGATACAGAAAGGAAAAAACAGTGCCTACTTTCTTTCTCTTATATAGCAGTAGAAAATGGGGAACAAGTGCTAGGAAGCATGGAGAAGTTAAACACACAATGCCCAAATAAAACGAGGCTGTCTGTTACAAGCAGAAACCAGGGGGACAAGTACTGGAACAAGGTATTGGCATTATTCAGATTTTAAACAGATGTTCTAATTGTTTGATTGGTCAGACAGTTAAACAGAGGCCAACATTTGACATCTGTGATAGCATGGAGATTGAGAGCATGAGCAGAAAGAAACTTTTTTTTTGTAAAGAATGAAAACAGCAGTCCTTAAGACAGTGACCGTGCAACCTCAACAGGACAGACAACAAGGTTTTGGATGAGTCTGCAAGCCAGGCAAGTTTCTGGCAAATCAACCACCACTCCGTGGGGAGGGGAAGGGTTATGCTTAGATAAGTGGTATTTCAGGACTGTGGTGGAGGGGGTATCGGAAACTCCTGTAGGAATGTGAGTTCAAACATTCTGGACTATGTTTTTATGGTGCAGCAATAAATAAAATAAAATAAAATGCCAAAAAACACCTAATAGTTACTTGTTTTCTGTCACAAAAAAATGGGGACATTGTACAATCACAATTTACCACTCTAGGGTGCGCGTTTCACTGGGATTTACCCACTTCTGGTGTGGTTTACTCACGTGGCCTGAGCCTCGTGACCAAACCACACCAGGTGTATTTAAATCTCAGCATAACCCACACCCTGTCATGGTATATTGCTTAAACAGCATCTTCTGAAAATCCAGGTCATCTTTGTGACTGTTAGGCCATAGTTTAAAAGCCATGTATTTTACAGTTTATTGTGGAATGGGACTAGAGACTAGGCAGGGTTCTGAGTGGTTATGTAACAGTTGTTCCACGGATTGGAACTACTCAGCAGCTCCAGTTTCTGGTGAGTGGTTGTGTTGATGGTGATTGATGCATTGAATGTTTGTATATAATGGGGGGGGGCATTATCACAGGAAATCCACAACTGACTGTTCAACCACAGGTACAAATTGCTCAGGTCAAGCAATTTGTTTATTGGAAAGATCCCTTAGGTTAGAGGTGCAGGTGCAGGTTCTGTTTTTGGATGGTTAGTGCAGAGGTTTGAAGCTGGGGGGACTGGGAGCATTCTGAATGTTAAAATACAGATATAGAAATGCCTTCCCTTTTTATGACAAGATTTCTTTATTGCTTCTTGATTGGTCTGTCAAGAAAAAAATGTGGGAGATGTATTGTGAGTGTGTGTATAATGAAAGGATCCATGACATTGCAGGATCAAGAGTCTATTCAGGACCATCTTGTAAAGTCAGATGATAGCGATTAGTTAATACTGTATCGAGTGTGCCAGTTTTAAAAAAAGAGACATCCAGGCTTCTTAGAAAGAAATCATATTTTATTATCATTATGCTCATTACGCTTTTGCCTTTGATCGTTCAATACACTCTCACGTCACAGACAGGGGAACTGCCACCCTCTACAGTGCACCACCCTCTTTAAGACACCAGAATGTAGGATATACCATGGTTGGTGGAAAAAAGAGGGAGCACTGCATTTTCCAACATGCCTGCTCTTTACTTACATTATTAGAAACAAAGAAACTTAGTATTTGCTGACAGACAAGGACCGCTTGGCCCACCCAGTCAGCCCACTTTTCCCTACCTACAGTCACACCACAGATCCTACTTGATCTGTGGCCCATTCAATCTCCCCTTCCCTAAGATTCCCTTATTCCCGTCCTATGCATTCTTGAACCCCATCACTGTTTTTTCCCCTACCACCTCCACTGGAAAGGTATTCCAAGTATCCATCACTT
Organism: Neoceratodus forsteri; assembly: GCA_016271365.2. Lineage (NCBI taxonomy): Eukaryota > Metazoa > Chordata > Ceratodontiformes > Ceratodontidae > Neoceratodus > Neoceratodus forsteri. Next base: position 77,403,721 of record JADMNL010000029.1, on the reverse strand, counting down.
TCTGCAGAGAAGTACTTCCTCACATCTGTCCTGAATCTACCATACTCATGTTTCATATAGTTCCCCCTTGTCCTTCAATATATTTAGGTTACTGAAGGGTAGGGTAATAAAATTGTAAGTGTAGTTGAATAAAAACATGAAGTGTAGTCTAAATAATAAGAGGGGCTAGCTGCACAATCGAGCAGACTTAATAGACCATAAGGCCTATTACTGCTGGCACTTTCATATGTTTGTATGTAAATCACAAGTCTGTAGGTTTGGGTTAAGTCTCAGTGCTGGCAGGTGAGTGAACTGGTGATGGCCTTGCCAAAGAGCTAATGGTAATTCTGAATGAGGTATTTCCACCTCCACCTCAGTCCAGATAAGTGCCTTTCTCCAGCTCCTAAGCTAGTCTCTGCACCACTGTGGCTCTCTTGGTGAAGATTTCTGTGGTGCAGGCTGATACCTGTGTCCTGGTGGATGTTGGGTTGGGGTTGGAGGGTTTACTGAATTTCTCGCTGTACTATTCATTCTTACATCAAGAGTAAAATTTAAAAACAGCAAAATACTGCTGGAGACAAAGACTGATCCCAACAATTGGATCAGTTCCAATGAAACAGAAGTATTCCGCAAGGCACTGGGGTTTTGTCTGTGCCTCTGATCTTTGGCACTAGGCAGCTAATGGCCAATCCCCACTTCACTCCAGGTTTCATGACCCTAGTTGTCTTCCACCTGGAGGAAGTTCTTTGGCTGGATTGACATCTTGACTGATCATGTCCCATTGACACATCCTCAGGAAATTAAAAAAAAAAACAAAGTTATGAGGCTACATTGAAGTTTATGAATGCAGGCTCATACCTTTAGTACACCCCGTCACATATACCATGCAAGGAAACATTCAGCATTGACAGATTCTTATCTACCACTGCTCCCAGTCCCTAAGGAAGTGGGGCAGCACATTAGGTACTGTGATATTTGTTCAGCCTGTACTACAGCCTAATAAAGGTTTTAGTCTTAAGTTAGTTCACTGATGCCAACTTAAACAAGTACTTGACAACAGCATCCAACACCATCTGGCCAAAAGTGCTACATTGCAGAATTAGAATAAGCATAGCCCCAGTAAATCTCATACCAAAAACTAGATGTCTGTGTTACTTCATTTAAAAGTTATGAGCTATTTTGTAATGCTGATTTCACTAGCTGTTCAAAAAAAGCCTGTTTCAGTCTAATATTCCCGTCAGCAAGCTTATAGGACTTGTTTCTCCAAAGTTGTAAAGATCATGTGCAATGGTTTTCACAAGTAAAACAAGCAGTACTAATCAGAAAACATTGCTTTAAAAACTGTGTGTTTCAGGTTTTGTAACAAAGCTGACAATACTTTGAGTGCCTTTTTGTTGTGGTCCTTTTTTCCAGGGTTTGTTGGATGCTGGGTCATAACAAAGTGTTGTGAGGTTTGCACACTGAATAGGTTTCTGATGTGATGAAAGGCTGAGATCATGCACACTTATCATTCAATTGAGGCAATTTCTAAGAATGGCACTTTAACATAATTATTCCATCTCCTCATTAGTGGGAGTGGGAGAGGTAATGCTATTTTGAAAACTTACTAGGAGTTTCTAATTTAACTAGCATAATGTGTTCTCCCTGTCAGGCTGTTTTTGACCTACATTTAGGCTCATCCACGTGCTGCTCTGAATTAATATGATCATTTTACCAAAGCCAACACTTCCACCTCTAGTAGGAATTAACACATATAATGCCTCTATTAAAACATATTGTAAAGCAGACACTGACAAACAGCAATGAAGTTACCAACATTACAATACTAGCAGCAATACAACTTCCTAATAGGCACAGTAGAATGGTACTCCAAATGGCTTCAGCAGCCTGGAGGCAAGCTGACTCAACATCCAGCAACCCTTGAGAAATGGACCACAAGTTAGCAATAACTCATGAAAGGATGTGGGGTTACAAGCATTTAATCTATGCCTGGGGTGTGTTGTGAGGCATGAGACCACAGGCCCAATGTCCTCACAGTGCCCCAGGTGTGTATTAAATGCCTATAACCCCACACCCTGGAGTGAGTTGTTGCAATTATAACATGGGTTACCTTGCACATAGAGTACAGCCCCCCAAAATCAGCAGTTCCCCATGTTAAAAGAGATTTTATCCTTCCACCTTGTACAGTAGTCCCTGATGAAACATCCATTCTGTTGCTTTTTATGGATTTAGAACTGGATTACAAGTTACCACGGTTACTGTGCATGACACAGGGTTGAAGATACTCATACTATGAGGGCCAGACAACACTGACACTGACTACCACTGGGGCAGCTGCTAACTGTTGGAGCATCATGTGTACTTACTAAACTTACAGATCTAAAGAGTAAACAGGGAGCAGATGAGGCACTCTGGGTCACCCTGGAGACAGGGAATGGCACCACAATCCGCATGGGGGTTGTATACAGACCCCCATCTCAGGGGAAGGGAATGGACAAGGAAATGATAGAAGGCAACCTGCAGAAAAAGCAGATATATTGCTGATGGGGGACCTGAATATGCCAGATGTTAACTGGAGCACTTTTGCTGCAGGCACATCCAAGAGCAAGGTCATTCTTGATGCCCTACAAGGGGCATGCCTCAGACAGCTAGTATTGGAACCCACTCAGGAGGGAGCAATCTTAGATCTGGTACTCTCAGATGGGGACGGAGAAAGAATCTCAGATTTAGAAGTGGGTAGCCATCTGGGAACAAGCTGGGAACAAGCGACCACCAAACAGTGTGGTTCATGATAAACACAGCCATGCAATCAAGCCATACAAAAGCAAGAGCATTGGACTTTAAGAGGGCTGACTTTGGGAAAATGAGAGAGTGCCTCAGAAAAGTACTAGCAAACAGGCAAGAAGGAGGGGTGGAGTAACAATGGGGAGTAATCAAAACAGCCATCACAGAGGCAACAAGCCTTTGTGTAAAGCAAATCAACAAAACACAACAAAGGAAAAAAACACTATGGTTCTCAAAAGAGGTGGCAGGGAAGGTTAAGGAGAAAAGGATAGCATTCAGGAAATATAAGGAAACACAGAAGTAGCAGGACAGAGAACTTTATCAGCTAAAGCAGAAAGAGACAGGGAAGGCAGTCAGAATAGCAAAGGCCCAAACCGAGGAAAGAATAGCCAACTCTGTTAAGAAGGTGGATAAGACCTTTAATAAGTACATTAGGAAGTGAAGAAAGACCAAAGAAGGGATACTGAGGCCTAATAAAGGGGAGACTGGGTGACCAAAGTAGTAGACCAGGGAGGGCTGTGGACGTGGCCTACCTAGATTGTAGCAAGGCATTTGATACAGTCCCACACAAAAGATTAATACACAAGTTGGCCAGCATGGGAGTGGGTCCCAAGGTGATAGCGTGGATAAAAAATTGGCTAGACAACAGGACGCAAAGGGTAATAGTAAACAGAGTCCACAGTGAAGAAAGGAGGGTTACTAGCGGGGTACCACAGGGTTCAGTACTGGGACCGGTCCTTTTTAATGTCTTTATAAGTGACATTGCAGAGGAACTGGAAGGAAAAGTATGTCTCTTTGCAGAAGACACAAAGATCTGCAACAGGGTTGATACACAAGATGGAGTGGAAAGGATGAGAAGGGACTTGGCAAGGTTGGAGGAATGGTCAAATGTATGGCAGCTCAGATTCAATGCAAAGAAGTGCAAGGTAATGCACCTGGGAAACAAAAACCCAGGGAAGAGTACACAATGGGGGGTGAGATAGTGACAACAGTAAATTGGAAAGGGACCTGGGGTAATTATATCAGATGACCTAAAGGTGGGCAAGCAATGTGAGAAGGCAGTAAGGAAGGCTGGGGGATACTGGGATGCATAAGGAGAGGCATCAATAGTAGAAAACAGGAAGTTGTTATCCCTCTGTACAGACAGTTGGTGAGACCCCATCTGGAGTACTGTGTGCAGTTCTGGAGTCCCCATCTCCACAAAGACATAGACAGAGTGGAGGATGTCCAGAGGAGGGCAACCAAAATGGTGCAGGGTCTGCACCAGAAGACATACAAAGAAAGACTAAAGGAGCTTAATACTGTATGTATACCCTTGAGGAAAGAAGGGAGAGAGGGGACATGATAGAAGCGTTCAAGTACCTCAAGGGAATCAACAAAGTCCAAGAGGGTAGCATCTTTCAGAAAAAGAGATGTGCAAGAACAAGGGGGCACAATTTGAAGATGGGGGAATGGCTCAGAGGTAATGTGAGGAAGTATTTTTACATGGAGAGGGTTGTGGATGCATGGAACAGCCTCCTTGAGGAGGTTGTGGAGTCAAGAACAGTGGGGGAATTCAAGAATGCATGGGACAGACATAAGGCAGTTAACTAGGATATGCAACTTATCTGTTAGGTAGGAAAATAGGCAGACTAGGTGGGCCAAGCGGTCCTTATCTGCCATCAAATACTATGTTCTATTTTTCTATGTTTACTGCAACATGTAAATACTTCAGCTGTCAATAAGCGATACAGTGACTGCTGCTGGAAAGAAGATTTGTGTGGGGTTCTGTTTAGTGGCAGTGCATGCCACAGGGCTGCAGATATGTATAATATGAGGTTTGTAAAAGACTGAGACTGACTAGTTCTAGGGCAGCTAGCAACTGTGTATTAAACTGAAAGCTTCATGAATAGTTACGTTTGTAGTTACTTAGAGCTCTGAATACATCACCTGTTACATTGCTGGTGGATGGACTGAAAGTCATACAGTGACAGCTTGTGCAAAGGACATTTATGTGGGGGTTATGTTGTGTGGTATTACTAGTACACATGCCTGTGTCCGTACCGATTGAAACTCTCTGCAGCTGACTATATGATGAAGCAACTGCAGTGTCACTTACATTTCTAAAGGTTGTGTATTTACAGTTCCATGGCCCCGGTGACTGGCAATATGTGTGACTGTTGTGAGGATAGCTGATAGACATTGTTGTAGCTGGCAAGAAATAATGACTGCCTTGGGAGGAGACTTGCCATGTTCATTTCACAAAACTGCATGGGAGGGGCTCCTATCTCCAATATGTCGCTGTTCTATGATTGCCCAGAGGGTAGGGGAATGATGAGTGGAAAACTATGCCTTACATGCAGGACACCTGTTAATATCTGATCTCTTGTACCTCTGAAGGAGATTCCTTGTCGGAACTCAGGACCTTGACAGTAGCAGTCTCTGAGATTTTTATTTTCTTAACATCTTGAAGTACAGCTTCTCCATCTGGGAAACTTTGGTCCAGCCAGTCATTCACACTGAGTCTGCCAAACAAGGAAAACTTAACATCCGTTGCTCCGTGACTGACAGAATCTGCTCTGCTTACTAACAAGAGAAAAACAATGGCTGCTAAGAAAGATGAGTAAAGCAGAATCTGTGATCCCTCCACCCTGTGCTAAAGTCAATAGCACTCTGAAAAACAAGATCAGGCACAGAAACCATGGATTAAATAGTGAATTTAATCCACAGGCACCTGACAGGTGCCAGCCAATCACTTTCACTGCCTCAGGTAACCCATGTTATAAAAGGCACTATAAATTACAATTTTGTCAACTATGTTACAAAACCTGAAACATATGTGGTTTTTATAGCAATGTTTTTTGAATGGTGCTGCCTATTTTACTTTAGACAACTATTGCACATGCTCTTTAAAGGTTTGGAGAAACAGACCCTTTAAGCCTGCTGATAGGAAATTCTAGACTGTGAGGTCCTGAGATGACATCAGCAGCAGCTTTTCACTGAAACAGGCTGTTTTGAGCAGGTAGTGAAATCAGGGTTACAAAATAGCTCATAACTTTAAAATGAAGTAACGTAGAAATCTAGTTTTTTGAATGAGATTTACTGGGGGTATGCTTATTTGGGTTCTGCAATGTAGCACTTTTTATGTCAGCGGCTCTTTAACTGAATACCTAACTTTATACAGATTTATCTGTGAGCAGAGCAATAGATATTTGGTTTCAGAGGCTTACCAGAGCACTTCTATCTGCCTACAAGCTCAGCCGGGGCTTGGGAGTCACAGTTCATTGTGATAGAGAGAACTACACAAACGCTGCCACTTGTCATAAAATGGGGGCTGTTTTTACAATTTTGTATTTTACCACAGTTTGCACAGAACCTTTGCACCTTAAAGATAACCTAAGGGGTTACATTCAGAATTTCAAATGACTTTTAAAAGGGTAGATACAAGCAGGCATGGTCACGTGACTTGGACTCACTTCCTGGTTGTGAAACATAAATACTTACCCTCATAGCAAGTGAGTCGAGTGGGGCAGGTAGGGTAGTGGGCCATAACTCTGACTTCATGCATTTAAAAAACTAAGGTTAGTACTTTAATATATTAACTGCTGTGATGATAGAAGGGCTTATCCATTATCGTTAACTGCTCATATTTAGAAATAACACTGATGACATTGATTTAGATATAGCCCAGCTTAACTGAGGGAATACTGCATCACTCTGAAAATGGTCAGATTACTAGTATAGGGGATAGCCTAGACTTTTCTTACACTGATTGCCCATCTACTTAAGACAATAAGTTAACAAATGTGTGCTACATGTCACTAGGTCTTAGGTTAGAAGGATGGGAAATGGTGATTACACTAATGACACTTGATGGGGAGATCAGGTACCAGTGTATGAGTTGTAGTATGTATATTCTACTTAAAGCTGAACCCATTGACGATGATTATATCTGTGACAAATGTATCAGTAACAAGGAATTGAGAGAGCAACTACTGGTCTTTAACAATCAACTGAATGCTTTGGAAAAAATCCCCAGAGTAAATGGCAAATAAACGCAAAATATTTAACACAACAACTCAGACAAACTATGTCATAGGGACTGCAATGCAGAGTTAAACACACAAACTAATAAAAGGAAGTACACAAGCAATAGCAGAGAGGCCAACAATGAATGTACCTAGTTCAATCTATAAAAAGGAAAAAAGGGTGGGGAACAAGTTCACAGTGCCAAGTACTCCTAAAATAAATTCACCATCTCTTGGTCATGTGGAGGAAAAGGGAGGCCTGGGGACAGGATCTACTACAAAAGCTGCAGGTAACCCAAAAACCCAAGTAAATTGGAACAGTGTTGCCAATGAAAATGGTCTCCAGCTGACAAATAGATACTCCCCCAGTGTGATGAAAACACTCAAAACATAATTTACATTGAAATAGGAAACTCAGTAAACAATGTACCAATGGATAATAGAAGAAAAACCCCACAACAAATAATAGTGCTAGGAGACATAATTATTAAATATACTGACAGATATGTCTGTAAATATGATAAAGGAAATATCATGGTTAATGGCTTCTCATGGACAGTGGCTAGAGACCTAGTTAATATGTCAGATAATACCTACAAGGGGCCGGGGAGAAGCCATTGACTCTACTACATATAGATATAAATGACATAGGTAAAAAAAGCGAGTCTAAGATCATAAGGGACTTTTCTGACCTAGCAGTCAAATTGGAAAGCAAAGATTGTGAAATTGTCTTCTTTGAAATTTTACCAGTGCCTAGGGCTACCCATAACAAGCAACAAAAAAATATGCCAATTCAATCAATGGCTTCATACCTGGTCAAGGGAAAGGAATTACAAATTGGTAAGACACTGGGACAACTTTTGGAATTAACATGATCTATACTGTAACAATGGATTCCACCTTAATCATAAGGGAAACAAGGCACTGTGTCTAAGCTTGGCAAGTGCAGTTTCATCTCATTTAAACTGACTAACTTAGGGGTGAGAGACCCAAAATTGCATATACACAGTATGATGGCTAACATAAAGTCAAAGAGGGCTAGCAAAAAAGCCACATTTTTTTCTCTAAATGCACAAAGTTTGATTAGAGATAAGTTAACAGAACTGGTGGGCATTATTAGCACAAGAGATCTGGACATAGTCTGTGTCACAGAAATATTTTGGGATAATGATAGTGAATGGAGTAGGTCAATCACATGCTATCAACTGTTTAGCAAGGAGAGGTCTGACTGAAAGGGAAGGGGTATGGCTATCTATGTTAAGCATAACACAGAATGTCATCAATTAGAGCCAGAAAGTGTCAACTTGGTTGACATCGAAACCATCTGGTTGAATATAACAGGTTTTTATGGCAAAAAAATAACCCTTGAGACAATTTATAGTCTTCCAAACAATACCACACAAGCTACAGATGCCTTATTAAATCAAATTGTGGAAATAACAGAGAATAGTGATACTATTCTACTGGGAGATCTGAACTTACCAAATTTAGACTGGACAAAGTTCAAAATTAACAGTACCCGGGAGCAAATATTTATGGATATCTTTGACTCCCTAGAGTTACAACAAATGATAACAGAGCCAACAAGGGGAGATAATATATTGCTTGTTATACTAACCAACATACCCAATGAAATCTGTAATATAGAAAATTGATGCCCCCTGTCAAATAGTGACCATAATACTGTCTGGAAGAAATTCTGGTGAAATTCCAGTGAAATTGCTAATTTCACTGAGTGAAATATTTCATGAAATTCTCACATTCTGCAAAATATTGTGTGGGTGCAAAATGCAGAATTTCACCCAAGAAATTCAGAATTTTGCCTGCAAATGACAGAATTTCACCCTTGAGTGGGAAAATTCTGCCATTCATTGGCAACATTCTGCATTTTGCTGGTGAAATTCTGCATTTTGCCAGTGGAATTTTGCATTTCACACCCACTAAATATTTTGTGAAATGCACAAATTTCAAGAGATATTTTGTGTAATAAAATTTGCGGATTTTGCCCTTCTCTACCTTCTGGTGCTCAATCAATAAAAGGAAAAAATTCACAAAGGGAGTGACCACCTTCAAAAACTACTACAAAGCTAACCTTACTCCAATAAAGAAAGAATTAGATAAGTCTGACTTGCCAAAAAGACTGTCAGGGTTGGATACAGACTCAGCATTGACCCTATCAGTCAACACTATAAAAATGTAGGAGAAACAATTTGTACCTGACAGGAAGATCTATAATAATAGGGGTAAAAAAATTGTATGGTTTAATTATAAAATTCAGAGATGAAAAAACAAGAAAAAAACATGTATTTTTCTGTCATGAAAAAGACCCAAACACAAACTAATGTCAAGAATATAAATCTGCTTTGAAACAGTTAAAGCAGCCCATAAATAAAGTATGCAGGGAATAATTGGGAATGAGTTTATCAATGAAGGACATGTACCTTTTGATTGGAGAAAGGAGATTATAGTCCCAATATATAACAAGTTCTGGCAGAGCCACTAGGGCTGCTAATGCATTAACTTGATATGTGTGTATGTGTATTGGGCTTGGAGGGCTGGGGGAAGCGAGGGCATAAACCCCATCATTTGCAAGGAATGGACATAACTTTGTCATTTTTTCATATTTTGACCCCAAATGTTGAACATAGTCTTCTTATCACCCCACCTCATGAACCCTGTAGATAAAAATGTTCAAATCCATGGGAAAATGGCATTCCGTACCACAGGTGTGAAAACACATTTTGGGCAGAATGTGAAAGATGGCAGCCATACTGTTCATGAGGTGGTGTCATAAAATGGCTATATTGAAAATTTGGAGTGAAAATATTGAAAATGACCAAAGTTACACATGTGCATAGAAAATTTCGAACAACCATATGTAACTTGGCCATTTGTGGGTTTTTTTCACCAAATTTTCAACACGCCCCTTTTGGGACCCCACCTTATGAAGACTGCCACTGTCATTTCATTCATTCATCCCAAAAGGTGATTTCACACAGTGACCATGCCATTCTGTGCCACAGGTGTGAAAATAGGTTTGTGGAAGGATGTGAAAAATGACAGCTGTACTGTTCATGAGGAGGTGTGAAAAAATGACAATGTAATAAATCTGGAGTGAAAATATAAAAAATTGGTGAAGTTATGAATATCTAATTATTGAGTTGCAGCAATAACATAATCTGTGAATAACAGATGTTGGGCGTGAGCCACATCTTTCAGGAGAACTCTCATTTATGGATGTACATAAAGTCTGATTTCATAGGTGAGTTGAGATGGGCAAAGAAACAAGGTGTGCATAGCCCAGACTTTAGGATATTTCAGTACATTAAGCAGTCTTCTTTTCATCCTCTTCATACATATTTTTCATAGAGGCTGGTCGCATGTAGTGACACTACAGTAGAGCTGTGCAAGCCACAGTAGGCTTGTGCCTCACTCAAGCTTAGTGTCTGGTACGGTGCGGCTAAACCTGTATAAGCAATTGAGAGCTGAGGTCAAGCCGTGCCAGTTATGGTCAAAGTAAGCATTTTTCTCTGCCTGAGCAGTCAGTGCAGTATTTGAAATGTTCATCTCCTATTCAGAAAACAGCCTGCAGTAGCCAAGGCTGGGATCAAGTTTGGTTTGCAAAGTCAAGTCAGATCCATGACTTAGCTCTAGGTGAAAAACCCTGGCTTGTCCACCTCTACACTACACTATGCAACACCATGCCACATCACATAGTTTACCTGACAAACTACAGATGTTATTAGAAAACATTAAAAATTAGCTTTATTTCTCACTTATCTATATTCAGATTAATACAGGCATTCTACTAGAATCAGGTTTAATGTTTTTGTGTGTCTTAGTTCTTAAAAAGCACTAACTCAATTTATAATATGGATAAGAAATTTTAGTTAAGAATTAATTATGGATTCTCATATTCTGTTTGTATCTCTTCCAGGCCATCTAGGATATCAACCCCACACCACCCTGAATCACCCTTCTATAGAACATAGAAATGTAGAAGCTGCTGGCAGATAAGGACTGCAAGGCCCGTCCAGTCTGCCCATTTCTTTTTCTACCTTATGAATGTGCCATAGGCCATTACTCTGTCAATGACCTATCTGTTCATACTCATCTGTATTGCTCCCTTATGCCTATCCCATGCCTGTTTGAAACCCTGCACTGTATTCATATCCACCATTTCCTGAGGTAGGCCGTTCCATGCATCCACCACCCGTTCTGTGAAAAACAACTTCTCACATTATTCCTTAATCAGTCTCCCTCTAATCTCATGCTGTGTCCTCTTGTCCTGCTATTTTTCTTATATTGCAAAATGTTAGACTTTTTCACCTTGTTAATGCCCTTAAGGTGTATGAATGTTTCGATCATATCACCTCTCTCCCTCCTTTGCTCTAGGGTATATATATTGAGCTCCATTAATCTGGCCTCATATGTTTTCTGATGCAGTCCCTGCACCATTTTGGTTGCCCTTCTCTGGACTGCCTCCATTTTGTTAATGTCCTTGTGAAGGTGCAGCCTCCAGTACTGCACACTGTACTCCAGATGGGGCCTAACCAGTGTCTTGTAAAGAGGGATCATTGCCTCCCTATTACGACTTGTGATACACCTACTGATACACCCCAACATCCCCCTAGCCTTACCTACTGCTTTAGTGGTCTGCTTGGATGATTTCAGATCATCTGTGATGATGATGCCCAAGTCTCTTTCTTCCCTTATGATTGCCAGCAACTCCCTTCCCAACCTATGGGTGGCTTCAGGGTTTCTTTTCCCTATGTGCATTATCTTGCACCTCTTTGCATTAAACCCCAGTTACCACTCTTCCGACCATTTTGCCAGTTTATCCAGATCTCTTCTCATTCTGCCCACCCCATCTGGATCATCTACTCTGTTGCAGATCTTGGTGTCATTTGCAAACAGACAAACCTTACCCTCCAGTCCATCTGCAATGTCACTAATAAAGATATTGAAGATGACTGGCCCCAGGACTGATCCTTGAGGTACTCCACTTGTGATTTGCATCTCTTCTGACTGCATACCATTTACCACCACTCTCTGTTTTTTGCCTGTCAACCAGTTTTCCACCCAGTTGACCAACTTCTGACCCACCCCAGGCTTACACAGCTTATTAATCAATCTTCTATGTGGAACAGTATCGAAAGCTTTGCTGAAGTTAAGGTAGGCAACATCAACTGCTCCCCCTTGGTCCAACACTCTGGTTACCCAATCAAGAAATCTATGAGATTAGTTTGACAGGACCTTCCTGTTGTAAACCCATGCTGTCTTTCCTGTGCTCCTATGGATTACAGGTGTTGTGCTAGCCTTTCCTTAAAGAGTGCCTCCATAATTTTGACCACTGCTGAGGTAAGACTGACTGGTCTGTAGTTCTCTGCCTCCTCCCTGCTTCCACTCTTGTGAAGCAGGATCACATGAGCCCTTCTCCAGTATTCTGGCACCTCTCCTGTGCTCAGAGACTCATTAAACAGTTCTGATAATGGCTCTGCTGGTTCCATCCTTAGCTCCTTTAGTACCCTGGGATGCATGCCATCAGGTCCCATTGCCTTGTCCACCCTGAGCTTAGCAAACTCTTGTAGGTCCCTTTCTTTTGTAAAGGGACTAGTGCACACCTCCCTCCCCCCTGTGTCGATGGTGCTGAGTTGAAGGCCCTGCCCTACCTTCTCCTCAGTAAATACTGAGCAGAAGTATTTATTTAGGATAGATGCTTTTCCTTGGTCCTCCTCCTCACACACAGCCCTATCCCCTTTGATCTTAGCAATACCCACTCTGGACTTTCTCCTTTCACTAATGTATCTATAGAAAGTCTTGTCACCTTCTTTTACTGTTCGTGCTAGTGTTTCCTTGGTTTGGGACTTTGCGTGCCTTACTGCCTTCCCTGCTTCCCTTAGGGAAGTTTGGTATGCCTCCCTATCTTTGTTCCACTGCATTCCCTTATATTTGCTGAAGGCCAGCCTTTTGGCTCTGACCTCTTCTGCTACTGTTTTTGAGAACCAAAGTGGTTTCCTTCTTCTTTTGCTTTTCTCTCTAACACAATGGGATGTTGCTTTCTAGTATTGCATCCTTAATGCTTGCCCACTTTACCTGTACCCCCTAACCTGTATTTCTTCTTCTTGCCAGGGCTAGCTTAACTCTTTTGGCCATCTTATTAAAATCAGCTCCTCTGAAGTCCCATATTTTTACCTTGGAATGGAATGATTTAGTTCTAGTGGCCAAACTGAACCATACTATGTGAGGGTCTCTGGCCCCCAAGTGACCTTCTACCTGGAGATCTGTGATCCTTTCACCATTAGTCAGTACTGGCTCTAGGATAGCCCTGTCTCTTGTGGGTTGTTCTACTAGTTGTTTGAGGCCCTTCTCCTGCAGGGAATCCAGTATGTGTCTCGTTCTGTCAGATGTTCCTGCTGGTTTTGACCTATCTGTATCTGGCATGTTGAAGTCTCTCATTATCAGAACCTCCCCTTTAGCTGTCATGTTTTGTATATCTTCTAGCAGTAATGTGTCTATGTCCTCCCCCTGGTCTGGAGGCCTGTAGACAATCACAGTTTGTATGACTGTCCCATTTCCTGTTTCAAGGGTGACCCACAGTTCTTCTGGCTCCTTAGGTGTATTCTGAATTCCTGTAGCTTTTATATTTTCATTGACATAAAGGGCCACTCCACCACCCCCCTTTCTGCACCTCAGTCTCATCTGAACAGTACATAGCCGGGTACTGAAGTCTCCCAAGTGTGGTTACTGGTGAACCATGTCTCACTAATGGCTACTTTGTCCAGTTTAGCCTCTGTCATTGTTTTCTGCAGGTCTGGGATCTTGTTTCACAGACTGCAAGCATTTGTGTATATGATTTTCCATTGGCTAGATTTCAGTGTGTTAGTTGTTGGGTGAGGTCTGGCATTTCCCCTGTGCATTGTATGGGGAGCTGGACTGTTTTTCTTACTTGGTGATGCAAATGAACTACAAACATGCTGAATTCCTGTGTGATCACTAGCTGAGGGGAGGGGTGTTCTTCCCATTCAATGTATCAAGTACTGCACCCTGCTCCCCATTTGCTAGTTTAAATAAAAGACAAACACTTCTACATAATAAACTCTACATAGAACAACCACCAAAACTTCCCCAGTCCCATAGACCAAACTCCTAATAGTATTTTCACCAAGCTGAATCCATATTTAATCTCCACCCTCAAACCACATTTATTAAAAACAAGAAAGAAAAGGAATATTATGAAGCAATCCTACTTCTCTAAACAGCCAACAACACAAATAATCCTGACTCAAAAGATAGTGTATCATTTTCCTACAGTATCAGATTTATATGTAAAGCATCTAAATAAGTTTCCTCCAACTCTGAATAGAAAAAAATAAGTCACTTTGCTTCATTGTCTTAACATTTTTAAGTGATAAACCAAAATTAAATATATCATGAAAATTGTGAGGGAGAGGCTAAGATGATCAGGGAAGTCAAAAGGGGCTCACAAACCCTTCAATTATCCTAGGATTCCCATTTTAAACTTTAATTATACCTTCATTTTAATATAAATAAGTAAAGAAAAATTAAATCAAAAAGTTAGTCCCAAACTATATTATTTGGGCTGGTCTTTATTTTATAGTTTGGATAAAGCTGAAGTTCTCATAATAGATGGATTGCCTGATTTTAATCAAATAATATTTTTCTGACATAAGTTTAATAAGCTAAGTTGGGAGGTGATAAAAATTGTGAGGTATAAAACAGAGAAAGGCGACAGTGACAAGTCCATCCCTCTTAACCTTAAGTCATTATATAAATATTCAAATTCAGGTTTTGGTCTGAAACATCCAACCTCCGGTAAGTATATTATTTATTTCCAAACCCAACCATAACATCATATTAAATACTGAGGTGTTATGACAGAGTACCAGATGAAGTCCCTATTTAACGGGGAAAAAAACAAAGAAAAAAAGATATAAATGGCTGTCCCTTTCATAAAGTTCAAGATGTCCACATCTTTAATAAATATTAGGATCAGGTCAGAGAGTTTACTGTAGGCATAATTTAGCTTATGTGCCATTTCTCTTAGGGTAATAAGAAAACCTTTTATATGGTTGCTCTTACTGCCATTTTACTGAATCTATGTTAGGTAGCAGGGCTAAGAAGGGAGAAAAACTGATCATAATATATAATTCCTATTTATCAGGAGGTGTTACATTGGAGAAATATGCAGCAGCAAACATATAGAAAATATGGGGCATTAAAGTCTTAAAACTTTCCCCACATTAAACGAGATGTCACCCTCCTGTCTGTGATCTCCTGTCATAACTCTAGTTTTTCTTAACCTGAGAAGGAAGTATTTACACATGAGCAATATACAGTATGTTCAGTTTTATTGAATGTGAGTTATTGTTCAAAAGTATCTAACTTTCGAAAATGAAAACTCCATAACTGAAAGTAACTCAACTATCAAACAAATGGTGATGCCCCCTGTTGTTTGAGTAGAGAATTTGTGAAAAGGAAGCATCTTTTGGAGATGGCATAATTTTTGAAGTGAGATCAATTTGAGAGTTTAACCATCAGTAGATTAAGGGGTTGGTTAAAATTCCCCAATTGACTCCCCGATCTATGCACAGAAATATATTTCTAATAAAATAATGTTAAATTAAGTAGCATCTTTTTAAGTGGATGGACTGACAAAAATAAAAGAACATGACGATAAAGGCTGATCAAGTGTTTACCCCTCATTCCAGTATACCCATTACCAGCAAATATTTTAACTGAGTATAGTGAAATAAACCTAAATGATTGGATGGTTCATAATATTTTGAAAACTGGAAGAAAGAAAGTTATAGAAAGTATGATTAAAAACTGATACTTAAAAATAATGTTCTCTGAGATCATTCTCTATCCCACTATACCTAGTTGCCTAAGGTTTAAGTTCAACGTGCTATGTCAACTAAAGATGAACTTGTGTAGAAAAATGAGCTAAATAAAAGTCACGTTTTTAAACAATTTCATTTAAGGACTGTTTTCGAAAACAAGCTCAGCGGGATCCGGACATTTTCGACACCAAGATAGTTCTTTGAACTGACTAAGCAAAAAAAATAAAATTTCTCAAGTACTCCATCAACCATCTTTCAAAAGATCTAAATCAGAACCATAACCATTACTTTCATTCAAAGCAAGATAGCTGGCAGTATTGGCTAGAGGTTAGAGTAATGAGCTGTGAATGAGCTTGGTACATCAAGCAGACCAAACCTGGGTTTGCTTCTCACAACCTCCAGTTACACACTGTGCGACTTTGAGCAAGTTATTTAACCAACCAGTACTACCAGGTCGCCCCTAAAAATAGACACTTGTGCCTAGTGGGCCTTACCCTGTTATCAAAGACTGAAATAAATGACAGGTCCAGATGTCTTAAACTATTACATGTTCGGGACCTTCAATAACAGCAGATCATAAGTCTTAAAAGGTGCATTTAACAATCAGCAGGTACACCGTGCCTTTATAAAAAATCTACCTAAAAAATATGTGTGAATTCACTAAGGGAAAGCTATGATAAAATCTCTCTGAGGGGTCAAATGGTGGATCACCCTGATTTAGAGAGATTGGGAAAGACTGTTCGGGATTATCAAATGAGATTATTTTGCTGCTTTTAATAATACTGAGTTTAGCTGGGTAGATCATTTTTAACCTAATTCCAGCATAAATCAAGCTTGTTTACAACACACAGCTTTTATTCTGGACAGCTCCCCACTCTGCTGTGACCATTGCAGCAGATGATCCAAGTGTAGAGCCGCCAGTACCATCCAGGACTGGAGAGCTATTAGCATTGGAGCACTGAACCAATAACAAATTGCATTAGGCATTTGCCATGTAGAGGATTACAGTGAGATTAAAGCCAGAAAGGTTTAGCAAATGCATAGTCTGGGACATGGTACTTGACTTGCTCACATCAGAAACAGTCTGTACAAGTGGTCTGGGAATGGATTCATGCAAATTTCACAGTTCAGCTCTCAGCTACTGCAGCATAGGGAGGGGGCACTCCTGGAATTCGCGAAAACAGTAACCTAGGGTTGTCAACAAGGGACCAGCTGTAGAGAAAATAAATTGCCTTGGTGCTTCTATTTCTATGCTATTAAAACAACTTTGGACATTTACAGATGCAGCAAAACTCAGACTTCATACTTTCAGTCATTATCTCCCAGTTCAGAATAAAATGCAAAGAGACCAGGGCCACCAAACTGATCCTCTGACCAGAACATGGGACCCAGGAATAAACCAAATCAGTTGCACGATCAGTCAGTGACTCACAGTGTTCAGCATCTTTAATGTAAACAGGGTCAGGATCTCTATGGGTCTGAAAATGAGAACCCTCACCAAGGTTTGCCACCGTAGTGTGTAGCCGAAAGTCATTATAACAACAAGGTGCACAGCGGAGGGGGGGGGGAGATGGGGCAGCACCAACACCTCTTTCTAGGAAAGGTAGTGCTTACATCAGTATCCGACCATGCAGTGTGAGAGGTCAGCTCAGATAAACAACTGAGGCAACCAAGAACATTGGGTGCACACACACACACAGTAAGACTTGCAATTGTAAGTTTGTTCATTTACTTTGTACGCATACCTCTCAACGTCTTTCTTCACAAATCAATGTTGGGCCCAGTTTTATTAAATCAGTTTGCCCATAACCTCCAACTATCAGGAGGAAATAAAATGCTAAAGTTTGCAGATGATTTAAAGCTGGGAAGTAGGGTAAATTGTGGACAAGGTAGAATCTGCATAACTAATGATCCAAATTAAAATGTAGATTGGGCAGACAGGAATATGATGCAGTTCCACCTAGATAAGAGCGTTGTCATGCACTGTGGCATGCATAATCCTAAACAAGATTATTTGATCCATGGGAGTAAGGTCTCGGTAGTAGACAAAATCAAGGACCTGGGTGTAATAGTAAGCAGTAATATGAAAAGCAGCAGTCACTGTAGACAAGTGGTAAAAAGAGTTCACCACCTTACAAATTGTATTAAGTGACCCTTTTCAAATAGAAACATAGAAACATAGACTTTGATGGCAGATCAGGACCTCTTGGCCCACCTAGTCTGATCATTTCCCTACCTATTGGATAAGCTGCAGGGTTTTATGTGATAAGGGTGAGTCCCTTAATGAGCCGCTCACAAAGAGTGTTGCAAATTCATCCAAGCTAAAAAGGGTAATTTGGATTAAGAGAGATCGACGCAAACAGCAACAGTCCTCTGAAATAACTGCTTCTTTGGTTTTAGGCCCCTCACATCCCCCTTTGTGGGGGTGCAAGCCTCCCACACACCTCAAAATAAATATTCTCAACTCCAGGGGGAGCGAACTAAGGCAAAAATGAAACACCCCCGGAAGCAAGATATTTGCTCATACCAGGATCCGATCCCAGTACCATAGACTCCAGGGGCAGTGGCTCAAGCCACTATACCACATGGCCAACTTGGTAGAGCTTAGCCAAACAAATCGTTTTATCCCCTTTCTCGCCAGTGTAGTGCGTATCCCTCAATGCTACACTCGTTGTACCTATTCTGTGCTCTTTTTCTCTACTCACTCTATATGGCAGCGGTAGTACTGAGTCACTCATATTGAGCCACTCAGTAATACTCACCCATATAGGCTGCTACCAAGCTGCAGATCCTAGATAACCAACAGCCTACTTCATCCTAGCCTCCTCTAGAATTGCTTTATGTCTGCCCCATGCATTCTTGAATTCCCTCACTGTTTTTGACCCCATGACCCCTCAGGAAGGCTGTTCCATGCATTTGCCACCCTCACTGGAAAAAATGCTTCCTCACATTGCCCCTGAGCCATCCCCCCTCTATCTTCAGATTGTAGCCCCTTGTTCTTGCACATCTCTTTTTCTGAAAGATGCTACCCTCTTGGACTTTGTTGAGTCCCTTGAGGTACTTGGAAGTTTCTAACATGTCTCCTTCTCCCTCCTTTCCTCAAGAGTATACATATTATACTTAATAAGCTCCTTTAGTCTATCTTCATATAGCTTCTGGTGCAGACCCTGCACCACTTTAGATGCCCTCCTCTAGACTGCCTCCATACTGTTTATGTCCATGCAGAGATGGGGTCTCCAGAACTGCACACAGTACTCCAGATTGGGTCTCACCAACTGTCTGTAAAGAGGGAATACAATTTCCTCTTTTCTACTGGTGATGCCTCTCCCTATGCATACCATCATCCCCCCAGCCCTCCTTACTGCCTTCTCACATTGTTTGCTTACCTTTAGGTCATCTGATATGACTACCCCCAGGTCCCTTTCCATTTTTGTTGTTGTTAGTACCTCCCCACCCAATTGTGTACTCTTTCCCTGGATTTTTGTTTTCCAGGTGCATTACTTTGTACCTCTTTGCATTGAATTTAAGCTGCCATATCTTTGATCATTCCTCCAACTTTGCCAAGTCCCTTCTCATCCTTTCCAACCCCCCTTGTGTGTCAACTCTGTTGCAGATCTTTGTGTCATCTGCGAAGAGGCATATTTTTCCTTCCAGTCCCTCCATGATGTCACCTATAAAGACATTAAAGAGGACCGGTCCCAGTACTGAACCCTGTGGTACCCCACTAGTAACCCCCCTTTCTTCAGCATGGACTCCATTAACTATTACCCTCTGTGTCCTGTTGTCCAGCCAATTTTTAACCCAGGTTACCACCCTGGGACCCACTCCCAGGCTGTCTAACTTGTTTATTAATATTTTGTGTGGGACTGTGTTAAATGCATTGCTAAAATCTAGGTAGGCCACATGCACAGCCACTCCCTGGTCTACCACTTTGGTCACTGAGTCAAAGAAATCTATTAGAGTCATCTGACATGACCGCCCCACTTTAAACCCATTCTGTCTTGGGTCCTGTGCCTGCTGGCCTCTAGGTACTCAACAATTCTTTTTTTTAAAGAAGTAATTCCATCATCTTCCCTACCACTGTGATCAAACTAACAGATCTGTAGTTTCCTGCCTCTGCCTTGCTCCCACTTTTGTGAAGGGGAATCACACCCACCCTCTTCCAGTCCTCAAGTACCACACCCACCATCCTCCCATGATTTGTTTAAAAGAGGAGTCAGTGGTGTCACTAGTTCCCCCAGGTTATGTTACCATTATACAAATCTTGCATCAGGCCTCATTTGGACTACTACTCCCAATTTTTGAGTCCAGGCCTAGTAAAGGACATAGACAGAGCAGCTTGAAAGAGCCTGACATTGATATACTAAACAAATCCCTAGAAAAAATACAAACTGTATAATGCCAGACTTGGGTGTGCCTATGGCCTCTAAGCCTCAGGAGACACAGGAGGGATTTGCTATGGCTCCACAAAATCCTGGAGGATGAGGAACTATCATTAGTACTGGGGTTAACATGGAAGGAGCATGTGCACAACCTGAGGATGCATAATAGGCAACTATTAAATGATATACCCAGAACAAACCTGCGAAAAAATACTTTTCTGCCAAGGACAATAAGAATCTGGAACCAACTGCCAGCTGACATTGTAAAGGAATCTAGCTTTGATGATTTAAAATCAAAGTTGGACAGTTATCTTAATGAGAGAAGCTCTCGTAGTTGCATTCACTGAGTAGTGGGGACAGTTTTTATGGGCATCACACCTTCTGCTGTCCTAAACCCACAGTATGAACCATAGTATTTATTTGTTCCTTTAAGATACTGGAAAGTTCTCTGAAATTAATAACCAGTAAAATGAATTAAGATGTCTTCTTAAAAAGTACCTTTTTCAAATGCAGCAAGATTAAATAGTGAGCTCTCTTATCTGATAGGCAGCTCCTCCAGGCTGTTTACGCTTTGTTTAATACAAGCCCCAAAGGAAGGGAAGGGATAGTAATTTTCCCCCAGATGGCTGGCTTAATGATCCCTCTCTACTTCATTACTTGCTGATCCTCCCCTCGATCCAACATTTTGTGATGTCATCATAGGTCAAGCGTGGAGGAGTGCTCCATTCATTTGAATGGAGTGTCTTTTTCAAATGTAATTTCTCGATTGTAAATTAGGATTTGGTATATATTGACACCAGGGTTCAACTGACAATGGCTGAGATGGATGTAGTAGAATTTTTACTTTCTAATACTGAATTTGTAAGAATTTAAGTCAGGAATTAACCTACAACCTGCCTGGTTTGTGGGTCCCAGCCCCAAAACTATCATGTTTTTCATACCTGGGTTCTTGTTGGAGACCCTGTCTGCTGTCAAAGTCCTCAATTACCACTGCAGAACTTCCATGAAATAGGAATCTAATACCACAAAAGTTCTGCAGCAACAGGGGGCCTTGAAGAAGAAAATCAATAGAAGGGAGTGCAGATCCACAAGCTGGCCAGTACACATTGAAGGGGTTGCCTGTCCTACACTAGAATGAAAACTGACAGCTCTCGAGAAAGTAAAAAAGTGCTTGCAGTCATGAGTGACTCAAAAACCTTTCTGTTAACAAGGTATACCATCCCCCGAGGGAGCCCCTGTTGTTGAAGTGATGGGGCATAAGAATCAGCATCCTTTGGAAAAGTTCACAATAAAGAGTATTGACTGAAAGTCAGTAAGTGAATTTTTTTCTCCTTGAATGTGTTCCTCTTTGTTTTTGCTCTCAGCATACTGCCTTTTAAGGGCAAATTCAGAATTAAATAAAAGCACACATTTTGGCATACCTCTCAACTGTCCCTGATTTTCAGGGACATCCCTGATTTTGCCTCAAAATTTTGCTGGTCCCTCCTAAAAATTGCATTTCCATGACCAAACAGTGGGGGTTGTAAGCACAAAATAATGTCAAACATTAAAGTTAGAGACTTGTTCTTCCTTAGTAAATGCATTTTACACTAAGCCCATTATTCTACCAGCTTTCTGAGTGGATATCATAAATTTTGAAGACGTGTCCCTGATTTTGGTCCTTTGTCCCTGATTTTTTTAAGCCTTGTCCCTGATTTATGAGGCAGGAGGTTGAGAGGTATGCATTTTGGTTTACCAGTGAAGAGCAAGACCCTCTTGGAGTGAGAACATGGAGATTAACTATTTGATGACCACCACACCTTGTTAAAGTGGGGAAGTTTCATGAAACGTCAGTATCTGATGCTTGTTTTAGATGGCACAAACAAAATAAAAGATTGGCAGATTTATAAATATAACCAAGAAGAGTAGTCTCTGCCTTTTTGTATTGAATTTTGAATGGCACAAGAGACTCCTCTGACTGCAACACAAAGACTGTAGCATTAGGGCTTGAACATCCAGGAACCAACCCCCAGTGGTTACCATGCCAGAAGGTGTGTGATCAAGGACTTGTGGAGTAGTTTAGGGAGAGTCTGCATCACTGAGTAATACAGTAAAAGTAGAAAGCAAAACAAGTGTAATTCTTACAACTCAAAGTACATAATAAGGATACTAGCTGCCTTCCTTATTCCATAGTCTATTATGCACTTTGAGATACAAAGAGGCTAGTTTACTGGTACCACCTCTACAATAAAAGACTCATGATGAAGGGGTCTTAAGACTCATTGCTCCCAAACCATGTAAGTCAAAGTTATTTTTGAAATGCCACTTCATTTACATACTGCACTTGGAGAAAAGGTGGTTTATTACCCACATTTTAATTATTTTGTTTCCCCCACTACTCCTTAAAGTTTAGTGCAGATTATGTTTCAAATAACATACTGAATACGACAGCAAAACTAATTTAAATACAGACTTATCAACTGCTTTGTGTTATATTGTTTAGTATCTTCTATAATCTACCAGTGAAAAATAACAGTAACAAAATAAATAAATAAATAAATCTGCTCTTAAAATCATGTGCTCTTTGTTGATTAGTATTTTAACACCTAGGACAGATTTCGTACAATTTCTGTTTTATATATTAGTTTTACAGTGTATGTGACTAGTCTGGCAAAAATTTTCTTTTTCATTGTGTAACCCATTATTAGGCATTGAACATATTTTAGGAAACCAGACTACAACAGTGAAAAAGGTTTTGTGGTCAGTCTTGAATGGAATAACATTTCAGGTAAATATTGTCAGACCATGTATTGGAAAGCATATTTTCAACCAAGGAATTACTTATTAAATTCTGTCCAGCACTTGGTGACATTTCCCACAAGACTGTAATGCTGTTTACAAATTCTGGAGAACACCTTCAGTCATTTCTGGCATGGACTTAAGATTTATCTCAAAGAAAAATGGGACAGTACATGTAGGTCTGTGTTTAATGTGAAAAGGGATTTAGAGATGAAAAGTCAACTGGCAAGAAAGATTGTAGGGCAGAAGCAAAATCATGAAGCACGTGGGTGATCTGGGAAAACAGCACAGGATACTGGTAGAATTTAAAAAATACAGTATAATGTATTTACCATCTCAAGTCTGACAATTCATTTATGCCTTGAAAAGTAAAAGGAGAACGACAAATTATTTTAAATATTTTGAAATGTTGACAAACTTGAAGTCTTAATTCCAGTACAAAATATTTAAAATAGTTCATCTACAGAAAGGATCCTTTGTCAGTGGTACAAAAGCTACATTGATTAGAACATCAGGGGCCCAATATTCAGATAGGTGCAAAGCATAGCGCAAATGGTTGTGCTATGCTTTGCAATTGCCCAGGGGTCCCAGGATGCTATATTTAGGAATACAGTGCCATTTCAGAACAGCACTAAGTCAGGAAGTACTGCCCTGAAATGGGTCACATAGTTAGGCTCAGGAGTTCATAGCGCAGGAGCGCTATAATCGATTTTAAAATGTGCCCATGCAAATGAGTCCATTGGGCATGAAAGGCATTAAGGGGCCCTTTGCATGGTCATTTGCATGCCCACTATGAGTTCATTTGCATGGGTAGTGGAGGAAGATGGCACGACGACACCCCACCCCCACCATTCATACTAGCTGAGCTATCCCTAGTGATAGTGCTCCACCTTTCCTTAGATCCCCATCCCCATAGTCAAACTTAACATCCCTGGTGCCACTGGCCCACCAGCACAGCAGCAAGGTGTACAACTGCACTGCCAACATCCCAGGTTTAGTAATGGACTCAGGAGTTGGAGGACCAGCCGGGGGAGAAGGATTGAGCATCCCAGAGTCTGGCTCCTTCTCCCGGGGAAGGGGGAAAAGAGTGTCTGGTGCTATGTGGACCTCTGGAAAAGGCTGGGGATACTGTCACAGCTGGTACCACATGTTTTGGGGTGGGACAGACATTGGCGTCATTGCACGTCCCCGCCCCCAGGAATAACTCCTGAAAAAAATGCCAGCTAATGATAACCCCCACCTTTGCCACTGCTCCCACCACAAAAACCATGTCCTCATCCTGGTGGCAAACCAGGGCTTAGAGACAGTGTTGCTTGGGGAAGGGAACCCACCTGGTGGCCCCACTCAGGGGAGTAAGCCTGGGGAAAAATGCAAGATTGGGGAGACCAGAAGGAGGTAAGGAGCCAGGCACCAAAAAAAGTCATCTCTGGTGCTAGTGGTCCCACTCCTCTGTCTGATCACCAGCCCATTGTAAAGATACAAGTCCCTGGTGCTAGTGGTTCCTCCTGCCATCCAGTCACCAACCTTGAAGTGACAGATTCAATCCCTGGTGCTAGTGGTTCCCCACACCCTCTGATTGCCAGCCTCAACATGAATTATTCAATCCCTGGTGCTAGTGGTTTCCTCCACCTTGTGAATGCCAGTCCCAAAGTGACATATACAAGCCCAAGTGGTAGTGGTATCCCTTCTCCACTCATCAGTCTGAAACTGAAACAAAAAACCCTCCCTGGAGTTCAGGTGTTCACCCCTGTAGCATTGGGTACCCCCTACTCATGATATCCTTATTGGTAGTGCCGGTGGTGCATAAGGTGACTGGTACAGCCCTCCTCACACCTCCTCAGCTGGTGGCCATATGCCCATGCAGGGAGCACAACTCTTATTTATAGGACAAGGCACATCACACTAGCACCAGGGATTGAATAACTCACTGTGGGGCAAGTGATCGGGGGGGCAGAACCACTAGCAGCAGGGACTTACATTTTTACAATGGGGCTGATGATCAAAGGGATGGTAGGACCACTGGCTCCAGAGATGTTATGTTTGACAATGGGGCTGAGGATTGGAGGGAGGGGGGATTGGCACCAGGGAGCTGTTAAAGTGATTTTCCACAGTCAACTTTGGGGGTTTCTTTTGCTGCTATACTTGAGGAAGTTTCTGTGTTCTGTAACAGGTTTCAGGTAACTTCTGTGTTTTGTAACAGGTTTTATGTAATTGGGCTTTAATAGTTGTGTTCTCTTTTTCCTACCTTTAGTTGTTAAAATTATTTTCCTCAGTCTGCTTTGGGGGTTTCGTTTGCTGCTATGCTTTAGGAAGTTTCAGGCTTCAGGTAATGTCTGTGTTTTGTAACAGGTTTTATGTAATTGAGTTTAAATAGCTGTGTTCTCTTTTCCATACCTTTAGTTATTTAAGTTATTTACCGCAGTCTGCGTTGGTGGTTTCTTTTGCTACTACACTTGAGGACATTTCTGTGTTTTGTAACAGGTTTCAGGTAACTTCTGTGTTTTGTAATGGGGTTTGCTCAATAAGTAGTGGTTAACTGTGGGGCTGCATTTAGTAGCCTGAATCCCACCTAGTTGACCACAGTAAGAGGAGTGAGGAGCCACTGCCAGAGGACTCATTGGCTGATTGTTTTTGGGCACAGCCTGTGGTGTAGTACCACCACCCTCCTCCCTCCCACAACCCACCCACCCCAGAGCTTGGCTTACATTTCTAGGGTGGGCCCCATAGGACCTTACAGCATTCTGCACCCATACAGGAAGTAGCGAAGAGAGAAAACAAACAAACAAACAAAAAAAATTTGGGAGATAACAAATAGGCATCTTAAGCAGGCAGTAGATTGAGGAGGTAAACAGACATGATGGGAGTGGTGCAGAGCAGTGGTTGCAGACCAGCTGTTTTCAGAGAGACATGCTGGAGGCTATGATGCCGACCTATCTGCAGGCACCTCTCTGGGCTGAGGGAGGAGGTTGCCTGTCTCTGAGCAGTGTTGTCCAGACTGCAGGCGGCATTCACCCCCACCTAAAGACCACTGAGTCGATAACCTGAACCTCAAAGGATGCCCATGAAGAAGAGTGATTGGAATACAGTGTGCTCAGTAAGGGTGATTGGAGGGGTTGAAAGCACATCCCCAACTGGTCCTGCTTAGCAAATCCTACCCGGTTTTGGAGGAATGGGAAAGCCCCACTGAGGAACCCGAGGCTGGGGCCAGGGAGAATGAGTGGGTCCTCCAGGATGGAGCCCCAAGGAAGGGAGGCAGGAGACCCTGGAGGAGGAGGAAGCTTCTCCTAGTGGGGGACTCTATTGCCTGGGGAGTGGAGTTATAAACACCTGGGCAGGATTCTCAAAGCTCTCAGAAGGTGCAAAACCTTCTCTAAGTCCCCAAAACTCCCTCAGCTATGGAAAAAAAGGGGAGTTTGCTCCAAGTGCTATTCACAAAAGCCCCCACAGCTGTGGGAAAAACCTCTATGAACTGTGGAAAAAAGTGCAGCTGCGGAAGTCCATCAGGACAAAAAGGTGTGAGATAAGTAAGGCACAGCCCCTGAAAGGTTATTCACAGCCAGATTTTTCCCACAGCTGTGGAAAGAATGTTACACAAAGTGGAATGAGGTGTAACTCTCCCTCAGCACACTGCAGTAGTGCCCCAGCAATTGGAATCAATTTAGGTGGAGGTGTACCACAGGTAATAGCATCTCAGACTGTATAGCAGTGGCTGATGTTACAGCACTGAAAACACACATTGCCAAGCTATGGCAACAGGCATCAACCACTAGATCCAGTGCAGCCCATGACAGAGCCCCAGAAGCAGAAGAGCCTGACCAGCCAGCAGCAAGTGCTACCCCCCCACAGGCTACAGGAACACCCCAGGGAGGGATGACCAGCAGGGACAGTCAGCCACTGTGGTGCCAAGGTATCACAGGTACCTGTGATGCTGCTGTGATCTCAGTTGGGGACTGGTTGCTGGTCTCTATGTATGCTGTCAGTGTCATATTATAGCAGCACTGTTACAATCTACTGCTTCAGCTACTGTGGTTCCCTATTGCTGTGCCTTCACAGCCTCCACAGCTGAGGATTTGCAGCACTTGCACAAGTCCTGTGGCAGCTAAATTGCCGCACCTGCGGCACTTTTTACGGAAATCCACATCTGTGCTGGTTTTCTTTGAGAATGCAGTGCAGCTGCGTTTTTGCACTGCAGCAAGCCTTTTTCCTGTAGCTGCAAGAATTTTGGCTTTCTTTGTGAATCCTGCCCCTAGCAGGGTAGAGATGGAGGTCAAGTGCCTCCTGGGAAGTTCGACGTGGAGGGATGGGAAGTGGATCCATAGGACCGCTAGGGAAATAGCTAGGAGGGAGCAGCTGGATATCATTGTCCACCTGATGACCAATGACCTGGCCAGGAGAAGGGTGGAGTTAGCCAGAGTCCAGGAGGATTTCAGGAAGCTGGGTGGAAACCTAAAACATATAGCAGAGTCTGTTCATGAAAAGGGGTTACCAAAGTGTGACATGAGGGTCAGATTTTCAAATTATTTCTAGATTACATTTGTGATGCATTTCAAGATATTATGACCCAAGTATGAAAAAAGAAACATATTGAGAGATAAAAGTCTCACAGGTTCCTGAGATAAAAGAACTGTATTGTGGTGAGTGTAACAAGTGACACCACATACTGTGGTGAATGTAACACCTGACACAAGACATCTGTTTTAGTAGTAAAAACATTAATAAACATATGTAATGAGTTATATTATGAACTACCGATCGTAAATACACAAATCTCATTGGCTGAGAACTCTTTGAAGCCGTGATGATATCGCGCTACATCATCATGGCTTCAAAAAAGCTCCGGTGCCACTAGCCTCCTTACTGATCTATATTAACAAACTCCTCCAACCTAAACCCTCACCACATTGCCCGCCCATAGATTTTTTTCAAATTAGCTAGCAATGGTGAACTTCCGGTTTACGCAGGAGCAGGTAAGTAATTGCTCGAAAGCCTCATAAAATGCCCAGCTATTTTAAAACTAAGCCTTATCTGAACCTGAGTTCAATTATTTACAAGTGCCCAGCGAACATGTTTCTCACCTGCTGAACCACACACTCATTTCAAAATGGCAGCGGCAGTGCTTGCTATGCTTACTTTAACTCGTCCTCAGTTCTGTTGCTTCCAAATCCTCCGTTACCGATCAACAGCTTAATTTTTTCTCTTACTAAACCCCACCTTTTCTGAGTCCATCACTCAGTACCGCATTTATGGGGAGACTGGGACCACGGATGGCACACAGAGACTGAACATACCGTGGCAGAGTAGCAGCTTCACAAACAGAGCTGTCACCATGTAGCAGCAGCACCATCTGCTGGACAAAGCAGAAACTGCACACTTTTTAATTAAAAGGTATACTTCCACTTCACAAAAACAATAAAAAAAAAGTATTTTAACACAGTTTTTTTTAAATAAATGAACTGAAACTTTAAGCTAGTTCATAATAGCAATAAGGCACTCCAGGGTGTGGTATATCATGGGATATCGTCACTTCTCAGATGGTTGGACGCACTCGGCCTGTGGCCTCGTGCCCAACCACCCGAGGCGTGACGATATCCCATGATATACCACACCCTGTCATGCCTTACTGCTTAATTAAAACATGAGAAACAAATATTTATAAGAATTATATTACATTAATTACAAGTTTGATGTTTTGCACCATATACCGTGGTGTATGTAACAAGTGACATCACACTTATGTTCCACTTACTAAAACTGTACTAAACATGCCTAACAACTAACATACAGCAGCTACCGACTGGCTGGCATACTGCTATAAAACATGAAAACATTTGACAATTACATTACTGGCAAGTGTGATGCTTAACACCACATACCGTGGTGAATGTAATGAGTGACACCACACATTTGTTTAAGTTTTACAGAGTTTAGCTGACATGCCTAATGGCTAACATGCTACTAATAATAACTGACACAGTGCTACAAAACCTGGAGAAATCTGACAACAATAACAGTACTGACAGGTGAGAAGTTTGACCCCACATACCATTGAGAATGTAACAAGTGACACTACACATTTGTTTCAGTAGAAAAAAGTTTACCGAACATGCCTAATGGCTAACATGCTACTACTAATGGCTGACATAGTGCTACTAAGCCTGGAGAAATTTGACAACATTAATGTTACTGATGGGTGTGATGTCTGACTCCACATACCATGGTGAATGTAACAAGTGACACCCCACTTTATGTTTGGCTTACTAAAACTGTACTAAACTTGCATAACAGCTAACATACTACTATTACTGACTGTCATACTGCCATAAAACATGAAAAAATTCAACAATTACATTACTGGCAAGTGTGATGCTTAACACCACTTAATGTGGTGAATGTAACAAGTGATACCAAACATTTGTTTCAGTTTTAAAAAGTTTACTGAACATGCCTCATGGCTATCATGCTACTACTAATAACTGACATAGTGTTACAAAACCTGGAGGAATTTGACAATAATAACAGTACTGGCAGGTATGATGGTTGACACCACATATCATGGTGAATGTAATGAGTGACACCACAAAGAAAACCCATTTTAACCCTCCACCCTATACATACAGTATAATACCTATTACAACTAATTCCAAGCACTTTCCCTAGACATGTAGTTGTCACTGAAACAGGCTGCCCAAAAATGTGTCTCAAAATCAGTGAATGATGATAACCAAAGCCTACCTGTGGTGAATGTAACTGCAGCCCTCGTTGTTACATGCAGTGCTTATCTTCATGGAATGTAGCCCTACAGATGGAGGAGCCACATGCAAACAATGGGTTTTAAACTACAACTCCGCTCCTCCCTCAATGGTTGCTCCTTGGTTCTGATGGGCAGGTTATGACTTCGCAACTATCACAGACTGATGGGTAAACACTGGGCCTGATGTGACTCCAAGTAGAGTGAGGGTCAAAGGTTGATCTCCCTTCTGTGGGAAAGCTAGATCAAGCAGTAACACAGTCAGTTATCACAAGGAGGCAAACTAGGAGAGAAGCCAGAAAATCATTTAAAGTGCTAATAGCACAATTACAGATTTGGAGGCCATGCGAGTGAATGTAACATGCTGTGACACCAACTGTTACATTCATCACACTAAATACAAAGCTGCACAAATTAAAAATGGAGCATTACAATGAGCTAAAGAGTACAGGTAATAAAAAACACAACTCCAGACTAGTAAGCAAAGTTATTTTATTAAGGGAAAACAGTAAATAAATTTTGCAAAAACAATTAGTAAAACGTGTTTTTGCATGTCCCACTTTTTCAGGTAAAAAAAGCAGCAAAATGGAGCCGGACACCCTATCAAAAGAAAATATGGATACCATAGAATTTTATAGTTATGTTATTTATCTGCAAATATAGCCAGCATTCAGATTTAGTCAAAAACATATGCCTGACAGTTCTTGATTTTTAAAAATGTGGTATACATTGTATGGTGGGCATTGGTAGCCCCTTTTCATGAACAAACCCAAAACGCTCCATCTCATTCTTGGAGGTGCTACCTGTCCAGGGCACTGGGGAAGCTAGGGCACTCCATCTTCATACCTTCAACTCCTGGTTGATGGATTGGTGTGGAAGGGAAGGTTTTGGCTTCATAGGGGACTGGGGCCTGACCTGGGAAGATGCAAGCTTATATAAGGTGGATGGCCTGCATCTGTCCAAGAAGAGAACCTTGGTCCTCAGTGAGAAGTTTAAATGCTTCAGCAGTGAGCATTTAAATTGGCCAAGGGGGAAGAGTCAGGAAGCTTAGGAACACCCCCCATGGGAACATGCAGGAACATAAGCTGACAACAGGAAAAGCTGAAGAAGGCAGGGAGGGGCAGAAAGACAAAGAGTGTATAACGAGTGATACAGGGGAGATGAGAGCACATAGGAAAGGAAACCAGGGTGGGGGAAAGACACTGGAGAGGGAGAACAAGAGCAGAGGGAGGGCAGACTGTAGAACATAGAAGGTCATGTTAACAAATGCCTGTAGCATAGGAAATAAGGTTCCAGACCTGGAGGCCTTGTTGGCAGAGGCAGACCTTGACATAGCAGCAATAAAAGAGACGTGGTACTCTGCTAATCATGGCTGGGAAGTCAATGTACCAGGCTATACACTGTTCAGGAGGGACAAGGAGGGGAAAAAGGGTGGGGGAGTGGTCCTGTATATCAGAGATAGTATAAAGGCTACAGAAGCTCAGGAAAGACAGAGGGAGGCTGTGGCAGTGTTGGTCACCCTGGAGCCAGGGAATGGAACAGCAATATGCAGAGGGGTGATCTACAGACCTCCGGCACAGAGGGAGGAAGTAGACAGGGATCTAGTGGAGAACATATATGACATGGCAGCTAAAGGCAAAATCCTGCTACTAGGGGATTTCAATATGCTGGATGTGGATTGAACCACCCAGGTGACTTCTTCAGCCAGAAGCACAGCCATCCTAGAATCTCTGCAAGGGGTTGGACTCAGGCAGCTGGTGCATGAGCCAACTAGGGACAAGTCGATTCTGGACCTGGTATGGACCAATGGGAACAGAGTCAAAGAAATACAAGTGGAAGGACAGCTGGGGTCCAGTGACCACCACATGTTGTGGTTCAGCATGGAGACATGGACTCAATTAAGCCACACAAGGGCAAGACTGTTAGATTTCAGGAGGACAGATTTCACTGAAATGGGTAGATGTATACAAGCGGTCCTGGGGAAGGGAGAGGTAAAACAGGGGGTGGCGGAACGATGGGAGAAACTGAAAGGAGACAGTGGAGATAACAAACCAATACATTATGACAGTGGCCAAAGGGAAAGAAGAAGAAAACCACTATGGTTCTCTAAAGAGGTGAGGACAAAGTCAGGGCTAAAAGGCTGAGTTTCAGGAGATACAGTATAAGGGTAGCCAAAAGAAGGAGGACAGGGAGACGTACCTTGAATGTCTAAGGGAAGCAGGGAAGGCTGTTAGGAGAGCGAAGGTGCAGACAAAGGAGGATTTAACACTGTCTGGGAACAAAGGAGATAAGGCATTTTATAGGTACATCAGTGAAAGAAAAACTGGGGGGGTAGGATTGTGAGGCTCAAAGGGGAGAAGGGAGAGCATAAGTAGGGGGATCAGGACAAGGCAGAAATACTGAATGAATACTTCTGCTCAGTATTCACTAAGGAGGGAGAGGGTCAAGGACCACAGTTGGGTTGCAGAGGCAATGGGGGTGGGGGAGAAGTGGACACCAGTCCATTCAGAGTGGAGAGAGTTCTGAAAGAACTCACAAAGCTGAAGGTGGATAAGGCCATGGGGCCAGATGGGGTCCACCAAGGGATATTAAGGGAGCTGCAAAGGGAACTAGCAGTGCATCTGGTGGCCCTGTTTACAGAGTCACTCAACATGGGTGTGGTTCCAGAGGACTGGAGGAGGGCACATGCAGTCCCTCTGCACAAAAGCAGCAGTAGGGAGGAGGCAGAGAACTACAGGCCAGTCAGCCTCACTTCAGTGGTGGGAAAGATCATGGAGACATTTGTGAAAGAAAGGATAGTGGCACACCTGGAATCCAGGGGTGCTCAGGATCTGAGGCAACATGTATTCACAGCAGGAAGGTCATGTCAAATGAATCTGATAGATTTTTTTGATTGGGTGACTAGGGAAGTAAATCAGGGAGGGGCAGTAGATGTTGTCTAACTAGACTTCACCAAAGCCTTTGACACCATCCCACATGGAAGGCTGATTAACAAGATGGGTAGTCTGGGCATGAGAGACAAGGTAGTGAACTGGGTTAGGAACTGGTTACCAGACAGAAAACAGAGGGTGGTGGTAAATGGGGTACAATATGGGGAGGGGGT
This sequence comes from Neoceratodus forsteri, assembly GCA_016271365.2. NCBI lineage: Eukaryota > Metazoa > Chordata > Ceratodontiformes > Ceratodontidae > Neoceratodus > Neoceratodus forsteri. Next base: position 77,371,076 of record JADMNL010000029.1, on the reverse strand, counting down.
GACTAGTGGAGTATCACAGGGATCAGTACTAGGACCAGTCCTGTTCAATGTCTTAGTGACATTGCAGAGGGACTGGAGGAAAAAGTCTGCCTGTTTGCAGATCACACCAAGATCTGCAACAATGTGGATACTCCAGAAGGGGTGCAGAAAATAAAGAGGGACCTGGAGAAACCTGAAAGATTGTCAGAGATATGGCAACTGAGGTTTAATCCAAAGAAGTGCAAAATAATGCACCTGGATAGAGGGAACCCTGGGGAGAGCTACAGGTTGGGGGGGGAGCTGACTGTCACCAAAGAAGAAAGGGACCTAAGGGTTATCATCTCTGATGACCTTAAGGTATCAAAGCAGTGCGCAAAGGCAGCAGGAAGGCCAGTGGCATTCTGGAGTGCATAGGCAGGGGTATTTTATTAATTTATTTGCTTCTGGTAACTGGGTGGGTGCACTAGGCATAGGAATGCTTATTTTCAGGTGTGACCTGGGAGGATACAAGTCAAATACATGAACAACAACAAATGTGATGCAGCACAAAGAATAGGTCATACAATGAGAGGGTTGTCAGAAATACAAACAAGTAAGCGAGTAAGTGAATTCAAAATTGGACAAAGACAAAATATAAACAAGTACAGTTAGGAGATATACAAAATATAAACAGGTTCAAAACAAGTACTGAAATAGGCTTACACAAGTGTTAAGTACAGTATACAGTAAGTGCCGGTTACAAGGCCAATAAACATAATCAAAGTAGAGGGGAGGAGGAGGAGGAGGTGGGAGGGCACAGAGGAGAGAGAAGAAGAGAAAGTATGTTGAAGAAAGGGTGAGAAGCAGAGGATAATGAAAGTATGTAGAGGAAAGATGAGAAGTAAGATAAGGCAAGAGTGAGAGATAGACAGAGATGAATTAACTTATGGTGGATGGAAGCAAGACCAGGGATTTGATGCAAGTAGATGTTCATGGAGGAGTTTCTTGAAACCAGCATGGCCAGGGGCTAGTCGAACAGATTGGAGGAGAGAATTCCAGTACTTGGGGGCAGCATGAAAGAAAGCTCTTGCGCCCATAGATGTTTTGCATCTGGGGATGTAGAGAGGGGCTTGGTCATTAGATCAGAGCCCGAAGGACAGGGTTTGGGAGTGAAGCAAGGAAGCAAGGGATTGGGGAGACCTGACCTAGTTATACCATCAATTAGAGAGCCATAGGACAGGAGTTGGTGAGCAGCAGGGTTAGGCCATTTTAGGTCAGCATAGAGCTGGCAGTGATGTTTGTACCGTGGAGATGCAGAGGCATAGCAGCAAATGTTATTATAGATAGTGTCCCACTTATGGAGGGAAGTCTTAGTAGCACCTAGGCAGGTGACTGACCCATAGGCCAGGGCTGGGAGCTGAAGGCCTTGTGTCACAGCAGGCCTAGCCGATGGGGTGAGGGCATAGCTAGTACGGCAGGCACCCCAATTTTTGCATTAAACGATTTGCAAGCAGCGGTGATGTGGAGCTCTAACTCCAGGGATTTATCAAAAAGAATGCCCAAGTATTTGAAGGAATTGGACCTGACTTATGTGGAACCATCAGCACAGGATATTTTGAGGGAGTTTCGATTCACTTTGAGCCTGGCAGGAGAGCCAAGAGCATGGAATGCATTTTACTTACATTAAGAACACGGTTATTATCAGTTAGCCAGGTCTGTATGCTTTGGAAGTCCAATACTAGGGAGTTATTTATATCAGTGACATTACTAGCACTGTAGTAGATGACAAGGTCATCCGCATAGAGCAAGGAGGAGCAAGTAGGTACCAGTGATGGGAGGTCATTTATGAAAATAGTTAAGACCAGGGGACGAAGTATGGATCCCTGAGGAACTTCAATATGTATGGATGATAGATAAGATATAGCTGCATTGAAAGCTACAGCCTGCTTCCAGTTGGATAGATAGCTTTGAACCAAGTCACCAATATGGCCGAGAAACCTAAGGAACAGACTTTTGTAAGGAGGGTATGTTGACCAGGTCAAATGCCTTGGTTAGATCAATGAAGATGGCACCAGTCAAGGGACCAGATTCCATAGCAGCTTAAATGTCATTTGTCAGTTTTAGGAGGGCAGTGGAAGTACTGTGCCCTTTGTGGAAGCAATGCTGGGAGCCAGAGAGGAGGTTGTGTTGCTGCAGATATGCTATGGTTTGGGTTGCCACTAACTTCTCCAAACTTTTACTGAGCACAGAAAGGATAGCAATGGGTTGATAATTAGACATGTCTTTAGGATCATCTTTTTTAAGGATAGGAGTTATTCTGGCTATCTTCCATATATTGGGAACTGCACCATGGCAAAGTGATAAGCTGAAGATTTTGGTTAAAGGGGAGGCTATGAGAGGGGCAGCTGCTTTCAAGAGCCTGGGTTCCAGACCATCAATGCCAGAGCTGGTGGAGTTCGGGATGGTAAGTAGCAACTTTAGGACTTCTGTTCTAGAGATAGTCCGAAACCAGAAGGGTGGACGAGAGACCAGGGGTACAGTATCCATAGGTAGGAGAGTGGGGTGACCTGAGGGGAAAGACACCCCATAGTTTGATTGGTCTGAGAAGTGGCATTTGAAAGAGTTGGCGATGGTCACCGGATTGTTACAATGTACGCTGTGTAATAGCGTGTCATTTTTGGTGTTCGATTGATTGGCTTCAAGCAGAGATTTAATAATGGACCAGAATTCCTTGGAGTTGCCTGCGGCTTTTATTAACAAGTCTTTACAGAAAGTGCTTTTAGCTTGGCAAGTATCTATTTTACAGGAGTTTCTCTGGGCCCTGTAGTCATCATAATCAGCCTGAAGCCCTGAGGCCTTGAAACGCTGCCAACCTTTGTCCCTAGCCCGGAGCTGGGTAAGAAGATCTTTGGTGAGACACTTTGTTTGTGTTTCTTGTATGCGGTGAATGACATGGGGAGCATAGATGTCCTGGAGGCTTCCAAACTTAGCAAGGAAGTAGTCAAGGGCTGACTGAGCATTCGAGAAGAGGAAGATGTGTGACCAGTCAGTCGCTGAGAGATCTTGCATAAACTGAGTCTGATTAAAATTGGCCAGATTTCGGAAGGTGATGAGCTTTGGGGGGGATGGTTGTCTGGTGGCACGCCAGATGCAAAAGATTGGGGAGTAGTCACTTATGGCCTCAGCAAGGGTCCCAGCAGTCACTATACAATCAAGATGGTTCATGAGGGCCCAATCAATTAGAGTACTGGATCGGGGGGGCATGACCCTGGTAGGGTCAGCTATTAGTTGGTGGGGGTCATGGCCTTATACCATGGTGTGGAGGGACTGACGAGCTTTACCACTTCAGTTTAGGTTTAGATCCCCAAGATAAGGACCTCTTTGCATCCAACAGCTGTGTCCATCTGGGAAAGGAGTTCCTTGACACTAGTCATGCCACCAATAAGATGGTTATAGGCACACACAATGTGCAGCCTCTTAGAGCCCAGTTGTAGGGTAGCATGAAAGGATTCACAGTGAGAGAGAGTGAAAGAGACATTGCATTGAAGTAAGAGGTGAGATTTATAGAAGATTGCAACACAGCCCCACACTTAGATGAGGACCTGTCTTGCCTTAATATTTTGTAGTTAGGTAACAGGCATAGGTGATCAGGGGTTAAGGGTTTTTGCCAGGTTTCAGACAAGCATAAATTGTCAGGGTCATATTAAGTAACCCACGCCTCAAGTTCAGTTAGATTATGAGGAAGGCTCCTAATAGTCATGTGAACAATACACAGACCCTTGATGTCATTCCAGGTAGTATCAGTGTGGGAGATGGGATCTGCAGGTCCTGGATTAAGCTCAATATCCCCTGCTAATATCAGTGCTAGAAGGAGCAAGTACCACAGTTTACGATGGTTAAAAGTGGCGGGCAGTGGGGGGATGCGAAGAGTAAAGTTGCATAATATACAGGCAACATGGTATAAGATCCTGTTAGGGACAAAAAGTGGAGATGTAGCTGGGGGCAGGTGAGATAGTATGAGCATGTTGGAAAGTTATTACAGCTCAAGTGGCTCAGGTCTGCTTCCCAAAGCTGGAGTCATGCTACAAATATCAACAGAGAACACAGAAAAGGAAACACTGGCTTGAGCAGCTGTCACGGAAGAAAAAAGTCCTCATGTTAGGACACTATAAAACTGGTTTTAATTTCACGTCATCACCAGACACTTTATCAAGACTTGATAAAGCGTCTGGTGATGATGGGAAAAGATGGTTACTGGGAGTGCTACCACTCATATGTACCTTATGCAGTGTTCGTTTATACAGTTTTTTAATAATTAAAAACAGTTTTACAGTGTCCTAACATAAGAATGTTGGAAAACCTGAAGTCTCTGAGGTGTGGATGTTGGCCATTTGAGGAGGGTTGGCAGCAAACTGCAGGGATCCATATATGAGAAGCAAGAACTGAAACTAATAGAAGTATGACACCAGGATTTAGAGCCAAGAATTTAGTTGGAGAGATGGCCATTGGTGGAAATGGATTTGTAGCAAAGTAGTAGCAGGAGGCGGGGAGGGTATGATGCCATTGTGTAAAACATTGGTAAGGCCTCACCTGGAGTATTGCATGCAGTTCTGGAGTCCATATCTGTGCAAGGACATAGATAAGGTGGAGACTATCCAGAGAAGGGTGACAAAGATGGTGCAGGGCTTGCACTACAAAACATATGAGGAGAGACTAAGGGACCTCAATGTGTACTCACTGGAGGACAGGAGAGAGTAGAGGGACATGACTGAAATTTCAAGTATCTCAAGGTCATAAACAAGGTACAGATGGGGACCTTTTCCAATGTAGAAAAAGTACTAGAACAAGGGGGCACAATATGAAATTGGAAGGGGGGTAAATTAAGAGGTAATGTGAGGAAGTTTTTCTACACAGAAAGGGTTGTCGATGCTTGGAATAGTCTGCCACAGGAGGTAGTGGGGGCAAGCACAGTGGAGGGGGTTTAAGCATGCCTGGGACAGGCACAAGGGAACCTTGAGAGGGAAAGGTGTGATGCAAAGCCATTAATTACATACAATGTATAGGGCCTATGGGCAGACTGGATAGGCCCAGTGGTCCTTATCTGCTAACAATTACTATGTTTCTATGTTAATTTTAACTATGGGGCTGGGGATCAGAGGGATGGGGGACCACTGGCAACAGGGACTTTTCTGTTTATGTGGGGGCTGGTGATTGGGGGGGTACCATGGACCACAGAGGCAGTTATGCTCCCCCAGCAGTCAACTAACTGGTTGGCTGCATAACCGCCGGCAGCTGCTAGAGTTACATAGAATTAGAAGAGGTTTTTATTGGTGGTATTTGCGCGGTGCAAAAGTATAGTGTATACCCTCATGTGCCATGCAAATCTGCTGAATATCAGCTTGGGCTGATATTCATGTCCTCGTCCCACTATTTGCATTCCCCTTGTTTGGTTTGTGCAGAAGCTGCCCCTGTTCACTGGTGCAATAGATCCCTTTGAATACTGGCCTCAAGGGCTAAACCCAGTTTGCGTGAGCAAACACTGGTTAGCACCTGTACAAACTTCTGAATATTGGGCCCAGGTGATCAATCTTAGTTACCTTTGTTCAGTTTCTTCATTTGATACAGAAGACACACAGCAATAAATGAAGGTTCAGAGCATTTGTTAGTATGGTGCTATAACTCTATGATTTTCTTTACAATTTGAATTCTACAAAAAAGAAATGAGGTAACCTTCTGTAGTAACTTGAGCTTGAAAGAGCAGATCCTCAGAATCATATTTCAGGTAATTTACCAGCTGACTTACTGCAGGGATTCTCTCACTCTAGTTCACTGAAGAAGAAACCACAGGTTTCAGGGAACATGGGTACAACTGTCATTTATCTCACATTATTTCTTCCAGTTTACCTAGAAGCTAATATATAGTACAAGCTTATATATTAAAACCTTATGATGAATACCACAGGGCTTAATTTGGATTTCCATTTAAATCACATTATGTCTTTCTCATCCAACACTGAGCTGATGCATCGCATTCATAATTTCTTTTATCTGCAGTATGATGAAAAGTGCGTGCTTGTGTGTGTGTGTGTACGTGTGTGCAGCAGTAACTTGAGGGGCAGCTGCAAGAACTTGTAATTCATCAGGGGACTCTGCTCGAGTTATCTCAGGAGTAAAGCTAAGGCTTTGGTATTTCCCACATAGGGGACTATACCTTAATCGTTTGGTAACCAATGGGGATAGCAGGCATAAGAAGCTGTCTTTCATTATGCAGTAGTAAACACGTTGATCACTCTCAGGTGGTAGAGGACTGAAAAACAGAGGGAATTCAGAGTCAAGTAAAGTGGCGTAGACTGCCATCAGTTTACTAGGACTCTTGAGAAATCCTATCTAGGGTAGTAAAGAATGAGTCCTATAGGGAAGTCAGCTTAAGCACCTGTGTTAGGCAACCAACTCAGTAGTCCATATGGTAGTGGTGGGGTCAGGAACCTTTGAGAAGGCTAGGGTAATGCAGGAGCATAGGAGTGGCATGTAGGAAGGGGGAGGGATGATAGAGTGAAACACCTGGGCAACAGCGATCTTCAGGTAGGTCATCTGGAGGCAGCAGTGCTTCTCAGTTGCAGAATCACAGTACTTGCTGCAGAGCTTGTCAAGGTGAAGGCAGAACTTAACCTTCTCTGAAGTGAGTCAGAGTGAGGACTGGTGCTGGCAGCCAGTACGTGTCTTTTCCAAATGACATCTAATGTCCAGACTGGAGGTGGATTGTGACTGATAGAGGGCAAGGGGCTGAGAAAGGTTCAAGGCCTGACTAGGGCACCTGTGTGCTGACAGTGACTGGTTCACTCCCCTGTGAGACTCAGTAGATCTGGTATCCCCAAGGTGGAGACCAGAACCTGATGCCCCTCAGGATACCAGGTCTGTCCCTAGGGAGACACCTGAGATGATCTTGGAATGCAAAGAGAAGCAGAGGGTAGAAATTATTATTAATAGGGAACTCCATCATTAGGGAGATAATGATGGTAAGGGGTGTGGCAGATAAGCAGGAAGAGAAGTGGGATGGTCATGAACCTTCTCGGGTGTAAACAGGGACAGATACACACTAGGTAGGGAAGATTATTCGTAGAGTAAGAGAATGCATTGGACTAATTTCGTTGTTCACATAGGAACTAATGACCTGGCTTGCAGGACCTTAGGATAGGTCAAAGATAGCTTCAGAAAGCTATAAGGGAGACTGAAGCAGACAGCTACCTCTGTACCTTTCTCTGATGTCCTTCCAGTTTGAACTAGGGGAGAGGGAAAGCTTCCCATGACCACTTATTTCAATGCCTGACTAATGGTGTGATGTAGGGACAAAACTGTGCAAATGCAATAATCAACTTATCACATGCAGTATAACTCTATCAGAACCAGAGGTATGAGTGCTACAAAAAAAAGTTTCAGCTGTGTCCCCTCCTCCAAAGTGAACTATTTTAACTTTCAGGATGAGCTATATAACATTTTCAGAAAACTGAATTTAAAATTCCTTTTTGTGACACAGACATGGGTGGACAATTTAAAAACAGTATTGAGCAAAATGATTACAAAATTAAAAAAAAATATTTGTCTGTACTTATTTCAGCTATGGATGACTTGCCTAAATGCCTTAAAATTGGGGACTATTTCTGATTCTACAATACAGGGCACAGTTGACCCAGACTTTTCAACTGGGAACATGTGAACTCTGTTTCCCAAGAATTTTCTGATGTTCAGTTTGGGACCAGTGATACAGCATGCAGTGATACATATTTAATGTAAAGATCTAGGCAAAAGTTTCAACCTTTTTCTTGCTTCAGCCAGGCTCTTTGTAACCTATTTCTTGAATTGGTCCATATGGATCCAGCATTCCTTATGTACCAGCATGTTGTGCAACGTGAGGTAAAAATACACATTTTTGTGAAAAACATATTTAAAATGTTACCTGGCAGAATGATTTCTTGTGGCTCTGTACGTGTGTCCAGATCCTGGTTTTGTGCAAATAAATTGCACTTGCACTTTAGTTCATGTTTTGAAAATGCTGTTTTTTTGTGATTATCCTGTGACTGTTCTGCTATTAGCCACTGCAGTGACTTCTCATTAGTGCACAGTGTTATGTACTGTAGTCCTTAATGGTGAATACTCAGAGGTTGGGGAAGTCACCAGGGGGGTGCTGCAGGGATCTGTCTAAGTACCACTTCTTTTCTACATCTTTCATTTGTAATATTGGAGTGAAGATCCAGGGGAAAATGTTCCTCTTTAAAGGCTATACAAAGATCTGCAGGAGAGTGGACAGTGAAGGGGGGAGTATGGATGATGGTCTAGAAAGGCTGGAGAAGTGATTAGGAGTTTGGAAGTTGAAATTCAGCTCCAATAAGTGCAAAACAATACACTTGGGGAAAGAAATCAAAGGACTGAATATGGAATGGGGGACACTGTGTTACTTTTTTTTATTGAGGACCATACAGTAACACCATGTAAAATAGGGCTTCAACCTAATGGTGTTGTAAATGAATTGTCATACATATCCTGTTATAAAATGGAAAGGAGAAATCCTGGAAGCTGGCTGGCTGAAGCAGACTTTGACCTGTGATGATATTGCACAATATCGTCACGATCCAAAACTGATTACCAAGATCGGCCATTTATAAACACTTTAGGGCCATTTTATAATCACAATAATACACTCCAGGGTGTGGTATATCATGGGATATCATCACTTCTCGGGTGCATGAGACACTCGGCCTGTGGTCTTGTGCCTCACAATGCACCCAAGGCGTGACGATATCTCATGATATACCATACCCTGTTGTGTATTATTACTTAATTAAAAAACAAAAGCTTTTACTACTACTACTACTACTACTACATATGACAGGGGATAAAGAACTGAGTGTAATAATACCTGACATTGTGAAAACAGCACAGTGCATAAGGACAGTGGGATGGGCAAATAGGATTCTAGGATGCATAGGAAGCTGGATTAGTAGCTGCAGGAGCAAAGTGATTCAGCCATTGTACATGTTTCTGTTCATCCTCACCTAGAGTAATGGGGGAACCTTTATTACTGTCATTGGAAGAAAGATGGGCACAAGATGAAAGCTGTGTGACTGAGGGAAATCAGAATAATCCAGTGACTGCAGGATCAGACATGCATGGAGAGGGTATCAGATCTCCACATGCACATGCTGGAGGAAAGAAGAGTGATAAGGGACATGATAGAGACATATAAACACCTCCAGAAAATCAACAAAGTTGATAATGGAGACTTTGTTTACACTGAGTGGGAACACTAGCACTAGGGGAACTCAATGGTGGGTATTTTTTAAAGTAAGGATGCAATGCTCACATCCATATTTCTGATGTGTACTTCATCTCAGGAAATGAGTCAGGATGGTTGAGGCATATTGTCAAACATCTTAGTGCATTTGCTGCAGTTTACATGATTTCTGGAAAAAAAAAATAATGCATGCAGACTTTTTGAGCACATGAACAATTATGTCCAGAAGTCAGACCACTGTGGTCTAACTATCTGGACAAATGTTGTGCAATGTGGCCAAAAACTGGACACAGCTGTCTGAAAATGCTGCCCAATGAATCTGGTTGGGGGGAGGGATTTAAGATGAGCATTTGTGGAGTGGTGTAATAGGCTTCCAAGGAAGATAGTCTGTGCAGAATCACAAGGTGGTTTCAAGTATGCGTGGGATAAGCATATGAAGCTAGTAAAGAGTAGTTAAGGGACAAGGAATGGGGGAAGAATGGACCACTAGGGCCCTCACAAAATCTCATTAGATTGTTAGAGCTGGACAAACTTTCTGGGATACAAGACCTTTTTATGACTTTAGTGTTCATGTTTCTACATTTCTATGTACAGGTTAAATAAACTCTTACTGACCACTACTACTGTAAAATATCTAAACTTCCTACTTGTTATATACTGTGTATGTGTATTTACTTTTTATTGTGACCACAAGGTATAAGTACTGCCTTAATAGAGCCCTGGCTTTGCATAGAGCAGGGACTGGTGGGATACAACAGTCCCCAGAGGACAGCTATAACCATGATGGCAAATATGTTGATTTTGGTCTGTGGTTCAGTCCTGTGCTGGTACAGCTCCCAGCCCTCCATAGAGGCTCTGAGGGCTAGGGAGGGACTGTTAACTTTTGAAAGGCCTGTGGACAGGTAGATGGAGTACATAATGCTGTGACTTTCCCCTTGAGTTGCATAGCCTCCACTCCCTTGGGTAGCCCTCGGCAGGACAAAGATTAGCTTCACAATTGGGTAAATGCTTGCCCAAACTAGCATTCCCAGCCCCAACCTGGCTGTACACATTTGATTGCTTGTGGCACAGAACTGGTGCATTAGGGCAATGTATCTAGGGATATAGTCACCCAGTTTGCAGAGTGGGACCTTTGTACTCCACAACCCCATGCAAACACCCCTCTGAGGGTGTAGATCATTCTGTGGATTGGGCTTTGAATATTCAGGTGGAAGATAATGCTTTTTCAGCACCGTGTATGGGCTAACACTCACAGTGTAGGACTTAAGGTTTGGGCAGAGAGGTTGTCTGCCAGTAAGAGGGATTGTAACTCAGTACTGGACTTTATTGAGGGGAAGGAGGTTTTCTTTTTTCGTTGGCACTTCAGTGAGCTAACAGTGATCTCAGAATTTGTGCATGTTTGTGTTTTCAGGAGGGCTCTTTAAAATAATTACATGTACAATACGTGTCAATCTTCTGAATTACACATTCTCAAGAATATGTCAGTTAGAATGCTAGCACACACACACAATTAACGAATATTGTTGTGTGTTCATGTGGTGCATTATCACTTCTCACTGCATGATTTATCTTATAGTACACTTTTCTAGAATATAATATTTTTTTTCAATTAATCTCATTGAGCAGTAACATATTGTTTAAAATGGGATTTTCAAAAGCATGCACAAAGGGTTTATACTATTACACAGCAACATTTTATAATTTTTTCTTTGCAGCTTGGACTATTGAGTGTTTTGAAAACAATGACAACATTCTTTGCACTTTCATTTTCTTCTAACATCTGCATTATGAAATCAAACTAAACAAACCACATTTTAAATACTTAACTTTGTAGGTAATGGCACAAAGAACAAACTTAAATTTCAGCTCAATATATCCACTGGTATTTGTGTTACAAGTAAGGAAAAAAATCACAGTTTAAAACATGCTATACAATAAAAGTTATTATCTTACCCTCAACTGCAGTAGTACACCTTTGTAATTACAATAATCTGCTACTCATGTCTGGATAAATGCTCCCTTAATCATCAGATTGAATAATCTACTTCACTTTTAAATCTGTTCCAAAAAACTCTCGCTTCCTCTTCAAAAATATTGCTACTTTGGGCTGGCAATAATAGTAATTAGCTTCAATGAAAAAAGCAAATATTTCTTCATCAAAGCTACAGTACATATGACCATTTGACCTAAAATGTCTCCACCTATCCAGAACAACAGAAGCACATTTACTCTTTTTGTAATAATAGTAATGTGTTAAGGTCATTTTTAGTATTTATTGTAGTTTAATAAATAAACAATATTGATGTTTTGTAGTTAGCATTATGAGTTTGAAGGTTTTTTTTATGTCAAATGTCTATTCATTATTTTAATTCACTACTGCTTTTGTAGTTCTTTTCTAACTCAGTGAAGTATTCTGTGATACTCTGGTATGAATGATTCTATACAAAATAGAATTATTTTCTATTGCATTGTATAATAGCCAAATGACACACTGGTGGTAAGAGAACTGCAGGCTTCCTGAGTCTTTTGAACTGTGCCCAACCTCATGTGTTGTGAGCACCATCACTGGTAGACTTCTTGAAATGCCTAAGGCAAAGGCAAAGAAAGCTTCAGACTTTTTTTCTTTCCTGTTTACTTAATGAAATACAGAAGGGCAAGACTTGTTACTGATGTGCGTGCATTGTGCACCATAATATTCAGCTTAATTTGCATCAGTATAAATGTCAAAAGTATGACAAATAGTGTGAGTAAAACCAATTATTTTCAGTTCCTAGTGCCCCAGATATTGATAAATTTGTCACACATGTCTTTAAACATAATTTTCATAAAAGCCTTTTAAAGTGTATTATTTTCTTGTTTTGACATCACAAGTGCTAAGACATTATTCAAATTTCATCTGACAGAAGTTGTGCCACAGTAAGAAATTAAGAGAAGACACCCGGCAGCATATTGGAACCAAGCACTGAGGCAGAAAATCTGTTTTGCACCTGCATGAGTGCGTGAACAAGTGGGCATGTTGAAATGCATGCAGTGCAACATTAGCTTGCATTTACAATAAACCAATATAGGGGGAAATAGTGAGTCATGCAAACAGCAGATAAAGCACAGCAGTTTCATGCAAACAGGAGATAAAGCACAGCACAACGACCAGCACAGTCTGCAAGTGTAAGAAACAAGAAAGTTTACAAAAAAACACAGACAACAGCATAAACTATAAAAGGCTTTTGTTTAGCAAAGGAATGGCCCATAGAGGTGAGTAGCAACATAGCTGCATGTGTAAACATACATAGAAAAAAATATATATCCGGTATAACAGGTGTTCTGACATACCACACAGGAATAGTCCCCACAAATAAAATAACAACATGACTTCAACCCCCAACTGCTAAACATAACACAGGTACACCCAAAGTCCCCTGCCACAAATGCAGCAGACATGGAAATGCAGCCCAATCCAATAACATGCTACTGTATGGTAGCATCTGACCCCTCAACCAAGGGTGCAGCATCCAGTTCCTGTGTCACTGCACTGGCCTATTGCCTGACATCACCACTCAGAAATGGTGATTGTGCAACTGTAGGAGCACCATGCAATGTATCCCATGTACATAACTGCAGCGTCAGTGGCTCAGTAGGTTGCACACTCACCTCCTAGGCTGGAGAAAGGATGGTTGTGAGTTCTAGCCCCCCCACCTGGAACTTGGGTTAAATCCCAGTACTGACACTGTAGTGCAGCATGGGAGAGGGGTGCTGCTCTCCTGAGGTGCTGTCTTTTGGATAAGATGTTAAACCGAGGTACCATCTGCCTGATCTTGTGGTTCATCAGGAGGATTTTAGAGATCCTATGGCATTTCTCAAAAAGGGTGGGGGAATTTGGACTTTGACGACATTCAATGCTGGTTCAAGTCTAACCAAATACCCCTTAATGCCAAAAAAACAGCCTCTGTGACTTTTGGTACCTATCAGAGGCTTGCCAATCCTTCTTCTCTCACACTATCTAATAGCCTTGATGGTGCTAGTATTGAAGATGTTTCCTTCTTTAAGTACCGCAGGGTCTGCCTTGACTGGCATCTTGATTTCTCAGTGCATATTGATGCAATTCACCATAAGCTTTACCCTAAGGTTGGTGCTTTGTATAGGAATAAAGTGAGTATTTCACTCCCTGCCTCCCAAGAAACTGTATTAAAAATTATCCTTCCAATTGTTGACTATGGTGACTTATCTACAGTAGTGTCCATATATCCTCCCTTGACAGACTGGACCCCTTTTTCATTCCTTTTGTTGTTTTCCTTTAAAATGCCAACCTCATACTCACCACTGCTCTCTTTACTCATCCCTTTCATGACCCTCTCTTGATGATGGGTGCCTTTCTCATTGGGTCACTTTTTTATCTAAATTCTTGTTTGGCACCCTTCTCTCCTATCTTAGATCCACTCTATCCCCCTCCTCCTCCTTCTTCCTCCTCCTACCCTTTCTGCAACACTACTTCCCATTCTCTCTCTCTATTCCTTCTAGAAAATCTATTGTTGATCAATCTGCTTTTTCTCATCCCTTTCCTAAATTTTGGTCATGTCTTCCCCTTTCCGTTTGCTCTGCCTCTTCTCCTTCCTCCATAAAGTCTCTTCTCTATGACTTGTTTTACCCTTTCTGCAACTGTCTATGACCCTTTCCTCTTGTTACTCCCTTTCACTTGCTACTTGCCGTCCTTTTCTTAATCCTCTTTTCTAATTTTGCCCAGTTCATGCTGTTTCACTTTTTCCCCCTTCTTTATGCATACGTTCAATATTTGGGTTACTACAGTAGTGCTTATGTATACATATAAGGTTTGAACTTTGGCCTTTCTCTATTCCCACCCTTAGTAGGTAACCTGGGTAGCTAGTAGGGAATAAAAGGCCCAAAACAGAGTACCTCCTCCAACTTACGGAGAGTATGACCAGTAGCACACAGGAGAGGAATATCCCCCAGATGGAGGAAACCTCTGAGGACCCATGGCCACTGACCTGCCTGTCCCCAGGACAAACTAAGAGGAGATAATCCTAGATGCTTATAATTAGTTTTTTGTTTTAAAGTAGAGTGTAGTGTTCATAGTGATGAAGTTCCATCTTCAGAGTCTGTTGAATGGCGAGTTCAGGAAAGTCAATTCTTGAGGTTTGAAGAGACAGCTCCAGTCTGAAGGAATGTCCAGATCCTAAATATGAAGTATGTTCAGCTGATGAAAAAGGCTTGAATAAGGTCCAGGATTTATTTGTGATAGTAGATGGTATTTTGTGAAGGTACTGACTCAGTGTGAGCATGGGGAGAACAAGTTTGTTTAGATGGGCTGCTAGACTCAAAATTACATAGAAACATAGACTTTGATGGCAGATAAGGACCACTTAGCCCACCCAGTCTGCTCATTTCCCTGCCTTTCAGATAAGCTGCACATCCTAGTTAACCAGCAGCCTACTTTCTCCTACCCTGCACTAGAATTGCCTTATGTCTGTCCCATGCATTCTTGAATTCCCCCACTGTTTTTGACCCCACTAACTCCTCTCTGGAAGGCTGTTCCATGCATCCACTACCCTGTCTGTGAAAAAATACCTCCTCACTTTGCCCCTGAGCTGTCCCTCCTCTATCTTCAAATTGTGCCCTCTTGTTCTTGCACATCTGTTTTTCTGAAAGATGCTACCCTCTTGGACTTTGCTGATTCCCTTGAGGTACCTGAATGTTTCTATCATGTCCCCCCTCTCCCTCCTATCCTCTAGGGTATACATATTAAGCTCCTTTAGTCTCTCTTCATATGGCTTCTAATGCAGACCCGCACCATTTTAGTTGCCCTTCTCTGGACTGCCTCCATCCTGTCTATGTCCTTGTGGAGATGGGGTATCCAGAACTGTATGCAGTACTCCAGATGGGGTCTCACCAATTGTCTGTACAGAGGGATAGCAACTTCTTGTTTTCTACTGGTGATGACTCTCCCTGTGCATCCCAGTATCCCCAAGCACTCCTTACTGCCTTCTCACTTTGCTTGCCTACCTTTAGGTCATCTGATATGACTACCCCCAGATCCCATTCCATTTCAGTTGTTGTTAGTACCCTCCATTGTATACACTTCCCCTGGGTTTTTATGTCACAGGTGCATTACTTTGCACTTCTTTACATTAAATATAAGCTGCCATACTTTTGACCATTCCTCTAACCTTGCCAAGTCCCATCTCATCCTTTCCACTCCCCTTGTGTATCAATCCTGTTGCAGACCTTCGTGTTGTCTGCAAGAGACATACTTTTCCTTCCAGCCCCTTTGCAATGTCACCTATAAAGACATTAAAGAGGACCAGCCCCAGTACTGAACCCTGTAGTACCTGCTAGTAACCCTCCTTTCCTCAGAGTGAACTCTGTTTACTATTACATTCTGTATCCTGTTGTCCAGCCATTATTTTAACCAGACTACCACCATGGGACCCACTTCCAGGCTGGCTAACTTGTTTATTAATCTTTTGTATATGACTGTGTCAAATGCCTTGCTAAAATCTAGGTAGACCACATCCACAGCCCCTTCCTGGTATACTACTTTGGTCAACTAGTCAAAGAAATCTATTAGATTCATCTGACATGATCTTCCTGCTGTGAATCCATGCTGCCTTGGTCCTGTGCCCCACTGACCCATTACTGGATGTACGATTGGATATTAAATCCTTGAGGTAATCTGTCAAACTCTGAGAAGGTGAAAGCAGGATATGATGCTTAGATTCTTTGTAGATTAGCAAATGTTTCTAATAATTGCAAGGTTCTCAGCAGTGCTTGTCCTCAGTACTTATTTGTGAAGAAATGTAGGAATCGAATGAAAGCTGGGCAATGAGATAGTAAAAGCACTCACGTTCGAGTAGAGTTTAATGGCTTTGAGTTCCAGAAATCCACAATATTACACTATATAGGTGTCTATAGGGAGACAATGAAGCATTCAGGGAGAGTGAGGTTTTGGGTATCAGGTAGGAGAGGGTAACAGAATTATTTCAGACCAAAGAAGGCAAGGATGAAGTATGTGGTAAAGACAGTGATTAGATACCAATAGGTATAACTGAAATGTTCATTACAATGGATTTGAGGTTTGAAAGTGAGTTAGGTTCACAGAGGTGGATTCTTGGATGGGCAGCTATTGGTAAGGACTACTAATGCAGGACAGTGGCTACGGTTGTTGCTGTAGTATAGTACCCCAAAGGCAGGAGCTTGAGTTGCCCTTGTGGCATTGGTTTGCTGGTGGATCCAATGCAAGTATGCTGTGGGCATGCCTGAAAAGAGATTATTTGGCTGAATATAGTGACTGATGAAACAATAAGGAGTTGATGTTGAAAATAGAATATAATGGGTGCATTGACTGCATAGTCCAATGGAGACTGTTGTGGAGCGTAACTGTGACAGGAAGATAGCCAGGTCATTTGTGTGTTTTAGGAAAATGAATTGAATGAAGACCCGCTCTTAGTAATGGTATTCACTGGAAGGAGTATGAAGGGAATATATCCTGTCAGGTGAGTTAATAGGACCATTAGATACTGTAGGTGGCTGGCAAAGAATATCATAATGAAGATGACTAGATAACTTCCTGAACTATATGGTGATATCCTGATGTCAAGGAGCAGTGACTTAGAATATCCCAGGAGGAAAGAGTTCATGGGTCCAGTGAGAGATAATAGGAGTAAAGAAGACTCCACTAGAGCTTGGATTCTGTGGAATACATTGGGAGGTAGGGACATCCATACTGTTTGAATTAAATGGAACATGTAGGAATAATCCTGCAGAGCTAGTAGAAGTAGGAGGTGGATGAACCAGTAGATGTAACTGAATGGGCGAGTGAATGTTGGACATCGGCAGTCATGAGAAACACCCCCAAAAAGTACAAAGCAGCAAATATGGAGAAGGCAGTAGCCTAACATGACAGCAGGCCATCTAATGTTGACTATCTTCTGAGAGGAGATAAAGAGGGAAAACAAGGCTATGACCAGCCTAACAAAGATGACCTTGAAGGCTGCAGAGTTGAGGGTTTGCAGAAGAATGGAGGAGAATGTCCAGAAGAACTGGAGCTAGAATGCTGGGAGTACAACTGGTAGATGGGGTGGCGACAAAAGAGGATTGGGTAGAAGCAGGAGCAGTAGCAAAGGGGAGGTGTAAGCCTTGGATTCCAGATTGGTAATGAAGTGAGGATCCAATCTTCGATGGAAAAGTACAATATGGAAGTCCGCTTACTGTAGGATGGAGATCAATTGGAAACCCACTGAGGCCGAGCAGCAGCATCTTCAGAAGGTACTGGTAGGGCATCGGATGGAAGATAAAACCAGTGTATGGGGAAACAGAAGGAAGGGAAACTGAAATGGGCCCCAGGTAGTAGATATAAGTAAAACCAGGAGGAGGATCCAGGTACAAGGTACTGCAGAGTTGGAGTATGAGGTTCCCACCTCTGAAGGAGTTGGTGAGTACGAATTGCTGATAGTAATGGGTGCTGCTGTGATGGGGTATAACATTCCCACCCCCGAAGTAGATGGTGAACTTGAATCGCTGATAGTAGATCAATGGTGTGAAGTAAAGGTAACAGTAGGGGGAAAAGTGTAGTAAGGCTTGGGCTCCCATCCCAAAGGTGTGCAAATCATCATATAGCCAGCTGGAAGCAATGGGGGATGTCGATAGAAGGAAGTCCAGGATGAAGGCTGTAGTGGAACAGGAATGTCCAGAGCAGCAATGATGGAGGAGTCGGCAGGATGGAGCTGAAGGGCCAGGAGATTGGAGGAGGCACAGCTGAAAGGCAAGTCACAAACAACTATGCATATGAACACCGGATGACCATTGGAAGGTAAGCAGCAAGGAAGTCTGGAGTCCAATTTACAGGGTGGAATTTGAGACTGAACAAGCTGGTGAGGTACAAATCCAAAATGTGAGGAGGCCAAAGGTGAGGACAAGTACAGAATCCTGGGCATGAAGAGAACCAAGCAAAGGAGGCAGGAGGGGAAGGGCCACTGCAAGGCCAAGGTAGTCAACACTTCCACAAGGTAACTGGAGGCTGAAGCCCAGGGATGGGCTGGAGGAGCAAAATAAGGAGGCTCAAGAGACTGGGAAGGATACACAGCAGAGGCTGGAGGCAATGCTCAGGTATAGGTGCTCGAAGGCTGATAGGTACAAGGTTTCATTCTCAAAGAAAAGAGGTGTGCTCATATCACTGGGAAAGAATTTGCATTGCTAGGGCAGGAGATTGGAGACTGAAGGGGTACAGTAGTGCCATTCTGGAAGGGAAGTGGTGGACCCAGTTTGCTGATTATGCTGCAGGCAGCCAATATGATGGGGTACAGAGGTCCCATTCCCAAAAGAAAGTGGCAAACTCAAAATGCTGGTACAGAATGCAGTTGGATGAGTCAGGAGACTGGAGGTTGATGGGGTATAGGGGTCTCATTCCCAAAGGAAACTGGCAACCAGATAGCAAGCAAAGGATACAGTAGTATGAGACAGTAGATGGAGAACACAGGCTCCCATCCCTGACAATCAGGGCGAGCTAACCTTCACTTGATGCTGCACCAGGCAGAGTTAGTGACAGAGACTGTGAGCAGGTGGCATGGTATAGATTCAGTTGAAACTGAAGTTGAGGAAACATGCTCCCATCCCTGGTAGACTGGGCAAGCCCACCTTCACTTGATACCTCAGAAGGCAGATGAAAGATGTCACGGTGCTGTTATGACTGGTACTGTAGTTGTTGGCAAAGAATCCAGTGGTGTAAGATGCTAGATGAATTGAAATGCATTCCCATCCCCGGCAGACAGGGCAAGCCTACCTACGCTCGATGCCAAAAAAGCCAGAGTTAGGGACGGAGACCGAAAAACTGCTGATATGGTCTGAGCAAGGAAAGGGCAGCCAACTACTGTGATGTAAAGGGAGGCATAACAAAAGGGAGTGGATCAAAGGGAATGTTCGTATGTTCATAAAGGGAATGTAGGTAGGGAACAGGAGGAGGATGAGATTAAGGAGAAAATGAAATGGACAAAACAATTGAAGGATAAATAATGGGCAACACCACATATTACAGGAAGATACAGGAAGGAACCCAACATTAGAGAAGAACAGGGGAAACACTATGTTGGACGTGGAAGGGAGGTAGAAGCGGGCAGGATCCCAATCAGCAAAGGCAGAGGAGGCAGGTGTTTATGAGGGCTGGAATGGTACAAAGTACTAGGGGTACAACTGGGTAAAGTTAGAAACTATAAGCTGGACAGAGTGCATGGACGCTGAGACCAGGAAATGGTATGAATGGGGTAAAAGTATGAGTAGCATCAGTGATGGACAGAACTGCAGGGAGAGGTCATGTGGGATAGATGACTGAGTGCAATAGTTGCTGAGGAAGTTCAGGCGCAAGACCAGGTGAAACATGGCACAGGGCTGTTAGAATAGGAAGGAACAGTATGGGAGATGGAGTGCCGGTGTGAGAGGGGAGAAAGCCAAAAAGAAATAATGGGGAGCAAGGGAAAAGGGGCAAGAATGAGGGTCGTGGGGGAATCAGAAGAGGAGAGCAGGATGGGTTTGGCACCAGTAGGCCAGGAGAACTCTGGAGGGCCACATCAGGACAGACACAAGCAGCTTGTAAGGCTAAATGGCAGGGCGCAAGCCAGGAACTGAGGTTAAGGGCAAACTGAGTACAGAGTGGAGAGCTCCCGAAACAAAGAGGGTGGAACAGCTGGCAGTGGTTGGGGTGGGGACTGGAATGAGGGGAGAGGAGGCCCAAATGGCCTAGTAGAACAGTAGCACGCTAATTGCAGATGGTTATGAGTGGAATTTTTTTTTCTTGTTGTTTTTTTTTTGTGTTGATAGTTTGTAGTTTTTTGTTGCGTTGTTTTACAGATAGATCCACTACAGAAATTCACATACTGAGCCAGGTAGGTCCATTAAGACAACAGGAAGTATACAGAGAATTAAAGTCCAATGTTGAAACATAGGAATTACCAATAGTACTGGGAAGAGAAACAGCCCTAAGGAAGAGGTATGCCATTTAGTTCTCAGTGCGGTACAGGTATGTAGGTAAGAATGGTAAGGGCAGCATTGAAACCATGCTGTATAAAATAGGGTGCGGGGAAATCCTCGACAAAGTGTAGAGTCACTTCTAAGGCATCCATCTCAGAAAGTCCCATATGGCAGTCAGGTGACAGAGTTAGTTCAGCAGTGCTAGGAGCCACTCTGTCCTCAGGTAGTGTCTCAAAATGTGAGGGTGAAGAGGCAGGCAAACAATGAGCACTCATCCAACAAAACCATGGAAAGCCAGGGAAAGAGGACGTGTGAACTACCAGATGCATAATCATAGAGTGCCAGGGGTAGGCATAGCAAGGGCGAGGGAGAATTGGCAGGTGAAGAGGCATACAGAGGCTGAGGGAGCAGGAAGCCAAGTGCTGGGGATGATGCCTGATCCCGGAAGTGCTGGTGCAGGGTCAGAATGGCAGAGGCAAGTCCAGAGAGGGGAAAACAAAAAAGGGCCAAAAGAAAACAAACAAGAGATGGAGGAGAAACACGGCAATGAGGTAAGGAGGGAGAGCCAGATGTCAATGAGAAGCGGGGAGGGAAACAGTGTGGGAGGGGAACGAAGCACAACACCATGAAGAAAGGGAATGGGTGAGGGGACAGCAAAACAGACAAAGGAGAGGGAGGGAAAAAAAACGATGAGGCACGGGAGGTGCAGAGGGAGAGAAGCAGAGAACAGAGGAGGCAGACGGAAGGGGAAGGAGGCACAGCCTACAAGTCACGCAGGAGCCCAGAGCACCAGGAAACAGCAAGTGATTCACAACGTGCAAAGCAGGGAACTGCTGAGGGAGGCTGACCTTTATTGGGGATGTGGAAGGAGCTATTCCCCCACATTGAACCTCAAGCTTCAGGGTCCCCAAGAGTGTTATATTTTCTAATTGCAGTCATTACTAAATTGCCTCTAACATTTATGATTCTGCTTGTAATTCTATATCATTGTATTTGACTTCTTATATTTTTAATAATTATATTGTTTAGCTATCTCCTTCTCCTCTCTCCCCCAGGACTCATCTAGAAATGAGCTGTTATAAGCTCAGTATGTATTTCTTGGTTGAACTTTTAATTGAATAAATAAATAAATACATTTCTCTGGTGTCCTGGCCAAATTTTCACCATTAACTAAAAAAAAAAACACGCCACCAACAGTGTAATCTGGTTCTGTATGTCAGTTTGCTGTACCTCCCCCCCCCCCAAGACAAGGCTGAAAATAGGCAGAATTGTTCAGCCCTCCTTTCTCAGTCAACAAAAACTAACTAACTAAATAAAATAATAATGGGTGTCTGCAATATCACAAGCAGGATATAGGCATGTCCATGTGGAATTGCTGTGTGTTGTTCCAAGTCTAAAAGACAAGTGGCACAACATAAATAACAGTGGTAGCTACACATTACATTCAGCTGTAGAAGAAAAGGACAATGTCATGGAGAGAAAATGTCATAGCACAGATGTAAATGGCATGCAGTTGGTAAGCTGTGTGAAATGGCAGTATACTGCACACAGCTGAGGTCCGTGGTTAGCATGTGTCAGTTGGAACACACCATGACGCTATTTCTGGAGATCCTATAGGCTACTACACCACAGGTTTGCCAGCAACAGCTGACATGTTGAACAACCATATGCATCGCAATGGTGGCATGACTGTGGCATATGCAGAGGCACAGCATGACATCAGTAGGGAATATGCTGGTGTGAACACTGGTGGTCACTCCACAGTGGGAACCATCAGGAGTATTTCATGTGAATAGGCATGGCACAGTCATCATTATACAATGGCAAGAAAGAATCTTGGACTGTGATTGGTCAGTTTGGGGCTGGACCCATGGTGTTATCCCAGCATAATGCCACAGGTCTAGTCTCAGTACTGTGAACCAATGCAGATGACATTATGGACCACCAGCATATTCTTTTTTTGCCATCTTCTCTTAAGAAACAGAAATATTTTTTCACACTAATAAAAACATTCTTTAAAATTATTGTTTTATTTTACATATAACAACAAGCCATTGTATAATAGGAATAATGTGCTCCAGGTTGTGTGTCGTTTGGGATAATGCCACGCCTGGGGCATTGGACGCACTTGGTCTGCGGCCTTGTGTCCAACCCCCCCAGGCGTGGCATTACCCCAGCATGACACACACCCTGTCATGCACTATTCCTTTATCAGCTACCAGTGAAGCGCACACAGTCACAATGCTGCATGTTTCATAGCACTGCCACACGCACAGGACTTACTGATGTGACACCCCTATGAAGCCATGTGTGGTAAATAAACAGGACAGTCAATACAAACCACAAAGAAGACATGCATTGCATCCCTGTCTTATGCCTAGTGACTGTCACTAGAAAACAATGAGGTAATCAGACAGCAACGAACCACCCAGTGACAGTACTGTATGAGAATTGCTGTCTGCTGTGTGACTATGATTAAGCTGGGCCTGTGCTCAGTGGCATTCTCCTCTTCTGCTTGGCCAACTTGGGCTTCCCTTGTGGCTCTTCAGATCTAAATATCCTCCTCATCTGGGCATGGAGATGGTCTTGTGGTTAATCATGCTTTGGTACCAGCAAGACCATCTCCATGTCCAGGTGAAGAGGATATGGAGATGGAGATGGAGATGGTCTTGTGGGTAATCATGCTTTGGTACCAGCAAGACCATCTCCATGTCCAGGTGAAGAGGATATGGAGATGGAGATGGAGATGGTCTTGTGGTTAATCATGCTTTGGTACCAGCAAGACCATCTCCATGTCCAGGTGAAGAGGATATGGAGATGGAGATGGAGATGGTCTTGTGGGTAATCATGCTTTGGTACCAGCATCACAGGTTCAAACATAAAAATACAAACTGTGCATCTCTCACCAACAGGTGCCACTGAGCAGTGGCAAAGGTATGAAACTACAAAAAAATGATCAGCACATACCAAATGCCAAAAGCAGTACAAAAGGTTATTAACCTTTTGTACTGCTTTTGGTATTTGGTGTGTGGTGATCATTTTTTTTAGTTTGTTTACTACAGGCATGAGCTATGTGGCACATGTGTTATCACCAGAACCCACGGACATGTCACCACAGGCTATGTTTACTTAGGTGCATAGCCTACACAACCTCAGGATATACAGCAATGCAAGCTGAAACAGACAGCCCTGTATAATCAGGACATTGCCGCACAAAATGGTGTTCTTGGTGAGGTGCCAGCTAAGGGAGATGATCCATGAACAAGCTCATGAGTACAGCAGAACAGCATTGGGATGCTGCAGCTGTGAAGATACAGTTAGTGTGTGCACAACTGCAGGTGACAAGGGACCTCACACAGGCTGTGTTTGGCATATGACATGATGTGCAGCTGCAAAATGTGGTGTTAGAATACCAAACACAGGCTGCTTAAGCACAGGGTGCTGCCCGACAGTGCATTGACCAGTCTTGATTGCAGCTTGCAACTAACAATTGCAGTCAGCCACCCACCATGCATAAATATTGCCCCTTCTGGATCCTATAGACTCATTTGGTTACATTCCTGCTGGCATGATGGGTCGGTCACACTGTAATGCTTCTCACTTACAAATGCTGGATGCAGCACCAGGGTGTTATCAACCAGGGACACAGTGGTTATGCACTGTCACTTGCGTGTAGATAACAGGACAGACCATACACATTTGGGGAAGGGGTACATGTATGCATCTCATTCTACTTAGCAATTAGCCATTCTCTTGTATCTGCCAGTTTCAAACATTTGACCCCAGAAGGAGTTGCGGCAGATGAAGGCATTGTGTGTCTACTGGGTACCATAAAACAATACTGGTGATGCAGTAAATGGCATCACACACCACCTGTACATTAACAGAATGAAAGTCCTTGCAATTTGCAAATGCACCACCCTCTATTCCAGGTGATGTTTTGATAGCTAGAAGTATAGAGCCGGAGAGTCCAAGGACAGTTGGAAACAAAGTACACTAGCAGAGCTTCTGCACAGTTGCTGCTCTTTGCTGTTATGATATGGGGAAAATGATACAATTATCATACCTTCTAGTCAGAATGTGAAAGAAATGGGTCGGTAGGCATGACATTGCTAACTTTGTGATTCCTGAAGTGCCCCCGACGGGTGTTTGGAAAATGCCAGTGGATAGAAAGCACAGGGCTGCTGTGACTTTCAGGCCCAAAGAAATCATCTGGCTGGCACGTCATGCTCTGAAGCTGCTTCAGGAGTATGTCACACAGTTCTATGAAGGTGTTAAGTAGAGATGTAGTGAATATCAACTTTGCCAGCTAGTTGGTGTGAAATCCAAAACTTCTTGGTGTGCATAGTGAGGTGAAATGTCCCCCCCCCACCCAAGGTTGAGCAGAAAAGTCATTTAAAAAAAAAATAACTTTTTTTTTGTTTTTACTCTTTATGCCACCTCTCCCTCTATGACAAACCATCCCCATCCCACCACCTAGAGCTTTGAAAATGAAATTTTTTTGTTTTGTTTATTTAAAATCTGGTGGGCCAAAGATCCATTTTCATGAGCGACCAGAGCATAATTATGCCCACCCTGCCACCCTCTAGCACCCACATTACACCTCTCCAGCAGTCCCATCTTTGCAAGAATTTGTCTGAATGGAAATGTCAGATATGTTAAATTATCTCTAAAATGTGGAGCACATTGATTAACACGCCGCTATACGGTATAGAGAACCCCCTATCTTATATTTGACAAATGGATCTGTCATTTAGTTTAAATGTACACATATCTCATTATATAAGCTTGTTTGCATTATTTCAAGATCAACAAACCACACAATTGTTTGACAGGTTTTATTGTAATAAAAATTCTGTCTAGATAGGGATCCTTCCTTCCCTACCCATTCCATTTCATGTAAAAGCCAAACCGCACCCACCTCCCCAACCAGTGTGTGCCTTCCCTGAGGATTATGATTATAGTGAACCCCTCTCTACCCCACCATTTAGCACCTAACCTCCCTCCACCCATAGCTCCAAATTTAATGGATATAGTGCTGACCTGTAAAAATGGAAAACTGTAGGACATTAGACCAAACAAGACACCCTCTTTACTCAGTGTCGTACAGAATGACTGAATGATGACATGTTCAACTACTATAACACCTGAATGGCCACTTAGTAGGTCTGGGTGGTGGGAGTGAGGAGTGAGGAGTGCTTGTCACAGTAAATACGGTGTGGCTTAAACAGTTAAAAAAAAAAAGCTTTTATTTTAAATAGAACAACTTGCATAGGTTTTCCCTGCAGAAGTGTTACTTCGCCTGATGAAAACCAAAAGTGTCACGACATGTAGTCTTTGCTGAAGCCAAGGTGAGATTTCACCAGGTACAAACTACAGAGATAGACCTCTAACCTGTTGTCAGTATAGTACAGTATCTGCACCCCATGTATTGCTGCTGTTTTGCTTTGCACTTCAACAGCCACTTCTTATTGAGCTGTGACTGCACTTTATTTTTATATGAACTTATTTACCAAATGCTTGCTCAATTGACTTAGTTATTGCGTACTGCTACTTCTCCTGGTCCCCTACCTAGGATCGCAACTGGGAATGAGGCTTTGGCTCAGTGTGCCTCTTCCAGTTACCAGTTGTGGGCTGTTGGTGTCACGGGTGGGTGGGGGACCACAGGCCACCAATGTTCATGCAGGGGATACCAGGTTGGGGGTCATCGATATGTGCACTGGGGCACCACTGTGCATGCATGGGGGGTTACACATGTACACAACACATGATGGTAGCCCTGCCGTATTATGGGTAGAGGCAGCAGTGTGTTGGGGGGTGTATTGAACACACTAGGTTGGGGACATATTGTGTTGGGGATGGGGGATATGTCATGCTGTTCTGGGGACCGGGCATACTTGTGTTGGGGGTTGGGGGCATGTTATGCTCATAGGGGGTCAGGGCTGACAAATGGGGTGTCTTGTGCAACAACGGGTGCTGGGCACCTGTGTGTGTGTGTGTGTGTGTGTGTGTGTGTGTGTGTGTGTGTGTGTGGGGGGTCATGTGTTACACCGTGGACCAGGGCTGTACTGTGATGGGGACAGGGTGGCCATGTGCATTGGGCTGGGAGTGTACAGCGGTTATGGCAGGGTCCCCCCTGGCATAACTGATGCCCTCCTACACCTCCTATGCCCCCGGTGTGCATCACTATGCACCATAGTGAATGGCGTGTAGTGTTGGCATGCCCCCTGCATGTTGTTGTCTGCATGGCTGGGTGATCAGGTCCGTAGAGGCTGCATGCCCTTTGGTGCATCCCATGCAGGGGGTGCAATGAGTGCTGAATCACTACACACCATGCATACGTGGTGCATAGGCACTCTGCACATTCATGCATAGGACCCATTGCTCCTAATGGCTTTTCCGTCCCCAGGTCCACATCACGACTATGGCAGCACTTGGACACATCAGCACCACACTGTACAGTTGCTCAGGGTAATCCCCCCAATTCCTGTTATAGCCCTCACCTTTTTCTGCAGTTCCAGAAAAATAAGTCTAGAGACAGATCCTTTCTCTATTGGTCCACTGCAAGTCCTGACTCCACTTTCACCCAATCCAACTGCACTGTAGTGTTGGTCACAACTCTCCTGGGTCCTGACTTCACTGAAGCAAAAAAAAAAGAGAGCAAATTCAAACTCAAACACAGACTTGCTGTGTACAATGTGTGTGACTGGAGGGGGAAACAGCAACAGAACAATGGGGCACAGGGGGGACAGAGAAACACAAACAGCTACAAAGAGAGACCTAGGGAATACAGGCAACCATGTAAAGGCAGCACCACCTGCTGGACAACGCAGCAAGTATGGACTTTTTTCAATAGGTATACCTGTCCTAACAAAAAGAAAAAAAAATGTATATATATATATTTTAAACAAAAAAACAAAGCATTGTATAGTAGCAATAAGGCACTCCAGGGTGTGTGCTATTGCATAACAGTGTCTGTTGCGCTGGCCCACCGGCGCAACGTTTGGATTTCTGCTTGCGATGCCAGTGATCCGGGTTCGGGAACGAGCCCGAGTCACTGGATGGCCGGCTGGGGGGAGACAACATGAGCGTCCCACGACTGTTCATTGTCTCCAGGGAAGGAGGAAGGGCTGAAACCCAGTGTTGAGCGACCGCTGGTGGAGACTAGGGGTAGGGCAACATGTCGGGGTTCACTACTGGGCGGTGCATGACAGACGTCACACAGCTTAGAAAACCAGGGAAATACTGCTTGCTGGCCGCCGGATGATGGCTCTCTGTCCCCGAATGCCTCCAGTGCCTTCCCAGGGCCTCCTTCTCTGCGGCAGCATCCCCAGTCCCTAGAAAGAGAGTGTGCTGGGGTCATCCCTCTCCCACTTAGTAGCAGTAGGTAGAGGGGGACCCGCCCAGTGAAGGGATAAGCCAGGATATCCCAGGGATCAGCTGCCATATGAGGAGGTTGAGGAGGGCTGGGTTAGGACAGTGGGGTTGGTGGGAAACTTGAGGAGCCTGAAGGAGTGGGGACCAGCAAAGCATGAGGAAGGCAGAAAAAAAAATTAAACATAATAGTGTCACTTTTTGGGTGTTAAATGCACTCAGCCTGTGGTGTCATGCTTCAACCACCCGAGGTGTAATGTTATTACACAATAGCACACATCCTGTCATGCCTTATTGCTTAATTAGCCCTTCACAGGTTGCCAGGTCTAATCCTATGACAACCCCTTCACACATTCCAGTAATTTCCCATCCTCCTTCCCCAGATACGTTTTTAATTAAAACAAGCTTTTGTCAATGCCAAATGTTTGCTTACTGGCATTGGCAGTGGTAATGTAGAAGTTACAGAGCTGCATAATAGGAATGGCAGTGAAGTATTGAACTGAAGCCAACCCCACCACCACCCTGCAGAGAGTGACAGGCATTGGGGTGTGCCTTTGGGTCATCAGGCATAACGGCCATGCCATTTCACCACACCCCACCCTGCAGACACTGACAAGTGTCACGGTGTGCCATGGGGTCTTTGACCCTTATGCGCACCCCATTCCATCAGGAAATACAGTGAGATGGGTGCGGTATAGGAGAATGGGGTGAACTTTGGGGCCAAAGAGTCCAAGGCATACCTCGATGCCTCTCACTGGCTGCAGGGTGTGGAATGGTATGAGCATTACAGGCAAGAATCCCAAGACACACCCCTGATGCCTGTCATTCTCTACAGGGTGGGGCGTTATGGTTGGAAACTGTAACACCTCAGGCATTTGTTGGTATTTTCACTCCAAATTTTCAACATGGTTTTTTTGTGACCCCCACCTCATGAACAGTGGCAATATCAGTTTGTTAGTCGAAAGCTGCTTATGCACAGCTACTACGGCATTTAGCACCACAGGTGTAAAAACTTTCCAAACAGGATGTGAAAATGACAGCTGTACTGTTCATGGGGAGGTGTAAAATGGCAATGTTGCAAATCTGCAGTAAAATATTTAAAAACTGGTGAAGTCAATGAAGGCAGTATAGGAACTGTGCAACGACACCAGAATGTAATTAGTTTGGGGATTTTTTACAGCAGATTGTCAACACAGGCATTTTGGGACCTCCGATCATGAACAGTGTCACTGTGATTTTCTTTATCTGTCCCGAACAATGATTTCCCACAGCGACCAAGCATCTCTGCTCTGAAAGTGTGAAAACACATTTCGGCCATGTTGTGAAAAATGACAGCTGTACTGGTCATAAGGAAGTGTGGAATAATGCCACTGGTGAAAATCTGGACTGAAAATATTACAAAGTCATGAACTTACGAGGGTGCGCAGAAACTGCGCAATGCTCACTCGTAACACAGTCATTTTATAGACTTTTGTCACCAAATTTTCAACATAGCCATTTTAAGACCTCTGCTCATAAACAGTGTAACTGTGATTTTCTTACTCTGTCCCAAACATTGCTTTCGCACACCGACTGCACCATTGTGCGCTACATGTGTGGAAACTCATTTTGAGCGACATGTGAAAAAATGACAACTGTACTGTTCATAAGGAAGTGTAATAAAATGGAAATGTTGAAAATCTGGAGTGAAAATATTGAAAATTTGCAAACATACGAGCGTGCGTAGGAACTGCGCAACGCACGCTTGTAAAATAGGAATTTTTAGAAATTTTTTTACCAAATTTTCAACATAGCCATTTTAAGACCTCTACTCATTAACAGTGTCACTGTGATTTTCTTAATGTGTCCCATACATTGATTTCACACACCAACTGCGCCATTGTGCACTACATGGGCGGAAACACGCTTTGGGCAAGATGTGAAAATGACAGCTGTACTGCTCATAAGGAGGTGTGGTAAAATGGCAATGTTGAAAATCTGAAGTGAAATATTGAAAATTCGTGAACTTCTGACGTCACGTGGAACTACTTAACCATGCTAAATAAAACAGTCATTTTTAGGAATTTTTCCACCAAATTTTCAACATAGGCTTTTTTAGAGCCCACCTTATGGCAGTGGTAGTGTCGTTTCATTACTTGGTCTCGAAAGGTGATTTTGTGCAGTGAATGCGAAATCACCCTTCGGGCCTGATTAACGCCATGACAGTGAGAGCATTCATGAGAAGGGTTCCCAAAAACCCCATGTTGAAAATTTGGTGCAAAAATTTCAAAAAATGCCTGAGATATGCAGCAAAGTTGAAAAAACCCTATCTATCCCATTATACAGCTTACCGGCATTTCCTCAGTTTGCGGTTGGCTTTGAGGAGTGCAGACGTGTTCCCAGTCCACTGAAGATCGTCGCGCTGGAGTCGGAGTAAGTATAGGGTGGGTGGGTGTGGGGAGGCAGGGTGCACAGTGGGTGGGGGCAGAGACAGCGAGGGACCGTTTTTTAATTTCAGGTTTTTTTTTTAAAAACAAATGATGAGACGACGCGGGACGTTTGCCACGCTGGGGTGGGCTCCCAGCATGGCTAAAGGACAGCTTTTTGGGGGTGGCATGGATCCAATGGGGGATTGGGCACCCCCGCCGGTGACAGCATCTGTTGCCTTGCTGGGGTGGGCTCCCAGCGTGGCACAAGAATGGCTGTTTGGGTGGGCGTGGAGCTGACGGAGGATTGGGCACACCCGTCAGCAACAGCATCTGTTGCCATGCTGGGGTGGGCTCCCAGTGTGGCACCCTGTACTCTCGGGGGGAGACAGTGGAGCTGACGGGGGATTGGACACCCCCGTTGGCTATACATGTGTAGCCACGCTGGGGTGGGCACCCAGCATGGCATGTGGAACGCTGTTGGGGGGGAGCGCAGCACAGCCAATGAGGGAGTGGGCACCCCCATCTGCTATACAGTGTGTGCGTGGGGGACCAACATGCAGTATGCATGCGTGTGTGTGTGTGTGTGTATAGGGGGAGCGCGCATGAGCAGGCAATATCTTATCGCTGCTCACTGAAGCGCAGCTCCCCCTTTCAACTGTACTCCACTACATTTTCGACTGCTGTCATAGACAGCTCCAGCAGGCATTGGAGAACTGCGGCCGTGCCTGCAAACACACTGACTGAATTGGAAGAGGGCTGCCACACCTCCGAAAACTCAGATGATGGCACTATGTTTCTTGCACATGCGTGCAAGCAAACATAAAAATGTCCTGCTTGTTGCGCAGTGCCTGGTGCTGACCGATTATTTATTTATTTATTTATTTTATGAATTTAAATGGAGGACCAAGGAGAATGGAATAGATTGGGACTGACTAAGGTGGGTGAGGGGTAGTTAAAGGATGACTGGATTACAATGAAAGCAAGCCTGCTGATTTATCATATATATATATATATATATATATATATATATATCATATCAACTTTATTTCTGAGCACTGTTCCAAAAAGATTAAAGCACTGTATGATAAGAATAAAACCATATAAACAATCATAACTGGCAATTAAATTCAACAATTATAAAAACAGTCATCAATAAAAAAATGAAAGCAAGTTAATTATCATTAGAATCCAGAAAAGCTAGGTGGAACAAATGGGTTTTTAAGGCAGTTTTGAAACTCTCAACGGTCAGACACTTTCTGATCTGACGAGGTAGAGAGTTCCACAAGGTGGGGGCCACATAAGCAAAAGAAAGGCCCCAGAGGTCTTCAAACGAACCCTGGGAACCTCCAGCAATTCCTCATCAGAGGAACAGAGAGGGTAGAGAGGGCAGTAGCGGCAAAGAAGATCTTGCAAGTAGCCTGGACCATGTCCATGTAGAGATTTCTAGGTCAGTAACCTGACCTTGAAGGTGATCCACCAATGTACAGGCAGCCAGTGCAGGTCACAGAGCACAGCAGTGACATGGCAAGATTTTGGGATTTAAGACATGCTTCCAGGCAGGTGGTATCCTTGTGGATGCTACATAGCACTTAGCACTAGATCATATATTTTTCATGTTTGCTTCTTGGCATCATAAAGGCTGATATGTGACAACAAGGAGAGAAGTGGGTTAGGGAGGCGCGGCAGTGTAGCAGCCAAGGGAGGCACAGCATTTTGGGGCTTGGCCATGGTGCACCAATGGAGGCACAGTGTGCTGATGACACTGGCTTCCAGAAGCTGCACCAAGTTGTAACATTTTTGCCACAGCAATCACGGGCCACATCGTCATTGCAGCGTCAGTGATTTGCTGCAATGAGGGAGCGACCCATCATTGCTGGGTGGAACTTTGTTGCTGTAATGTTGTTTGTGAACATGGCGGGGAGTTGCCACCCTGTTCACAAACAATATTACTGTGGTCCCAGTGCCCAGCATGTGCCCCCCCAAACGGTCTTTGTCTGCCGATGGGGGAGCCCACTCCCCGTCGGCATGCTGTATCCCCCCCGTTTTGTTGTCTGCCGATTGGGGAGCCCACTCCCCATTGGCATGCTGTCCCCCCATTTTCTTGTGTGCCGATGGGGGTGCCAAATCCCCATTGGCATGATGGCACCCCCCATTCTTGTGTGCCGACGAGGAAGCCCAATACCAGTCAGCATAATGATCCCCCCATTTCCTTGTGTGCCAACGAGGGTGCCCAATCACCCGTCGGCTACAGCTGCCCCCCCAAAAGACTCCCTTGGCACACTGGGAGCCCAGCCCAGCATGCCAAATGCCTGCAAATGAAAAACCACCCAGAGTTGTCTTTTTTGGGGTTTTTTTGCACCTGAAAAGCAGAAAATGGTCCCTCGAGGTCTCCGGGGCCCTCCTCCCACAACCCGCACCCACCCTATGCGCACCCTGCCTCCCCACACCCCCCCATCCCATACTTACCTCTGTAGTCTGGCGCGATGATCTTCGGTAGACCAGGAACACGTCTGCACTCTTCAAAGCCGACCGCGAACTGAGGAAATGCCGGTAAGCTGTATAATGGGCTAGATAGGGTTTTTTCAACTTTGGTGCATATCTCGGGCATTTTTTTGAATTTTGGCACCAAATTTTCAACATGGGGTTTTTGGGACCCCTCCTCATGAATTCTGTCACTGTCATGGTGTTCATAGGGCCCAAAGGGTGATTTCGAAGTCACTGTGCAGAGTCACCTTTCGGGACTGATTAATGAAATGACAGTGCCAGTGTTCATGAGGTGGGCTCTCAAAAAGCCTATGTTGCAAATTTGGTGAAAGAATTCCTAAAAATGACTGTTTTACGAGCATGCGTTGCACAGTTCCTATGCACGCTCGTAAGTTCACAAATTTGCAAAATTTGCACTCCAGATTTTCAACATTGCCATTTTATCACACCTACTTATGAGCAGTACAGCTGTCATTTTTCACATCTCGCCCAAAATGTGTTTCCACGCATGTAGCGCAAAATGGTGCAGTCAGTGTGTGAAATCAGTGTTTGGGACAGATTAAGAAAATCACAGTGACACTGTTCATGAGCAGAGGTCTTAAAATGGCTATGTTGAAAATTTGGTGAAAAAATTCCTAAAAATGACTGTTACGAAAGGGCAGCATTCGCGTGACCCTACGCTATATCGCCGTCTGCTTTAATTTGTAACATTTGCACTCAGATTTTAACATTGCCATTTTATCATACCTACTTATGAGCAGTACAGCTGTCATTTTTCACATCTCGTCCAAAATGTGTTTCTGCGCATGTAGCGCACAATGGCGCAGTCGGTCTGTGACATCAATGTTTGGGACAGACTAAGAAAATCACAGTGACACTGTTCATGGGCAGAGGTCTTAAAATGGCTATGTTGAAAATTTGGTGAAAAAATTCTTAAAAATGACCATTTTACAAGCATGCGTTGTGCAGTTCCTAGGCATGCTCGTAAGTGCATGCATTTTTAATGTTTTCACTCCAGATTTTCAACAGTGCCATTTCATTACACCTGCTTATGAGCAGCACAGCTGTCATTTTTCACATCTCACCCAAAATGTGTTTCTGTGCATGTAGTGCACAATGGTGCAGTCGGTGTGCGAAATCAATGTTTGGAACAGATTAAGAAAATCACAGTGACACTGTTCATTAGCAGAGGTCCTAAAATGTCTATGTTGAAAATTTGGTGAGAAAAGGTCATAAAATGAGTGTGTTATGAGCGTGCATTGCACAGTTTCCATGCACGCTCGTACCTTCATACATTTGCAATATTCTCACTCCAGATTGTCAACATTGCCATTTTTACACACCTCCTTATGAACAGTACAGCTGTCATTTTTCACATCCTGACTGAAATGTGGTTTCGCACTTCCAGCACAGAATTGTGCGGTCGCTGTGGTAAATCACTGTTTGGAACACATTACAAAAATCACAGTGACACTGTTCTTTAGCATAGGTCCTAAAATGCCTATGTTGAAAATTGTGTGATGAAAGTCCACAAAATGACTGTGTTACGAGTGTGCATTGTGCAGTTTCCATGCATGCTTATAACTTTGCACATTTGTAGTATTTTCACTCCAGATTTTCAACATTGCCATTTTTCCACACCTCCTTATGAACAGTACAGCTGTCATTTTTCACATCCTGGTCGAAATGTGTTTTTGCAGTTCCAGCGTAGAATACTGTGGTTGCTGTGGAAAATCAGTGTTCGGGACACAGTAACAAAATCACAGTGACACTGTTCATGACCACAGCTCGTTAAATGCCTATGTTGAAAATCTGGTGATGAAACTCCATAAAATGACTGTGTTACATGCATGCGTTTCACAGTTTCCACATATGCTCAGAAGTGCAAGCATTTTTAATATTCCCACTACAAATTTTCAATATTGCCATCTCTTCATGCCTCCCTATGGATGGTACAGTTGTCATTCTTCACATCCTGCCTGATCTATGTTTTCATACATGTGGTGCAGAATGCCACTGTCACTGTTGGAAGTCAGTTTTCAGGACACATTGACAAAATCACACTGCCACTGTTCACGACAAGAGGTCCCAAATGTTTTCATGAGGTGGGGTCATAAAAAGACCATGTTCAAAATTTGTACTGTGAATACCAACAAACGCCTGAGGTATTATGGTTTCTAATCATAACGTCCTACCCTGTACAGACAGACAGGCATCGGGGTGTGCCTTTGGATTGCCAACTGTACTGCTCATGTCATCCCACCTCCACCCCCCAGCCACTGACAGGCATCGAGGTGTACCTTGGACTCTTTGTCCCAAGACTTCACCCCATTCTCCTATGCTGCACCCATTTCAACATATGTCCTTATGGAATGGGGTGACTGTAAAGCCAAACACCCTAAGGCACAGCTCAACATGTGTCAGTGTATCAGCAGAATAGTGTGAGGTGACATGGCTTGACTGTTATGAGTGACGACCCAAATCCTGTCGCCTCTACAGGACGGAGGTGGGGTTCATGTGAAGTTCAATACTTCACTGCCATTCCTAGTCTGCATCTGTCTAACTCCTGCATTTCTAATGCGAATACCAGCAAGCAAACATTCGGCATTGACAAATGCTTGTTTATATTTGACTGTGCCTTGTATTCATGACCATGCCTTTCATTACCGCAGAGCCCTGGGCACTGTATTAGTGCACACACTAACCGGTTAGCTATCACTATCAGCAGCTTTCAAATGTACATTCTCCAGGACTGTCTGTCTTACCATTGTTCACATTTACTGTTAGAACCCCACATATTCATTTTCCATGGTGCAAACAGTTCAGTGGGCTGCCCACTGTGTATTGACAAAAAAGGTCTGACTGTGATGCAGCTGGAAATTCTTTTAAAGTTTTCTAGAAAACTTATGGTAACATAACATTTGCATTGTAACAGTTTCTTGGTTTCTAAAAGAGAATTCAGATTGCATTAATTTAGCAATTATTTCTCAGGGCCTCAGTGTCCACAGCATGCATGTTCTGGGTCAGTGGCCCACATCACTTTCTCCTTTTCATCACCACGAATGAACTGATTGCTAACGTTAGCATTGCAAGAATTACTCTGAACCAGAGATGTCAAATATGTTAAATTGTCTCTGTAAAATGTGGAACACATTGAATGGGTAAGATACCACTATACAGAGAACTCCTTATCTTGTATTTGACAAACTGACTTACTATTTAGTTTAAATGTACATGTCTCATAAGCTTGTTTGCATTAATTCAAGATCAACTTACCACATAATTTTTGACAGGTTTTAATACATGATTTAACTTAATTCATTACTATTAGCAGAACATTTTGAACTAGTCTGTTTCTGTTTAAGTCTAGTCAGCCTGGGTTGCTATACCAACACAATTCTTTTTTTAAAATGTCTTAAAGCGCCATCACCAAAGAATAAGGGTAGGGATCTGGTTGTCATTTGTCTTTGTTTCTAGATGTTGCTAGACAGTCTTGCTGTAGGTGGTAGCTGATAATGTTTACCCACGCTAATTATCTAAATTCTATACTTGTATAATCTTTTGGCAGAAATGTCCTGCAATAAATAGCTATGCATTATTTTAGCAGTGCTTTTTGTTTTTGTTGCTATTAATACCTTTACAGCAGAACTAAAAATATATATGGTTAGCTGTTTACTACTAACCAAATTAGTGACTATTTCATTGTGGTTGCATGTTTAGCAAGAAGAAATTATATCAGATGACACCACGCAGTTTATGGCAAGAATATGTCACAGTGGCGGCTCTCATAAGCTGATGTAGTTCAAGAATGAAGGATTTCACTTCTTTCTGCAGATAATCTGGGAATCCCTATGTAATTACCATGAACAGTCTCCAGTGTATACAAGTACCTTGTGAAATTCTTCCTAAATAAAATTAATGGGGACCTTTATGTTTGGAAAGAGCAAAGTCTAAGCATTTAAACAGTGCAGAGTTGCTCCAAAACATGTTGCCATTCTTCTTTAAAGGCTTTAAATAATCAGGGCTGATTTATGGGCTATAATGAAGCTTCTACTGTTCATAAATAACTGTCAACATTTTCCTAAACACAAGATAGCTGGCACCACAAAGCTGTACTATATTTAAAACCAAATGAGCACCAGAACCACACAGTGCACAGCAGAGACAAGTCCATTTAAAGCAATGTTATAAGCTACCTCTTGACATTGCTTTCAGTGGTATTGAGCACAGAATGTCTGATATTGATATCCCTGAAAGAATCAAGAAACTTCTTATGTCTGCTACTCAGAGGGAATAGAGTGCAACAGTAGCTCTCTGGTTTTTGAGTAACCAAAACTAAAAAAAAAAATAGGCATAGTTTTTTTAGCAAGCTACTCTTGTACACTGGCACAGTATAACATGACCTGTGTCCAGTACTATGGAACAGAATGAGACACATCCATTTTACCATAACTGGTTAGATCTGATTACAAACTAAAGCTAATGTGTTTCAATCTCCATTACACAATCCCCCATTTCAAACATGTACTGTACACGTGTAATAGAGGTTAGTCACCTCACACTCCACCTCAGCTGTTTTGTAATGCATGGTAAATCTTCACACTTCACTGCTCAAGGAAACACAAAAGAAGGAAGTATATAAAGCAAACTATGGACAACATTCCTTTATTTACACAACCTCAGTGTGGCATATCTAAATAAATTCGAAGTGTGATCTTCTCAAGCATGGATTGTTTCATCAGTTTAGTTACTTTTAAGGGGATCCTGGTTGTGGCTAGCATTAATGAACAGCTAAAGCCCAGTGCACCCCTCCTTACTGACCTAAAAGGCCTGTAATGGAGGATTTCTACTTTAATTCATGTTCCTACCGCTTATGATTTAAAAAGGAGTTCTTAGTTATCAAACTTTGGCTGAGATTTGAGTAAGTCTAGCAACCATCTCCATGGTGACCTCAGTCAGTTAGGTCCTACACTATACCAATTTTAGTTTTACCTTGATGATCTGAGCTGAAGCCCTGCTGTTTCATTCTGTCTGTGTTCAAATACCTCCCTCTAGCTTCCTTATCTAACATTTATGGAGTGCAGCCTTTTGAGGTACCCTAGGTATGGCTGGAAGTAAATCATTGGGATAGAGCAGCTTCTTTATCTCTGGCCCTGGCAAAGCTACATGGCCTACCTAAGGATGAAGGAGATCAAACAGGTAGCCAGAACTCAACCTGTGTATGGCCTTGTAAGTCAGTAGCTCAACTTTAAAAGAGATATGCCACTTAACTGCAGCTAGCACAGTTCATGCAGCACCAGAGATACATGATTCAACCTCAAAAGGCTAAACAGTAGCGTGGCTGTTGCATTCTGCACTAGAGACTGGCAAAGCTGAAAAAATTTGCTCCGTAAATTAATTTGCAAATTTGCCATTATCCACGAAGTTAATCCATCAGACAAAGTTCAACTTCACCTTACTCTAGTAACTTTGCTGAGCATGAAGTTGGTAACTTTGTCGGCCAATTAAAACTTCACCAACTTCACTGGTGAAGTAAGACATTGCCCCATCTCTAAACTTTTCCTTAAGCCCTCTTGCCCATAACTTCTCCGTATGCCATCCTGCACATAACTTCTCCTTCTTCCCTCTTGCCCATAAACTTCAGCTTACTCCCTCTTGCTAGTGCTATGTGGAATGCGAAATTCCGCCAGTGGAAATAGTGCAGAACAACCATTCCACTGGCAGAATTTCTGCTGGAAGGTTCCTGGTTCTTCTGCAGAATTCCGTTTACTGTGAACCTTGGAATAATTTTCCACAGAAAAGCATTTTTTTTACATGGAAAATTGTTCCACAACAAGTTCGGTGGAAAATATTGAGAGCCACAGAATAATATTCCATGTAACAGCAGGTTTTTTCAACAGAAAATCATTCTGCAACTGTTTTCTGCCATGGAATTTCACCATTCTGTTTCTGGTGAAATTCGACAGAATTGCTGCAGAATTTTGAAAATTATGCACAGCACTGCCTCCTGCCCATAACTTCTCCTTACACCGTCTTGCCCATAACTTTCATTTACACCCTACTGCCCATAACTTTGCCTTACTCTCTCCTGCCATAAACTTCTCCTAACTCCATCTTACCCATATCTTTTATTTAATCTCTACTGCCCATAAACTTATACACACTCCCTCC
The DNA here is from genome assembly GCA_016271365.2 of Neoceratodus forsteri. Classification (NCBI taxonomy): domain Eukaryota; kingdom Metazoa; phylum Chordata; order Ceratodontiformes; family Ceratodontidae; genus Neoceratodus; species Neoceratodus forsteri. Next base: position 77,332,421 of record JADMNL010000029.1, on the reverse strand, counting down.
TGCTCATTACTTTCTCCTTATGCCCTCTTGCCTTTAACTTCTCCTTACACCCTCCTGCCCATAATGTCTCCCTACCACCTCCCACCCATAACTTCTCCTTATACACTCCTGCCCATAACTTCTTCCTTCATATCTCTCCTGCCTATAACTTCTCCATATGCCTTCCAACCCATAATGTCACCTTACTCTCTCCTGCCCTTAACTTATCCTTATATATCTCTCCTGCCATAATTTCTCCTTACACCCTCTTGCCCTGAACTTCTCTTTACATATTTCTCATGCCATAACTTCCCCTTATGCCCTCGAGTCCATAACTTCTCCTTCTGCCCTTCTGCCCATAACTTCTCCTTACTCTCTCCAGCTCATAAACATCTCCTTACTCCCTGCTGCCCATAACTTTACCTTACTTCCTCCTAACCATAATTTCTTCTTACATATATCTCCTACCTATAACTTCTCCTTACTACTCCTGCCCATAGCTTCTCCTTATACCCACCTGCCCATAACTTCTCCTTATACCCTCCTGCCCATAACTTCACCTTATGCCCTCCTGCTGCCTTTAACTTCTTCTTACTCTCTGCTGCCCATAAACTTCTCCTTACTAATTCCTGCACATAGCATCTCTTTACACCCTCTTGCCCGTAACTTCTTCTTACATTCTCCTGTCCATAAACTCCTCCTTACTCCCTCCTACCCATAAGTGCTCCTTATGCCCTCCTGCCCATAACATCTCCTTAATCCTTCCTGCCCATAATTTCTTCTTACATATCTCTCCTGCCCATAACTTCTCTTTATGCCTTCCTGCCTCTAACTTCTCCTTACTCCCTCCTGGGCATAATTTTCCTTTCTCCCTCCTGCCCATAAGCCTTTAATTCCTACTGTCCAAAACTTTTCCTTACTCTCTCCTGCCCATGAACTTCTTCTTACTTTCTGCTGCACATAACTACTACTTATGCCCTCCTGCCTATAACTTTTCCTTACACTCTACTGCCCATAAACTTCTCCTTACTCCCTTCTGTTCATAACATCTCTTTATGCCCTTGTGCAAGTAATGTCTCCTTACTGCCTCCTGCCCATAACTTTCCTTATGCCCTCCTGCCCATAATGTCTCCTCACTCTCTCCTGCCCATAACTTCTTCTTACATACCTCTCCTGCCCATAACATCTCCTTACTATCTCTTGCCCATAACTTCTTCTTACACCCAACTGTTCATAACTTCTCTTTTCGCCCCCCTGTTGATAACTTCTCCTCACTCCCTCCTGCCGATAACTTTCCTCATGCCCTCCTGCCATAATGTCTCCTTTACTCTCCTACCCATAACTTCATCTTAAGTATCTCTTCTGTCCTTAACTTCTCCTAACTCTCTCCTGCCCATAATGTCTCCTTATGCCTGACTGTTCATAATTTCTCCTTACTCCCTCCTGTTGATAACTTCTCCTCACTCCCTCCTGCCTATAAACTTCATAGTCCCTCCTGCATGTAACTTCTCCTTACTACCTCCTGCCCTTAACTTCTCCTTACTCCCTCTTGCCTATAACTTCTCTTTATGTCCTCCTGCCCCAAAACTTCTCCTTACTCACCCCTGTCCATAATTTCTCCTTACTCCCTCCTGTCCATAAACATCTTACTTTCTCCTGTCCACAACCTCTCCTTATTTCCTCCAAGAGAATAAGCAGAAGTTATGGACTGGAGGGAGTAAGATGTTTATATGCAGGAGGGTGTAAGGAGATAATAAGGGCAGGAGGGAGCAAGAAAAAGTTATGGGCAGGAGGGCATAAGAAGAATTATAGGCAGGACTGAGTAAGGAGAAGTTATTGGCAGGAGGGAGTAAGGAGAAGTGATAGGCAGGACTGAGTAAGGAGAAGTTATTGGCAGGAGGGAGTAAGGAGATGTTATAGGCAGGAGGGAATAAGGAGAAGTTATGGGGAGGAGGGAGTAAGGAGAAGTTATTGGCAGGAGGAAATAAGGAGAAGTTGTTGGTAGGAGGGTGTAAGGAGAAGTTATGGTCAAGAGAGTGACTGGAGAAGTTATGGGAAGGAGAGATATATAAGGAGAAGTTATAGGCAGGAGAATAAGGAGAGTTATGGGCTGAGTGGGTGTAAGGGGAAGTTGATGAGTAGGAGAGATATGTATGGACAAGTTAAGGGCAGAAGGAAGTAAGAAGAAGTTATGGGCATGATGGTGTAAGGAGAAGTTAAAGGTCAAGAGGGCATAAGTCCACCAGATTTGTTTGACAAGACCTCCCCTGGGCAAATCCATGCTGCCGGTCATCATGAAGATAGTTATTTTCTAAGAATACCACCATCTTCTCTTTCAGGATAGTCTCCGTTAGTTTCCCAGCTATGGATGTGAGGCTGATTGGCCTGTAATTATCCAGCTCATCCTGGGGTCTGCTCTTATGGATGGGCACCACATGTGCCATTTCCTCCAGTCTAGAGGCACACATCCTGACTGTAGGAAGGTATTTAACAAGTCAGTCAGAGGTGCTGCCAGGACTTCTGCCATTTCCTTCAGGACTCTTGGATGTATACTATCTGGTCCTGGTACCTTGCCACTCCGTAAGGACTTAAGGCCCTCCAACACTCTGTTTACAGGGATCTCTCTCCATCTGTTATCCACTCTCCTTCCACACCACCTACCCTATCTTTTCCCTGAGGTATGGGCCCCTCCTGCTCCCTCATAAATATTGTACTAAACAGAAGTACTCACTTAGTACCTCTGCCTGTTCAGAACCCTCCTCTGCCCACCCTCCTACCTTCTTGATCCCAGTGATCTGCTCCCTGCAGCTTCCCCTCTCCCTGATGTACTTAAATATTTTTTTTCACATTTTTTAATCCCCTTTGCAAGTCTTAGCTCCTTTGAGGTCTTGGCTACTTTTAGAACCCTGCTCACCTGCATGGATTTTTTATATACTCTTCTTCATCCTCCTCCCTGCCTGTCCTCTTATAAGTTTTTAAGGCTACCCTTTTCCTCTAATCCTCCCTTGCACCTCCTTGGTCTACCAACTTGGTTTTCTGGATCTAGCGTTTTTATTACTGGTCCTCTTTCAGGAGTTCATGGCATCCACCAGGCCCAACTTCAAGATGAACCATTTCTGGTTGGCATCCATGTCTGAGCTGATGGTGGCCACACATTCTCCAAGCATGGCTGCCATCCTGCTGAAGTCTGCCCTTTTAAAAGCCACTATTCTGATTTTGGTAAGTGGCCCTTCCCTTCCCAAATCAAGAGAGAACCATACTGTATGATGATCAGTCCCTGCCAGGGGGTCCTCTACTCTCACATCATGTACCTGGTCCCCCTCTGATAATACCAGGTCTAAAATAATCCCCCTCTGGTTGATTCATGTATCTGTTGTAACGGGAATATATCCTGGAAGGCATCAGGTATGACTTGTTCCCTGGTGCTAGCTGAAGTCATTATACTCCAGTCCACCCCTGGTAGACCGAAGTCACCAACCACCACATTCCTTCCCCTGCTATAGTGCTTCCATAATGTAGACACCAACTCTCCATCAATTTCCTCAGACTGTGATGGTGGTCAATGCACAACCCCCAGCCTAATCTTCCTGCCCATCACATTTTGTATGTTTACCCACAAGATCTCAGCCCTCCCCTCCTCCCCTTCTTCCCTACTACACCCTATCCCATCCCTTACAAATAAAGCCACTCCCCCTCCCTTTCCAATAAATCTGTCTCTCCAAAGCAATCTGTATCCTGGAATCATTAAGTCCAAATCCTGATACTGGTTAGCCCATGTCTCCATGATGGCAGCCATATCGACCCCTCCTCTGACATAAGTGCCTAGAGCTCTTTTAGCTTATTCCCTAGGCACGTTGCATTTATAGAGACCACCCTCTAGCCAGACCCCTGACCCCCTCACCCTTCTCTTGCCCCCCCATTACCTCCCCTTTTTGAATTCTGCTCACTTCCCTTATAGCCAGTTGGGAGGGGAGGCAAAAGACCTTGCTTTCCAGACTGTTTCCCAAGTCTTAGCCCCCCCCTTTCTGAGTTTAAATTATACATGGTTGCCATAAACTCTTCTAGTTTCTACTTCAGGACTCCTGATCCCTCTCTGCTCAGATGAAGTCTATCCTGGTCGTATAAGGCCCTGTTATCCCATGTTGACCCCCAGTCCCCCACCAGTCTAAACCTCATAGTCCTACACCAATCTGCCAGCCTGTGCAGTGTCAGTGGCTCAGCAGGTAGCACACTCACCTCTGAGGCCAGGATATCAGAAGGCTATGGGTTCTATCCCCACACCAGGAACTTTGATTAATATCCCAATACTGACACTGTAGTGCAGCATGAGGGGGTGCTGCACTCCTGAGGTGCCGTCTTTTGGATGAGACGTTAAACTGAGGTCCCATCTGCTTATGCTGGTAGTAGTTCAGGTGGATGTTAAAGTTCCCATGGCACTTCTCGAAAAGAGTAGAGGAGTTTTTATTGAAAGAACATCAAAACAAAATTATTGAATAATCACATAAATAATACAATTAAATATATCTTTATACATCAAGAAGGATAGACTGCTATTTCACATACCTTATATCTGACCATTATACAATTGAAATATAATTTTATAACACAAAAAACAATAATCATAACAAAAAAAACCTAGCATATGTTAGGTTTTAACATTTACTTGTATTTGATAAAGCTGGTTAATCCTTTCCACCACTGAAAGACTTTCTGAGAGGTATTAATAGCCTTGTCCTTTAAATAAACAGATCTCATTGCCTCCATAACTAATATATAAAAAGTATCATAAGACAGACGTTTTTGTTGCAAGACCCATTGACATCGGGCCTGCCAAATATAAAACTTTAAACAACCAAAGAGAACAACTAATGTGCCATGGTCATAGGAGGTAAGAAGATGTGGGAAAAATCCTAAAACCAGGGATTGATAATCTAACTTTAACAACTACTTAAAACCCCATTTTTGACTCAAAAAGGCCCTTCACATAGAAGCACTTGAATAAAAAATGATCCATAGTTTCTTCTAAAGCTTGACACTGTAAATATGGACAATACCTTTCGCACATCATCTTATGTTTTGCATTCCCCTTTATATTTAATCTTCCATAGGCCAAAAGGCACCAAACTTCCCACATATGCTGAGGCACTCTATCATTATTTAATTGCTTAATAACAAACTCTTTAAGAGGAGCTGGACAGTCGTCAAAATCTGGTTCTACAGGGTGAATCTTCCCTAAAATAACCTTATATAACTTGGCCCCTGCATTTTCTCTCACCACAGGTTGAGAGCCCATTTTAATAACTTTTGAGCACAAGGTTTAAAATACTTTGGGACATAGGTGCAACTTGGGACTGTGAGTGGGAGAGTATCCCATAAATCAAAAAAGACATGTAAATCATTCATAACCCATAAATGTTGTAAAGCCGCAGGGTTTGAAGACCCAAAATTCAAGTTTTGAGAGAAAAATAAAACATAAAAAAAAAACTATAGGGTCCACCATATCCAATCCACCTTGAGCTTTAGATAAATAAGTAAAACAACGCTTTATGGAGTTAAGCCTAATGCCCCATAACTAGAAAAAAACAAGCATACAAACGAGTCTCTAAACTCATGGGGGGGGACCATAGCAATGTATAACAACCCTGGTATAAGAATCTTTTAATGATATGGATTCTTTTAATTTTGGAAAGTCTCCACCCTTTCCACCTTTGTACTTTTAATTCTGCCCTTTTTAGGGCAATTTCCCAGTACTCTGCAGGGCAATTCTGTGAACCAAAAAAAAAAAATACCCAGTATCTTACAGGGACCTGAAGAGACAATGATTCTTGAAATGCTAATCTGGCTTACTGTTCTTGGCTCAATAAAAGACCTTTAGATTTCTCAATATTTATTTTAAAGTTAGAAACCTTCCCATAGCTAGAGAAAAACTGTAATACAATGGGAATTTGAATTATATCAGATAAAAATACACAAACATCATTTGCATAAGCTTGTACCACCATAGAATCTCCAGTCTGATTACCTGAAATGCCCATCAGAAGATTAGATGAGGACAAAATTCTGAGCAGACGGTCAAGAGAAAATACATATAACAAGGGGCTTAATAGACACCCCTGCCTAACCCCAGACTTCACTGGTATAGGAAAAGTAGCCTTCCCTTTGACAACTGGATATACTACTACTGACCAATAGAATAATTCAATCCAACGTATAAAACCTGAGGGTAAACCATAATGTTTTATGGTGGCAAACAAAAAGTGCCTGAAAACTCTATCAAAGGCCTTGTTTTGATCTAAAGACAGAATACAACCCTGTTGTTTGGTCCTATTGGCATATTCAATTACTTCCTTAAGTATAATCAAAGTACTTTGGATTTTTCTTTGGGGAATACCACAAAACTGCAAGGGGTATAACAAATCTCCAGCCGCCCCCCGTAATCTATTATTTAACACCTGAGACAGTATTTTGAAATCTGAGTTCAAAATTGTAATGGGCCTCCAGTTGGCCAATTGTACTTTACCCCCAACCCCCTTAAAAGATAAAACCAGACCTGATGTAAAGTTTGTTGGCATAGAAAAAGTTTTCTGAAAGAACAAAAAAACCTTTTCAAGACATATTGCCAAAACCTCAGTAAAGCATTTATAAAACTCATAAGGCAAGCCATCTTGACGTGGACAGGTACCTAATTTTTGTGAGACAATAACCTTTTTAATTTCAGAGGCCAAAATAGGTTAAGCAAGCATATGTAATTCCATATGGGGGAGATGGGGAACCTTAACTGTTTGTAAAAAAATCAGCAATCTCATCCATTTGTGGGGGGTCCTGAATGTCTTGCATTTTAACATGGTTCTGAATTATGTTATAAATCCCTGTACTGGAAATTATGAGGTTCCCTTCTCCATCCTGTAAAACCTCTATACAAGAAGTTGCTTTCCTTCCCTTAAAGGCCTCAAAAGGGTCTCCAGTTGGGTTTTTCTGTGTCCCAAATGAAAGCTCTGTACGCAAGGTTTGAGCCCTGTTGTACTGATATGCCCTCATATCCATTTTTAACTGTTCAATTTGTGAGGAAAAAATCCTCTCTAGAGGTGTTAGCCCTGGAAAATAAATACTGTAATTTACTTCTTAATTTTAAGTAATGAAAAAACTGGTCTTTTACCCTTTGTTTCCCATATTTCTGGAACCATTTCTTAATTTCTTCCTTGGTATCCACCCACCAATCCCACAAGTCATTGTATAGATCTGCCATGGATGTTCTTACCCATAGGAGACTGGTCATACCCTTCACCACCAATGGGTCCTTTAATGCTGACATGTTTAATTTCCATCAATTTCCCCCTCACTTGTTTAGGGAGAGATGGAGTAAAAACCAGAGCCACCAACAAATGATCTGAGAATTCACTAGGAAGGGTTCTATAGGAAAGAGAGGCCAGACTATTAGAAAAGAAAATATAATCTACATTTGAGGTTAATTTCCCTTTCCTAAATGTAAATAGGGGCCCTGATTTCTGAAAATTCTTCCCATTTTTTAAATCAGCCAGTTTAATAATTCTCCCAAAGGCTGAGGAATCACAATATATCTTTTTCCCTGGGAGCCCCGCCCTGGAACCAAGGAGTTCGCAGTTAAAGTCTCCCCAATATAATATGGCTGGAGGTTGCCAAAAAAGGTAAAACAGTATTAAATAAAGTGACTCTACCAGCTTTAGATTGTGGGCCATAAACTATCATGAATCTAAAATTAAACTGATGTCAGCTACCATCTATTACCAGTGATCTACCTGGAATTAAATCAATCAATTTATTCAGGGTAAAATCATGAGAACAAAAAAGAATTCTAACCCCATCAGCCCAATCCTGCCCAAAGGACCAGTAAGAAGTCCCCCAAATCTATTTTGCAGTAAAGCGACAGTATTGGTCTGCCGTGTATATCCAGGTCTCTTGAAGAAAACAAATATCTAAATTCTCCTGATGAAGAGACTGAAAAAGAGCAAGTCTCTTAGACCTGTTTAATAAACTACAGCAATTTAAGGACCCAATGCTTAAGTTAGCCTGAGCTATTGACCAAGGACTTTAAGGTCCTTTTTTCCCTTTTTTCCCTTTATAATCCACTTGGGATGTCTTATTACTGGAAGATTGTGAAGGGTCTGCTGTTTCTATATCCATATCAGAGTTACCCCCCATGCTATCCAGAATAGCATAAGAATTCTCCATTTCAATGTCGGGAGGTTCTTCATGGGGGAGGTTTTGAGCTCCTAGTAATTCTTTTATCCTGAGGAAAAGAATGTTTCTGAGGAGGAGCTGGGACCTTCAGCTGCACCCCATCCTGGTAACACACGGGGGGGAAGTCAATTTCATTTCATAGACAAGAGTAACTTCCCCAGTCTCCTTATTTGGAGGTGTGAATGACTCAGGGTTGTCTATTTTGCTGGTATTCTTTGTTTTTGGGCCCCCTAGGAGGGGAAGGGGGGGTCGGATATCATATGTGTTTGGGATTTACCAAAAAGCTTCATCCTGTGCTTTTTGAATTAACAATTCAGGGCTAATGATGGAAGCCTTATTTTTTGCTGCCCAGCGGCAATCTCTATAACCATGCCCTGATTCTTCACATAGATCACATTTCAGCCTATAATTACACTGAAAACTAACATGCCCCACTTCCCCACAAATCTCACATCAGGGTGTATCACATGAGCTGGACAGGTGAGTGTGGGACCCACATTTGTAACACACTGTCCTGCATAAAAACAAACTCCCCTGTCCCTCCCCAAAGTAAAGGAGTTTGGAATATGTTCAACATCATTATCAGACTGTTTCAGTTTCACCTTGTATTTCCAACTTCCTGTCCAAAAAAAGCTCTGAGTCAAGTATAGCTTCAGGGGTACTTAGCACCTCACATTTTTGAGAGAGCCAAAAAGTGATGTCCTCTACATGGACCCCTTCATTTCGAAACATTACTGTAATTAATTTAATTAAAGGCTGAGTTAAGAGAATAACTAGAAAGAGGGAACCACAGTGGGTAACATTTAAGTTGGTTATATCTCTGCCAGAAAAGGTCCAGCAGAACTGGAGATCTATAACTTATGTCATAGTTGTCCTCCCCAGAAATGTTAATAAAGGCAAAAATGTCTTTTGGTGAGAAGTATAGGGATTCTTTAAGAAGATGCTTTCCCATATAAACTCGATCCGGCCTCATATCTAGTCCCCCCTTGTAACGGATTTGTACTGCATTTCTACGTGGAAATACAAAATCATACATGCTCCCATAATACAAAGCATCATTTCTGTGTGGGGCTTCTTCTTTCTTCTTTTGAGAAAAAAGTTCCGATAGAAGTGGCCTAGGGTGTGAGGAGCCCTCAGGGTTCTCTCCTGGATCCGTAGTCTCAGATGTCTTGTGATTCCCCTGAGTACCCTTATCAGAAACTGAGTCAGTTGGTTTAAGGTTCTCATTTGGGGCAACATCCTGAACAGAAGGAGAAGGTAAAACCTTACTGGCAGGGGCCGAAGTAATAGGGCACCAATCTGTAGATTGCTGAGATAAGGGGAGCGAGGGAGACGACCAATCCAGGTCCGGAATCCATATTCCTGAAGGGCCCCTTTTCCACCTTGACTCCAAGAGGGCTGTATCAGGAGACCAGATTTTAAAAGAGTCATTTATTGCTGAGGGCATGGAAAAAGCAGACTGAATAACAGCTGAAGTAGTGTGGCCTTTTTCTTTCCCACAGATCTCTAGTGAGCACTTAGGCCCCTCCTGTGGTAGAGGATCTGAAAGCAAATTGTGATTTTCAGATATTAAAACAGCCCTTTTTAATTTAAACCCCTCTGATGATATTTTTGCAACCTGCCCCTTAACAGTAAAGGAAAAATTTGTTGCATGGTCCTGATTTAATGGATCCATTTGATAAATAACACCATCCCCTGGTATTTGTTTAGTGAGGGCCAAGCCCCTGGCTCCAATTTGCTTGATAAAAAGGTAGAGCCAATAGCGAAAAGTTTCTCTTGCCTGCTCACCCCTTGTCTTGCCTCTGCTGGAAGCGATACATCAGCTGAGACAGATTCAGTAACAAGAGTGCTTGGCATATTGGTAGTGTAATCCTTAATATTTTTAGACATTTCCACTTCAGAACCCATCACATGAAAAGGTGACAGCTGTAGGCACTTGCTATCCATTGCAAATGTAATGACAGCTGTTCCTTTTTGATCTGAAGGCTGGGTTTCAGTCAGTATTTGACACAGGAGTCACTCTGAAGCCTGGGCAGTGCCTTCCTTTGATGCTACTGCATCATGATTTTTGATGTTACTGTCAAAAAAGCTGGGAGGCTTGTTCGAAATTAAATCCTCAGTTCCTGATACAACAGGCATCTTTAAAACATTTAGACTTTGCTGTGATGCAGCCACTGGGGCTGAATCTTTAGTAGAAAAAGAATTTTCACTTATCTGCCGATTCTCCATCAGAACCTGTCGATCAGTCTCCAAAAGTATGTTTTGGGAAGAAAAACAGACCTCCACATCTTTTCCATTTGATACAAACTCCATAATATCTTCTGCTTTACTCAATTCCATGATGGCCTCTTGTATTCTGAGACCAGAGGAGGAGGCCCTCTCCTCTGTCTTCCTGACGTCCATACCATCCACCAGCTCTTGCCGAATGGCCATTCTGAAAATGGCCAGCAGCTCCCCCTACTGCTCAGTAGGGGAATTTCCCCAGTGCCCTGGCCAAATTTCCCCCCATTCACAAAAAAAAAAATACCAACAACAGCTTAATCTGGTTCAGGGTCAGTTGGCATTCATCTGTATCCCCTTCCCCGGGTCATGCCTGAAAATAGGCAGAATTTGTCTAGTGCACTTACCTGGTCAACAAAAACGAAATAAAAAAAAAATAAAAAAATGTATTAAACTTCTTAATTCTTTGTTTGCTGTCTGTGCTTGCCCATGGTACAGGCACAACTTCAGAGAAGACAACTGATTGCCATTCACTGCTGCCTACCTTAGCCAGCTCTCTAAATCTTGCCTGAACTTCTTTCACACTGTTTCCCTCCAGATCATTTGTACTGAGGTGAACCACTATGTGAGGCTTTCCACTTGCCACTTTAGACATGTGGGTATAAAGTGCCTCACTTTCACTGTTATTTTTCAGATCCTGGCCAAAATGTTTTTTTTGTTTACATCCCAAAAGGTGATTTCACGGGTACAGTGCAAAATCACCTTTCAGACAGGAGTTGAAAATGTTCTCTGCCCTTGTTCATGAGGTAGGGCCAAAAGAAGGCTATTTTGGAAATTTGGTGTAAAAATATTAAAACTCAACAAAGTTATGAGCCTACATTGAATTTTGTGAATGCAGGTCTATATGTTTGGTAATATTCAATATTTTTACCCAAAATTTTCAACATAGCCATTTCTTTACAGCATCTCATGAATGTGACAACTGTCATTTTTCAACTCCTGCCCAAAATGTGTTTTAGCATTCCAAAAGTTGATTTTGCAGTCCCTGCGTAAAATCACCTTTAAGTCAGGAATTGAACATTTTCTCTGCCTGTCTTCATGAAACAGAGTCACAACAAAGCTATGTTGAAAATTTGGTGTAAAAATATTAAGAAACAAAGTTATAATATTTTTACCATAAATTCCTCAGCTGCAGCCCTATCAGCTCTGGCCAGAGTTTGTTTTACTAGGGACCCAAAGTTTTGACTCATATTCCATGTTGGGCCAAACATATGATCTATAAAGTTGAAGCATCACTTCTTTGTCCCTAAATGTGATATTTCTTCTAATAGTACATATTATTTTATTAGTTTTTTGCAACTGCAGAATCACTTTGAATTGAGGTTCTCAAGTCACTTGAAATTTGTAATTCAAGGTCCTTTTTGTTGGTGCTTTTCTGTAAGGGTACTCCACACAGCATATATGTATAATGTGGGGTTTCTTTCCCTAAATGCATTATTCTACAATTATCCATGTTTAACTGCATTTCCCATTTTGTTACGGAAGCTGTAATGTGATTGAGATCCCTTTGGATGTTTTCAAAATCAGGGAGATTTTCACATGCACCTCCAATTTTAGTGTCATTAGCATATTTTGCCCCAAGGATGTTGTGTCATTAGTTAAGTCAGATATAAATACATTGTACAGAAATGGCCCTAACACAGAACCCTGGGACACCCCACAGATAATCCACCGATACCCAAGAAGTAACCATTCACAATTACCTTCTGCTCCCTCTTATGTGGCCAGTCAATAACCCAGTTTATATAAACAGCATCTGCCTTTCCCATTTGCAATTTCCTTATAGAAACATAGAAACATAGAATTTGACGGCAGATAAGGACTGCTTGGCCCACCTAGTCTGCCCATTTTCCTACCTAACAGATAAGCTGCAGATCCTAGTTAATCAACAGCTTACTTCCTCCAACCCCCCACTAGGACTGCCTTATGTCTGCCCCACGCATTCTTGAATTCCCCCACTGTTCTTGACTCCACGACCTCCTCAGGGAGGCTGTTCCATGCATCCACAACCCTCTCTGTGAAAAAATACTTCCTCACATTACCTCTGAGCCGTCCCCCCTCTATCTTCAAATTGTGCCCCCTTGTTCTTGCACATCTCTTTTTCTGAAAGATGCTACCCTCTTGGACTTTGTTGATTCCCTTGAGGTACTTGAAAGTTTCTATTATGTCCCCTCTCTCCCTTCTTTCCTCAAGGATATACATATTAAGCTCCTTTAGTCTTTCTTTCGTATGTCTTCTGGTGCAGACCCTGCACCATTTTGGTTGCCATCCTCTGGACAGCCTCCACTCTGTCTATGTCTTTGTGGAGATGGGGTCTCCAGAACTGTATAATTGACCAGTGAGAAGTCAGGTAGAATGCCTTACTAAATTCTGAGCCCTCAGCTTTGGGATATCTGGAATTCACAAGTACCTACTATCTTTCTGACATTAACCCCCCAACGCCATATAGTTTCACAGATATATAGAATTTTCCAGTCTCAAGATCCGAATACCTTATCTGGAATCTGTTACTATTAGCAACAGGCTTTAACCCTCCCTGATGACTCTGCTAAATGGCAAATGGTATGGCGCCAATTATATAAACATACAAAACAAGATAGACTGCGTATTATGCAGTACTGAATTTTACATAACTTATACAGTTCTCCTGCGAAATTATTCAAAATGGGTAGGGCTCCCTCTGCACAGTGTTGGCGCTGCAGACAGGTGGAGGGCTCCTTAAAGCACATGTTATGGGATTGCCCAGTTATACTTCCTTTTTGGGAGCATATTAAACACTCTCCAGATCCCTTATTGGGCCTAGAGGAGTTATTCACTCCAGCCATTTACCTTGTTGGCATCTACCCACCTGGCTTACCCAAGGTACAGAAAATGCACATGGTAATTATTAGCATTATTGTGAAATTGATTATACTTAGGCATTGGAGGGACACCTGCACTCCACACTTCAAGGAATGGCACCAGGAGGTACTGTCTGCCTTAATGGTTGAAAAACAAATTGCGCTAGTGTGGCTACTGTGGCGCAGTGAGATCCACAACCAAATGACTCGGGAACCCTTATTTACATTACTGTCTCTGTCCTTTTAGTGGCTGTTATGTGATATGTTTTAAGTCTCACCAACCTTAACTATGGGAAGGTTACATAACAGGGATGTTGATATCTTAACTTCATTTGATATTGTGATAGGATTATGATGAACTGGCAAGGCAGTCTGGGCAGATAGCAGAACATATTCAGGGATGGGAAGGGGGAGGGTTCTTTTTATTTTATTCTCATATTGTTATTACCTACACTATCATTATAACTGTTAGTGTTGTTCATGAAATGTTCCTGTTGATGTTATTGTTGGTGTTATTGTTTATTATTTCAAACATTTAAATAAAATTTCACTTGATTAAAAAAAAGAATGCCTTACTAAAATCCAAATAAATTATGCCACATGGTATATTGTCATCTAAAGACCGACTAATCTTTTCATAAAAACATAAACGGTGGGTAGTGCAACTCCTACCCTTAGTAAATCCATGCTAATTTGGATCAAGTGTACTAAGTGCGGAAATCAACTTATCCTTAATAATACTTTGAATAATCTCTTCCACCACACTATTCAAGTTTATGGATTGGTAGTTGCCAGTGTTTTCTCTACTACTCTTTTTGTGGATGGGAATCATGTGTGCCATCTTCCAGTCCCTAGGCACTGTGCCAGTGAGTAGTGATTTTTCAAACAGTATCTTTAAGGGGGCCTCAAGATACTCAGACATGATTTGTAGCATGGTAGCTGATACATTTTCAGGAAAAGGAGAAGAATTCTTTTTCTGATTACTTATTTTTTCTTCACTTATTCTTTAAAGATTTCTACAGTGTCACAGTTTTTTTTTATTTCTAACGTGTCATTCATTTGGGATTTAGGTCCATACACTCTACAGAAATATTTGTTAAAAACTGTTGCCATTGCCTTGTTTTCCTGTACTTGTACACTGTTATCTGTTAATGGCCCAACAGTGCTTGGTGCTAGTTGTTTTCCTCAATACAATGCTTTTTGACAGACTTTTCTTGCATTCTTGGTTAGATTTTACTCGGCTGTTCCTTTTGTTTTTTCAATCTCCTTCTTACCCCTCTTTTGGATGCTTGCTGGATGCTGCCAGTCCCCAACTGAGGCACCCATAGAAGTTTCATGCAGTGGTTTAGCATGTACCTTTTTCGCCTGTGGCTCGAAGCAGTTACAGGTCATCACTTGGGGTTCTCCCCTACCATCATTACTACTGACTACTTTTTTTTTATATTCTATTTTTCTGCCCCCTTCTCTCTCCATGGTGCTTCCTTACCTTCAGTAGTCTCCTATGGCCTTTATGCATCCCTGCTCATCTGCCAGTTTCAGGTGCAGTCATTCCCCCATGCTGCCTTGGTTTAACCATGTGGGTATGAGGTGGGGCTTCCCTTACTCTGCCCCGAACATCTGTGTTTCATCGGGGATCTGTTACCTTACTGACAGGGGCCCTGGGATCAGGGCCTGAAGCTTTGTCTACAGGGAGCAGCGCGGGGTCTTTTTCCTGTTTCGCCCAGCCCACAGGACGTCTGCACACATGGAGAGCCTAGGAGCAATGCACGTCGCAACATGCTGATGCTCTGACTCCGGCAGACATCCTCCTCCCTCCTCCCTCCCTACTTCATGCTGTCCTTTAGCTGCACCTCCACCCGTGGTCACCCAGATGGTGGTATTGCAGCAGGACCAGCATCCCACCCCACCCGGAGGAGGAGGAGGAGGAGAGCATCATCTGGGCACTTGATTCTCTTCCCCCCAACCGGCCCTCCAGCCACCTGAGTCCATTCCCAAACCCGGGTCACTGGCACCACGAGCGGTAGCCCTACTGCTGCACCGGTGGGCCGGCCACCACTGACTACTTTTCATCTCCACCACATACCCTTGTCCACTTCCCATTGTGGCTCCTACGTGTCCTCTGTGAGTAAGTACAAGAGGCACATCATCACTAAGCACAGAAATGCCATTTAAGAACCGTATTTCTGCCCTTGCAGCAGCTAGATCCACAGCTAGTGTAATGTACTGCCTGCAAACTGAAAAAACCTTTTGTTCCCAGAGTAACCACTGGAACACAGTTCTGCCACAGCCTCTAGAGCTCAGCAGCTTCCATTTCTTCTAGGTTTGAATGTGTGGTCGTTACTGCCCTTGCACTCGCTCAGGTATTGTCTACACTGTATCCTATCAGTTTGCCATATGGATATGGTACCACCAGCCAGTGTGTTATTCATCTTCCCAGTGCTTTCTGGCTGTTGGACAGTGCTAGATAGGAATGCTATCCCCTACCTTTTTCACCTCACCTTAGATTTCTTACAATGTCCTTCCCTAGATTTGGCTAGTCAGCACACTACACAAAAGTTATGCACCACGTGCAGAGTTACAGTCACTATGCTGGAACAAAAAAAACAAGGTTCTGCCTCAGCATGTGGTCTGAAAACAAAACAAAATGGTAATATTAAATGCATGCTGAAAATAGAAAACAGAGTTAGAATCAACATCAACCATAGGTCTTCTTCAGGCATGATCTAAAATAAACAAAAAAAAAGCACAGTTAGTGGACTAACTTTGCTTTTCTGTTTTTTTTAATTTTAGATAATTCCTAATAAAGACCCATGGTCGAAACGTCAAATCTTATCTGTGTCAGTCTTCACCATTCATCACATTTGGGAATATGGCCAGAGGTCATGACCCCACGGGAGTTTTTTGGATGGGCAGAGTCGTCGCATCCTCGGTACACTCCCTTGAGACCGGCCTTTTCACGTGGCACTCATGGGTTGGCCGTTAGGTGCTGTCAGCTCCGCCTTCTCACCAGTTCTTTGTCTCCCGCCATCGAGGTCACCTTGTGGGAAGCTAAGAAGAGTTTGAGGCCTACCTGCTTTGTAGTTCGACTCCGTCGTTATTTTCAATTTCAGTGCCAAAGTTCGTCTGTTTCTCCTGCCGGTTCTGTTTGCCATACTCGACATCACCTGGTAAGACCTTTCCATCATACTATTTTCTGTGATGTCGAGTCTATTTTTGCTGTTTTTTTCTCCGTAGGTTATGTCTCGGTGGGAGGGCAAAGAAAATTTCCAGGAAGGGTCCAGCTTCTGTTACGGTGCCCATGTGGCCGAAAATATTCTGTCACCAACCAGCACGACCGTTGCCTTACGTGTCTTGGCCTGCTTCATGACATGGATTCGTGTGATGCCTGTTTCTCCATAGATCGGGGAGTAATCGAACAACGCGCATGGAAAGTGGGGCAGGCTCCGCCGACTTTTGGGGGTGGGGTTTGCACTCATTGGGCCAAGCCACATTCTCTCGGCCTTTCCTCCGGGTCCCCTCCCGGTTCTATACAAACTGAGGAGGAGGGATCCTCGGCTTTTCCAAGCCTAGCCATGGCTGAGGCTCCTCCCACGGTGCAGGAGGCCCAGTCTGTTTCCCCCGGTAGACAGATGGGAGGCACCATTATGGCAATCGTCCCTTTGGGAGTGAAGGCTCCCCTGGTGTCGGACCCATGGCTTGGAATGCCTGGGTCGGCGTTGTCCTCAATGCCATTGGTTGGCACCATTTTGGGCCTCGGCACCGTTCACAGTGCTGTGGGCCCTGACAGTGCCATCCTTGGCAATGGCCAGTCATTCAGTGCCATGGCTGCTGTTGGCACCATTCGCTGTGCCGATAGTGCTAGCGGCACCATCGGAGTTTCTGCACTGTCTTCATCTCTTTCTTGCCTCAGTGCCATCTGCAGTGCCGAGGATGAACATGGCACTGTGTCCTCCTCAGGAGTTGTTCGCGTCTCTGAGCGGGGTCATGGCACTGTGGGGGTTCCAGATCTCCACACCGTTCGCAGTTCCGAGACCGCTGTCGGCGCAATTATTGGCGCTGCTTCTGCCCTCAGCACCGCTCGTGGCACCATGGAGCTGGGCAGTGCCATTCTCAGCTCTGATAGGGCTGTCAGACCTGATGTCGGTGCTGTCTCTGTCCCTGGGGCTGTTTGCGGCGCTGTGGGGCCGGACAGTGCCGTGTCCGGTTCTGACACTGGGATTGCTGCCCTTGTTAGGACTGTGCCTCCCTCTATCACCATTTGCGGTGCTGAGGGGGGCATTGGAACCATCTTGGGTACAGTCTCCTTTGCTGGTGCCCTGTTTGGTCGAGATGGTGCGGAGCGCCCACCGACTGCGTGGCACAGGACTTCGGTTTCCTCTTCTTCAGAGGGGGAGTTGGATTCTGGGTTGGATAGGCAGTCTGGCTCCTCGGCGCTAGTTGCCCAGGTAGGCACTCTAGTAGTATCCTCGACAGACCATGACCAGCCCCCCCTCTGAGGACCAGGCAGCGGCTGCCATGGCTAGGGTCAGGGGAGCTGACCAGCAGGCAGTGGTGTAGGCCACTATTGCTCTGTAGCCTGGCCTCGGAGGGCTCACTGACCCCTCAGTGATGGTATCCCCTCCAGTGGTGTGCCTAGATCGCCCAACTTTGGGGCCGATCAGAGCACCCACAGGAGGGGAGAGCAGTGCTCCTTGGATAGCTCCTTTGGGGGCTGACCAGGGTTGTCAGCTGCCTAGGCTGGCTCTTTCGAGAAGGAGGCCGCTCTCAGATTCTGAGGGGTTGAAGGGTGTGAGTTCTGTTTGGCGGCCTTTTTCCAGAACCCACCCAGGCTCTGGGAGGAGCCGTAGTGTGGATCTCCGCTCTTCCCCCTCGATCTCTTTGAGAGGGCCCCATTCTTTGGAGGTAGGAGACCATCCTTCTGGATCTACATGGTCCCGGTCACCTCACAGGGGGGGATTCTTCAGGGCGCAGCCAAGGCAGTTCCAAAATGGTTGTTCAGCTGTCAGCTGTGGAGTCTTCCGGAGCTCCTTCTTCTTCTTCTGGAGCTCTTGGTCCACTCCGTAGCCCAGGTGGAGGTCAGTCGACTTCTCTTCTCGGCTCTGTCCCTATCCCTCTGCCGCATTCTCCTGCACTCCCTGGTATACTTGGTCCTTCCGGGCCTCTCACCTGGGAGCAGTTCAGAGTCATGGATGCTGAGTTCCCCGCTTACGACAGGGCCATGGACAGACAGGTTTTTCAACCTCCCCCTGGGCAGCCGTGCTCCAAACAGCATAGGTCCTCTGACTCCTCATCCCCCTCTTCTGGGGGAGAGGAGCCTTCTATCCACATTTCTCCAGCTGCTGATCTCACAGAGTATCAGCTATTCCTTGTGAGGATGTTGGAGGACCTGTGTATCACCCCTCCCACTCAAAGCAATCTGGAACACTCGGCGCACACCGTTTTAGGCGATTTCGGTGAGGACACCTTTGTGGTGCACCCCCAGCCTGCTTCCTTTCGGGAGGCATTGTTGTGTTCCTGGCAGAGACCTTTTTCTGGAGTTCCTGCCCCCAGGGATCTCTGTCAGCGGTATTGCACCCCCCAGAGTCTCCAGGTCCCATGCCTCATCCTCAGTCAGGATTGACGCAACTGGACACTCCCGATGGGCTTTGCGCCCTTCACCGTGACTGGCCCCCAGATCAAGACTCCTCAGATTTTGACTTCTGGGGTAGGACGACTTTCTACTTGGCATGGTTGATGCTCTCTATTGCAGCACATTAGGCCCACTATGCAACCTATGAGAGGTTCCTGTGGTCCAGGCTCGGTCAACTCCTAGCCTCTATGCCTGACATGGAGCAAACCAGACAAACCATTGCACTCTCTGCACATGACCTGGAGCTAGTAAGGCACCAAGCGAGGGCATCCTACGATGCCAATGAGGTAGCTACCAAGGTCATAGGGACAGTTATCTGCACTAGGCGGACGGCATGGCTGCGTCTTTCCCAGTTGTCACCCTTGGCCTGGCGTAGGGTGATTAACTCCACCAACCAGAGAACCTATCTCTTCTCCCGTAGAGTGAGACAGCATTTGTCGGGGCAACTTCCTTCCCCCTCTGGGGGGTCCCTGTCTCACTCTCCCCACTCTCGGGCCTCTCCAGGGCCCGAAGGTCCTCCCTCTTAGTGTGTCACCCACTGAGAGCTAAGGGACCCTGTCCCTTAGGGTTAAAAGAAACCCCCCTTTGGGGGGGCTCGGCACTCACCCCAATGTGATGAATGGTGAAGATTGACACAGATAAGATGTGAAAATTACATACCTACGTAGTGCCAAAATGCTTTCTGTGTATCTTTCACCCATTCATCCCTCCATCCCCCCTGGGGCCTCAGTCTCTGGGTCCCCTTCCCTGTTTGTGCCCAGCTCGCCCCCCTCCTTTCACTTGTTAGAAGTGGGGTAGACAGGGGCACATAGGGGTAAGTTGTTCCTAGAGGGAGAGTGGTTAGTGTGGGGGCACTCCTCCTCTAGTGCTGTAGCTCCACCCCTGTGGGATGGGAGTGGACAGTTGTCCTCCATTCTCTCCTGCTCCTCGTTTCCCATCCATCTTTTGATTTTCTTTGTCCAGTGGACATGTTGTGTTAAAATATATATATATATATATATATATATATTTCTTTCATCAAAAAACACTTTTTTCCCTGAGAGGGGGAGAGTTTTTCCTGTGTCCTGTCTTTCTTCCAGAATAGCCATTTTCTGCTTTGGAGTTTTTGCCAGTGATTCCATGCCTTGAATCCTGATAATGAGCCCTTTGGCTGCTCCTTGCATTTCCTATACAATCTCGATATGAGTCAAGGTCCGGAATATGGTTGTCACCTTTCTCCTCCCCCTCTCAAGCTCATCCTAAATCCTTCCTCCCTCTCCTTTTTCCTGTTTCCAGAGATTGGGGCCCCTACTCAATCCCCTTAGACTTTCTTCTTCTTCTGTCTTCTCAATCATTTATTTCTCCTTTTATTTTATATATCTTTTCCTTTGTCTGTCCCTAGGACTTCCTTGTCCCACCCTCCCAACCCTATTCCTCACCTCTCTGACAACTCAAAACTGGCAGGAGGGTGGAGCTGACAGCACCTAACGGCCAACCCACAAGTGCCACGCAGTACGTTGGCCTCGAGGCGCGGCACCGAGGATGCGTCAACTCTGCCCATCCCAAAAAAAAAAGCTCCCATGGGGTCATGACCTCTGGCCATATACCCAAATGTGATGAATGGTGAAGATACACAGAAAGATCATAATTATGGTAGGTACATAATTTTCATTTCCAACTCTATTTTCTGTTTTCAGCATGCATTTAATATTACCAGTTTGTTTTGTGACCATGCTGTTGCCAACCACAGTGTGCTTTGGATTTAGTATATTATCCTAAAATGGCTAGGGACTTTCCCTTTTCACAGTATTTCCTAGCACGGTCATGTAGTCAGATTGACTCACAGTTACTGTACACAGCACTGCACAGAAACCACATACCTCCTGATCTCACCTTCTGTATTGCACCTTGCAGTTTCTACATTACTCTGTCTTACTGTAAATAAGGAATTGCCCCAAGTACTATATTTCTTAGTCCCAGCTTATTAAAAAGTGTCAGAGAGCTTCTGATTCCAATGATATATACAATTTTGTGTCACCCTAGATAGGAACATGCAACCACACTCAGACAGTAGCATGGCCTATGCAAAATCATTAGAGGTACTGCAGTTAGGATTTTGTCACCACCCTTTCAAAGCAGAACCCTGACTGCAACAAGAAACACAGGATTTTGGAATCATACATAGTGTTTAGTGATAACAACCTTAGCCCCTAAGCAAGTTGCCACCCCTAGCAAAATGAAACACTATTACCTTATAGTTGCATTGGCAGATGACTAATGCAAATCTCCTTTCCTGGAAGAGAATGAGGATATTACCTTATTCTTGGAGTAGGGGTGTACAAAAAAATCTTACGCATGCAGAATTTAAGCAAAAGTGTGACTTCTGCTTCAGCAAAAGTTTGGAAAGCCATTTCCAAACTTTCATGGAAATTCTGCCTGCCTTGCTGCCCTAAATAAATAAAAATAAATAATATAAATACCAGGTAGCTAGTGGTCCCTTCCCACCTGATCACCTGCCCCATATCATTTCAGTAACCCCATGGTATAAGCCACCACCAGATCTTACCCCATGGTACTTCAGTACCCCCCTTGACTAATATGGCCTCACTGGACCACCCACTGGTATAGTTTCAGAAGTCGACCCCCCACCGTAGCTAGAGGTCCCTCCCACACCCGATCATTCCCAGTCCAGTAGTAACCTCCATCCCTTTCCAGTGTATAATAAAATATTTAATTGACCTGATGGTCTAGTATTACTCCCTCATCCTGATCCTAGCAGCCAGTGTTTTATTTATTTATTTATTTATTTATTTCAAACTTGTTTCTGGTGGTCAAATGCCCCCCCCACCCCAGCAGGTAGTGTTCCCTGGTACCACACCACTTCCACCATCCCAAAAAGGAGCAGGCAACTGACACAGCCCTCTGCTTTGCTCCATGGCCTGCTGCCTCAGTTTGTCAATGAATGGCGCATGCTTTTGCAAGCATGTAGCTCATTCGTAACAACTATAGGCAGCTGGGCTGGAGGAGAGTGGAGGGCTGTGCCAGTGCCCACCTTGGGATGGGGAGCAAGGTGGTACTGGGGAATTACCTGCTGGGGTGGGAGGGTGGGGAGCCACTTGACCACTAGAGAATAAGTTTAACATTTAAAAAAAAAAAAACACTGGCTGCTTGGATCAAGGACAGGGAGAAAGTGAGGATCACAAGACCAGCAGTTCAACTAAATATTTTATTATATACAGGAAAAGGGATGGTGGGTTACTACTAGACAGGGGGAGATCAGGTGCGGGGAGGGACCACTAGCCATGGTGGGGGTCTCTGAAACTATTCTGCTGGGTGATCCGGTGGGGGTAGAGGGACTGCTAGCCACGGGGGGAGTAATACAAGTTGGTCAGGGTGGAACAGGGCAAAATTTTCCCCCAAACATTTGGAAGTTTTCCGGTCCACCACAGGTGGAAGCTTGGAAACATCCGTGAAAGTTTCCCAGTTTCTGTGAATGTTCCACTTAGGCAGAAATGGCAACTTCCACCCACCCGTATCCTGGAGGCAAATGGGTGGAGTTTCCTGTGAACCTGTGGTCCCCCTGCAGCTGCATGGGTTACTCACACGTGGGATTGCTTGAACCTGTGGGATTTAAATTGAGTCCAGAACAAAGGACATGGTTAGATAGTCAGGATAATGTATCTGTTATAAATTAGAAGGATTATTTAATTAGATAATTATTTTATAATTATTTTATTAGCTAAAGAATGACTATCCAGTTATAATAAAAGGCAATATTAAGCCCAGTACTCAAAAGATCTATGGCTAAATAATGTGAGCAACCTACACTGGAATGAATTGCTCCCCAAAGTTTGTTTGTGCTAGACTGAAGTGGGCATTCCTGCTATTGGCCTACTTGTGCAAGCCATTTCAGTTCTGGGCATGAATCCACAAATAAGTAAAATGTGACCTCGGGCAGTGGGGGATTGTAAACACATATGCAGTGCAAACATTTACCCCCCCCAACCGTTTGGAGACCAAGATGAAAGACTTGCTTAAGAAACCGGGAATTAAAATTTAAAAACAGTAAGATACATTTCTGAGCCTAACAGGTCAATACAGTCCCTATACTGTCACTGATCAATATTTGGCCATCAAGTTGGACTATTACAGGCCCAGTGTAAGCCTGTATAGTCTCAAAAATAGTAATAAATCAGGCCATACAGTGAAAGCACTGGTGGGGATCTGATAATGCTCCCCTGTTCAGCTGCAGTAAAGGGTTTTGTGAACATACAGCTGTTTTTTCCTAATTCCATTCTCACTCGTTTGATGGGGAGTCCTCCTCATCCCGTGAGTGATTCAGTGGATGAGTCTCTAAGTGGAGATAAGCATTGTCCAGCATGCTTAGGTGGCCCTTGGTGCCTTAGTTTTGTAAAAACAGCACTGCTTCTTGAGCTGCAAGCCACCCATTAAAAAGTGACATTAGGGACTGAATAGTTGGTCATTCTCATCCTAAATTTTATGTCTTGTCTTCTATTATAAAGCGACTTTTAAAATACAATGTAAAACGGAATGAAAGCTGATAGTAGGACTATCTAATGAGTAACAAACAGAACTGCTGCTTCAATATCTAGGCATAATGTGACAAATGCTGAAATGAGTAACAGAAAACACACTGAGATCAATCCATTATTTATAGTACTGCAGTTCAGCAAACACACTGAACTTCCACATTCTTTGACAAGGCATCACCAAATCAATACATAGTAATACACGAAAAAAAAACATGTTCTAGAATTCTAAACCCTGCTTTTGTTGTCTGTATAAAACTGCACAGAAAGTATTTGAGAATATCTTATATGGTATTTGTGTAGCTGTTGGACAATAGTAATGTTGAAACATCACAGGCTAGGGTTCAAAGTCCATGTAGTTTTTCTATTTGGGAATTTAAAGTTATCAAAAATCTTCCTATACGGTATCTTCAACTATTAGTTTTAGTTTCTCCTGTGAAAAGAAGCTTCTTGTTATCTATAACTTGAGTTCAGTGGTTTAGCTTATCACAGAATGAGGTTTAGGATTAGTGCACATTTTATCCATTCAAGGTTGATATAAAACTCATTTGAACTATCTCAGTCTCTAATCCGGTGCTGCTTTGAAAAGGCATTAAAAAAGACATTCTTTTGCTAGAGAATAAAAAGACGTTGATGCTACCTTGAATTTTAGAAAATACAGTAGACATCACTACAGTTTTCAATAACACAATGCCTTCAATAAACTGAAAAGTTGTTCAAACCTTGATTTCTAAAATATGCTTAGGAAAGTGATGGTTTTATTCAATATGCCTGCTCAATATTGCAAGTATTTTGCTGTATTCAAAAAACAACAAATACTGACAGATATTTTCAACCAGTGGATGTCAGAATAAGCCTTCATTCCTCTGTTGCTTTGTGGAATGTAGTTTTCCTAATTACTCTAGTGTCTGTAAGTATTACGTTGAGCTTTGCAATCAGGGAAAAAAAAACAAAACATAATGCATATTTTGCAATCACCACATTAGCTGCCTAATTATACATAGGTTTCTTGCCTACACAAAATTTTTTCTTCTGATTCACCTGTCATGAAGTATGTGTACTGAATCTAATAGCTAACCCAACAAACATTAGTATTAGCACTATTCAATATTCTGGACAAATAATGTTAATAGTTAGGTTAGTTGTTTGGCTTGGGTAAAGATATGGTGAAAGAGCTTGAAAGCCATTTCCCATCATTCCTAGACCTGGGCACTCTGAAAAAAAGTCATTGATAAGCTCATCTTACCCTGATCATGCTTGCACACAAGAGCATAAGCACACCTGCTGTTTTGCAAGTATGTTGTGGCTACTCAGCACTATCCTTTTGAAGCATCTGCAAGCCACATCTAAAGGGAAGCCAAAGGGAATACCAGTGGGCACCCTCTGGCTGCCTCTGTGAAAAGATAGCCAAAGAGCAACCAGTAGCAGGTGCGTTCTAACTTCCTTTTGCTAATCACAGCCACAAGGCATCCAGTCTCAGCTGTACTTTAATCAAGAAAACAAAAACGAAAGAAATGGTGCATCATGTGATAGATGTGACGCACCAGGGTTACCACATCTTAACAACATAAACATACACCTAGTGTGGAGTAGCCATTTGCTTTACAGGCACTTTGGGACTGATGGATACTAGGGCTGTGCATCCCCCAAATATCATTTTCCGAATACTGCGAATAATGGGCTATCCAAATATTCGGATCCGAATACCGAATAGCCCACTATTCAAATGGTATTCGGCCAGGGGATTGCCTAAAATGAAAAAAATAAAGCCTTTTTTGGCCCCCCCCCCTTGGGCAACAATAGAACAACAACTATAATCCCTGGTGTCTAGTGTTCCCACCACTCCCTCACAGATCACCAGCCCAAACTGAAGAATCACCCCCCACCAAGATTGCCATCAATTTCCTGGTCCCCATTGTCTACAAATAAAAACAATTTCCTGTCTCCTGGTGTCTAGTGGTCCCACCACCCCTGCTGATCACCAGCCCAAACTTAAAATCCCCCGCTATGAGATTACCATCAATTTCTCTGTCCCTGTTGTCTAAAAATAAAAAATGTCCTGTCTCCCTGGTGTCCAGTGGACCCCCACCCTCCCACCCTGCCATCAGATAAGTGTCAGTGCACACACCCTCCCCAGTACCCAGGTGGGCCACCCGGGAGCCCTCCACTCACCTCCCGGCCGGCAGCCCAACTGAGCACTTCAATGAATGACGCGTATGCGCTCATTCATTGAATGTAGCTTAAGCTGCGCGATAATCGTTCATTCATTGAAGTGCTCAGTCAGGCTGCCAGCCGTGGAGGTAGTGGACAGCTGTGCGGTGGGGCGCTACCCGAGGCACTGAGAAGTGAGGCAACAATGATGCCTGACTTGTCTGATAACAGTAAGGGAAGGTAAGTCACTGTGGACATGAAGACGAGATGCGTATTTTATTTTTAGACAGCTGAGACCAGGAAGTGATGCCAATCTCAGTGGGGAGGTAGTTTCAGTTTGGGCAGTGATCACAGAGAGTGGGGCCACTAGACACCAGGGATTATATTTATTATCAAGGTGGGAGGGGGACCACTGGACACCAGGGAGACAGGACATTTTTTTGATTTTTAAACAATGGGGATTGGGAAATTGATGGCAATCTCGGCAGGGTGGTGGTGATTCTCCAGTTTGGGCTTCTGATCAGCAGGGGAGGTGAGACCACTAGACACCAGGAAATATATTTTTTGTTCTACTGTTGGCCAGGAAAGGGGGAGGCTTTTTTTTTACATTTTAATCAACCTCCCTCCTGGTCCTGAATACCGAATATTCTGGCACCAAATACCAAATATTTGGCTGCATATTCAAAAAAAGGTATTTGCACAGCCATAACGAATACCCCACAGGAGAGACCAGGTAGTTTGACTGCATGGTGGAAAAAGGTGAGCCAGGTGCAAGTTGCAAGATCATGCTCATACACTGTCCTTCAGGGTACGGACACCAATTTATGCAGGAACTGGAGAGTTTTATGGCCAATCTGGTGGCAGAGTCACCTAAACATTTGGTCTTGGGTGACATCAATGCATGGATCACAATGAAACATTTCTTCTTGGAATGGAGTTCCTCCAGGTGATGTCTTCCCTGGGCTTTGTACAGGCAGTTGCCACCCAGTATTCACCAGCACAGCCACACCTTGGATCTTTTTTTTAATTGGGTCTTGATCTTAGTGATATCAAGATTGATCCAGTTGTTTGATCAGATCATCATGCCATGTATTTTCTTGGCAGGGCTTCTCATTTGACCACCCTGGTAGAGATGGTTATTTACCACTCTTTTGCAAATTTGGATTTTCAAAGCCTCCTGGAGTACTTGACATCTTGGGCACCAAGATGGCTTTTGCAGTGGGACCTGAGGGAGCTGTGGAGGGCTATAACCTGGCTCTTATGGCTGTAGCTGACCTCCTAGCACCTCTCTGTATAATGTCCACCCCCTGATTTCCCAGCACAGGCACCATCGTTTGATGGTGATTTAAGAAGGTTGAAGACAAACAGATGGAAGTTGGAGTATTATTGGCAGATGTCCCGCTTGGAGGAGGAGGAGGATAAATTGGTGCTGAGGGCTCATTATGATAAGTACCAGCAGGCAATCACTCTGAAAATTCAATATTTCTGTCACAGGTGACTGCTGCTACAAGGAACCAGCCTGCTCAGCTCTCCAACATTGTGGATAGATTATTAAATCCAGTCTGTCTTTAGTCCTGAAGAACCTTTTCTTTAGATAAGTGTGAGGAGTTTAACCAGTTCTTTCTTGACAAGGTGTCCTCCATTTGGGCTGGGATATCCTGGAGTGGCCTGTTTTTGGCCCACAGTACTCGGTCTTTAATGGATAGAGGCAGTCATCTTTATGGGATGTGCGTGAGGCAGTGCTGGTGGGTGATGTCATCCAGGTGGTTTCTGAACTGCATTCCACCTTCTGTATGTTGGACCCTGGGCTGACCCATCTTCTTTTAGATTAACTTGGTCCGATTGTTGTTGAGATCATTATGTGTTCCCTTGGGAAGGGGAATTTTCCACCTGCCCCAAAAATGGCAGTGGTTAAGTCTATTTTAAGAAATCTTCTCTGGACCCTGATGTTCTCATCAACTATAGTTACGTCTCAAACATTTTCTTTTTGAGGAAGTTGATTGAGAAGGTGGTGGTTGTGGTACATTTGAAATAACACCTGAATAAATATGACATCTATGAGTCTTTCCACTCCAGATTCTGGCCTCACCCTACTATGGAAATCACTCTAGTCAGGGTGCCCTGTGATCTCCTTCTAGTGAGGATAGACTGCATTATTCTATCCTTGTTCTGCTTGACCTTTCTTGGCCTATGATAAGGTGGCTCATGAGGTGCTGTTGGCTCATCTGAGCCACTATGTAGGACTCACAAGGATGGTGTTACAGCTTACCCAAGGATTGGAGGTTGGCTTACGTGGTTCCCCTGCATAAGAGCAGCCCCAAAGATGAACCAGGGAGCTATAGACTGGTGAGCCTCACATCCATCATGGAGAAGCTAATGGAAAAAATCTTGAAGGAGAGGCTGGTGTCCCTGCTGGAGTTTAATGGGCTGTGGGACAGTAGACAGTATGGCTTTACCACAGGCAGGTCCTGCCAAACCAAACTATGACTGACTGGGTTACTAGGCAGATGGACAAGGGCCATGCAGTGGATGTCCTGTACCTAGACTTCAGCAAAGCATTCAATTTGGTGCTGCATAGGAGACTTGGAATAAAACTTGAAGGCACAGAGGTGGGAGCAAAAATGGTGGCATGGGTGACAAACTGGCTGCAGGGGAAAGCAGCAAATGGTGGTGGTGGAAGGGGAACAGTCATCCCCAAGGGCAGTAATGAGCAGTGTTCTTCAGGCCTCAGTGCTGGAACCAGTGTCATTCGGGATATTTATTGCAGACATTTCCATGGGCATCAAGAACAGTATCAGCCTGTTTGCCAACAACACCAAGACGGGGCGGTGGTGGATGACATAGAGGGGTGACAAAGTTTGCAGAAAGATCTGAAAAAGCTGGAGACCTGGTCAGACACCCAGCAGCTGGGGTTCAATGCCAAAAAGTGTAAGGTACTGTTTTGGGGGCAAAACTTCCAAGGAGAAACTACCGACTGGGGGGAGTGCAGCTGGTGGAGACTGAGGAGGAGAAGGATCTGGAGGTGGTCATCACAGGATCAATAAACAACTCAGCACAGTGTAGGAAAGCAGCAGCAAGGGCCAACAAAAAGCTGTGTTACATTGCAAGGGGAATAAAGTTGATGAAGAGGGAAGTGATTCTGACACTGTATAGATCATTAGTTAGACCTCATCTCAAATACTGCGTGAAGTACTGGCGTCCGTACCTGAAAAGGGGACATTAAATTACTGGTTGGGGTACAGCACAGAGCAACTAAGATGGTCCAGGGACTGGGGGACTTACCGTATGACAGTAGGCTAAAGGAGTTGAACATGCATTTGCTGGAGGAGAGGAGGGACAGAGGGGATATGATTGAAACATTCAAGTGCATGAGAGGGATAAACAAGATTGGTACAGAGGGGCCATTCAGGGTAAGGGTGGGAAGGAACATGTGAGGCTATGACATTAGATTGGAGGGGGGAAGCTTCAGGAGGGAAATGAGGGGACACTTTTTTTACAGAGAGGGTGATGGCATGGTAGAACACATTACCAACAGAGGTGATAGCTTGTAAAACAGTGGGCTGCTTCAAAAGGGCTGGGACAGGTCAAGGGGGAGGATAAAGGGAGGGGGTGAGGAGGGAGGAGCAGCTGCAGAATAGGGCTGCTAGCTGCAAAATCAAGCAGACTCGATACACCAAATGGCTTTTGTCTGCTGGCAAATTTCATATGTTCGTATGATTTGAGTCCCACATATCCAGCAGGGTGCAATTGGTGGCATTTGAGTTTTTTACACTGAGCAGTGCTGCACTCTGCTGTAGTGTGCCACAGAGGTCAATTTTAGCTGCCATATTGTTCGCCATGTACATGCTGCCATTGGCAGAGATCATTGGATGCTATGGTTTGTGTTTTCATTGCTATGCCAGTGATACCCAGGTGTATGTGTCGTGTCCCTGATGATGGTGCTGTTGTTTTGGAACTGAGCGAGTGCCTTAGGGACATTCAGGATTGGATGGTGGCCAGCTGGCTTAGATTATGCCAATTCAAGACAGAAGTGTTGCTGGTGGAGCCGGGTCAGTTGGGCTAAGCAGTGACAAGTAGTAGCACTGTCCTACCTTCATTGAATGGCATCACACTCTAAGCTGCAGATAGGGTGAGGAATCTGGAGGTCATTGTGGACTCCAAGCTGACCTTAGAAAATCAGGTGTTAACTGTTTTCCACAGTGGATTTTACCATCTTTGAAACATCTCCTGGATCAAGCCCTGTCTTGAACTGACTGACCTAGGAACACTGGTGCTCACCTTGGTCACATCAAGATCAGATTGCTGTAACACTCTATACCTTGTATAATCCATGAGGTTTCTGCATCATTTACAACTTGTACAGAATGCAGCAACTCTGTCGGAGGCTTGGAACTCCCAGTTTGAGCATAACACGCTAGTTCACTGTGCTTTTCACTGGTTGCCAGTGCAGTGGTGTATCAACATCAATATATGATTTTTTTTTTTTATACTTTCTCTTTATGCCCCCTTCTCGCTGTGCTAGATTCCTTTTCTTCAGGGATCCCTAGGCTGTACATTCCCATAGTCCCAACCCAGGTACCTCCCTCTGGGTGCTGGTTAGCCTTTCCTCATCCTGCCTCGGTTTTCCCCCGGGCAGGGAGGAGAGGGACCCTCTCCTTAGTCCCCCTCTCACAGCTCAAGTATGTGTCAGAAGGCATCACCAGCCCCCATCTATTGAGCCTGGTTAAGAGTTATCTCGGGACAACTGGGTCCCATCTACAGGAGCCCAGCACAGGGTTTTTCTGTTTTCTTCGTCCCAACCCACAGGGTGTCTGCACGCAAGGGGGGGCCAAGGATCGATGTACGTTGAGACGCGCTAATGTTCCGGCTCCCAGCAGATGTCCTCCCTCCCTCCCTTGTGTGCTGTCTCACTGAACCTCCACCCATGGTCACCCAGGTGGTGGTATTGCAGCAGGACTCGCATCTCACCCCACCCGGAGGAGGAGAGCAGCCCCTGGGTGCTCAATCCTCCTTCCCCCAGCTGGCCCTCCAGCTGCCCGAGTCCGTTCCCGAACCCTGGTTGCTGGCGCCATGAGTGGTAGCTCTACCGCTGCGCCGACGAGTCGGCCAAGATATGATTGTTAACTTACAAGGCCCTGCATGGTATGGGTCTGAGCTACATGAATGATCTCCTGAGACCATATGTTCCTGGCCCAAACTATGGTCCATGGAGGCAGATCTCCTGTTTGTTCCAAGATCTCACTTGAAATCCTCAGGTGATAGAGCATTCAGAGTGACTGACCTGATTCTTTGGCATGTCCTTCCCCTGGAGGTGAGAGGTGCTCTGTCACTGGCTACATTTAAAACTTTTTTGAAAATTCATTTGTTTACATTGAATTTTGGACCTGGCACTGTTATGTAGTGTTTTAATGTTTTATGTATTGTGTTATTTTATTGATTTTATTTAAAATTTTATTGATCTTTCTGTGTATATTGTGAAGTGCCCAGGGCCCCTGGAATTGGGTGAAATATAAATAAAATTGTCTTGCCTAGCATTGTCTAAATCCTGTCTGTGCCATTTTTTGTGCTGTTGTATGGATTGGTTGGGCATTCAACAGCTCCGACTCTTCTGTTTGTGAATGTGAGGCTTTGTCTTTTCTGTACTTTACACAAGGTAGCCACAGGGTATCAAGTATTGGCTGATCTCTGGTTGTCTGTTATCACAAGTAGTCATGTAACACCCAGTTCCAGTTTTTCACTGGCAGTCTGCTCTAAACTGAAGAACAACTCTGCACACTGCACATTTATAAGCATAATGAAACCCCCTCAAAGATGGGGATTTACCTTCCTGGCTCCACTTAGCCATACACTGGCTGCTGCCACCAATGCCCCTCTGGTCCCCTCCAAGGGACTCAGACTTTACAGGGACCAAAGTGGGTGAAGAGAACTTATTTGATACTTAGCACCACCCCCACCACCCTTATTGAGGATTTGTGACTCGGTTGCCACACAATTATGTTGCTTTGCTGCCATCGACAAGGGAAAAGAGAAGGGGAAATTGTTTAACCAGAAAAGGCACACTAAGCCAAAGTTTGTTTCCAGGTGTAACCTGGGAGCACTGGGAAGTTAAGTGACTTGCTCTGGATCACACAGTATGCAAATGGGGACTGTGGGATTCAAACCCAAGTCTCCAGGTTTGCAGCTTAGTGTCCTAAACCACCTGGAAGGTCAACAACAAGGAGCGCTATCATGTGCGTGAACCAGGGACTTCTCCCAATGCATGCTTTGATAGAACAAGAAACTTGCACACACAATGTAAAGGGGGTACAAAAGGTATTTAAAGATGACAAGTTAGCACAAAGAGCCCAGCTCCCAAGTTTGGAGCTGGCTGTAATTTGCACATTGTGTGCAAAAAATAATTATTTTTTACTTGCAGTTTACTGCAGTATAATAGATTATATCTGGAAGATTCTGTTGACTTCCATATGGACAGTTGCTATAACCAGAAATCCCTGTGACTGATGTCAAAGCCAGACTGCAGCCAAAGGAAAGTCAATAGTCTGTTACATGTTTGAGCTTTTAAGCTCTGAGCAACTGTTCACTGGTCCCGCTGTCCCCCTAGGATAAGTGCAGTTGCAGGAGACTGACTACATCATTGGCTGGAGAGTAGCCCTATAGTTTGGTTTCCAGTGTGAGCTGAGAGACTTTGCTAGCAACAGACCTGATGGTCTAAAACAGTGTAAAATTGCAGCCAGTCTGAGGAGACATAACTATCAACTTGACCCTAGTTGTGGCACTCTCTAAAAACTGTGGTAGCCATGGGCAGCTGCACATTTAAGATATACCTCCTATCCTTATTCTTGCTGCAAAATTTCACCCCCTAAATATCACTGCAAGGGGAAAATTGTGGTGCAACCAATGCCCTTTTATCATACAGTAAAGAACCAGATTATAAGTCAGGGTTATAGGTTTTCAAAAGATAGACATACAATTTTGAGAATATACTGTATCTGAATATAAGTTAATAACTAAATATAAAAAAAAAATGACTAAGAGGCTCATATCCATAGTGGAACAGTGGAGGCAGACAGCTGATACTGATTGCTAGCTCCCAACCCCAACTGCACAGGAAATGCAGTGCTGTCTGACTCAGTCAAGTCATATGTTATGAGTAAAGCAATATTCCCATCCCCAGGCAACCACCACAAGCTTGCATCAGTTGGTCAGCTTCAAGGACTGTCACCCAGGAAAAACTGGGACACACTTCTGAGTCAAGGGATGAAACCCCAAAATAATCTACGTAAAGTTATTTTTTTATAATTCTCCTTGATTAGCAAATAAGCATCTTGCTGGCTGACAATTGGAAAATATTCATCAAGAGTTATTTATAGTATATAGTTATGGCTTATTGTGTAAGGAATTCAGTGGCTGCTCCAGTGTTGTGTATGTTCTAAAAGTTGTTGTGCACATTCTAAATCTTGTTGTGCACATTCCGTCACTAATATTCATGAACTGCTCCACTGTACACCACCTGATTGGGTGAGGAAGAACAGTTCACAGAAAAAGTTGGAGTAACATGATGGTGCCATTTCCTCAGCACTTTACTGAGATGGAAAAAGCATGGACTGCTGTATTCAGTTGCATGTTTTCAGAACCATTCATTTTCTTTTCCTTTTTTTTTTAATCAAGTCCAGCTGCCATAACTTGTCAGGTCCAATTGAAACGAGACCACATCAACTGACTTTGTGGCAGATGGAACTGCTGACACCAAGCAGGGAAAACAAAACAAGATATGAAACCTTGTAAAACTAAAACATGCCCAAATTTTTCTTTTTTTGTTTAAATTTGGGGGAACCATATACTATGAAAAATAGTATACGGGTAGCCATACACAACTTGGCTGTGTTTTTATCTTGGGGTTGAGAACCTCTTGATCATCGCTCTCCAGGTCCCTAAGATGTCATCGCAACCTCTTGATCGAAATACAGCCTTGTTATGTATGGCTGCTCATACACTATTCCTTATATCTGAACAGTTGGAGATTTAACAAGCCTACAAACTGAATGCATTTGAACCTAGCAAAAAGATGTAAAACCTGTTTTAAAGTACCCAGAACTCAGGGGTCATGGACTTAAAGTAGGTCTACGGTTGTCAGAACTAGTTCTAAAAATATTAAAACCCTTTTAGAACCCAGGTGTTTGAGTTCTAATTTAGAACTAAGATCAGCATTTTTTCTAAATGGTAAGAGTTCTAAATACTAAATAAAATGCTTTTTCTTGTTTGTACATTTCAAAAACAGAAGATACCAGGCTGGAAAACAAAGTATTGCAAATTACATCCTAACATTTTTTAGCAAATATGTCAGAATGTTCTGCCTGTTTGCAGATGTGTCTGATGCATGGAGTTGTGACATTTATTTTCCAATCATTTAACCAGGAGTTGCACACTAAGCTGAAAGATTGTTTACAGGAGCGACCTGGGAGCACAGGGAAGTTAAGTGACTTGCTCAAGGTCACACAGTATGCAGGTGGGGGCTGTGGGATTCAAACCCAGGTCTCCAGATTTGCAGCTCAGAGCCTTAAACCACTGTGCTATACTGCTTCCCTAACCCCTTTTTATATGTGAACCTTGAAAGGCACACTAGGTTTATCTCTTCTGCATGTGAAGGGAAACGACATTATTGCTGTGCTGAGAGTGCAAGTCTTTAATTTATTTTTTTCTCCTCTCAGAATCTTTATCTGTTCTTTCTCTCTCTCTGCAGTCCTATACACAAAAGTGTTGAAGTTCTAAAGAAAATTAGAACCTGAAAATGATTTGTAAAGTTGCAGACCAGAACCAGAGCCTAGAACTATAGAGGGTTCTGACAACCCTAATCATGGCATGAAATTTAAATCAAAAGTGAACAACTGAGTGAACATTTCTAGGAACATAAGTACCACCACCAACAACAACAACAACTACCCTGACAAAAAAACAGGTTGAATTAAGGTCTCAAGGGCCAGATTCACAAAGTTTGGCCCCAGTACAAACCCAGTTTGCACGGTGTTGGTATTCACCAAAGCCTAGTTTGCACATGTAAACTGGGTTTGTGCTGGGGCAAAGTCTTGAGGGGGCCAAAATGCAAATCAGGGGTTGGGGACCTGTATATTGTCACAGTCCCTTTCACATTGGATTTTCCTGGCTCTGTGTCACTGGTTCAACAAATATTTTGTCGACCGAAGTTACAGCGATGGATTTATGTTGACCACAATTGCGGTCAGCATAAATCCATCTGAGCACACTGTAACAGTACAGTGACCCATTGTTGTGTCGCTGTACTGTTGTTCATGGTAGAGGTGTCGATGTTCAGTTGGCATACAGATTTTCTCCACGCAAGGGCAGTTTACGAGGATCCTTTGCATGGAGAAAATACTGCCAATTAAGACCTGTCAGTATTATGTGCTAGTTGCAATCCTTGTGGCTGCCAGAGATACAGCCGATTGCCATTCCTATAAAAGAAGAAAGCAATGATTTCCTGGTGGTCAAGGAGACCCTCCCTTGTCCTGATCGCTGATCACTGTGCTTTAAAAAACTAAAAGGAAAATGCCCCTGGTGATCTAGTGGTCCCTCCCATTCTAGGTCTCTGATCACCAGTCCCAGTATATAAAATTAGTCTCCCTGGAAGTCTAGTGATCCCTCTCCCCTCCCCTGTTGTTCGAGCACTGTCCCGTTATGAAATAATACTTTCCTTGGTAGTCTAGTGGTTCCTCCTCCTCTGCCCTGGTCTCTGATCGCCATACTGAAAAAAGAGATAGGTCCCTACCTGGTAGTTTAGTGAACCATCCCCCCAACGTGAACACCCTCCCAATAAATATATATTACATTCATTGGTGTCCAGTGTCTCCCCGGCCCCATCCAACTCCCTTGGAAACATGAAAGTGTCCCAACTTCCTGGTGGTTTAGTGGACCCTCCACAGCCCTCACCCTGTGAGAAATTGACCCCCTCCCCTCCCAAACTTGATCCCCAGCCAGTGACCAGCACAGTCCTCCTCTCACCTCCATGGCTGGCCACTGACTGAGCTCTCCAGCCCAGGCACACACTATACAGTATGTGCTCATTTGAGGCTCCAGTCAACAACCAACCATGGAGGTGGGAAGAGGCTACGCTGCTTGCCAGCTGGGGATTGATTGGGGGAAGTGGGTGGAAGACATCCTCAGGGTGGGGAGTCCACTAGACTACAAGGAAATTTGGGACACTTTCATGTTTCTAAGGGAGGGGATTGGGGAAGACACTGAACAATAATAAATGTAATACATATTCATTTGGGAGGTGTTTGTGTCAGGTGGAGGGACAACTGGACTGCCGGGGAGGGACCTGTCACTTTCAGTATAGTGGAATGGAGAATAGCGGAGGAGAGGACCACTGAACCTGATGGCTGTTTAATAACAGGATGGCGATCAGAGAACAGGGGGAGGTGGTACCACTAGACTACCAGGGATATTTTTTTTTTCCAACGGGGACATCTATCATGGATTGGGGAGGGATAGGGACCACTAGACTGCCAGGGATATTTAATAGGAATTAACTAGACAGGGATTGGCATCGGGGACAGAGAAGGGACCACTAGGTGACCAGTGACTATGGTTGTGTCGAGAAGGGGCTGGGGGACACGCTACAAAACTCACATCCCACATAAATGAGCCCATAATGGGCATGAAAATGACCAGACAGCACCTTGTATGCCCAATGGACTCATTTGCATGGCTGCTTTTGTGAATACCAGATAGCACACTGGTGCTATTCTTTGCAGGGCCAGTGACAGGGATGAAGGCCAGGGCAGTGTTAGTGAGGTTAGAGGTAATGATAATGGTGTTATCACTGCCTCTACCTAGTCCTTTTCTCAGTCAGATAGCACCATATGCTATCCACCTATGAATAGCGTTTTTTTTTACTCCTGGGCAATCGCAAAGCACAATGCAAAATTTTGTGTTGAGCTTTGCGATTGTTTTGTGAATCTGGCCCTAGAGCTTCTGTGACATTCCATGTGCACTTAGATTCTGAGGGCAGGAAAGGTATGTTCCATGATTTTCAGATTAGCTGCACCTTGGTTTGGATTTCTGTGGGATTTTGTTGACAGTCTTCTGGACATCTGGCCCAACAGCAACAAATCTTTGCCTACAGTTTCTGCCATCATTCAGGTGAGATTTCCATTTCAATATCCTTCGACATACCCATTGTGCAACTGCTATAACATACCCAAGGCCCCTGGAATTCTGCAGTTCTGCGGTTGTGGAATTTGCCGCAGAATTTGTATCATGCTGCAGAATATATATAGCACCACAGAATTCATTGTTTTTGGTGAATTTTCATATAAATATACTGTTTTTCCATAGTGTCAGGCTTTCTTTCCCACCTCGTTTATCCTGAAGCCCCTCCTATATGCTCAGCATATGATGTCATCGATGACATCACATCATATTTAGCCAATGACAGGACTGCATTCTGCTAAAGAAATGAATAAATCGTGCCACAGAAATCAGAAAATGCTGCCGCAGAAGTCAAGTAGCCCTGCCGTAGAAATCAGAAAATTCTGCCGCAGAACACCAGGGGTCCTGAACATACCCTCTGTTTCAGGCATAACTCCAAAGTTCCATCACTGGGGGATGGAACACATTTAGAAGATAGGGAGAAGAAAGAGGAGGAGGAGGAGGAAGAAGTGTAGGAACAGTGGAAGTGTGCCTTTTTGAATTTCCAGAAATACGGGAGTTCTTGATTTGAGCACACACTTACCAAAAAGCAGGAGACAGGCAGAGCAGCCAAGCCCAAGAAGACCTCAAAAAACAAAGCTAATCAATAAACTCAATTTATGTAGTTTACTGCAGAGTTTTAGTGTGATTTTTTTTATTTTATATTTGTCATTTGTTATGAGATGCTCCTTCCCCTGACTTGCTGGCAGCTTTTCATCCAGCTGCTTATGATCTCACCCTGCATAAAGCCTTTCAACGGAACCAAAAAGGTCAGATATCATTTCACCAGAGAGCTGCGGCTAACACTGTGGAGAAACTAAACAAACTTTGTACTTTGAATACTGAAACTGAGTGGAGCCTACTCTTGCAAGCATGAGAACTAGAATAAACAAGCAGTTGTCAATGTCAAATGCTGCTCACTGGCATTGCTTTTGTACCAGGTCTTGCTTGTATACATTTTTACCATATATTTCCCAAGGAAAGACCAGACGAGACGCAATGTCTCATTTTTGATGGTGTTCTGCTTTTACACATTGTTAGATAGAATTTACCCAGCATAGGGCAGCTGAGAGGTAATATCTGATTTTCAGTGGGCTCCCACATTTTGACCCCAAATTTCCTACAGTCTTTTTATGATCTGATATTATGATCAAGACAGGTGGAATTTTTTTAAATCCCATCCGAAAGGTGATTTTGCAGTGCAATTTTGAATACAAGTTTCAAAGGGGATTTGAAAAATGACACTTGTCATGTTCAGAAGGTGAGATAACACAAGGGATATGTTGAACATTAGGGGCAAAAATCTGCGAAAATAAGTCAATGTTTCCTCATAATTTAGTTGTTCCTAATTTGTTGTCTTTAATCTTTTGGCCATTGCTATATCCAATACACAGTACTGCTATTTACACCTAAATAGTTTAGATTTTCAATGATATCCTTGTAAGGAACCATTCAAAAGGCCTTTTTTTTAAATCAAGGTATACATGATCTACCAATTTACATTCATCGAGGCTCTTCCGATAATACTGAAAAAAGTTATGAGATCTGTTAGGCGTGATCAACCCTGCACAAAGCCTCAGTGCTCCCTCAGTATAACAAAGAAAAAGGGAGCCA
This sequence comes from Neoceratodus forsteri, assembly GCA_016271365.2. NCBI lineage: Eukaryota > Metazoa > Chordata > Ceratodontiformes > Ceratodontidae > Neoceratodus > Neoceratodus forsteri. The sequence goes on along the minus strand of JADMNL010000029.1, from coordinate 77,293,977 downwards.
CAAGGTGTTTTCTATAGCTTTCTGTTAATGACATTAAGGGACACTGAGTAGTAGCATAACTGCATTGTAGTTTTATGCTTACTTTAATGCATACAGTTTTACGATTGTTGCCTGTTTCCTGCTGCATAAATAAACCAAATATATAAATATAAATTCATGTAAATTCAGCATAGTGTGAGTAAGTAGCAGCAGTGCATCGATCAGGTGAACATTTTGACCTATACTTTTTTATGTTATTTTAGATCACCACTTACCTCCTGAGTTGTATAATACCCTTCTTTCCACAATCTGAGTCTGCTTTAGTACCTTTTTTCATGTCTGAAATAATAAAAGAAGCACTCCTTTTAATACAGTGCGGACCAGGTCTTCATCAGTATTTTCAGCTGTTTTTGTCTATCAGTTGTTTATACATCACTTGTGATGTGACTAAAATGAACTATTATGCAGCAGGCAGTGCTGTCTGACCTTGCAGAACCATAGTTGTTCAAAAACAGCTGCAAATAGTGATGAAAACCTGGACCAAACCATATTAAAAGGAGTGCTCCTTTTATTATTTCAGATGTGAAAAAGGTACTAAAGCAGACTCAAATTGTGGAAAGAATGGTATCATACAAGTCAGGAGATAAGTGGCAATCTAAAATGGCATAAAAAAGTATAGGACAAAATTTTCACCTGATCAATGCACTGCTGCTTTAAGTACTGGATCTTGCACTAGTGATTCCCTCTGTGATGCGATATGAGAAAGTGAAAGTACACCTTGACCCTGTATACAGTGATCATAATCACATCACAGTTCAGTTTTTGGCAGAGGAGGTATGAAGTAAGCAATAATACCAGACAAGGTGGGCGGTATAAGGTATTGGGCTATACCGGACCACCCAGAGCATAATAATGCCCAATACCAGTGGTGAAGGGCCTTATAGCCCCTGGAAGGTCTAGTATAGCCCACGCTGCCCACCCTGGATGATATTATTGCACTTAGAAAATGGGTTACATGTGAAATTTTTATTTACTATTTAATGTAACCCCTAGGTGGCGCTATCCCAAGGGCTACCCCTGCCTGCTTGGCTAGTTGCAGGCTAAGGGGCCTGGGTACTGAAACAGGTGCCTCCACCTGGAGGTCAGGGTTGTTAGTGGTCAAGCTAACCTGGGCACAGTCCTCCGAGACACTGTGACCCCCCCGTTCCTTCTAGTGGCTGGAACAATATACAGTAATCACTTTTGCAATGATTCTTATTCACCTTGCAAGTACCCACACTGTTTGCACTTACCACCAGAGCTGGTTCAACCCTGGAGACCCCCTGTAAAACAAGGTTAGACACAGCAAACAACAACAGTACAGTTACAAACTGAAACCACAATCAGGTTAAATGCAAAATGAGTTAGATCTGATTTATTCAGGGGACTTGAACAAGGAGGGGGCATAACCAGGTTGATTGGCTTAAAGGCTAAATTAATCAAACAGTCATGCATGCACTTCAGAGTCCCTACACAGTCACACACTCTGGGCACCCAGGTAGGAAAACAGTGGGCTAGCCAGGAACATTGCCCAGGATAGGCCGGCATCGCAGCTGGTTGGGGCCCTGTGATGGAAGAAAGCAACATGCACAACACACACTATTTGTAATCCAGAGCCAGAAGGCTCAGTTCATGACAGAAAAGACAACAAGGCAATCAGATGACAACGCTTTAGATTTAGATGTTGTTGCAGGGAGCCACCCTGATGTTTACTCATGATACCCAATGCAGGACACAGACAGGATGAAATCGAGACAGCAGGTTGTTGAGCTGGAGTGCTAGGAGAAGCAGGGTCCACATGAATCACTGAGGCATCATTTCTGTTCAAAGCGTTGATCAGGGGTCTGATCCCCAGGCAAGTCTCTCATTGATGACTTTCTCTGTGTAGCGGGTAATCTGACTGGGCCAGTGAGGCAAGGCATAGACCAAATGGAAATGAATATGGATTCAGTCCGTTGGAGCTGGATGCAGCCTCCAGCAAGCAGAACATAGTTCAGCACACAGTGAGGAACCAAATCACAACCCACTAACAACACACATCACATTTACAAGTAAAGAAATTCCACTGTACCAAGCAGATGGCTCTCCGATCACAATTACAAAGTCTCTACATCAAACCAGGAATTCATAGATGGCTGGAGGTCCTGACAGGCCGATCGCATTCAGCAAGTCTTTTTCAGGTTTGAAGCCAGGTCACAGTTCAGTGGCTTATCTCACTCTTCAAAGTTGGATTCAATCTGAATAAACTCTAATTATCTCACGCTACAAAGTTGGATTCAATCTGAATAAACTCTAATTTCCCTCTCAGGAACAGCAGGCAGGCCAACTCAGCCCTTCCACGGTTCTCCTGTGCAAAACTGCGCAGGACTATCTTGAGCCGTTCACCCTTTCACTTCCAGACTTAGTTTGACTCTAGCTGTAAGCAGTCTGATACTTTCCCCAGGATCCAAAAGATTCAGTTGGCTGATCTGTCTGTCAGTCACAACAAGGGCTCCCCCTCCAGGTCCATCCGGGTGCTAAAGTTCCAAAACTACAATTCCTACAGAATTTTGCTCCCACAAGACCCTTGGGGACAGGCTCCATATTAGATTCCCCAAAGGTACTGATTGGCCCATTCTGGCAGTCCAGGACCAAGATGGTGGTGATAAATGAAACTGTCCATGCTGCAAAGAAGACAGGTTAGACAAACTACAATATTGTTACCATTCTAATAGATAATCAGCAAATAAGTACATCTTCTCATTGAGCTCCCTCTGCTCAAATAGCTATGGCAGAACAGAGTGATTATCTGGCAGCCCAGGTGGGACTCGAGCATAGAAACACTCAGCCCCCTTCCAAGATTAATTATAACTGTGATATAGGCAGATCTTAAAGAGGCAATACACAGAGGCTATACAGGCACTGTCTGGCAATAATGTTTAAACTGCTAAAACACAGGACACCAGCCTGGCAGTGAGCATTTTGGCAAGCTCAGGGAAGACATCCACTGGGTCTCAGCCAAACTGCTGGCCTGCCTGCGTGCACAGGATCTTGCATGGAAGGCTCAAAAGTCCTCTGGTTCCCCTGCTGACTTACTCAAATACTGAGCCATTCAAAATGCCTGCACCAGAGGCACCAGACCTGCTAAGGCTGAGTACTTTTCCTCCACCTTCCTAAATAACATCAGCTACTCCTCCAAATTTTGGAAGCTCATCCACGTTCTCTTCATCCCCCAAGACCAGTCCTCTGCCCCAGTCTTCAAGATGAGGGACACCACCATTTCTAATGCCCCTCTGTTGCCTTTGAATTCAATGCTTTCTTTACCTCCTGTATCTCGTCCCTCCTCTTCTCTGTCCTCCCCACCCTCCTCTTTCTCTGCCCTCCCCACCCACCCCTCCATCTCCTCCTTTCTCATTCTCTCCCTATCTCACCGGCAGACACCCTCAAGGCCCTCTAGCTCTTAACCCTCTCAAGGGCAGGAGACCTGATGGGCTTGACCCTAAACTCCTCCATCTCTCTGCTTTTGCCATCAGTCTTCCAATCACTTCTCTTCTAACCTCTCCTTCTCCCTTGCCTCTGTCCCCAACATTTGGAAACATACCACAGTCATACCTCTTCCCAAAGGTGCTGACACCTCCATTCCTGGCAACTAGTGCCCTATCTTCCTGCTTCCTGCACTTGCTAAGCTTCAAGAACACTTAGTGCTTTCTCAGCTTTCTCCCTTCCTTAATTCTGCCTACTTCTTCACACCTTTCCAGTCTGGTTTCTATAAATCCCACTCCACCTCCTCCGGCTTACTGACTCCATTACCTCAGGCATAGAGTAGGGCTACATCACCTCTGCCATCTTTGTCAACATGGCTAAAGCCTTTAACACCATAGTCCACCCCTTCTCTTTGTTAAGCTTGCAGATGCGGGACTTTCCATCTCCACTGCTAACTGGTTCCACTCCTACCTTGTGGACAGGACTCAGCTGGTTAGAGTTGGAGATTCCCTGTCTGGCCCTCTCCCTATCAGTACTGGTGAACCGTAAGGATCCATCCTTGATACTATGCTATTTTCAGTTTTCCTAAATGACCTCTCTGCTGCCTGTAACTCTGCATCCATCCACATGTATGCAGATGATTCAGTTATATTTGCCTCTGGCTCCTCCACCCACTCTGATGACCAAGCTCCAGCTGGACTTTGACAACATTCAGCACTGGTTCAGATCAAATCAGCTGTACCTTAATACAAAAAAAATGGTATCCATTACCTTCAGTACTAGGCAAAAGCTCTCCAGGCTCACTGCCCTCCCTTCATTTTACATCCTAGATGGGTCCTCCATAGAGGATGTTCCCTCTTTCAAGCACCTTGGTGTTTGACTTGACCATCACTTTGACTTTTCTGGGTATGTGGATGCCATCCACAAAAAACTACACCCAAAATTAGGTGTGTTATACAGAAACTGTGGATTCATCCCCCTGCTGGCTCACAGTGCCATTCTCCAGGAAATGATTCTCCCTATTTTTGACTATGGAGACATTGTTTATAGCTTTTCTTGCATGCTTTCAAATACATCCATCCATAACAAGTCTTTATACATTACTGATAGAATGTGTAAGGGGTATAGACCAAGAAAATATCAGATGGTGGTCAAACATTTTAGGGGAAAGTGTAGAAAACTGGGATTGGGAAACCATATGGAGTAGTTCTCTAACATGTTTCAAGACAGTCAATATGAAACTGGTACAATTTAAATCTTTGCATAATCTATATTACACCCCATTTCATCTAGTCCTGTCACTACGCCCTGACATCCTGATAATAACTGAGACCTGGCTGAAACCACACAACCTGGACGCAGAAATAGCTACCCCTGGTTACTCCATCACTTGTCATGACTGACCCGGCACCAAGAGAGGTGACGGCATAGCCATCTACATATCATCCCGGATAAAGTTGTCTATAGTCTCACTACCCAATCTACCACCATCCATTAATGCCCTACTGATAAAAATCTCCTTATCTCACGCAATCCCCATATTTATAGCAGGCTCTTATTGCTCCCCTGACTCTCATATGACCTCAGTCATAGTGAACCTGGACTCTCTAAAGACCATTGCTTCAGGGGCCGAACTTCATATCCTTGGTGACTTCAACCTGAACTGGCTCTCCAGCACTAGCACCAAGCTCCGCAACCTTGAGGCTGCACTAAATCTGCCACAACAGATCACTGAGCCCACATGTCTAAATCACAAAACTGAGAACCACTCCCTACTGGACTGTGGCCTCACCTCGCACCCAAAATGGATAATTGCCTCTGGCCTCCTACCAGACTCTCTGAGTGATCACCACATGATTTATGTAGTAAGAAAAATATTTAAAGCCAAGGCACCCCCCCCCCCAAGAACACTCCTCACCAGGTCTTACAAATCCCTTGACCTTGAAGGGCTCTTAAATGACTTAGCAAACTCTAACTGGTCTTTCATCCCCAAGGCCAGTTCTGTTGACTCCGCCCTAAACTTCTTTAAGGCCAGATTTCTCACCATCTGGGACCACTATGCCCTGTTCAAAAAGGCCAGAGTAAGGGGTGCTCATCTGCCCTGGATCACAGCTGACCTTATGGACAACCTCCAAGCTAGGGACCGGGCGTGGAAAGCCTTCAAATTATCAGATACCCTCGCTGACCACCAACACTACCGCATGCTTAGAAATACCTGCACCAGGCTTATCCAGCAGGCCAAAGCCTTCTATTTCTCATCATCCTTCCCAAAAAATCTAAATCACCTGGCTAAGTTTTGGAAGTCGATTAAATCATTGTTCTCCCCCACAGCCCGAACCCTGTCCTAGTCATAGGTGGTTCGACAATAACAGAATCACACGTAGTGGCCACTGTATTCAACTCCTTTTTCACCAGTAGCATGACCTCTCTCCACTCAAGTCCACTGCCTGGACCACACCCTACTACAGCCGCATCCCCTCCAACCCAAACTCTCCACTCATATCTACCGCTTGCACCACACCCTCCTACATCCGCATCCCCTCCAACCCAAATCCCCTACCCAGCATTCTCATTCTCCCAGGATACTTCAACCAAAGTACTCAGTGACCTGCATGCCCTCAATTCCTCTAAGGGCAAATACCTTCGGGGTTGGATGCCAAAATGCTCTACCTGTCAGCCCCAGCCATTGCCAGCCCCCCTAGCTTCCCTCTATAACCTCTTCTTCACTACCTCTGCTATCCTGTTTGATTGGAAGCATGCCACAGTCATCCCCCTTCCTAAAGGCAGTGACCTATCCTCCCCTGGTAACTACCGCCTGATCTCCTTTCTCCCCACTGTTGCTAAAATCCAGGAACATCTAGTCCTCTCACAACTCTATTCCTTCCTTGATTCCTCCTCCTCCTCGTTTACTCCTTACCTATCAAGCTTTAGGAAATCCCACTCCACTATCACTTCCCTCCTCAGACTCACTGACTCCATCCTTACAGACATGGATAAAGGCCACATCTGCCGTCTTTGTCGACTTAGCCAAGGCCTTCAACACCATCTCGCATGCCCTTCTCTTGGCAAAGCTCTCCAGTGCAGGGCTCTCCACTGCAGCCACCAGCTGGTTCAAATCTTACCTGGCTGACAGGTCCCAATCAGTCAGAATTGGGACCACCACTTCCGACTCCCTCCCCACCACCATGGGTGTCCCCCAAGGCTCTGTCCTTGGCCCAATCTTGTTTTCCATATTTCTAAATTACCTGCCATCAGTCTGCCCACACACATCCATTCATATGTATGCAGATGATACAGTTCTGTATACTTCAGGTCCCTCCCAATTAGAAGTGGCTCCCAGACTCCAGCAAGACTTCAGTGCAATCCAACACTGGTTTCACTCAAATGAACTTATTTTAAATGCAAAAATAATGGTTTCTTTAACTTTTGGCACGAGGCTGAGATTCTCCCTTCTCCACGCCAGTCATACTTTTAAAACCCTAGAAGGGACTCCTTCAGATATCTTGGGGTCTGGCTGGACCAGCACCTCGATTTATCAGCATACATCACCGCTACCCATAAAAAACTGCACCCTAGACTGGGCGCCTTATTCTGAAACCATGGCAGTATTCCTCTGCCAGCCTGCAGGGCAATTGTACAGAAAATGATTCTCCCTATTTTCGATTATGAGGATGTAGTCTACAGTGCCGCACCTAAGTCCACCCTGGTTAGACTGGATCCCCTTTTCCACTCCTTCAGTCACTTCGCCCTGGACTGTACACCCTTCACCCACCACTGTGACCTCTACTGGTCTCTTAACCTCCCCTCACTCTACGATAGGCAACAGTCCCACTGCAATAGCCTCACAGCCAGGTTCTGGACCCAGTCACTACCCTCCTACCTCATTGATACCCTAACTGCCAAATCACCCCAAGCATACTCTCTCAGGAATTTAGACTCCTGGCTGCTGCATGTCCCTAACAAGTCAACCTCTGCCGGACAGTTGGCCTTCCGAGATCACATGCCCAAACTATGGAACTCTCTGCCTGTGGACATTCCGTATGCTCCTTCCTCTCAGCAAGTCAACTCACTCCTCAAAGGACACTTCTCCGCCAACTGCTCATGCAGACTAAACTCACAACAGGTACTAGCCCTCCAACTGACTCCAGCTGTGGGTACTCCTAATAAATAACTCTGACTCTTGTAAATGTTGTCATTTGCACCACATATCAATTTAGCTGCCGTGTATACCCAGATTTTCTGGTTGCTTGCTGTGTTGCATTCTGTATTTATACTGTACATATCATTATATATAATGTAGCTAATTTTTTTTGTACTTATTTTTGTAAATGTCTGTACTTTGAATTTGTATGTATTCCTCCCATCCCCTACACCCCCCAGGACGCATCTGGAATCGAGCGGTAGTCTGCTCAGCATGCCTTCCTGGTAAAACTTTTAAATAAATAAAATTTAAGATGGGTATTTGTAACTCTTCTATCTGCAATAAATGTGTAAAAGAAAATGCTAATTTGATTCATGTGTTTTGGCAATGTGAAAAAATTCAGGACTTATGGCAGAATATTATTAGATACTTTATTGATCTGCCATGGCTTCAGGGCAAACTAAATCTTGAAACATGTCTTATAGGACATTTTGATAAAGCCTTCATATGGACTAAGGAACACAAATACACTGTTCAAATCATGTCAGCTTCAGTTAAAAATGTCATTCTTCGGAACTGGATAGATGACAAAGCACCTTCAATGACGGAATGGATGAATGAATGCCTAGAAATCTTAACGCTTAGAAAAAATAGCACACTCTATGATAGGACAAAAGCACATATTTGAATACGAATGGGGAACAATATATGCTTTCCTTACTCTTACATAAGCATATGCATATAATGCTTTTGTCAACAGTAAAATATTACTGGAAACCTCTTTCCTTCTTGCACAGTAGTTGATATTATTTCAGAGTAACATTTGATTTCAAAATAACTTTCTGTCTTCACTTTCTCTTCTATCCACTTCTGTATCTTCCTTCTCTTTTCACATCTTTCCTCTTTCTTAGTAAAAGATAGATACTACTTCTGGAAAAGAACAATAGGGGGATGTATATCAACAAATATAAGAAATGCATTATATAGAGTAATTATACAAATTTAAGTAAATGTTTATAAGGTTACATCCTCTGAAAGTATGAAATATAGAGGTTCTTATTCTCTTTTAACAATGATAATATTAAGAAAGTGGTCATCATTGGATTAAATTAGAAGTAGCATCCCTTATAATACCTTACAATACAGTTTCATTCTTTAACCTAATACCTTGATTAGGATGCAAATGGTGTATATTTACGATTGTATTTTTATACTAAAGTGTTAACTGTTGTTGTTTCCTTTGCTTTAAGTATTGTCTGTAATTCTTTTAAAATACAAATAAAAAGATATCGACAGAAAAAAAGTCCACTCTAGCCAGATTAGATCCCCTCTATCACTCCTTCTGCCACTTTGCACTGGACAAAGCCCAACACCCACCACTGCTCCCTTTACACCTACCTCTCCCTCCCCTCCCTTGAAGTCAGGTGCCTCCCTCATTTCTCCTCCTTTATTTCTAAACACTAGCTAGGCTTTCTCCTCTCTTACCTCTCTTCTTCCCCCCCCCCCCACACGTTCTCTTACACCCTTCACAATGCTGGCTTTCACTCCCTAGCATGCCTTCCCTTCAAGGTCATCCTCAGCTGGCCAGGCTGCTTTCCCCTACCGCTTCCCTAAACTATGGAATTCTCTCCCCATCCATCCATTCTGCCTCTTCCCTTCACTCTCTTTCTGCTCTTCTCCATAACTTCATCTCTCCCTCCTGCAAATGCACCTGATCTTCACCTCTGCTCCTCCACTCAACTATTCCCGTGCCACCATCTCCCCCTTGTCTCCGCTTGCCCCCTATAACCCTGCCCTAGCTCCCCCTGCTTACCCACACCCAGAAACCTACTATATAGCTTACACCACCTCTGCCTGAATAGTTCCATGATGCACTTAAACTGCATCCTCTGCTTTATCCAGGTCTAAACTATATATGTTGAAGTTGCCAACCAATGTTGATTGTGCTTGATGCAAATCTTGTTTCTCCTCCTGCTTTGTAAATATCGTTTTGATGTGTTATGCTTTATCTCCCTTTATCCCATCCCCCCAGGACACATCTGGAAACAAGCTGTTACACTGCTTAGTATGTCTTTCCTTATGAAACTTTTGAAATAATAAATAAATACATTAGAATGACAGCCAGGTTGTGCCTCTCCCTATTCAGCAGCTGCTTGGAAGTGTGCGGCGTGTGTGTGTGTGTGTGTGTGTGTGTGTGTGTGTGTGTGTGTGTGTGTGTGTGTCTCAGTAACAGTTCATAAGAAAATGTAGCTACCTATTCTTTTAGCACTCAGTACTCCAGTGGAGTTGTGTGCTTGTGTGGAGGATGGGGTAATGTGATGGTCACACAGCTCTGTTGGTTCTCCATTTTAGCCTCAGGCCAGTACAGATCTCAGTGGACCAGTGCAAATTAAGTGCCACTTTCCCAGCTGGACTAGTGCCAAAAAAATAAGTGTGAACCCTGGTATATACTAGGTATTTCAAAATTTGCCCTGTCGTACTTCTTGCAAAGGAATAATTAAGCTTGCTCCCTCTAAGGAGCTTGACGCTGCTCAGCTGAAGTTGTCCCTTTTCAATGGCAGTAAAAATCATGCATATATAAATTATGATGCTTTGTAAATCTCAGGGACTGAAGATACTTCCAGTTCCCGAGATATATGAAGTGTCATAACATATACAGTATCTGTGTGCTGACATTATATACACAGGGAAAAACAGAAAACAATATCTTTCATTTTAGTAGGGCAGCAAACAAAGTGAATTCATACTTCAATCCCTTAAGGGGCTGCCGATCCAAGGAATTAAACAGACTGAAAAAAAAAAAACTAGTGCACACAACAGAGGCAAGGAGGTTGCTCTATAATTTATTTGAAGATAAATGAATAAAAGATTATTGTAGCTCAAGTAGAGTCTGCAGTGAGAATGTAGGTTGGAAAAAATGGGCAGACTGGTGGGTGGGCCAAGAAGCCCTTGTATGCCATCAGATTGTCAAAGCCCTGGTTTTGACACAAGGTGCCTGCATCCAACAGAAATGACGCAAGGAGCACCTTGCACCAAAACATGTGACAATCCCGATTTTCGAATGCACGCTGCTTAATTTTTCCCTGTGCCTCCCCTGCATCCAAAGTGGAAGTGTGCAATGGCAGAATGGGGCCTGCACCACAATGAGGCTGCAGCATCCCCTAAATCAGAATTTTCAAAGCCCTGTTGTGGTGGCAAGTCCTGGCCATGGTTAGACCAGCCATGATCTGGTCTAATGTCTCTTGCACCAAGAGCAGGACACCTGTCATTGCCAGAACATCAGGGTGCCTCATAGCCATGGACCCTACTGCCAGCTGCAGGGGTGTGCGCAGTGCCCGAGCACAACTCACGAGTGTCTGCACCATCCCTGCTGATGTTCAAAGTGGTCGGCAGATGCTGCTTTCCCAGTACTGGCTGACCCCAGTGGCAATTAGCTGCATGAAACCTTAAGTGTGTGGTACTGCTGTGTATCCACATCTGACAGGGGCCACAGGGAGGGTGGGGGCATGCCCTGGGTGAGGGAATGGGGGACACAAAGGGTATGTAGCAGGGATACTGCTGGGCACTCCACAGAGCCTGGTGGTCAGGACCCCTTACCAGATTTGTCCTACAGACCCATTCCAGCTGTTCTTCAGCATCCTGAATGCACCTGTGGTACATGGTGGGCCAGAAGGCACAATGCACCGGATGATGACAGCCTCCATCATTCCCCTCTGGTGCTTCATCTGTTTGGTGCAAGGCATGGCTTGTGGCTACTTCAGGGACTTTGGTGCTGGGACACCTGTTGAACCAAAATGGGGCACAGGGTCCACAGTGCACCTGGAGTTTGCCGCAAGCAGGAGTTCTTCACTACTTGTGCCGATCTGGGGGGAGTTGAAAATCGGACCCTATGTTTCTAAAGTGCACATTGTGCAACTCTAAATTCTACCAGTGGAGGCTAACACCCACTATATAGTGCACCCAAACTAAGGCTTTTATCTGGGGTGATGCTAGTTTCACAAATACCTCGTTCCAAGGCATTCATTTAAAGTGCCACTTAACAGATAGTAATTCAATCATATTAAAACTGACAGTGATGATTTAAGGGAAAAAGCTGAGATAAAAGAAAAAATCAAATATAGTGTCACTAAGTGTAAATACATACAAAAGTAAGACATGTTGCACATAAAAATTGGTTTTGAAATCCACACAATGAAACTTTTAGTTTCCATATTATTAATCAATTCAATAGTTTAACATTGCCCGCTATAAAAGTGGTGCTCAACATAAATCAACATGGGAAAACAGGTGGGGAGGACAAGGAGGGGGGAACTAAGAGGGCGGGTACAGGACTGGGGATAAGAGAGGGAAAGGGAGAGGGATGCAATAAAGTGGGGGGTCACAAACTAGCAATCTTTTTAAAAAAAATTGTCATATTCAAAAACGAATGTTCATATTATGACTCCCAGATTCAAGTTATAGTACCAGCATAAGGAGACATCCCACAGATACCTTTGTAACCACAGAAGTGCATTTAGTGAGACTCGGAATAAACAAGCACAGGTACTGTTACAGTATGTTTAGCAAGTATGTGAGTGCTTTTTCTCAGTGCAGTGAAGTTATGGAATCTCCTGATTTCAGGAGAATGCCAGCTTTATAAGTAGGTGGCTGTGAATGGGTGGGTACTCTTATCCTTGATGTACCTTGCACAGGTTGACCCGGGACATAGGTGCCGGCATTGACTAGCAGTTTTTAGGGAGAGGCTGAGGTTTGTGCAGGCAAGATGTGCTCAGGCTGGAGGTCCTTGCAGTTTTCATCATGTAGCCCGACATAGGCACGACACTCAACAGCAAGCAGCATGGCAGCAACATGGGGCACCAAATGCAGCAAGAAACCAAGAGGGCAAATAAACAGTGGGATACTAGACAATTCACACCTCAAACTGTGTGTAAACACAATGACCCATTCAAATGCCGTGGCACCCTTGACAGTTTTTCAGCTAGATCCACTAATGAATGATGACCGATAAGCCACTACACCACCTTATGTAGAAAGGGACACCAGATGAGCCCTTACAATAGGTGTGTGCCAGCCCATCAGGGCTAGGGCTCATTATTACAGGAGCTACTCTGCAATGAGACTAGTTGGTAAAAACACATTTTTGTCTGTATTTACAAGTATCACTGTTGTGTATTGTCTATTAATTTAAGTGTAGTTGTGCCAAGTAAGAGCACCTTTACACAACATTTCTGTGTCCTGTTTTTCTCCCTGAGTGCGAGTTAGTCTTCTGTTCCAGTTTGTGTGGGGCTGCCCGCCCCTGTTTCTCACACCACCCTGAACCAGGGTTCCCAGACCAAACTGCTTGAAACATTATGTAGAAAGGGATATCAGATGAGCTCTTCCAATAGGTGTGTACCAGCCCATCGAGCTACCCCTGTGTAAAAACACAGAAACAAAGACTTTGATGGCAGATAAGGACCACTTGGCCCACCCAGTCTGCCCAATTCCCTTACCTATTGGGTAAGCTGCAGATCCTAGTTAACCAACTGCCTACTTCTTCCTACCCCCCCACCAGAACTACTTTATGTCTATCCCATGCATTCTTGAATTCCACCACTGTTTTTGACCCCATGACCTCCTCAGGGAGGCCATTCCATGTGTCCACCACCCTCTCTGTGAAAAAATACTTCCTCATGTTGCCCCTGAGCCATCCCCCCTCTATCTTCAAATTATGCCCCCTTGTTCTTGCACATCTCTTTTTCTGAAAGATGCTACCATCTTGGACTTTGTTGATTCCCCTGAGGTACTTGAATGTTTCTATCATGCCCCCTCCTTTTCACAAAGGTATACATATTAAGCTCTTTTAATATCTCTTCGTATGACTTCTGGTGCAGACCCTGTAGCATTTTAGTTGCCCTCCTCTGGACTACCTCCATCCTGTCTATGCTCTTGTGGAGATGGGGTCTCAAGAACTGCATGCAGTACTCCAGATAGAGTCTCACCAACTGTCTGTACAGAGGGATAACAACTTCCTGTTTTCTACTGATCTCACCAACTGTTTGTACAGTGGGAAAACAACTTCCTGTTTTCTACTGGTGATACCTCTCTGAATGTTTCTATCATGTCACCCCCCCCTCCACAAAGGTATACATATTAAGCTCTTTCAGTCTGTCTTCGTATGGCTTCTGGTGCAGACCCTGTACCATTTTAGTTGCCCTCCTCTGGACTACCTCCATCATGTCTATATCTTTGTGGAGATGGTGTCTCCAGGACTGGACGCAGTACTCCAGATTGGGTCTCACCAACTCACTGTACCGAGGGATAACAATTTCCTGTTTTCTACTCGTGATGTCTCTCCCTATCCATCCCAGTATCCTTCCAGACCTCCTTACTACCTTCTCACATTCTTGCTTACCTTTAGGTCATCTGATATGACTACCCCCAGGTCCCTTTCCATTTCTGTTGTTGTTAGTACCTCCCCACCCCATTGTGTACTCTTCCCCTGGGTTTTTGTTTCCCAGGTGCATTACTTTGCACTTATTTGCATTGGACCTAAGCTGCCATACTTTTGACAAGTATGGAGACAGTGTAGGAACTGCCCACTTCAATGTTAGAGCAGGAGTACATGGCTTGGTACAGTATTTGTAGCCCTGTGTTTGTTGTTTAACTTCATATGCACAGATTTTGTTCACACTTTGTGTTTATTTAAACATATTTTTAAATTTCTGATTTGTGTCTGTTACTGGTAACGAAAGAGACCAATGATTTTAGATTACTGTCAATAAAATAAGCATTCATTGTGGTAGAAGTCATACAGCAGTGATCGACAGTTCAGTGGTGTGGAGCAGACACGTGAAAGATGTTGTAGTAGTATCAAAATTGGGGGTCTTCAGGTGAAACATTGTAATTAAGTTTACTGAGATGGCAATAGCAGCTTTGTGATACACAGAAAGTGAGAGCTGTAGCATACAACACTTGGCAGTATGGCATCAATGTTTGGCATCAAAGCAGCCTGCCCACCATTACGTTGGGGGGCAGACCGCAGTAGGCTGATCATGGCATGATCAGCTCTGCTTGCTGGGTAGCAGATCAAAGGAAAGAGCTGCCCTATGATTGGGCTGGCTCTCTTCTTTAAACTATATGAAGTTTTCCACCCAGCGAGCCAGAACAGTGCCATGATCAGCCTAGCTGTTGACTGGTGTGACACTGACAAGCCCCTTGCAGACTGCCCTGCATTGGACAACAGTGACACACCTCTCAAAACCCAGTATCATAACAATATGTTCGCGTTGCGCAAGCACAATGGTGAGCATAAAAATGTCTTTAACTTGTATAGCAACAGCTCAGTACTAATACTGTCACTAGAAACCCTATCTACCTATTTGCTGCTTGTTTGTTTTTATCAGTGCATTGGGTGGGTGGTGGTGCTACACTACATCTCTACAACATATTCAGTTCAGATGTAATATTTGATACAAAAAAGATCACAAGAAGTATGGATGCTTGGTATTACCTGATTACAAATACCCCTTCCCCCACCAGAGAGTTGTACAATGTTGTGTCCACTCTAAACTTTTTAATTTTTTTTGTGACCTTACTTTCTGGCTATAGGTAGGAGCAGTCCTGAAATGCACCTGATTGATCCCTCAGATCAATGCTCTCTGATGATCCAGGCCAGGGATGAACAGCTCTCCATCTGTGTTCAGAGTCCTGACTGTTGAAGAAGGCTAACCTTTTAATCCCAAATGGACTAGATTCCAACCCCTCCCAGTCCACATTATGAGTCAGTGCTTTCTGCAGATAGGGTAGGAACTGTCCAGGCAGAATTAATGTGTCAGTTCTAGGAGGTAGACAGAGCTTTACTGAGTACATAGCACAGATACAAATGGCATGCTTAGGAACAAAACAATGAAAAATTCAAAGCATTCACTTCAAATTCAATGAAGCCAGGAGAAAAAGTGCTGCACTGAAAGTGCTGCTCTTCTGATCCTGGCTTCATTAGAATTTTGCAAAGAGTGTTTTGAATTTTCTCTTTATTGTTTTCCTGAGTGCATTGTTTGTGTTTATGCTGTATATATGTGGCACCCATTCTGGTCCCTTAGAGCATGGTCAGTATGCCTAATGTGGGGTTTAGATACACTGAGCAATAGCTGCTGTTTTGCTGCCATCTTCAAGGCTCATAAATACCTGCCTTCTGGAAAAGGCACCCTCCTTACCAACTGCCACTGTTCTGGCTAATACTACCCAGCCTGTGGGCTCATACACCAGTCTCAGGTGTAGTGACTGGTGCAAGCATTTCTAGCTCCCCCTCTGGTGGGGTAAATAGCTGTTATTGGGGGATGAGATTGGTAAGCTGATGGACTGCATGCAGATCCAGACTCAAAGGGCTCGTTTCATTGCCCCCCACCTATTAAAACACAGGCAGAACTGGTTTCGAGATTTTTTTTTAAACTGAATCTGCATTCTTGCACATGTCTCATATCAGTAGTTTATGTGCACAAATAAGAAGCAGACACCCAAGTGGAACATCTTGTACAATAACAAACACACCCTTCCCTGGGCCATGCCCTTACTTCTAGTCTATAAAGCTTAAAGGGAAACAATGGAAAAGATACAGCTTTCCTCAGACACTACAGGAACTCTCAATTAGTGCTTTCAGACAGTAACAACTTTATTTACTGATTTAGAACAATTAGTCACAACTTCCTACCCTCTTCTGGCCAGCCGCTTGGCCTGTTCTCATACCGGGGTTGCTGGTGTGGCTGGCAGTGTGGGGTCCAGTGCCTCAACCAACTGCGTCACTGGGCTAGCTATCCTATCTTATCTTTTTCATTATATATTGTATTTTATGAAGAGAGGTCAGATAGGGACTGTTTAGATCACATTCCGCAGTCGTGTTTTCTGACTGCAACTTCATGGTTCTCCCTCCTAAGTCGGAGAATGAAATACAATGAGAAATATGCTTGTGTTTTTCCTAGAAACCATAACACACAACACTTCTTGGTAACTCCACACACGTTACACACACATTACTTTCTTGAGTAACACAAAAAGGCAGATAAGAGTTTATAAAATACTCGTGATCTGCAAAGTTATATATCCTACCAAATCTTCAGGCCAAGAAAAGGCTGGTAGTTATGAGACTTGGCAGGCTGTCATCAAACACTTATTAGACTGCACTTTCCCACATGGTCTTCTCCAACTGAATCCATCTCACTGCATTTGTTTGTTGTTGAACATCAACAAGTTGTCATCAGCTTTGGTTTTTATCTTACCCTGGATGGCCCATTTCCTTGCTTTTTCTTACTTCTCCCTCATCTCTAAACCCGATCTCATCTCCTCAGGTGTCTCTGGATTCTTAGCTTCTTTCTGGATCAGGCCCCAGACCCACTACCCCCCCACCCCAAATCACCAGAATCAAGAATAAGCATCACACACAAAGAAAAATGGAGTTCCTAATGAAAAATTATGAGGTACACACCCATGATCTATTTCCTGCACCCCCCTTTCCTTAAATTTTCCACTACATATACATACCTCACTTCCCACAGAGTGCCACCATTAGGACCTGACCAAACTGAGATGTACACCTTGTATGAAGTATACACACTAAGGGTCTGATCCTCAATAGGTGTACAGTCACTCCACACCTACAGAGCGCCATGAAAAGCCACAGAGCATCCCATACATGCAGTATGCACACCTTTGGGGAACCCCATGGCATCCGCAGCCATAGCTCTGTGCCTGGTTAATGCTTGCTCCCAGGCTACATTGCCATCTCCACATGAAGATGGGTTGGGGTGAGCAGGGGGGCTGCAGTGGACATCCACCCAATCCTTAGGGCTGCTAGGGCAGTGAACATAGCTGGTGGAGAGGGCAGACACTATGTGACCCTAGGGGCTGTTGCATCTATGTGTTCCTCTCTGCTGGCTGCTTGAATATGTATGGGGCCATAACACCCCTTACTAACTGGCCTCTGGCCCAGGGAGTATTGCTTGGGTGCCTGGAGGGTCACCAGTGTTGGCTGTCACAGAACACAACAGCAACAACTCCAGTAGGGGATAGGGCAGCCCATGGAGGTCTAACATGTGCTGCCATATTCCATAGACCCCAGAATCACACAGAGCTGGGGACCCACTGCAGGACCAAACAGAGCATCTGATTGGAACACCCCTGTGTTGTCTGCAGCCCCTGCACAGGGGTTGTCTGCCTGCAGGGGGTAGGATCCGAGGCTGTGGATTGCAACCATCCCTCCGCAGTCCTGGGGCATGTGACAGCACAAGAATATGTTCATTTTTAGCATATCTCCACAGTTTATATGGATCAGATCCTAAGGGCTGCCACGTGGCATGTATCAATCAACATACTTAAAGACAGTTTTTGCTCCATTGCACATTCATAAAATATCATTAAAGCTGCAAAGTATATATAAGTACAAATGAATACTGAATGCAGTAATCCTGGCATGCTAATTTGGTTCTGTATCTTTAAACTTAACATTTTTCGTCAAACGTTTACAGTATATTTACTTAAGATTCTTTGGTTAAATTTACAATGTCCCCTGAGGAAGCTATTGGTGACAAGGCAAAACACTGGGAATTATGAAGTAATAAAGACTACAATATTCTATAGCAAATGTCATGGCTTTTTTTTCTTGTCGAGAGTGGCTCACTCAAATTTTGTTGGCATTTGAGAATTTTGCCAGGGCCGAGCTCTGCACCATGGGATTCCACGATTTGTGTTTCCTGCAGGGACCCTTCACTTTGATTATTATTTTTGACCCATTTCATTATCTTTAGTTCTGTGTTCTCCCCAACCCCCCCTCCATGAGGTCCATGCTTTCTCTAGCTTACTGTTTTTATGTTGGTTCACACATGCGCAGGCAACATATTGCAGTAGTAGCAGATTTGGAGGTGTGGTCACTGTTGGGCGAATGCAGGAAACGCGTCAGTAGGTGCGTCCCTCATTCCCCAATCAGCCTGTATGCCGGTGCCACACCATGCATACTTAATGTGTTGATCATTTCAAAGAAAAGGTCTGCTGCAATGAGAGTGATGCTCTCATGCATCAGGATGACAACACACTTCCGGACATCCACGCAACATGGCTGCTGTGACTTGCGCCACCTCCTGTGACAATGCCAATGGGGGGAGCCCACTCCCCATCAGCATAATGACCCCCCATTTAAAATGTATGGTGAGGGGGTGCCCAATCCCCCTTGGCATCATGCACCCCCCAACGGTTTTTCTTTGCTGACGGGGGGCCCAATCCCCATCGGCATTTATCCCTGTCCCCATTTATTTTGTTGAGGGGGGAGCCCACTCCCCATCAGCATAATGTATGTCACCCCCCGCTTTTGATGTGTGCCAAGGGGCTGCCCAATCCCCCTCAGCTCGTGTCTCCACCCCCCTTCAGTATGTGCTGACGGGGGTGTCCAATCCCCTGTCGGCTACAGTATCCCCCAAAAAAGACTTAGATGGCACGCTGGGAGCCCCCTCCAGTGTGCCAAATCCCATGCAAAACAGAAAGGTCCCCGGTGTTTTTTTTTAAACCTGTAAAAAAGAAAACAGTCCCTCGCAGTCTCCCTGCCCGCCTCCCACAACCTGCACCCACCCACTGCACACCTTGCCTCCCCACACCCCCCCTCCCCATACTTACCTCCTGAGTCCAGCGCAATGATCTTCAGTGGACCAGGAACACATCTGCACTCTTCAAAGTCAACCACGAACTGAGGAAATGCCGGTAGGCTGTATAATGGAATAAATAGGGTTTTTTCAACTTGGATGCATATCTTAGGCCTTTTTTGGAATTTTGACACCAAATTTTCAACATGGGGTTTTTGGGACCCTCCTCATGAATTCTGGCACTGTCATGGCATTAATCAGCCCCGAAAGGTGATTTTGTGGTCACTGCGTGGAATCACCTTTTGGGACCGAGTAACGGAACAACTATGCCACTGTTCATGAGGGGGGCTCTCAAAAAGCCTATGTTGCAAATTTGGTGGGAAAAATCCAAAAAAATGGCTGTTTTACAAGCGTGTATTGTGCAGTTTCCATGCATGCTCATTACTTCATGAGTTTGTAATATCTTCACTCCAGATTTTCAACATTGCCATTTTTCCACACCTCCTTATGACTAGTACAGCTGTCATTTTACATATCCTGGCCGAAATGTGTTTTCACATGTCTGGCGCAGAATAGCACGGTCACTGTGCAAAATCAGTTTTCAGGACAGTTTGAAGAAATGATGGTGACACTGTTCATGAGCAGAAGTCCTAAAATGCCTATATTAAAAATTTGGTGACGAAATTCCATAAAATGACTGTGTTACAAGTGTGCATTGCACAGTTTCCATGCACCCTTGTAACTTCCAAATTTGCAATATTTTCATGCAAGATTTTCAACACTGGCATTTTTTCACACCTCCTTATGAACAGTACAGCTGTCATTTTTCACATCCTGCCCAAAATGCATTTCCGCACCTGTGGCGCACAATGGCGTGTCCGCTGTGGGAAATCAACTTTTGGGACAGAGTAACAGAATCACAGCACCACTGTTCATGAGAGGAGGTCCCAAAATGCCTATGCTACATATGTGGCTAACAAACTCCCAAAAATAATTGGGTTATGGACGTGTGTTGCTCAGTTTCTGTGCATACTCATGACTTCACCAATTTTTCAGATTTTCACTCCCGATTTTCAATGTTGATATTTTTTTCCGCCTCCTCATGAGCAATACAGTTGTCATTTTCTACATCCTGCCCAAAATGTGTTTTTGTCCCTGTGTCGCCAAATGGCATAGCCATTGTGCAAAACCACCTTTCAGCTAACAAACTGATAGTGCCGCTTTTCATGAGGTGGGCTCACAAACAGCCCATGTTGAAAATTTGGAGTGAAAATACCAACACACACATATGGTGTTAGGGTTTCCAACTGTAGCACCCCACTCTGTAGAGACTTAAAGACATCAGGGGTGTGACTTGGGATCATCGGCTGTAATGCTCATGCCATTCCACCCCAACCCCCACCCTGCAACCAGTGACAGGCATCGTGGTGTGCCTTGCAGTGATCGGCCTCAAAGTTCACCCCATTCTCCTATGCTGCACCCACTTCAGTGTATTTCCTTATGGAATGGGGTAAGTATAATGCCCAAAGACCCCAAAGCACACCACAACATTTGTCAGTGTCTACAGGGTAGGGTGAGGTAAAATGGCATGAGCGTTATAGCTGACAACCCAAAAGCACACCCCAATGCCTGTTGGTCTCTATAGGGTGGGGGTGGGGTTGGCATCACTTCAATACTTTACTGCCATTCCTATTATGCATCTCTAACTCCAGCACTACCAATGCCAATGCCAGCGAGATAACATTCGGCATTGACAAATGCTTGTTTATATATGGCCTGCTCGTCTTACTCTGCTGACCCTTAAACATCCTAAAGGCTTTCCTTTTGTCCTGAATTGCCTCCTTCATTTGATTGTCTTGCCAAGGTGTATTCTTTTGTTTCTTGATCGTATTAATAAACTTTATACAGTTTTGGGTGGCTCTCATAATTGCCCCATTAATGGCTTCCTGCTTATTCTCTGCCCACTCTGTTTTGTATATGTCTTAGACTGATCTTTATTTATATGATCTTTACTTCTTTCATTGTTCTTTCATTTTGTCAAAGTCAGCTTTCCCAAGGTCCAAGACCACAGTCTTGGATTTCAGTTGCTGGGATTTTTGCACAATTTTACATTCTTGTCTCTTTGTTCAGTTGGGGCTTCACTTGAGATATCCCTAATAATGGGGTATATTCAACAACCTAACTAGCATGCTACACGCCACGTGTCCAACCTGCATACACCCCTACACATGAAGCATGCACACAACCTGCCTAAGTGGGATGCACAGCTGGATTACACAGCGTGTGTTGGCATGGTGTGTGCATACCCCAGGGAAGGCCCGCACAGATGCTCATGGAAGCACGTCCGATGGACACATGCTACACGAGTGGTGTAAGGTGTATATACAGTGCTGTTTACACTAGAAAAAATATGTGTACAGGCTGTAGCATAGTTACACCAGATAGACCCATGCCATAATCAATAAAGCAGTGACCATCCCACAACTGCGCACTGCATCTGTTCCTTGAACCCATATGTGGCACACATGCCACAGAGGTGTAGGGATGTTTGGGATAGCCCCATAACAGACAATGCTCCTAGAGACAGTATCATGGTTGATGCCCTCGGTGTGAATGCCTGTTGTGGTAAGCAGGCTGATGTAGCAGCACTACCACTGTCACCACCCAATAGTATGTTATGTCTCTGAAGCAGGCCATGTGTCCCCACTGTCCATCGTGTGCCCTGTGGTATTAGTGGCAGGCTGTGGACCTGCCTGGGATGTCTAACAGACCTGGGTATGGGTCCCATTTTCCCACCTGCATACTGTGTGACCCTGGACATGGCATGAGGCCCCTAATGAATGAGGAGACAACCGTGCCATACCGCATAGTACACAGTGTATATGGCTGACACATGTGTGCCTCCTCAGAACCCTGTGGTTCTGCCACCTGGAGTAACATCCCCATAATAGCATACCTAGCACATGTTCCCTGGTCACAACCATCCACTCACATCCCCCAAAGGTGGTGCATCTATATGTAGATGCCCAAAGGGCCTGGACAACCCTGTTCCCATGTACAAAATCAGTCAACACAGTATTTTGCCAAACAGTACTATATTATATGAAAACAGGAGGCCCTAGCAGGACTATACAGATGATAGCACACACTACTACACAGAGAAAACATATGCAGTGGTGAAAGGCACACTGTAATACTATGGCAAGGTTATGCATTGCTATTGACTCAACAGGGTAGGTGTCCTTAATGGTCCATCTAGAGGATACTGTGCAAGCTAATGTTTCCAAATGAGGATTGTGGCCCCTTTGCAAAGAGGAGTTTCACCACAAAGTGTGAGCAAGGTGGGCAGCCTGGGAGTGGGTCCAGAAGAAGTAAAATGTGTAAGAAGCTGGCTAAGCAACAGGACTGAGAGGGCGGTTGTAAATGGTGTTCACTCTCAAGAAGGCAAGGTGACCAGCGGGGTGCTACAGGGGTCAGCACCAGGCACAGTTCTCTTTAATGTCTTTATTAGTGACATTGCAGGAGGGCTGGAAGGGTAAGTATGCCTGTTCATTGAGGACATAACAATCTGTAACAGAGTGAACACACCAGGGAGGTTGGAAAAAGTAAGGGATGATCTGAAAAAGCTGGAAGACTGGTCAAGGTTTTGGCAACTGCATTTTAATGGAAAAATGTGCAAAATCATGCATTTTTTTTATTTAGTTGTTTAACCAGGTATAGTACACTAAGCTGAAAGCTTTTTTACAGGAGCGACCTGGGAGCACAAGGAGGTTGAGTGACTTGCTCAGGGTCACACAGTATGCAAGTGGAAGTTGTGGGATTCAAACCCAGGTCTGGTCTGCTGAATGTCACCAGATTTGCAGTTCAGAGCCTTAGACCACTGCACTATACTGCCCCATTTGGGGCACAGAAACCTGGGGTCAATGTACCAATTGGGCAGGGAGGTATTAGGAACCACAAAACAGGAAAGGGACATGGAGGTAATCATTTCTGAAGACCTGAAGGTAGCAAAGCAGCGTGATAAGGCAATGGGGAAAGCTATCAGGATTCTCAGGTGTATAAGGAGGGATATTACCAGCTGAAAGAGGAAGATAGTGTTACCCGTGTATAGATCTATACTAAGGCCTCACCTCGAGTACTGTGTCCAGTTCTGGAGGCCCCATCTCTGGAAGGACATAGATAGGGTGGAGGTGGTACAGAAGAGGGCAACCAAAATGGTGCAGGGCCTGCAACAAAAGCTCTATGAGGAAAGACTCAAGGAATTAAATATGTACTCTCTAGAGGAAAGAAAGGAAAGCGGGGGCATAATAGAAACATTCAAATACATCACAGGTATTAATAAGGTAGATAAAGGTAGCATTTTACATAGAAAAAGATGCTTGAGGACAAGGGGTGACACTATGAAGCTGGAAGGAGGGACTCAGAGGAGATGTGAGGAAATACTTCTTCATGGAAGGGGTGATAGATGGCTGGGACAGCCTCCAAGCAAAGGTTTTGGGTGCTAAAATGGTGACAGGATTCAAGCATGCAAGGGATAAAACACAAGGGGACCTTAGAAATAAGACAAGTGGGGGGGAAGAGACCCGAGATTGAGTAGGGTCTGTGGTGATACTGTAGGTAGGGAAAATAGGGCAGACTGGGTGGGCCAAAAGGTCCTTATCTGCCAGCAACTTCTATGTTTCTATTTTACAGTCCTGACCATTTAAGTGTCAGAAAGGGTACTACCAGAGAATCCCCCACTACAGGCACAGCTCAGTCTCACACATCCTTCATGGTTGGGATAGAGGGTTCACCCCATGGGTTTCACTGTACGGACCCACAGGAGCCATTTGAGTCGTGATTGCCATGATGTGCAGGTAGTGACTCTCCTGCTCTAGGACTTGAGTTCCTTTCAGCTCCCTGCTTGCACCCAAGATGTCTTCCCAATCGCACCAGCCAGTTGAGAGTCTCTGTGCTCACTCCCCTTGGATCAGTAGTCCTATCAGAGACAGGTATCTGTAACAGTCTCTGCATACTAATGGAGTAGGGCACACTCCTGGGCATGTTTCCTGCTTATACCCAATCACAGCCTTTCCCTTTCTGGGTACATCATGGGGCAGTGTCCCTCTCACTCACATGGGGTCTGTGGCCTCAGGCCGTGAAGGGCACAGTGGACCAGCCAACCTGCCCTGGGCTGAGGTACCATCACTGGGTTGGCTGCAGCCCTGTGTGGTCCATATCTCTGTTTCCATGTCTGCAACTTCACATGCATATATTTGCATGTGCATTGGATAGTGGTGGTGTGGACCGCCCCATGTGGTGGGGTCATGTGGTATGTTGCCTTCCAGCGGTCCCTCCCATACCCTGGTCTGCACCCTCCAGTGTGCCCCTGTACCCCTTTTCATCCACTCATGGGGCTGTTGCTGACTGCATTATGTTTTGTGCACCTCCACGGGTGAACAGCAACGCACCCACTATTATGCTACATTCTGGCATATGTGGTTGTGTACATGAATAAAGCTCAATGTACTAGTTGGATATTACCAGTTCAGAAACTGCTTCTCTGCAGTTGCTTCTGTCACCAATAATATGAAAAAGCAGCCCTGTGTTACCTCTATAACCCTCAGACTTTTTCTGTATTGCTGCCATTGTAATGACCTGGTCTATGTCAGGGAATACTGTCCCACCCTGACTAGCTACCTTCCTAATTTCACCCTCTAGCTCCTCATTTGTGTCCACCTCCTGGTTTGGTGGCCAATAGATTACCTCTATTCTGTATTTTTACATGTTGCCTGTAATTTGGAACCATAGTCTCTTCCTCCCTGTGACAGCTGTATTCTGTATAATGTGACCCATATTTCCTCCAGAGGCATGGAAGCTGCAGTGGAGGCCTATAACAGGGTTGTCACAGATAGTCCTCCACTACAGGCAGAGCTCAGTCTCACCTTTGACTTCATTGTGCCAGTTCATGTATGTATCTGGTGATGTGCCTTGGCTCGCCATGGTTTGATGGTGATTTGAGGGCATTGAAGGCCAGGGGATGGAGGTTAGAGCATTGTTGGAGAAGGTCCAAGGCACTAGATGATAAACTTATTCTGATGTCCCATTATAAGAAATATCAGAAAGCAATCACTCAGAAAAAGGCAGAATTTCTGTCCAGAGATGTTGGTATAGCTGGGAGGAACTGACTAGCTCAGCTCTTTTGGACTGTAAACAGGCTTCTTCATCTGGTCTGTCTGGAGCCAATGAGAGCTTTAATACCCGTGAATTGCAAGAACTTCACTCACTTCTTCTAAGATAGGTTATCCTCTATTAGGGCTGGAATCATTCCAGCTTGGCTGGAACAGCTCAGCAGTGGAGAGCCTCCTGGGTGCAGATGCAGTTAGGTGTCATGGGAGAAGTTTCGGCCAGTGACAATGGAAGAGGTATATGATGTGACTTTGGAGCTGCAGCCAACATTTTGTAACCTGGATCCAGGTCCAATGCAATTACTGCTGGGTTGCATCAGATGTCTGGGCCCGATGTTCACCGAGATTGTCTGGTGCTCATTGTCACATGGGTGCTTTCCAGTGGTGTTTATGTGCACACTGGTGAAGCCTCTTCTGAAGCAACCAACTCTGGACCTGGAGGTCTTAGTGAATTATCTTTTTGGAAAAGGTTATTGAGAAGGTTGTTGTGCTGCAGCTTGAGGACCACATCACAGCCTTTGACATCTTTGAGCCTCTCCAGTTGGGATTTAGGTCCAGGCAAAGCACTGAAACTGCACTGTCCGGGTGCATAAAGATCTGCTCAGGTTGAGAGATGGAGGATCAGTCAATTCTTGTCCTCCTACTGTAGATCTCTCATCAGCATTTGATACCATGGACCATGGGCTTCTTTTGGACCAGTTTAGGGAGTATGCAGGGCTCACCGGCAAAGTTATCAGCTTCTTTGAATCCTATTTCAGAGACAGAATCCAGAGGGTAGTGTTAGGTATGCTATAACCCACAACAGACCATGGGTGTATCGGGGCATTAATGTCTACTCTAGGTGTGTTGTGAGACATGAGGGCTTGCCTGAGTGACTTCAACCAGCTGGGAAGTGCATTAATGCCCTGATATACCCATGAGGATGGAGTGGGTTATTGTACTTATAAAATGGTATGTTTTACAAGAGTTTTAACTACTCTAAACATTTTAAAATTGTTCAGAATTTTATTTTTTGTGCACTTTGTCTATCCGCCTTAAAAAGTAGGTCTTGTTAAAAAGAAGTTTTTTTCATCTAGCTCTGGTTCTCATTCATTGCCAGTTGTGTGTGGGTGGGTTTTGGAAAAAAAAAAATGGCGGTCGTATTTCTCATTAAGCAAGAGTTTTAAAGAGGGACTCGGTTGTAAGTATTTTGTATCATCAGACCCTTGAAAATTTCAAATTCTCTGCATATTGCTTGTGCTTGCTCCATCTTTTCATGTTCTTGTGCATCAGCTGCTGTTGTCAATGGTGGTGGTTAAAGTGAGAGAATGTGAAGGCATTATTTATTTATTTTTTTACATTCGGCTTTAGGTGACAGCCGAAAAAGATCTTCATGCCAAGTGTTCATCTACCAGGACATTAATGAATGGTCAGCTGACATGTTCTGACCAATGGCATGTCGGTATTAGACCTCTCATTAATGTCCATTTTATAAGGAGATTTTCCTCACACCTGATGGTTCTGTCCTGTGGCGCACCCCAAGGCTCCATCCTGTCACGGTGTCACCCATGTTGTTTAAGGTCCATATGCTGCCTCTAGGTAAGGTCATTAGGAAATATGGGTTTGAGTTTCTTTTTTTTTTTTTTTATTTAGTCGTCAGGTATAGCACACTAAGCTGAAAGCTTTTTTACAGGAGCGACCTGGGAGCACAAGGAGGTTAAGTGACTTGCTCAGGGTCACACAGTATGCAAGTGGAAGTTTCATTACTATGCAGATGATACCAAGCTCTATATGTCCTTTTCACCAGGGATGCTGGGAGCAGTGGATGTGTTTACCAGACACCTAGCTGAGATCCAGGACTGGATGTGATCAAGCTGGCTGAGGCTTAACCCAGAGAAAACTGAAGTTCTAGTGATTAAACCAGGCAATGGGGGGAATTGATGGCTGCAGGAGGAGGGACCAGACTTCGGCTTGGTCCCTCTGGGCTTGTAGCCACTATTAAGGTGAAAAATATGGGTGTTATTCTAGATGAGGGGCTGACTATGGAGGGTCAGGTGTCAGCAGTAGTCCAGAATGACTTTTTCCACCTGTGGAATATTAGCCAAATAAGGTCCCTTGTCGTACCCGGCGGCCTGGCCACACTGATACATGTGTTTGTGACCTCAAGACTCAACTATTGTAACACTCTTTACTTTGGGGTCCGTAGAGGTACACTATGGTGCCTGCAGCTGCTGCAGAATAAAGCAGTCCAGTTACTAACAGGACTTCCAAGATCATGCCACATTTCACTGACACTGCGTGATCTGCACTGGCTGCCGATCAGATGGTGTACCTTGTTTTTTCTGCATATACTGTAGCTGTTTGCTCCCAATGGCCACCTACTCTTGCCATTGGGTCACTTCCACCACCAATCCTATTAGCCTCTCCACCCACTGTCTTGGAAAATGGGGATCTGAAAGGAGTGGGGTTCAAGAGCGGAGGTGCCATCACATACGGCCATGGGGAGACATGGATTTTGTTGGTTATCTCCCTTCCCTCCAGCAGCAGTGGAGGCACAGGCGAGCATGCGTATGTGGAGGTGCATGCACTGTCCCAGAAGCCACATGCTCCTTCCACCCACCTGATGTTCGTCAGTCCCCTGGATCTACCTCGACCTGGCATCCAGCCTCCACTGGGTGTCACTTGATAGTGAGGTGATTAGCCTACCTGATCCAGGACAGGAGAGCAGTCCAGTGGCTGCTACAATCCTCTCCCTGCCCTCCCCCTAGTGGCCTGTGCTCACCTCCAAACACTGGTCACCAGCATGGCGCAAGGTGTGGCATCCAGTGCCTCAACCCTCAGCACCACTGGGCCTGTATGGTGCATCTTTTTTAAGCTGGATCTTTTGACTTATAGGGCCCTACATGGACTGGGCCTGGCTACCTGGCTGAACACCTGTATCATTATATGCCTTCTTGTCCACTCTGCTCCACTGAAGAAAGCCTCCTGGTAGTGTCGAGGTTAAGATTGAAGACGATAGTGGACTGGGCATTTGAAGTGATGGATCTGAACCCCTGGAACTGCCTTCTCACTGCTTTGAGGTGGCCCCCCTCAGTGGAAGTCTTTAAAAGGGGCCTGAAAACTTATTTATTTCAGCAGGCATTCATGGTGGTCTCCTATCATCTAAAACCTCTTTTAGTTATTTATTATTTAAGCTATTTTAAAGCTATTTTCCTTATATTAAGTATTTAAATATGATCTAGTTTTATATCTGCTTGTCATTAGGCCCTGTGGTATGTAATGGCACCCTGAGCTTCCCTAGAAGGGAGCCAAAAAGAAATAAACAGTACTACTACTACATATTCTACCACCCCCTCTCTTGGTACATTTCCAGTCCCTCTTAAATAGTAAGTTGATCTTAGTGACTTGAAATATTTTTAAGTGTGAAAAGAATATGCTTAACCAGCAAAAAGGTCTGTGTTCATAAAATCAGAATAGTCAAACAAAATGAATCTGACTACTGAGATGACAAGCATGTAATGATTAGTTTGTTGTGTCCCAGACAATCAAACCATTCTCTTACAGATCAAAACACCCACTGGTACCTAACTTGGACATATCAAAATTCTACCTGAAAGCTGTGGCAGGGCTCCAGGTCTTACTATGGGCATTTAAAACAGGTAAAGCCATGGGGGAGTTATTTCGTCTGACTGCTCATATAATACCTATACCTTTAAATGACATACTCAGCCTGTCCTCTCTTGGTCAGGTCCTTGATCTCTGGAAGTACACTTTGCATTTTTGCTTCCTGACCAGAAAGGCAGATTCCTAGCATGATTAGACAACTAAAGGCCCATCTCCATTGTCTTGCATTTAGTGAAACTACAAGAAAAATATGTACACAACCAACTGAAGGCATACATTAAAAATAATTCTCTGCTAAATTGGTTTCCGCATGGTTTTATGAATGTACACAGTACTATGACTGCTTTGGTATACTCTCAGATGAGAGCCGAAAAGCTATATACATGTTTAATGGAAAACTAACTGGTGCAGTATTTGTAGACATGACCAAGGTTTCTGATCTTGTGGCTCATTAAATACTAACCAAGCAACTTAGAAATACAAGACTAGGAGAGGTCAAAAATGATTTCTTGTCTAACAGACCACAATCTGTAAAGAATTCTTGGCCCTTCCTATTTTCTTTTTTTTTTTTTGTTAATACTTTTTCTCCCTTGTCCCCGGTCTGCTTACCTGCTTCCTGGTTTACTAAGTCCTCTGGCTGCCATCCTGAGGACCCCAGCTCCTATTTGGACTGCTCATAGCTTCTACCCCCTCAGCTTGCCCCCAGCAGCAGGGTGGTGGAGAGCCCCCCCCATGCTCGTCCACCAGGACCGGATCCAATAATGTGCCACAATACCCTCAGAGCCAGGCACCCCCCCCATGGAGACAGCCAACAAGCTGCCGCAACCCATGCCATTTTCCATGTTCTAGTCCCCCTTGCATATGGGGCATGCAATGACACCAATGGTCAGAATGCACACACTTCCGCACGTGCTCCTCCTGGCACTGTACCCCATCTCGCCCCCTTTGTGTTGCCTGTGCCTCTGCATTGCCCCCAGCCTCTGCTAGAGACCACCAGCACACTGACAGCTGCACAACCCCCACCCCGGAGAAGGACAGCAGTCGATCAGATGTTCAATCCCTCTCCTCCCCTGCTGACCCCTGATGACCCGGGCTCATTCCCGAACCCAGGTCGCCTGCTTGACACAAGGTGTGGCATCCAGTGCCTCAACCCTCAGTACCACCGGGCCAGCCTTGTCCCTTCCAATTTTTAATTTTTATAAATAGTTCACTGGATGTCAGTGAATAATCTGACCTGTGCCTTATGCAGATGATGCTGTAATTTACAGCCTATCTAAATATGTGACATTCAGTATACTAACAAGGCATCATCCAACTTTCTATAACTGAAAAGTTGGTTGTCTTAGCACAGATTAATACCTCGGAGATACAGACCCAAAGCTACAATAAATTTTTTGGCTCTAAAGTTTCAGCTTAAAGAAAAGCCTTTATTTATTGAAAACTTTTGGGAATATCTTTGAGCAGAGGTGCTCATTTACAAAGGTTCCACTTCAAAAAAAATAGTCACAAAAAACACTACAAGTACAATAAGCAGTTTCACAGGAAATGCAGTAGAGTGAGGCTCAAAGCACTTAAGAGAGATCAATTACATACAGTTCTGAAAAAAATCCATACAGATCATTGTATAAAAAGCCACAGGATATGACAGAAAGGAACCAAATATAACAGTTTAACAGTTAAAATTGCAATGGACTGCAAGGGCAAACCACAGAGATCTTATGAACTGATTAATCTTGGGTGGATTCAGCAGTGTATCAGGCAGTTCATTTAACTAGTTAGCTGCCCTGACAGCAATTGACCAAGTGCCCAGCAAGTACACTGGAAAGGAAGCTTACGGGCATTCCTGGACATATTCCTGGTGTTATATTGCTTGGAGACAACATGGAAACAGTTTGTTAAAGCAGGGGTCTTAAGGCCAGGAATGCCTTTTTGGCTAGTAAATAGATCTGGGCTTTTATTCTGCAGAGGTAAAGGTAGCCAGTTAGTGGGTACATACAGAGTACAACTATGTGTGTGGTTATCTGCACCAAGTACAATTCAGCATGCCTTATTAAAGATTGGATTTACTGTTTAGCACTGTGTCATAGAGTGATAAGTGGTACGGGACTCAGTTGCTTCTCTAGCACATAGCCAACTGGGTGCATACAAGT
The DNA here is from genome assembly GCA_016271365.2 of Neoceratodus forsteri. Classification (NCBI taxonomy): domain Eukaryota; kingdom Metazoa; phylum Chordata; order Ceratodontiformes; family Ceratodontidae; genus Neoceratodus; species Neoceratodus forsteri. Next base: position 77,262,833 of record JADMNL010000029.1, on the reverse strand, counting down.
GACAGAGGAAGCAATGCAAGGGGATGGGAACTGTAGCACCAAAAATCTTGTGTCACTAACTGAACATAATAACCATAATCACTGTAAATACTGCTAGCAAAAATAAAAACTGTGAGGCTTACCTCGTATGGTGATGCTTTAATTTATTGTGCAAAATACAGTGAAGGATAAAAAACATCATACATGGCAAAAGAGTGCAGAGTGCAAGCAGCAACAGAACTTGAGATGACTAAAGACAAATTAAATCAACCACCGACACTATCATAGCTGTTCAGTTACAGCTACAGGTGGCCTGCAGGTAACATGTGTACATGGAGTATGATGCACTAAGTGCTGACATTTCAACAATACGCCTTCCTCATAGCTCTAAACTGTGTATTTTCAAAACATCAGCATGTAGTGCATCATGCTGCATGTATGCACACTGTCTGCAAGCCAACAGTAGTTGTAGTGGAACCGCTATGATGGTGTCAGATACTGATTTAATTTATTTTTTAGTCATCTCAAGTTGTGTTGTCACTAGTATTCTGCACTTTTTTGCTATGTAAGGTGTTTTTGCCTTTCACTGTGCTTTGCACAATAAATGTGTGTGTCGCCGTATGAGGTAAGCCTCTTGGTTTTTATTGTGGCTATCAGTATTTGCAGTGATTATGGTTATTGTGTTTGGTCAGTGCCGAAGATCTAGGGTACTACAGTTCCAACCCCCTTGCATAGCAAAGTATCACAGGCAGCTGCATAGACAGGGAGGACACAATCTATAAGTGACAAAATTGAGCTGGCAACAATAGGGCGTCTAGCATCCCCAGTGAGATTATTCCTGATACAGTACAGGGCACCCAGTGTTCTGTTAACTATGGCCACTAGATTGTCAACATGAGGGCCAAAAGATAAGGTGTCATTCAGAGTTACTCCAAGGCATTTGAAGGTCTCCACCTGTTCAAAGTTTTGTCCCTGGCCATTTCGAATGGCAAAGAGTGGAACTGCTGTCTTCTGCTGAAGACTAGAGAAGACAATGGTCTTTGCTTTTTTTGTAACTGAGGACCAGTTTGTTACTGAAGAACCAGCTTTCTAGTGACCTAGAATTACAGTGAAGAGCAGCGGTGAGACTGTGAAGGTCAGGGTTTTTGGAATAATTGACAGCATCATCAGCATAGAGAAGTATTTTGGCTGTCTGACAGGCATCAGGAAGTTGGGTTTTGAAGAGGCCAAAAAGGAGTGGGCCCAAGATGGGGCCTTAGAGGACACCATATAGATACTTCTCTAGTGTCAGACAAAGATTTATTGATCTTCACACGCTGGGAGTGGTTAGTGAGATAGCTGTAAAACTAGTCAGCTGTGTTCTGTGACATATCCAGGCCAAGGAGTTTGTTAAATAGGAGCATCCAGATAGAAGGCCTTGGTAAGGTCGATATATATATATATATATATATATATATATATACACACATGTGTGTATATATAGTATGTGTGTTTATATATATATGTATAGATATATATCTAGCGTCATTGCAAAAAACTTTGTTAATGCCTCAGTTAGGATTGTTAGCAAAGTGAGAAAAGTAGGGAAATATGGCAATAGCGTTTCCAACTCTAACCCCCCCCATACCCACCTTGCAGACACTGACAGGCATTGGGGGGGTGACTTGGAGTCTTTTTTTGTCACTCGTGATACGAAAAAGGATTTTTTTTGTATCACATGGTGACGAAAAATGATTCAAAACAGTAAATAAAACAATTTTTGGGACATATCTCTAACACTGAAGTGCAGATTGCACCTAAGGGGGTCCCAATCAGCCACCTAAATGTGGTAATCTCTCTCCAGGATGTCATTTTTGTGCCTTTTGAAAAAAAAAATGGAAACATCATGGCGGTAAATGAAAAAGGAATTTTCTCATATGAAACAGGATCCCTTTTTCATTTTATATAGCTATATTTTAGTGCTTACTGAGCATGCTCAGAAATTTTTTTTTTTCCAAATTTCTAAATTGCAATAATTTAAAAAAGGCTTATTACTTTTTTCATCAGACTAGCAAAAGCCACATTTGTGGGCTACGCCCTTTCTACCCTGAACATTTTCGACCAAAAAAAAACAAACCATCTGGGTTGTAAGCAAGTTCAAAGACAAATCCCAGCAAAGTCAATGAGCAATAACATGTTTTTTTCAACTTTCCGTAACTCGGAAACCACACATCCGACTGGAACACAACTTGTCACATCAAAAGAGCTACCCACAGGACAGTACTTACCAAATTTTGGGCAAATCCGTTGAACGGTTACTCCAATGTATTTGATGGTCTCCGCCTGGTCAAGGTTTTTCCCCTGGCCATTTCAAATGGCAAAAAGTGGAACTGCCCTCTTCTGTGGAAGACTAGGGGAGACAATGGTCTTTGGTGTTTTTTTGTAACTGAGGACCAGCTTGTTACTAGTGTGGTGCAAAATTGGAAAATTTCACTCTGCAAAATATTTGTGCATTTTACGAAATATCTCCCGGGGTGAAGTACAAAATTTCACCTGTGGAGCAGGTGAAATTTCACTCTTGAACCAAAGAAATTCACCACTCATGAGTGAAATTTTGCCAACCACGGGTGAAATTTCACAATTTTGCCACTAATTAAGACTCCCTGGTATCTAGTGGACCCCCCAGCCAATCACTGGCCAAAATGAAGGACTCTCCCCCTCCCAAGTCAACCCCAGAGTTATTTCCCCTCCCCAGCCATGACCCCAGCTCCCAATCTTTAAAAAAAAACAAACCCTGTCCCTGGTGTCTAGTGCCCCCCCCGGCCGATCACCAGCTGAATTGAAGAACTCTCCTTCAGAGTTATTTCCCCTCCCCAGCCATGACCCCGGCCACCAATCTTTAAAAAAAAATCCCCTCTCCTGTCCCTGGTGTCTAGCGCAGCATTGCTCCCAGAAACTACACAGCATGAACATGGTACTGTTGGAATACACCAGCTATGTTCATGAGGCCTTTGACAATGGTGACCTTGTCAAAGATATAGATATATAGATATACCTTACTAAGTCCTTCAACCTGATCAACCATAAGCTCCTATTTAATAAACTCCTTGGCCTGGATATGTCACAGAACACAGTTGACTAGTTTTACAGCTGTCTCACTAACCACTCCCAGCATGTGAAGATCAATAAATCTTTGTCTGACACTAGAGAAGTATCTATATGGTGTCCTCTAAGGCTCCATCTTGGGCCCACCCCTTTTTGGCCTCTTCAATAATCAACTTCCTGATGCCTGTCAGACAGCCAAAATACTCCTCTATGCTGATGATGCTGTCCATTATTCCAAAAACCCTGACCTTCACAGCCTCACTACTGCTCTCCAAAATAATTTTAAGTAACTAGAAAGCTGGTTCACCAGAAACAAATAGAGATGTTGCAAAATTTTATTTCACTGGTGAAATTGCAGTGAAATCAGTAATTTCGACGAGCAAAATATTTTGAAAAATTGTGGCAAAATTACACAATTACGCCCACAATTTTGCCTGCAAATGCGCATCCTTATTCTGTTATATATATACCCCTCTCTGGTGTCCAGTAATGCCTCCTGGCCGATCACCGGCTGAATTGAGGACCCCTCGAGTCACCCCAAGAGTTATTTCCCCTCCCTATCCATGACTCCAGCCCCCAGTCTTTAAAAAAAAAATCACTTCACCTGTCCCTGGTGTCTAATGGACCCCTCACCTCCCCACCCTGTCTTCAGTCAGATAGCGCCCACCCCACTCCCACCCTCAGTGCCCTGATCAGGCCACCTGTACAGCCCTCCACTCACCTCCATGGTCGGCAGCCCGACTGAGCGCTTCAATGAATGATCGCGTGCTTGTACAAGTGGAGTCCTCTGTACCTTGTTTTGGCAGCATTAAGAAGAGCTTAGAAGTACACAGTTTCAGTCTGAGAATATTGAAGGTGGACTGGAGGTCTTTTAAAGCTTCTATCCTGCAAGCTTTGGTTGCCTATAGTACTGTGTAATCTGCATATCAGTGTAGTTTGACATCTCCAATATCGTCTCCTAGATCTCTAGTATATATGGTGAATAATAGTGGTCAGGACAGATCCTTGTGGCACACCATTGGAGATTTGTGAGCAGGAGAATAGTAGGCCTTCAAATTTAAGTTGTTGTCTACTCATCAAGTAATTTTTGAACCATGGTAAAGCATGCTGACCAGTAGCAATAGAAGACAGCTTATGTAGTAATAATTAATGGCTGACTATATCATTGCACCATTCATGCCCAGCTTGTCCTGCAAACTTCAGACTTAGTGTATCCTATGAAACATACTTATAGCCAGGAAAGATGGTGAGTGGTTTAAAGACAGGACCCTGAGTCGGGGTTGGGGGTGTGGAGAGTGCAACCCTGTCAGGCAGCAGGTTCAGAGGTACCTGTTTCATAGATAGATAGATAGATGGATGGATAGATAGATAGATAGATAGATAGATAGATAGATAGATAATCACAAGGCAACAGATGTCCATGGTCAAGTCCTGCATGCTTGTGCAGGAGGCACCCACTGGTGAGAATATCATCAGGCAACAGATGTCCGTGGTCAAATCCTGCATGCTCAGGCAAGAGACACCCACTGGAGAGAGGGGGCTGCTCTTATTACTGCACCCATCCCTACAGTCCTGAGAACTAGACAGCTTGTTATACCTCCCCTGCACACACACACCCATGCACCTCCCATCCCAGGCAATACCCATTCTGCTTGATGAAGGGGAAACTGCAGTGTTACTTGGCCAGAAAAGCTGCAGGTATGTACATAAACATGGCAGGATACCTCCTGCCCAGGGCCTAAGTCTGCTTCATGCTGGGGAAATGTGCCACACCTCAGAACCGTCATGCTGGGGAAATGTGACACACCTCAGAAATGAACTTGTTTTATTTAATTCCTTCCTCTGGGATAATCTGTAAGAGCCTATCCAGGTTTCCTGCACAATTACCCCAGTCGCTTCTTGGAGAAAGCAGCTATTCAGGCATTTGAAAAGTAACAGAACAGTGATCGCCTGCTGCAATCAAAATAAGCCACATAAATAAAGTGCTTTTTTTATACATATAATTTATGCTGTTCACATGATTGCATGTCCCCCTCCTCAAACAAGCCCATTGCAGGAACCACAGCCAGTGGGGTCCACCACACAGGTACCTGCGACCACAGCACGCCAGGTGGTGTGGCATCCCTGTGACCTTCATCCCTCAGTCACTTAACCAGCACCAGTATTTTAAAATGTAATTCCTGTTCAGAATTGCAGGTCTCAGATTGCCATAGTCCTATAATTAGGAACTAGTCTGAAACTGTTTCAGTGTGCTCTACACTTTTAACAAATGACACCTAGAAAAGTAAACTGTCTTTCTCCATCAGTATGTGCCACAGTTCACTCAGAAGGACCAACTGTTCAAAATTAAAGGGCACTGAAAAGTCAAACACTGTACCCAGGCACTTCCCAAGGACACCACCCTGGCCCAGACCACATGGTGCCTGGCGTGTTCCACCATATCATACCTTACTTCTGCCTCTACCCTTTATACTGAGGATGATTAAGTGGTATTCAGTAAGGCAAGTGCGAAGGAATAGCAGGCTTGTATTAGTAGTTGCTTTATAACAGGGAGCTTTACAAGATAACTGCTGAATGCTTTACATGAGCTGTATCTATGAGCTGAAGCCCCTTCCTAAAATCTGGCAATTACTGTGGGTATCAGGTCTCACCATGGGCTTCATTTCTTAAGCACCATCTAGCAAACCATTTTTGTCTCATCCACTCTGAGTGAAACTCCATTAAATAGTGTGCCAGAAATGTCTCAGTTCAGACTATTTGTTTTTTATAGCCAGTTTCTAACTGAAGAAGGGTCATGATTGCAGCTAGCAGTCTACACTCACGTCTGTCTTGCCTTTCATCATGCCAGTTGTCCAGAATCTGCTGCACAGTGTCCACCATAGCAATCTGCCAATAAACCCTCAGAATGCTGGGGCAGTGAACTGAGCAACACTACCCGCATGCCCAACACTCAGGTAAGAACTGTGTACTGGGGAGGAGATGGGATTGTTCTGCCATAAAAGGCTCACCCCACCAAAAACTGGATGGTGGCAGTAAAAACCATAGCAGCGCAGCGGTCAAATAAAGCACAATAATAAGTGCATCACGAAAAACCAGCAAGATTAGCAAACATCTTTTTTTTTTTATTTTGTTTATGCACCTGACTCCTCTCAGCACTGGACTTCCTCTTGAGCTCCCTCCACACCCCAGTGCAGTCATCACACCTTCTCCTGTGTCTCACCTTCTCTTTATGTTACCCCATGGTTTCCCTCCATGGTGGAGCCTTCAGGTTGGGCCAGGTCCTTCAGGAGCCAATATCTAGTCATCCTAGAGTTTGCCCAGTTCAGTGAATGTGGGGCCTGCAGGTGTAGTGGGGTTCTCATACCGCATGTTGGGAGGGGGGGTTGTTTTCTCTTTTTCTGTTACTCCCTTCCCTCAAGATGCAGGCACCTCAGGTACACATAAGCAAATATGCAATCATGCACAGAGTGGCATCAGTCTGCACCATCTATCCCTATAACGGCTTTGTTGCACTGCCATCTGTGGTCACCCAGGTGTCAGTATAGCTGCATAGCTGGCAGCCCTTCCTCCCCAGTGGAGGACAGAATCCTCTGGGATGCTTACTTCTGCCCCCCCAGCCGTCTCTCAACAATCCACACTTCATTGACAGTGCATCGTGCTAAGGGTACAGCATTAACAAATGTCTCTACACTGAGTTAGTTGACTTTCCCACTTACTCCTAGACACCTTTCTTTTAAAGATGATTCTAATCACCACCTCCTTTATTTATTTTATATTTTTTCCAATTGTTTAACCAGGTGAGACACACTAAGCTGATAGCTTGTTTCCAGGTGCAATCTGGGAGCCCAAGGAAGTTATGTGACTTGCTCAGGGCCACACAGTATGCAAGTGGGGGCTGTGGGATTCAAACCCAGGTCTCCAGATTTGCAGCTCAGAGCCTTAAAACACTGCTCTATACTGCCTCTAAGTGATTGAAAATCACTTAGCACACATTCCTTACTGAATCTGATTTAACAGTTAAAACATGGCTTCCTTGGTGGTCTTGCCTGGTGTTTGCAATCCTACTGGTAATCTTCAGATAGACAGTGGGGTGGTGGGAGTTGCAGGCCATAGCTCATTTTAACCACTCACACTCCTCCCCAGCCAGATGCCCCAGCTTGTGGGCAGCCTTAGTGGTTCCTCCCACAGTGGTGGTACCGGAGCACCTCTCCACTACTGTGGGAAGAATCTACTTGCTTACCTGAGGTCAGGTTTCAGGGGAGGAAAAAATACAAGGGACAGTCTGCTTTAAGGTAGGGCAAACTGTCTACATGAATATTATTTTGAAATTCACTGCAGGCATCATTAAAGCAGCAGGATGAGTGACATCCCCTCCAAAAAGTCTACAAGTGCCATATTTGCAGAATGCCCGAGACTACAGTGGCCCAGGGTTGGGATCTCAGTATAATAACTTGTGCACCCCTTTATCACACTGATTATCAGAGTGATCTAATGCCCTGATAACCAGGTATGATGTAATTCCCAGTTATTACAGTGTTTATTTTTTTTTTCGTCTTTGGTAACCAGGTAAGGCCCACCAGGCACAAGTGCCTGTTTTCAGGGGTGACCTGGGAGCACTGGGTAGTTAAGTGACTTGCTCAGAGTCACACAGTATGCAAGTGGAGGTTGTGAGAATCAAACTCAGGTCTGGTCTGCTGGATGTATCAAGCCTGTTCACACCTCGTTCCTCTAACCTCTAGGCTATACTGCCAGCCCTTTAGAGGACATGTGCTTCACTTTTCCTTTCTAGATTTCAATAGTAGGAAACTTGACTCATTTGTCAGAGTACTGTACTCTAAACAGTCTCACACTGACCTCTGTAGTTGACCACCACTGTCTTCTTGTGGCTCCATGAATCTACGTTTGTCCCTATACCATTTATTATAAAAAATAAAACATAAGCAACTATTTGCTTATGAAGGTTTTTTTGCCCACCTTTACTGTATGCTATCAACTCAAACCTCTCAAGCTTTGCTCTTGAGGTTTATGGGACATCACACACCTTGGGTGTGTAAAAAAACTTGATAACACAATAATCAATGCATTATTCTGTATATAATAACTGGTCAGCAATTTTTCTCAATGTACTGACCAGGTTGATATTTTCCATAACAACCGGCTGGTTGTTTTGACATTCATGAGCCATGCCAGTCAAACTATGCTGCTGCCTCATTGGCCAACATTCTGTATGTGGGTGGGGCCAAACAGTCTCACAAACTGCTGGAGAAAAAATGCTGGCCTGTTATTATAAAAAATAAAAGATGGGAGGGTGTTTCATATGAGAATTTAATGCACTCTTCGTTGTGGATGCTTATAAACCCTCGTCACCGGGTTTACGTAGCATCCCACAACTCGGGTGTGCATTAAATTCTCATATCAAACCCTACCCCATCCATTATTCTCTATTTCCTGCATGACAGTGCAACACACTAGCACTGGCAGTGCTAGTCTGGGTATGAATCAACTCTTTGAGTGCTGAATATGTTTGAACATATATACTGGATGTATGCATGCTCCCACAGTCTTGTAAGGGTTAAGACTGTCGTAACACACGTGTGGCTTCCCTACTAGAGCTGTACAAAACTGCAATTGTTACACTGCTGCCAAAGCTGATTATTGTGAAAAATTACCTTGCAAATGTATTCATTTTGTGGCATTTAAAGGTCAATTATTTGGTCTATAAGATTAAAAAAGAACTTAGTAAGACTAACAAAAATCACACAAGATGGATTATTTTCTTACAACAGGACATTTTCTCCACAGTTAGAAAATTATGTGACAAGATGTGTTTTCCCACAAGTATTAAGTGAATTTTCCACAGAACATTTTGTGTGTTCTCAAGGAGTTTCGTAGATATGTCAAAATGGAACATCCACAATATTCACATTCAGCAAAAGCATTCTGCATAGTTTTATTTTCTGCTTGTAAGTCATTAGTTTCAATCTCACACATGCAGATACATGTAGTATGACACTGCAGTAAATTGCATATTCCCCCTTCTCTCACACATACACACTCTTTCTAAAATTCATTCTGTCTGTCTGTCTCTCTCTCTCTCTACCTCTCTCTGTCCATCACTCTTTCTGTATATCTATAGTAATTGTCAATCTATCCATCTTACTACATACACACAGACACATACAGAGTACACATTTTTATCTGCCTGTTCATCATTGCCAACAGTAATGATTTGGGCTGGTAAATAATCCTGTTTAATTTCTATTATTCATAGCAATGTAATTTCACAGAATATTAAACACACTGGTAACCCAATTATGTTCATAACCTGAAAAAGAACACACAATCAGTATGAAAAGGAATTCACTGTATGGCAAGCTTCACCTGTTTATTTATCAAAAGTGTTGGTGTATTTCCTACTGAGACACATCTATCCACCAGTAAAAATAGGCAGAGATGAAAAGCAACTTGGCAGGCAAGCAATTTCACAGTGACCTACTTCAGTGGCATAATCTCCCTCCCAGACCTATTTCTAATGACTGGCATCATTATCAGAAACATTCTGCTGGTGATGTACTGACATCAAAGACTAACTATCAGACCAAGTAGAAATCCCATGGGAGTGCAACACCACTCAAAAGTAGCTTACCAGTCCTCATAAATATTCTAACATAGTCTTCATTGATCCTCTTGCCATTTCTCAAACCTGACCTCTTTAACCCTGAGGAACTTGTTGCAACTTTAATGTATCTTTTTCTTGTATCATTTCTGAACCAAAACTGATAACTCTGAAAGTGATCTATTTGTGGCATCACATTTAGCCTTCTGATAATTCATTTGTTTGCACAATGAAGCAATCTATAAGACATCAACAAATATGTCTATTATGCGAAGGACTTAAGGGTTTAAAGTTATTTCGTTTCTTTGAGTATTTTTCATTGCATTTTATATTAAGAGCACTGTAAATTTTGATTATCCTTTATGGAATTATATTTATGAATAACAATGCATGATATCCTCAGGAAAGCAATGCAAATAATTCTATCAAAATTTAGAAGAAACAAGAATTTTAAGCAGGATCAGATCCTCTATGCTCCCTTAGTAATTCATGTCAAGCATTAGTTAAACAATAATCCATGACAGGGTGTGGGTTATGGTGGTATTTACCCACACCAGGTGTAGTTCAGTCACAACAGGTCACAGACCAAGTGATTAACCACACCATAAGTGGATAAATCCCACTATAACACACACTGGAGTGGGTTATTGCAATTATACAATGTCTTGTAAATAAAAGATCAAAAAATATCAAAACGTTTACATTTATTGATTTTAAACTCTTCTTTATTAATTGTTATTTCCATATCTTTGCTCCCCTCACTAAGTAGTTATGTGTTGCTTGGTAAAATATGTTTGATGTCAAAATCCACCTCACACACACCCTGCTCAGACACCTCCCATACACTCACCCTTCCAGGCACACACACTTGCTGGTATGTTTGTTTTTATGTCCTTTGTCTTTTTTTGTTGTATGAGCACTGTGAGAGCTGTGAGCATTTCCTATATACCACATTATTTGTAGAGATATTGTGAAATTAAATATCACTGGCAAAATTGCTGCAAACCCAGAAATTTTGCTAAGTGAAATATTTAGCAAAATTTCACCATTCTGTGAAATTTTTCGCCAGGTGCGAAGTTACAAAATTTCGTCCACGGAATGTGGAATTTCGCTGCAAAATGCACAATTTTGCCTGAAACAGCAAACTTTTGGCTGAATTTCACTGTTCTGTAGGTGAAATTTTGCATTTTGTGGGTAAAAATCTAGATTTAGTAGTTGCCATATTGGTCCTTGCAAGAATAGATCCAGAAGCAAATGGTTTGATACCTTTTAATGGACCAAAGACATAGATATAATAGTGCTTTAGTTTCAGACCAACCAGTCCATGAGCTTCTGAAGAAGGACTGGTTGGTCCAAAAGCTAGAGCACTTTGTTCTTGTTGTTATATCTATGTTGGTCCATTAAAAGGTATCAAATCATTTGCTTCTGGATCGCATTTTGTGGGTGAAATTTCACATTTCACCAGGAGAATTTCACATTATGTACATGTGAAGTATTTCTCAAAACATGCAGATTTCACAAACTATTTCATGTAATGATATTTCTGAACTTCACACATCTGTAATTGTTTTCTCTACAATCAGCTTAGTTTAATTTCTACCTTTCCCCTCTCCCCTACCAGTATAGCTAAATGCAATCTACTTAGCTGCTTAATGTTTTCTCTGCCTATACTTGACTGCCTTAATCTTTTTATTGATTTTAAAAACACGATAACAAACAACAATATTACATGAATGTTAAAAGTACATATAAGCTCATTGGAAGCTATGTAGTAAAAATGATACAGCACTAGTTACACAGTTAGGCTTGCCTGCTCCTCCCCCCACCCCGAGAGGATATAGCTATAGCATATGAAGTATGGCATTCTAGAGGAGTGAAAGAGAACCTTTGGGTGAGTGCTGATCTGAAGTATCCCTGGTCTGCTAGTTGTGTTCTTCCCTTCTTCCCCCCCCACACTTCGCGATCAATGGGGAGTCCTCTGGAAGAATTTGTTCTGGGTTGGTTGGAAATATTCAGAGCAGAGATAGGGTTCCCAGATCTGTTGATATGTCCTTATAGTACCTGCATTCCTATGAGAAATGTCTTCCAGGACAGCCAGTTGACCCACTGCTATGAGCAATTCTGCACAGGAGGGAGTGTCTGGGGTCTTCCATTGGTACAGAAACACACTTTTTGACACTACGCTTACTGCTGTCCCCCACTTTTATATGGGGGAGGATATTGATTAGGTCAGCTGAGCCATGCCCAAAAGGAACAGTGGGGCATCATTGCAGACTATTTGCCCCAGTATGATGCTGCAAGCCTATGCAATTGCTTCCCAGAACTCTACTATGAATGGGCAAGACCAAAGAATATGCCTAAGGCTTGCTCCAGGCTGCCTGCACCACCAGCATGTTTTATTGATTTTCTTCATAGATATACATCATAAATGTTATACATGAAATGGATACAGATATGGGCATAAAAATAAAAATAAAAAAATGTCCATAATATGCTATGAGCATGTGACGGAGCTGATAAATTTGGAATGCCCATTTATTGGCTAGACCGAATTTCACTAACAGATCAGAGGTGGTTAACCATTCCTTGGTTTGGCTGCAGAAATCTTGGACTACACAATGCTGCATGTGTGGAATCCAGTTACCTGGAATTAGCTTTCCACCCAATCTAAAATTGGGATTTAGAAAGACAGGTTGGGAGAGGTCATAGATGTTGTCATATTTTAAGGTAGCACATAATTGTGTGTGTGTGTGTGTGTGTGTGTGTGTGTGGGTACAGACTGAATGCCCAGCTGGGTTGTGACATAAAGTAGAGGGCAGCGTTTTGTATTTCAAGAAAAGCAGGGCTGTGGGATTTATCCCAGCAGAGACGATTAGTTCTTTTTCTATTGTGAGACAAGAGGGAACGTAGTTTGATGAGTCCAATGCAACCGAAGGTGCTGCCCAGTGAAGATATTTACTTAGGTAACTGGTCCAGTGGTATAAATTAAAGTGAGGTAGTTTTAGTCTTCCTAAAGGTTTTGAGGCAGCCAGTTTTTGAAATGCTCTTCTTGGGGGCTTGCCTTTCCAGAGAAAATCTGCTATACTGGAGTGGATGTATTTAAACCAGATTTTGGGAAGCCATAAATTTAAGAGATTTGGGGGATAAAAGAGACATGGAAGGACATTCATTTTAATGATGTTCACATGACCCCATAGGGTCAGGGAAAGATAGTTCCATCTTTTTAAATATTATTGTACTTTTTTATATAGATCTTCTAAGTTCAGTTCATGCAACAGGGCATCACTGGTTGACAGGTGTAATTCTAAATATTTTATGGGTTTAGGAGCCCAACTGAGTCCCAACTCCAGAATTTCCTGTTTATGCACCTTAGGATTTAGTGGGAAGACTGAGAATTTCTCTGAATTAATCTTGTAATTGGAAATGGAACCATATCACTGAATTAAGTGTAATTGGGTTTGTATGGAAGGTTTGACTTGGGTACTGTGTAGCAAGATGTCATCTGCATACACCTCTATTTTACAACTGGTAGAGCCTAATTTTATAACATGTATCCCAGGGGATTCCTGAATGGAAGCTATATGGGGCTCTAAGTATAGACTGAATAATAGGGGACACCCCTGTCTGGTTCCAGCCTCCAATGGGAAGCTGGGAGAGAGAGAGAGAGAGAGAGAGAGAGAGAGAGAGAATTCCATTGCAGAAGACTCGTACGGTGGGAGTAGAGTATAGAACTTGCAACTAGGAGATGAATGTAGGAGGAAAGTGGAATCTATGAAGGGTCCTAAACAAGAACTGCCAGTGTACCCTGTCAAAGGCCTTCTCCACATTCAGAGAGACCAGTGCCATAGTTTGGGAGGCATCTCTGGATGTGGAGAAGACATGAGACAAATGGCAGAGGTAATCTACTGAGGACCTGCCTTTCATAAAACCAACTTGGTCGGAGCTGATAAGGGAAGGGAGTACCTATTCTAGTCTATGAGCTAGTAATTTGGTGAAAATTTTTAGGTCACAGTTAAGAAGGGATATGGGCCAGTAATTGGATACTCATGTTAGGTCCCTTCTCGGTTTGGGGAGAATTACAATCGTTGCCTCCAGCATTCTGGGATCTAGATCTGTCTCACTTAACATCTTTGAGAAGACCGCCAATAGCCATGGGGCCAACTGAGGTGCAAATGTTTTGTAAAAGTTGGACGAGTAACCATCTGGTCCAGGGGCTTTATCTAAAGTGATAGTTTGGATAATATCCTCTTCAGTGAAATGTGTGACAAGTTCCTCAATTTGGGTGGGGGTGAGAGTGAGGAGGGGAAGGCTCTCTAGAAAGTGATCTACCTTATCTTGGGATGGGTGATTGGGCATACAGACATATAGTTTCTTGTAGAATTGTTCAAATTCTTCATTTATTTCCATAGCCTGGGTTAAAGGTGAACCCTGAGAGTTGGTGTGTATTGCAGTAATGCATTTTGATGAATCTAGTTTTTAAGCCAGAGGGCCAAGAGCCATCCAGCCGTTTCCCCTTGCTCAGTATAGGTAGCTTTTGTTTTTAAAATTGCCCACTCAGCCTTTTCTCTGAGTAATTCAGAGTATCTATCCTGTAGTTTTATAAGGGCTGCTTTTTCAGTGACTGAGGTTTTCATGGATAGGTATTTCTCTTTGTCTCTGATTTGGTTTAATAGGGTTTTAGATTCCTGGATTTCTTTTTGCTTCTTAATAGCTGACCACGTAACAAATTCCCCTTGAAGAAAGCATTTTAATGCACCCCATTCAATGGATGGGGATTGCATGGTACCCCAGTTGGTGAGTTTGAAAGATTCTAGGGAGGTTACTATACTATCAATGACTTTTTTGTCCTTCAATAATTGGTTATTGAATCTCCATTGTTTATCTGATCCCCAGTTCAAAGACAGGGAGAGAAAACAAGTCACTATGGAGTGATCTGAGCCTGTCCTTGGTTCTGATCTGCTGTCCATTAGCCCATGTATCAAGGATTTACTCAACCAGAAATAATCAATACGTGAGGCTGAGCCATGTGCAGCAGAGAGGAACATATATTCCCTTTCTGCAGGATGTAATGTCCTCCAAGGATTACAGAGTCCCATATGGTCCACCAGGTCTCTAATGGCTCTTTGGGTGGGAGAGAGATCCCTAATCCTGGAGCTCGATTATTTATCTAACATGGGATTGAGGGGGGTATTCCAATCCCCCTAGGAGCATTGGAATGTGAAAAAAAGTGTCAGAATGGAGAGAAGCTTCATAAAAAAAAGAGAAATCTGTATTTGGGACATAGACACTTCCTAGTAGTATATTAAATGAATGAATTTTGCCTATGACCAGGACGTATCTGCCGTGTTTGTCTCTGATACAATGCTCACATGTAAAGGGGAAAGCCCTAGTAATCAGTATTGCTGTACCTTTACTGTTACAGGAATCCCCTGCAGTGAAAACCTGCCCCACCTGCTGTCTCCTCAAAAGGGTCTCCTTTGTTTATAGAATGGTAGAGGAGATGGGAAAATAACACAGCAGTTGGATAGGGGAGAATGGGAGATTGCAAGTGCTATAATGAATAGAAAGAAGACAGGAGTTGTCTTGCGCAATTTAGAAGTTACAATCACCCCCACAAATAGTTTTGCAATGATTTCAAAGGCATAACTATATACGGTTTTAAACAAAGGTATGCATTTTCAAATAAAGATTCACCTATAATTTATACCTGCAAATATGCAAGGTGGAAGAATAGACAGAAATAACAAGGGAAGTCAGAGAGATGGTGAGAGATGGAGAATCACAAAACTGTCGGAGTGATCAGTTCCTAGGTCTCACAAGAAAATTTGGTTGCGCAACCAGACAGAGAAGAGTCAGAAAAAGAAAGGATAGCACAGACCCTTGCGTTTAAACTCTTTATGCATAACAAATGGGGAAGGGCCTTATTCAACCCTATCACATACTGCCCTCTTTAATAAGGAGCCTGTTTTACAAAAACAGGTTTCCAAAATGTTTTATTAAATTTCCATCTGACATTAGCTTATAACCTTTACAGTTCAGTGCACATGCAGCATAGCAAACAGAAAAGATTAAACTCACACATTTTTGTTTTTTTTAACCTTCAGAAGTCTCAATTCCTGATCTATATCTTGACAGAAAATCAGCATTGACATTCTCTTTCTCAAATTTGTACACCACTTTAAATTTAAATGGCTGTTGTGCCAGGTACCACTGTGTGATTCTATAATTTGTATCCTTCTTTTGGTTAAGTCAACAGAGAGGATTGTGATCTGTTACAAGTACAAAATTAGCACCTCATAAGTACAGCTTAAGGGACTCCATGACCCATTTTGCTGCAAGACATTCCTTTTCAATGGTGGAGTACCTTTTCTCTCTGTTGTGCAATTTCCCACTTATGTACAGAATAGGATGTTCTTTCCCGTCTAAAGTTTGACTCAGGACTGCATCTAGGCCTACCTCTGATGCATCGGTCTGTAACGTAAGTCTGGGTTTCTTAAAACAGGGGCTGAACAAAATGCAGCCTTAATAGCCTGAAAAGCTTCATCATACTCTGGGGTCCATTTCACATTATTCAGGAACTGTTTCTTTGTGAGTTCAGTGAAGGGAGTAGATAAATCAGCAAAGTTGGGAACAAATCTCCAATAATAACCAGCCAGCCCTAAAAATGATCTGACATGTTTCTTGGTTTTGGGGACAAGGCTGTTAGTTACAGCTTCTATCTTGGAAACCTCTGGCTTGACTTCTCCATTACCCAAGACATAGCCCAAATATCTGGTTTCCTGCATGCCCAATGCACACTTGGTAGGATTAATTGTCAGATACCTTTATTGGCAATTTGATAACTGATCATAGGTGTTCCAGGTGGTTTTTCCAGTCTGGACTGTGCACCACAGCATCATCCGGGTATGCAGCACAATAACCAGTGTGAGGGGATACAATTACATCCATATACTGCTATAATATAGTGGGTGCACCATGTAAACCAAATGCCATGGTGGTGACCTGGTAGAATCCTATTGGAGTGTCAAATGTAGTTTTGTCTTTGGATTCTTTAGCTAGGGGGATTTGCCAGCAACCCTTGGTGAGATCTAGGGTACTGATGTACTTTGCACTCTCCAGTCTGTCCACCAAATCATCTATTCTAGGCACAGGATAACTGTCAAATTCTGACACTTGATTAAGTTTCCTAAAATCAAGTCATATTCTTACACCCCCTTCTTTTTTGTTTACAATCACCACTGGTGATAACCAAGCATTTCTCGACTCTTCTACGATACCCAGTTCTTTCATTTTTTGTATTTCCTTAACCATGCCTGCCCTTAACTGCTTCAATAATCTGTATGGCTTTTGTCTAATAGAGCGAGCATTCCTTGTCACTATTCTATGTTCAACCCCTTTTGCTCATCCTGACACTGTGGTAAAAGTACTGTTAAAAGTCTTTAGCAAGTTACACATTTCTGCAGCTTAAGGAAACGTTCACCTTTACAGCATCAGTAGATAAAGTTTGTTCCAGTTTGTCATAAGCAATATCATTATTTTCTTTATTAGTTTCTGGTAAAACCAGGAAAGCAGCTTTTGGTGTTTTTTCAACCCATTTCTTGAGGAGGTTAGCATGGTATATCTTAGTAGGATTTTTTCCTGACGGGGTCTCAATCTCATAGTTAACTGTGCCAGTATGTCTAAGAACCTTTTAAGGCCTTTGTCACTTCATTAACAGTCTATTTTCTGTAGTGGATAAGATTAGCAAGACCCTTTCACCTGGCTCAAAAGCTTTTTCTTTTACCCCATGGTCATAATACACCTTTGGCTGGTTTGGGCCTCTTCCTGGTTTCTATGGGTGATTTCAACATATTTTTACAGCTTCTTTCTCAGAGTACACATATAAGATGTAAAAGACTGTTCCTGATGGGGTTATCTTCCCATGTTTCTTTTATTACATCTAATGGCCCTCTAGGTTGTCTACCATACAGCATTTCAAGTGGTGAAAAACCTGTTGATGTCTGCGGTACTTCACTGTAAACAAAAGGCAGGCAAGGTAAGTACTGGTCCCAGTCTTTCCCTTCCCCTTTTACAAACCTTTTTAACGTGCATTTTAGGGTTTGATTAAAATGCTCAACAAGACCGTCTGTCTGAGGGTGATAAGGGTAGTTCTTGTGGCAGTGATACTTAGTAGTCAGTACAGCTCATTGAGTAATGCAGCACCAAAATTATTTCCCTGATCAGTAATAATCTCTTTAG
This sequence comes from Neoceratodus forsteri, assembly GCA_016271365.2. Taxonomy (NCBI): domain Eukaryota; kingdom Metazoa; phylum Chordata; order Ceratodontiformes; family Ceratodontidae; genus Neoceratodus; species Neoceratodus forsteri. The sequence continues at coordinate 77,244,916 of JADMNL010000029.1, read as the reverse complement.
ATATGCCCACCCTGCTGAAAATTTTGGCAAGCTCTGCTGCCACTTTGGGCACTGTGACAGTATGCATTGGACTGCCTCTGGGTATCGAGTAGCATAGTCACATACTACCAAAATGAATTGATAACACTTTTTATTTTTGTCTAAGGGGCCAACCGCATCCATTACAATTCTTTCAAAAGGCACTTCTATCAAGCGTAGGGGCACAGGGACAGATCTGGGTGGGAGGTCTGCTAGACCACCGGGGACCTAAATATTGTAAAGATAAGGGGAGCAGAGCAGGAGGGAGTCCATTAGCCACCACGGAAATGAATCTTTTAAAGATAAGGGGATCAGAGTGGGTGGCCATTAAACCACCAAGGACTTGAATATTGTAAAGATAAGGGGTTCAGGTACAGGGGGGTCTGCTACACCACCAGTGACCTAATGATGTTAATAAAAGGGGAATCAGGGCTGGGGAGGGGAGGACCATGGTACATTGGTGCAAAGTGCTCAACCCTTCCAGAGGGAAAATTTCTAAGTACCCTTAAACCAGCCCTGGCTGGTCTAATGGGACTTACAAGTATGCCCTCTGGGAGTGTTTTGAGAATCCCAAATTAGGGGATTTGGCAGCCTGCTTCTGCCGCAAGCCCCCTAGCACCATGCCACAGACTATTTTGTGCTGCAAGGCTGGCACAGGCCCCCTTCAGTGCATGCAGCCTGCAGTTGCTGCAGGCTATGTTTGAGAATCACTCTTGGTGCATCTTGTGGCACAAGGGGCACTTTGCACCATTCCTCATGGTGCAAGCCCCTTGCACCTTTCTGGGAGCTTTGAGAATTGGGCCCATTCAAACTAAACTGGAGGACAGCATGGATAAACGAGTATAAAAATAATATTTGTCACCGAGAAGTGGAAGGCAGCTCACCAAATTTCTGCCATCTAAAAATCTTATGCCCTTAAGTCCTTATGTCCTTATAAAACAATAAACCTTTAAAATATATTAAACATTATGTAACCAGTAAACTACTCACATATAAATAGACTTTAAATTCGTTTTCCTTTATTGTTTTTACCTTTTACATTTAATTTGTGGGATGGTAAATCTGTTTCACAAAATATTCTAGAGCTGACAGTTTAGTGTTTCCAGGCACTCCTTACACAGTTCCAAAAGCCTGTTGCTAAGTTATGGCTATGATTCCGTTCATTACTGTGACCAAGCCATTCTCAGTGCCTTTACACTTTGCAGTGCAACCATGTGAGGAAATGGGTGAACAGATACTCTAAGTAGTCCCTGGAATGTAAATGAGCCACACTCTCATCCCAGGTTACAAGGCACAAGAACCCTCAACCTAAGTAGACATGCTAGAAGATGTTCTACAGGTGGTCGCTGCATTGTGAATTGTTCTGAAAGTTATGGAGTGGTGGTGTTTAGATAGGGTACAGTGCAGCCGGCCCAGTGGCACTGAGGGTTAAGGCACTGTATACCACACCTCATGCTACACAGGCGACCCGGGTTCAGGAACAAGCCCGGGTCACTGGGGGTCAGACAGGGAGGGAGAGGATTGAGTGTCTACTGACTGCTTGCCTCTCCCTGGGGAGGGTTCAGGGCTCACATCACTCTACAGTGGCCCCCAATGGGAATTGGGGGCACTACAAGTGTGGTGCATCTAGAGGGAGGAGTACGGCAGACATCGGCATATAGTGCCTTCACGTCATTGCACGTCCATACTCCAAAAGGGAGAAAACGTGGAGGAAAAATGGTGGTTGGTCATAGTGGCTTCATGGCCATGCCTCTACACACCCTTGGACCCAAAGGAATTGCGCTTCAGTATTAGATCAGGGCCAAGCAGTGGAGATAGGAGGTCCTGCCATGGATACTGTACATGCTAGCCCAAGCAAGTTAGCCAATGGGGATCACATGGGGTGTGGAGGATGGTGGCCGGACAATTGCAGGCCGAGCTGCGGGAGTACAAATATAAAAAAAGTAGGGTACAGTGCTGCCAAACAATCCCATTGGCTGGGACTGGGCTAGGAAAGGGGATTCACAGGATGCTAGGGGTAAAAAAAGGGTGGAGTTAGGGAGGGGGGCCACTGGATCACCAGCACATCTATCCACAACATGCAAATTATTTTAAGAATTGACCCATAAACAGGCCTGTTAGTGAGGGGTGGGGGTAGTTTATGATGGCACTGCTATTTGGATGGTACTCAGTGCAAGGCAGAGTACCATTCAACTGATTTAATGCCATGCAAAGACCCCTGTGCCTGTCTCAATTCATCATGTTAGATGGCACAAATCTCATTTGTGACACCTAATATCTTGATTTGGCAATTAGCCTAACTATGCTTGGTGACACTATCGCTGAGGGTATTTAACCCCTTCCAAGAGCAGGACAGCTTTGTGCCAATAAGGTGTGGCAGCATGACAGAGAACCTATTGTACACCAATTGTGCACCACCAATACCACCCTTTGATCTTTGTGAGGTCCCAGGTCACCATAAATGTTCTATATTGGGTTTTAGAGTACAGGAAAAAGATAAATTGGTGAGCGCACATCTGTAGCATCTTTGAAAATTAATACAGACATGCTACAAATATTGGACACTATGTACAATTGGGGTGGTGCTACGTGGAAAAGTCACATACCCCACCGGCATAACTGCACACCCACAGAAAGGTGTGCACAAGCTGGTATGCACAATTTGCTCCCACCTGTCTGGAGTTCTTCCCCCCAGTGCACAGGACTGCACAGGGTGGCCAGGGGAGGAGTCATGAACCCAGGTAGTCATCCAATCAGATGCCCCTCCTGGGTCCAGGAGTGGATCCCTTGCACCTTTTGGTATAGGTCCAGGGCATGCATAGCCCATGTGGGTGCACAGACCCACCTAGACGGCCAAGGAGACTGACCCCCACCACACACCGGCACAGTGCAGCCCTGTCCAGAAATGCAGTTGACATACCCCTCACCCCCCAGCACAGTGAAGCCCTGTCTGGAAATGCAGTTGGCATACCCCCCACCTCTTTGGCACTGACACCCCCCAGTCACAGTACATGTTTCCAGTGCCGAGACCCTTACCCACCCAGCTGCCCCAGCCTTCCCTGTCTACATCAAGGGCTTGGGCAGCACTGAGGGTCTACTCCCAGTCCTGTCATGATTGACAGGTGATGTCCATGGGGGTGCACAGTGGGTTATGGCAGGGTCTGCCCTGGTGTAGCATGCACCCTACTGTGTCCCCTGGTAAGCAGCACAACATGGCTTTGTGCATGCCGCCTAGTGCTTGCACACTTACGACATGCCCCCCACCCACCCCCAACATGGTGCTGTCTGTGTGGTCAGGGGATCAGACAAGAACTGCTGCCCAGCCCCCCTCATGAATGCTGCATGGGTCCCCCTCTGCAGCATTCATGTGTATGATGCCAGCACACCCGGTTTCTGTGGGGGCATTGACATTGTGCATAGCGCTCATAGTAAATAAAACTGCTGGTCAAGCAAAACAAGTTGAAGGATCAAATGAAAAGGTTTGTTTTATTTCTCGTGCATCAGAAAGGTTCTTTTGTCTGGCATTCCATTTATTTCAACTTTACATTTGTACATTTAAATTCAACTTACAGAATATATTCAGTGCCTTTAAATTTGCCTGAGCAATTCATATCGTTTTCCAGAAAGTTTTCTTTTAAAAGTCATTTGAAAGTGATATATTGCCCCCTTTCTGCTCACAGCAGTATATATAACTCACATTGTTTACAGAACTCATCTATTAGAACTTGCCCACAGCATAACTAAATGGTTCTCTAGAATAATTTAAACTTTGCAAGTGGAATATTGTGGCTAATCAGGCCTTAGTGTCTGTTATGCTGAACAGGGTGCAATGACCAAAATTGTTACTGCCTTACAAGGATCCATCTAGTAATGTCATAATAATCAATTAATCTACAAGTCAGTTGAAACAGAAATAGGCCACAGTAATGTAGCCCAGCAGGGTGACAGTCCCAGCTAGCATAGTCATAAGAGGCTGTCGTTGGAAGAAATCACCCTGCTGTTGATTTATAAAGCAAGTAAGTCAACTTTTTTGGAGCATAGCTGGAAATTAAAACAATTTATTTCATGTTTCCTCATTTCTGCTCCCAGATGATATGAATAACTTTCTGTGCCCTTGAACTGGATTTGTTTTAACCACAAAATGCACCAGTAACTTATATAGGTTTGAAAAGATCCTTAAGACAGTCAGTGATATTGTGATAAAATCTTGTTTGCACCAGATCTGAGTGCATGCCCTTACACAATTCCATTGTATAAAACATGAAAGAAACTTTCAAACATCACAAAGCACATATTTGCTAATAGCTTCTATCAGTTTGTTTCCATTTCATTCAGGTAAACTGGCCACCTTAAAACTCCAACATTTCGCAAAATGATTATGGTTTATAAGTGGAGTGGTCCTATATGATAAATATCAGAGTAGCATACAAAAGTATGGTTTCATAACAAGCCATGTATTACACCTAAAACATAGCTCTAACAATCTCTTGTGAACCACAAAAATTCATTATGTGGCATTTGAACAAGAAAGTCCAAAATGCCTACACCATTTAAAACGTTTAACTCACGGGTTTCAAAAAGAAGCATTTCCCAAAACATGCTCAGCCTCACACAGAGGTCTTCAAACTCTCCAAAATCCAGCTCTGAACCAGAAAAGAGTGCCGGCTCAGTGCTGACCAGCCATTCCTTATAAGCAAAGTGTTACCTCAAAGCATCAGCGAGTGATATCACACTGCACAGTGACATCATTACACCTTAGGATGAGCACCTAGTGCTCTCAAACAGCAAGCCCCAAATATCCAAGGCTCCTAGATGCCCGAGCTGACCCCAGCCTTCAAATTCAGCAAATTTAGCTCTAAGCTACAAAGTGGGTCTGAGGTAGAGCTATGTTCACCGCAAGAAAAACCAGTGTAGCTGGGAAGGGCTGGCTAGCCCGGAAAAACTATCAATAAGTAGTCCAAAGATTCAGCTGCACTTGGGTGGAGTATGTGAAAACAATCTCGGTGAACAGAAATCAGCTGCACATTAAGTTGTATTACCTTTGGCACAACAATACAAAATAAAGAGCAGCATCTTTTTCTTTTAGTTTACAATTGGCAATGAAATGGAATTAAACTGATGAAAGTTACTAGCAAATGTGCACTTTTTGGTGTTTCAAAATTTGTTTTGGTTTGGACTGTCCAATTGCAGACCTGTGGCTCCATTTTCAGAGTGCTGTTAGATCACTACAATTAGTGGCACTCTAAGGCTGCATCAAACTCTGGGTGTCTCAGGGACCCTGTGCCCTATTTTATAAAAAGGGGAGTCCTTGTGCCAAAGACCTAGGAGTTACCCCAGGGTTGTGTCAAACATGTGGTGTACCCAGCAGGGTTTGAAGGAAAGATCAGTCACCTCCCTTCCAGGCACAATCCTAGAGGGGCCACAAAGGTGGGGGGGGGATATGCTAGCAAGGAGAAGGACAGGACAGAAAAAGCATGGGGGGGTGGCCTAGGGAATGACGGGGGCATGATGGCAATGTTAGAGTGATGAGGTAGCACCCTGTGGGGGTGCCATGCAGAAGTGCAGAGAGCTGATCAGCACATGTGTAGGTACAGGAGGGGGTGGCAGGGACAGATTGGGATCCATCTGCATGTAGACACAGCCCTGGTACTTGCCTCATAGGTGCTACAGACCCCAACATTGTAGGTGGGCAGCAGTGGCTGCAGGTTGTGAGGAGCAAGTGTTGGAGGGTAACAATCCCTGGGCATCACGGTGGTCACCTGATAATCAGCACCCCACATGGAGGCAGGCTGCTGCATGCCTATAGTGCTTGGATCAGTGGCACCTATGGGGTGGTGTCAATGCTGTATCCCCCTGCAGCCAGATGCCAGTCCATCCCTGCCAAACTCCATGTACCTGAGCCAATCGGCTGTCCACACTTCCACATGGGACCCATGCAGGGTGCCACCTCAGCACCCTAACATTGCCTCCGTGCCTCTGTCACTCTCTAGGCCAACCCCTGTACTCCCTCTGTCTCTTACCCCCTCCTTGTAGATTTCTCCCACTCACTACCCTGCCCAGCAGGGGCACATGGCCATTAGACCACCTCCTAGCTGGTCTAAATGGAGCCCCCTGTTGTGACTATAGTGGGGCTTCCAAACTTCCAGAAAAGAGAATGGTGCACCCCACCATGGTAAAAGCACCTTCTCCACCTGGTGCATGGGCACGTCTTCTGCAAGGGTGGTGCAGGGTGGCTTTGGTGCATGGCATCCTGATTTTGATGCAGTCTGTGTTTAAAAAATCAGGATTGCCACAAACCATGATGCAAGGTGCCACTTGCGTCACAACTGTTTGTCACGGGCACCTTACATCATAGATTATATTTTGAAAATCGAGCCCCTAGAGTGCACCTGAATTCTTGATAAATAACCCCTGAAAGTTTGTGAATCATACTTTTATGATAGCACTAAATATGAAATGTAGTACTGTACATGAGGAGGAAGCATACAAAAGAGGCAGTTTCATAAAGACAGAGCATAGGATCCATAAGAGTATGCAAGGTGAGAAAAATATCTAGGTAATTGTTTTTTTGTGCATCTCTCAAAACCACATGGACTCTAAAGCAACAGCTGCAGAGTAAAGCATCATCATGGGTATGAAAATCCATGTGCAAGCTCAGCTGACAAGGATTTGCCAGAAAATATATCACCTTTTTTTAACACATATTTTATTAAATATTTCCCAACACACAAACAAAAAAAGTGCATCTATTAAGAACCTTCAAGAAGAAAAATATATATAACTGATATTAAAAATAAAAAAATAGAAACTAATTGAGAACATCCAGGCGCTGTGTGAAAAGAGTGAGGAAATACATAAACAGGAAATCCTATTCCAGTTAAGCAATATAACAGTTATATCAATTCACAAAAGCAAAACAAGACAAAGAGAAGGTCAGGCCCACTATGGCAACAGATGGTCATCTATGAGGGCCCTACAGAGAAGGACTTCTCCATATATATACAACCCATTTAACCCAGCAAGTCAAAATATGAAAGTCATCACCACCATACTGAAAATGAAGTTTTGCATACATGTCTTCCATAACTCAAATGTTTTTGACAATAGTCACCCATTCTGTCAGTGTGGGCAAAGTGGAAGTTAGCCAGTTCCTAGTGATGGCCTTAAAGGCCACAACTATGAAAATGCGATGGAGATAATTATTCTGAAAAGTGCAGTCTTCTTCTGGAAGAACCCTAGAAAAACAATTTGAAAAGAAATGGAAGTTAAACCTCCACAATTCAAGAAATAGCATTAGCTACTGCTTTCCAGAATAGTTGCAACTTGGGGCATAACCAGAATATATGAAGATGATCCCCTTTGGACCCACATTGCTGCCAGCAAAAGTCTCATTCCGCTATTGAATAATGACAAGTGACAGAGTCTAAAATAAATTAACAGCCACCTTCCACCGAAAGTCTCTCCAATAAAATGAAACAGTTGTTTATGTACTATTTTCTAAAGTTTTTTTCTTAAACTGAGGGCCAATCACTTTAGAGACAGCAGAATCCCAATGGTCCCAAAAATAGGATTGGGGAAATGTGTGCTTTACATTGTAGAAAGGCATATAGAGAGGAGACAACATGGGTTTCCATTGACACCTTTCTCTCCTGTTGGAGGTATCTCACTAAAGTAGTGAGCTGGTCAGACGTATACAGAGCCTTGGATATGAAAATAGCAAAATTGCGGAGCTGAAATTACTGAAAAAGTTCAGTTCGAGGAATAGACAACTTGTGCTACAATTGTTGAAAATGCATTAAAGTAACCCGGTCCAGCAGATTGCCAATTGTTAAAATGCCACATTGTGTTCAAAGACGAAAGTTGAGATCCAAAATCCCAGGCAAAAAGTTCTGATCGCCCACTATCGGCAAGAGGTACTCCAAAGTTTCTTCTTCCCTAACCAGAGACCAATATTTCACCCATTCTTCTATAGTGTGTCTTATCCAAGAATTTACAGGATTAAGTAAATGGAAGCAAAGGGAGAAAAGGGATGAGATTCACGGCTGTTCCCGAGACCTGCACCTCTTTGCATGCCAACCAACCAGTATTTGGAGTACATTTTAGGAAAGTTATAACGGCTTGCACCATCAAATAATAATGGTTTAAATTCAAGAGGGCCAGACCCCCTTCATATTTACTTCTATACAGCACAGAATGCCGTATATGGGGGTACCATCCATTCCATATAAATTTAAATAGTAACCAATCTACTTGCTGCCAGAAAGAATCAGGTGTCTAATGGGAAGCATCCAAAACACATAGAAAAAATGAGGTAAAATATTCATATGAAGTGACTCAGTTCTAGCCTCAAGCAAAACAAGGAGGGGGCTCCATCTCTCTAACTCTTTCTGGACCTCCAGAAGAATGGGCTTATAATTTTTATTGAATAATTGCTGTAAATTAATGGTACTGTATAAGCCCAAACCTCCCACACCCAATGGCTGGGAAAGGATGCTTTCTTATGTTGCTTAAGGGAGCCATTTAACAGGACAGCTTCTGTTTTATCCAAATTTACTTTAAAATCATAAATGGCCCCAAACTCAGACAAGGCCTGTAAGAGGGGAGGAAGGGAGGGAGGTCATTGGATCCTCAAGAAAAAACTGGGTATCATCGGCATAAAGTGCAATTTTGTGGTTGACAGAACCAATATGAATGCCTTAATCCCATCATGTTGCTGAACATAGGCCACCAATGGTTCCATGGCCAGAGTGAAGAGTAGGGGTGACATGGGACAGCCTTGTTGGGTGCTCCAATTCATCAAAAAAGGAGCAAGAACACCATTCACCCCCACCCTGGCCACAGAGCCATTGTAAAGGGCCTTTCGATTAGATATAAACTCTTGACTGAATCCAAAGGCAGTCAGAGTCTCAGCCAGGTATTGCCAGTTCAGCTGATAAAAGGCATTCATGGCATCAACTGACAAGGCAATAGAAGTTACCTTGGAATGTTGCACATGGCAAATAAAAATATTCATCAAGCACCTCTTGTATCATAGCTCTTAAAGGAGCAGAAGATAAAGCCCCATTTCAATGCCAAAGGCCTCAGCAAGGTGTGGGATTTCAGTCCAAATGCAGGGTGACCAGGGCATTAGAGATGCACTGAAATTGAATTTTGCCAGTGAACATCCAGCCAAATTTGGAATTTCGGCCTGCAAAATATTTTGTGTATTTTGCAGAATATTTCACAGTTGCGAAATACTAAATTCAGCCCACAAGATGCAGAATTTCACCTGCAAGTGGCAAAATTTCACCATTTGTGGGTGAAATTCTGCATTTTATGGGCACAATTCTGCATCTCGCAGTCTGAAGTTCGTATTTTGCACCCGCTAAATATTTCAGGAAATACACAAAATTCACAAAATATTTTGTGCAGCCAAATTTGCAGATTTCACCCATCTCTACAGGGCATGATCAGATAGCATGATTGTATGAATAGTAGCACTGGTTAATTGATATAAATAGGAACTGGAGACTTACCAGCGATCAATACAAGAGTAGGTTTTCTAAGTATGTGATTAAAAAGTATAGTTGTGGTCACCGGGATGTAAACATCGTCAGGCATGCTGAAGACCAGATTCTGAGACCAGGGAACCTAAGATCTTAGCTGAGGGAGATTTTCTGGGAGTGTTATCAGATAATCTAGAGGAATCTAATGTGGGATCCAAGATACAAATAAAATCCCCTTCCAGAACGCAGAACCCATGGTCCTTATCAGCAATGATTTGAAAAACTTCCTGGAAAAAGGAAAGAGAAGGCAAGTTGGAGGTGTATAAATTCAGAATAGATAACTGAGTATCTAAATACATACCATTAACCAGCACCCACAGTTCCTGAGAGTCAGCCCAGTGAGGAATGGGAATGAACAGGGAATTCTTTTTATTCAATATAGCAATTCCATTCTTCTTGCCTGTAGGATGACAGGAGGAGAAACCCACTCCTATCCATTGTCTTTGAAGTTTAGAGTGCTCTAGGGGACTTAAATCGGACTCCTGCAACAAAGCTATTTCAGCATTTAATTTTTTAAGATAGGAAAGAACTCAAGTTCTTTAAAAGAGCTACTGACACCTCAAAGAAAATTTTAAAAAGCATAATAATTAGGTACAATTCTGCCTGCATCCCATTCATAGTTTATATATTTCTCTTCCCCATTATTTATTACTAAGGAAATTTGCATGAATATATGATCTTTATCGCTTAGAGTTTCTTTAGAGTCCATCTGCCTCTATAACTTACTCCCTACTTCAAGTTATATTCCTTTGTTGTGACATCACAGTCTGTTGCCATGGGAATAATTGTGATATCACAAGCAGTGCTCTGTGACTTCAGGTAGGGAGAAAACAGCAGAAATAGACTAACTCTTCAGGAGCAAATATCCTGTTTTCATACTGATGACCTCAGTAATAAATAATAGGAAGGAGAAATACAGCACTATTGGGAAATACAAGCTGGACTTTGTCTAAATATTAGGTTTTGTTAAAATTCTCCTGAACATGTCATCAGTTTTTTTAATAGGGTTATTCAGACCCTTGACATTAAAAGTAGTAAGCATCAGTAGGGAAAAAAATGAAAGAAAAACACAAATGAAATATCTGCGGCTCTTTAACCCTACCAAGGTCATCGGACTCCAGTGGCATTGGAAGGTAAGGAAGTTTCCAGAAAAAAGGACCCCATCTACCTAATGGCACATGCCAACAGAGAAATACAAGGCTAATAATGTAAAATTCTAAATTGAAAGTAAAAAAGAAAAGGCTAACCACACTTCAGACAAACACACTATCCCGCTGTGCCAACAAAAAGAACAATAGTGTAAACAATACAGCTGGAATCCAACAATCATGCAAGAAGACATAAGCAACATGACTTATAATCCCCCAAAATAACCCCCCACCCCCAATAACCTCTCAACAAGCCCATGCCTAGTGCCCCATCTTGAACAATCAAAGTGAAAGAAAAGGAAGAACTCCAAAACTATAATCTCCCAAAGCCTCTCAGGGGCTAGTACCTCCCCATTACACCAGTAGGTCAAAGATAAAACAGAGACCTATTTGAATCTCATTGGTTCCCCCAGAGGAAACATATCCCTTCCCCGTGGGGAGGGCCATAGTGAGCACGTGGGAAATGCATAGGCATGAGACCACTGCCAATTGCACTGCCCTCTGACTGCAGGACTTTCTGGTGACCCCACCTAATCCATCAACCCCACTCCCAAACAAAAGTACACATAAAAGCAACTAGGACTAAGAGGAAAGAAAGAAAGAAAGAAAGAAAGAAAGAAAGAAAGAAAGAAAGAAAGAAAGAAAGAAAGAAAGAACAGCAACACCTCCAGCTCATTTCTGCTCTATACAGATTATCTGGTCTTGTATTCTAGTTCAAAGGATGTTTCAGAGATCATCCTCAATCTCTCTACATTCTTTCACAACATTTAAACCTGGCTTCTCAGGCAGACACTTATCCTCAATGTGTGTAAAATGAAAGCTATGTTATTTGGCTTTGTGGCCAAACTTAAGACCAGCCAGAGTCTTTGGAAATATCTTGCCTTGATGGCTCTGTATTGGAAACAGTAAACTCCTTTACATATCTGGGGATTCTACTAGACTGTTCCCTTGACTTCAATTTACATATCATAGCCACATGTAAGTCTGTAAATTCCAAAATTGGAGTGGCTTACAAAACTTGTTATGCTCTGACCCCCTCTGTGAGACTGGCTATTGCTAGAGGCATCCTGCTCCAATTTCTTACCTATGGTGCAGTCGCCTATGTGTATGCTCCTAAGTCCTCCTTCCATAAGTGGTATACCACGTATAACAACACCTGCTGCTATGCCTCAGGATCCCCTCGGCTTAAACACCACTGTCAACTTTATGCCAGCCTAAAGTGATCCCTGCCATCTGTACTCAGGAATCTTGCCCTTGGCTCCATAACAGACAGCATTATGTAATCTAGTACTCCTGCCTCCCTTTCCTCCTTGCTACTTTCTCTGTCCTTCTCTTATGGCCTCAGATCAATTGACTGTGCTCTGCTACACATACCTAAATATAAAACCACCAAAGGTGCCTGTGCCTTCTCGAAGTCTGCCCCCAAATACTGTAATACACTTCCCATTGATCTACGGTTCTCACCCACTCATGCCCTATTTAAAAAGAAACATCATTCTCTTCTTACCATTAGTGCTCAATGTAAATGTTTAAATCCCCTTGAATATCCTGTCTGTTCTGTCTCTCAATTACTCATGCACAACCTGTTTTGTATTAGTGTCCTGTGAAATGTCTTTGTGAAAGTAATGATTGCACTTATATTGCACATTTCACCTTTGGTTGTGCTGTCAAGCTGTATTCCTTTTGTATTTGATTTTATTCTTACTCTGTACTTTGTATTTCAATTTGCCTATTGTTATTTTGCTCTGTTCTGTGATACTCCCATATTGCATTCTGTACCACTACCATGTAACCTCCCTGGTCATGCCTGAAAATAGTCATTCATATGGTTAGCGCACCTCTCCCAGTTAACAAAACCAAATAAATAATAAAATAATTTTCTCTATGGGAGATTGCCTTTTTAACTGCCAATGAGAAATTAGAAATGGAAATTTGTTTTACTAGGAAAGGCACACAAAGCCAAAGCTTATTCCAGGTGAGACCTGGAAGCACAAGGAAATTAAGTGACTTGTTCACGGTCACACAGTATGCAAGTGGAGGCTGTGGGATTCAAACCCAGGTCTCCAGATTTGCAGCTCAGATCCCTAAACTACTGCGCTACATACTGCCTCCTAATGGAGATGCCAAGATGCCATCAGAATGCCTAAAGGTGGAATAAAGTGTCTCCACGTCTACAGTTGGAGCCATAGATGTGGTCAAATATTTCCTGAAATTTCTGTGATATCCCTGGAGAAATTCCCAGCCTGCCTGCAGTAACACTATGGGCCACCAAGGAGAAGCTCTTTAAATATATTTGCAAAATATCTGAAAATATCTGAATATACCTCTGGCTTCAGCTGTACAGTATGGACAACCACATGCCACCCTCTTCCCACACTAGGTCCTTAAAGTTATATGGTACATCCTCATTGTCTCAATTTGATCACTTCTTAATTCAGAAAGTCATATAAATTTCAATAACCTACCAGTCAGAGACCTCACCCCAGAGACAATGGGTCATCCCGCTGGTTTGGAAACATCCTTGTATATTATTAGAAGTGTATAAAATACCAGAATGACTGGATGTGGTGTCCACAGGTATGCAAACTCACGTTCAGTGATGTATCCCATTGTTTTAACTGTGCTTAAAATGTCATACTGTTCCTTTGGATGTGCATTAGTAAGATGGTTACCATGATCGCTATAGTTCACAATTTTGCCCAGTAAGTCAAAAAACATTTTCAAATATTGATTCTTATTCATTACAATATTCAATAAAGAGAAATGAAAGCACCCGTTGCCCCACCACAGAGACTCTGGACCACTCAGTTCTGTGCAATTTATGTTAAATCCTCACTCCATGCCACTGTAGTTCACACCCCCGCACCGCAGTATTACGCCCAGACACTAACAGTCAAACTCAGCCTGGGTTCCAAAACGCTCCACATCATCTCAGCCTATATTCCCCCGAGAAACCAAAAACTCACCTTTGACTCTATCCTCCACACTATCTCCCACCTACCAAATACTAGTGAAATCATCTTAATGGGTGACTTCAATGTCAACTGGCTATCCCCAGCCTCATCCAGCCTCAAAGATACCACACTGGCATCCGACCTTGCCCAATTCGTCACCTCTCCAGCCAGAGGGGACAATAGATCCGGGACCTCCACTCTTTTAGACCTTATTTTCACTAACAGGCCACGGAACCTCTCCCAGGTCACGGTGCTCCCTGATTCTATTAGTGACCACTCCCCAGTGACCTGCTGGTGGTGGGGTAAATGGCCCCCTGCCACCCCAAAAATCTCCATGCAGAGACAGCTAAAAAGAGGAGGCCTACAGAAACTCAAAGCCCATCTAACTACCAGCAACTGGCTCCCCATTTACACCATGCAGTCAGTAGACCTAGCACTCGCCCACTTTATAACCACCTTCAACAAGGCCTGTGACTTATTTGCTCCCCTTACCAAGCAAGTAGTGAAAACCAGAATCACCCCCTGGATCACACCCTCACTACTGAACCTGCTCCAACAGAGGGACAACCTTTTGCATAAGGCTCTTGACTCTCAACACACACAGGATAGACAGCTATACTGGGAGGCCCACAATAAACGTACATGGGCCTTATGACAGGCAAAGGCCACTTACTACCAAAAAACCCTAACCACCTCTTGGGGAGACGGTAAAAAATTCTGGAGCAACATAAAGGAACTCAATGGGAAATCCCACTCCCCCACCGCTTCCCAACTCACTATAAATGGCGATATCACCCAGGATCCTCACACTATTGCAGAAGCCCTTAACTCCGCCTTCTCGGACCTCTCCCATATCCTCCCCCCTAATTTCTTCCACCCTGTTCCCCCCAACCCTCTTCCCGACACACCGTGTAATTTAGATTCTTTACCTGTCAGGCTGAGAGTCATCTCCTGCCGCGAGGCAAAACTGTACATTTCCAAAGCCCAATTCCCGTTACAGCAATGATTCACTTGATCTTAAACTTATTCGGCTGACACTGGATCTCATATTACCCCACCTTACTAAAATTCTCAACCTCTCTCTTTGCCTCGGTCAGTTCCCATCAATCTGGAAGAGGGCCATAATCACTCCCATTCTGAAGAGTGGTGACCCTACACACACAAGCAACTATAGACCGATCTCAATACTTCCCCCTCTCTCCAAAGCTCTGGAAAAAATAGTCTCGGACCAGATAACAGAACACCTAACTAAACACAGCCTTCTCTGCCAGGCTCAGCATGGTTTCTGGACTGGCCATAGCACAGTCACTTCACTCTCTGAACTCACCTCATTCATCCATCCGTGAGGCCCTAGACCAAGGTTCTAATGCGGGGCAATCTTTGTGGATCTGACCAAGGCATTTGACACGGTCAGTCAGAAACTTCTGCTCTGTGTCCTACAGCCTGGTTCAAGGATTACCTCTCAGGCTGGTAACAACAAGTCAGGTTAAATACCACCATCTCCTCTTGCAAAGCTGTGTGCTCTGGGGTCCCACAGGGTTTTATTCTTGGCCCTCTTCTTTTCACCCTCTTTTTAAACTCACTTCCCAAGGTCTGCAGTGGTCATCTGCTTCTCTAAGCAGATGATGCGGTGCTATATTGGAAACACCCACAACCAAACACCCTCCAACTTGCCCTTCAGGGTTTTTTCAGAGAGCTAGAGACATGGTTTAATGAGCACCGCCTGATCATCAACTATAAAAACTAAATCCATGACCTTTATGCACCAGCAAGCCCACACAGTCAGTCGACCCTCCTAATCAAAAACTCACAAGGCACCCCCCTTGAACACGTTACAAATTTCAAATACCTGGGTATCACACTAGATACCTCCCTCTCCTACCATAGTCACATTCAACATCTCTCCTCAGCTGTCAACGCTAGAGTGGGCATACTCTACAGACTCAAACACTGCCTACCCACACAGGCCATGCGTCTAGCTGTCTCCTCGTCAATCCTCTTCCTAATTGACTACGGGATAATGATATATGGATCAGCAGAACCCACCGCACAATGTAGTATTAACACTGCCCTGAATAAAGCATGCCGACTAGTCACCGGCAGTGACAGGCTAACTCATACCTGTGACCTATACGTTTTGGCTGGTTGGTTAAACTTCCAACAAAGACTAAAGAATCACACCTGCATCCTCGCAAAAAAAAAATACATCTCCAGCTTGCCCCCGTTGGCCTTCTCCCCATAATCTGCCCAGCCCTCCTCAGGGGTAATACACGGCTCACAGCAAACTCCTCATTCCAGGTCCCCCACTGTAGAACATCTCTAGGCCAAAGATCTTTCTGGTACCGTGCTCCCCTTTGGCTAAATGCTCTACCTCCCCAGCTCTCTGAGACCCATAGCATTTCCCTTTTCAAAGCAGGCCTCAAAGCTCACCTACTTGAGACTGCGAACTGTGACTGTGGCTAATCTCTGCCCACCTCATCACCCCCAAACCCCCCTTATAACTGACTCAGGGTCTCCCTAGACCCTATGAATCTGCATCCTACCCATCTCTAACAAATGAAATCCTGAAAGCTGCCTACCACTGTCTCTGGTAAACTAAGTTAAAGCCTGGACTGCACTGCCAGTACTGATTATGGATACTGACTGTTAATGTATGTTTTCCCTGAATACTGCTTGATTATGTATGTTTCCTTGTATTTTTGTACTCCCTCCACCCCCTGTAACCGACGTGGAGCCTTTGCAAAAGAGTCTGTGACTCAAAGGATTGTAATTCCGATCTTATGCAATAAATAAATATATATATATATATATATATATATATATATATATATATACACATAACACCATCAGGTACAAATCCAGCAGGGATCACAAAAAAAACCTGATGTTTCACTTAGTATACTACTAAGCTTCCTTAGAGTTACAATATTCACTAGAGATGTGTGAAATTGTAAAATTTCATTATGCAAAATATTTCATGAAATTCACGCATTTTGCTAAATATTTCACGGGTGCAAAATGTGAAATTTCACCCATGGAATGCAAAATTTCACCCACAAAATGCAAAATTTCACCTACAGAATGGCAAAATAGTGCATTTCGTGGAGAAATTTAGTGAACTTTTGCTACTTCTCACCCTGCAACAAATTTTGCAGAACAGCAGAACATTTGCAAAATGCTTCACGTGGTGAAATTGTCGATTTGGCTGCAGTTTTGCCACCAAAATGTAATTTCGCAACATCTCTAATTGTCACCCTTATGAGCAGATTTGATAATCAAATAAGCCCTATCGGCAAGGGTGTCTAAAACTTTTCTCTAAGCCTAACATTAATTCCCTCTATGTGCATTTGTTTCACACTCATGCAAAAGTTGTTTAACTTGTGATAGAATACAAAATCACACATACCCCCACAATGCCAAGCATCATGGGTTATAGATGCAAATCACCACAGAATATTATGCTGGTTCAACTTCAAGCAAAAATGCATGGTGCCAAATAGAATAGTTTTTCAAATGCCAAAATGCGCAGGTGTAAGTAGTAGAACAAAATATTGACTTTGGGTGAAACTGTTTTTTTTTTTTTATTCCAAATACTACTTACATCATTTTGGTTTGGGGATGCAGTATAATTACTCGAGTCCCCAAGTAGTTCATCATCTTCCATCAGGTCAGGGACTCCTTATAGTTCCATCAGTGCGTGCAGGTTACGTTGATCTTGTGAACTCCCGACCTCATCATCCTATGCTGATTCCACAGTCTTCTGCAGTTCATAACTCTGGTAGCTGAAAAGTGATGTAATCTACTGTATAGTATCCTGAATTCACAATGACTTTATTTTGCGCTGCCAGCTGTTCATCTGCTTTCGTGCCCTTTTGAATTAGCGCTTGGATGAACAGCTGATAACAGCTGATAAATGGCAGTACTTTAAGTGTCAGCATTTTGCTCTGTAGCACATATACAGCACATCGAATACAGCATGAGTACTGTAATTTTCTTGTCAGTGCTTAACCAATGTCTATTCTTGCATGGCTGACAGGCAGTAAACATAAACGTCAGTATCCACTTGATGTTAACGATGCAGATACAGAATCAATCACACCCACTTCTGGGGTTCAGCCTCATGTAGCAGCAGCTGTTACTCATGAGCTGACAAACATACCACTGGCAAACTTTGTGTTTACAGGTGTCATGGGAACTGAGGAAGACATTCAGGACATAGACGAAGAAAAGGCATGCACACAGGAGTCCACCTGGCATGATGCTGAATGCTAACTCATGGACTTGTGGACTGCACTTTACTTTTAATTGGGATTGGCATTAGCCTTTGCATTAAAAAAAGAGAAAATAAAAGTACTTAAACCAATACCTGGCTTGTTGTATTTACATGGATGGATGGATGGATGGATGAATTACAAAGCAGAGTGAGGACAACGATTGAGGCTCAATGAGTGAGTGAGTGAGTGAGTGAGCGATCTAGCAATTGTATGTGGCAAGTGTGCAAATGTACAAATAAACTTAATAAACATAATGATCTTTCTGGAACAACATCAAGGAAGTGACTGGTAAACAGCTGAAAACCTCCCCAACTATGCTTAGCGTCAATGGATCTATCACCCTTGACCCCACAACTATCGCAAACACCTTCAATACCACTTTCACTAGCCTCAGCTCTGTTCTCCCTGACTTCTTCACTGAATCTGACACTTCCAACGCCCCCCACTCTACTCACTACCCACCTTTCTATTTCAAATCAGTCAAGCTGCATGAAGCTTGCAAGTACATCTGCAAGGCCATTGCCAACACAAGGTATAGTGGGGACTCATTGGACCTTAAACTGCTGTTCCTCATGCTCGACAAAGTTATCAGATCTCTCACCAAGATCCTTAATCTCTCCCTCTGCCTTGGAAAGTTCCCTGACTTATGGGAATCTGCCATTGTCACTCCCGTACACAAGAACGGGGACAAGGCTCACCATGGAAATTACCGACTAATCTCCATACTACCCCCCCCCAAAGGCACTCGAACACACTGTTGCCAACCAACTCACCTACTATCTGGACAACCACAACATCCTGTGTCCTCAGGCAAAATGGCTTGAGGAAAGGGCACAGCACCACATCTGTCCTTATGGAATTTACAGCAGCAATCCACAATTCCCTAGACAACGGCCACCTTACCGGGGAGGTCTTCATCGATTTAACAAAGACTTTTGATACCATCCACCACAACCTACTCCTGAACCAGCTCTCAGCTGCAGGGCTCTCCCCTGACTCTACTGCCTGGTTCCAAAGGTACCTGTTGAACAGATCACAATGAGTAAAGATTGCAGGCACTCTTTCCAATGCTTTGCCAGTCCTTTTGAGACTCCCCCAGGGCTCCATACTGGGACTGCTTCTCTTTTTCCTTTTTCTGAACAACCTCCCTAAGTTCTGCCCTGAACAAATTATTCTCTACGCAGATGATGCTGTAATTCTCTTATCCCATAGGGACCAGCACTCCCTGCAAAAAAAACTACAACTTGGATTCTCATCAGTGGAAAAATGGTTCAGTACACAGCAGCTTATTCTCAACTACAAAAAAACCAAGACAATGCTTTTCCGTAACTCCCACAGCAAACACGGAACACCCCCCCCCTGATCATTTCTAACCTACATGGCTCAACCCTCGAACAGGTTCTAACCTTCAAATACTTAGAGATCACCTTGACAGTAACCTGTCCTATGTGTCCCACATTGACAATGTCGCCAAGGCTGTCAACTTGCGACTTGGCCTTCTCTACAGCCATAGTACCAGCTTAACTCCTGCTGCCTTGTGCCTTGCTGTGCAAAGCTCAAGTTATCTCTATCATTGATTATGGCCTCATCATTTATGGCTCGGCCACCTCTACTGCCCTCAGATGTATCTCCACCTCGCTCAACAAAGCATGTCATCTCATCACTGTGTCCTACCACCTTACCTACACCTGTGACTTCTATGCTCAATCTGGCTGGCTGCAACTATCTAATCACATAAAATACCAAATTTGCACCATGGCCAAGAAGATCACAATGGGCCTGGTGCCCCCTGGGGTCCTACCGCTCCTCAGCCCTAGTAGTAACTCCTGTCACACAAGAGGCTCAGAATCTCATCACCTGTTGGTACCACTCTGCGGAACCTCCATGGGTCAGCACTCATTTGCCTACCAGGCTCCTTGCTGGTGGAATAGCCTTAACACTGAAATCTCCTCCGCTTTCACGCTTGGTCAATTCAAA